>JBAMCD010000160.1:3249778-5669556 GCA_037075365.1 Drosophila emarginata
AACTTTAGTAATAGTTTTAAATGTGCAACAATTGTAGGATTTAGTAGAAGACATAAATCGTTTTTTCATTTCATTTTTAACTTAAATAATATATTTATAATATAAGTATAGAAAATTATTCTATAGAGCAAACAATTGAAAATATATATTTTGATGATTGAAAAATTTAAATAATATATCGTTCTCTATAGCATGTTTTTTTGGGCCATAAATCATAAATATATATAATATTTATATATAAACTGTTGTATAACCCAATCAATGACTAAAAGCTGCCCGCTGTGAAATGGTTTTACTTTTTTGTTCCCCTCTTAACAGCGGGCAAAGTGGGGGAGAAAGGGAAGAAAGGACATGAAATAACTCATTTCAGGACACAGCACGTTGAAAAAACTTTACCGACATATAAGGACAACGACATCAACAAGGACGCCAGGCAAAAGCTGCTTTGTGTGCAAGTTTTCACTGGCATAAATGTAAAAAGAAGGCAAAAGAACAAAGAGAAAAAACTAAAATAGAAAAAAGATAAAAAAGTAAGCAGTGAAAAGCTAATGAAAAAGAAAATAGGTGAAACTAACTAAAAACCAATAAAATCAAAAAACTTATTAACAATGGATAAAAAATAAGCAAACGTGTCAAAATTGATTATTAAATTTTAAATCATTGAAATTTCAACTATATAATTCAATACATATGTACATATATAAAATATGCAAATCAACATATGCCATTTAGTCGCTCAGCCAGTCATTCAGGTCAATCAGTCACATTCAGCAGGAGATGGGAATGATTAACGAGATTTTTTATTTTCCTTTACCTTTTTATCTTTATCTTGTGTCATGATGTAAGAAGAATTGTGCTTTTATTCTATACTTTTACAGGATGTTGAAGATCCACGTACCGAGTCCTTACGAGAATACTGCTACGGACTCCTATTGCCCATCATCTGCACAATGGGCATCATCGGTAACGTCCTCAATTTAGTTGTATTAACCAGACGCAATATGCGTGGCACTGCCTACATCTATATGAGGGGTAAGTGAATGGATTGTGAATTGAATATATAAGTTAAAAGAAAATATATATTTAAAAATTACTGCTTGATAACATTATTATAAAAATGAAATATAATTATTAATTGGTATCTTGCCAATTAAAAAATGCAATTCTAGGACACAAATCAAAATCGAGTAAAACTAGTTTAATTTCCGAAAGGTTCCTTTGAAGGATTTGTCCACAATCCTTTATATTACAAGTTGACAGATTTTAAAATATTTTACTTCAATGTCAACGCTAATTTTCATAGTAAAAACTTACATTAAAACTTACAAAAGTTAAGAAAAAAAATCTCGACTAGACTTTTGAAAGTTTTAAAAAATTAGTTTTCTAGATTTTTAAGTCAGTTAAAAAATCCTATTTTTAGAAGCATTTAAAAATATTATTTTTTTTTAAATCGACGCTAATTAACGACCTTCCGAAGTAGAGGTTCCTTCAAACAATTAAACTAAATAGAAGCATTTTTAAAGTTGTAGTTCCCTTATAGGATATGGCCAATGTTCTTCCTGTTCATGCAGAAAATAATAGTTTTTTTTTCTATCGAAATGGAGGGAAAATGAATAGTCTATTGGCATTGGATTTTCTCTCCTTTGAAAGGATTGCCGTTGTAAAGGGGAAGTATTAACTAAAAAAAATATTCCCAAAGGAAATTCATTTTGCTTTGGTTCCTTTCATTGTGTATAGATTTCACAATTGAATTATATAATTATCATATATATGAGTTTATCGTTTAATCAGTTTTGTTCAACTCTATTGTCTGCCTATATCCAAACCCCATCCATTTCCACCTTCATAGATGAGAAGAAGTTGATTTCATTAAATGAAGCTACACAAATTTATGCAAAGCCATTGCCTAAGCTCACGGAGTTCTACTTATGTCTTCAGTTGCCTTATTAGACGGCCATAAGGCCTTCAATGTATGGTGGGGAGGGGTACAGGGTGTGTTAACTCTATTAGGCACTCGTTTGCTTTATGGCATTTTAATTGATTAATGAGCAACCCTCCATACCTACCCCGGAAGGGTGGCACCCAAAAAGAAAATATGAAATCCACATAACAACTTGAAAATGCTCTTTTTTGTTAATTTATTACTAGTATAGAAATTATTTTAATGACTACCAACACTGGAAATCAATGTTCAATCAATGAAACAAATATTTCGAAATTTTTTAATGGACTCCAGATAATTAATGTTGCTCTGCTTGTTACATAAAATTTTCCTATCTTAAGATACCCCAAATACTTAGTGGTGTTTTAGGGTATAAGCAGAAAGGAAGGAAGGAACATTGGCAAACCGAATGAATGGTGGGTAAACAGTTAGAGGGAAAAGCAAAGAGCCAAAAGGAACTTGTCACACAGCATGCTGAGGCAATTTTTTATCCTCATCTATCAGTCATGTGACTACCAAACAGAATGAAGATACCAAAAAAAAAAAAGAAAAGAAAAAAACGGGAAGCCAACAAAAATAAATAAAAAAAGAAAAAGAATGAAACAACAAAAAGGAACCGTAACGTAATGTAACATAACGAAACGAGACGAAACAAGAAAACCAAAAAAATGAAAAAAAAAAGAGAGAAAATGCGAAATGTAAAATGCTCGAGCGGCAGCCGCATAATTGATTGCCCTGGCAAAATGCAAAAGGCGAACTGAAAAGAGTTTTGCCCCAATTCAAATGGCAGTAAATAAAATTGTGAAGAGGCTTCATCTCATCCACTTCACTTCCCAACTGGAACCTATGAAATCAGAGAGGTCCAGCATCTTCTTATTGTGCCATATATATGTACATATACATATATACATATATATTTTCTTTTTTTTATTATTAAAATAACAAAAATATTTTCCTGCCGGCAGCCTTTTCATAAGATTTTTTTTTATTAATTTTATTGCCATTTGGCGGTTATTGACACCAAAAATTTTGTTTTTCTTTCCGTTCCGCAGGGCTAAGGGCGTGGGGGGCGTGGCTTATGTAGCCTCTGCTCTTACCACTTATAAACGATAGAGTTATACACTTTCTGTCTTCCTATTTTAAGATACGCAAAATGTTTTATGATCATCTAGGGAAATGCTGCTTGCCCCAAAGGTCAAACAGAAGGAAGAGTATGAGATATCAGTTAATCAATTATATTATGTAATTAGCATATCTATTAAAAAAAAAGAGTACCTAAAACTCTGCAAAAAAGGTATATCAGATAAAAAGTAATTTGGTAATTTGTTGAACATTTACAAGGATAATTTGCACTTAAATTTAATGAAAAAATACTTGAACATTTTTTTAGTTAAAAAGAGTTAAGGACTCCCCCTGAAATCCAATTTGCGAATATTGTAAAAAATGTTGAAACCATAGAAAACAAAACTCTTTGGGATAAAGACACTCTCTGTAGGTTCGAATATTTGAAGCGATTTTGTTTAATTTTTATTTGTTTCATTAATATTATTAGTTTAAAGTTTACAGATTTTTACGTACTTAATATTTAAATTCTGAACGCGGGAGTTATTTTTATTTACAAACTTTTTATTATTTTATTAAATTTACAACATTTTACATCAGAGTTTGCATAAATATTCAATTCTGAAATAAAGACTCAAGAAATCTGCCTGATCATCAATCTTTGGGTATCTCAGAAAATTTATCTTTAATATTTAGAATATAATTATTTATTACAGGGTATTATTGAGTCCTAAATGCATGGAATTTTAATTATAATTTTATTATGGTAATAATAAAAATCTCAGTTAGTGTAAAGAAGCTATAAATCTATTTGCTTGCTTTTTCAAAAAGAAGAACTTTGTAATTTGAGTCAGTTAAAGAAATTTACAAATAGCCATAAATATACAAGATATACATACACCCGCCCACACACACACAAACACCCACACACACACACACACACATACATGGAAGTTGTGCAATCCTTTAAGCCATTTCCTTTAGCCAACAGCTCAAAATGTCTAGTGGAAAATTCTTGTATGTGTTGACAGCAAACAACAAGAAAGATTTGTATAATTTGGTATGCCCACCAGATACAGATGATAGACAAAGACAAAGGAGGTGGTCGACTAAGAGACAAGACATTGTCTTTATAGGTTTTGGCTAAAGGAGGGGTGATGAGTGGAAAGGGGAGAGTGTAGTAGCAGAGGAAGCACAATTCTGATGAGCAAATCAAGTGACAAACACTTGACTGACATTTATATTGATGCCATGTGCTTGACTGTGAATGTGTGTGTATATATATGTGTGTGTGTGTGTGTGTGTGCCCAATTAGATGGCCAGCATTATAAATATGGCCAAGAGTAGTAAAGGGAAAAGAGCTGGTCACATATGTATATAAAATGGCATTAAGAGTTATGTGATATTGGTAACAATGTAATTAAAGAGCCATAAACGTTATTATAAATCAATAGCAGCAGCAGCAGCAATGGTAAAAAAAAAAATAAAAGAAAACAATAATAAAGAATGAAAAAAGAAAAATAGGCAAGGAAAACAAAAAGAGAATAAAAAAAAAATAAGAGTAACAGGAACTGAGAGCCATTCGTTTCAAGTAGCAGTTGCTTCCTGTGGCGACAACTCAAACGGAAATACCGCCGCCATAATTATGCCATAAAATCAACCATAAAATCTCAGTTTATTTTACCCTTACATATATTATTATTTCTTTTATTTTTAGCCTATTCGACAGCCGCACTGCTTGCCATTGTTTTTGCCATACCATTTGGCATACGGATGCTGGTCCATAAGGATCGCGGACAATGGGAGCAATTTGGGCCAGCTTTCTATACGGCACATTTGGAGCTTTATTTGGGCAATGGATGTTTGGGTAAGTTATAAAGCTTTTGAAAAGCTTAAAAAAATGTTTTTTTATTTATATAATATATAAGTTTTATTCAAGAGATTATTTTATTAGTAATTAAGTTAAAATGAAAAATTAATTATGAAACTAATTGTCTCTTTCTTGTACAACTGAAATAGCTGAACGGCAAAGCCAGTTGCTGCGTTAAGAAAACTATTTCCAAAATCATTAAGTTTGAAAGAGGTCGAAAAAATTTATATAAAATTCTCAGCTAAATTATTTTCTTTAGTTATTTTCTTAGCTTAAATTTAATATTTAAAATTTTAAATTGATTTATAAAATTGACACAAAATTCTCAGCTTTAATTAATTTATTAGTAATCCTCTTAGCTAAAATTTAATATTTAAAATTTTGAATTGATTTATAAAATTAATATACAATTCTAAGATTTCATTATTTTATTAGTGATTCTCTTAGCTTTAATTTAATATTTAAAATTGTGATCTTATTATCGATCTTTTAACTGATCAAATTATTTAATTTTTAGGTGTGGGTGTGATGATGCTTTTGGTATTGACCATTGAACGCTATGTATCTGTATGCCATCCAGGATTCGCTCGTCCTGTTATGGGACCGCCAGTGTGAGTAGTATAAATGTTTTTACTTTAATTAGGAAAATTAATAATTATATATAATATAATATTTTATTTTTCTTTCTTTAGGGTCGTTGTATTTCTTACATGTTTTGTGACATTTATTATTTACTTGCCCAGCATTTTTCGTGGTGAATTGATCAAATGTATGTTAGCCTCAAATGAACCAGTTTATCTAAGACGGGATAATACCATATACCAACAGACACTCTTTTATCGCGTTTATAAGATAATGCTTGAGGTGATCTTTAAGCTAATACCGACTTGTGTTATTGGTGGATTGAATTTAAGGATTATGCTAGTTTATCGGAGCACTTGTGAGCGACGACGCCAAATGGTATTAAGCCGTGCCAATGCCAATTATGTAAAGGACGATGATCCAAGAAAATTTGCTGAAGAACGTCGTTTATTTTTACTATTGGGGAGCACATCCATATTATTCCTTGTGTGCGTCTCACCGATGGCCATATTGCATATGACAATTGCTTCTGAGGTTTATCCAAGCTTTCCGTTTCAGGTTTTTCGGGCCAGTGCTAATTTATTGGAATTGATTAATTATTCGTTAACATTTTACATTTATTGTCTGTTCAGTGAGGATTTCCGGAATACATTAATGCGTACCATTAAATGGCCATGGCTAAAGAGTAAATTTTGTCATCAAATTGATAATCGTCGTCATAATCGTCATAATCATCATCAAGCTGAGGTGAGTGCTAGTCCAGCGGTCACAGCGGCAACAGCTGCCACACCAGCTCCACCCCCCTTGACCCATTCTCAATATCATATTCCAACTCAGACCCAGACCCAGACCCAGACCCAGACCCAGATCCAGATCAAGACAAATTCCATATCCACCCAAATCCTTCCAGACCACAAAAGGTGTCCCAATGGTGCGATTTAATTTACATAAGACATCGAATAGTCATCATCACATCAACAATACAACATCTGGATTGGGACGTTCGAGCAGTATATAACGTTGTTTGCCTCATTTCTGACCAACCAATTGATATCATCAATCCATCATCCCCCGACCCGTCTATCCCATTGGCAATTCCTTGCTAAATTGATTCGAAAAAAAAAAAAGAAATCATTTGTCATTATCTTTGAATATGCGACAAAGCCGCCGAAATATCATCAAAGATTTTAAACTAAAATACATACATAAATGAAATGAAAATATTTACAATATATACATACATACATACAAATGCATATACCTTCATATGTATGTATGCGCATACATACATATAAATGTATATGTATGTAAATTCATTTTAAATGGCATTCATGTGTTCAAAAAAAAAACAAATAAAACTTATAAATGTGTATTGTAAGTGTGCGTTGGATTGTTTCTTTTCTTTTTTTTTTTTTTTGCTTACAACTAAGACAAAGAATCTTAAATAAATATTCACAATATTAGCCAAAAAAAAAAAGAAGAAATAGAAGAGAATTCAATACATACATAAATGTTCCACGAGAAAAGAAAGAAAAGAGAAACGAAGAAAAAAAATATAAAAAAAACGAATAAGGATCGTAAAAGCTGAACGACAGTAAATTCAAATAAACAATAAATTAATTGAAAAAAGAAAATTAAAAAAATTTCAATATGTCTAAGGGAATAATGTTTACAATTTCGATACATAAGTCATATCGCTTAAAGAATGAATAATTCTGCTGCTATATAAGATATAGCTTATGCTAAGAGATTTAACTGATTTACGTATCGAAATTGTGTAGCGAATTAGACTTAAATGTCTAAAGATATATATTAACTAGTAGTATACTCGTATATTCAGCTACAGCTAATGTTCATCTAACAGTAGAATATATACTAAATATTGATCACACATTTTGATTGATGGCCAAAGCAAATGAGCTTAGCTTAGACAATTTGAGACAAGAATAGAAGAAACATAAATGCAATGAAATATCTAGATACATTTATCCATATACGTATTCCTAGGATACAAAAGCCATATTTACATATTTACTAAAGATAGCTAACAATTCCAACACACACACACACACACATACACACACATATATATAAACATACAAATGAATATATAGATGTATACAAATATACTCTACATAATGTAGATGGCCAGATGAATGTGAATATACGAGCTCGTATACTCTAGTTTTAGATGCATTTCCAAAGACAAGAATGATGACAGACAGAAGACATGATTGAATATATATATATATGAATATATACATAAAAATAATTATATGTATACATCAATGAATACTTATTATACAGACATACACCATGCGAATTCTATATATGGATGATATTTATGTAAACCGATGTATTTATATAGATGGGGAAAAAATATATATACATACATATATATACGTATTTATATATATATGTATATATATATATATATATATATATATATATATATATATACATTATTGTATTATCGATTGATGATATTTTAGCATTTAAAAAAGCGTGCAAGTTTGCAAAACGAAACAAAAACAAAAGAAATAATAAAAAAAAAAAACGAGAATACCCTTCGTCTGACGAATAAATTGTTAAGTTAAAATGATCAAGAATGAAGAGATTTAATTGTTAAATTAATTATAATAATTTATCTTTAAATTTAAGTTAACATTGCATAAGTTAAAGAGAAGAATTTGAAATTTTTCATTCCATCATTCCTTCCCCCCCACAGAACCATTTTAATCCTAAACTAAATCGAAGGATAAAATAAACGAAAAAAAAAAACTTGCAGCGCTCGTAGAAAAGAAAATGAAAGAAATTTAATAAACTCAACTAAATGTGTGTACCTAGAAATAAAGTTAATGCAAAACTGTGGAAAATACGAAACTGATATATATGTATATGTATACATATATATATATATACATACATACATACATATATGTATGTACATATATATATATTCTATAGAAATTAGATGAGATTTACATTTTGATTTTAATGAATTTTTTCTTATAATTTCTTTGCGAGCCCAGCTCAAATGAAGATGAGAAAAAAAAAAACATAATAAAAAAAAAACAAAACAAAATGAGAGAGAATGAGAATAGAAAATTGAAGACACCAAGGCGAATAGTGGAAAATAAAAAATGCCCACATACATACATACAAACACATATATACAATATATAGGTAACATAATACATATACATATATACAGTATTTACATATAGATGTCAAATTCAATTCTATGGCCAATCACAAACATACATTCAAAAATACATATACATATATAATTCCCATTTAATAAGGAGAATGGCACAGTGGCGCCACTCCAATATAGAAATGAATGTACTTACTACACATGCAAGAAATGATGAAACAAAAAAAAAAAAGAACATTAATTAACCACAGTAAAAAATCAGCATTAACTAAAACTAAAGCGAAATATTCAATATGCATAAACAATTTTAATTGGTGTCAACGTTCAATAAAAAAAAAAACAAAAAACTGCAGAAAGAATACGTCTTTTATTTCTATAATATATATTTTTTTCAGCAATTAGTTAAACAAAATATTGAAAGTTGAAAAATTTTAAACACTTGTGAAAGGAAGTTCTAGTAATCAGAGGGATAGAAATAAGGTGATGAAAACAATAGTTTAGAATTTAGAACAATAATGAATAAAATAACAAAAATAAGAAACAAATATCTTAAATTTGGTGTATAAAATAAGGAATAGTGTTTTAAAAAAAAAAAAGATATAAATATTACCAAATAGATCCTGCATACAAGACATATTATTTCCTTAGAAAGTTTTTTGTTCGGGTCGAAAGAAATTTCTAAATCTAATCTTGAAAATATAAAAGAACATTTCCAGTTGAGTTAATTATTTTAAATGATTTTAAAAGTATTAGTTTTTGGATAAATCATTTTTCAACTTTACTAAATAAAGTATTTCCAGAAGATAGAATAATATTATAAAATATGGTAATACATAATATAATATGCATAAATATTATTTTATCAACTTGTTGCTAATGCATTTAATAAAATAAAACAGTTTTCCTGGATTCAGAGTTTGGGAAACAGTTTATTTCATTTAAAAAAACTCGTAAAATTATAGCTTAAAAATTAGAAAAAAAAAATTAAATAAAACATAATAGAAAAGAATTGGTTTTTATATAGGAAAATGGAAGAACGGCTATTGTGAAGATCTCACAGTAAAATAAAGGAATAATACAGTGTCCTTATAGATAAACATTACTAAGACTAGTTTCAAATGAGTGTCTCACTTTCCCACACACACACCCACACACACACACATACACACACACACACACACTCTCACTTTCAGTTATTGTCTACCAGGGTCGCCATACCACCAAACGCTGCTGCACTAACTCAGCCAGTTGCCGTTGTCGTCGCCGTTTCCTTTCAAAAATCTGATGACGGATTTTCAATAAGATGCTATCCCTTGGTGCTGATGGATTTTTTGCATTTGCCACATGTTGCAACTGATCAATATCAATCAGATCAATATCCATATCATTATCAGAATGTGCCATCGGCAATGTTAGATCCAATTGTGAAAGTGGCTTTAATTGCTCTTGATCTTGTTGCATGGGCAAATCATATTGATGATATTCCAATTTAAATCGTTGACGCTAAATTCAAAAATTAATTAAACCATTAATAAGTTGTAAAAAATTGTTTAGTGTTTTTTTTTTTTACCTTTTTACGTGCCGCATTTTCGGCTAGAAATCGGCAAAGTTGTTGCAATTGTTGTTCTGCCATTTTATCCTGATCATGCTCATCTCGGTGATCCTGTTGCTGTTCCTGTTCCTCATCTTGGTCCTCTTCTTGTTGTTGATATTGCTCCTTTTTTAGATATTCATGTTTCTGTTGTTGTCTTTGTTTGATAGCTGCTTGTACTTTGCATTTTGTAATGGAACTTAAATTTATATCCATATTTATATTTTTGCGAAATAGTTGCTGTTGTTCCAGTTGTTGTTGTTGTTGCTGCTCTTGTTCCAGTTGTTGTTGTTGCTGCTGCTGCAGTTGTTGCTGGCGTTGTTGCCGCTGCTGTTTAAGGATTTTGTATATGACACCCATTTTAATGGAATTTCTATACGATCGAACTAAACACGAAGAGCGGCTGACAACGACTGTTGAAAATTGGGAAAATTATCTGCCTCTTATATGGGTTCCTGCCACAAAAGAGAGTGAGTGAGATGGAACTGAGTGAGAGCAACAAGAGGCAATATGTCGTTGGTCTTCTTGTTGTTGCTGTTGCTATTGTTGTTGTTCTTGGTGTTCCTTATTTCTTTTTTTTTTTTTTTTTTGGGGAAAAATTAAAAATAAAACATAACTCTGTGTGTACTTCAACTTCGTTTTATGAGTCTTCATTGCTCAAGTGGAGTTCTATTTTTTGCTCTCATTACAAAGCCTTTGGCCAACACATGTGCCAGCAACTAAATATAGATCACACACACTCTCTCTCTCTCTCAATCTATCTCTTTCTCTGTATGCAACAGCAACTGCAACATTTAGCTCTGTCAGTGCAACAAATTCCAAAACTAAAATCCCAGAAAATGTATCAATATTTTTGATTTCTTTTGAATTGGCGCTTTATTTAAATTGGTAATTTACGTGTATCATGATGGGATACATATTATATGTACCGATATTATTATTATAATATTTTAATTATAATAAAGTTGATATTATTGTTATAATATTTTAATTATAATAAGTGGAGATGCTTAAAATATAGATAATCTTGTTCTGCCATTTTATAATGCTCTTTTTTTATTTTCTTTTTATCTTATATAAAATAGCAAAAATAAGTTGTAATAAAAACGTGAAATATTCATAAATTAAAAGAATTTCGTTTTTAAATGTTATCAATCTGCAAAATTCTTAAAATGTTTATTCAGCTCCTTTAGTTATAACAACTAAATTAAACAAATGATAACGGTTCAGGGAACTAAAGATTCAAGAAGCTTCTAGGTCATGAAATTCTATTTTTTGTTTTTAAATAAAGTATTTATTAATATACATATTTATAATAATAGTATTTATTTATATGTATATTTTTATAATTAATTAAATTTTTTGTGCTTGTCAAATTCGTCTCGCTTGCAGATCAGAGACGGGATGAAGGATGGCCGGATATTCGAATGCCGAGCACCAATCGTCTAGCCGAAGTTGAACAGTAAATTTCTCTCTGAGTGTAAGTTTTAGATCAGCTGCCCCCGCTCTCACTTCGGAAACAACAACACATGGGAAAAAAAGAGCAAAGTTATTGCTTACTTTGTTTTCACTTGCTTTCGCTTTCATTCTTAATTTGCGCTGTGTAATTCAAAGGGTTTCCATATGTAGATAAAGAGAATTTCTTATCTACTTTAATGGGCAATCAATTGATCTATTATTATTTACAGTTACAATTGCGGTTAAAGCAGATGCAGAACCGAATGCTCATAATCTGTGCGCCTGAATTGATATATGTATGCACATACATAAATTTTTTTTTTCTGTTATAAATAGCGTCTGGGAAAAAACACTTTACACCATATACACACACACACGCACACATATGTATATGGAGATGCAACGACACAGGCACATTCCAACTGAGCGTGTCTGTGTCATGGCATGCACTTGAACTCCGCATTTCACATGTTGTGCCATGAAACTCTCTTTTTTATCTTGTATCTCTGTCGCCCTTATTGCTTACCCACCCTTCTCTCTCTCTCTCTGCTCTCGTTCCTTGTTCTTGTTCTTGTATTTTGTATTATCACATGCTCTCACATGCCTGTCATGCCTTTTTGTGGATTTATTTGAGCATCGAAGATGTGTTTCAAAGTGCACTTCAAGTGCGTTAAAATTTTTGTATCTATTTATGGATGCTTGGGAAATAAAGTATGTCTTGCCATCAAATCGAAAGAAAGAGAAGTAAGAGTGAGAGGTAAAAGATAAGTTATGAAAAAGAAAAGGAAAATTAAAGAAATCAGTTGCAGTTGTACTTGCCATAGTTGCCCTTGCCCACTGTACATTTAAATATGCTTAATGATCAACTTTAGAGTCACAACTATCTATCTATGTATGTATGTATGTATGTATGTATGTTGCTAGGCCATTAGAATACTAAATACAGTGGTTTGAGCACAAACGAAACTCTATTCAAAATTTTCTAGAAAATTACAAAATTTTATTTTTTCCATTTTACCAATTTTTCAATATTATCTCTATATACATTCTTTTTTGAAATCTTAAAATTTATTTATTTTTGTGTCAATTATTATTAGTATAATTATTTCAATAAAATGAAAACATCCAAATTAGCAAAATAAATATCATTGTTGAAAAAATTAAACTTAAACTAATTTTTTTAGCAAATTAAAATCTAGTTTTAACATTAATTGGAACATAATATATATATAAAAATGATTCATAATTAAGTTTTCTAATTTGACTTTTGCCCTTGATCTATGGCATCCATGTCCTAAGATATATAAAAGATAATGCATCAATAATGTATATAAATATTATGACGTTTTTCTTTTTTTTTTTCTACCAAATTCAAATTTAAAAAATACTTCCAAAGGAAAATAATATACTCTCGAATCAGTGTATCAGCAAGGCCGCAATCAGATCAGTTTTTCTTCTGATTCTCGTTTTAGTACGCGTGTGCAACAGACTGCATATGTATGTATACATATTTACATACATACATATGAACATATGTCTCTGCTGGCTATATGTACATAAGTGTGTCGAATCTTGGATTTCATTTCAATTGTAAATATATTCTAAAATGTAATTTAGGTATTTCCAAGTGAAAAGAGGGGAAGACATCCCCTCTTTGGTTATGGGGCACAACCCTTAGTGACAATTAGCCTTTGTTTTTCTCAAAAGACCGAGTTTCCCACATTTTTAGAAAAGTATTTTCTGAAAGGGGGCTGACAAGTGCACATATGTTTTGTTTGAAGGCTAATCGATACATTTGAATTCTATTTTTAAACTTCCGTCTTTGGAAAGAAAACAAAAGAATTAGTTAAATTCAATTATAATATTTTACTATGTATATTCCAACTGACCCAGTAATAAGTTCATTTTGATTTCATTTTATATTCCATAAAAGCACACACACACACACACTTACACACTTATTTACACATTTGTTAAGAAGGCCCAACGCAGTGCATCATTTTAACAATTTTTGGCGCGAAAAACTAAAAGAAGTTTTTACTCTCTGTGGGGGCATCTCGATTTGTACTCTTACTAGAAATTCCCTTGAATTTCTCACGCTTGCCAAAGTTCGTGCCGGGTTTTATGGGGAGATACCCCAATCGTCTCTGACAACTTGTCAGCATCATCGTTCTTAATGAGCTCTGACTTGTGCGGAATTGGTTGGTTCCTTCAAATTAAATAAAAAGAAAAATTCATCTCTCCCCTTTTTTTATACCCAATTGTTTTAAGTTAACTAAATAGAGCTAACATCATTAAATATATGTCTTCCTTATTATTTCTTATATATGTATATAAATACATATATTGTTTAATTGATTTAAAATTTCATATTTGATATTTGTGACATATAAAATGATTCTTAAATAAAAATGTGATTTAAAGTTTGAAAGAATTTTTATGTGGCTTTAAGCCAAGTTTCTTTGTATATCAATAATATATTGATTTCAACACTTAACTAACCTTTAAAATGGAAATAAAGTAGAGTTTCAATTTATTTAGTACTTACCACATAGCATTCTTCCATCCATTATCCAACATTTAGTTTTATTAAATATATTTTGAATAAAATAAAAGTATACATTTGCTTTTATTTCTTTTTTTTGGCTCATGTTTTCACAAGTATTTTGTAGACTCATTAGAATCTTTTTTTTTTGTATATTTTATGTCAAGTGAAATGAAGTAATCAACCCAAAACTCAATTATCTTTTGGTGTTGTTAAAATGAAGACAACTAAAGAAAACATGTGTTAGCTATATTCCCCTCCCCTCTTTGCCACTTTTTCCCCTCAATGTATGAGTGTCGGAATTGTATCAACTATAGCCTCAGTCTCAGTCTCGGTCTCGGTCTCAATCTCAACTCGTATGCAACATTTGCCAAAGCGTGGGAAACTCTTAACATGGCGCAATAACAACAACAAAAACAAAACAAAAAAAAAGGCAAAAACCATTTGCTTAGCGTCGAGTGACGAAAGATCACCACCCAACAACAGCAACAACAACAACAAAGTCAAAGTTGATGCTGTAATTTTAACTCTTTCTGTCGTTGACTTTCCGCTTGATTGCCAACAGAAGCAAAAGGAGATGGAAAAAAAGTGGCAGAAATTGAGGCAGAATGTTATCCATCTGCCACTCTTGGGTGACTGAGAAATAGATACAGTAGATAAAAAAAATGATCGCATAGTCAGCTATTTTAGAGCTTATAAATGATGAAAAGTTTAATAAAACTTTTGTAAAATCTATATAATATTAACTAATTGCATGTACATATTAGTTTATTGCATATGTATTGTTGGAAACTATTTTGTGGTTATAGTAAGACTAATTTACTTGAATTTTTCTTTATTTCTCTTGACTATTTTAGCGAGACAATAAAAATAATTTATCTATTTACTATATTAGATAAAGTATTAATACTAAACCTAAACAAAAGGCCTTCGACTACAATAAAAATTAACTTTAAAATAAAAGATGACAAAAAATTGACTTGTTTATATAATTTTATATTATATTTCATATTAAATAAATTCAATAAAATAAAATAATTGTTGTCTGAAATGTTTTAAACTATTTATATTTAACTTAGTATAATTATATTATAGCTTGAAGTTTCACAAATATATTTAAACTTACTTAATCAATCTTTCTTTATGAGTTTTTGCTCTTTTTGTGCAAAAAGTTTAGCTGTACAAGGACATTGTTGAAACACTGTTTACAAGATAGACGCAGAATGGCAGCAGCTGGGACTTGAGAAAAAGCGACATACAAATCGATCATTTCAATCCAAATACTTGTTCTATTTTATTGTATAGCTAATTAAATTGATAATATCTTGATCAGTCGTTAGATAATTCTGGAAAATAGTTTCCAGAAACAATGTTCATTTATTCCACTATTCCATTCCACTATTTTCTAGCTGTAGAATCTTCATAGATTTCCTCTCTTTCTCCCTCTATTGCTAATCTCTTTTATCTCTGCCTCTCAAGTGCTTGGAAGTTGTGAGCTTTCCGGCAATCATCTCAGTCAGTAAAAACACTTCGTGCTACTCGGAGGCTCGGTCAACAAAAAATAAAGAAGAGATGTCAACTCAAGATCCACCTCCATCGGTGGCCACCTCGCGTACCTATCAATATCGCAAAGTGATGAAACCGCTGTTGGAAAGAAAACGACGGGCTAGAATCAACAAGTGTCTGGAAGAGCTTAAACATCTCATTATGGACATTGCAAAGATGGTATAAACATAAGTAATAATACCAATTTAATAATTGATAGTTAATAGCAGATAGTTTAAAGCAGGATTCCGATACTTTTGCCAAATTGGAAAAAGCCGATATATTGGAGCTTACCGTTCATCATTTGCATCGAGAACATCACTCTCAAGACATCGTAAAGCCCAACAGTGATTCTTCACGACAACAATACAGGAATATAGAAATCTTTTGGTCCGGCTTTCGGCAATGTGCATTGGAAGTTTCAAGATTCCTTCAACGATATGATAGCCAAATGAATTTAAAGTTTTTAAAGGCCTTCGAACAGTTTTTGCCTGGTCGACCTGTTCAACTCTGGCGACCGTGGATTAAAATTTAGTCAGAACTACTAAAGTTATACTCTACTTACCCCTAAATACTAGGCACTTACACATTTCCTACATATCTATAAGAAAAATATAAAATTAATTTTTTGAAAGGTTTCAACCGATTTAAAGTTTTCAACTTTTCCAAAGATTCAAATAAATCCTCTTTCCTTCAAGTATTATATAATTTAATAAAGATTTCCACCCGATTTTGAATTATATATTGTCAAATCTAATCGAAATCGGCTACTATATGTAAGGCTGTAAAATACTTTTTATTTAACTATTTAATATTTTATTATTTTTTCTTTTATATTTCTCCCAATTCAATTAATAGAATTTTTTTAGATTTCTGTTGTGTTTTTCCATTTTTAATTTAATTTAATAATAATAAACATTTGACTTAATGCATTTTAATGCTAAATTAAATATTGCTTATGATTGAATTCTTTTCATCATTTTTTATTTTCTTCTATAATTATACATACCCTATATATACATATATATATATATACATATGTGTGTCTATATATATATATGTATATGTATATGTATATAGGTGTATAAAAAAAGTTTCGATTATGTTTCATATGTGAGATGTAGCTTTTGTTTAAATGAAATTGAAATTTATATGGTCATTGGTTTCTATACACTTTGCAATAAAAGTAAAAAAACTAAACTATTTTTTTTCTCGAAACAGTAAAAGAACACATTTTGGGTAAAAGGCAATTGAATGATTTTTTTAACAAAATGTTGACAGCGAAGTCGAAAAGGTATTTTTTTTTTGCCTTAAACAATTTCAGTTATATACAAATGTATATACAAATTTGATCAGCATATGATTTTCACGACTAGTTATAAAATTGAATCATATTCAAACTACTTCCTTGGCTGAAAAATGTAATTTATTAATGTTGTTTTATCAGAAGGCCATATCATATTGATATAATTTTTTCTTTACTTAAGCCCAAACCGATTTTTAACTTAAAGCCCGAAGATTTGGGTGTTTGTTTCCTAAATAATAATGAATAATACAACTATAGCATAAGTATTAAAATGCCATGGATCGGAAAAGTAAAACTGTTAGCTTGAATACACTATAAAATCGTGGGACATTTGAAGCTATGTCAATGCAATAATCAATAAATGAAAACTAACTGTAAACTTTGTCCCACTGTGTGTGAGTTTTTTTTTATGCCAAAATTTTGATTTCGATTTGATGACTATATAGTACAGTTTAGCGTATAGTATATGGACATTATCTGTGAGTAAAATGTAAAGTGTATAGAAATATGTCGGCCCAGCCGACTTAAGCCCCGAATCTAAATTTGTATCAATTTGCTTAGCTACTAAATTTATCTTGTATTTACAATAATTTCTCCTTTGTTTTTCTCTTTTTTTTTATTGATATTTTTATCATTAGTTTTGTATTTTTTGTTTTTTTTTTTTTTCAAGTGTAAGAAGCGCAAAAAACTTGATTGTTGCTGCAGTTGGTTTTGTTTTAAATTTGTTGTTGTTTTTGGTGTTGTAGTTGTTTGTGTCTATGAACTTCATTTGTATCTGTGTATACATATATATAGATGGATTTATATATATATATATACATATGTGTATATCGATATTGTTTGTCGTTTAATTGATATAATGGTTTCCTTTGTTTTTGTTTGTTTCATTTTGCAGAAGAATTTCGGTGAGGATAAAAAGGCATGCAAACATTTTTCATATATTTAATTTTAATTTTGTTTTTTTTTTTATGTGCATTTGCATTTGTAAACTTTTAATTAACTAACTTTAGCAAAGAGTTTTTTTTTTATATTTTTCTGTTGTTTTTTTTTGGGGGGGAGGTTTATGCTTTGTTTAACAATTTGTATTTTCTATGCAAAAACAATTTGCAAAATTACAGATTATATATTTCTTTTTAAAGATTTGCTTTAAATATATAAATTGGTTTATTAGCCAATAAGCAAATTAAAATTTAAAATCGTTTTTCAGCATTTTATTGTTAAAAACTATTTGAAAAGAAAAAATGATTGTTTAGTGCAAGCGAATGAATAGAAATTGAAATAAATTGATAAACGAAACATTAAATGTGAGTGTATATATATAAAGATATAGAATATAAAAAATCGGTGATTTCTTTACAAGTTTTGTTTACTAAGAATAACATTATTTATTAATATTATTTTTTTCATTTTTAATAATTATGTTTTGTTTTTGTTTGTTTAATAAAGCTGAACCACATATAAAATAGAAATTATTTTAGCATGGTGATTAGAATTTTTCTTTTTTTTTTTTGTCGAGTTGAAAAAAACACAAAAAATAGTACGAGGGATGATCCAAAAGTAATGATAAACAATCAGCCTCAACAAAAATCTAGAAAAACATATAAAAAAATTATGCAACCGAAGGAACCAAAAAAGCAGTAAAATTATGAATTGTATCTTTGCATTTTGATAGAATGAATATATAGAGAAGATAGAAAGAGAGAAGAGACAAAGAAAGAGAGAGTGTTAGTTAAACAGAACTTTACCCTAACTTTTGGCAGGGAAGGTTTTATTTCTTTTTTTTATCACTGTTGCATATTGAAGACTTTTTGGAAGACTTTCACTATTCATTTTTTCCTTCTTTTCTTCATCTTTAGACTTTTTGGAGATTTAATTGTGTATATCTATGAGTTTACTAAATATACTGATTTGATCTATACAATCTTAGATATCAAAACGAAAGAGGGTTAATCTATATTATTAACAGTTTGAAAAGAATCCAACTATTGTTTAAAAAAAAAATGAAATAAAAAAACTTCTGCTTTATATTAAAAAATCTACGAATAAGAGAATTTTCAAATTAAATCAATTCTAAGTGAATTAAAAACATAATTTTTGATATAGATTAAAATTACTTTTAGATTGTCCCTTCAGATAAACTTAAATTGAATAGTTTGAAATAAGTATTTAATTGCATTTATGTATGTAAGTGAATGTTTTTATGTTTGTGTAAATGTGTGTGTATGTGATATAGGATAATATATATAAATATATGTATATATATGAATTGGCGATAGTTAGTTAATTAGTAGTATCTTTTGGTTTTTTTAAGGCATATATCGTTTTATTTTTCTTTTTTCTTTGCTTTTTGCAACAATTTAGCAAGCTCTAGTTTATAGTAAAGAAGGCATAAAATAAATTGAATAGAAAAACTTTTGATATATGTATATATGTATACATACTATATATATCAACATATACATACATACATAGTAGTAGTAGTATATAATTAGGTTTGTTCATCGTATAAGGCATGCAGAAAAATAGTTATCATATAAAATTGTGTAGCATATAGCAAAAGGTATATATATATATATATATAAATATATATATATGTATATATATATGTCTTTGGTAATGAGAGGAAGTACAAATGTCCCTTTTTATTGGAAAAAAGATTGTCGAAAGCTGCTTTGATTTAGCAACTGATATGAACATAGAGATACCCATTACCAACGAATGAATAGAAAACAAAAATAGTTTACTTTCTTTTGCCATCTTAATCTCACTCGTTTTTACCAAATTGACACAGTGGTGCCACCTATCGTTCAACATTCCTTTTATTTTTTCGATTTCTCAAATTGGCTATTTCTATATATTTTATTATGTATTACTTGCTTTGCATTTCATCCCTCCTTTTCCTAGGATATATGATACAAAACAACAAATTTGTTTGAAAGTAATCGAATGAAGACAGATTCGGCTAAAAATCTGCTGATATTGGTAGAAAATATATAACTGTATACCAAAGCGTTTTTGTCATTGATATGATCTGAAAAGTATATATTCTTATATCTGATTTGATAAGAAGATCTCTAAATTTTTCATTCGATTCGAAACCGTATTAAATTCTTTATATAATGTGCAAAAGATAAATTTATAAATTCAAATACAGATAAAAGTTTAAGCTCGATCTTTATCATTTCTGAATCATTATAGTGTTGTTCCTTTTAAAAATTTCCAATTGTTCAATAAAAAATCTCTAGCCAAGAAGCATGATAAAGTTTTTTAAGAATGTAAATGAGAGAGGATTTTGGGGGGAATAGGCAAAAGGAGGGTTGAGCAATAAAAAAGAAAAAACAACTACCACATGCCTCATGCAATTAGCATTTTTATTTTTTTTTGGTTTTTTTGGTGTTGTTTCTTATTTTTTCAATTATATATCTATATAGTATATGACTATACCAAATTCAGATACATTTTAAATTGGCATAGCTTAGTGTATGTGTGTGTGTGTGTGTGTGTTATTGTTGAGCATATTTCAAACTTAGTTTTAGATTTCGATTAGTTAAATTTTTGCTTTCGGGCTGGCTATATGTATGTTTGTATATATATATATATATGTATATGTATATGTATATCGTTATGCATTATAATTCCAACGATATTTTGTTTTTTTTTTTTTTTGTGTCTTTGTATTCTGAGCAAAGCGCTTTATCGTTTTCTAGTTTTTCTTTTTTTTTAGTTTTCTTTTCGATTATCCATACGTTTGATTATCAACAGTTTTTTTTCATTTTGTTTTTGCTCGGCAAAAAGACAAAAAAAAAAGGGTTAAGTTAAAATAGGAAAAATATGTTAAGTTAGTTAAATAGTAACAATCGAGTTGAGAAAGCTTTTAAGCGTAATGTATATATATATATAATTTGTAGATTATATATACATATACACATATGTATATATAGTATTCGTATAATAGTAGCTTTGTATAGGATTTAATTTAACACTTGATTGCATGGCGTTTAATTGTAATTTTTAATTTTTTTCTTTTGGTTTTCTTATTTTTTTTTTTTTTTGTTTTTTTGTATGGTTTTCTTGCAAAAATTCCAACTATAAATTTTGCACAAGCATTTCAATAAAAATGCCCATTGTCATTATTAAACAAATGCCTAATATATATACTATATATATATATATATATATATATATATATATATGTGTGTGCTCATAAAGATTTTGATATATGTTTATGTATATATATATATATATATATGTATGCATTTATGTATATGGTAAATATATATATTAAAAAAAAAACTCATTTTCTATATTTTAAATTGGTGTTAATTTTGTTTACGGCATTAACATTTTTCTGGCGGCTTGTAATTGCTTTTTCATCTATTCAGATATATTCTACATATATATATATATATAAATATATATGTATATATATATATATATTTTGAAATATAGAGTATGCTAATTTTTCTTTTAGTTGGAATTTCACTTAAGACAAATTTTCATTTTTAATTTTGTTCTTGGCGGCGGCTGCTTTATAGTACATGAACTAAGGGGTAAAAGGGGGTACGGGGGTATTTGTGTGTGTGTATGTGTGTGTGTCTGAGTGTGTAAATATGTATAAGTGTTGGTATTGTAGATGTATCCTTTTCAATAGATATATCATTTGCGTATTTGTGTTATTTATTGTGCGTGAATTCGTTGTCTCTGTCATTCTGTGTCTCTCCCTCCTTCACAGCGGCATATCTTGTCTCTCTTTCATTTTCGACAGACATTCTGACATTGGGACAATCGGAAATTTCAACACAATTATATTTATTGCGGTTAATCACCACCTAAACTTAACGCCTGGACTATACGTGGATCAGCTTTACTACCCTCACGAAACTCTTCTAGTGTCAAACGATCATCATGATTTTTATCCATTTGATCGAATATCTTATCCACACGTTTTTGTGGTGTATTCTCATCCTCCGTTTGCGGCTGTTGACCCTGTTCAAATATAATCATTTGTTAACATATATATATACATACATACATACATATATAAATTGATAACATTTTTATACTTACCACCATCTGATAAATTGCATCCACTATGTTATACATCTCCTCACGCGTTATATAGCCATCATTGTCCACATCATAGAGACGGAACGCCCCTATAGCAAAACAAAAATAATAAATTGATATATAATTTAATAATTTATATTATAAATTAAACATACAATGTAACTTTTCATCCAAATTTCCACGAGATGTTATGGACAAGGCCCTTATAAATTCCTCAAACTCAATGGCTCCATCCTGCAGTTAAAGAAAAAAACAAATAATATTAACACATATAAAATAAATATATGTATATATAAATTTCTTCAACTGATTTTACTTACATTATTCTCATCGAATACACGAAATACCAATGAAGCAAATTTACTGGGATCTCCGTCCGGAAAGAATTGTTTATAAATTTTGATGAAGCCCTGTTGATGGTAGTTGAATTCGCATCGGATTTAAGTTGAGGATATGTTTAGGTGTCGCAGCAGGGACCATGTGTGAAATGAAAAAAAAAACAGCCATAGAGAGGGAGAGAGAAAAAGAGGAAGAGAGAAGACACACACACACACACGCATAAAAAAGCATTACACAGTGAATAAACAACAAACAAAAAAACAAAGAAAAAAAATGAACAAATGAAAATACCAGAGATTTTTGCTTTTTGTTTTTTTCATTTTTATTATTATTTTTAAGTGAAACAAACGACTGGCAGCAGCAGAAAGAAAGTTGTAAAAATTTATGAAGTACAGTTGTGTACAGCTTAAGAGTATGCCATAAATTCCAAATAAAATTCACAAAAAGAAACGTAAAATGAAAAAAACTAAAAACCACAATTCTCCGGGTCAGAAGGAAAGTTTAAGAACAAAAAAAAAACCAAAAAAAAAGTACAAAAACAAATATGAAAATAAAAATAGGAATGCAAGTATAAAAATATGTATTTATGTTCACGTATATATGTATATACACGTAATATATATGTATGTATGTATAATACATATGTTCCTGTGTTTGGACAAACTATTGTTTTTTTTTTTTGCGGTTAAGTACATAAATTACAAAGGTTTTGGTTTTGTTTTGTTTTCTATTTTGGTTTGGCTTATTGTTTTTTTTTTTTTTTGTTAATAGGATTTTGAGTACTTACTTGTTCAGTCAGCAAACCATTTGGACAGTCTTTGAGAAAACCTTTGTGCCTAGGTTTTATTTTTTTTTTTGTATGTATTTTATTTTATTTATCATTATATATGATTATTTGTTGATTTTTGTATTTTGGTTTTGGGTTGTTGTTGATGTTGATGTCAGAGTGTCAGAGTCAAAGTTGAAAACAGTTGAAACGGTAGTTCAAAGTTCACAGAGAGAGACAGTGACAGAGTGACAAGTGAAAACCAGCAAGAGGCGAGCGAGAGAAGAAAGAGAAAAAATTAAGAACGATAGATTAGCCAGGTAAACCAGAAATAAACACAAAATAAAAAAAAACAAAATAAATAAATTAATTAATTGAAAATAGTTTAAAAGGAAAATATTGATGCAAAGAGTTTACATAAATAAACGATGACTCACAATACCCTTGATGATTGGGCCTATAACTTTATTAACCAATTGAAATAAGATAAGCCGCAACTTGAGCCTTTTAAGTTAAAAAATATAAATTAACATAAAATGTAAATTCATCTAGATTTAAGTTTTACCCATTATAACAATTCGAACATAGAAAAGTAAAAAATTGATTAAGTGACATAAAAATAAACTAATAAAAGTTTTTGGCAATTCAGTTATAACTAAAATACTCCAATCCCTTAAACCTCATTGATCTTAGACAATATACTAAATATTTGAAGTCAACAGGTAAATGCTGAGATGATAAAAAAATCGGTTAATCATCTCAAGACAAAGCTAAAAAATTGTTTCTAAAACTTAATTGGGAAACGAGAAAATTTGAATGAAAATCCGTAAAGGGTTTTACCACCGTAGCTAATATAAATATATATATAATATTTCATATAAAGATATATAGAATTCTATATATTTATTAGTATAAACCCAATCGGAATTCAATAAAGATATCTAAAATTTTCACTTTCATTGCCAAAATGGAAAGGTAAATAAAGATCGGACTATTAAAAATTGATTTTTCTTAACATTTCCAATTAAGATATAAATTTGGATAAATTGTTATGTTAGTGATAATAAAAACAAAAAATATCACGTGTAAACATAGTATGTACTATATATTTATAACTGTATGTACATAATTTATATATATGAAAAATTCGTCATTCATTCATTTTGATTTTCACCATTTATTATATATTTGAATTTAAATTCAAAGGAAATTGGATACACACACCCACATCAAAAAAGAGTGAGAGATATAGATATATACATATATATATGTAAATATAAATTTGAATATACAAAGTCGATTGAAAGAGTAAAAATAAAATTAAAAAAAAAAAAAATAAATACAAAAAAAATAAATGATATTTATTTAAATCTCCATGCTTACCATTGACGAATCTCCTTTTCAGTGACTGTAATGAAAAAAGAAAAAAATGGAATATATATACGAGTACATATACATATATAAAGCATATAAATTAAGCGAGATATTTTTTTTATATATAATACCAACAGCCGATAATCATTGAAATTCATTTATTTGTTTATTATTTTGAGAAATAAATTGTTCGCCCCACATACCAATTATTTAATGGTATTCATTTAATATTTATTTGTAGAGCAAGCATTTGTGATACTTGAAATTTGATTGTCCCCAAATATAACTATCATCTATTGCAATCCCCTGACAGTCCTTGCCCAAATCCCCACGAGCGCTATTATTATGATCATTATCTGTTTGAGAAAATTTCATTCCTAACATTTCCATTTCAAGTCGTTGAAAGTTAAGCACAAAATGTAACTTGTAACATTTCTTTTTCTCTTTCTCTTTCTTATATACACACACTGTATACTCTTTGTAAGTTATGGCAGCTTAGCTTTGGCTTAAGTTCCCAGTCCAAAGATTGATGATGTTCTCTTCACGAAGAGGCTTTTGAGGTCCTTAATGTCGGCCAATAGAATAACACAACGTATGAGTAATATGCAATGAAATATGGTATTGGTAGGTCAACGGGGATAGAAGTGGGGCGGCTGGTAAAAAAAAAAAAACGTTGATTTGAATTGAACTGAAGCCAAGTGCATAAAGTGCACATCATTTAATAAATCATTTAATTAATTACCAGGTAGCTGGCAGCAGGCAAAGACGCAGTCAAAGGAGCTACTGACTGCCACGTACACACACACACACACACACACACACACAAACACATACGTATGTATATATATCTACTTATATAATTATAGTATACCTTAAGGCGCGTGCATAGCATGCAATTTTTTTTCAGTGAGTAGTAGGCAAGGCAAGGAAAATGGGCGTGCCATTGGCCATATTTGTGTGTCTATGTCGCTTTTCAAATGCAAACCAGCGAAAATATAAAAAAAAAGAAAAAATGAAAAAACTAAAAGAGAAATGTAGAAAGGAAAACGAAAAAGAAATGATGTTGAGTCAAGTTCCTGAAAAGGATTTCTTCTAGATTTCGTTTAATTGTATCTTATATAATGATTATGTCAATTCCATATGCCAGAGGAAGAAGTAAAACTTATTTGACTATAACATCGAGTGCGTGTGATGGTTAACCAAGTGCAGATTTCTGGTTTTTAGTATGGAAACAGGCAAAATGCAGAGCTCAGTAAGGTTGAAATTGAAAAATCTCTCCATCACTTTCCAACTAACTATGGCTATATGCTATCTCTTTAGTATCTATCTCTTTTTATCTTCATCTCTATCTGCTGTTCACTCACTTGCTTTAACAAGTTTGATGGCATCAACAAAAAACATTATATACATACATACATATACATACATACACACACATACTTATATATGTATATGTATGAAAAAAGAAAAGAAAGAAGAGGGAAAACAAACCACAACCACCACAGAGGAGCCTTCACATTCATGGTAAAGGCGCCGCATCAGTCCCTCAACGCCTTTTAAAAGTCTACGCACGCCAAAAAGCGGCGAGAAACGACTTTTACTGCGGCTACATGAATAATACATGTGTTACAGCCCCCCTTTCCCACCCTCCCCCTAGGACCATCTCCCTCCGGTCATCTTCTTCTCATCCCCTTCTCTCTCTCTCTCTCTCTCTGTGCGTGTGTGTGCATAGCCGGCAGCCGTAAAGCAAATTAGTTCATAGCCTGGCCACATTGAGGGCGCTACTTAAAGGCCACTGCTCCAAAAATTATTTCGATTTAAATGTTTATTTGCATTTCTTCTTCCTGTTCTCCTCTTTTTCTTCATTTTTTTTCTGCCTGCAGCGTTTACTTTAGCACTTTTTTTTGTTTTTTTTTTTTGGTTAGACCTCAAATTTGCCTTTTTTTCTTTATTTATTTAATTTAATTTTAAACTGATTTAATTTCAACTTTTTACCAACACGACAAGGTCCTTGCAGTTGGGTGTGGCCACATGCTAATTAATGAATAGCAGGGGAAGGTCCCGAAACGAGAGAAAAAAAAAAGAAGAAAGAAGAACAAAAAAAAAAACAACTCTGAAAACGAGTTGCATGCGGGCGCAATGTGTGTGAGTGTCTGCGTGTGTGCGTCCGTGTGTGTGTGCGTGAGCAACTTGTGTTGTCCTTGTATTGAGGTTTTCGGTTTAGTTTTGGTTAACTTATCAAGGTTTTGGTTTTAAGCCCAACCAACTCAACGCTGGAAAATTGTAAAACTAACTTCAATTAAAACAATTTTTGTTGGCAAAACTTTGAAACTCGTTAATAACCTATATTTGTTAGCCATTTTGTTTTTTTTTAGTTATCTCCAGTTTCGATTATTTAAACACTATAAATTTATCAGAACTAAAACTTTTCTTTTTTTAAGTTGAAAATATTCTCAAATATATAATTGAATCGTGGATGATAAATGAAAATTACTTCCACAATTTATATTATTATTAAAAATTCTTTTCAGAAGCTACCCCTGAATAGGTACTTACCCGGGATAACAACTAAGATCATATATATATACATATATACATATATATACATATATATGAAAATTGGAAGTATATTCAAATATAGGATGAAAAGCAAGTATGCTTTGCCTTCAATTAACTGAAAAATTATCTTTTCCTTTACCAAAGTATTTGCGCAATTTTTTTCAGCAATTAATTTTAAACTTAAGAAATTTATGCAGTCAAATCTACATTTATTTGAGTATAGTCTCCAAAAAATTTCAATCTAATCTTTTAATATTTTTGGGGTTATTCCTGATTTTGTAAGGTTATTGTCAACTATGTGTGAACTACTCTTAAAACTTTAAAAGGGTTTTTCACAAGAAACTCTTTCGATTTTTTAGTAATGCTTTTCGATTAGTGTTCAATTTTTCCACTCTCATTTTGGATATAATAAAATTTAAAAAAGTCATTACTATTCTCGCCCATATACACGCCCATAACACATCTTATATAAAACGAAGTCATTTATTCTTTTCATATGTAAAGTATGCCTTAAAGAGTTTTTATCTATCTATTACAGACATAGTCTAAACTAAATGCTGTAACTAACAAGCTTATACAATATAACGGAAAAACACTGATAAGATGGGAAGGGGTCGAGGGTTTGTTAAAGGGTAATATAAAAATCATAAGTCTTTTGCCATAGCCCTTTTAATCTATGCCAAGGCATAAAACACTCACACTGATTATATCTAAAATTAGTTCGGACACACACACACACACAAGAGGCGCCAGGCAAATGACACGGACATAGACATAGACACGGACATGGACATGGACATGGACACGGACATGGGCACAAAGAAGAAAGTGTGAGCTTTTATAGAAAAATAGTTCAGAAAATTGACGCGTGCAATTTTGCTATCTTTCTCTGTTTCAATTTGTGATTTGCCATTAAGTCAAAATGTTATTCACTCCTCTAGTTGTTAGTTAAAATTGTGGCACAAAGTAGCATTATAATTTATACATCAATTGCCAATTTTCTAACTATTTTATTTTGGTTTTATTTTTTGTTCTCTCTCTCTCTCTCTCTCTTTTTGTATTATTCTATTCTGAATGTCCTTTACCCTGACATTCTATACCATCATTATCAATTTGTGTGTTTAAATATGACAGAAATTCCTTAGAGAGTTGAGAAACTAACCAACTGATTGACTGACTAACTGAAAGTCTGTCGGACCGTCTGACTGACTGGTTGACTGACTGAGAGAAGGGACTGACTGACTCGAATGAATGGAATGTTGTTGGACTGAAATAGCGGATTCTACAATAGCATATTGTCCTCCAATGCCATTAGCAAATTATTTACAATATGTGCAATGTTCGTTCAGACTTTGACATTGACAGCTAGTGCAATATGGCACAGTGGGATGAAAACTAAAAAGAAGTGTAATACAAATGGCAGAGTTTAAAATCAAACTCAGTCTTTAATGAAAGTACACAAAAAGTAAAAGAAAGTTTTGAAAATATAAAATTAAAGCATTTCAAACTTGCAAGATAAAAACAAATATTAACTAGATTATTTTCAGCTATTTTCTACGTGATATATTTTACATATATATTATATATATTTATAACAAAATTGTTACCAAATTTAAATAATTTTTTAACCTAACAGATACTTATCTGATTGCTGCTGATTTAGAATATATATATGCATATATAAATTTTTAAAAATCTGTTAAGCTTAAAGAAATTAACAGCAATTTTTATTATTTTATTTGAAAATTACTTTTTCACTGTTTTTAATATGATTTTGTTGCACTGCTTGCTTACAATTAACCTCACTGTTATTGTTGGTGGCTTGTTGCTTTTGTACACATTTGATTTCCACTAGCCACTAGCCAAATGCCAAACAAAATGTCAGTACAAGCCAAGCTAAGTGCCCACGCACACATTGGCCAGAAACAAGTATAGAAGAGGACCAAGATGAAAACTACAATGGAGACGAATGGTGAATAAAATGGTAGTAGAATTGGAGGGGGAGAGTTACGGGTAGGGATACGGATAATAACGAAGTAAAGTAAGAATGGCAGCAGCAACACACAACAAGTGCAATAATATTTTCAACATTGAAGTGAATTTTGAGTGCCAGAAACTGACTGCATGCCAATGCGTTGTGCAAAATGAACTGAATCCCCCAAAGAACAGGCAAGCCAATTCCTTATATAAGCTCCATACCCATTCCGAGTCCCAGTCCCAGTCCCAGTCAGTCTACAACCAACCAACAATGGAACCAGCCAACTATCCACCAACACCACCACCACCCACTCAATCACCATTTGTCTATGTGTTTGCATAGCGAAATGAATGTGGTTCAAAATGCCATTGCAATATGACATTGCGACAGCAAATAGAGTACACTAAAGATTGGATAACTTTGGTATGGGTATTGGTTGGCGGATGGCGGATGGTGGATGGGGGATGGGGGGGAGGTGTTCTTTGGTATATACCTAAGGGAGACTGTAAAGGGGTGCTGCTGTCTGCATTTTAGTTTTATAAGCGATTTACTGCACCGAAACCCGCTACCCGTTTTCATGAATGTTTGTCGAAGCGTAAAATAAACAGAAATCGACATGAAAGCCATGGCATATGAGCATGTTAGTTTGGGAGAAGAGGGAGGGGGCGATGCGGTGTAAAGATGTGAAGGGTCGCTAAAAGTAATCAAATGTTGCACACATTTCAACATGTTAGTTTTGCCCCATCTAAAGTAAGAATAGATATATAAATAAAACGTGACAGCATCGAATTTTAAACTTATTTATATAACAAATAAGAATAAATAACTACAAATTAGGACAAATTGTTTACTCTCTACAAAATTATCTTAAGTAATCGATTAAGTTAATATTATCTAATGTTTGCTTTCTTTTCTCTTTGATAGTTGAAAAATTTATTAAAAAAAGAAAATTAAGAAAAAAAATATATGTATTGAAACAGATTTTACTGTATAAGTTGATAGCATTACAACTTTTGTTTTTTGTTTTTTTTTTTTTTTTTGTAAAATTCTTTAACATTTGTTTAAGATTTTCTTTCTACTCAAATTGGCAAAGTTTCATCCACTTTTCCATATTTCCATAATAAACTATAATAACTTCCATTAGATGCTGGAAACTTTCTTGCCACTTATTCAGACGAACACTTTGGACCAACATTAAAGCGAAATTGCAATAACCATAGTCTACTTTAGGGGGTAGGTATAATGGGGTGTAGTGGGGAGATAGGGGGGGGGGGGGTGTTCTTGCTGCCTTACTTCAGGCAATAAACAATAAAACGAAACTCGCCCAGCTTAAACTGCAATCGAAACGCAATGAGGCAAGAGTTCAATGGGTGGGTAAGCCCTAGATGCTTTGGTGGCATAGTGGGGCAGTGGGGCACAATCCGTTTTTGGTTAGGGCTGCTAAAGGCAAAAGCAAAAAAAAAAAAAAAAGAAAGAAAAAAAACTTTTACCATGTGCAACTATTAGAAAATATAAAATTGTATGACCCACAATCTAAACGAAATACTCCCCAAAGCGGTCTAAGAAATTGACATAAAAAATAACCTTATTGCTGGGCATGTGGAAAGCACCAAACAAGCAAATAAATAGGAAAAAGAAAACCCACAACACTCTTACACACACATACACACACACAGATATATATATATACAAAAACACACATAGAAATAAAGGGTTCAACAAATTCATAGCTTAAGGCAGGATTCAAGTATGAAAAATGACAATGTCTAGCCAAAAAAATAAAAAAATATGAAAAAAATGAGAGAGTCAACAATTAGATATAAGAAAACTGAATCGTATGCAAATTCCGTTTACTTGATTGCTGATATAGCTTAAGATTTTATATATAAATATATATGTATATTTATCTTTAAGTCTGGCAACCTTAATGTCCTGGCTTAAATTCTTTTGTGTGAGTGGCAGAGACTTTACAATTTTAGTTCAAAAATTTGAAACTGATTTTAAATTTGATTTACTTTTAAATATTTTTAGTCAGTTTTATTTAAATGATTTGAATTATTTATATAACTCCTAAAAGAACAAGCAATCCAAAAAAACATAAAGTTTGAATAAGAAAAAATTATTTGTTTTTTCACACTAAGCTAAGAGCTAAAAACTTGTTTTTTTTAATACATAAATAATATTTCTTTACATTTTAATGAACATTTATAAATACATTCATAATCTATATTTCTTTCCTTTTCCGGAGGAACTACCATTTGGTGGAGTAGAAAGCTCCCCAAGTTCTGCAACATGTTGAAGCTTATCTTTTTTTAATTATTTTCTAAATAATTTTCTAGTTTATGAAATAATAAATTGAATTCAAAATAGAAATTACTATTACAAAATATTAAACAAATTGTACAACCTTTAGCTTTTTAAGAACTAAGGATTTCTACAACATTTATCTTGTCTTTGTTTTAAATTAACAAATTATTACAAAAGTTAACAAATAAATCAATGCAATTTAAAAGGCATTTGGCTACCATTTGCTACGAAAAGAATTGGCCATAACCCTTACCAACAATTTGAGATCTCCTCACGCACTTTGCAGTTACATTTAATTTATTTCATTTATTTATTTCTTGGTTTTGTATTGTTTTTTTTTTTTTTTTTTTTTGCTTTTTTTTTGTGTGTGTGGCACTGCGGCACGTTCGTCGTGTGCCAAAATAGCTTTCAAGTGTATAACAATAAGTCCTACATAGTAATTTATTGTTGAGCATTATGGGCCATACGGATGAGAGTTCAAGGCTCACTTAGATGATATATTTATATATATATATATATATGTACATATATATATAAATTTATATATGTATTATGGTTAAGTACTTACAATATGTGTCCGTTGTGAGACGATCAATGGTATCCTGCTTCAATTTGGAGTTCTTCTTCCCCATTGTTATGATAACTGTGGCAACTGTGCTACTTTCAGGTAGAGTATTTAGATATAGTAAGTCGAAGGTTAGTCAAGATTAACCAAGAATGACTCTCTCTGTGTGCGGCTGGGAGCGTGTCTTATCCCGATTTGCCTCTAATTCGATCTGTGAACGAGAAACAAGTGGCCCAACCAAAAATAAAAAGAAAGAGATTATAAGATTGTCATCATTATGATAGAGGGATGAATGGGGGGTTAAGATGGAACTGGTCCAACGTTCCATTGCCATGGCATCATTCATCACATACACAAGCAACGAACCAAGCAACTACCTGCCATGGTCAGAGAGCTCCTCTGTGCTATGGTGCCCGGGGGCAAATTCTCTTGATAAATAGGGAAAAGGTACTTTGATATTTAAGCACGACGTCAACGCTGCTTTTTGTGTGGGTGCAACCAAAAGCGACACAAACAGAAAAAAAAAAGAAAAATTAAAAAGAATGAACCAAAGGAGAGAACCAAAAGCAAACATAATGGCGGCATGGTACAAGAGGAACCGCAACAGTGCGAGAAGGTGGAAAAGACGACGCCTTTGCCGGATGTTGAATGAAAATATATGGGGTTTTACTCAGTCCATCAGTCAGTCCGTTGCCAAGGGCTTTAACTTGTTTAACATGATATATACTCACATATGTACATACATACAAACATATATATACATCTATGCTGAATTAATAATGTAATGAAATTCTTAGGTTATCCATAAACTGGCAAAAAAAAGAACTATACATGAATGAAACACCTTTAAATTGATATCAAGTAAAGTAAAATCTTTTGAAATAAAAACGTCTTAACAGGTGGGCGAAAAGGCGAAAGGCTTTAACTAACAGTTGACTGATTTAATGCTTATCAAATTATATTAAGTTACTTTGAAAGTATATAAATATCAGTAAAAAGCAATCAAAGAAAAATAAGCCAAAAACAAAAATATATTATTTCTACACAGAACAAAAAATTAATCGTTTCGGACAAAGACAAAAATCCTTACATAACAAAATCTTTTGAAGGAAAAAATAAACACTATTCCATATTGTATATATAGTTCTAATATTTCCATGAATTACGTTTAACCAACGCACTCAAGCAAAAGAGAAAAAATAATATTTTATTCGTCACTTATAATTCTCAACTAGTTCAGGCGTTAAACTAATGACACTTAATCCTTAAGTAAAGCTACTGAATCACTATTTAGCGATTTGAAAAAAATATAATTTTTTTTTTCAAAAAGTATTTATTTTTTTCTACACTTTAAAACATTTTCCCTATAAAAGTTTGCGTCCAACAAATTAGATGTATTAAAAATTCCACAAACATGGTCACGGAAAAAATTAGAAAGTATATAAAGCCAAAATGGGAAACTTATTCTTTTTATCATCCAACAGATATGGCGAAAAAATAAGATTTGATATATAACTAAAAAAAAGTGGAATAAGAAAAAAAACTATAGTTTTTATATAAAATATTAATTTTTAATTAATTAAAAAATGAAGTTATCTAAAAGAAATTGTATATCTAATATATTTTAATAAATTTGTTATTAAGAATTTTTTTTTCTCCCAGTGTATTTCCGCCTTTGGCATCAAAGTTGGAAACTTGGTTGTAGAATTCCTTTCGACTTTTTGTTTTCATTACCTTTGCGGCTGCTGAATTGACGACAAGCGACAATTTCTACAAGTTCTTGCAACCTCTTTTCCCCTCTCTCTCTCTCTCTCTGTTCCACTTTTTCCTTTTGTCTCTATAGAGTTACGTAATTAAAATTTTAATAATTTCCTAGACAAGTTCTCACAGTGTGAGGGGCAAAGAAAGGAAACTTTTTTAATTCGTTGTTGCCACTTGACAAGCAAATTGCGCAAGACTTTAATTGACTTTGATTTTGGCAAAGATGAAGGAAGGTGAATCCTTATTTCCAAGTATACATACATACATACATATATACATATGTATCTAGATGTATATAAAATTCTATATTTATTATATGACTAACAAGGTATTTACTGTTACTCATGCGTGGCATTAAAATGCAATAATCATAATTTATGGTATCCAAGTCATAATTAAGAGATTGAGAGTGGGTGAGTGGGTATGAGTGGGTGTTTTTTTTTGGGCGAATGGGACAGCAATAGAGAGAATCATAAATAATATTTATGCGAATGACAAATTAGAGAGAAAAACAAGAAGAGGAAAGAACCGCAACTTTCATAACGCAATCGTAAAAGATGGGACCACCCACTGGGTTTTTTGATGCTGTGCCATCTTTTGGCATTTCATTTCGGTGTTTCGCCGCTTTTACGAGTTGCGGACAAATTTTGATGGCCATGAAACAAGAAATGGCCCAGCCAATGGGCAACTTTTGATGAAATTTCCACAACAATTCGTCGCGCTGCTGTCAACGTGTTAGACCACCAGGATGACTACAACAATGACGACAAGGACTACAACGGCAAACGACAACGATGACAATGACGGACGAGGACGATGACAGCAACAGCAGCAGTGACAATAATTCTCCAAGGATGTACAACTGAACAGGATGAGAGAGGAAAAAAAAAATAAGGAAAAGAATAAAGCAGGCTGGCTGTATACTTCAGAAAAGATGACAGAGTCAAATTAAACCAAATTTCCATTTCAAGAAATTGTCTTTGAATTTCATCTGAAGATTCAAGTCAACAAATACCATTTCCTAGTCACGTTTTTAACTTCACTTGTTACCAACTTTCTAACAATATAGATTTATGCATGTACATATATAGATTTGATCTTTAATTTAAGCATAGAATATGCCACGCCTACTTTTATAGGAAAATTTATACGAGCTCAAAAGAAAATGCGGACAAATGATGCGGAAGCCAGACATGTCCGAGACGAGAAAAGAAAAAATGGTCATTGAAGATGGACAGGAATGAAGGCAGTTCATGCTGCCGCTGTCGACTCTGATGCAATTGCTAACGAGCTGTCCTGTTCATGTTACTCCATCCTCCTCTCAATCTCAAGCTCCTCCTCTAAGCTATCCAGCACTCTTCCTCTCTTCATTCTTCGTCTATAGTCGCTGGTCTCTGGTCTCTATGTCCACCATGTCTATGTGTCGGAAGTTGTTTGTGCCAAAGGCTCAGGGCTGTGTCCGTATCCGTGTTCGTGTCCTGTCTTCCGTACCCCATGTCCCATGTCCCGTGTCCCGTGTCTGTGTCTGTGTCTGTCAGTGTCGGAAATTGAAAGGAAAGAAAATTGAGCATACTTTAAGGCGCCCGCCAGGCACCAATTGCAAAAATTTCTGCAGGTAAAGCAAATGTGAAAAATGTTATAACAAAAACGTAAAGCAAAAACAAAAACCAATAAAAGAAAAAAGGACAACCACAACAAAGTGTAAAAAAAAAAAACAAAAAAAATTATATAAGATTGCCAACAACGTTAGCATTTAATTGAATAATTGCCAAACGACTTGTAAACAAGTTTTACTTTCAAATGAAATTGGCCAAAGCGAGAAAGAGAAACATTTGTCTTAACTTAACGAGTTCCAATGCTAATTTCTTGGCTACTCCCTAAATATATGTGGATGGTGAGCGGTGGGCGGTGAGCGGTGGGCGGTGGAGTGGCGGAGGATGCAAAATTAGTATAAATATTTGGCACTTTCGCTAATGTCTTATGATAAGTTATGCCTCTGTAACAAACTAAATAAAACTTAAGTTTGTACCAACACGACTATGAGATACCCTAGATTATGATGAATAAACCCAAATTTAATGCAATTTAATACTTATAAATATTGAACAAAAAACGTACTAAATGAGAGCAACTATATCTAAATTTATTATTAATAAAAATAAACTTTCAGTCTATAAGAACTCGGATTAATATGTTTAACTAACTAAATGGACTTCTTCTATTGCCTGTATCATCCCATTTATGTAACACAATCTGGCTACAGGGTATTCACAATGAAAGCGAAAAGGAAACTTTATTAAACTTGGCCTAATTAAATAAGATGCAATAAATTCCAATTGATTGACTTATTCGCAATGTGTTAATAAGTGTTTGTGGCATTTATATATATATATATATATATATGTATATACAGATTTGAGTCAACAAAGTAAGCTGAATAACTTCTCAATTTCTTATGGAAGTTAACTTTAATGTGAAAAACACACTCACATTCATTCGAATTTATTCAGTTTAATAATTCACATCTGTCTTGATAAGAAATTTTTGTTTGGCTCTCGAAAATTGAAATTTTGTTTTAAAAATATAATTTTTTCTTCTTTTCGTATTGCTAAACCTGTATCCTTTCTTGCAGAACATGGATCGTCCTAATAAGGCAGAATTGTGTGCCTATTGTGCAGCCTTTCACATGTTGCAGATACCCAAAGGATCCGATGGTAAAAATACAACTCAGGAGAATCTAAATAAGGCCCTACAACATTTGGGCTATAATATAAGTGAAGACAAACTGAATGCTTTTATTGCCAAAATTGTCAAGGATAAAAAAATGTTTGATTTTAGAAAATTTTGCGCATTGATTGCTGATATCGAATGGGAGGCTGATATACTATTTACTTTCAATTTATTTGATAAGAAACGTGTCGGTTATATAACAGCCGATGATTTACGTAAACCCATTGAGGATTCATCTGAAAGGGATACAATTCGTTCACTAATCGAAATGCTCAAGAAACTGGCTGCAATCAATACCGATGGTTCTGTGACCTATGATGAGTTTTATAGCTTAGCCAAATCTTAAACGTTTATATAACAAAGGATTTCCAATTTCTACGATCAGACATATGTAGATTTTATTTGACATCAACTGGAGAAATACCAAAATAATTAAACAACTATCTAAATGAATTCAAACGGCTACTAATGGAATAAAATCACCTTTATATAATATTTCTATTGATTTCTAAATATTCTCTATTTCTATAAATGTATGTAAGTACATAGAAAATAGGCGGAGCGAAAGTTTTTGTATACTCCCTTTGATTGATTTTAAGCATTCAAATGTAATTAATTATCTTTAGAGATTGCAATCTCTTTCAGTCTCTCATTTAAATAATTTAATTGCATTAGGTTTCTCATTCAGGGCACTCGGTTCATAACTTAAGTTTGTTTTATATTGTTTATGCAACTGTATCTTAACTTTTTTCAGCTGAAGGTACGTTGCAATTCTTCTTTTCCTTTCATTCCTATTTTGTTTTTCTTTTTTTTTTTGGTTTAATGGAATTTTTAAGCAAACAATTATTTACGCCATTTCTGTTGCACAAACAGGACCGCACTTCGTGCCACCACCTTTCTGCTTTTATGTGTTTGGGCGTCTCGCCAAAGTCGCCCCAAAAGAAAACAAAAAAAGGAAAAAAATGTAAACTTAACAAAGCTAGTCTGTTAAGGACTTTGTATACCCTACTTTTCATAAGGAAAATTTCAGATAAGGAAAAATATGTTTTGTGGAAAATTTAACAATTTATTTTTGACTTATGTAATTTTCTTTAAAAATTTTCTTTTTTAAATATCAAATATTTATTTTATATATTTTGCATAATGCCAGATATTTTTCTTTTGATAAAAACATTTAAATCTCTTAAAATATATTCCAAATTATAAATGGACAATTTTTAAGCAGATTGTCTAAGCCTTCCTTTTGTAAAATAAAAAAAAAATTAGTAAAGTGAACTTAAGGCAACTTTTCAACATTTTGGGAAAAATGGAATTGTCGGACTTGCGTCTTGTTGCAAGTTTCTTTTGCGCCTTTGATTACCCGTCCGTTCAGCTTTTTATTAAGTTTTCATTTCTCGTTTTGCAAATTGCCAAAAAAAAAAATAAAAGAGGAAACTTTCGAAAAACACAGGCAAACACACACACACACATACACATATAGAAATTTTGGTAATGTGTTTCATATATATGTATATGTATATATAGATGGACACATGTATTTGTTGGCCACATCAAAGTTTCTTCTTGGCCACGTTCATTGAATGTGATTGCTAGAAAGTTGATTTCTATATTTCAATCCTTGTTTCTCTCTTTCTCTTTTGCTTTCTCTCTCTATCGCTCTTACTGTGTGGATGTATGAGTGCTTTTTTTGATTGATTCATACCATTTAGAGTTTCAGTTTTTGAATTTTTGAATGAATGACAAGTTGATTGGTCATACAACTAGATTGATATCCTAGCAACCAAAAAATCGTTTCACGATTTTTGGAAGTATTTGAAAAGATTTGTCCAAAAATGGAGATATTTAGATATACATACATATATGAAGTCATATTTATCTTTATTATTCTATAGTGAGAGTTTTTTATATATATAAATATTTTCTCTTAAAATCATCTGAAACTTGAACAAAGTTAGCAAATATCTTTTGCATTCTAATTTTCAAGCCAAAATTCTTTTGACCTAGAAATATGTAGAATATATATTTAAAAACGAAAGTATAAAATACAAATGATATATTTTTAAATTTTTAAGGAGTATTAAAAGGGGCAATTTGTCTTAATTTTTGCTAAGGTTATCTACAAATATAAATGCGCATTCATTTACACTGAAATGTCAAATACAGGATCAATTTCTGTCTTTTCTATCTGATAAAAATCATACAAACACATTTCTTATATCTTTTATAGGAATATAGTTTGTATAATGTTGTTGTCCTTGCTCATCTTTAATTGCTTTAATAACTTTAATGTCTTTATTTTTCCCTTAAGGCTTTAACTCTTATTTAACTAAAGGTTTTAGCATCATTTTTATTATATGCAATTTAAACAGGTAACAACCGACCCCTTTCCATCCCGGAAAAAAGTCAATTTTCATTACAAAACTCATTTTTATTCATTCAACAAACGCACCCCCCCTCTCCCGCACCATTCACTGAAGCAGTAGAAAGATGGGGAAAACAAAAACAAAAAACAAAAATGTTTATTTTCCTAAAGCAACACTGTATCCTTGTAACCATTATTTACCATAGATAAGTTAGCAGCATCAAACCGCACACCCCTCCCCGACCCACCTCCACCCATCATGCACTCCTTCAATCTGATATAGACCAAGAGACCCCGCCCATTCTGCCCAACTTTTATACCAAAAATCATCCCAGAATCATATATATAGTTAAGCACCCAAAAACTTTTAGCCCCCAAACTCATATGTCTGGCTATTAACTTTTTTTCTCCAACAACAGCCAGAGAAAGAAATGGCAATAGAGAGGGGTAGAGATAGAGAGAGAGAGAGAGAGACAGAGATGAAAACAGGTGAGGTGTACAGCCAGGGCGAGGGTAGGCGGAGAAGTTATAGGTGTGTGTGGGATTGGTGGTAGATGTCTGTAAATTATGCAAATTACTGGCAAGCAAAAGGAGAGCTAGAAATTAGTAATAAAAGTTACTTTTGGTCCAAACACACACACACACACTCACCTATACCTACACTCACACCCACACCCAAACACACACACATACAAAGTCTCACACGTGAGCAGAAATTTACATAACCTCTTTCATTTCTTTTACTTCTTTGCACACCATACACCTCCTCCCACCTATCCTCCTATCCCTATACCCCTAACATTTTCACACACTGTCCGTCTGTCTGTCTCTTCTTTACTCTTTCTACAGTTCGTTACTTGCTTACTCGCTCACTCACTCGCTCACTCTATCTTGCGGCCTCTCATGGCGTTTTTTTTTTTTTCTTGATTTGATTATTTTGAGAAAACAGCAACAACACGAAATTCGCTGACGTCTGCGGCGACTTGTGGGATGAGACGCAACAGAGATGAGAAAAGGAAGTGTTGGCTAAAAGCAGAGAGCAAATACAAAGAAGAAGAAGAAGAAGCAACAGCAGCACTAACAGAAAAATTGAATATTTTATCAAGAGTTACCCTTTTATGTCCTGCCTGGGCAGTCTATAAGTTTCAGCATCCCTCCAACTTCACCCAAACACACACACGCCACACACACACACTCCTCTTACCTATACTAATATGACTTTTTACCTTCCCACACATCTTCCCTCTCATCCAACGGCTTTCATCTCTAGATTTTGACTAAGTAAGTCGTTAAGTTGTCAGACTTGACTCTAGTTTTTATATATATAATATACATATACATACATACATATGTATATATTCAGAGAGAGCAAGGAATGTGTGTGTTTGTGTGTGTTATTGTGTGTTTATCTGCATGTCCTTTGTGTATGTTTGTGGACAAGGTGTATGACTTTATCAATAAAGCGCTATTTCTTAACTCTTGACTTTCACTTTTTATCAGATTCGAATTCAGATTCAATTTATGCATCAAGCAAAAAAAGAGGAAAATAAAAAATGAAGGGAAACCCTGAAATTCTGCAAAAAATTGTATATTTTTTTTTTGGTTTTTTTTTTTTATTTTTGGGCTTACATTGTCTAGATGTTTGTTTTCCAAATTGTTGCACTTTAGAAAATCCGTTGCATGGTCTCTCTTTCATCCATTTCTTTCACCCAATTTGGCATCTCATTTATTTGAATTTAATTTCGTTTCTTGTTTTGTTTTTGTTTTTCTTTTTGTAATTTCTTGGCTGAAATCTTTTTGATGGGTTGAAAAAAGAAACAAAAAAAAAAAACACTCGACTGACTGTCGGTCGGTTTCTATGTGTGGGGCAACAAAAATATGTCTGTTCCGTACGTGGCACGGTCTGAAAATCAACTGAAAAGCTTCATCTGGCAATCAACAGTAGGTCGAATGTCCTTGTTGATACGACAAGGAAGCTCCCGAACACACACAGACTGAAGTTTCCTCCCAATCCTCTTTACCCTACACTTCATGGCAAGCTTCCTGCTGGAGCGAGCTTTTAACCATCAAGAATAACATCACCCACACACAAACACACACACACACACGAACAACATCTCAAATTGCAAAGCAAAAAAAAAAAGAAGGAAAAGGAAAACCCAAAAAAGTTTTAACTGATAAGCAAAGCGCTTGATTTCAAATTATAAATCTTTGGAAAAACGTTGATTATAATTTTAGCGGAATAACCAAATCAGTACTCTGGTCACACTTAACTACTTCTAATTCAACGAGTGCGAAAGGGAGAGGGAGAGAGGGGAAAACAGAATCATGGAGATATATGTGTATATAGAAATAAAACCGGAACCAAAACTTTGGGAATTCTCACAACTCACAAAATTGATTTAAGTTATTATAGATAATGTTTATAAAGAGATAAAGTTTCTATATATTCTATACAAAGATATATATAAGAAGAAGATATAGTTACATACATAGAATAATCAAAATTGTTGAAATATTACTTTTTATGTACTCTAATAAAATATTATACTCTAATACAGAATACGAGTTTAATTATTTTAACAATTAATATAATCCTTAAAATCCTCGCATACTTTGTAACTATATATTAATATCTATATTAATAATAATTTTTAATAGATCTTAGAATCCTTTATGCGATACTAACTAAACACTTGCTACTATATCAACTGTGTTGACTATATAATGAAAAGTTGTAATAGGAATAGATTTCAAATTAGTTTTAGTTTTAGAGGGTTTTGGAAAGGGTTTAACTCATTGCTTCGCAGCTCCGATTTAAGCGATTGGTAAACCAAGTTTATGTGAATTAATTTTATATATATTATTTGATTCTTGTCAAACAAAATTTTCTAAATATCAAATAAACATATAAATATATATTTTCTCGATTCTCTTATTTTTCTAAGGTTAACTAAAATTTTGTTACGAAAGAACAGAATAACTAAGAATAGTGGAAGTCTTAGAGTAAAGACAGTCATCCTATATATATTTATAAATATATATACATACATACATATGTATGTATACTCATATAGTATATGTATATACAATTTAGAGATTATGTTTTTTTGGCTTTTGATGTACTTACAAGAAATGTGTTAATGGTGAAATTTTTGGAGATAGGTGCAGGTATTTTTAACAATTGTTTAGATAATTTTAAAGTTTTTAGTTATTGTAATTTTTAAAGCACACTCTTAATTGAATGTTGCTTTTAGCTTCTATTAAGAGTTAGTGTCGATTGGACTAAATTAATTAAAAAAAAAGTCAAGTGAAAGTAAATAACATTTAACTCAATGATATACAGATTACAAATACAAATCGATAATTTTCGACACTTATTCATTGAGTTTAAGTGCTGAAAATTCAACTGACATTTTTTGTAAAAGTTCAGCGATGAAAATAAAAATATATATATTTACAAATTTTGGTAAGTTTCATTAAAAGTAAAATTTTAAAAATAATACTTGCTGGGCAAAATTTGAGACAATTTATTTAGTTGTTATTGCAATTTACTTTAATTCGATTTATTTTTCATTTAGTTTGCTTCTGTTATTATAGACACATTAATTTATTTTTATATTTTGATTATATTTAATAATAAATAATTTTTGCTTTGGTTAAAACTTTAAATATTAAAAAAAAAAAATTTGTAACATTAAATACTTGATTTTAATATACCCCTTTGTGGCCATATCTAAAGGGTATGACAACTGAGGCGATTTTGGATTTTCCACACTGATTTGTGACTAAACAAATATAATAAGTACATTAAAAGGAAACGAAAGAGAAAAAGAGAGAGAGAGAGAGACTAAACAGAGATACAAGATGGAGGCAGACTAACTCAATCAGTAAATTTTTTGTTAAATTGATAATTTAAATTTACGCGGATTTTTTGGGTGTTAGTTAAACATAATTTTTCATTTTAATGTTTATTAATTTTCAAAACGAAAACCGACCATGTGGCGTATACGTCATATAATGTATGTATGTATACACGTTTCTTAGTATGTGTGTTTGTTGTGCCTTTTGTCTGACAAGAAAAGGTCGAGGCTTAAAAATATAAAAATATACAGGACAAAAGACTTAGAGCCCAAGTAATTCGACATTACGAGCATTAACTCCCACGCTAGCGACCCTTCGGCCAAAGGGAAGAGAGGCAAGCATATTGAGTAAGCGGAGCGATGGTATGCTACCTCTTCCTCTTCCTTATAACCGCTTTCTCACTCTCACCCTTTTTCATTCTCCTTCTCTATCTCTCGCTCTCGAGTTCTTAACTCACCACACACAGTAGAGAGTGAGAGAGAGAGAGAAATAAGCTTTTTGATTGCGTCAAAAAGCTGTAGTTAGCGGCAGCTTTTGTCCGTTAAAACAGCTGGGCTAAGTTTTCTCTTTTTACGCCACAAGATGAAAAGATAATAATACATCTTTTTCTACTTAAATCATTAAATTTACACGATAACTGATCGACATTTTAAGCTTTAAAATTTTTGAATAAATTAATTGCAAATAACTTTAAGTTAAAAACGATTGAAACAAGTTTAAAACGTTTCTGTTATCATCTGAAAACTAGTTATGAAATGAAAATCAATTTCTTATAATATAATTATATAATTTACGACTGTTATACAAGGACTGTGATATAAAACTAATTCAATATAAAATAAAAAACCCAAAAAATATTCTATTATTTTAGGCTTACTTTTTAGTTTTCCTGAAATGTTTCCGACCTCCAATATTAAAAGAGATCAGTAAATACTATTTAACATTTAATTTTAAACTAAGAAAAGGGAATAAAGTTCTTCAATTGAAGTGGTAATAATGTAATTGTATTTATAGTTATGTTTAAAATAACATTTTATTAGATATAACTAAAAAGAAAACAAATAAATGAAGAATTTGCTTGTCTTCCTAAATATTCACTGAGGTTTTCTCCTAAAATAAAGCTAATCTTGAAATTCTGACCTAAAATTTTTAAGCAATTTATAAGGACTTTAAGGCATAAAACAAAAAAAAAACAAGAACAAAAACGAATTAAAATATTCTTAAATTATCCAATATTAATCTAAATATTTTAACTTAATCACTGTTTTTTGTGACAAGATGAATTTCGTTGTTCATGTATAAACCAAAGGAAACTTTGCTTCTCCGCTTTAGCAGGGAAAATTTAATTTAATTAAATTAGTATATACATATAATTAGAGTACAACAAAGTCGACATTAACAAACTAATATTTAGTGTAGAATAAACTTGACATTACATTTTAATTCTTAAGGCATCTTCCATTTCCAACAAAAATCTTATAACAAAAAAAAATAAAAATAAGAAGAAAAAATCAAAAAAGGAAACGACGACTATAAGCAACTCGTTGAGAAAACTTTTTAGCAAGACATTTTTCTCATTAGCTTTTCAGTCGGTCGGTCGGTTGGTCGGTCGGTTAGTCAGTTTTTGACCAGAACCTACGGCTTCATTTTTCAAACATAGCGCGACCGAAAATTACATTGCTCCACTTGGCCATCCCTTTTAGCCCTTCACCACTTGACGCTTAATGCAAAACTTATTATGCGCATTTGCGTGGCTTACGAGATGAGAGGCAACACCAACAACTACTACCATCATGACTAGCAGCCGTAGCTCCCACACACCCATACACACCCAAACACATACATTGACAAAAGCCATAGCCAGTGGCAACGTGCAATTTTCGGTCCCTTCCCTTATCCCAGTTCTGCGCCTGTGCCTTTACCTCGGCCATGTGCAACATGGGACGTGAAACGTGCAACGTGCAATATGCGCACTAATTACGACAAGGTCGGTGCACTAATTAACAATGGCTTTGAGGCGGTTAAACGATATGGCTTAGCACTCGCTATTCAAAACCAACAGAATTTCACCTGCAACCAACATTTTCCATTCCCCCTCTCCCACCATTTGTCTAGGCATTGTAGAATTCTCATCTTGCTCTAAAGTCACTACACCTGTCAACAGATTCTCAATATATGTATAAAGATTACACAGGATGTCGATTGCATTTAAGAGAATACTCTATACCAAATGGTGTATCAAGAAATCGTTAGACGTTATTTTATATATACATATAGTATATATGTATTATGTTTTAAAAATAAATATAAGTCAAACAAAAAAAAAAATGTACAACAATTTAATTATTTTTAATACAAAAGTAAGGGTATAGCAATATCGTCATACCAAAATAAACTGGCTTATTCTCTATTGTCTCTGGATTTCCAATTTCGTAGTTTAACAAAATGAAAAGCAATTGAAGAATTTGAAAAATTTATTAACCAGGCTAACTGGCCTGTCGCTTTTCATATTTAAAGCAAGAATTTTCTTTCAATTGATTGATTTACATTCATTGAATTATTTATTCATCGATTTACTTGAAAAAACACATTTTTTTAAATTGTTCATCATTGTTTGGTTTTCTTTTTAGTTTTTAAGATATATTTAGAAATATTAGAGATTAGAATTTGTTTATATTTTCTATTATTCATTTCTAAAGAACTGTATATTACGGATCCATAATTTTTATATAATAAACAAGTGATAAACACTAAACAAAAGTTTAATTGGCAAATATTAAAAAGGAGCAAATAAGCAAAGCTAACATTACGGATAAAAATATATATATAAAATATTAATATTTTTGTAAGCGTTAATTTTGAAAATTTCTTTTGTCTTGCTTCTATGACTTTGAGATACCTGATAATCAGATAGGTCGAATATTTGCTATACTATACATATATGTATAAATAAAAATATATATTTATCTTATATATGTGAAAATATAAATTGTAGAAATTGTGTGTTTGTGTATAAAGATGGCCATAACAAAAGGAATGTGATTAACTAAAAATAGACTGTAAATATATGTAGCTTGATATAATCAAAAGATATGACCAAGTATACACATATATACGTATTTATATATATATCTATGTGAGTGTGTGTGTGTGTGTGTTTGTGCACGTTTTAATGAAGGACCTGCCATGTCCAGCAAAAACTTTCTTAATGTGGTCAAAGCAAAATACAAATCGAAGTGCAAATGTGGAAAACAGGAAATTTATGCTCCATCACGTATAAAAAAAAAAAAAAAAAACCCCAGAGAGAAGGTTCAAAAAATAGAGAGAGAGAAAAAAATCGAGAATTAGATAGAAAACGAGTGATGAGGGAGAAGGATAGAGATCAATGTTTAACTTGAGCATTAGGGAAATGTGATAAAGAAATTCAATTTAATACACCCTTCGCCGCAATGGTACTTATACCCCGTCAAGTCTGTCTGAATCATTCATCCACACATTTCAAAGTCTTATGTGGCAGAGCAAAGTGTTGGCAATTAATCCTTGCCAGAAGCTTTTTACAACTATTTATACACACACACACACACACACACACACACACACAAAGACAAGCAGACAAACAAACAAACAAACAGAAAGATAAAGGCAAAGACACAGTTGTTAGACTTTCTGCTCGAAATTCTGTATTTAAATTTAAATTAAAAAACAATTAAAGATGTGCCAAAAGGCAGCTGCAAAAGTAGCAAAAATAAGAAGATTCTTCTTTCTTTATTTCTTCCCTTTTTCTTTTTTTGACTCAGCAAAATTAACTGCACATTAAAAATTACGCGCCCAAAAAATAATTAGGCGCATAATTATTTAATTTGATAGCCGTGCGTGAGTATGTGTGACTATGTCTGTGTGTGTGTGTGTGTGTGTGTGTGTGTGTGTGTGTGTGGCACCAGCTGGATATGGAGGCCATTGATGCAAACATAAATATTGTGAACTGCTTGCCATATGAAAATTAATAGACGCACTTCAAAGTAGCTCAAGAGGCAGGGCACATAGAATGTGCCTTAGATAGAAAGAGAGACACAATATGAGCGGAGATGGTTTGGAGAAGAGATATGTAAACGGGGGGGATGGTGCAGGGAAGGGGCCAGGGGTGTCTGGCCGGAAAGTGGCGTGTGACTTGGCCCTGCCCAGGGGCGACATGCTACCAGACACTTGGCAAATGCCGGCGCCAGCATGAAACACACACACACACACACACACACACACACACACAGAGACAGACAGACACACAGGCATGCAAGGCAATGAGATAGAATATGGAAAGAGAAAGACAGAAATAGAACGGGACTGAGACAGAGAGTGAGAGAAAAAGAGAGAGAAGGTGGGAAACAGCACGCAAGTAGCAAAGCACTGAAACATGGCGTATGCGTAATATTTAAAAGGAAGCAAACCAACAAAATTAACAACAGCAGCAACAACAACAACAACAGATTGCAAACAATTTGGCAGCCTGTCAAAGTGGCAACTGTTTTTAGAGTTCATATATTTCAGCATAAAATAATAAAACCGAAAAAGAAAAACCATAACGAAGCAGCAAAGACTAAAAACCATTTCGAAAAAAAAAATCCTAAATGAAATGGACAACAATTAAAACCAAAAACAAAACACACAATAAAAACCAAACTAAACCAAGCAAACAAACAAAACAAACAATATACATACATACTTATGTATATATGTATTTTTTCTACACACATTTTGGCATATGTTGAGAATTGTTTAGTGTGCCCAAAAGTATGCTATGAAGAATGTGGAAAATTCGAAAGCAAAGCCAAGTTAAAGTTTTTAGCTTATTCGCAGCTTTGTTTTTCTCTCTCCCTCTCTATTTGTGTGTGTGTGTGTGTGTGTGTGTGTGTGTGTGTGTAGGGTCAAACGAAACAACAACAACAAAAAATAAAAATAAAAATGAGAATTTTCGCATAAATTTTCACGCACGTGCTAGCCGAGATCGTTGAGAATAGCCAAATCCACGAACTATTCACGAAATCAATTTTTAGCCTCCAAAAAGGGGATGGGTTGCGGGTTAAGGCTTGCAGATTGGGTATGGCTATGTTTGCCCCCGGGCAGTGTTGTTATTACACATGCTTATTGGCATGAAAGCAACCCCCGGGCTCAAAAACAAAAAATCCAAAAATAAGCAAACAGAAAGAAAACAAAAAAAAAAAATATAGAAAAGAGAACTTAACCCCCAATCCGACCTCTAGGAGGAGGTCGGATTGGTCCTTATGTCTAGTTGTTTGTCCTATTGCTGTTCCCATTCTCATTCCCGCTGACTTTTCTCAGTTATTTTTTTCTATTGTTGTTGTTGTTATTGTTGTTATTAATTTTATGCCCCATATAAACGCTAGTAGAAGAACCTAAAAAGTCACCAAGCATCGCCAAGTAAACAAAAGTCTCCACCGCTTTTCCATTGACGGTTTTTCGGCTAACACAAAAATGGCTGCTGTGGTGGCAAAAAAAAAAGCAACACTCACACAAAGATAGAAAGACGAAAAATTACAACAAAAAGAATTAGTATCGATGAGCATCCGACTAATGTTTCGAAATCATCTATTTTAAACCTTAAATATTTGATATCTAATTAAACAATTTGAAACTGAATATTGGCCTTTAGGAAAATAGTGAAAATTTCTATACGAAGTTTTGGCAAATAAAAATGCTTAAATAAAAGTTTGTAGATTATTTTTGAAGTCAATCAATTTTTGAAATCTTTCTTTGTTCAAACTATATAAATATTTCACTATATTGATATATTTTTCTTAAATGCATTGTGAGCACAATTAACAATGTCTGAATAATTTAAAACTATATTTAAGAACTTTTATTATTTCGCTTACTCATTTTTATATTCTGCTTGAATCTGCTGAAACATTTTTATTTAGTTTGAAATCTTTGAAAATTTATATTTAATAAAAAAATGCTTTGTTGGTGAAAAATATTCTATATAAAATCTTTGCACAAATTTCTTAACATTTTAAATCAAATTTGAAACATTGGTCGCCTGACAACTATCAAATAAAGTGTATACAATGTGTTAGTGTGTGTGTCTGTGTGAGTGTGTGTGAGTGTGTATGTGCTTCTGTGGTCGATGTCGTTGCCATTGACATCGTCTTGGTCCTGGTCGACGTCATATTGTGTTTGGCAAATCGTTTGCGATAAAGCCAACTACATAATGTCTCTGTAGGCCAAAAAAGAAATGAGCAAAGCCAGGATAATAGCAGGGGTATGTCTGATTGGGTGGATTTTTCCTTTTTTTTTTTTTTTTGGTTTTCATCGGTTGTATAGGAGAGTCGAGTTGAGTCGAGTTGAGTCACATAAAAATGCTAAACCAGCGCTAACACTGGCGTCATCCTCAAAGTCCCTTTACTAAACTACGTTACTCACTCCATTATATTTCTCTGAGATGTGGGGGCCTCGGGATAATGCGAGTTATCCTTGATTGCCTGCTACGATATGAAGGATATGAGATGGCAGCGAACAAGCCGCTTAAATTCTCCTCATCTCTCTGTTATGCTTTTACTTTTCTGCCATTTCTTTTTCTTTTTTTTTCTTTTCTTTTGCGATATCGTGATTTGGCGCTTTTCTCTTTTGCCTTTGTACTTTATGCTCATCATCATTCGACCAAGAAAATGTGAATCGAAAACCAAAAAAAATGAAAAAAATGAGCCACCAAAAAACAAAGCAATGAAATGGCTACAATACTGCTTCTCAGCATTATTGCCCTTCCATTTTCAATCTTCAACTATAGCTAATTGATTTCAAAAACTGTCGGATAAATGAAAAAATGGAAAAAATAAAGAAAGAAAATGCAACTGGACACCGAGATGATTTAGCAATGGTCAAATGCTAAATGAGGGTGATGAGGGTAAGCTGATGCATGGCAACTAACTAAACAACAAATTTTTAATTGCAAACAGGCAAAACCCCCCTCTCATCGGCATCGTTGTAGTCGCTGGGCGTCTCTAGAGGCAAATGAGCGTTTTTTTTTTCTTTTTCTCTCTGCTCTGAGAAATATGAACGAGGTCAATGATTGTTTACACTACCCTCGAATGCTGTTTACTTCAAGCAAAGCGACGATGTCGGCGAAGCAGTACCAAAAGGGGCACATGGCATTGAGAGGAGAGTGGGAGGGAAGGAGGCGGGCGACAATGCAAGGTAGAGGTAGCGAAAGAGTGAGACTGAGAGAGAGAGAGAGCCCCTAGACACCTACAGGGAAGTGGAAGCTTCTAACGAATGTCCCAACAAATGCCACAGTGGATACATTTGCATAAATCTTCTAATAATAATTCCTTGAAAAAATCTCGAATAAACGTTTCAAATATCAATAACTAAATAAACAATTTTAAATTGGTTCTTTAAGTCTAAAATATCATATATTACCTTAAAACGCATAACTTTAATAATGTTAACTTATTGATTGAAATATTTTGCCGTTTCGGTTTCAAAATAATCATAATTCAGTTTCTTTATAATTTTTTTTATTTTTGGTAAGTTTTTACAATTTAACAACCATTGTAACATATGAACCAAGATGGTGATGATGACGGTGATAAGGGGGTGGTAGGGAGGGGGTTAGACTATGTTGATAATGATGACGATGGCGATGGCGACTTGGCGCACATGCTACTAACTGACTGAGGCATATTATGCCTGGAAGCTTGGCGAGTGTGTGTACTTAGGGGTACTCAAACACTTACATATGTACATATTGTGTATGTATGTATGTATGTACATATGTAACTACATACATTGTAAATGCATGTACATTAGGGGTGTCCTTTTTTCTTAAAAGTCAGCTGTAACTACATATTTATTTTCATTTCTTTTTAGCTGATATATTTCAACTACTAAAATTTGCAAAAGAAAAACTTTATTCTTTATTTTTGGACGATGGGTTTTTAGAACCAAAAAAATTGTATATTAATTATTTATATTATATTTCTTAATAAAACTCATTAAAACTGATGCCAAAGAATGTACAAAAAAAATTCATTTATCAAATGCAAATAAAAAGAACATCCCTAATGTATATTTACATATATATACATATATATAGATTCCGTTTCTGGGCATCATTTGCATAGCCCGATTTCCCCAATTGTCCCTCCCCTCCCGCACCCGTCCATAAATTGAGTGCGAATGGAAATTGAAATGGTAATGGGTTATGCTTGAAAGTGGCTATAGGTTATAAACAAACTAATTGGATTCATTGTCGGAATCTTTCGAATGGAATAACTACTATACATATATCAAGAAATGATGGCAATAAATACTCTCACTCTAAGTTAGTTAAACCAATTGGAATTTTCATTTTTATTTTTTTTTTTTAAAATACTAAAAAATCACAATCAATATCTTGACATTTTAGTATTAGATTTTTAACTAATTTCTAGATTTTTGTTAGTTTAGAAACCTTTGCCATTCATTTCATTTGATACAGTCAGAGAAACACATAAACATAATCTAAAACTAGTTGTAATGTTCAAATGTGAGTAGCCTCCTGTTGGAGCGCCAAAATTGTTATGTACATGCTTGTACGAATCGGTGGCGGACTAAGGTGGTGTTTAAGTCGCTCTCGGAGTCAGGAATGCCTAGCGGGGCGGGACCCTCTGGAACCGTAGCTCTTTCGGTGTGGGGTGGGTTTTTGCTGGAAACCTGTCTCTACATTAACAAAAATTAAATTTAAGGATCCCTTCTGAAACTACCAGAAAATATGACTAAAAAAAATAAAAATAAAAAAAATGGTCAAAGGAACATAATAGTAGTATAGTCAAAACAAAGCAACAAAATTGTTGAAAGCTTGGGGGGAGTTTTTAATATTAATTACAGCGAATCATGCGGAATCCAAGATGACAACGGATCCGCCCGCTCTTTACCCTACCCTACCTATGATTTTCATTGCGGATATTTAATCTGAAAATCCCTTAAACGTTTAGATCATCTGATTTTTGTATTGCCACATCACCAACAAAATTATATTAATTTCTCATGTTGATTTTCAAATAAACAAAATTCATTTAATTTCTGCAGTAAATTTCAGGCTTAAATCAACTGACATTATTTAACAAAAAAAAAGTGGCAGTTTGCTTGAACTTAAAATTAATGTTATATTAAGAATAATAGCTCATGGCATTAGGAAGATAAAAAGAATATAATTACGGAATTAATAGATATACATTTATACATTTTTAGTTTTAAACATTTTTGTTTTTTTTTGTTTGAATTATTTCTTGTGTAACTGTGTATGATCTTTATTTTCTCTTCATGTGTAAATATGTAAGTTATTCTAGAAGTGATAAATGAAGTTCAACGACCTACATACAGTAGATCAGCTGTTCATAATTGAGTGAGGAAAGAACTGAATATTTAAGAGCGAGCTTAAGAGCTTAAACTGTATCGAACTAGAAAGGAATGCAAATAATAGAAGTAAACGGAGATAATCATTTGGATCAGATTACGAATGGTTTAGGTATGGAAGTAAATCTAAATTGAAACCGTTTTACTAAATCCATATGATTATCATAACAACATGGGGAGGTATTAAAGTTTGGTAAACGTTATAACTCACGTGCTTGTATTCATATAATGTTGTTTTTATCCAGCGGTGAAAGGCCTTCCAACGATGTCTTGGTAATTTAATTTGATTACTCCATTATTAATTATTTTTGATTCATTATTATTATTATAATTTTTTTTTTGTTTTTCACTTATATAATTGGCATAGTTTTCTTTTAGTTCGATGCTTTAGTTTTCACTCAGAGGTTAATTGTTAGAAATATAGGTAATCAGATAAATTTATGAAACAAAAATTAGGAATTTAATAGAGAATCAAAAGTTTACTAGCGACCCGTTGCGCTTACATTTACTTTAAACAGTTACATATACATACATATGCTTTTGCAAACATATGAATGCACTTATAAGCGTACAGAGGCGTATTTAAATCATTTTATAAAAAGGGGAAAAAAAATTATAATAATTATTATTGATATTGAACTGGTATTAGTAAAATAAGCATTATTTTATAATTGGTGATCACACGAAGAGATTAATTAAATCATCACAGATACTCACTCTCTCGAGCTTAACAAAAAAAAAATTCTATACACGTGCTTTCTAGGTTAAGACAAGAAAAATTTATATTTTTTTTTTTTTTCGATTCTTAATAGTTTTCACTCATGTTTTTTTTTCTTGCCAAATATTCTTTAAGTTTCTTTATAACTACATATATGCCTGTATGTAGCTTTGCATTGTATATAAAAAAAACACGTGGGCACAAAGAAAATTAACACTGAATACTACACTGCCAAATCTTCAAGGTTGGGTAGGTTGGCCGATTCCTTGTAGATTTCAATCCGCAGCGTACAGAAGTTTATATAATTTTCATCAGCAGACATCAAATTATGTAATTTGCGTCTTTCTCTTGGCTTTTCTATCCCACTATGAAAGTGTGTAGGAAACTCCTATCACAACTGCTGTGATTTCTGCTGACAAGAAAACAATTTTATAAGAATTCCTAAGGTTTGCATATAGTGATATGCGACATACCTGTGAAAGCAGTTTTATGTTTATCCGACTTGTAAATATATATGAGCGGCTACACCACTTTCTTAGGGCCAGACAATCGAAGAGAAATCAATAAAAATCCTGATATTGAATTTACTTCCCAGTAAATCACTTGCGTTAAGTTTTGCCTTTGTATTTATTTGCGCTCTATGAATATTGGAAAAACTGAATTTTCCAATGAGGAAAATTTTGGCACGTGGTTTTTTTTTTTCTTTTCTTCTTAGCCTGTACTTAGCCGTTTGTAACTTCTGTGAGTGGTTTTAGAATTAAGAAAAGGCCGTCTGCAGTTGATACACTGTCTTTTATAACCACTACCAAATTAAAGCTCTCTCTTTTAACTCCTGAAGTGAGCTGCGATCACTGCCAAAAAAAAATCTATTGCAATCGAAGTAACGCCCTCTATGACAACAAATACATCGCCTTAAATCGCATGCGAGAATTTTTCTTATTCGCGCCCAATTAGCGATTTAAAAAAAAAAAACAAAATTAAGCAGTTCGACCATTACATAGTTAAACAAACAAAATTCATAAACATTAACAAAATTGTGTTGGCATCTTTTTAAAAATATATATTTATATATATATATATATATATATGTATATATTGCACTCCTTTCACTTTTCTATAACCAACATAAAATAAAATGAATAGAAATAGAATATATAATAATCGTGGACAAGATCTGGTGCGAAATCTGTACGAATCTTGGTTACTATTGGCCGTTTGTATGCTACTTCAATGGAATCAATGGCATTTATTGATTATACTTAAATTTGGTACTAGCCAGTGTTTAGACAAAGTCGATTTGGTCAACAGATTGACCTTTAACTGGTCAAGTGTATTCTTTAATATTGGCTTACTATTGGCGATATTACAATTTCGACCGAAATGGATTAAATGTTATAGCCATCAAACAAGATTACTTTTACTCCCAATTGAGGTGATCATGCTAATATATTTGGTGGAATGGATAGAGGTACAAATGTGGGGACCATTTTTGGGTATTATCGAACAATTGCTTCATACTATGGCCGATGCGAAACGTGCTGAAACAGTGTATTATTATTGGCCAAGTCTTTCCGATTGGCTAATGCATGATGCTTACTATGTTGTCCGTTTTTTGGCATCATTCTCATTCTTTCTTGTGGCCATCAATGCGGCAGGTAAGTGAACTCCACCAAACTCTCAATTGTTCAGATGTATATATATATATATATGTGTGTGTTTATCTGTGTGTGTATGTATTTAGCATCAAATTGGCGTAACGTCATTGATTTTTTACTACTTGGACGACGTCCGGAAACTCCTCGAGTTCAACATTTAATGCGTCGCAACCAAGAAATGCGTCTAAATGACCAACAGAGGTATGAATACATTTGGGTAACTGTCTCATTGCGCATGTACGAATTCTTTAATCAAGATTTGTATTAGTGAACAGTCTTAAAAATGCAAAAAAAAAAAAATAGAAAAGGAAAAGGAGAATTCAACTAAACATCTATTGTAAACCAATCATGATGAAAACGATGTGTTTATGGTACATTCTTTGGCCGATTTTGTACATTTAGAACATCTGGCACGGCCGCTTATTGTATTCCCCCCACGTAATTGTATATAGTTTTCCCATATACGTATATACATATATATATATATATACGTATATATATATTTTTTTTTTGGCATAATTTTCCGTAACCTTCAGTCGGAGAGCACAACTATTACAGAAAACACCACACTTTTAAAATTTTACTTTAATACATACATTATATATACAAACATATATATATATGAATATATATATATATATAGATATATACATACATGCATAACTACATATTTATACAACTACTTCAAAGTAAGAAAAGAAACAGCACTAAAAATTACGATAATAAAAAAAAAATGTGAGAAAATTTTATGATTCGAAATGGTTTAAACAATTGTATCTTTAGGTAAATAGAAATAATTTTTTAAATACTCTAAATATTTGGTTGTATTGTATAAAAAATGTATCAAATAACAAACAAAAAAAAACAAAAGAAAGAAGAAAAGTTCTTTAACAAAATTTATAAAAATGTTGCAGTAAATTGTGGAAAAAGTAGGAAAATTTGAATTTTCTTTTTCCACTTTAGCTGGTTATCACAGAGTCATAAGAAAAGACACTTTTTATGTTAAAGATTATTGATAACTAATTCGACCTATTGAAATTAATCTTTTATAGCATAAAAAGAATATTTATAAATTACTTAAATATAATTCATAAATCAGCCAAGTGTTGCTATTTTTTGATACATATCTAAAGACTGTAACTAATTAAGAATTGTTTAAAAATAGAAAAAAAAGAATATATATATATATGTATATATATAATTTACTAAATTGATAGCACGACTTTTGTGTACTGTTTTATACTCTTGGTTTAATTCAAAGGTTATAAGCCAATGTCAGTTGACAGTGATGCTTTTTCAACATTTCAACCATATAAATATTGTATGTGAATTGAATTGGTTAAACTGGAAACCGCAAATGTGTATGAATGGTTACAAATAGATAAATCTAAAGCTTAAACGCCGATCCGTCTACCCCTTTGTTGTTCTTGTTGTTGTTATTATGGTTGTTGTTTGTTGTTGGCCTAGCGTAGTCAGAAGTGCAAAGTACTCTGACACCACCCACAATACGAATGTAATTGTAGATGTGGATGCCAAAAGCAAACGCAGCTGTCTAATTACTAAGCGGCATGATACAATGCGACAATAAAGGGGTACGATGGATGGTGGATTGTGTGTGGATGGTGTAAGTGGGTTGAGGCCAGCATGTACATGTGTACATACATACATACATACATACCTGCTGGGTAATTGTGGTTTTTATTCACACACATAGATCCTCTTACGCACTGATACACGCACACACACACGCACAAAAAGATAAAGAAAAAAAGACAGATAGAGAGAGCGATAAAAAAAATGTAACTCCATCTATGGCCAACGAGCGTTTAATGTAATTATTATTCTTGTAACATCGTTGTTGGCATATGAAAACAATAATCGTCTGATTAAACGTAATTCAAATTAAAGACACAGTTATATATACGTATACATATACATATACATATATATATATATATATGTATATATTTGTATTTAGTACACAGATATAAAGGCACTTTGTGGAGCTTAAAACCGTTTAACGCATTAGCGCGCACATTTTAATTAGAAAACAAAAGGGAGTAAGAGAGCCACAAACGTAAGAGAGTGAGAACGAAAACAAAATCGGAACAATGTGAGAGGATTACAAGGTAAGCAAATAATATTAAAAAAAAAAAAAACACAAAAAAAATGTAAAAGACGATGAAAAAGGAAACCCGCAAATGAAACCGTTAAACCGTAAGCCGTAGAGCAAAAAAAATTTATTTTTTATGTTTTTTATGTTTCCCAACCGCCGTACCCCAAACATGCAACTTGTGCGAATACCAATCGAATGGTAATGATAATAGTCTCGGATCTATGGGGGTCTCTCACTGGCAACACAGCGTTGCCATCGCTGTCGTCGCTAATGCTGCTGCTTCTGTTGCTGCTGCTGCTGCTGCTGCTGCTGCTGCTACTGTTTGCTGACGTTGCCGCCGACTGAGGCGGAACTACAATAAGAAATTGTTTTTCAAGAATTAAAGAATTTACTTTGCATTGCCGATGCCGCCGCTGCTAATGATGATGCTAATGCTTATGCAGGTGCCGTTACCTTTTCAATTCCTTCCAATAATATCAACATTTATGTATGTACAGTGTGTAATTTCCCCTCATTGGTTGATCAATATGTAACGGTACAGCGAGCCCTGCCTAAATATAGTATAATATAATAAAATATACTCTTTCTCTCTCTCTCTCTCTTGCTCTTTCTCACATGCCATATTCATTGGTTTTGGGGCATAAAAGCAAAAGGCAAACAAATAAACAATCAAATAAAAAGAAATTCAACAAAACTAAAAACAACAAGAAAAACGAGAAAGCAAAAGAGAGATAGAAAAAGAGAGAGAGAGAAGGAGGGAGAGAGAGAATTTAGCAACAAAAGATACAGATACGGATACAGCTAGCCAAGCGAATTATGTGTTGTAGGTATGTGCATGCCTCAACTGAATTCAATTCGACGATGACGAACCACCGAGACGCTACAAATGCAAATACAATACAATACATTAACATTATGCCAATTTGTTCATATAAACAATACACATTCATTCATACATACATACATATACACATAGATACAATCAACAATCTAGATCATTTTGTATATTAGTTATTCCCGATGGTCAACAAACAGAATTTGCATCATGTTGCCATGTCTAATTTGTACAATTTCCTGCCACATTTTGATCAGAGGATGCCGATAAGCCGTTTGTTTTTTTTTTTTTTTTTGTTATCATACATCATAAATATAAAATATCTTGTATCTTAAGTAGATAGTATTTTTTCAATTGGCTTATAAATGAATTTAAAAAAATGTATTTAATTGGTTCCACAATTATTTCAACGTACAAATTTTCCATTTTAATATTAAAACATACAAATTATAGAAATTTATTATTTAATATATATATAAATCTATATGAGAAACTTTAAATTATATAAGAAGCCAGCTCAGACAATAATTAAAGAAATAAATTGATCAAATTATTCCATAAATTTATTAATGTGTATCTTAAATCAAATAAATATAATAAAAAATAAAAAAAAAAAACAAAAAATATAATAATATTAAAGTATTTATTTAGATAAAGTATCATAAAAATCCATTAAAATTTATATGCAAATTTTATTTGATACTATTTTTTTCTAAGAAAATTCTGAAAACCATAATTTCAATATTTGATTAGAAGAAAAAAACATATTGTATACATCCACTAAAAAACAAATTAAACATTCAAAATTTATTTTCAATAATCAATCATTTGGACTTTCTATGACAATTTCAGGGATAATATGTGATAAATAAATTCCTTTAATTGCAACTGAAAAATTCCTGGAATAAAACTAAGAAAAGTTAATTTAAGACAAGTGAAATGAATTTCATGTCAAAATATTGATAAAACTGAAAAAAAGAAAAAAAATAAAAAATACTTTCTAATTTCAAATGTGTTTTCATAATAATTTTCTCATATTGTGAATCAATTGTAAATCTTCCTTCAAAATCGTAAACTAATGAAATTTAAATACTTTAAGCATAAATAGTTGATTTGATGGAAGTTTTTATGTATGTATATACTTGTCTATATGTATAAACCAACTAATCCCTCATTTCAGTCATTCCCAAATGAAATTCAAAAAGATGAAACGCGCAAAGAATACAAAATTACGGAATTTGCTTACAAACGGTGAAACATTTTTATGGAGCCACCTAAAGTCAAACTTTGGAACGCATGAGTTTAGATTGGATTGTTTTGGTTTGTGGATTATATTGTTGGCGAGCGCGTCATTGTTGACGTTGATAGCGGTAGCAGCAGCAGCAGCAACAGTAACAGAGGCAGCAACTGAAGCAGAAGCAGAGACCGGGCAGAGCTTAGTCATACAACTATACTTGTAGCAGACCTCGATAAAAACGAAAAAAAAATTAAGAGAGAAAGAAAGAAAAAAAATATATGCCAAAAAAAAAAAAAAAATCGAACGAAGCCAATTATAATTACTGTTTATTTATTCAATTTCTGTTGAGAATTAGAGGGTGGGGGGGAGATCAAGCAGCAGGCAGTTTGCCAGGGGCAGTGCACCGGGCAACAGGCGTTCAAATACTGTTAAAACTGTTAACAGAATACATATATAAGAACAACATTTTTTTCGTGGCATTGTTTAGACACTGAAACCGGCAAAGCACCAAAAAAATTTTTATAGAATATCTACAATGAAAAAAAAAAGAATGAATAAAATAAAAATAAATCTATTTTCGTTTTGATTTGGCAGGCTTTTTTCATTATAAATAGTTGGGGTGCCTAGATAAACAGACGCGCCACATAGTTTCCATTAGTTGTTGTTTACTTGTTGTTGTTGTTGCTCTCTTGCCAATTTGATGGGTTCATCAAAAGCAAATCCAGTAAGTCGATTGAAAATGCAGGCAAAAGCATGCAAATTGAATTTAAAAAAAAAAAGATAACTACAAGTAGACCGACTCTGAAATACTCTGCAAATGGTCAACTTAGAGTACCTGAAGGACATCGACCTCAACTTCAGAAGGCTCCAATTCAGTCGAATTTGGACCGATTTTAAAAAACAATTTTTTTATTTGCTTTCTAGAATCTGATCTTTTAATGGGCATACAAATTTTAAAAACTCATTTTGGACTCGATTTCTTAAATTTTGTACTTTAAAAATTTTTCAAAATCCTTTCCATTTTTGAGAAATTTTAATGTAGTTTTCTATTACGAAATAAAAACGATGACGTTGTTTTAAAACTTTCGGTTAAAAAATAACTTAACTTAGAGCAAAAAGGAATATCGAACAAGTCCTTCAAAGGAAACTCAACTTCACATTGCTTTAATTCAATCGAAATTCGCCTGATTTAAAAAAAGAACTATAACTTTATTCACTGATTTGAAAATGAAAGAGTATACAAAATTCGGCATGGCTGAGTTAGTGTGGCATTTAATTAATTTTTCGGTTTCGGTTCGGTTCCTCTTTGCCGTCTATCCCCTAATACCAATGCAACATAGAAGACCAAATTTAATGACTCATACAGACAGGCAGACAAAAAAAAATCAAAAATCTATATACTTTATGGGGTCTTTGCCATTTATTAATATCTGATTAATATCCGATTTTATTGTTTGCCATTTGGTTATGTTAAACTTTTGTTCTTGGACTCAGAAAATAAAGTTGATTCAATAAGTTGATAGTCGTTTCCAATAAAACAATTAAACTATTCGATTTCAAAAGTTTCGTCTTTCAGTCGTTGAAATTTATTGCAATTGCAACACAAATGCAATTACGTGTCAGTTGTTGAAATTTATATCAAAATTAATGTTATTCAATATTGCAATTAGTTTACATGAATTTCTTGTTGCAAACAGGCGTCAAATTGAATCTAAAATAAATTTCAATTATGTTGATTGAAATCATAGATTTTTGCAAAATTTTTGAAATATCAAAAAAAAGCGTCAAAACAAAACAATGTTTGGAATAATTATAATATTCCAAGACTTCTTTCAAAACATATTTATTTCCTTCTTAATGTATGTATATATTTGCATAGACGATCTATATGTCCTATATTTTATATTTAATGTTTTATTTATTCAGTATGTGTGTGTCTTAATTTAATTTGATGATTTGTTGTGATGATTGTTTAATTGTGCACTTGAACATGTTGGCAAAGAGCATTATCTTTTTCCACATGAAACGGTTTCGAATTGCCCCCTCAAAATGCCATTTGATAAAAGTCAATCTCGCAAAATAATCTATTTAATCGCCTCAATTCTTGGCAAAGTTACATACTGTGTAAGTGAGGAGTAACAATTAAATGGCCCCTTGACATCAAGCGGTAATCATGGTTGACTAACCTTAAATTGCCAACGTGTATAACAGAATATTTAGTTGTATGGCAATTGTAAATGCAGTTATATTTACAATAGTTATTTGTTGGCATGACATGCATATACCACATGACATGACATATATAGTACATATTTATATATATACATTAAATGTTTAATGTACATATCAACAATCCATGTAATCTTCATGTAGCCTGTCTATGGCACGTGTCCTTACCGTATAGCTACAAAATGACTGGGATATGGTCTTGTGGTCCCATTATTGTTAATGGCTATTAAACAAAACGCTCACATGCCAAGTAATTTCAGTCTATTAAGTGCTTAACAATTAAGTTAAAACTTTCATCTGCGACTTCTCCAGACAATGCATAGTTGATTGGATATGTACGTGTGGGGGTAAGAGAATGTACATTGATGTGACTCTTGGTCTGGCTCTGGTTCTGGTTCTGAGTCTGGGTTAATGGTATACCCCAAAGCAGCTGTTCCCATTCCCAAAACAATTATGTACAACATGTAGTATGCCACTTACCTTTGACTATATGTTGTGTCTGTTGAAATGAAGCATGTTCCATATAACAATATCAAAGAAAGTGAAACGACTTAAGCCAATATACTTACTCTAAAATGGCTATAAAGCTACAAATTATTTTAATGGGAAATTAATTTCGATTGCTTAAATAAATTAACGTTTAAACTATCACAAAAGAACACAAATTTCCGTTTAATTTCGCAGTTTAAAATTGTTTTATTTGAAGTAAGTTATATTTTTTATTGTTGATTTTGGTTTCTCGAGTGGTTTCTTTTTTGTCTATTTGGTTTTTTTTTTCGTTTTCTTCTTTTTTGTTGTTTTTTTTTTTTTTTGTTTGACAGTAACAAGATAAATTTTGTTTTTATTTTTTTCCCTCTTTTTATTATTTAAATTAGACAAAAAAAAACACAAATAATTTGATTTCGTTTCCCGTTTCTATAGGTAAAATTTTTCTTTTCTTGTATATCTTCCATATGGTATATATAATCATAATCCTGATTGTGTTGTCGTAGAAAAAAAAAATAACAATAAATAAATAAAAAACAAAGACAACAAAAAGGGGGAAACGAAAAATTTAAGGAAATATTTGACGCAAAAAGTTGCATTAGTAATTAATTTTTGTTTTTTTTTCTTTCTAGCAAAGAAATTAGATTCCAAATTTTTCTAATGAAATATCACTGAAAATGTGTTTGTGTGTGTGTGTGTGTGTGTGTATGCATGTAGTATGAGATTTTTATTTTTAAATTTCCTTTTTTTTTGTGTTGTTTCTTAATGATGAAATATTTTATTATATTTTTAATATTATTATTATTAACATTATGTTTTTTATCTGTATATAAGTTTCGGTTTCCTTGTTTTATATATTAATATATAAGTATGTAAAATATTGCTTGTGAAACGTTTAACTTGACATTTTGTGTGTGTTTTAGTGTTGTTTTTTTGTTGTTCGATACCCTGACAAAATAAGGGTATATTTATTTTTCAATCAATTTATGTTTGCAATATAAATTTGGTTTCATTATAAACTTTGGTTTCTCCTTGTATTACAATTGACTTTTTACTTTATTAATGGCTTGGCAATATATTAAAAAACAAAAAGAAAAAAAAACAAAAAAAAAATCTAAATTGTAAAAAATATGAAAAATGTTAACAAAACTACTAAACAGAAAAATGTATTATTCAAAAAAAAAAATCTTACTTTTTACTTAAGACCCGTTATATTTTGGTGTTAATAAACTTAGTTATTAGTTTATTTATTCTTTTGTGTATATTTATTGTGTGTTTGTATGTGTGAATTGTGGTGCCTAAAAGTGAGTGTTTGGGTGTGTGTGTGTATGTGTGTGATTGTGTGTGTGCGTGATTTACTTAGTGTTATTTACAGCTTTAAAAAAAAGTCAAAATTTATTTATGTTTTTTTTTTCTTCTTCTCTTTTTCTTGTCATATAATATTTTGTATATATGTTTTTGTTGTTTTTGTAGTATTTTGTTTTTTTCTTTTCTTTTGTTTTTATTAATTATTATTTTTATTTCTCTTGTTTTGTTTAACTACTAGACTACAGACACATTTGTTTTGTCAGCTATATCACTTTCGAATTATTTAATTATTGATTAATTTGTTTTTTTTTTTTTTTATTTTATATATATAGATTTATCGTATATATATACATACAGATATATATATATATATACTTAAGTGTGGTATTTCTTTATGTTGCATTTTTTTGTTGAAGAATTTCAGTGAGGTTTTTAGAAGCGTTTGTTTTTCGTTTCATATTCAAGTTTGTTTTTTTTTTTTTTTTCTTTTAGTATTTAAGATTGTTGTGCTTACTATATATGTATAATTAGAAGTATTTTCCTCTTTTTTTTTCTTTTTATTTTTAGTACTTCATTTTTAGTTTAGGTTTATGTTATGCCATTTTAGAATTTTGATTAGATTTTCTTAGTTAGAGCCCAGTACACAATTGAAATGTAACGAAAGATTCTCTGCCCATTTGAAAAAAGCGCCTTATACCAAATATTTAAACTCCGACTATGTGAAAACTTTGAATCTGCATTTAATATATAGTATTCATTGTTTAGTGTATATTTTCGCATTGAAAAATTTCTCAAGATGAGCTAAGGTAGACTAGAATCAATAAATCGAATCATTAAGCATAGACTTATGCTGTTCTACAAAACTATTTATTTCTTAAAATGATGTAGATTCTGAAAACATTCCAATTCAGCTTTTACAATTCTTTCCACATTTTCTGTACCTATCCTTCCAAACTTTACAAATGGCCTTACGAAGCCATTTAAAAAAACCTTAAACAAAAAAAAAAGAATCTATCAGCCGTTCGCAATTGGTTTTTGTTATTTTATCTGAGCTTAAGCTTCTGCAAAAAAAACGTTGTATAAGTCCGTGTCCCATTATATTTATTATATAATCTGTTAGTTCGGATTATCTTTGGTTACATTTCAACATTGACTCATGTAAGATGGCCAAAAAAAAGTTCTCTCTATTTTGTGTACCAGGCTATTCCATAATGGGTTTTATTGTGCGTGAAAAAAAAGAAAACAAAATAATATTTAATTTTTAACAAGGACCGGAAGTGACAACAAAAATCTGTATTAATTTAAACATTTATCAACTGCAGCGATAGAGCTCACTATTCAATGAAAGAACCGAATATATATAGAATATATAGTAGATATAGAATATCAATGTGATATCATTGGGCTTAGATCGTACTACCATATCAGAAAATTACCGAGATAAAAATTGATACTACTATGTAATATTTTTCATATAACACCAAAAAACAATACATCAAAAAGATAATCAATTGAAATAAAGAAACTTTAAGTTTGTTAAATATGGTAAAATTCAACCAATTTTTTATGAGTTTCAACTTCTTAAATAAAACTGAAAATTTCGAATATCCTTTCTTTAAATATTCTAACAAAAACGAAAGTTTTGGAACCATTTAATTTCTCATCCATGGCTGGAAATGAGAAAAATGTCAATTCAGAGCTATATTCAAAATCAATCAAATTTCATCAAAAAGTTGTGCGTAAAATGTCCTGATATAGATGGATATATGTATTTTGGAGGTGCCAGTTAAGTTGAGACACCCTGTATAATAATTGTTTCACTTATTCCGGTCCCCGGATTTATATTTTTATATAAGTCTTAAATGTGCTTTTGAAATATTTAAAAAGGCCTCTGATTAATGTGAAAGAATTTTTTTAAAGGTTTCATATAAATTTAGATTTTTTTTTTTGTTTTCGATTGGGTATTTGTTTTTTTTTCTTGTTAGCTGTTTTTAGGCAAGCAAAATAAAATATGCAATTAAATACAGGAAAATTGAAAATAGACGAAGTAGAAGAAGATAGAGAGAGATAGAGAGAGATAGTGAAATAGAAAGTGTTTCTCAATATTTGTTAGTTGGCATTTGCTTTTTGTAAGTATTTTTTTTTTAAGTTTTTTTTTGTTTTTGGTTTAAGCCATGTATATTTTGACTATATATATTTATATATATGTATTTGTATGGGATAAATTTGTGTGTGTTTCTTATGTATATGCAGTATGTGTGTGTGTGTGTGTGTGTGTGTATTTGTATGTATGTCTATATGTATTTTTGATGGACATAGTAAGGTATATACTCATTTTATATAGATAGATAGTTATAGATAATAAATCAATGCAATAATAAAGCTGAACCGCATATAGAATAGAAATTAAATCGTATGATGGATTATTTTTTCTGTTTTGTTTTGTTTTTTCTTTCTTTTTTTTTGTTTTTCGCTTTTGTTTTTTTTTTTTCTTTTTGCTTGTTGTAGTTGTAACTGTTGCTGTTGTTGTTGCTGTTGTAGTTGTAGATGTTGCAGGCTCTTATTGTTAATTATACATAATAATGCATATAGAGACATCTATGTATATATACATATAGAAGTATACTACATATATATGTATATATAGTACCGATTTTAGCTATGGTGTTTATTTTTTGCTAAAGTATTTCAACAGCTTTACGTTTTGTTGTTTGTTCTGTTGTTGTTGTTGTCTTTTTTTTAATTTTTTGGTTTTGTTGTATTTTTAATGTGCTTTGTTGTTGTTTATATATATATATATATATATATATATATATATATATATATTTTGTTTTGTTTATTTATTATTTATTTGTTTCTTTTCTTATTTCATTTATAATATTTATGTAAATTTTTTCGTTAATTTAATTTTTTTTTTTTATCTGGCGGCTATTGTCAAATTCTCGTTTCTTTGCGTATAAAATAAGAAAAAAAATTTCTAAAATTTCCAAAAATTTCAAAAACTAAATATACAAAAATAAGATATAAAACACCAAAAAAACAAAAAAAAATGTACAAATATTGTTTGCGCCTTTTGGGTATGCAATGATTTTTTCTGTCTTATTGTTTTATTCGCAACTTTTCTTCCCTAAAGTCTCTCTGTGTATGTATGAGTGTGTCTGTGTGTGCGTGTGTTGAAAAGAAATTATTGGACTTGTTTTAAAATAAGTCCTTTGAGTTTTTTAGAGCAAATGTCATTGAAAAATTTAATGAAAAAAGCCTACAAATCGGCTTATTGTAATTACAATTTCAATTACTTATCGATAACTAATGAAATAGTTGATTTAATTATGCTCAAAAAGTAGACTCAATATAATTTTGCAAATAACATTGAATTATATTTTTTTTTTTTTTTTGGATATTTAGCTAGCTAAGGCAACAAATTGAATAAATATTTCGATTGTATTTAGTTATCGAGTGAAATTCCACTCTTCCACTGACAGTTGTGGCAAAACAATCGAAACCAAAAATTCAATCACAATTGCCACAACTGTAATTAAAGACATACACCTAAGTTGGGTGGCAACATGTTGAATGAATATGCATTTATCGATCATATTGCAACTTATCTCTGACTGCTTAGGTTATGAAATCTAAGACCAAGAAACTAATCTCAGTTGATCAATTATAATTTTGACAAAAATTTCAGTTTTCCCATTGACATTTAACTAGCTAAGGCAACAACTTGAATGAGTGGTTAGTTATCGATTAATTTTTTTAAAAAATCTTCTCTGAGGCAACAAGTTGACTGTTGAACAAAAAAAAAAACCAAAAGAGCAAAAGATAGAGATGCTAACCTGATTCTAAATCAGAGAGCTAAGAGCTAAGGGGTATTCCATGAGTCGACCCCTCGGCAACTTCATCTGTGTGAAGGTTTTCTATGTATATGTAAAAATGTGTGTGTGTGTATGTGTGTGTATTGCCTGTGCGTGTGCGTATGTTAAGTTTTCCGCAGATTTTGCTTATGTCATTGATTTATAGGCCTGTTGATTAATCGATTAATTAATGACGTTTTACTGCCTGCCGCTATCAAAATGATGTTGGGCATACATATATACATCAGTATATATGTATAAATATACCGCATTAATATATATATATACTATATATATATATATAATGTTTATGTGTATAATATAATTAATGTTTACTTCTCTGGGTGGAATTGGGGAGTCACTCGCCACCATTCTTCTCGTTTTCCTCCCTCTCATCCGCTTTGTATATCAACAATTAGCTTATGTGTAAACTTGACTTTTCGCTTTTGTTGTTTAATTATCAATAATTAATTTTATATTAATTTTTATAAATATTTCGAAGGCTTCGTTCGTTAAACAGATTTTTGTTTCTTTTTCTTAGCTTTTTTTTGTTTTTTTTTTTTCTTTTTTGCAATTTTTGTAATTTAATTTGTTAATATTATTAATAATTGGTGTATGCCTCGAAAAAAAAACATTTGTCTTTCTTTTGTTTTTTTGTTTTTATCAAAAAATTATTATCATCGATGCGCGAAAAAAAGGGAAAACAAAACTGTTGTTCTTTTTCGTTTCGTTTTTTTTCTTTTTGTAGTTGATTGCATTCAAGTTCAAAGAAGGGCGGGGAGGCTGGGGGCGGGGAGAGTAGGAGGAAAAAATATGGAAAAGATTTCTTATTTGTTTTAGAATTTGATCAAAGATTTTTGGAACGCGCTTTTCGTAGAATTTTGCAATAATATATATATATATATTTTTGCGTTTGTATTTGGTTTCTTTTTTTTTTTTTTTGTTCTGGTTGCTGCAGTATTTCTTTCTTTCAGTATTTCTTTTAATTTCTTATTTCTTTTTCGGTATTTTTGGTATTTCTTTTTCGGTTGTTGTTGTTGTTGTATACGTTTTAACCACCACCTAAACTTAACGCCTGAACTATACGTGGATCAGCTTTACTACCCTCACGAAATTCTTCTAATGTTAATTTGCCATCATGATTTTTATCCATTTGATCAAAGATCTTATCCACACGCTTTTGCGGCGTATTTTCATCCTCCGATTGCGGTTGTTGGCCCTGTGTATTAATATCACAAAAAAAAAAAAATGAAAAAAAAATATTCTAGTTAATTGTCTAATGACTGAAAAGACTTTGTTAATTGATTAAAAACAACGAAAGAAAAAATAAAAAAAGGCTTTGCGATTAGTATTAGAACTTACCACCATCTGGTATATAGCATCAACTATATTATACATCTCCTCCCGCGTTATATAACCATCATTGTCCACATCATATAGTCGGAAAGCCCCTAAAAATTTTAATGAAAGTTCTTGTTAAAGTAATTGTATAAGAAATTTTATTAAAACTTTTCAATTTAAACATTTTAAAACATTGTAATCTTCTATTATCTTTACTGTTATCTTCATCTGAACACCATCACTAAAAATAATCGATAATTTATTCGGTATATGATCGATATATGCGATCCCAAGATCGTAGAGTTTTCATAGAAGCAAAATATTTTAATAGATTCGAGTTAACTTTTTATAGAAATTTAGATTGAATAAACAAATTATTTGATTTTCAAGAATTTTTATATACATGGTTAAATATCAATTTGCTATTTTTAAATTGTATTAAAATTAATATTAATACTTACACTGCAATTTCTCATCCAAATTTCCCTTCGATGTGACGGATAAGGCTCGTATAAACTCTTCAAACTCAATTGAGCCATCCTAAAGAAAATAGCAAGCACACACACACAAACACAGAAAGACAAGACAAAAGGGAGAAAGAAAGAAAGAAAGGGGGTGAGTGTGAGAGAGAGAGAGAGCGAGAGAAAGAAAGTAGGTGAAAGAAAGAAGGCGAACAAAATCAGTGCAGACGGTAGACAGTTGACAGTTTTGACTGGGCGCCACCAACCGAAGAAGCCACCGCCAGTCATAAATAATAAAAATGAACAAAAATTTATGATACCCAAGAGAAAGGAAAAGAGGCGGCGGCCCCCGTCGGTTGGGATGACTGTATGGCTGGATTAGGGTTTTGGATTTTTAGGCAAGGATGTACGATGGCAAACGAAAGAAAGGCAACGGGCTCCTGAGTGAACTGAGGCGACATAATAATAACTCTCCAATGACATTTGTGTGGATGGGTGGTGGCATTAACCTGCTTAAATCAGTTCATTTTTAGTGGTTTGTTTATTTGTTTGTCTGTTCGTTTCATTCATTTATCTGCATCTCAATAAAGTAAATTGAAAGAGTTTCTTAGCCAAGAGTTTTATTTTTATTAATCCTAAAAATAAAAGAACACCGCATCGAACCGCATGTGATCAACCTACGTTATTCAATAAAATCCAATTGTAAATGTAAATAAATAGTTATGTCTACATATAAAGTAGACAGATAACTAATGCTGATTGCTATTTCAAACACTGAAATGCTCTATAACATAAAGGTAACCAACCCATTTTTATTTCATTAAGTAAATTAGTTGAGAACTTTAAATAAAAAAATATATCAAAGACACTAGCTTAGACCATACCGAACTTAATATACCCTTCCAGAACTCCATTTTTCGTGCAAAAAGTTGAATCTAAAAATATAATTGAATACTTTTCACATTTTCTTATTTATTCTACATCGATTATTCCGATAATGACTATACCCTTTAGTAGTCCGGGACGACCAGTTCTTAATCTTGCAACAGGTATAAATTGGAAAAACTTTTTTTTTAGAAATTTTTTAATTTTTGTGCCTAAGCAGTCAACAAGTCGTATACGTAATATATAGCGTATACGTAAAATTTTTAAGATTTTGTTTTGGTCAGAAGTGGGAATGGATAGGAAATGTGTTAAAATGAATAAAAGCGAATTGATACTTACATTATTCTCATCAAAAACGCGAAAAACCAGTGAAGCAAATTTACTGGGATCACCTTGGGGAAAGAATTGTTTGTAGATTTTGATGAAGCCCTGGTAAGTAAATGTGAAACGGAATGAAAATAGAGATATAAATATATAAATATACAAAATATATATGTATAGACGATGATGTGCTTAAACAAATAAATATATATACAATTATAAGGCGTGGCAATGACGGCTGTGCGTGTGCCCGTGTGTGTGTAAGTGTGCGTGCGTGTGTGTGTGTGTGTGTGTGTGTGTGTGTGTGTGTGTGTGTGTGTTGAATAATTCGCTAGCATTAATAAATTTCATTATCAACAGCAGACGACAACAACAATGTCATTAGCAGCCGTCGTCGGCAACGTTTTGTAGTAGTATGGGAAATGGCGCCCCATTTATATTGAAGGACCTCCGGCTGAAAATGAGCAGGAATCAGGCAGAAGTTTGATGATCAGGGGAATACCAAAAGGGGGAAGGAGGGGCGTTTCAGGACGTGCATGTTGAAATTAGTGTTCATATATTGAGAAAATTAACTTAATTAACTGTTTGACTTGAATGAATTGGCAAGGACGCGCTTTGCATTTAGATGGAATTGAGCAATATGTTTACCATGATTTATTTGAATCATAATCAAAATATATATATACATATATAGTATAGCATTTATACAAATTTATATACATACTTGTTCTGTGAGTAATCCATTAGGACAGTCTTTAAGAAATCCTTTGTGCCTGTTGAACAGAATTACAAATTAAATAATTCATTTAATAATTTAAATTTTGTAACTTACCATTGACGTATTTCTTTTTCTGTAACTGCAATGAAAAAAAAGAACAACAAATATACATATTATAAATTTCATATATTAAAATCAAAATTCAATTGTGAGGAAAATTGGATTTATATTATGCACATTATTCAATTTACCATTTATAAATTATAATATGTATGCAAATTTAATCAGTGCCAAAAAGAATTTCCGTCAAAAACTCAATTTTGTATAAATGAAATAAAATTAAAGCAACAAAAAAAAACAGAAAAATAATATCAAAAAACACCACGAATGAACAATAAACTTGAATTTAAATTAAAATGAATTGATTCCCATTAAGCCAAATTACAAATATATATATATATATATATGTAAATATGGGCATAAATGCAATTTACATGTTCATAAATTGACATATTTAACTATAAATAAAAATATCAGAAAATATTTAATTGTAAAGATCTAAAATATATATATATATAAAAAAGAATAATTTTTATTTCTTTAGAGAATGTTTTGAATTAAATTACAAAATTATATTTTGTTATTTTATATTAATAAATATTAGCTAAAATAATTATGGCTTAATATTTTTGAATAAAACAATCAATAAAGTTTAAGAACTGCCTTTTTCTTTAGCCATATACAATTCCGATTTAATACTATAAGAAAAAATCTTTACTTGAACTTAATAGAGATTATTTCTTTAACTGAAAGCTATAAATTAATCTTACCCCTTTAGTTGTAGGTATTATTTTAAAATATGTTTCAGAAGATTAAGGCAACAATTGTATATGCACAATTAAATGCAAATATATATACATATATATAGAATTGCATTCGATTTTGCTGTTTTCTTTGTTCCAAAAAACAAAAAAAAAATACATGAAAACTACATTTATATATGTATGTATGTATTTTTCTTATATTTCAATCAATGAAATAACATTTATAGTCAAAATGAAAGTCATAAACATGTCGTTATTAAGGGGTGGGGGGGGGGGGGGAATAGAAAATAAATCAACATATGTATATACTATATAACAGCTAGAACAATAAAGTTTAGTTTTTGTTGTTTTTGCTCTTTACTAAAATCTAAAATCTTTAAAGTATTCCTTGGGCTATTGTTGGTTCATTCTAAATATAGCCTTTAGATGCCAGCATCTTTGTTGTGGTTTTATTTTATTTTCATATTTTAAGTGATTGATGCAGGAATGCAACAGACAGCCAAGGCTGCCAACTGCCACACACACACACACAGAGACACAGAAACATGAATCGGAGTGGCAACAAGTCGTATAAGCAATATGCGCATTATTTACAAACCCTTATTCCCAGTCCCAATTTCAGTTTCAGTTCCTAGCCGCAACCATAGCCCCCATCTATACATGAACCAAAGGACCCCTCCCCCGGCCATTCTCTCCATTCTGGGCATGCAACCATTGAACCTCCCACCATTCATTCATTCAGTCATTCATTCACATTGGTTGTTCGTAAATGCCGTTATATTTTTACATGCCACACGTCAATAATACAACGGCACATACAAGTGGTTTGGGTTTGATAATGGGAACAGGGATTGAGGGTTGTAAATGGGTAACCAAACGGACTGACTTCCGTCTGTCTGTCCGTCCGTCCGTCAGTCATTCAGTCTGTCTGTCTGTCTTAGTCAGGGCTATCGATTACCCATCAATTCAGTGCCGGCTTTAGCAATTGTTGACTTCATTCAATTGACATACGATTGGTTCGAGTTCGATTTCAATGTAGAAGAAATAGAAAGAGAAAATGTCTATGGCGTGGGGAGGGGAAGGGTGGCAGTTCCAGGGGCGGGTGCCGTGTATTGTGTAAGTTATAAGAGCTAAACTAACCTGATAAGACCAGATGAGTGTATTGTCTATGTGTGTGTTCGGCAGTGTGGTTAGGTAAATGAGCTAATTAAAATTCAAATCCATAAAAATGGATTTACTTCAAGCGTCGCCTGCAAATCAAAATGAAAAATGATAAAAGACCGAAAAAAAAAAAACAAAACAAAGCACGAAGAAAAAAAGTGACAGCTAAATGAAATATGATAGGAAAATTTTTAAAACCAGCTAAAAAAAAATAAGGAAAACAATTCAAGCTTACACTAAAGGAAATGAATAATGTAAATTGCTTTGTTTATGAATTACACTGAAATAAAAAACGTGTAATATAATATTCAGCAATAATTAATACTTAAAAATACTTACAAAATATTCTTTACTAAAAATATAAGCGATTATTAATTTTAACGACATTAAGATCAGGAAATGATTAAAACAATTTGCCTTCTCAAAAAGAGCAGTTAATTTCACTTTTGAAATGTAACTTAAAAAAAACAAACAGCAAATATATTTTGAATTGTTATCGGACTGATAAAGGATCATAATAACATGGCCATGACATGTTTATTCATGTTCAAAATACAAAAGCAAAAGAAAAAATCATGAAAATAAATTGGAATATATAGTTCTAAATAAATTTATGTTGCAGGCCTACTTGGTATAAAGTTTTTTGGAAAACAAATTACTTAATTTTTTGCAGTTTTTTTTTCCTCTTCTTGTAATTGTTTTTTTTTTTTTATTTAATTTTTTTTTCAGTGTATATAAAAGTGATTTCCCCATAGAGTCAATAGACCATTTTTAAATCCCAATAGGCCAAAATTCTGAAATGCCTTAAAAGCAATTCCAATGTGTGTAATTTTGCGTGAATTTATGTTTTGTTGGTCAACCATATGAACGTCCGCTACTGTCCACTGACCAGTATCTCTGTCCCTTTAATTCCCTTTCCCTTTATGCCATCATAACCACCAACATGTGCGCCATTCACACGGATCGCCTTGGGATCCGTCCCCTTCTCCCCCCTCTCTCTATCGCACTCGCACTAGCACTCCATCTCTCTGTCTCTCACTGCCACTCTGCTTAAACGTTCTGTAAATGGCCATTAGGCCAGTTCAGGCCACAGGCCTGGCCAGCTTGGGCCAGTTTAGTCCCATCCATGGCGACGATGAGCAAAATGAAGGAAAATTTATTTTGTATATGGAGGAAAATTTGTTATGCATGGAAAGGCAAAATCCAACTAAAATGTGTTGCTCTTCTTGGTTTTTTATTATTATTGCCAAGGGCGTGGTCCAAAGTAGACAACCAGAAAATTTATATCAAATATCTAAAAGCTTTAGCTTTTGGCATAATCGGTAAAGTTTGAAGATAACAAAAATTATTTATAAAGACATCTAATAGAAATTGTACTACAAATTTAATTCAGTTGAAAATGTTTTTCTTAAATAAATAGCAAGCATAGAATTATTTTATAATCGAGAGGTGTTATGCGATTTATCGATAAGTTGTAAAATCTGTATAAAGAAATGGGTAAATATGTGTTTTCCATTTATTATTATTATTATTATTATTATTATTATTATTATTATTATTATTATTATTATTATTATTATTATTATTATTATTATTATTATTATTATTATTATTATTATTATTATTATTATTATTATTATTATTATTATTATTATTATTATTATTATTATTTTTCTCTAACCTTTTTTTTCTATTAATAAGAATAAGATGAATATATAATCAATATATCGATAGATAACCGATAGATAAAACTAAGTATATATTTTTAATTTTTTTGTACAAGAAATTTGAAATGTAAATTTTTTTGAAAAATTCACAACCATCTTTAAATATCAAAGGGGTATTTTAAGCATTTGTTACTTGCTATAGAATATATATATATATGTATATATGTAAATATGTATGTTCCTGATCGGCCAATTCCTTGTTGACTTAACTGGCTGCCTTTACCGTATTGACCATGTTTTTTTTGAGGCTTTAGTAGGTTTTATTCCGACATGTTCATGCGATTCAAGGGACTTTGACCAAAAGAATAAACGTGTGTGTGTGTGTGTGTGAATGTATCTGCTCAGCTTATAGCCAAGGCTGACATCAACCTGTGCATATAAAACCCCCTCCATTTGCCATACCTCATCCTCAACACCCTATCTCTTCTTGGGGTTTTTTTCATTTTTATTTTTCTTTTTTTTTGTCAGATCTTCTGTACATTTTTTGTCCCCACAGCCGCAATGAGAATTCAACGGCAATTGGAACCGCTGCTCAGTCCCATATGGAAACTGGAACTGCATTTTTAATATATACAGCGAACCAATGTGACTCCCAACTCCCAATCTACCAATATACGAATGTATGTATATACACTTTTACATATTTATATACGTACATACATGTGCATATATAGTGAAATGTGTGTGTACACATTGCCATGGTGGGTACATGAAATATTTGCTTAATCGTTGCAATCAATATGCATGTTTACAACGCGCTTTTAATTGCATTTTGTCTGCGCATCGCATTCAGAATTGTGAATTGAGAATTGAGCTCAACAGAATCGCATTGCATCGCATCACATCGAATTGAATTGAATTCGATTGGATCAAAGTGCACTTAGTTTGGTTTATACATTATTTTGAATATTTCATATAAATTTAACAACAAATTCTAAACAAAAAAAAAATTATTTCTTGGAAATGGAAAAATATATCCAAGAAATAGAATAGAATTTCATACAAGAAACTTAAATCATATTTATTTAAACCATTCTGTTCAAGGAAAATATATTTATATTTTTTGAACTTAACTTATTAGAAGTAAAACGCAACTTAATATTCTTTGACTAAATATATAATGTACAGTATTTAAAAAAGTCGTTCACAAAGATTAATTTATTTTTTAGAACGGCTAAATTAAGGTAATATAACTTTTTGGATTTAAAGTAACACTTGAAGCAAGAACCAAAATAAGAAAAAATAAATCTTTAAAATACAATAAAAATTAAAAAAGAGTATCACCAAATAATTTATATTCATGAAGTTAATCTTCAGATTCCCCAATAGGAACTCTGATCAAAAAAAAACTTGAATTTTCTAACTTTTTTAAAGGGTTTATATTTTTAAATAATTGCTTTATTGGATTAACATATTAAAATATTCTCAATTTTAGCTTCGATTTGTTTTATTTTTAAAATTAGATTTAGCAAGAATATATAATCTATGGTTCAAAACGGTTTATTTTTTTTTTCTAAGCATTTTCAATTAGTTTTCCATCGTTTTTGTATTCACTTAATCCTTTTTTAGTTTTGGTCCACCATTTAAGGCATAGTTTAATCAAATTTTGTTTATTTAAAATGTATATTCTTGTATATGAATATTTTAGGCAATTTGTGAAATCAATTAAACTTTTTAATAACATTTTGGCCCAAAGGACATGAACATCAATTCAAGGGGGAAAAAGATGACAATAATGATAAAAGGCAAGGGCACCTGTAGGCTATGGGACCGAATCTAGATCTGTAACCCAAACCTTGCCAATTGAAATTGCCTTGACCCTAATTTATATCCATAGAGGATTGACATTTTATTGCTTTTCGTTTTCGGTTAAGGCCAAAGATTTCTTGGCCAGAAACTAATCAAATTTCTGGCTATTTATTTATTTATTTATATAGTGTTTTGTTTATTCAATTGATGAACCAAATGAATAAATATTGATTCAGTTACACTTTGCTTTTCTTTGCTTTGACCACCAAACAAAAAAAAATCAAATAAAAAAGAAAAAATAAGCAATGTTTTTCCTTTTTTGATTGTGCCAAGAAGCAAAAGCAGAGAGAGAGAGATGAAAATTTGAAAACTTTTGTCTTTAGCCAAGTTGCAGCAGCAGATTGCAAAATTGTAGAAAAACAAAAAGGGGATTATTTACAGTTGATGAAGCCTTTTTAGTGAAATGAATTTTGAAGATAAATTACACTTGATGCTGGGCAAGGTGAAAACTTGGCAGCAATCTGTCTTGATGCTGGGCAAGGTGAAAACTTGGCAGCAATCTGTCAACACTTTAGAATGCCAATCCCCAATTCCATTAACCTTTTGCCCCTCAATACCCCTTAACCGCCACTCTATTTGCTTTATAGCCCAAATACCTCGACTGGCCATTATCCCAGGTGCCCAGTGGTAATTATTTATCCCCTTTCCCGCTTCATGAGGACCGCAAAAGGGCCAAGAAAATACTTCCTCACAAGGGCAAGCAACGAAAGACACAGAAAGAGAGGGAAAGAAAGAAGCAGAGACAGAGAGAGATATAAGAGTGTAAAAAAAAGCAATTAGTCACAAAGTTTCGGGGCTCTAAAAAGTTTGTGACTTGCATTTTAAAAAAGCCCAAGCAAAAAGAAAAGAAGAAACAAAAAAAAGCCCTGAGAAAAACATTGAAAAGAAAGTGCAAAATAAGTCTAAGAGTCTGTTTACACTTTTCCTAGCATTAGCTGATAATTTGAATATGTTTCTTTTTTTTTTTTTGTCTTTAAAGCTTCATTTTGCTTGGCAAAGTAAAAAGAAAAGAAATTCAAAATAAGTAGAAAGCACCTAAACAAAGGACCAAGATTCTGAGGTCATGATGCATTTTTCCATAATAATTTTTTATTTAAATAAAAAGTCTGTTAAAAGAAATGCTTAGGTCTTTTCTTGATTTCGAGTATATGTGCCTTGTCTTAGGGTCAGAACACTTTTACCTTATAGAAGTCATTAAATAAGACTCCAAATTGTTTTTTATAGTATTTTCAGCATGTATATAGATTGCGTATAGCATGATTATCAATTTCTCTTTTAAGAATTTGTCATTAGCTTTTATTTTTAATAACATTTCTTAATAGTTTCTCTATAGCAATCATCAATCATCTGATATTTAATACTCAAATTTAATTATTTTCAAAAGTTTTCTATTAGAAAAAAATTAAAAATTATTATTTTAAAATATATGCAGAGAAGTATGCTATATTTTGCAATATTTTCTATATTTTTCTTCACTTTTTTAATATTTCTTTAAAAAAAAGAAGATGAATTATTTTTGAATAAATGATTTATAAGTTTCACAACTTACAAATGTTTAATCCAACTAAATATTGACTATACGTTCTCTTATTTATTCAATATCGCTGAAAAGAAGTATTTCCAGTATAATTTAATTATATGTTTACGCCTATATATAAGCATATGTATATTTTTCTTTGCCCACAAACTCATCAAATAACTTTCTAATGAATAACTTGAGCAATTGAATATATATTTGTATATATATATATATATATATATATATGTGTATATATGTACATTAATAGCTACCCCTATATGGAAACCAATCATTATTTTCCTTTTTCTTTCTCCCTAACGGCTATCAACGTTTCATTTTGATTGATTGAATATGAATGAAAATACCAAATAAATAGGCAATCAAATAATTACAAGCTTTTTATATAGAAATTGTACGTTTTATTTCGATTTACTTACAATATGTGTCAGTTGTTAAACGATCGATGGTATCCTGTTTCAATTTCGAGCTCTTTTTTCCCATGTTGTTGCTGTTGTTGTTGTTGTTGTTGTTGTTGTTGTTGTTGTTGTTCTCCTGTTGGTCTCCTTTTGCCTACACTTGACTGCTATTACTTTTAAGTGGCAAAGTTTTCTATTTTTGCTGCTGCACTTGTTCTTGCTATAGTTGTTGTTGTTGTAAAGCAAGTTTCTCTCGTTTATATTTATTTTTATTATTTTTTTTTTATATGTATATATATTTGTATTCAAAACTTTTTCATAAGTATTTTAATATGCTTTATAATTTTTTTTCTTTTAGTTGAAAAAGGGGGAAAAAAACAGAACCAAAAAAAAAAATAAATACATAGAACAAGAAAAAAAATTATTTATATATATATTCTTTTTTTTCTATATAGATAAAAACGAAAATAAACGCGCAAAAGAGAAAAAAGTAATGCACAAAAGTTCACAGAACACTTTTCATATTATTAAATGTTTTCCGATATTGCCAACAAATACATATATATTTGTGTATGTGTGTATGTGTGTGTGTGGCAAGTAGACGATGTCACAGAGAACTGTTGAACGGTGTTTGCTAATGGCGTCTGGCAACGACAGATGATAAAAATTACAATTGAATTCAATTTAAATATACCAACCACATCACTTTAAATTAACAAATACACTTTAAGATGAAATATTAGTTACATATAGATATATGATAGAATTATTAATTTAACTATTTAAAATTAAGTAAAACTACATTCAGCTTTAAACTAACTACCGAATAAATAAAATCATTTTTTTGTATTTCATCATAAATTCCAATTAGCTGGCCAATCCTGTTGACCAATTTCATCAATTTATTCCCTTTATGGGGCTTAACTTGACCAGTTATGTTTTGTAAACAAGTTTCCATCTAACGAGAAATATTTTCTAACAAACAAGAAAGAAACAAAATCCTTATTTTACACTCTATGAAAGTTGACAGAAATTTTCCCTTTTCTATTTTTGTTCTATTTCATTTTTTATCATAGATTGACAACTTTCAACTGTCATTTCTTCATTAAAGGATTTCTCTCTTCATTTCATATTGCTCCAAAGGGAACCCATCAATCACACACATACACACACATACACACACACACACACACACACATACATATATACATAACTAGGGACCACTTCATAACAAAGTTGTGTGTGTGGGCGTGGCCACTATCCCACAGTTCAATTAGTGATTTTGCCTAGAACGACTTGGTCCAGGACCGAAATGATAACGATAATGATCATGCTCATTACGATGCTGATGATGATAATCATTATGTTATTTATGACAACAAACGAAGGCATAAAAAAATACACACACACACTCACACACACACACACATAGTGCCACTTTTCAGGTCAACTCTCGACTCGAACTTTTCATAACAGTTGCCAACAACAGCAAGAATAGAAAGGGAAAAAGACAGAGCAAAAAAAAAAAAGAAAAAAAACTACAAGTAGAAGAGTCATACGGACATATGTATATATGTACATGTACCCATACATACATACACACACACACACATACACTATCAACAAAAAAAAAGGGTCGAGCGTGGGATGTGATAGAAGACAAGCTGCAAACAAAAGCGCATAAAAAACTTAACCCTGTGCATGAAGAGTAATAGGAAGAGGGGACGGGGCGGTGACATTTGTAAGGAAGGTGTGTTTTTTTTTTTTTTTTTTTTTTTTTTTAATTCCTTTATTACACAATATTAACATAAACCTAAATAATAATACAGCTAGCGTTATATTTATTTACAAAAAGGACCAAAACGGGACAAAAACAGACTCGACAAACCGGAATAACCAAACCACGCGGGACATCCCGACGGGAATTGCTTCGCGGGGCCGGGGAATCACTTTATCTTGTCATTGCTCTATCCCTCTCCGATCGGCGCAGCTCACGGGTGATCCAAGTCGCCAGATTGCTTACCGCGTCCCACGCAGAGTCGTCTGAAAGCATGAATGCCACCAGGTTACTTTCCGATAACCTTGAATCGGACAACGCTTGCACTGCAGCCCTCTCTTTAGCGAAGCGTCCACACTCGAACACCACATGATGGGCGTCTTCCAGCTTGGGGGGTCCGCAGGTGTGGCAGTACGGGGCAGGTTCGTGTCCGAACCTGTGTAAATACTGCCCGAAACACCCATGTCCACTCAAGATTTGGGTCAACTGGAAGTTCACTTGCCCCTGTTTCCTGGCGACCCACTGCCTGATGTTGGGAATAAGGCGATGCGTCCATCTTCCTTTGCTAGATGCATCCCAGCGTGCTTGCCACATTTCCATGCTATGGTCCCTGGCCTCTATTTTTGCCTGCTTCTTAGTGGTGCCTCGGCTAGTAGCTAGTGCGATGGCCTTTACTTCTTCCGCTAAGAGGTCGATAGGCGGTGTGCCGGCGATTACCAATGCGGCATCATCTGAGACGGTGCGAAAGGCACAGCAGATTCTAATGGCACATAGACGGTACGTTGCCCTAATTCCCTTGGCGTAGCTCTCTTTCTTCATTGCTAAGGCCCAAATTTGAGCCCCGTACAGGATGATTGATGTTACCACCGTTGATAGCAACTGCCTCCGCATCTGTTTAGGACCACGTGTGTTCAGCATGATCCGTGCTAGCGATCGCCCGGATTCAGCAGCCTTTTTTTGGGTCTGAAGAAGATGTTCCCGGAAGGAAAGGCGCGTGTCGATCCATACACCAAGGTATCTAATGGCACGTTGAGATACGACCATTGATCCTTCTACTCTGATTTCCGCCACCTCGACCTTCTTCCTACTGCTTATCAGTACCGCTTCTGTTTTGTGTGCTGCGAGCATCAAGCCCATGGACCGAATCCAGCGCGAAATGATCTCTATCGCTGAGCATGTGACTTGCTCCGTGGTGGCTAGGTCTTTAGCCACGGTGACTAGCGCTACGTCGTCTGCGAATCCGATGATCTCACACCCATTAGGTACTGGAAGACGCAGGATCCCGTCATACATCGTGTTCCACAGGAGAGGACCAATTGCGGATCCTTGAGGTACTCCTGCGGAGACTTCGCGCTGAGCCATACCGGTAGAGGTGTTATAGGTCAGCTTCCTGTCCTTGAAGAAGCTCCATATCGCCGCCGTGAGGTATTTTGGGACGCTGAACCTTTGAATAGCATCTAGGATGCGGCCCCAGTCGGCTGTGTTGAAAGCGTTTTTAACGTCAAGGGTCACCACTAAGCAGTATTGTTTCGAGCCTCCCTTCCATCTCGAGCCCGCCGTTGCCTTTGATGCAATGTCGACAACCCTGGATATTGCATCCACCGTAGACCTTGCCTTCCTAAATCCATATTGGTTGGGAGAGAGGCCGCCACTGTCGGTTATCGCCTTGTTCAACCTCGAGCAGATGATTTTTTCCAATACTTTGCCTACCGAGTCTATAAGACAGATTGGTCTATATGATGACGCCTCGTCAGGCGGTTTCCCAGGCTTCGGTAGTAGGACTAATTTCTGTATTTTCCACTGGTAAGGGAAAATTCCTTCCATCAGGCACTGGTTGAAAGTCTCCGCAAAGATTTCAGGGCGAAGAGCCATGGCTAGCTTAAGGGCTCGGTTAGGAACGGTGTCCGGTCCTGGAGCCTTCCCAGGCTTGAGTGTCCTGGCCAGCATGTTTATCTCATCGACTGAGACCGGCTCGATCTCATAGTTAATTGGTGAGAATGGTCGCCTTGAGCTAAGGGAGTCTGGTCTGCTCGGGAAAAGTAAGTTTACCACCCGAGAGAGTTCAGTGGCGTCGGTTGGTGCAGTTTGCCGGTTGGCGTATATCCTCTTCACCACAGTCTTATAGGCTTTTCCCCAAGGATCGTGCTCCGCAGAGTCGCATAGTTGCAGAAATACCTCTCTCTTTGCGGATAGGATGCACTTCTTTAATTTTTTTCTGGTCTTACGGTACTCCTGGTGCAGCGTTTGCCAGCCAATGTCCGATCGCTTTCTTGCCCTTTGGAAGCGCCTCCTGGCTGAGAGGCACGTCCTCCTGAGGTCGGCAATGGTTGCGTTCCACCAGAAAGTCGGTTGGTGGTGTCGCCGGTATGGTTTTGAGCTCTCCATGCTTGCATCACAGGCTGCCAACAGCATCTCTGACACTCGGGAGGCCATTTTCTGGGCGGAATCCGTGGGGAAGGGGATACCTTCCAAGGTTGCCGAGAAAAGCTGCGTGTTGAGCGTTTCCACTTTGTAGGCTTTGCTGCCGTGTGAGGGGTTCATCGCGCTCATGGTCTGCTCGCCTGTGGAGAAAATTATCGCTTCGTGGTCGCTTGCCGTATAAAAATTTCCCAATCGCCACCGGGAATTGCTGAAAAGACCGCTACTTACGAAAGTGAGGTCTATTACCGAGCCTCTACCTGCGCGACTAAAGGTGTTTCTAGAGCCGTGATTAAGCAGTGCGACGTCGAGTGAGGCGAAGGCTTCCAATAGTGCTCGTCCTCTTGAGTTGGTTGAGGCGCTTCCCCATTCTATGGCCCATGCGTTGAAGTCGCCGGCAATAACGAAGGGGCAATGGCCCCTGGCGTCCGCGACTAGCTCGTCCAGAGCGGCACCATAACTAGCTATGTCCAGACTAGGGGGTAGATAGCAGCTATAGGTCCACCTGCCGCACACTAGAGCTCTAACGAAGTGTTCAGCGGGATTGATTTGTCTCATCTGTGCCGGTGTGTTACACGCCCAGATAGCTGCCTTGCCGGAGGTGCTGTACGTCCAGGTAAAGCATGATTTCCGTCTGTAGGGCTCGCTGATTAGAGCTACATCAGCGTTCACCTCGCGCACGGTTTGTGTGAGTAGATCCTGGGCGGCCTCACAGTGATTGAGGTTTATTTGTACGTACCTATTCATACTGCTGGCGGAGAGTTGTCTTCCTGGATGTCATGGCTGCAGATGGGCAACTGGCGCTGGCCGCTCTATGTGCTCTTTCTTCTCTCCCGCTTGCTTCGCAAAGGAAACAGTGTGTGCTATTTTTGCACTCCCTCACCTTGTGGTCGGTGCCTCCACAGTTCATGCACCAGTTGCTTCTGTCCGTGGTATCGGTGCATTTAGCCGCTATGTGCCCGGTTCGCAGGCAACGGTAGCATTTGATAGGTGCCTCGTTTATCCTAATGCGGCACACTGTCCAGCCGATTTTTATTTTCCCGGTGCTCAAGATCGTTTTTGCGGCTGTGGCGGGGACGCTGATGATCGCCTTCTGGGTGCCAAAGTGCGTTGCTCGTAGGCTTTTTATTGCCTCTGGGTCGATGGCGAGATGTAGCTGCGACGAAAAGGCCTCCAGGATGTCTTCTCTCGTTACCATTTCGTCCAGGTCCAGGATCTCCATCCTCGTAAGGCTGGTTAGCGTCCTTGTCTCGGCCTCTGTGCCAAGAACGGCTCCAATATCCTCTTTCATTTTTTGGAGATCATTTTTACCTGTCTTTAACTCCAGGAGTAGGTCACCTTTTGCCGTTCGCCGAACCATCCGAACGTGTTCACCTATAGCTTTCATTTTGTCGTCCTTGCTACGGGTAACCTTCATTAGCATTTCACTATAGGAAATGTTCCCGGTGCTGTGGACCAAAATGGCCTCTGACCGTTCTCGTCTCAGTGGCTGTTTCTGCTGTTGCTGGGTTTTCTTCTTCGTTGGCTCCTTGTTTCTTTTTGGCTCGACCCGTTGCCATTCTGGCTCACGTGATACCTTAAAGCCGCTATTAATTTTACTATTGGCAGGATCATCCACTCTTGATGTTTGTTTTACAGTTTGGGTGCTCGTACTTTTCCGTTGAGGAGTGGACAGCAGTTCCGTCTGTTGACATCTGCTCTCGGTCGACACACAACATTTTGGACAACATCCTCGTAGCGTTGCATCGTGATCCTGGTTTAACTGCTGTTTTGTAACTGCTTCTATTAGTGACTTTAATTGGGTAAACTGTCCTCTCATTTTGTTGTTGATGTGGCGCACCTTTGAATCGCCGCCCAACGTTGTGGCTTCAATGATTTCTTTGATAAGTTGCCCCATCTCAGCAAGTTCCTTTCCGCATCCGCTACCCTGTTCCGTGGCACCTCTTACCCGCTTAGGGGGGGCGTCGCCGCCTCCTCCGGGGCTTGGGGTGTTTGATGGCTCCCTTCCTCTCTTCGGGATAGCTGCATCGTCGGTTGCCTGCGGCTGAGAGGTTGCCGCATTGGGAGGCCATTTGCATGGAGTTGCCCATTGTTGGTGTTGCTGCGGTGGAGTCCGTTGCAGCGCACCGCGCCGTCCGAACGCCGCCTGTAGCTCCTCGCCTTCCAGATTCGTCACAATTAGTTGTTAGCAAAAAAATAAATATAATTGGTTTGCAACAGTCAGTCCAAGCTTCCCAGTCTCCCTCACACTGTGATTTGAACCACGCACCACCCCTTCAGAAACGATCACTTATCAGTCAACGCCAACACCAGTTGGTGGGTTTCCGTGTCCAAGTGATAAATTTTAATTCTTTTTTAATTCTGGTTGGTGAGTTAGAATTAAAAAATAAAAGAAAATTTTAAGTTCCCTTCCAGATGGTTTGGCCGGTATTCGAACCCACGTCTGTATGTAGATCGCTAGACCGCCCTACCACCACAACCACTAGACAGTTGCGGTGTCGATATTTAAAAGTTCGATTTGTGTCACCTGTTCCAAAAGAGTGTGTTGCACTTGGGATAAGCCGAGCTTTCGGTTGTAGTTGGCAGCCGGAAAGTATGCCTTTATTACCGAGTCGCCTATCGCAGTTTAATTAGCGCAGGCAGCAGCCGATGTGCGTAGCTGGGGGTGCTGTTAACGCAAGTTCTGCAGTTTGGTGATCTGGCCTCGCTGGACAGCAGCTGTTTGGCAGGTGGCAAGATGCCAGGCGAAAGCGGGTGAAAGCGACTAGGCAAATGGAGAGATTTCTCCTTTTGCGTGCGACGTCGTGAGAGCGAGGAAGGTGTGTGTGTGTGTGTGTGTCTGTGTATGTGGGCGCCTTCTGCGGTTGACGCGAAGAGCATAAAAATAAGTTGCCATTGTTTTGCCTGGTACGAGAGCACGAGATGGAGGTGGACATCATGCACATAGCACCCGAAGTACTTTCCGAGGCAACAACGAACAACGATTGCCCATGGAGCCGAACATATAACAGTGAGAACAGCAACAGCAACAACAACAACAACAACAACAACAACAACAACAACAACAACAACAGCGACAGCAACAACAATGTCGCCCGCAATGCACCGCATAAAAATGCAATGAAATAAATGCTGTTAATTTCAGACACACACAGCAATAACAACAACAACTAACAATGCATATATGAAAATAACAACAACAACAGACTAGATAGATAGATAGAGAGAGAGAGAGAGAGAGAGAGAGATAGAACACTCACACACTCATACAGGTCGGCATACATACATAAATTTACTATAGGCCCAGTTGGCTGTCAAATGCTGCAAGCCAAAAATCAAAAAGCACTTCAGTTCACTTCATAGAACATAAGAACGAAAGGCAAATGCCAATGCTTGATAAGTTGGTTAAAAGACAGAGCAGAAAACTACGAGGGTTGCCCAATAAGTACCCCCGCCCAAACTACAAACACAAAGCTTTGCAAATAATATAAAATAAAAACAGTTTTGAGAAAAAAGGTCAAGATGCTATTGCCAACACACACATAAATGATATCAAAATAATATGTCTAAAAGAACTTCAAGTAAATGGAATATATTTTTTATATTCTATATTTTCTATACTTGCCCTAAATTAATATTTGAAATTCAATCAATGCAAAGTAACAATCTGCCATCCTTGTTCTAATTCGTCCTTTCTTCCCAAACTATCATCATAGTTAATCAGTTAAAAAAAAATAACTAAACTAAAAGTAATGGATATTTAAAATTTTTCCAAATATCCAAAAATTGCTTTCTTCATTTGCTAAGCTTAGATATAACAATATTCTATATACCGCTTGATTTTATATAATAAAAATAAAGCAAAAGAAAACTTTTCTTGTTGAACCACATTGAATCAATAAATTCCATTTAAATTGTCTAAAATAAATAGACTATTGTTAACTAATTGACTTAAATGAAATAAAATAGAAATTCTTTTATTAAATGCAAAATCCAAAAAATATTCTATGTAGAATTCTAAGTGTATAATAGTTTGCAATTCAAAGAAATTTGAAAGTTCTGTAAAATTTTTATAGAATGTTGAAATATTTTATTGAGAATATTACTTTCGATAAAGGCAAACAATTTCATTTTTTAAGTTAAAAATGACAAAATGTTTGTTGTAAATGATTATTTTTCGTCTGTAACGAAAAAGAAAAGTCTTTGTTTTTGTTTACAAAACGCATATACACCCCCGCACACATACACATAGACACCCCCATACACTCACACACTTACACATGAATGGGCTCAGTTGCTTTGACTTTGTTACTTTTTTGGCGTTTTAATACCCAGCAACTGCAAATTAAAAGGCCATATTAAGATTTTTTAAATCAGCAAGTGGAAAATAATATAGATACATATATGTATGTATGTATGTACATAAGTATGTAAATAGTATGAAAAAATAGTTCTAAAAATTTCAATTTAAATATTTAATGGCCTCTAGATGGCGGCAGTTTAGTTTGTTAATTGTATTTGTTAAATTTTCTATAGGGTATTTTCGATGTCTGGACTTTTAAGTTTTTGGTTTCTTTTTTTTGGCATTTGCTAACAAAACACAACCAGGTGTGTGCGTATACATGTGTATGTGTGTGTGTGTGTGTGTGTGTGTTACTTGACAAAAAAAAAAAAAAAAGAAAATAAAACGGAAAAACGAAAATATTTTTACGTTTTATTTCCTTCACAGCTGGCTGCTAATGCAGTGCCAAGTGTGAGCAACACAGATAGATAAAGGAAGACAGAGAGGTAAGTGGGTAGTGAATAAGTAAAAAAGAAAAGGGTGATGGAGGAGGGGAGGGGAGGGGGTAAGAGACAGAGAGGTAGAGAGATAACGGGACTTGTAAGTGTAACTCGACTCTTTTATCTGTCTCTAAATGCGTATGTGTGTGTTTATATATGTCCTTGTATACGACGGTGTTCGAGTGTGTGTGTTTGTCTGTGTTTAGTTGCAGTTGTTGCTGTGCTTATTTTTTACCGTTGCCTGTGTGCAGTTTTATTGCGATGCATCTCTCACTTGCTACCCCCACCCCTCTGGCATCATCTTTGCCTCTCCAAAAATCGTTTCAGCCTGCGCGTATGCTACATGTTTTCTGTTGCTGTTTCATTTTTTATCTTTTTTTTTTTTTTGTTACTTTTGTCGTATTCCTCTCTACAGTCTGATGGAAAGACAGTTATTCGCATTAAATGGATTGTAAATATGTGATACTCGAGTTACTCGAAAACAGTATCCGAACGGTGGTAAATTAATTTTCACTCAACAAATTCCATACAAATGGGAAAACAAGTGAAAAGGGGAAAACTACAAAGAGAAAACTACCATCACCCTTCTTCCACCTGTATGTTAAGCATTTAGAAATCAGTAATGAGGAAGGCAGCTTAACAATCAGCATTAAGAATCCATTGAAATATATAACTGTAACTTTCTATATATGTATGTTTGTTTGTATGTATGTATAAAAATTGCAAATGAAATTGCAATCATTTCGATTGCAGACATCGTATCGAATAACGTAAGTCTCAGACATTGCAAAAAAGAGAAAACTCTTTGTGGATTATATAAAATGGCAAAAGAAACATAACTCATAAAGTTCAATTGGTTTTCGTTTGGTAAATAAATTGCATTGCAGTCCCCTAATCTTACACAATAAAACAATATGCGAAAGAGATAAAAAAGACTGTAAAATATTATCATTGATTCATTTTCAGTTTATCTCATTTGCAAATCCTTTATTGAATCTCTTTTTAAGACTCTATTTAACAAATTCTTTACAAGCAATTGATTCGGTAAATTGGTCAATTTTGTTTTTCTTATTGTCAATTAATTTTAATTTCACTTAATAGAAATTCATTCAATTTACCGTGTCCAAAATCAAATTTTTGAAATCAAATTTTCTTGATTACTAATAAACTGTATTATTAATTCATTTCTTTTAAATTTAATACTTTGATTTAGTCTATTTTTATATATTAAATCTATTGGTAAAACCTTTAAATAGCTTTCTTTTTTGGTTCATGGTTACAACCATATAAAATATTAGTAATTGTGTTTAACAATAAAGCAAACTGTAGATTTCTTTTTTATTATTTTATAGAAAATCTGGCCATCATATTTTTAAATCTGCCACTAATCGGCATTTGATTTAAACAATATATGTTTTTTTTTTATTGGCTTTTTATAGACTTTTTACATTTTATAGAAAATTTAAAAAGAAATTTTCTATTTCCTAATGTTAAAATAAACTTGATATTAAAAATCGACTATAAAAATTTAAATCATTTATCAATGATATCTCTGCAAAGTTTCACAGGGAAAAAAAACAGAACTTTTAATATAGAATTTCAATTTCATATTCAAGAGATGTTGGCTTAAAATAAATCTATTGGCTAGTGGCATCCCCAACACTTTCCGAAAACGTATTACTCAGTTCTCTTTGTTTTATATGAAACTATAGAAATAAATAAATTAACATTTTGTTTAGCATCTTTTCAATTAAATTCATCTTTATAAAAATGAAAATAGGATAAATTGATTGATTTTAATTATTTTACAAAGGAAAATCTAAGGACATTAAACCTACTTATTAAGTTTCTAGAATTGCATTCAGAGTCATAAATAATATAAATTCCAACTTTTTCTAATTTCTTTTTCTAACATTTTAAAGAAAAGTACTTTGAGGACTTAAAAGATGATGACTTGTCGAATTTTTAAGTTTTTAAAACATTAAAAGGTCTTAAAAGTATCCAGTAAACTTCTCGTTAAGAGGAAACATAAAGCATCCATTTAGAGAACAAAGATAAAAACTTATGAGAACCTTTGTCTTTAAGATTAAAATTTAATTTTGAAATATTAAGAATATGTTTATCTAATATAAATTTGTGTAACTTTTGGATTAAATTTATTTAAATATACGTTTAAAAATGCTGTTTATGTCATTTCTATTTCAATTGTCAATTATTGAAATAATTGAAAGCAATAAAAATATATTTGATAAATGTGGATTTAAAGAGCTTACTCAACGGAACAAGAATAAATGTTGAAATGTTGCTGGGATTTTGAAGGGATTTTAAGGCATTAATGATTGCAACGATGATTGTCTGTAGGTGTTTTTTTGTTGTTTTCAGATATAAATATATATTTATATATATACATATGTACTTGTGTGTGTGTGTGTGTGTTAGAAAGATGATTGCGTCCATTGACGAAGCAAAAGCCAAGTATATGAGATGACAGTTAAATGGGGGAAAGGGATGATGTGGGGAGTGTTAGCCCTTGTAGAAGGGAAAAGAAACAACTTATTTGTGTGTTTACATAATCCTTGCACGTTGTCTGTCTGCTTTTTGGTCCGTCTTTCTGTCTCTCTGTCTGCCTGCCTGCCTGCCTGGGTCTGTCTGTCTCACATCAACCCGCAGTACAAATCTTTCTATATTCCACACCTCTCCTCATCCTCATACTCCTTCATCGCAATGCCTATGCAAAACGTAAATTTGGGTCAAGTTTTTGCCAGACCCCGCCATTGCCTTCACACCGTTCCGCCATCGTTATCAGCCTAACCAAAACTGAAAACCTTTTTCAAAATATTCAAAACAGTTGCACACAAAAATATACTACACTTTTTACGCGGTTTTATTTAAATTATTTTTGTTTTTCTTATTTTGATTTAAATTTATCCACTTCATTTCGTTTATTTATTTTTTTTTCTCTTTTTGTCAGAAATATTTATTTTCCATTTTCATTTATTATTTTGCAGATTTAAAAATAAGTAACAAACAAGTAACCGCTACAAAAAAAAAATTGTCAAAAAAATAACAACAACAATAAATTAATTGTAGTAGTTTGCAAGATATTTGCTCGTTCTATTTTGGAGTTTCGCCTTTTATAGTTTATTCTGTGGTTTTTTCTTTTTTGGTTAAAATTATTATTTAATTTTTGTTTTTTTTTTTGTTTTGATAAATAAATTATTTGTTATAAATTTTATTTAATGTCTCTAACTCTTTCTTTCTCTCTTTTTGTGTCTCTGTGTGCGCCTTCTGGTTTTTGTTCGTTCTATAACTGTAGCTATAACTGTAGCTCGTATTAAGCGCACACGCGTTTTGGCCTAGCGTTTGTTTGGCGGTCAAATCAACGACTGAAACTGAAATTGAAAAGGCAAAACCAAAAAACCAAAAAATAAAAAAAAAAAAAAAAAAGAAAACCAAAAACAACAAAAACAGCCAAAGGCAAGAAAAAAAAACACGCAGATGAAGAAGAAGAAGATGGAAAGCAAAGAAAAACCAACTCGCAACACGACTATCAACAAAATGGTGTATGTTGTTGTTACTTTTAATGGAGGTGAATAACTTGCTGCTCCTGGTGGTGCCTAATGGTGAGTTTATATACTAGGGAGAGAGAGACTTATATAACGCACACTAATGCAGGCATACGACAAGCGACAACAAAACACAACCAACGTGAGAGAGTAACAGAGTATGAGAGAATGCCAATAAAGCTTTTCACCACTAACCGAACCAAATATTTTTACTCTCAAACTCACTCTTTCTCTCTCTCGCGCGCTCTCTCTTTCTCTTTCCCACTATCCGTATACATATATATTCAACTGTCATGGTATGTGTGTTAGAATTGCATTGGTGTAAGTGTTAAAAGCTACAAGAGCTACCAAAAAATAAAAAAAAAAAGAAGAAAAAATAAACGCAATGGGCAAGCCTTCGTTACGCTACTTCAAAGAGATAGGTTAACCATAGAATTGTTACCACTGGAATTCTACAATCAAATAGGCCAAAATATGGGCCTGTAAAAAAAAATAAAATAAAAGAAAAAACTAACAAAAAAAAAAAGGGAATAAATAAATTTTATTGAATGAAAAGTATTACAAAGAAAACACACATCATAATAATAAAATAAAACATTTGCGCCCATTGCGTGTCTTTTAATGACGTAACTTCACACACTGTCACACACACAAGAAAGAAAAAAAAAGTATTTCTCTATTGGGGTGGGTGGGTGATTTTTTTGGTTGGTTTGGTTTTCTTCTTTTTTTTTCATTTTGGTAGGTTTGGGTGGTCCCTTGGTTGCAGAGTTTCAGTTTAGAAAATTTACATTTTGTTGTTGTTGTTGTTGCTACGCTTGTTAATTGCTCAGTGGCCGCGTCAGCTTTTTATGACTCGGCCAACTCAGTGAGTTCTACAGGGTTCACACACACACATACATATATATATATACATACGTATATATACATGAGCCACCGACCAAGAGGTGTTAATTTGGTTAAAATGAAATTTTTCGGCATTGGTAGCAAATGACCAGAAATGCCTCCAAACTCTTCAATTTTAATTCATTTTCAATTTAATTGTCTTTCTATAAAAATAAAAGCACTCGACTATAATTCGATTAGACCATATCAGCTGTGTAACTTCATACGACATACATATACACCCACACACACAGATACACATACACATACACACACACAGACACACACACATACACACACAGACACACGCACATACATAGTCAAAGGCAAACCAAAACCCATTTCCACTTAGTTGTGGCTTAATTGTGTTTCGAGTAACATATACCACAAACCAAAATGGGTCGAATGAATACATTACTTTTTAAAGAAAAATAATGTTATATAAATGTTTGATATAAAATGCTTAAAACATTTTATCCACTATATTTTATAATTTGAAAAATATAAATTATAGTTAAACATATTAAATAAAAGTTTCAAAAATTTGTATCTTAAATGCTTCTTAAAAAATTTTTAAAAATTGTACATATTTTGAAAAGTAAAAAATTTGTATTTTAGTGTATAATTAAAAAGCGTAGGATAATGCAACATGAATAAATAATAACAAAATAATAAAATAGTAACAAAAGAATCTCGATTTTTATATTAATAATAATTTTAAGTAAGTAATAAATTTTTGGTTATATATAAAAGACTTATTTTATATGTTAAATAATACTTACAATAACAGAATAAGCTTAACATTAATATTACTTTTCGTATAAAAAAGGATATAATTAAAAAAGAGAACAAGAAAAGAAGCTATTAAATTATGATACAATGTTATATATATATGAAAAGAAAAAGCGTAGCGAAGAAAATAAGATTAAATTATAAATTTAACATTTATTATTTATTATGAAGTAATCTAAGATTTTTTGGATAATAACTCTGATAAACATAAAATTTTCTCTTTTTTCTTATTCCCTGTATAAAAAAATTTAGAGAATAAAGACTTAAGACGATCTTTTGCAAATCTATATTCTATTAAAAGATTTGTAAAATATCTTTGTGTTTATTTGAAAGTTGTAAGTTTTTCAAAAACTATTAAACTCATAAAGATAAAAGTAGGTTATATTCAGAAAAACTTAGATTAACGCAGTTTTATGGTTATTTATTACACTTCTTTTAATGCATTCCTGTTGATTTCACATAAACACATTCCAATTTAATGTTTTGTTATTAAATATGTTTTGAAATTAAAAAAAAAAGAAAATTTTTGTTAAAATTTCTATCTTCCTCTTCTTCTTCTTGCAATATTTTTGTGATTGACGCTCAATGGCAAATTTTTTGTTTTTCTTATTTCTCTATAGACGTAGATCTATATGTACATACATATATTAATGTATATAGTATGTCTATATTGATAAACCATAGCCCTGAAGTGCCTGCCAATGGACTCGAAGACTATTTTTATTTGATGGGCATAAACAAAATTGTTCAAACATTTCATTTAGTTATTTGCTTATATTTCAGGCTAGCTTAGAATAACAAACAAACGATGTTGCTGTTCGTTTCTGTTCATTTCCCAGTGAGCTAATTGCAAGTAAAATGCTTTAAATTATAATTTGATAAATTGTGAATTCAATTTTATGGGTAAACACACAAACAAGCATACACACAGACACACAAGTATTGAAATTAATTTAATTTTAGTATTTGTGATACCCTATCTAATGAAAGAGTACATGATAATATTTATTAAATTCTTAAAATTATTTTAGCCTAACACATTTTTACATTATCACAATGTTGAATTATGACTGCAATAATTTTTTGATTTCTATTAATCCAATGTAACTCTTTTATTTTCTATATAGTATAGGGTATCAAAATTCTTTCTGATGCGTAAGTGCTTATGAACGAAGAAGAATGAGATGATATTTGTTGTGCTTAAAAGGTGAAAGGAAAATTAATGATTGGTCTTCAATTCATTTTTTAGTTTATGAGTTTTTTTCTGAATATAAGAAAAATAAATATTTAATCATACCATATATTCTTTTGTTTTATATAATTATTATAAATTATTTCTGGAAAACAACCTGTAAAAAGAGGCAAAAAATCCTCACTACAGATTTTTTAATATTGCTTTAAATATGATGAGTTTCAAAAAGAAATCTGGCGATTTTAAGAATATTAAGAAAACTATTATTTGGAAAAATTGAATTGAATGTATGTGAAACTGAGCTATTCTCTTTTCTATATGTTTTTTAATCGAAAAATTGAATGGTTGTCCTTAAAAAAAGTAAATTAATTTTTATAAAAATATTTGAAGTAAATATTTGAAAAAATATAAAGATATAGCTTATGAAGAACAACTTACAAATATAAATAGCTACCTACCTAATACCTAAATTATAGCTAATTAGATGATTGAAGCTTAAATTTGGCATTTGCAAATTAAAATAAATAAAATTTGATAAACACAAACTACTGATATAGTGTATATATGTATATATATTTCTATATATAATATATAACTATTTTATATATAATATGAATAGTGTGAAAACCAAAAAGAAAGCGAAAAGGAAATGTTTGGAAACTCAAATGAAAATGTATGTGGAATTGACAGCAATTTATTTTCAAAAAAAATATACAGAAAGGGGAACAACCAACACTCTAGAGAGAGAGAGAGAGAGAGAGAGAGAGAAAGCTTGTGAAAGGGCATTAAAACTTCGTTATTGTCACGGCATTTAAGTTATTTTATCAGTTGTGGCATAATAACTACTTTCATCTGTTTCAAACAGAAGACAATGGCGTCATGGAGCTCTAAATGTTTCGATTTTAAAGTTTTGCTCTAAGCACTCCTTGTCTCTGCCCTTCGCACCCCTTGACTGCCAACCATCCCTTCAGTTGTCTTGTGTCATCGTAGATAAGAAGCAGCTACCATTTAGACGCGTTGACAATTTCAAATTTGGGAAACCAAAAAAAAAAAAAATAAATAAAAACCAACAAGAGACAGAAACGAAATGAAAACAAGAAGACATTTCAAAGTTGTCGTAAGCGCTGACTAATCAGCGTCATTATCAAAAAAGCCACCAAAAGCGGCAACAACAACAACAACAGGAACAAGAACCACAGAAGGACAACAGACAGGATGAATGGAAGGCAGGCAGGCGTTTTGTGATTATCATTCGAGGCGAAAGTGCTTTTTAATGTCTGTGAGCATTTTAAATAATTAGCTGATGTGAGCGGCAGTGGCAGCGGGTACAGTGGCAGAGTAACGAATTGTTTCAGTATTGCACGGTATTGGTGGGGAGGGGGTATGTGCGGGGTAAAATGATAACGGGTATGAGGCATGGCATTGTTGTTGTAATTAACTTGCGTTCGTGCAGCGTCCAAAGGGAAACATTTTTGTTGCCCGCATTTTTTTTCGGTTTTTTTCCCTTTATTTTTGTATATATAAATTTTTTTTTTTACATTGGTGTCAACGAGGTATTTTACCAGGGTGTAACTAATTTTTACTAAGTATGATTAATTTATTTTATCTAGTTTTTAAAACAGCTTAATTAATATTTCTGTTTATGTAAACAAAAATGGCAAGAAGGTTTCGAATTCTTTTTTAGATATTTTATTGTAACAAATGAAAAGAAAAATTAATATAAGAAAAGTAAAATAAAAATAATCCTTTCCTTTTTTCCCGCAGAACATTGAAGAAGAATATATTTATTTATTAAATTATAAACCATTAGAGTTTAATTACTAGTTTTTGCAATTAAATTTATTTCCGGCATGTATCTTTAAAACCACAAAATCTCAAATCATATATTAATTATAATCATAAATTATGTTCAAGAAAAAGTAATATCATCTAATAAAATAAACTTAATTAAATTACATTTCATAATTTTCCAAAAATAGAAATAAATATGAAAAGTAAATTAAATAAATTTCTTAAGGCTACTTTTAAGATTTAATATATTTATTAAAGTTCAAATTGTTATTTAATAATCATTTTTTTAAGTATATTTTAACTTCTTCAATGATCTTTTTGTTGTATTCAAACGACGAAGTTCTTTTTGTTTCCTTATCTCTTTCCTTTATCTTTGCTGTTTTTTTTTTTGTCAGTTTCACGTATCCCTGAAATGATTTCGTTGATTTAGACTGATATCCCCTTATGAGCGATAATGCGCGTCCTGCCAACAATCCCGACAACATCCCACATGGCGTATGCGCATTGTTTGGCGCATGTTTGGCTTTTACGACTTACATTTTCGGTTCTTTTTTTTTGTTTTCTCCTCGGTGGCTAAATTAATTTAGACCGCGCGAGTTTACCAAGGGGAAGGCCCAACAAAACAGGCAAGCAGGAAAATGAAACAAAAAAAAGAAAAAAAAAAACATAGAAATAATAATACATAAATTCATTAACATACAACAACAAGAACAACAAAATAAAGAAATGAAATGAAAATGAAAATGGGAGAAAGCATGCGGAAGAGCTTTTTTCTGTTACAGTTTCTGCCTAGAAATGCGTGACGGAAGTCTACTTGTGTTTGTGGTATAGCCAGTTCTGGAATGGTGGGGAGGGGAAGGTAGAGATGGGGGAGTGCTGACGATTTCAACCACCAACGGGGAACTGTATAGGGGGCTATAGGGGGAATCCGGAGCTTAGGCTTGTTACCTGGCTTAGATTATCAGCAGTGAATTGTTATTGTTATTTAGGATTTGCATTGTTTTCCTCGCCTCATTTACATAATTTTTTGTTGTTATCCCCAAACACCAATCTTCCCACCACCACCACCACCACCACACATTTCCTTCTTTATTTTTTGTTTTAGTTGGTTTCCCTTTTGTTTTCAATGTATTTGTTTGTTTTCTTGTTTTTATTTTCTTTTTTTTTTTATGTTTCGAGTGCCTCATCAATGGTTGCTTGACCATTCAATAGCGGCTGCCCACCGGGCAAGGACAATTACACGCTTACCCACACAAACACACTCACACACACACACACACACCGAGGAAAAGAGAAAGGTGATTGTCAAGGGAATATTTGGCAAAAGGTTTCTTCCCCTCCCATAACATTACATCTTTTAAGGTTGATTTCTGCTTAAGGGTTACACGCTTTTATGCGCCTCATCAACATCGCTTTTCCGCTCATTGCGGCCGTAAACTTTATTAATTGAGTTTGTATTATGTGCCAGTAGGATGGCACACAAATGGGCCAAGTGTCAGAACGGAGAGGGTGACAGAGTCAGCGTTGATTACATAGTGGATAGGTTGGCATATATATACATATATATATATATATATATATCTATGTATATATATGTATGTACGTATTGTATGTATGTATTTTGCCTTGTAGGCATGGCCCGTTAAATTGCTTTACACTTTTCGACAACGTTGAAGGAAAATCAAATGATAATGCAAATTTGTTTTAATGCGACCGGCAGAAAAGTCATTTCATGAATATGAAGGAGATGGCAAGGGAAAAATGAAAGTGTAAGTGAAAGGCATTTTGCCCTTCTCTCTCTCTCTCTCTCTGTCCCTTTCTTTAATGCCATTCTTCTATATTCTTCCCAGGCGATTTATGAAAAATGAATTTTGCTTTCTGTTCGACTATGTAATTTTGGTTTTTTCTCTCTTTCTGTAATGAAAATGTTTTGATTTTGTTCTTTTGCTTGGTGGTCGGGCCACGCCCCCACTCCACATTTTTATACGCATTAACCTTGTGTCCATTTATTTATAGGCAAGCAAATTTATTGGGCGACAATGAGAATACACAAAAGCATAGAAGAAAAGCAAACATAAATAAAGAACAAAAAAAAAACCAAAAAAATCTTGGTTAATTTTTTTCTAGCATACTTTTGCGGGCACATAACGCATACGCCATGGGGGCATACGTGTGTAAATAGCTGTAAGCATATGTATGTGTATCTGTGTATGTGTGTGTGTGTGTGTGTCCACACATGCATAAATAAAAACCCCCAAATGAAAATGTACGAGAAACTAAGAGTGGGCAAACGATATAAGCTTAATAATTAGCAGAGGAAATGGAAAAATTTAAATGGAATAAATAATAATAAGGGCACACACAAACACCAAAAACACACACACACACACACACACATATATATATATATATATATATATATATGTATATATATTTCAGGTAAATAAAAAAAAAAAAATGGGAAAAACTTTTCCCTTTAGTGGATATGTTGAATTTTGTTTCATTCATTTTGAAACAAAAAAAAAAATAAAAGGGACAGACATTTTTTATATAAAAATATATTTACTTACCTTACTTACTTGACGGGGAAAAAAACTATTGCCACAAATTTCATATTCGAAGCACACCCAACACACAAGCATTTACATTAAATATTTGTGTGTGCGTGTGTGTGTGTGAATGTGTATGTTGGGGCAATTCAAGCAAAACGCTTTTAAAAAAATAACTTTTTCTTTCTGGCATATATCTTTGAGAAAGACCAAAACACACATATAAAGCAAGAGAAAAAAGAAAATAGAAGCTAACAGCAGCAGTAAAAGCAACCAACCAAAAATACACTGAGTGTTAAATATACTCAGACTAACGTTATTATTTTTTAAAACAGCAAAAAGAAGTAGATGTAAGTCGGACTTTTTATACCAACTCAACTCAAGTTTAGTCATTTAGTTTTTGAAAATTTCACACCTTGAATTAACGATCTTTGCCTATAAAGCCAATATATATATATATAACAATCAACAGTTTTAGTAAAAAATAGAAATATTATTTAGCTAAGAAACTCAAAAGAAATCACAACAATGGTCCTGCCTGAGATATATCCTGGCAACTTTTTTAATATAGTCCACTAACTTGTACGATTTGTTTTATACTGACTTTATATCAAAAAATAAAGCTCCAACTGAATAAAACCCTTTTCATGAAAAATGCAAACTTTTTGTGTTTATTCATCAAAAATTCTACTTTTTTTTATTTCAACTGATTTTGATGATTTCTTTCAGCCTACTAAATATTTGTTAATAACTGAGAATAGTTTATAATCTCTTTGTTAAAGGAGTTCTGACAATAACTGTTGCGGCCATAACAAACATTTTCATGACGAGGGTGTCGCGAAAAATGTATGTGTTTTCTTTCTTCTTTTTTTTTTTGTCCAAACAAAAATTTTCCAAAATAGACAATGGTCTAACTCAAACTAATGTTAAACTCGCCCTCAACAAAAAAAAAAATAATAAAAAGTGCAACATTTTTCAAGGCAACTAAACGGAAACAAAGCCGAAATAAACACACACAAAGCCAAGTCACTCGGCCAAAACGTGCAAAACGTAAAAGGCAAACGGAAAAAAAGGAAAACGGAAAAAAAGGAAAACCCCAAAGACTTTGGGGTTTTAGGCTATAAGAAAGGAAGGGTCAGTTGATGGCAACGAGGCTGCCAAAAAGTATTTGCAAAGTGCGCGCCAGTCAAAAGTCAAGGACAACCAAAAAAAAATAAAAAAAAAAACGACTTCAAAATACAAAAACAGCCCAAAAAAAAACGAAAAACAACAAAAACCACAAAGCAAACGTAAACGACAAAAACCAATCAATAAATACAACAAATTTTACAAGAAATGAACTTTAAAATACGCACCAATAGAAATTGCATATGCAATTCGATTAGTCATTCCAATTGAATGAAAATAGAAAAAAAAAAAACTCGAAACCTAATTGCAAACAAACTGAAAAACGAAAATATATTCTATTATCTTTTGTGGTTGCAAATATTTAATAACCTTTTGTAGAATATGAAAGAACAATTTAAGGCTCTTTTTGATTGGAAGCTCCAACTAATGTCAGTAGAAATGGAAAAGGATTTTCTTGAAGATTTTTGTTGAAATTTTCTAAATGAAAAAATATCTACAAGTAAAAAATTTTGTTCTTTTTAAGTTTTCTTGCCTTTTGAATTAAATTTTTGACACTTTTGGCAAAGAAGAATACTTTTTATTCTTATAAAGACTACTATTCATTTTTATACACTTGCAAAGTGTATATTAATTTTGGTCAGAAGTTTGCAACGCATAGAAGGAAGCATCTCCGACTATATAAAGTATATATATTCTTGATCAGCAAGATGAGCTGAGTTGATATAGCCTTGTCCGTCTGTCCGTCCGTCCGTCTGTCCGTCTGTCCGTCTGTCCGTCTGTCTGGATCAACGCAATCTCCTCCGAGACCCTTAGAGCTACAGAGCTGAAATTTTGCACCTAGGCTTCTTTTTGCTGCAGGCATTGTATATCTCGGAATCATCCCGATCGGATGACTATATCATATAGCTGCCATAGGAATGATCGGTCAGGAATAAGGTTTAACATCAATAACTCAGTTGTTTCTTAATCGAATGTCACTAAATTTGGTGTTTGTGAGTTTTATATAATACCCAACATATATACCAAGTTTCATCAGAATCGGTCGACTATATCATATAGCTCCCATAGGAACGATCGGCCAAGAATAGGGTTTAACATCAATAACTCTGTTGTTTTTCAATCGAATGTCACTAAATTTGGTGTTTGTGAGTTTTATATAATACCCAACATATATACCAAGTTTCATCAGAATCGGTCGACTATATCATATAGCTCCCATAGGAACGATCGGCCAAGAATAGGGTTTAACATCAATAACTCTGTTGTTTTTCAATCGAATGTCACTAAATTTGGTATTTATGAGTTTTATATAATCCTTAACACATATACCAAATTTTATCAGAATCGGTCGACTATATCATACAGCTCCCATAGGAACGATCAGTCAAAAATTTAGTTTTTGATCAATAACTTCGATGTTTTTGAAGCAATCGTCACGAAATTTGTTATTTGACAATTTTATATAAAAAGAAATATATCTTTTACGTTTTATCAGAATCGGTCGACTATATGCTATAGCTGTCATAGGAACAATCGGGGAAAAAAAAATTTGTTTTTTTTTTATGACACGGACATCAAATTTATATTTGATGGGTTTTATATACTTCCTTATGATTCCGGCAAATTATATATAAATCAAAAAGATAGTTTGCAAGGGTATACGAACTTCGGCACGGCCGAAGTTAGCCCATCCTTCTAGTTTATATATAAATTTGAGCAATTATCTAGCTTGTTATATAATTAAATATCAACGATATTATCGAAACAACTTTATCATATTTAATTTTAAGTAAAAATCTAGCTTTCCATATACAGTAGAATCCGGTTATAACGACGCTCAAGGAACCGACGATTTTCATCGTTATATCCGGAAGACGTACTATCCGGAACCAGCAAAAATAATTTTTTTTTTAGGTTTTTTATGGTTGCGACGTTCGTAATAGAGTTCTAAATAACACTTATTATATTTTTTAATCAAAACAAAAAATTCAAAAATTTTATTCAATAACATAAAGTCGTATACGTAATATTATGCATATTCATAAGCATTATATAAGAATATTCATTTGTGGTTCTCTTATTCTTAATTTAAATAGTCTGTAACTTTGGATTGCTTCACAGCTTTTGACCTATAATAACATTCGCGCCCAGCGTTATTTAGGCGAGATATGCTATGCATTAAGCTCTGATCCCTAAGTATTGCTAGGGATACTTCTGCGTTGCTAAGGCGACAGCTAAAAATAACAGTAGTGAGAGCGTAAAAACTTCTATCCAGCTGCTAGGGACAAAATATCACTGACAAATGCATAAACACATTTTAAAACCGCCGTTTGATGCTTAAATTTTTTAAATTTTTGATTATTTCGATATACTTCTTTTTCGAAACGTCGTCATAACCGGTTGCAAAATGTGAAAAATGTAGTCGCTATAAGCGGTTCGTCGTTATAAGCGGAGACGTACTAACCGGAGGCCCTTTCATATAAGTTTGTATGGGGACCAACCAAGTCATCGAACTTTAGTCGTTATAACCGGACGGACGTTATAAGCGGAGTCGTTATAACCGGATTCTACTGTGATTAAAGACCATCAATAATATCTTTTACCAACTTGTTTGACCATAATGATGAATTAAACTTTGCCTCCAAAGACAAATTTTGTAATTGATATAGGTTTATGTACTTGAAGTACTTGAATTTGTTGATATTGCTAAGGCAAAATCAATTTGCCAGTTCTTATTTCATTCCTCACTTCAGTTTCCGTTGTACCACACAAGTGACACTTTCAACATGCAACAAGGTCCTTACAAATTGCAGAGTTTGATGGATGTTGCTTGTTTCATCTACCACATCATCGTCTCATCCTCTCTCTCTCTCTCTCGCCCACATAAATGGGAGATGGATGATATTCGAGAGGGAAAAGAGAAAAAGTAAAAGTATTAGAAAGTAGAACAAACCAAACTCAACTCTTCATTGGCCGCACACAAAGTTTTTGGCACAGTCAATTGCGGCAAAATGTCACTCAATTTAAAGTTGCCACTAACTGACTACCTACCTTACCTACCTTACTAACTTGGCCCTAAACTCTCATACCACCATCCATCGAAACATTCGTCTACCGTTTGGCAAACACTTGAAAGTTTTATTTGCTGCAAGTTTTCTGAGTTTTTTTTCTTTGGCCATTGAAATCATTTTGATGAAAATGCACCTGCGAGCAAAGTCAGTTCGCAAAATTGAAATTGAAACGAAAATCAAGCGTAAAATTCATTTAAAATGTTCGCACCCCATGCTGGCCTCCACCCTCTCCCTTCACCTCGCACACCACCAACATCTTCCACATCTCATTCTCACCACAAATTACCGACACATCCCCGCCCTTTCCACTACACCTCATCTCAATGCTTTGGCCACACGCAGCAGCTCGAATGACTGCACAGTGAGTGCTAAAAATAAAAGAATAGAACCAAAAAATGAGCCAATGTGTTTGCTTTTTATTGGTTTGTGTGGTTGAGCCAGGGTTGCATAAGCAAAAAGGTATATAAAAAAAAATAGAATTGTATGAGATAAAATTTTGTATATGCTTCTATATTTTTTTTTTTTTTTGTTAAATTACCATACTTGTGTATAAACACCGACTTTCTGTTACTCTGTAGCAAGAGAAAAGAAAATATCTAAGAATTTTTTTAAGACTTAATCCTGCTAAGATTCTATATATATATATATATATATATATATATATATATATATATATATAAATATTTATATTTCATCAATTGTTCTAAGAAAATAGCTAAGAGAAGAGAAAATAACTTTCTTATTAATTCAATTAATTTTAATTTATTGGAATATATATTTACCTTTAATTAAAAAATAGAATTAACTACAAGTATGTATATATCTATGTATATTGTACATATAATTCAATATATAATTATATATTTTATATATAAAAAAATATTTCCATGTAAAATAAGTTTTTTTTATTCTCAACAAAAATCTATTAATAATAAAAATATTGCATTGGAATTAAATGTATTTAAATACCCATCCCTGGTAAATAGAAATTTAACCTTCATTTGTTACGGTTAAACGCATGGGCGTTGGGTTGATATTACAAATTCTACTACACTGTTAAAAATTAAATTTAAATTAAAAAAAAAAAGGGAATATAGTTTTCGTATTATTATTTTGATTAACATTTCTTTTAGATATATTGATTATATGCATTCAATATGATAAATAATTTCACTCTTTACACTATTTCTCTCAGTGTAATTTAGATGTGAAGGCGTACCTTCTGGTGTATGGGTAATTGTTGGCGCGGTTGATTTGATTGAAAGTCGTGTGGTAAGTGTCAGAAGGGAGCGTATGACAGTCGATTGGGATTGGGATTGGGAAAGGGGAATGGGAATGGGAATGGGAATGGGAAATCGGAAGTGAGAAGGGTATTGGGTGGGGTTTGAGTTGGTTGTGTCAAATGAAGGTATGAGGTAAATTGGACTTTATAGGTGACGTGGGGCGTGCCGCTGAGCTTGGCATATGATTGTGTAATTGATTTTATCAATAGAAAAGCCAAAGGAGACGATATCGAACCCAAAAGGAGGAAGCCAGAAATTGCTGCCTTAGCTATTTGCTAGCCATGCGAAAACCAATTACGGAAAGAAGGAAACGGATCAGTGGCAATGGGCAAAGAATAGCGGTAATGGTGGCAATAGGTAATACCTTATCCCCCCTTCCCCATATATAGATATAGATACATACATGCAATATATCCAACGCACGTACGCACTTTTGTTTAAAAAAAAAACATATATATATATATATATATATATAGAAGTAGGGAGAGAATAAGTTTTCATCGAATTTCTATTTTTGGGACTTTACATCAGCAATTGACCAGGGTCACAATTTAATGACTATTTGTAGCCCTTTGTTTGGATTTGCCTTGACTTTACTGTATTTAAGGCGAAAAAAAAAACTGAAAAGGAATTGTAAAAGAATGGCACGAGATAGATAGAAAGAAAGCAAAGAAGAGCCAAGAGAATAAAAGTAAAATCCGTTAAACTTCCGGGCCAATCGATTTTGCGTTCCTTTGGATAGCGAAAAAATAAAAAGAAAAAAAAATTCCGCATTGAAAATGTGCCGCGCGCATCTATTTCCATATAAATTGGCTAACCCGCAATAGAAGCATTGGTGAAAGAGGAAAGTTCCTTCTCAACAACTTGCTAGAGATGGGGAAGTGGGGCTTTTGGGGGTGGCATCCAAGCATCCCAAATGCTTTAGGGGCGCGTGGAGCTGTTTGGAGTAACTTTGCCAATAATAAAGCGCCATTAGTGCTGCTACATAAACTGAAGCGGGGCACGGGGTAAGGACTATGCTACAGGAGATTGAAGCGGTACTCCTGCTCCTCCTGCTTGAAGTATGAGCAATGGGTCGGGAGAGCACAATGTTGGCACGCAGGTTTGCCCAAGGAAACAAACACAACATACAAAACAAAAAAATAACAAAAAAAAAAAACAAAACCTAGACTAGAGAGAAAACAGGAAATGAAATCTGTGAAAAGCCGCAAGATTTATGCACTTTGTTTCTTTGCTCATGAAATATATTCACATATTTTACATGACTTTTGTATATATAACAAGTATATATACATAAATTTATATATATATATATTGCTCATTTTTATTCAACATAATTATGAAATACAAAAACCTTAAAAAATGGCACTTAAAATGTATGTCAGAGACTTTTAATATATTTTTCTTACAGTTGCCATTATTTTTATATTTAAGTTAACTAATTGAAGTTTGACATTTTGAAATTTAAATTATGAAAATTTAACAAGTTTTTTTAATTTGATTTCAAATAATTTATACATATAATAAACCTTTACTTTGTAACTTTTTTTCTTTAAACATTTATTTAAATTATGCTAAAGAGATTTTTAGACTTCGTCTTAGCACATTACAATTGTTTTTTAACTAATTAATAAATGAATTTTTTATTTGTAACTAGATTATAATTTTTCCATCATTTTTATACTTTATGTACGTATGTATATCCATATATTTTTTATTCTTCATTATTTTTAAAAAATACTTTAATTGTTTTACTAAAAACTGTGTCTTCTGTTTTCCTTTTAGTTTTTCATTGAAATGTTATAAATTAGAATGGTAAAAGAGTGCAATAAATTTCGATATAAAATTACTGTATAAACATTATAAAATTAAATTATAAAAAATTATATAAAAAATATGCTTCATTTTCCCTTTTAAATATATTTATGCTGATCTCTAATTGGTAAAAATAAATTTTCTAATTTATATATTTATCCTACTATAATTTGTAAAATTAATAGATTATATTCTTAAAAACTTATCTGTAATTGCTGTTTATTTTACATTAAATTTTTGTTTATTTAGAAGTCTATAGTAATTTTTTTTTACTACATCTTTTAAATTCATTGAATCTATTTCAATTTTTTTTCCGGATCGTTACGTAAACATTTTGGATTCCATTTATAAATAAATAGTTTCATTTTTTTTTGAAATAAACTAAACACTGATTCATTGACAAAAGATCAAACATTTTGGAACTGTCAATTTGTTTGCTATGTTTACTTCCCGACATGTTTCAAATATAAACCAAAAACAATTCTTTAATTTTAAGTATTTATATTTAGTTTGTTATGTATTTGTAATCGTTTTTAAGATAAAAATAATATCAAAGCAAATATTTGCTGTATTGTGATATAATTTTGATTGCTTGATAGTATGTAAAATGTTTAAAGTGCAAACTTAATGAATTAATCAAGCCACCCTTAAGCATTTGATGTATGTAAGTTTTCCATAAAAGTCAAACAAAATGAAAACCAGGAGACGAAATTGGTGCCGATGAAGGTGGTCGAGATGAAGACAAAGATGGAAGTGGCTAAAAGTGGATAAGAAGTGGCGAGAAGAGGTACAGGAATCTTTAGGCAATTGAACAGGACGACGCGAGGGCGTAACAATTTATGTAGAATATTGTTTATGAATTCAGGCTAGGCTATCGCCAATCTACACACGCACACACACACTCACACTTTTAGACAAGCACAAACATGCAGGCACACGCACGCACTCGCTCGAGTTTCGTAGCATAAGCAAGATAAGCAAAAGTCGTTGGGAGTTTTCCTTATGATTAAAGTTTCCGTTCAATTGTTCTTGTTCTTGTTACAGGCGGTTTTCTTTTTTCTATTGCCCTTTTCTTTTTGTTTTGGTTTTCCCTTTTTTTGTATATACCCTGTAATCATTGGAAAAAAAGGATATATTGAAATCGTTAAAATATATGTAATAAGAATTTTCAATCTCCTAAAAGTAAAGGAATTGACTTGCCTTTTGCTACTGTACAAGAATAAATATCTACCTATACTTACATATGTATGTATGTATGTCTAATTATATTTATATATTCTGGATCCATATCAACAGACGAGTCGTGTGAGGCATGTCCTTCTGTTTGTGAGTGCCTACGAAGGGGTGAAATAACTCAATTTGAATAAAATAAATGCATCTAATGAAATTTTTTAAGTTACGTATTAAAAATTATTTTAAAATGTTTACACAAAAATTTCGTATTAAAAAAAAAACACAAAATGGCGGCTTTTCTCTGGACCTAAGTTAGATCTTCGGCAACCCGATCCCTAAAAATATATTTTGGTTACCCTAAAAAGACATTTTGGTTACCCTAAAAAGACATTTTATATTTACTGATCAGTTTCAAACTTGGTTAACACATTGCTCAGATTCCAAATTAAAACTTTAAAGCAAAAAAAAAAAAGTATGATATAAAAATGTTTGTTAGATATTTCCGTCAATATTTTGATTTATTTTTTAAATTTGATTTTTTTATCCATATAATTAAAAACTATATATTAATTTTGACTAATTTCTTAGAATAATTTAAACCAAATTAAAAACTAAGTTAAAATTATATAAAAAGAGCTACAATCTGTATTTAAAAAATTTTGTAATTCCAATTTTGTAAAAGCCGAGAGAGATAGAATGCATTTGTAATGAAAGTCAAGTTTTATTTATTGGCCGTTGGTGCGCTAGTGTGTTGGTAAGCTGTTAAGAGTAAGCAAGATAGCATTAATGGGAATTTTATTTTAAATTTTTAAATTATATTGAGGGGTTTTCACTCTAACAGAGTAATTTCGAGTCGTTGCTTAGTGTATTATTTTATTTTTTGGTTTTATTTTTGTTCCAATTATGTTTCGGGTTACGGTTAATGTACATATTTTATAGCTGTCCACTTCCGGCCAAATAGTGGGTCAGGCAATCAGTAGAAGTGTTGAAAGCGTTTCATGATTGCATTTATGGAACCAGTAAGCAAAATATAAATAATAATAATAAATTCTTCAATTTTTATTTCTTAAATCAAACTAAAGATGTTGAGACTGTACATTTAACCTGGTAATAAGTTTCTTTTTTGTTACAAAACCATAAAAATGTTTCAAGTTCAGACTTTTGACCAGTTTCTTGTCTTTAAGACTTGTTTGCTTTGTGGTTTCCTTTAACAGTTTTTCTCTCTTTTTTTTAGGGTTTCTTGGGTTGCTGTTTTTTTTGTTGAAAACTTTTTGCGTTTTGTCACGTTGCATTTAAATTTGGTTACAACTTTAAGCCTTTAAATGTCTCAAGAGAGAAATTGGGGTGGCATGTTGGTATTCTGTCAATGGCTTGTGGTAATGGTGGGTGGGATTTGGGTGTTAAAACTTTAGGTGGTTGGCCGAAACTTAATTGCTTAATAGACGAGACATCAATAAATCAAACAAAAATGCGCGTAAGCATAAAGTGAAAGCGGCGACAACAAAGCACACACACAAAGGATCCTATAGTTAGATGATTCTTACTCTGTTCTGAATGTTCCTTTCGTCCGTTGGTTAGACAAAACCAAAAAATGATGGCATGGTAAGGAGTGGAGTGGAGTGGAAGTGAAGGTGGAATGGCAAAAGATGGCCAACGGTGGAACCTTTTGTAGTTGGTAGTTAGAGTTGATGGTGTTGCGGCTGCTTGCGCAAATGCAAACAGACTGATTGATGGCGGCAAGTGATTTATTTATGTTAATGCGTACGGAGAACCAAAGAAGCAACAACGAACATCTTAGTATTAGTACACTGAGCGAAATGTTTAAAGTAAACATTGTTAAAGTTATTAATTTATCTTATCTATTAATTAATTGCTCTATCTCTGTTATTAATGAATTCAACTTTAAATACATAATAGTTATTGCAGAAATATATATGTGGCATGTATATACATACATATATGACTCACTGTGAGACTTTATAAAGTCTCTTAACTAAATGGTTATCTTAAAATATGATTTAGCATTTAATTAATGCTTTTTTTGCAAACAAACCTTCTAAAACTGAAAATTTATACTCTTAAAAAATAAAAAAGAAATATAAAAATAAATGTTATTTTATTTACAATGTTAGATAAAGTATTAATACTAAACCTAAACAAGAGATATGAGTACTAGCGGGATCTTAAATAAAACACCTTGCTAGGAACATTTTATCCTTTCAAACTGTCCCGTTGAATTAAGTATTTTTATTATATTTCAGATCTTCCTTTCTTGACGTTCATTATCTCTTTCACTTTTTTTTATGATATATATTTCATCACTTTATTTTTTCCTTCTCTCCCTGTCTTTATATCTATCTCTTCCTTTGTCTCTTTTTCTCTTCATCCCTAATGTATGCTACATATTATGTGATCTTCAGCTATTCTCTTTAATTCAAAAATTTTGTATTTTTGTTATAATTTTATATACCTATATATATATATGTACAGTATTTCTTCTATATTTTTATTCACTGTGTAGCTTGGTGACTTCTACAACACAGCATTCTCTTCTATGGTGCTCCCCTTACCGCCTACCCCTGCGATATTTTCACCTGCGACATTCGTTGTTGTACGTGATTCGGAGCGACGATTAATCAACTCTGTGCATGCCTAAGAGGATGGGGTAGGCGTGGCAAGGAGCGATAACATTTGCCAACGACAACTGGCGCCAGCAACACCAAAATCCGTAAAAGCCATAACCATTCCCCATAACCAAATCGAAAATGCTTGAGTTTTTATTTATTTATGCTGCAACTAACGCAAAAACTTGTATAAATACTTGAAATATTCCGATGTCAACAGTCTTATTTGAGCGATTTACCACCCGCATATCCCAATCCCCAAATGTTCCAACTCCGAAACTAAATCAACCCAACTCCCCCCATCCCCCTTTAAGCCCCGTTAACAATTGGGGTATTCCCATAATGTTCAGTTCAGTATTGAACAAGAAGTAAAGCCCGGTTTTAGCCAGGCGACAATAAACGCATCAAATGAATTTTAATGCTCATCCATGGGGAAAGTTTTAATAATTAATCAGTGAAATGGCCAAAAGTAAAAGTAAAAACGAAAAGAAACGAAACGTAAATATTTTCTTGTTTTTCTTCTTATTTCATATTGCTGCTGCTTTCACTTCGCCTTTTTCCTGCCATCAATTATTGAAATGCGAAATGGAGTTTTATGTGCCAAATGCAAGTAAATTGTTTGTCATTTTGTTTTTATACAAAATAAAGGTAATAAAGGTAAAACGAATATTTGATAAATGAATAATTATAAACGGAAAACTTAATACATTTGCAAATGTCAAATAAACCAAAAATAAAACAGTAAAATCAATTTATAAGGTGGTTCTTGCAAATAATTTATTGTTATTGTTTAACATGGAATTGTAATTCTTTGAAGATAAAAAATAAAAGATAAAATAGAAAAGTATTTGGCATATTTTTTATTACATTATTGGCTGATTTCAGAGACGTTTTTTATATATGTATGTACATATGTATGTGCATATGTATATTGATTGCCATGCCGAATTATTTGTGATTTTTTAAGTTTTTTCTTTTGTTTCTCACTTAGCAAAAATAATTCTGAAAATTTTGTCGCCAGACATGACGATTACATATTGTTGGTTTTTTATACACTTGCAAAATAAAAAAAAAATATAGAATATATCTGTTTTGAGCAGATGTTTGCAACATATCAAAATAAGTTAAAATATTTAAATATTTTTTAAGAGATTCAGATATACTGAATTTTATATCAAAATGTTAAAACAAAACAAACGATATGTTAAAAGATTGTTAATTCTTATTAAACATTTAGTTGGTTATAATGTATTAATTATTTCAACTTGTTCAAAATCTTTGTTAGTTTTAACAAAACGAAATTGTATTTGTTCAGGATTATAGGATACATTGGTTTAAAATTATACTATAAATATATAAAATATACATATTTCATTTTTAAATTATATTATAAATAGTTTTATCTGTGAAAGAAATGTAAAATATTTTATTTCTAGTTATTAAAATAAATTTAAATTCAAATTGTTTGCTTAGAAATATATTCAGCTGGAAATAAAAGAAATTAGAAGAGAAGACAAGTAAGAGTAGTAGAAATAAAAGAAAGGTTCTATTCGGCTTTTCGGGATTGTATGTATGTATATATCTTTAGAAAATTAGAAACACAGAAACTTTTTATATACATATGTAGATTATTCTCAACGATCTTAAAAATATTTCTATGCGATATATATGTTATTAAAATGTTTTTAATTTTTTTGCAATTAAGAAGAAATTTATTTGTTTTTATATATATGTACATATTAACTAGTATAATGGCTTGGAGAAGAAGCAACAAACGGTAAAAATATACAGTTTTCTTTTTTTGTTAAAATGGGCCAAAGAGAAGAGAGAGTTCGGTGTGTGTGTAAAATTTTAGCAATGATTCTAGTTTTTTTTTTTTTTTTGCTTTTTGTGTTCACTTTGTGTTTTGTGAGTGTTTGGCGCCTTCTTGGCTGTGGCCAAGGGAGCAGCAGCCTCTGTAGCAGCAGCAGCAGCAGCAGCGGCAGGACCAAAAGTAGTATCAGTAGTAGTAGGAGCGGCAGCAACAGTAACAGAGAATAAACATCAATAAGAATTTTATTGTGAAAATATTTGTTGTCCTCTCTTCGCCTCTCTCTCTCTTTCTCTCGCTCACTCTCTTTGGCGCTCTCTTTCTTATGTGTGTGTGTTTGACGCTCTCCTTTTTTACTCGAACAGCAAGTCTTTTCATATTGTTGTTGTTGTTGTTGGGTTTCGCATTTTCTTTCTTTATATTGTTGTATTTATGGCTGGTTTGTCGTTTGCCTTTTCCGTGACCTTTTGCCTGGCGACGCGTGAACGATGACGTCGACGTTGGTCACCAACCGCTGCGGCCGTTGCCTTGCCGTAACACCTCCCCACACCCCCCACACCCCTTCCCATCCTCATCGTTCCGTTCACAACTCCTCAGCCATTCAGCTATCAAATTGATGTCACGTTTTTATGACGCCGTTGATGAGTCGTTATCTTTGATTTCGGCACGCAGGCTCGGTCTGAAAAATTGTTTGCTCTTAGTTTTGTTTTTGCCTTTAGTTGTTTTTGTATACTGCGCACTCAAAATGGATAAAAGGATCCATTGAAATTGTCAAAAGTATGCAAACATTTTTGTTTCCAATTGTTTAAGATTTTCATAACTCCGGTTTGGGATTTTATATATAAATATTTCATATTTTGTGTTTTTTTTTTTCTAATTGTTTTCGTTTAGTTAGTTTAGTTATTGAAATAAATGCTATAATTTTATCGGTGTTGATATGAAAAATTAAAAATTCAATTCACTTAAATTTTCTATCCAATACTTAAGCTTATCCCAATCCCAAAGAATAATTACACCAGATTGATTGAGATCATTATATTTTTATATTTTTTTACAGGGTATCTCGTTGTCGACGCTGTGATACAAATAAAAGGATTTGTTTTTAGTTTTTGTTGCTTTCACGTCAGGTGGTTCCGTTACCGTTACTCTGCTGCGGTCGTTATTCTCTGTTATACTTGTCGTTTTGTTTTTGTTTTTAATTTACGCCCAGTTCAATTTCGACGTTTTTTCCCCTCTTTTTTTTATCTCAAGCTCATAACTTATTGTTTTTTTTTCTTGTTGTTTTTGCTGCTGTTGTTGGTGCAAATTGAAAAAAAAAAACAGCTGGTGCTCAGGCTTTTGTTTCACCTTTGGCTTTTGTTTTTGTTGCCGCGTTTTTTTTTTATCGACTATAAAATGCAGCTGGTTGGCCTCCATCAAACAGAAGAAGATCAAAAAGCATTCGTCTGGAAAATGTTCAAGGGAAAAAGAAATATGGCATCCTCCTTATTGCTTATCGGAATGTTGGCGATGGTCCTGCAGACAAGTTATTCCCAAGTTTTTGGTGGCGGACACTGTATAATGTCAAGAGTTTCGGTTAAAGCGGGACAAACAATATGTGAACAATTGTGCTATATCCGTGGCACTCGAGGTCCACCGACATTTACCTGTAATCGTGTCCGGGTGGATGGAATAGCCTATATTTGTGGCGGTGGCTGCTGTCGATCGGGCAGAAATTGTCTTCAATTGCTGCGCGTTTGAGATTCAGTTAGATAATTTTACATACATATATATGTATGTATATAATTCATATATAAGAAATAGAAGATCATTAAAACTATTAATAAATAATATAAATAACAACTTTTTGATGATTGAACATGTCGTATAATATTAGGATTCAGCATGAAAGCCGATCTATCACAAAATAAATATATTTTAAAACAAGTTTTATACAAATATGTATACCTATTTTTTAAGGTGTTACTTATATATGTATGTACATATTTATTTAAATACAGGAATTTAATGGCCTCTTCACATAAACATAATTAAAATATTGAAAAAGAAAACACGAGATATTAAAACTTAACGTTCCTTCTCAGAAATTAAATATGAACCCGGTATACCGAGTTTTCAATCGAAAATATATTTTAATATGCATGCTTGGGTTGCTATGGAACAAGGATTTTTTATCTGCACATAGACAACGGCACACATTGTCCTTGGGCATTTCTCGCATAGCCCCGTTGGCAATGACAGCCTGTTGTCAATTTCCAGCAACGATCACTGATATCCATACAGAATGCCTCACAGCTGCAATGGGAGTTATTCCGCCAACTGCACTCGTGGGGTCCACAATTAGTTGGCGGTCTCGCTTCCCGATTGGCTTTAAACAGGCCCATACCAAGCCACAGAATGAATAGCCATAACAATGATTTTAACATTATTAACGATTTACTTATTTTGGTTTCTAGTGAAACAGTATTTATACAACATAAACAATTAACCAGCTTACATCTGTTTTCATTAAACAATAGTTTTTTATTGAATCGATTGAATTCATCATTATCTATAAATAGTAGAAATCGCACTGGGCATCAAAACACAGGCACAACCTAAACAAACTTATTAAAGAAACGAATTTCCATAATATTGTAATGTAATGATGAATTAGATCGATATATTAAAAAATCCGTTTCAATATTTAAATATCTTGATACTTGTTATTCTTCTGGAACCGCAACAAATTTGAATTTGTAACAGTTTTGCTGTTTAAAACTTTTACAGTTGTCTGGCAACACAAAATCTGCATATCAATAAGTAAATGCTTATCGATATCGGTCATTACAAGTGCTGCCAGAACAGCCAAAAAACAAAAGAAAACTATCGGAATTCGTAGTCGAAACTATCGATATCAGACATCGATAAATTTATAACTAGACGCCTAATTCAACTACAATTAAAATGAACGCTAGCAAATTAAGTACGGTCCGGATAGCAGTTAAAGAGGCGCCCCAAACAATCAGTGGAGAAGGTCGTCCAAGGTCAGAGCACAGCATTGTTGAATATCCAACAGAATGCCCCAACTCTTTAGTGGTCGGCGGCAATGTTTATAACTTCGACTACGCCTTCCGACCCACTGTAGGTCAAAAACAACTGTACCATGAACTTATTCAGCCGCTGGTGGAAAAGGTCCTGGCCGGCATTGATTGCACAGCCTTGGCCTATGGGCAAACTGGCACCGGCAAAAGCTATTCCATGGGCTTGGCCTACACAAATTTCTGTGAGGAGCAACACCTAGGCATAGCTCCACGATGTCTCAAAGAGATATTGGAGCAACTATCGCAGAACCAGGAGAACCGATTCGTTTCACCGCAAGTTTTCGCATCCTTCATTGAAATCTATAATGAAAAGGCCTACGATCTGCTACAGACCACATCAACACAATCAATATGCTCCCGCGGCCAAAGATTTAATGGTGGCACTCTTATGCCCATAAGCAGTCAGAGAGATTTCCATCACCTATTAATACTGGGCACACAGAATCGCCATGTCCGACCCACCAATATGAATGAGAATAGTTCACGTTCCCATGCCATACTCACTATTTATATTAAACGATCGGAACTTTCCAATTTGGTACGCTTCAATATTGTGGATCTGGCCGGTTCGGAGGGTGTTCGTCGTACTGGCCATGAGGGTGTGGCTCGCCAGGAGGGTGTACACATTAACCAGGGCTTACTATCCATTAACAAGGTACTAATGTCTATGTCAGCTGGCCATGATGTTATACCCTATCGTGATAGTGTCCTAACCACAGTGCTACAAGGTAAATTTCATTTAAAAAAAAATATTAAAAATATCTTAGAATCACTAGAAATTTGAAATGAACCGAATAATATTCAAAATAACTCGCATTTACTTAAATATTCAATGAAGATCAGAAAAAGATTCTAACTTGGATTAATATAAATATTATTGTTATATATAACATATTGGATCAATCAAATATTTTATAAAATATTAAATTCAAAATAAAGATACTTAATATGTCGATTCGCTACAGAATATATCAAATAGAGAAACATCGATACAAAAAAATTTTCAAACCTTTTACAAACAAATTTAATATAAAATTGAATTAAACCATTTAAAGAAAAATGAATAAGTTTAGAAATATAAAGTGATTAAATTTATTGTTTAGAAAAATAATATTTAAAAAAAATGTATATTTAATATAATTTTGCTTTCTTACAGAATCCCTTAATGCCCGATCGTTTCTTACTTTATTGGCCTGCATCAGTCCACATGCCTGTGATCTCTCCGAAACGAATTCAACTTTGCGTTTCGCTAAAAGCGCCAAACGTCTGAAACTTACACGTAACCAGAGTAATCTAATCCAAATGCATCAACAACATAGGGTAAGAACGTGGTAAAGGGAGGGGGAGGTGCATCTATATGTAATCATTATCAACACAATCCAAAATGACATCACGCATGCGTTTCTTGTAGAGATCCTCATTGCCAGAACCAAGAAAACCAGCACCCTTTAGGCTAGTTGTACCACCAGCTTCGATTAGTTCGCTTATTGCCTCCAAATCGGGTACATCTTGGCCACGCATAGTGACTATTGGTAACACCATCATGGCCAAGAGTAAACCGACAGCGGATTTTGTTTGCAACTGCTCATTAAATGCCTTCAAGGGGAATAGCTGATCCACTGATTCACCCAATCTGTAATAGATTAATTATTATTTAATTATCCCTTAATGTATATTTTTGTTAGCCATTTACCTAATCAATTGTTGTTCCATTTCTGTATAGTAAGAATCCAGCATTGGTTTGTAATGAGATTTACGAAATTCTCGAGATGTACAGCTAAAGAAGAAATATGCCAGATCTGTTATGGGTGAGGCATAGCGCATTAATTGCCAATCGATAAGACGGACATCAAGTGGTCGATCCTCCTTTTCACATATTTTATACATGATATTGTTATTCCAGCAATCGCCATGACAGATTACAGCATACGGTTCACAATTTGAACCACTAATGAGGGGTAAAAGTAACTCAAAGAATGTTCCACTAGCAAAATATGCCTCTAAACGTTCCACATAATGGCGATCATCATCTGTCCGCAGTGATCCCAGGGCACTTTGCTTCAGATTTTCAAAATAAACGCCCAACGAATGATCGTCACGCCGCTGTTCAAAAATATCCACAATTGTCTGGCAATGTTGCAACCGATCCGGGCACTGTTGCTTTAGTGCTAAAGATGTGGCATGTAATTTTGCATAGGCTCGCATCACCAATCGAACACATTCCGGAGGCAGTTCAGCAAAACGATCATGCAAATCATAACCGGAACGACAGAGATCTTCCAAAACTATACACTCATTGGGTTCATCCAGTCGGCAGGCCCGACAACGGGCATACTGTGTAAATTGCTCCTCCACTGGTATATTCCGTTCCTTTTGAAACTCTGCCACAAGTGGCAGAAAGTGCTCATAGGCCAACGATTCGCGCAGAAAGCAGGGTCGGGCAAAAAATTGTTTCCGTCTTACGCTATTTTGTGGTGGTAGCTTAACCACCAGACTTCCTTCGGGTTTCACACAGATCCGCCAAACGACGCCCAAGTAATTGTCACCCTTGGCACTGGCCCGCTCCAATTCGAACTCAGTTGAGTTGAGATCGGGCCAAGAGTTTTGTATTAATTGGCTTAGAGTTTGTCTAACTGTTTCGTTTGGCAAATCGGTCAGTTTTTTATTATCTACTAGAGAGGGATTCTCTGCTTGCTCATCCTCCGGATGATCTGTCCCTACTGTTGGATTATCATCAAATTCTTTGCCTTTTTCTTCAACTCTCTCTTGTTCCCTCAATATCGATTTAATTCTCAATGTCTCTAGATGTTCTTCCAATTCATTTGGATTTTTTAATTGTTCGTCCAAAGTGTTAATACTTTCATCTTGTATTTCTTGCTGTTCTTCAATTCTAGTAATTCCCAATTCATTTGATTCCTCCAGGTTCTCTAATGGTTCAGTATCAGTTGTATCCACTGTTGTTTCTAAAGGATTTTCATCAATTTTCTCATTCTGCTCCACTTTTAAAGGCTCCTCCAGCTGTTTTTCACTGCAATCCTTTATCTCCTCTGCCTCTTTTATGTGTTCCTTCTCATTCCGTTGCTCTTCCAAACATTTTTCATCGATTCCTTCGCACTGTTCCTCTTCCAAGGACTCCTCTTCTGCCTCTTTTATGTGATCCTTCTTATTCTGATGTTCTTCCAAAGATTTTTGATCAATTTTCTCATCCTGCTCCACTTTTAAAGGCTTCTCCAGCTGTTTTTCACTGCAATCCTTTATCTCCTCTGCCTCTTTTATGTGTTCCTTCTCATTCTGTTGCTCTTCCAAACATTTTTCATCGATTCCTTCGCACTGTTCCTCTTCCAAGGACTCCTCTTCTGCCTCTTTTATGTGATCCTTCTCATTCTGATGTTCTTCCAAAGATTTTTGATCAATTTTCTCATCCTGCTCCACTTTTAAAGGCTCCTCCAGCTGTTTTTCACTGCAATCCTTTATCTCCTCTGCCTCTTTTATGTGTTCCTTCGCATTCTTTTGTTCTTCCAAACATTTTTCATCGATTCCTTCGCCCTGCTCCTCTTCAATGAACTCTTCCGAGTGTTTTTCAATGCACTCTTGTACTTTTTTCAACTGTTTTGCATGTTTCTCCTCATATTCTGGTTCATCCAATAGCTTTTGATCGATTTCCTCATCTAATTGCTCCCCTGTAACGGCCTGCTTCACTTGGTCACAATCATTATCATCATTCTTTATTAGATCTGTTTGTTCCGTTAGATTATCTTTAGTAAGTTCTTTTGCCTGTACATTTTTGGGCAACATCTCCTCCAGCTGATCTGGGCCAACGCTAGTAACTGACTCAAACACTGACATGTTTTACACAACACCTTAGCATAGCGATCTCTATGGGATGGCTGCTTTTATACAAATCAAAGCGAAAACCGCAAACAATCAAACCACAATGAGTGACCGCAAATTCTCAAGCTTCCTCGTCTCATATTTCTTTCATTTTCAGCGCCTTGCTGTGGCTACGACTAGTGCCACGCCCGCGGCTTTCCGGCGACTTTTGCCCAGTTCTACGACAATCAAGCGAATCCCAACCATCCGCCCGGCGGGCCTGTCCAGTTTCTGTACCCCCAAAAATAAAATAAATACAATTTATCGAACACGCTCCGAAATGGGATTGACGCCCAAGGCGAAAGAGAAGTAAAAATATAAATAATAATTATAATATTATAACAATTTACAATAATTAATTTGTACAACTTTTTAGAGTCCGTCAGCAATTAAATATTATGGAACAAGTACCATTGATGGAAGTTTCCACTGTCAGCAACGGTCAATTTCCCACATATGCAGATTATTTGGATCTCAAGATGAAAAAAGATGCACTGGAGCGTCAATTGGATAGTATACGAAAACAACAGTTGGGGCAGGCCTCATCAGTAATCAGTTTCAATGATTTAAATTCCACCCTTTGTTCAATAATCGAGGAAGAATCAGTTGTCAATAATGGTCCAAAGCAAACAGCAAATTATCCCCTATTTACCAGCAGTCCAACTAATCTAACTGGCATAGTCTCTCTATCAATGATGAGTGGCATTAATTCAGTGGATTCAACAATTGTTAATGAACCTGTAGAGGAAGCTCCAGTAGCTCTATTCAAAAAACCAACGGTCCGTCGATCGGACCGTATAAAGGCTAATAATGAAACACTGATGAATTCCAATGATTTGGTCCAACCGCGTCGTAGTACACGTATTGCAATGCGAACTCAACAAAATCTTTCTCAATGTGAATTAAGTCTTGAAAATCCCGGTACAAAAAATCATTCTTTAAATATTTTCAAATTATTCAATAATGGAAATATGAAAGATTTGCAAAAATTACCTGCAATTGGACCAAAAATGGCATACACAATAGTTTTGCAACGGTATGTAAAATTAAATTTAATTACTCAAATTTATATCTACATATAGAATAAAGGATTGTCTCCTATATACATACTACATAATACCATCGATTTAAATAAAATTATATAGATTTTAAGAAAAATGTTATGATTTATTTATAATTCATAAATATTCTACAACTTTTACTATTTTATAGAAATTTACTGGGAGGATTCCAAAATTGGCAGCAAGTCAAGAGTCTACCAATTTGGGCCGGTTCTTCCTGGAATCGCTTTGTTACATACAATTGTTTAAATGTTCTGGATACAATAAATAGGAACAAATAATTTTTAAATTTGATTATTAATTAATATAAAATGGGAAAAGTCATGTCTGTGCTAATCTGTCCTTTGTATAAATGTTTAGTCACTTGATGTATAATTAATTTAAGCAATTATTGTGTGCAAAATAAATTATAAGCAAAACACTTGAGCCAAAATAAATTTAAGAAATAATATAATATTTAATGAAAACAACTATAAAACAGAAAATAAATATAAGAAGTTTTAAAAATCAACTATATTTATAATAATTAATTGGTATAACTATTAACTATAATTTATTCTCTATTTACACATTCCCTTTATCACATTTTATGTATGATCGTTTTGTGTGTGTGTGTGTAAGTTGTTAAACCACTTTATGATGGTAAAATGCATCTTAAACATACATACATTTAGTTAATGGCCAAAGACAAATACCGATCGTTTCGTTCAATCGTTAAAATGCTAGTTCGTTTTTGTCTTTCTACCAGTTATCTATAAGTAATAATAACAACAACAACAATAATAACAAACATCCACTGACCGAATGTACCCGATATAGGTGACGTTAAGTGTTATTGTTGCTATTCTTGTTGTTGGTATTTACTTTCAGTTTGGTAAACAAGATAACGTTTAGTAGTAGCAAAACGATGAATCTACCTACTAGGCATATATAATGTGTGTACCATACATATAAAGATATTTCTAAATAATATTTCTTATTTTTATTTTTTTCTGTATTTTGTGATTGGCAAAACGACCCAACCCTCCTCACTGAAATAGATAAGGTATAAATTTGATTGGAGAACAAATAACAATAATCAAGTACAAAGATCGGTACAAAAGACATATCAAAGAGAGAGAAGCGAAAGAACTTTGAATAAAACAGTAAACAAAGAGGGGAAAAGTTAAACAAATATATTTTTAAGTCACCTTAATCGGACTTGTTAAATGTGTCTAGTCATTTAGCATAAACTGATTTTTCAATTATACTCATTAGTATTATTCACATCGATAATTCAGCCTAAATATTATAAGGGAAATTTTTTCCGAATGACTAAAAATCACTGAGCATTAATTAATTCTAAGTACTTTGATAATTAAATGAATGAATGATGAAAAATTATAAAATGAACATTCAGATAGATTGATTGAAATCATTCATGAATTTAATTTTAATTAGTTGGTTTTAAACACAAAATACTCTCGAACTAAATTATGCTTAAAATGAATAATTATTTATATTTTTAAAGCATGTATTTATAATACAATGAATGGTATGCCTTCTTAATTAATTGTTATAAAATATTAAACATATGATATTAATGTTATTTGGAACTGATTCCTAAAAGTTCATGATGTGAATGAAAGTTAACAAAGGAAATAAATATAAATCAAAATCTGAATAATTTGCAATATTAAGAGCATTAATTGTGATTTTTTGTTTTATTATAATTAAATTAACAAATCTATTTTCAATTTAATTATTACATATTTAAAAAGTATATTAAATAAATATTGAATCATTTTAAAGCTCAATCAAATACGAATACATTTGTATGTGTACATGTATATATAAAATGACGATCGATTGTGCATATTCTGGTATCATAAATGAATGCAAGATTCATTTACTCCATCAAACACACACACACACACACATCCCATTCACAACCACAGCGTCTCAGACTGAACTGCCACACCCATTTTTATTCCTCTCTTACTCTTGATTCCCCTCCCGTACCATGTCAACCAGCTGACTCCTGAAGCCAACTGAATCTCCGATTTGTGTAGAGTGCATACCGAACCGATCGACCGGCCACAACAACAATCTCTCATCTATAAAATGCGCCGCAAAAAACAAGCTCCACGATCTCCAACAGCACAAGAAAAAAACATAAAAGAAAACGAAAAAAAAATATTCACAACAGAGAAAAAAAATTGAAAACAAAATACAAAATTTCGTACGTATTCTAAGTTTACGTAACGACCTTGTAATACCCTGCAGTCTATTGATCTAAAGTTTAAAATAATGAAAAAGAATTTTAACACCATGGAATTTGATTAGTCAGTGGCGCCGCCTAGCGTTAAAAGTTTCATATAAAAGAAATTTTTTTAGTCAATATATTTTGTAGATTGCAAATAAATATGTATGTATAAATACATATGTATGTACATATGTACATATATGTATGTATGTACATATATATAAACGCGTCATGCCATATCATGATCTAGGTATGATTCATTATATCACTCATCGGGTGATCTATTTGTACCTACAATTTAAGATAGTACATATAAATGTAAACTTTCTTGATCCGAAAAGTTATTTTGCCAGATATATGTATGTACATATGTATATTTACACATATGTACGTATGTATGTATGTATGTTAATATACGTTCACATACACTTTGTTGATCTTAATATAGCCATTGTGTCTTTTAGATAACGGGTATAAAAGCGAAGAAAAAAATCAAAAAGCAGACAACGCAACGGAATGACGACCGGCTTCTTCTTTCATACGCTGCTTCTATACACAACATTTGCCCCCCAATGCAAACCTACTGTGCCTCCCTCTTGCCCCCTGCTCCAGTCCCACACATCATCTCTCCATTCCAAACACATGCACACACACACACACACACTCACGCACAATTTCATTTAAAATGTCGCAGCCGATTCGGCTTTGAGCTCAGTCTTCAAACAACATTCGGAGGCGATTGATCGATCGAGCAAGTGAGCGACCGACCTAGAAGGAAACAAGTCAAATCAAAAACAAATACAATTTCGGAATTACAAATTTGGAATTATTTGGTTTTAGAAAATTCATTTTGTCAATCTTGGAATTTGTAAAGTATTTTTCTTCTTTTTTTTTTTGTTTTTCTCTTCGGTTTTGGCATTTTTGCGTTTTTTGCCGGGCGTGTGTGTTCTGAATTCAAGTAGAAATCGAAAACTAAGAAAACAATAATTAAAATGTCGCAACCTTTGAAATTTTATTTCGATTTTCTTAATCAATCGAGTCGGGCGCTCTATATATTCTTGGAGGCTTCGAAAATACCATTCGAAGCGATACCCATTTCAGTGCTTAAAGGTGAGTTCTATTAGTGCCTTAGTAAATGAGTGAGTACGTACGTGCTTCTTGACACATCCGTACATTGAAAGGCCCAAAGGTCGACCCACACACACACACACATACACACGGACAGGCACGCTCTTCCCATACACACACACACATACACAATTATATATGTATAGCCGAATTTCTATGCATTTCCATAACATATCAGCTGTCTCTTTCATAAACATTTGTATTTCGATTTTCAAAAACTTGACAAAATTTTCCGCTCGTAAAACAAAAAAAAAAAAAATTCCATTGTTCAAGTTTGGCTTCGCTGTTAAAAAACAAAAAAAAGGGAAAGTGCAATAAGTACTGTCCGCCCAAAATTGTATTTTATTAAAATTGACTAATAACTGGAAAACGAAAAAATTGTACATATAATTTTTCAAAATATGCGTCAAACCGTTTCGAAATCCATGCATATTTTGTCATTTTGATTTACAATTGTTTACAAAACTGAAACTCGTATATAGACAATTATTTTGATTTTATTATAAATCTTTTTTCAAAAATAGAACAACAAATTTGATTGTTTTGCTCAATTCAATTTGGTTTGAATAAATTCGAGGATTCTTAAAGCCAGCTAAAGATATATTCAATTGACTTTGATTTTATTATTATTCTTTAATGAATCAAAGGTAAATTCTAACTGCAATGCCTTTGGGAAGGGCTACCGAATGAATAAATGCATTGTTGTATTTTGTTCTTCTACAAGTTTCTAGGACGTTCTCTTTTTTTTTTTTTTTTTTGTTTATCAACTGGCAAAATATATAATGTTTTTAATAATTTTTGCAACACTTGATTAATCAATCAATATCTATATCTATATAGCATACAAGTGCCAACCACTTGATCCAAATTGCATTTGCAAATAAAATAATAACTTAACCAAGATAAGATTCAACCAAAAAAAAAAATAAAAAAAAAAATGTCATAAATGTACTGCACATAGAATAAACAAGATAAACACAAAGCCAAATAGTAGATAGATAGATTTCTTGCTCAAAAAAAGTATATAAAAATAGATAAATAAAAAGATATTTATACATATATATGTCGATAGAAAGACTGTTAAATATATAGTTTAATTAAAAGTTTGATTACTGAAATAAAACATATATGTGTATAGAAAAATTGAAAGACAAACAGATTGATTGTTGCTATTCATTTTTTCTCAGTGCATTTTGGGGCAGTGGAGTGCAACCTAAAGTCGTGTCTTTAACCTGCCCAAGGTTGTCTAGAAAAACTAACAACATTCGATGCGTTTTTGTTGCTGTTGTTGTTGTTGTTATTTATTTTACAACATTATTGTTGATGTTGTTTTTTTTTCTTTTACATTTTATTTAGTTTTTTTTTTTTTTATTATTATTTTTGTAGTTTCTTTTCTACAGTTTGATATTGGTCAAGTCTAAAGTCCAAACTGAGAAATCAAGTTTTCAAGCTGCATAAGGAAGAGCTTTAAGAGGTTCACAGTTTGAGCTTGGCTTGAAGCTTCACGTTAAGCAAGTATTAGCATATGGATACAACACAAGATTGCGGATATATATATGTACATATGTACACATATCTATATATACTATATATTTATAGCACAGATGTGAGAAATGCAACAAATCTGAACCCTAGGGCTGACGTCAAGTAATAACAAGCAGATCGTGTTACTACTTTATATATATACATATATATATATATATATGTACATATGTGTGTATTATACGATATAATCATTTATATCTCAAGCTAATTGCATCTTCGCATAAATATCTTTATTTTATGATAGCAGCAGCATTCAGTTGCTCTTGTAACCTTGACCAAATCAAAAGATATGAAAACAGAAACCAATACCAAAGGCAGCTAAAGAAATACATATATACATATATATACTCGTATAGTATAGTTCAGAAGACCTTAAGCTCTTTGTTGTTTATTAACGCTTTTTCATTATGGCTTGCATCGAAAGGCACGCTTCGAGAGCCGTAAAAAAAAAAGAACTTAATAAAAGACAAACAAATAACAAAATATTGTTGTTTAGCGAATTAGCGGCAAGTGCCAAATGGTGCCACAAATTCTAATAACAACAAAAGAATAAAAAATTAAATCTACTATTTGTATGCTACTTTTCATATACTCTACAATGAGTTTTAAAAATAACCTAAAGAAAAAACAAACCAAAATTTATTTTTGCCTTTTTGGCAATGATTTAAATAAGAAAATTACTCTACCAAAACAATTAAAATATCTATTTTGTACGCTATTTTGCAATTATTGAAATGGGGAACAATTATTTGTCATACAACTAGTTTTTTTTTATAGTTATTATTTAAATTTGTACATTTCTTTTTGCTATTCTGTTTTCTGTTTGTGACTTGCAATTTAACATTGTATATATACCTAATTATATGCAGGGTATCTATATACAATTTAGTGCATACAAATTACTTTTATCTGAGTAAATTTAACTAAAGAAAACAAATACAAACAAAAAATGAAGTAGAAATTTGCCAATATTCTAAAAGAATTTCCATTCTTCAAATAATTGACTTTTTATTAACAATACACATATATGTATGTATTGCCGAGTTATTGTTAACAATAATATAATATTTTATAATATTAATAACATTATATTAATATTAATATCATAATATATTTAAAGTCCAATGATTTTATGTTTTAATAGTTCAAATATAAACTATATAAAAAGTATAACATGAATGAATATTAATTGTATATATAAAATGCATATAATGGGTACATTTTGTGTCTATATTGCATATATATTCATATTCAATTGTTAATCGTGTGGCGTTTTATTGTTTTTTATCACGTTTCAGAGTTTGATTGAACACACAATAAAAAAAAACCATGCAAAAAATTATTTTTCAGTGATTCTTTTTCTACTTTTTGTTGCAGCTCTTCTTTTTATTATAAAATTTGTTTTGACAAAAATGGGAAGCTTTTGTGTGTTTTCTTTCTTTTTTTTTATTTGTTTTTGTTGCTATTAAATTTATAATTTTTTTTAATATATTCAATAATAACAACAATTGTATCATTTCCCATTGCATTAAGGTTGTCAGTTAATTAAATTTTTTTTGTTTTTTTTCGTGTGTTTTTTAATTTTTGCTATAATCATATAGGAATATAATCACGTTGTCTATAGCTGGGAAAACTATGTTGAACAGGCAAATTGACCTTCGACAATGATTTTTAAATTTATATGATTGTTGTTGGTTTTATTCTTATCAAACAAAATATGTACATACATACATATAAACACAATCATTTTACTTGACATTTTCAAGTGGCAGGCAATTATAAAATTGAAAAATTGCTCTCGAATAATGAAAGAAATGTACTAACTAACTAAATCTAATCATTTTGCTGACTAATCAAATACATTTTCAGTGCAATTTTATTATCGTCATTATTCTAATCATCTACATCATTTCAAATGAGTAGCGCACATGCATTTAATTATAGATTCTGATTCCAGTGGATGGCAATTTTTTTTTTTTTGTGTTTTTAATTAGTTTCCTTTTCTATTTGTTTTTTTTTTTTTTTGTTATTAGGAGAAAAAGAAAGAGACCTTAGAAATGCACAAAGGTCAAGTTTGAGCACAAAAAAATTGTTGCATAAGTGAGAGATGCGGGAAGGGGTTGTTCTGATTTCCGCTAACGGTATTATGTCAAAAACTCTTGAAATCATATAATAGAAAAACTTTCAGATTCTGTGTTTTTGTAATTGAAAAAAAAAAAAAATTGCTAAAAGAAATTGTAAAGTAATTTTATATTGGCCACAAGAAAATCAAATTCTATAAAAGACAACGTTAAAAAAAATTAAATTATACCAAATTCGTTGTCATTTACATATATATTCACAGTTTATCATATATAATATACATACATTCAAAAATATATTTGGAATCCTTGAAAGGATTGAAGAAATTTCACATATAGAAATTTAGTAAGGAAATTAGTTATAAATTTAGATTTTGGCCTGTAACTTAAATCGGATGACTATAAGATAGCAATTACCATATGCAGGACTTAAAGTAAATTTAAAAATGAATATAGAAACGCTTAAAATTAATAGATTTATCTAAAGATATATTAAAAGTAGTATCAGAGAAATAAAGAAAATAATTTCAATAAGTTGCATTAAAATAAATTTTGTCAAACTTTTTAATTAATTTTTATGCTCACGACATTGACAATGACATTTAGATTAGAAATTAACGCAAAAACCTCAAAAAGCCCCCAAAAAAAGTTCTATAGATATGGTCTGAGACCCGCCCACTTCTTTAAATGAATGATAAGCAAAAAAAAAAATATGTTTAATTTTTTTTTTATTGTTTCTTAACGGAGGCACGTTTCTGCATTAAAGTTATCAATTTTTGTTTACGACTCGATCACGCCATTTATGATCGATTAAATATGATTTTAAAATGATTTTAAGACAATTTTTAATAAATGTAGTTATAAGCATCAGACGATCAATTTACACTATATTGATTCCATTGCTTATAAATTGTTCTTATTTATTTTATAGGTGAGCATTTAACTGGCGAGTTTCGGGACAAGGTCAATCGTTTCCGTAAACTGCCAGCAATCACTGATCATGGCTATCAATTATCGGAGAATACGGCCATCTTTCGACATTTGGCACGAGAGAAACTCGTGCCGGAGCATTGGTATCCACGTCGTCATTTGGGACGTAGTCGGATCGATGAATATCTAGCCTGGCAGCAATCCAATATGGATGTGGCTTGTACCGATTATTTTCAACAAAAATGGCTAGTACCATATTTGCAAAAAACTCGGCCATCTGACAATGCGGTAAGTGAAAAAATGATTGATCGATCGTTCAATTCTAATATATTGATCATATCTCTATATATATTTATATATTTATTTAATTATTTGATGCATTTTTTTTCATTACCTGTCACGATTTAAATGATTCCAGTGCGAAGATATATAAAAACAGTTGATCATTCAATAATAGAAAGTAAAAATTAAAAGATTTCATATAAAAAAAATATATATATATACTTATATATAGATATTGTTTATTAACTGAAAAAAATAAGAAAGATATACATATATATTATAGTGGAATCCTTTCTTCGTGGATTGACGTGCTTTATTCGCTCCTGGTTAAATATTAATTTAAGGGTTAAAATCATCGCGATTGACTCTGTAATTTTTCTGAAAATCCGGTGTTAACTTTATTAATAACATAAATCCAATTTCTGTAAAATCTTTTTCAAAGATATATAGTAAATCTCTCTCATGAATCAACTTGATAGAATCAATAGAAATCCCTATTAACGATATATTAATATTAAAAATCTATCAGATGTACGAAATAGTTTTCAATACTTATAAGTTATAACTATAATTTTTGTGGTATATAATATGTATAATTTGAAGATTAAATCTCTTTATTAGTCAATGTTTTTTTTAAGAATCACATAAAAACAAAAACTAAAATATATATGTATAATAAAGTCAAAAAGTTAAAAACCTTTAATTAAAGAAAAAATTTCTTAACTCGACAGGTAAATGTGGCTGGAAAACAATTGGAACACACGTTAAATGATTTCGAACAACTATTTTTGAATTCTCGCAAATTCATGATGGGTGATAATATATCCTATGCCGATCTCAGTGCCATCTGTGAAATAGATCAGCCAAGTGAGTATTAAATAGTTTAAAAAATAGTAAAAAAAAAAAAAAACCTCAAATTTCTAATAAATTACAATTTATCATTTCAGAATCGATTGGCTATAATGCCTTTAAGAATCGCAATAAGTTGGCCCGTTGGTACGATTCAGTTCGTGAGGAATTGGGACCTCATTACAAGAGCGTACACGAGGAGTTCGAGGCAAAGTTGAAGCTTAAGAACCAAGGGAACCAACAAGGCGTGGCCCAGGCGCAGGCGCTATAAATAATGATTTCTATATCAATATATATATAAATATATATATTTGTTATATATTTAGCTGTTAAATATTTTTTATACTTGCGCGAAAAAGAGTAAAACTGTTTATGTAATTTATATTTCTTTCAAATTTTTCTTCAATTTTATTTTTAATTTTTTTTATTTCTGTTTCTTTCTTTTTTTTTGCTCTTTTTTTACAACAAATAATTTGCTTTGAACATTTTGTAAGTTTTTTTTTTTGTTTGGTTTACTTTAATTTTAATTGTTATTGAAACTTTTGATCATTATTATCTTTATTATTATTATTATTATTATTATCATTAATATTATTATTATATGTATATGAAATAAGCTACAACTAATTAATTAATTATCAATGTAAATGTGTATGAAATAATATGAAAAAAGGAAGAGAGACAAATTAAAATAAATGTCGTGTAAATGCGCTTAAAAATATAAATTTATATATATATATATATTTTGTTTTTATTTTCTTGTAATATGAATTCAGTTATTATTATTATAATATTTGTTTGTAGTTTCTCATTATTTCAACTAATTGTAAAATTGAAGCTTTTTTTTGTCGTTTTCGTTTTGTATATTGCCTTTTATCGGGTAGTGCTCCTTGTGTTATCCTTCGTTCGTTTTAGTTTCTTTATTGAAATTGTAATTATATCCTTGCAAAATCTATATACATATCTTTATCAGTTGCATAATTTATTTTTCTATATATTATTTTATGACTTTTCTTAATAGAAATATTTTTAATGTTATTGAACTTATTTCTATCGGACCAAAGGACATATTTTCTATAACATAAACCATTATATTAAGTATCAACTTATTTTTTAATTCATTGAAAAAGTAATCAGGGAAATGAATAAATAAAATGTTCTAAATACATGAACTTTATTCATTTCATTAAAAAGAGTACTTGAAATCTGCAAAAGGAACTGCAAGGATATAGAAATATCGGTATACCGAATTCATTTTCCGGTATATTTATTGTTCTACTAGTATTCATATATTTCTGTATTTGTTTGTGTACGTGGGTGTGTGTGTGTGTGTGTATTTTATTCGTTTACATTTGTTTTCAGTTTGTTTTTATAGTCGAAAAGGCACTGCTGCACTCTAAATTTGATTTTTCATTTCTGCTTTTTCCACATATCATTATTAATTTCTGCATTTTAGTCTCATTAAACATTTCTTTTTGTTTTGTCTCATTTTTTTTGTTTGTTTGTTGTTGTTTTTGTTTTACTTTGTCATTTGCATTATGTGTCTGTAAATCCCGAATGCCTATACAGTTTTCATTCTACAAAATGAGAAAGAAACAAAAATAAATAAACAAATATATTTATATAAATAGGAAGAACATATCTAAGCAACATTTACAATGATTTCTAGCTGAATCATACTTGACTATATCTTAACCCTTTCAAATACTTACAACAACAAAGTAAACTAAATCCCATTAATGAAAAAAGTTATTTTCATTTTTTATTTTTTCCTATACTAAATTGTGTGTGTTTTCTTCTTCTTTTTGTTTTTACTGGCGGCTAATCCTTTTATTATTATTTTCTTAATTTTTCTTTTTTATTTGTTCTCTCTCTGGAGGATTGTTTTGTAGTAGGAACACGATCGACAATCGGTTGAAAAAGCCTTTCCAATAAAAAAAAAAAAAATAACTCTTGTGTCATATAATTTAATTTTCAAATATATATATATATATATATATATATATATATACATATACATATATATATATATCTACATATCTATATAACTACACTAACTGTCTAGATTCAATTTTTCAATTAAAGTTTGTGCAGAAAGTAATCAACGTTTTTTTTTCCAATTAGTTTTACAACATGTATCAAAGTCCTTGATCATTAAAAGCCGAATAAATAGGTTTTCGGTTAGATGGAAACCGTTTGAGAAAATTTCAATATTCTGTTTCAATTTCGAATTTTTCTATATGGAATCCATTAGATTTCTTGCCATCAAAACTAGCATCTTTTCTTTTTGCTTATAATTCTCAACTTTTGGTTTTTTCTTTTGGTTATAATTCTCAACTAGTTCGGGCACAGTTAAAATGACTACATAAAGGAATTCCAAATGTTATCACATAATAGTTCATATAGATGATGTTTTGAAGGATTTTATTGGAATTCGGCAAAGTGTAAAATGGATTTTTTCAAGGACTTGAAAACATGTTTACTTTTGATTTGTAATTTTGGACTTTAAGTTCGTTTTGTTTTGTTTTTTTTTTTTTCGACTTGAAAAACTTTCAATACTATTACTATTCCAATTCGTTATGATGATGGCTTAGGCCATGGCTTCGTTTCAGAGATTGAGCCTTTAACTTGTTATTCATTTTGGCTCTGGCACCGCGGGCGGAATTTTCCATTTCCAAAGTACCATATTCATCCTCTAACTGATCGTCATCATCATCATCATCATCATCATCGTCGTCATCCTCATCATCATCCTCGATCACATCCTCATCATGCTCATTGAGCAACAATGGACTATCATCTCCCAAACGATTTGGTGGCAGACCACTTCCAGGAGTTGTGGGTGCCGAACGTGAAATCCATCCTTTCCGTGCCACACGACCACGATTCACAAAAAAACTGGCACCACTGACAACACTACTAACTGGACTCTTTAGGACACAACGTTGTGCACCATTGGAATTAGAGCCATTGGAAGATGTTACCAATGCGGCCATTGGTATATATAATGCTTTATTTGGCGGCTTGGGGGCATAAAACTTTTTACTTTTGCCCGACATTGAAGAGCTAGCTGAAACGGAGGCAGAGGTTACAGCTGGTGTTGCCGCTGGTGTGGATAAAGTGTGCTGAAGACGTGGCTTTGTTCCAGTGGCAGATGGCATTCCAGTTGCTGCTACTCCAGCACCACCAGATAACAAAAGTTGCTCATAACTGACACCAGCCTGCAATTGACGTATCTGATCAAGTATTTCCCTCACTTCACCCGTGGGACTTGTGGCCTGTGGCGGTGAACTCGGTGTACCAATATTGGCTAAACTGCTAACACCTGAAGCAGCCGAACTGGCTGTAGTTCCAGATATTGCACCACCGCCACCACCACCACCACTACCAACTCCAGATCCAGATCCAATTCCATGCTGATGGACAGATATGCCAGAACCAGAACCAGAAACGGAACCAACATTTCCAGTCAATTGGCAACAATTATCCAAATTATGTAAAGGATTTGGTTGAATGCAGCCATTACTATAAATGACTGGTGTACCACCAGCAGCTAGACTACTCAATGATGCAGCCTGGGTGGCAGTACCACTTGTTGGTATTCCATCCATAACAGTTGCTCCCAAACCGGCGACACAACTGTTATTAACAAATATATCACTAAGACTGCTGCTACTTGTGGCCATATAACGAAAATGTTGATCACTTTGAGATTGTAAATGATAACCCATACCAGAACCAACTCCAGATATACCGACACATGGACGTACTGCCTCATCTGGTGAAAAGTTACCACTTTGGGATGATTGCAATCGTGTGCTATATAAAACACCGCCACCACCCATAGCAACTGTGGCATAATGCTGTCCCTGACCAGGTAATTGGGCTGTATTAGTTGAATTTAGATTTTGATTCATATTATCAACCAATTGGGATGCGGAACGTGGTAAACCATATTGTCCGGACATTAATTGTTGTGATGCTGGCGGTGGTGGTGGTGGTGGTGGCGCCGCCGTCGCATGTGTTACGTAATGATGTAGACCCAATTCTGGGCTGGCTGCCCGGGAATATGGGGGAGGGACCAATGTATTTGCCTCATTGGCATTACATATAAAACTGGAGCTTAATGAATCCACAGTGCTGGCTGCACTCAAGGAACCAGCTGGTCGTACAATATAATTTCGAAAATATTGGACCATAAGGTAACTGGAACTGCCATTACCTTTGCCATTGTCACTGTTGCAGGTGAAGACGAGGGGATAGAGATCCGGTTTAGAGGTGACCTGGTAAAAGAATAATTAAATTAGTCATAATTTAAATGAATAAATTTAATTTAAATTTTCAATATTTCTATTACTGTAAAACAGATTTAATTAATATTAAAATTTATGAATGATAAATAATAATAAAAATAAAATGAAAAAAACGAATCCATTCAGATGATAAATTTAATCTGTAACCATTTATTTTTTGTATATATCTTTTAATTAATATATATTTGATTTATTTTTATATTTAATTCATTTTTAATTTAATCAAAATATATTTGTATATTTAATTAATTTTTAAGCAAAACTAATATTTTTCATTCTCGTTAAATTATAATTTGAAAATATGTATTTACTTTTTTTGATTTAAGGTCGAAAATAATGAGTTCTGTTAAATATATTTATTTCAAAACTTGTTTAGACGAAATGGGACAATATACCTAACAATTACAACAATAATACTTAGTAATTGTTCTTTATTAATTAATAATTAACACAATTATAATTAGTGTAAATAAAGATAGATATAAAGTTAAATTAATTTATAAATTGAATACTTCATTTGAAGTTAAATAAATAAATAAAGCTAATATTCCTTTTAAAATAATTTTAAAACAAGATATAAGAGTTACAGAAATTTGTGTTTAAGCAAATTAAAATAATTTTAATATAAATATGCGCTCTATTTAAAAACCGTTTTGTCTAAAATTCAAATTTAATTTTTCAGAGAATTTCAAATATTTGATTTTCGATTTGAAATTTATAATAAATGACAAATGCCATTTAATTCAATTAAAAGGGAAAAATTTTGATTTTTTTTTTTAAAAAAAAATTGAGCTTATAACCATTACAAATAATTAAAGTAATTACAATTACTTTAACTAATTTAACAATTATTAGATATAATATTTATTAAAAATAAAGAAAAAAAAATATAATACAAATTACTTTACACTTTAACTGCTTTTGTGACATTCAATTATAGAAAAGAATTGAAAGTAATTGTACTTAAATAGATTAATGGTACTTACCTCTGTATATGGTGGTGGCGGATGATGAAATGAATTACATCGGCTATATTGAGGCGGTGCATAACAGGAACCAGCTGAATCTCCCTCGGATTGTGTGTGATGCTCGTTGAAACCCCAACCGCAGAGAGTTCGTCGCTTTTTCCACAACGAGTAGGCACATAAAATGGCCAAAATGACGGCCACAACAACGCACCTGTGAGTGAGACAGAGGGAGAGGGAAAGAGAGTGGGAGAGTGAGAGAGTTGTATGAGCATAATCCAAAGAAATATCGAGAGTTTAACTCGTTCTTACTGCTCCGTTTGCAGTTGACGCGACTGAATAAAAAATCCCATGGATGAAATTGGAATATAGTTCTATATATATTATATATCTATAGTATATATATATTGCTATGTTGTAGATGGTCCTGCTGTCGCCGTAAACAAATGCCAACTGCCTTTTTGGCGACTCGAGATTTGATTATGTGAACAAGAAGAGCAAGAGTTAGGGCAAACGAACAACGGGCGGTCGTGGTCGGGCCTCATTAGTTGGCATTGCCATTTGGCCCGCTTTGGGATTGGGAAGCAAATATATTATGGAGGAAGGGGTAGAGAAGAGAGATTGTGGGCTTGCATAAGCCCCTCGACTTGACTTGACTTGTGACTTGACGCAAACCGGCGCCGTTGCCACCTTTTGCTGCCACAGTTACCGCCGTCGCCGCCGTCGCTGCTGCTGCTGCCAATAATAATATCTCGCATGGCACACAATGCCAATCAGTCCAGAGCCCTCCGTACTTAGGGGCCTTGAACGGAAACCTCATGGGAGCACATTCCGTATATGACCATGATGAGCATATAAAGGCCAAGCGAACAGGCACTGAACAAAACAAAAAAAAGCGTAATGATCCCGGAAGACAACTTTGATAATAATTTAAATACATATATATCATTATTTGGAATATCTATCGGAAATTGGGAACATCCTTCAGAAATACATTATCTAATAGATTTATTTATAGCTTTAAATAATAATAAGATCATGGCTAAATCAACTTGGCTATTTATTATTAACAAGAATCTTTATATAAATATGAACATATATCTGTAATCTATGGAATTGTAGATGATTATTTCTCTATACTAAAAACTGTACTTAAAAATAAGTATAAAAAGTGACTTTAAAAAATGAAAAATGGAAAATATCATAAAAGAAATGTTTGTACAAAATTTTATTTAAATATATTTTACTTACCAAAAGAACCAATGACTAATAAAAAATAGATTCAGTACATGTTCCGATGGTGGCGGCAATTGCCTTGGTCCACCTTGATATGGTGGACAACAACCCTGGGTGCAGCATTCCCGTGGCAAGGAGCAAATGTGGCCCCCCTCACAGAATCGAGCGGTTACCTGGCAAATAAATAAACAAATGGAAATTAGTCATCTGTCACTCAAAATGCTGCACAACACTTTATACAAATATACATATATATGTACATATATACATATATTGTACTTATGTGTGACATTGTGGCATATGTCTGCGGTGGGTGGTAAAATTTGTAATGCAAATGTCATTGTCAATAGCAAAAAAAAAAAGAAAACACAAAAAAACAAAAAGATGGAAGGGTGTGACTGACTAGGTAAGAATGGGGTGCAAGGTTAGACAAGTGACTGCAGCCAAGTGTTGGCTTAAACCATTGAATCGTCGTTGTCTACAGGTCATGATCTCAACTATGTAAATGTAACGGTTCTTATTTTTGGCGTTGCCATACTGTTTGTTTTGAAAGTTTTCGCAAACGTATTTTAAATGATTTTCATTAAGTTTAACTATTCTTTGCTTGTATTGAAATTAAATTAATACACACTTATAAACTTTTTACTTTATAATTACGAGTTTATGGCATTTAAAAATATTAATTTCTTTTTCCTTAATCATTTTTTCCACCTATTAATCCAAACATAATCAAAGAAAAAAAAATTACAGAATTTCGAAAGCATTTTAAATGATTTCAGTTCATAAAAAAAAAAACTAAAACTAAATTATCTGTAAATAAATTTTTCTAGGTCCAAAAATAATTTTATATAAATTTAATTTTTCAAATTCCTATACTAAGCACAATATTAAATAAAAATGAAGCAAGCAAGTCGTCCCTGCCGACATTGAGTGTACCCTGTACCAAGTAAAAGTACTACATAAAGTCAAAAACGATCAAAATCGCCATCAATTTACAAAAAAAATTCTCTTAGCACGCTCTGCTTGCCATGCAGCAACACTGCACTGCTTGCCATGCAGCAACAGCGAACGCATGCTATCTCGCTCACACTTAACAGCCCATTTTGCATGGGGCGTTTCAGTACAAAATGGAAATACGTATATCTCCGATAATTATTGTCCGATTTTGACAAAATTTGGTCAAGTCGTGCATTTTGGCCATATAAATGTGCATGCCAAACAAGAATACGATATCTTTAATATTGCTCTAGTTATAGGTTTTTCCCAAATTGCGGGGGCGGAAGTGGGCGTGGCAAAAATTTAAAATAAACTTGAGTTGCTTATACAATAGACGGATGTTGACACCAAATTTGGTTGCTCTAGCTCTTATAGTCTCTGAGATCTCGGTGTTCATACGGACGGACGGACAGACGGACGGACGGACTTCGCTATTGATACTGATCAAGAATATATATACTTTATGGGGTCGGAAAATTTTCCTTCTGCCTGTTACATACATTTTAGCGACTTTAATATACCCTTTTACCCTATGGGTACAGGGTATAATTATGTGTAAATAAATCTCATTACATATTCCCAACTGAATCTCCAAATCAAATTAAAAGAAATTAAACTCCTTCCATTTGCAATGTGTGTAAATAATTAATTATTGATGAAATTGACTTTCTTTTTTATTTTCAATTTACTTAACTGGATTTCAGACTAAAAGTAAAAGTCAGCTAACTACTGGATTTACCCATAATAGGTTAATTCGTGTCATTAGCATTTGGTTCATTGGCACCCTGTTGATCCCCCCACGTGGAGCCTAGCAACACAACACGCAACTAAACTAATAAAAAACAAATAGTAGATCAGACTAGGCAATTGATGCGGATCGTAAATATATAAGTATATGTATAAATATGTATGTATATACATATGTACATACATACATATACATAAAAGCTCTTTTATCTAGGTTTTTTTTTTAACTTATATAGATTTCAAATCTTAGAAGTTATCGTTCATTTCTTTGATTTACTTTTGTCAATTTTTTGGAGTTTTTAGTAAAATTGAAATTTCAGATTTTTGAGAATTAAATTGATTTAGGAATTTATCATGCAAGTGGAAAACCAATAAAAAAAAAGAGTGAAAAAAAGGAATTAAAAAAAAAACAAAGTAAAAAAAAACATGCAACATTATATATTATTTCGTTTAGAGAGGCTTAGTGGCATGGGGGGGGGGGGATGGTTTAACTTACATTTAGAGGCAACAGGACCAGGAGAAGCAGGGGCAGAAGCAGCGGAGCGTGTAACCACATGGTGGCCCTGCCTGCCTCCACCTTTTACTCTTGCCTCGCTTTCGCTTCCTCTTCCTTTTTCACTTCCACTTCCTTTGTACTGTCTGTACGTCCGGACTGGCGCCAAATGTCCGTGCTGTGGTATGTGTGTGTGTATATGTATGTATTTTATAGATGTATTTGTGAGGCTGGCCTCCAAGGGATGTTGATTGTTGGAGTAGAAGCGGGATGCAGGTTTGTGGCGGGGAAATAGATGTTGCAGTAGCCTCCCTTTCTCTTTCTATCTCTCTCTCTCTCTCTCCCTTTATGGCCCTCTGTATATTCGTATCTCTCTATCTTTTTTTTTTTGTCTTGCTTTCTCACTCTCTTCTGCGTTTTAAATCTCGTGTGATTTGTCCTTTTGTTTTGTTTTCGTATCTGTTTCTGCTGCTTCTCTGCTGATTTTGTGCTACTTTCTCTCCTTGTTGTTGTCTCACATATACACTCACACACACATGGCAGGGCGTTTTGTTTTGTCCTTGACAAACGACGACAATGCAATTTTCAGCTGCATACTTTTGTGCGTTTCAGCTTAAAATCTTATGTAAAATTGATCCACAGCCACAGAAATCAAAAATAAGTGATAAAAAATTTCTAGATTCTATTCAAAATTTGTTTTGCTCACTATTAATTTCACACACACTAATGCACACACACACACATATACACAAACGGAGAAGAAAAATTTTCTTTCTGAGTGACGACACTTTTTAATACTCCTCTTTCAAGTATCCTCGTTCAGTATTTTTCAACACTCTCTCTCTCTCTCTCTCTCTCTCTCTCTTTTGTTTGTTATTTTTCTTTGTTCACTTTGTTTTAGTTCATTGCAACTTATGGTTTAAATAAAATATTAAAAAAAAAAAAAAGAAACTTCCAATTTTATTCCTTTGGCAAATGTTTATGGCCCGCCCTTCACCCTCAAGGCATACACAACTTCGTTGGGTAGCAGGAGTGGGGCGCAGCGAGAGTTTTGGGCTATAGCCAGAACGTGAGCAAGCATTTAGCGTGGGAGCGCACAACAACAACTGACACAAATTTCGGGGTTTTTTTTAACGTCCTGGTAACGGACATCTGGCATCTGCGACCGTTTGTAGGCTATAAAAAAGCTCAACTAACAGTATGGCAACCCTTAACATTTGTTGCTTTAACTTATCGGGTAGTGCATATCGATAGGTTACTAAACTAAATTATCGATAGTAAGGCATTTCGATTAAGCTGAATAATCATCATCTCTAATAATCGCGGGTGTTTTACATATTTCATTTGATTTTGTTAAAAACATGAGTAAAAAATCGACCCGATCGACTCGGCCGAAGCCGGATCCTGATGCCGCCGCAAAACCAATTACAGTCTCTGCTCTAAAGAAAATATTGTTCATCTCGAAATCTTTGTTGGAACTAGAAGATGCTGGCAATGGTCGTTTATGCCTAGAGCGTTTCTATCACCCAGGCAAAGGGCAACCGACTTTGTTTATAGTTCATCCAAATGGCCAAATGATGGAATTGTTGGAATATGCCGAACCAAGACGTAGTTGGTTAATCAACAACGAAGTATGCTCCAATGGTAAAATCTATATGACCATGCCCTTGGATCCCACACTGCTGGCAGTGCATCATTTGAGGAAACACTGTGGACAGAGTAAGAGAGTAAATTCCCTTTCGATACAGCTGATACTAATAATATATTTACTATATAATCTCAAGAAGCCATATCGTTGGATTCCATTGCCGTGGACGATCCTTCAACAACACGTCTGCTTACGAAATTCGTATCCAGCCATGGTCTTCAATGTATAGCAGATGTGAAGGTGTCTGGAGATCTTACATTTTACAAATACAATCCCGAACGCACTTTGGCATGGCTCTCGTTAAAGACGCGACAGGTTCAAGAGGTGCTTAAGGCCAAACAAATCCATTGTGGTCAGAATGCGGCTCAATCTCAAAATTTTGTACGTAGCGAGAAATTGCAAAATGAAAATCCATCCAGTGATATGGATTATTTGCGTATGTCCTGTGATATTGTAGGACGATATTTGGATCTCGATTTGCTTGAGATTTTGACCCGCCATCTAGATATACCTAAGGAAATCCAGGCTTTGGTGGAAGAAAAAAATGCATCACAAAAGCGCAAATCCCAGCAAGGACAAGCCGGAGCCCAAAGCAAGAAGATTAAATTAAATGTAGAATTCGAACAGGAACACAGTAAAGACCTAAAGAAGAGTGGTTTAATTGATAGTGATAATGGCAGCTCACCACCGACTCCCGTTACACCGGCACCATTGAAAGAGCACTCCATGACGGCCAAGGAGAAGGCCCTGGCCAAAGGAGCCAGAGGTAGCAAGAGTATAACCTCATTTTTCAAGATCAAATAGTCAAATAAAGTCAATATCTATCTAAAATTCAATTCATTTTCATTGTATATTTAATTTTTGTTTTTAATCATATTGATGAAAATAGTTAATTAATGTTTTATATCAAATTATTAAACAAATTTCAATGTACCAAAGGAGTGACCAAATTTGTTCATTCTGCAGAATTGTAGTCAAAATCATTGTAGTTTATTTAACCTATGGATATTTCATAATACAATTTATTTTCTAATATAATTGAGATGTATACATACATATACACCTAGATCTCGCTTTGCGTCGGGGATACGTTCCAAAAAAATACGACGCAAAGTGAATTAAGTTTTTCTATAGCAAACCATATAAAGATTGAGGATAGGTTCCAAGGTTGCGAAAATCGTACATTTTTTAAGTATTTGAATTTAAAAAAGCAATAATTTAAAAAAAAAAAAAAAATTATATATCATTTTATTTCATGTTATAGATTCTATAATGTAGAATCTAATATATAATGACTACATAAAAGGCAAGCAAATGGCAAAATGAGTCGAAACAACAAAAGGGGAATTCCCCCGTTTTGATAGCATAGCGCTATTAGAACGAAAAGTGCTGCCACCTTTTGGAAAAAAATAAGTGCTCCAAAAAAGATTAACGACTCTTTGGCAACGCAACATCGAAATCTAACGACGCACAATGAAAATTAGTGTTAATTGATCAGCGACGCAATTTCGAAAAAAACGCAAACCGAAACGACGCAAAGCGAGGTCTATGTGTATATATATGTATATACCTTTCTATTGTGATCCGAACCTGTATAATGTTTTGCTTAAAAATTGGTTTATAGTTAATTACAGAATTCATTTAATGATGCATGGCTCAAATCAAGATTGAGTTCAGGTTGTTGATTTTGCCTTTATTATAATACCATTAATGATCTGGCATTTCCAAATGATTGGAATTTTGCATTCTAGAACTTTCACCTTCATGAAATGTAAGTCAAAAATAGAATTAAAATGTAAACTCAATGTAATTTTTCAATTTTCATAGAACTCTTAACCTACAAGCAACTATGTTTCCGATTCATTTATAATGCATGAATCAAATCTCCATATGTATATATCAGGTTTCATTGGAAAACTTTCAACCGATGTGAAATGTTTATAAATAAAAATAAATTCCATTTAAAAAACTTTCAAAGCATATTTTCGTTACTATTCAATAAAACTCTTTTAGGACTGATTTAATTTCATTTGTTTTAGTTAGTTTATTTTTATAGTTAGTTTCCTTTCCTTGTTTTTAGGTAAATCAATGTTAACTTTTCTTTATTCACTTTTCAGACTAAATATTCTTAAATAGTATTCACTTTTGTATATCCTTTAATCTATATAACTATACAAGGTATTCGGAAGGGGATTTTAATTATATATTTATATCACACACAATTTACACACACACTCATGTTCAAGCCATTCAAATCGGTAAGACACAAAGAAATATATATATACATATATATAATTTCAAACAAAAGCGACAAAATATAAAAAAAAAGAAAACAAAACCAATTAGAATGACAAATTTTGTTAATTGTTTAATGTGTCTAAAATTACACTAAAGCAGTAAAAATAAAAATGAAATGAAAAAAAAAATAACCTCAATTCAGTTTGTTCGACCACTAAATATATATATGTATACATATATATATAGAAGGGAAGATCCTTATCTGATTGTTAAGCTATTGTACATTTATACGATAAATATTATTGCACTTACACACACACACACACTAAAACCAAAACAGAAATCGAGAAAATAAAAGGCAAAAAAAAAAGTAAAGAAACATAAAAAACTATACAAAATTTATCAAATATATATATAAATATATATATATATATAATGAAGTACATGGAACGAAGTCTTATGGCTGCATAGCTAGCACACATTCGTTTTGGCCTTCCAACACACACTCTCTCTCTCTCTTTCTTCTACCACTGTCTCCCTCTATTTCGGGTTTTGGCCTTTGATTTTTTTTCTCTTTAGATTTCACAGTTGCTTTTGTTGAATAAACAATTCTGGCTATTGATCCTTCTTCTTTTGCTGAGTGTTGAGATTAGGATTATCACGACGTCTAAAGGCAGATGGGAGGCGATCCAATAGAGCCAACAATATGCTGCCAGGTAATCGCTGATGCCTATTGATGAGATCCTCAATGGCGGTAGCCACCTAAACAATAAATAAAATAATAATAAAAAAAAAAAGAAATACGTAGAAACAAGTAGATATTATGTTACTTTATTTCGGGTTTACTCACTTTTATTTGCAACTCCTGCGGCGATAGGCTCTCATCGTATGGAATGGGTGAACCCAGATAAGTCCGAAATTTAACAGGGAATCCACCGTAGATGGGATATACCGGTATACGAACTTTATTGTACAAACGCATAAAGAATGTACGAAATATGCCCACCTGTCGGAAACCTTCTCTTAAATTTTGTGTAAAGCAGGGTATTATTGGAACTTTAGCCTCTTGGGCAACTTTAGCGAAGCCAACACGATTTCGCCACAATAGCTCATAATAATGATCACCGAATTGGGCCTCATAGACACCGCCCGGTGATATGGCCAATAGATTGCCATCACGTAATATGCTTACACATGATTGCACTGTACCGGGACTAACATGAAATGCCTCCGATATGGTACCCCAACCGGGCAATTTGAATAGAAAACGATCACCGATCGTATAAATTAATCGTTCACGTTGCAATAGCATTCGTGAATTTAGATAATACATATCAATCGGTATCGCTCCATGATAATAGACAATCAATGCCGGACCCTCTTGGGGTATATTCTCCAAACCTATCACCTCATAACCATGATAAATTCTTGCATGTGCATCCCAAATGGCAGCCACAATCTTTCGACCAACTTGCCAGAAATTTCGATCCGATTGTACTGCTCGCATAATGACTTGCCTAAATTGGAAATATGGAAAATGATTGGAAAAAAATAGAATTATTTTAATTATGCTTAATAATTATTTTTTAATAATTTATTTAGTCAAAAAAAAAAAAACTTATGTTACTTATGTTAATAAGAACTTTAAATCATCTATTAATAAAACTTTGATCTATTTAAAAAGAAAAATCACGATCCAACTGTATATCTATTCGAATTAGATTTAAAAAATATATATACAATTTGACAATTGGTTTATTATTTAAAAATATTTATAATCTACGAGCTTGTAAAGTTGAAATTACAATTATTTTATAAATTTTTTAATAATCGAAAATATTTGTTGTACTCTAAAAGACATTTTTGGTTTTATTTGATCAGAAATAATCTTGTTCGTTCATTTTATGAAATTACTAAAATATTTATGGAAATTTTTCATAATTAATAAACGGAATAATATTTTTATTTTTATCGTTAAAATATTAGTGATTGATATTCGAAGAATACAGTTTTGCCTAAACTTAAAAGTTAAAACTTAATTATATAGATCTAAATGAATTTTATTATTTAAACAAAAAAAACTATTTAATTTAAATAAAAGAAAAGGCAAGGAATATTTATACCGAAATCATTCACAATGGATCCGATGAATTGCCATGCATTCATTTTATTTACCACTTTTTAACCAATTTATTCCACTTCATCATCATTTTTCAAGAAGTTTTCGAAATTGAGATTCATCAAAATTAAGATAAATTTCACCTGTTTACTTTGTTTACTAAACCTTTCTAGAACGGTATATTCTAAAAGCAAACCATTTCAATATCTTGTTTGTTTTTGTTCCAAATTTGTTTTTTAGGAATGATTTTCTAAATAGATTTTTTGTAGAAGTTTTCCAAGAAAAAAAGAGCATTAATAGTTATCAATTTTCATTTCCCAGTTTTGCATTGTAAAATTTAAAACATATTTTTGGTGGCATTGATCTACCTCCTCCCCCCCCCCCCCCCTGTCTCCCCCGCGCTATTTGTTAGATGGGTGTGCGTGTTGTTGCCCTTTGTTATCAGAGAATCCACAATTGAATTCAAAACCATTCAAAGAAATCTACGTAAGAACTATATGTATTTATATATATATATATATACAGATTTGAAGAGCAAAGAAAACACCTTGTGTGTGGATTTCATTGATTTATTTGAAAAAGTGATAACACCTGCCATTGCCATGGCCATTGAAAACTAAATTTAAATAGAATTATCAATTTTGCAAATTAATTAGAGCCGTCCGACAATAGAAACTGCATGCCATGGCAACTCAATATTATGATACTGGCAAAAATCCAAAAAAAATATATATATATTTTAAATTTTCCCCTCGATTTTTGTTCCTATCAACTGATAATGATAAGAAATGCACGCACTTAGCTCAAATCAAATTCAAAATCAAAGAAATATATAAATGTTTCCAACAATAATTGTTTTCTACTTTTTATAGGTGCAAAAATCGGATATAGATTAATGTCACATATTTTAATTTTTAGATTTTGCAACCAAAAAAATAAAAAAAAAGTTTCAGAATTGTGATCGTGGTATAATAGATTGATAAGAAATAGCTACACTTAACTATATATACTTTGAATATTATTGAAGATACAAAAATGATCGAAGTCCATACCGAAATTTGTATACCTTTTCAAAATCTTCATTTGACAATTAAGTATTATGGATGGAATATTATTTGTGCTAAAAACCAAAACTGTTTAAGCCCGCTAAGATCAACAAATTGGAAAATAATTATTGTAAAGACAATTGTAAGATATAAATATTATATAGATACTATATACATAGGTAATGTATAGTCCTCCGATTTAAAAAAAAAATGTTGTCAGATACATTATGAAGTATATTTAACTAGTGAAAATTAATTTTAGTGAAAGTAACTGAAAATACAAAAAGTTTTTTGTTCAAAAACAATTTGAGAAACATAAGATATAGTCGACCGATTTTTCAGAAACTTGTTGGAGTTATTTATAAATGTAAAATGTCTAATAAATACTTAATTTTGTAATAATCACTTGAAAAACAATCAATTTATTTATGTTAAACTAAATGATATAGTCTTAAGATCATAATAATTTCAAGAGATACAAAATTTTAACCCAGTAGCTTTAATACTCTCAATCAGACGGATGAAAATGGCTTTAACAACTCAGTTCGTTGTGCTGAACAAATATATGTATGTATTATATAATCAGATTATATAGTCAGCTTCCTTCCACATTTTGCAAGGGTATAAAAAAAAATTGTAATTATCTTCTTCTTGATGAGAATCCCATCGTAATGATGATAATATTTTATTTATTTTTGTTTTGGCGGTGGATCAACACACAAAAGATAGAAACGAAATCATTTTGTGTATAATTTTTATGGTTCTATAATTTCTGTGATTACTTTTATGACAAATTGGGTCTGGTGGCATTGATGGCGTCGTTTGTTCATTAACTGATATGGAGCTATTAGTAAGCGCTTAGCAAACTTCTCGACATCTCCTCTCTCCCCTTATCGGAGCAAAAGCGAACAATATATATGAATATATGTATGTATGTATATACATAGATGATATGCCTGTTGTACTATATTTGAGTGCTTATCGAAAAACAACAAAAAATAGAATAACTAAATATCAAAAATACCCTAGAAGCATATAATCTATTCTATTATTACAATTTTAGTTAAAATTTAAGAGGAAAAATCTTTAGTTTAATTATTCGACCTTATAATATTTTGCTAGTATACAATATTTCAAAATTATCGATCGATAACTTTAATTGAAATTGATTACAGATCTCGATAGTTTCTCAATAGTTAAACAAAATGGATCAAAGAGGTAATAAACAGTTTTCGATTTCTTCGCTTTCAGATTTTGGGAATCTTTAGATTTGTGAAGATCTCAAAATCTTTCTATTTTATACAGAATTTACAGGGTATAACAATGTACACTGGAGTGCTTATCGGACAAGAAGGGAAATAAAATTGAGAAATGAAATAAATTGAAAAAAAAAAAAAGAAAACAACAACCAAAAAGCTTTCTACTATTGAAGGCCACGACACTTCGATTTCGCCTAACTAGAAATGTTTATAATGTGAATGTGTTTGTATTTGTAAATTGTTGTCTGACCTCTGACTAGATTTCAAATAGAATCAATGGGAATTGCTAATGATATGTCTATTTGGTAGGGTAGCTATTTAGTGGCTATCACTAAAAATTGTTGCAGCTTTTTAGTTGGTTAATTAGCATTGACGAACCGGTTCCCTCTATTCGCTAGAGAGTTGAAACAAAATATTGAAATGAAAGGGTTAAAAGAGGGTGAGGGGGTCGGCGAAAAGATATCTCTGTATACATATATAAATATATGTATTTGTATATACATATATGTATACATATGTATAATTCAAAATGCAAAGTCAGCCAAGTAAAAGTTGCCTCTGAGCACCTAAAATAAAACCCTCAAACAGAGATCTCATTTGCTTAACAGTTGTCCAAAAGGTCAGGAGCGAACTTTAGTTAACAGGTGATAAAATATGGGGCCTTTAAAATGCTATCTTAAAGTGTTCGGAGAAATTGAAAGAAAAAAAAAATACAGAGGTCCATGATAACCTATATAAACTATTCGAAAAATTATTTTATTCTCTTTCCCGGAGACTTTCTCTACTGGAGCTCTTAAATTATATAAAAAGTAATTTGTAAAAACGCTCATGTAAATATGAGCCACTTGGGCCACTTGGGAGACTTATCAAAAAGTCAAAGCCAAGGTGGGGACTAGGGCCAAAATACAGCGGGATCAGCATGAAATTGTTAATTCAATTGCATGGTCAACAAAAAAAGAATAATAGGTAGGAATACATACATAAATACATACATACATACATACATATGTACATACATACATATGTATGTTAACGATTCGGTTCATTGGCCAAAGTTTTTCATGTAATTTTGTTTATCTTCTTCGTTTTTTTTTTATTGTAAAACGTGAATACTTGGAACTATTTGCAATTGTGATTCATTAAAAAAATAGTATAGGTCTTAAAGAAAAAATTCAACTTTTGAAATTTCTTAAATAGATAAAATAAGTTAAAAAATAATTTAAAAAATATCTTCTACAGTTTGAAAATATTTAAAAAGACATCAAAAAGCTCAAAAATGTTTTAAATAAAATTCTCTTTTAATTAAAAATCTTGTAATATCGATAGATTAGAAATTTGAAATTGTTTCAAAAAAAATTACTAACGAATTCAAATTAGAATTCTTGGAAAGTTTAACAGATTTATTGTATTTTGATATATTTCGAAATAAATGAAAAAATTCATTATTGACAGGATCAAAATACTTATGAAATATACTCTCAGGATATTCTATTGAATTTTTTCTAATCTTTCTTCTGTTAATAATATATATGTTTATTTTCTATAAGGTTTTAGTGTATATTATTAATTTACCTGTGCAATTTGTAGATGAAGAGCACCAAGAATGATATGTAAATGAGAGCAACAAAGACCAAAGGCAGCAGGAATGTGACAATCAGCGGCGTTAGAAAGCGATATAGCCATAGTGAATAATCCAGATCGATGTACGATGCTAATGGCGATATATACGCACCATATATATATATAGATATATATTTATATACATATATACAATACATGAAAGTAACAATAGCAGAAGAAAAAAAAACAAAAAAAAAAACGAAACAAAATAAAACAAAAAAGATAAAGTTTTCTTAAACATTTTTGGCATAACAAATGAAATATAATTATATTACTCACACAACATGGTCTGAGGATTCTTGAATAAGTTCGCTAGGAATTCCATTTTAGGGCAAAAAAAAATTATATATGACATATATTAAGGTAGAATTTGTTGTTGTTTCTTTTTTGTTATTTATTATATACTATTTGTTTATAATTGAGGTTTCATTTGTTGTTCTTGTTGTTGCTGTTGTTGTTGGCCCAATTTTCACTTTTGCCGCTTTCTTTCCTTTTGCCTTTCTTTCTCATTCGCTCGCTTCTTTTTCGTTTGGTTTTTTGTAATATTATTGTATGTATAAATGTTCGTAGCGCGTTTGTCGTCGTTCTTAATTAAACCGCTATTGTTTTTCACATTTTTCACATTTTCCTCCTTCATTTGTTTAATGCACTTTGCAATTGTTGCTGCTGTTGTCTCATTACTTGAGCTATCAATAAAATTAACATTTTACAAATTCAACCGATGCACTTTGGCTTTCGAGCTCTTTAACGCATTACAGCTTTGGCCACATTGTGTTTGTGTGTGCTTTCAATTTGTTGCTCGAACACTTAATGTTAATAATACTAGATTCAGTTTGTGTTTTTGTTGAATTCGGTTTTTTGGTTGTATATGGTGTTGGCTAACGTTTCAAAACATTTGGTAACAACGTAAACCAATTGAACGTAAACATACCATAATCGATATTGTTATCAGGACTGTTAAACGATAATCACTGTCGATTTATCGATAACACAAAAACGTAAATCAGAAACAATACAGCCTCGAAGACGACACAAAACGGGACGAAACAAAGCGACGCAAAAATTAATTGGAAAACGGAAAAACAAAAGGCAAAACGGATGTCCATCCTGCCAGCCAATGTGTAAGAGACATTGCTGCAAATTTCAAAGCAACAATATTAATGCATTACCATAATAATGATTAAAAAAAAAAGAAAACAATTCATATACATATATGTATGTATGTTACTTTTGCCTGTGAGTGTGTGTATGCGTGTGCAAATTAAATGTAGATTTGGTGTTGTGCTACATGTTTGTATATGTGTACCCTGTGAAAAGGCAAAGTACACACTACCTAAAAAGATGTTTTACTACCGTAATTCTTCTACCACCTGCTGACCGCTAACCCATCTCCACCATTTTGCTAATTCTTTCCCCCTCCCAAAAACGGCACCTGATAGCAGCGAAAAACAAGTCGAATAATAATATAAACATCACGCGTTTCTCTATGTATGCATATGTTTGTATGTAGACACAACGGCAAATCGAATTGGGTACCTACCATATGCGTGTATGTGTATGTGTTAATGTACATACATATGTGTGCGATTTGGCCTCCTCCGCCCCACACATATACATACATGCATACATACACGTATCGTTTTAAAGTAATTTGAACTAGTGATAAAAGTTGCATCTCCAAATGTTAATTAGAAATACGCAAGAACTAAAAAATCATTTGAAACAAAAATATCTATTCGTTTTAGCAAAAAATATGAAATTGCGTATACTTGATTTGATTAATTCTCTGGATAAAATTATTAATTGCCTTGCATAATGTTATTCAATCATAATAAACCACGTATGTACATTATGTGGCCTGATTGTGGATAAATATCAATAAAATGTGTTAGATATACATACAACAAATACTTCTCTCAAGCGTAGCTTAACAATTTATATACTCATTTTTTTAAAGGTTTTTTGTAGTATAGGATAGATAGAATTTGAGTGGCTTAAATTTGGATTCAAATTGAATTTCGAAACTTCGAGAGAGAGAATTCTATTTCATGAACTTTTGTTCCTATTTCAAATATTTTAATAATACATATTGCCCAAGTAGTATATTATATATGTGTTTTATATATATTTAAAGTACATACATACATACATAGTTGAAAAAGATCAAATCTTTTTTAGTAATCAGTGAAAAAGGTGCACTTTGTTCTTTTATTTTTAAATTCTTTATTCAATTATAATTCGTAACTGGTTAAAGCTTAAAATTAACGGTAAGGTAAGGTCCAAAGTCTATTAATGAGTTAACCGAAAGGTTCTTAAAGTAACATTTTAGATGTCAACATATTGAAGATGCAGATATGAAATATCGCTTAAACCAATAAAATTCGACTATTTTGCACTTCCAAATTTCGACACAATTTAATGTAAATTTCTTAAAAATATATCAAACATTTTTCAAAGCAGAGAAAAATCGGATTATACATTTCTGAATCAAATTAAAATTGTAGTTACATTTGTAAATTCATATATAAATAGATATAGATATATATATATATATATATATATATATATATATATATATATATATATATATATATATGTATATGTATCTACATGATATACATACGAGAAATAAATCAAAGAATATATTATTTTAGTTAGAAATTTTCAATATTGTCAGATATACAAATTTAGAAGAATTATGATTGCATTTTAAGGTAAGTCCATGGAATCATTCAGAAATAAATAACCAAAACAAACGAAAAAAAAAGGAACGCAAAATTTACTTGTGAATGGTGGAACTAAAAGTGTTATATTGATTGATTGATTGATTGGTTGGTTTGGTTTGGTTTGGTTTGGTTATTTGGAATGGTTCGTTGAAAAGTATTTTGTATTTGTAGGTTTTCACAGCCCACAGGTTTTGTTGCCCATGTTTTGCCAATTAGTTACACCTGTATTTGTTCCCACATATTAGACCGAATATTTCGTGTATTATGGCGACACCTGTCAACCAAAAAAATTTTAATCTATAATGCATTTCTTATTTTGCAGTACGTGGATTGGCAAGTGATCTATAACAAGGTGAAACAATTAACAACATAAACAAAATACAACATAAACGGTACAGAAAATAAATACAAATAAAAAAAAAAACAAGTTTGATGATGGAAGAGCTTCAATTCCCGACCACATCGAATGCAGCCGCTGGTAATACTGGATCCGGAGTTAATCCAGTTGTTAATACTAGTAACATTGGCTGGGCTAAAAGTGAAACCGAACCGGAACAGACTTTGCGGCAACGTGGAACATCCCCAAGTTCCAGTACATCATATTCCTATACAGGCAGCGCCCTGGCCAGTGCCAATCTAAATGATACACCAATAACGACCAGTGGTGAATCAAAATCAAACGGTTCAGGATCAACGGCAACATCAGATGGTGCTGGAACCACCGATGATAAAAATAAAGATGAGGATGAGTCTCTATATGAGTGCAATATATGTCTGGATACAGCTAAAGATGCAGTAGTCAGCATGTGTGGCCATCTCTTCTGTTGGCCCTGTCTCCATCAATGGCTATTGACGCGACCAAATCGTAAATTGTGCCCAGTGTGTAAGGCAGCTATCGATAAGGATAAAGTAATACCCCTTTATGGTAGGAATAGTACACGCCAAGAGGATCCACGGTAAGTTTGCTACGAATATTTTTGTATATTCAATACTAATACCCATTATTTATTTAGAAACAAGGTACCACCACGTCCAGCTGGTCAACGTACAGAACCGGAGCCGGCAGGCGGTTTTCCTGGTTTTGGTTTCGGTGATGGTTTCCATATGTCATTTGGCATTGGTGCCTTCCCCTTTGGCTTCTTTACATCCTCATTAAATATTGAACCTCGTCAAGCTGGTGGTGAGTTATATCGAATCGAATTTGCTATATAATATAGATTCAACTGTTAAGCACACAAAAAATTTACTTTTTATAATTATTTGCGTGTTTTACTGTTAAAAGCTTCGATTTGGTTTTTAATGCAATTGTTAAATACCATATGCCATCTCTTTCTAATCAATATATACATATATATATGTACATATATACTCTTTTTTGCTGATTTAGCTAACAATCGTGGACAAACACAGAATGAAGACGAGCAGGCTCTATCCCGACTGTTTCTCTATTTGGCTTTCTTGTATATTGGATGGCTACTTTTTGCATAGCTCAGTTTTAAACGTGGCAGCCGTTATTCAATCAATTTAAGTAAACTAAAAAATTAAAAGGACAAGGACAACGACTACAATGACGGCGACGATGACAGGCAACTAAATTGCATAATAGTAACAACAACAATTAGCAGTATCCTCTGGCAGAAGCAAAATTCCAGCAGTTATTACAATTATTACTACTAAAAACAGTAAAGGATGAAATTATATGGAAGAACGCACACATTTAAACACACACACACACACACACACACACGCGCGCATACAGATGTCGAAGTGGACATATAGTACTCGGTTTTCCACTGTGATTAACTTCAAATTGCGTTTTTGTATACCAATTCGTTTTCATTGAACATTTTAAATGTCATCTCTATCAACGACTTAAATACTCGATTCTAATATTTTCCTTATTTTTTTTTTTTCGTTTTGGCAAACCATAAGTTAAATTAATGCGGCAAGAATTGAACTGAACTCTGTTCGGAAGGTGTGTGTGTGTGTGTGTGTGATTTTGTGGTTATGCAGTTCAATTGATCGGTCTTGAGAAGTCTCTTCATGTAAACCAGATTGTGAAACATAAAGGCCAAAAAAAGCAATCCTTTCCACATTTACTTGGGATCGAAGGAGACGGTTAACGTCTAAAATTATATCTACATACATAAATGCATACACATTTAAAAAAAAAAAAAAAAAATATATATATATATATATATATATATATAGATATGTATATGGAAATTGTAAAAATAAATGGAAATACATAATGAAACAAAAGACAAGCCACACAGACCATAAATATTTCATATTGCCTATATTGTAATTCATTAATCGTGTTGTCTTCTTTTTTTTTGAGTAAAATTTTTTATTTTGTGTGTTTGTTTATTATTTATAAAATTTTTAAAATGTCTTTTGTGTTTTTTTAAATGTGTATAATATATAAATAAAAAATATTAAGCAAATTAAGGGGCATATTTATGGTAAATTACGAAAAACGAATTTTTTTTTATTGAAATTTGAAAGCTTTGAAATCATCTTTAATTTTAAAGCATTGGGATATGTCATGGGATCCATTTATATTTGATCTTTCATGATCAAGGAACACTTAAAAAACATTGGAAACACAAAAATTTACTATTCATAATGTATATTAATGAGACAGACAAGGTAAGAAAATGTATATACATAAATTGGATATTATAACGCAGACTTTATATAGTAGCTGATCTTAAGTGAGCCAATCTAGACGGATAATCATGTAAGATACAGCTGTGGAAATGGAACTTTAAAACAGAAAATCATTTACAACTCAGCTCTTTCGGAATATCCTTTGGCCAGATAATAACACCAATAATATTGTTCAGATTTTATAGTGTTACTTTTGCCATGATCGTTGAAATTCTCTTATATCATAAGAACGTAAATCGTAATAACCGAAAGTTATGAGTCCTTTGGAACAGAATTGCTGGAGAAAACGCCCAGAGATCCTCCACGGCAGCTTTGTTAAAGGAGGAAAATGAAAGCCTTTTTAACCACTATCTTGTTAAATACAAAAAATGTGTTTTTTGTTTAATTAAACCAAAAAATATCTAAGTGACGAATATTTAGATAAATTTTCGTTTCCATTCCAAATGATTTTTACTTACATTTTAATCAAAAACACCTTGATCTGGCTAAAAAACTATATATATATACATATGTATGTACATATATATATATTTGTTATTGTTGTTGTTTGGTAAATTTTTTTTTAATATATTAAAATTTTTATTAATGCATTTCAGTGTAAAAATTAAAATGACACATTTTTCCTTACGTAAATTTCACATGTTTCTTCAACTTCTACTATAACTTCCTGCTTTATCGTTCAACCCTTATTTGCAAATTTCGCTTCTTGCATTTTGTTGTTGCTTGTTTGTTTTTGTTGTTGTTGTTGTTGTTGTTGTTGTTGTAATGACAAGTATATAGAACAAAATACAATATATAGGGGGCCATATAAATCGGCAATTAATTCTGATTTTGTATTGCTCAACAATCAAAATCCATTGCAGATATATAGCCCAATACATTTAAATATATATATATATATATATACATATATGTAAGTGTATATATATATGTATATATATATACATCAATTACAATTAGAATCAATTGTGTAAATTTAATTGCAATTTTATTGTTTCCAGTTTATTATCTAATTTTATTTGCATTTTGCTGGTTGTTTTTGTTTTTTTTTTTTGTTTTTAAGCACGATTATTTCTCTCCCTTTTTTTTTTGTTTTGTTTTATTATTTTGTTTGTTTTTTTTTTTTTTTTTAGTTTTTTCGATTCAATTGTACAATTTACCGAAAACGATCTTCCTTCTTTCCGGCCTTACGAAACAAATAATAAGTAATAAAGTTAATATATAAATTTAAATTTTCTAAAAGCCAAAATGTAATTTAATTGTTAACTTAAAAGTTTTATAATATTGGGGATTGCTGGCATTTGTCATACTAGAATTTAGTATACATTTTTCTCCTGCTTTTGCACATTGTTTAGCCTAGATTTGCCGCCGATAGATTGATTGACAGATCGATCTACTATGTATATATATACTTTATTTATATTTAGATGTATAAATAAAAACCCATGTAATACGCACACATACTTATGTATGAAGTAAAGAAGGAATTTGCATTTTTTCCGTTTTGTTTGGTTTTCTGTATTCAAAAAAGAGTTTTTTTTTCCCCCCATTCCCTTAAAATTGTATTTCAAATCTGATTTGATGGCAATTTTTTAATATAGGAACGAACCTTCATACATATGTACGTATGTATGTATGTATGTATGTATATATGTGTGTGTCTGTATGTATTCTGTATGCATGTATTCTATATAGCTCTCCAATAGCACAAAAAAAAATACAAAAAAATAAACAAAATATTTAATTTTTATAAGCTAATTTCTTAATAATTTGTTTTATACTGCACGGAGGATTGTGTGTGTGTGTGTGTGTATGTATGTGTGTATTTAAAATATCGATTTCAGATTCTTAAGAGAATTATGAGATTTAGCAGAGAATTTATCTTGACTAATCGGGTACAACAGAGAGAAAGAAACACACAGAGAGAGAAGGAGAGTGATTTATAGAAAAATTAGAAATGATCTTAACGCCATCTGATAATATATTTAGTTCTCGAATAAAACTTACAATAACTAAAATAAAAATTGTCGTTGGAAAAGAGGAAATATAAATATATTTCAAAATTCAATTTCAATCAACATATTTTTATATAAATTGATCGCAAATAATTTAAAATAATTGATTTGTATATAGTTTTTGAAATTTAAAAAATATTTAAGTAGTGTTTGCAACTGGAAATTATGTTTTAAGTAATATTTCATTTTAATATGTTGTTTTTGTAATTGTTAGGACTTTCAGTTTTCGGAATAGTATTAAATTTTTAAAAGTTATTTTCGTAAGTATTATCATTGGAATACAATTTAATACAAATTAACTTTTATAATCAGTTAAAGTTTTGAAAGTTTTCAAAAGATTCCAGTTGATAAGTAATTACATTTTTTTCTCGCTCACTCTCTTTCTCTCTATGTTAATAATCATTTGGAAAATTTATTATTGAGAAAAAAGCAAAAAAACTAAATTGTAAAATATACATTTTTTTTTGGTTGGCTTGAAGAATGGAAAACTATGGAAAATTATGAAAGACTGTACGGAAAATTGAGAATTGATTTCGTTCGATTTGTATTTCATGCTCTTAATTACCATGGCCGTTATACCATGGTTGTAATACTTTGCTTCTGTTAGGCACTATTTCCTTTTCGTTTTCTTTTAATTCTCGTGTTTTTATATTTTTATTTTTTTTTGTCATCTTTTTCAATTTGTGTGATTTTATTTTTTTTTTTATTTAATTACTGTTTTTCTTTTTCAAGTTTAAAGTTGTTGTGTATTGTTGTTGTTGCTGTTGTTTGCTTGGGTTTTTTTTTTTGCTTAGTTTTTAGGTTTGCTTTCGATTTGTATTTTAATTTTCACTTAATTCAGTTTTTTTCTTGTTTTGGGCTTAAGTAATTTAAAGACCGCTTCTAGTAAAATATTGCTATATATATATATGTATATATATATACATATATATGTATGTATGTATGTATATATTGTATATTTTTTAAATTTATTATTGTTTTATGTTATACCCCAAAAATTTGTTATTTTATTGTTTTTGCTCTCGAGAAAAATGTACAATTTGTGAAATCTTACGATTTTCTTGTGTGTTTTTTTTTTGTTTTGTTGCGGTCCTTTCGTGTTTTTTTTTTTTCGTTTTTGTCTATTTATTATTATTATTATTACTAACAAAAAAATGCGTATTTGTTTTAGTCGTACAACAACGAAATACTTTACATTTATAAATATGTTAATTTTCATTTTTTTCTTGTTTTTTGTTTTTCAATCTTTATAAGTACATATATACATATATCTATATATATATATATACTATATATACATACATATATGTATATATATATATATATATGTATTTAAGTGGCTTAAAATCTACATATACATTTAATTGTTTAATTTTGTAATTTTAATTTATACATTTACAATACAAGTTTTTTTTCGTTTTTTGTTTTAAAGTAAATTAATTTATTAAATTTAAATTTTTTTTTTATAATTTATATTGTATTCATTTTTTTGGGTTTCAACTTCTCAAGCAAAGTTGAAGCAATTTTTTGTTTTTTTTTTTGTTTTTAAATTTAAATTTAACTGAAATTTAAATCAATTAGTTAATCATTTAAATAACGGTGGATCGTTCGATTCATACTTTAATGAATTGCTTTACATATTACATACATACACACACACACACACAGACAGAGACAGACACAGTCACATCTACATACACAAACACACACACGCACACTCACATACAAACACACATACATATGTATATATGGGTTTTGTTTAAAATAGAAAAAAGAGAAATAACATTTAATGATCTTTTTTTTTAGTTGTTTGTTCAAAAATTTATCTGAATTGAAAATCAATTGAAACTCTTCTTTTTTAAATGATCCGATCTTCTACACACACATACATATGCACATATGTACGTATGTATGCATATTTCGAAAATTTGAAAAAAACCCTCCCCGCGTTTTATAAAACTTACAAAAAAAAACCTTTTCTTTTTTTTTTGTTTACTTTTTTTTGTGTGGTTTTAAATTAAAACTTAAGCAATTCTTTACATCATTTAAAAGCTATTTAACAAAAAAAAAAAATATAATAATAATAATAAAATAATTAGTCATACATCGGGAAAACTACACAGCAAAAAGTAAACTATGCATTTTCCTTGTGGCGTAATTGTTGTTGCTTTTTCGATACTTTCGCGATTGATATATATATATTGATATAGATATATACATCGTTTTCAAAATCAGCGCACAAACAACAAAATTGAATGTTGGGGTTTCTGGGAGAGGGGATGGTGGTGGTATTGGTGTAGAAGATTTAAAGAGAAAAACAAATACAAAACAAATTACACACAAAAAATATTTTTTAAGTAACTTTGAGATCATTTAAATGTATTTTTGATGTAAATGTATGTAAAGAATTCATTTTTTTTTTTTGTTTTTTTTGTTTTTGTTTTTGTTGTCGTTTTTCTTAAATTTAGCGATTTTTACAAAACATCTGAAGCAACTGTTACTCTTCTATATAAAGAGACCCACACTGAAGTCAATATACACCAACATGATTTTTAATTCTGATTAAGAGATTTTTCAAAATGGGGAGGAAAAACTAAAAAAAAAAAAACAAAATAAAAAGAGAAAGTACAAGGAAAAAAAAAAAGTGACCCAGGCTGACACATATAAATCGACGGAATTCATATATCTACACATGTATATATATATATGTATATATATAGTATTGTCTTAAAGTAATCATTAACCGATTACTTATTTTCACTTTTCATAATATCATATTGTATGCATTTGTGGTTCCTTGTTCCAGGCTTACAATATAGATTTTTCTAGAATCTAGATAGAATCAATTTTACAATAGGTCACTTTCTTTTTTTTTATTTTTGTTTCTTTTTTTTTTTAACGAGATAATATTTATCAATACATTTTTGATATTGAACGAACAACCTTTTTATGTGTCTCTAGCCTCAGTGGTTTCATTGCCAACAGTGGCAGTGGCAGCATTTACTACCACTGCCATGGCAGCTGCCACATTGACATGTCGCAACATACGCAACTCTTGGGCAGTATTATCAACATCATTTGATGTTGTATCTTCACGACAGCCGCTTAAATTTAATGCAGAATTTTCAACATTTGTATATTCTTTAAGAAATTGTTCATAGGTGCTAAGATGATGATGTTGTTGTTGTTGTTGTTGGTGTTGTTGCTGCTGCTGCTGATCGGAGGCGGTGTTGCTATAGGGCGGTGGTGGTGGACGGTCCTGATAGGAGACAAGTTGTTGTTGTTGCTGCTGTTGTTGTTGATGTGTCTGCTGCTGCTGTTGCTGCTGCTGATGGAGTTGATAGCTTTGATCTCCAGTTGATTGGGCATAGAGTACTTCATCTACTTGTAGAGCTGTCATTGAGGCCAAACCTTGTGGTGATGTTGGTGATTGTTTAATTATGGCCACAGCTGATCTATCGATAAGTGGATTATCATCAGTGGAGGTCCTAGTATTGATGCTGATGTTTGTATTACTATTGCTATTGTTGTTGTTGTTGTTGGTGCTGTTGTTGTTGCTGTTATTATTGTTATTATTATTATTATTATTATTATTGTTGTTGTTGTTGTTGTTGTTGTTATTATTATTATTATTGCTGATGTTGCTGTATTCGCTGATTTGTGCATTGGTGGGGTTTGCGGACAGATTGGGCGCTGCTTCATGCAGCTCATGCTATTCCTTTATAAGGCGATAGATATGATGCGTGGTGCCACTATTCTGGGCCGCCACCTCGAACACATACGCTATACATAGCAGTGTCTCTTGCGTTTCACGCGCTCGCATTACCTACAAAAAATAAAATATATATTTTTATATATATTTTTTTTTTGTTATAAATTTGTTTTTCTCTACTCACTTGCAGTATTGTAAAGTTCTCGAGTACACTGTTCATCATATAGCGTTCAGGTAAATTCTTCAGCTTTTGTATGAAATTAATCATATATTCGCACATCGGTGAACGCTGTATGCGATACACATAGCGATTGTTCTCTAAACGGGAATACTCACTCTCTACCTTCTCAACCACCTGTTTACCAAATGAACAAACTATTGTCGAGCATACAAGTTCGATATTCTCATTACTTTCATATCTAAAAAAAAGATATAGACAGAAATATTTAATTGCAATTTATGAATTTATGAATTTATTTAAATTTCACTTACTGGCTTGTTACTCCATAGAAATCCCCCGTTTCGCTACCAGTTGTTATATCCGTATTTAAATCCGCCCAGCATTTAACCAAATAAAATGCATTTTGTGGACCTTTTTCATAGAGATCTTTGAGACCGCCGGATTTTTCCGGAAATTTATCGAGTATCTGTCGTATATCAACTGTCTGTTAGGATTTAAAAATATAATAATTATTATTAAATATCAAAAATTAATTCAATTATGTATTTCTAATTGAAACATACCTCTAAAAGTGGATCAGAGAAGGATGGCTTGCCGCCCAGTTGTACAAACAGGTGACGATACTAAATAGCAAATTAAATATATATATTTATAATTAATATATTGATTAATATTTATGTATGTATGTATGTATGTATGTATGTATATATTATTTACCCCATCATCTCTTTGGCTTTCCATAAAGGCGGTAAACTCTAGTAAACGGAATTTTCCAGTGGCAATGGCCCTACCCTCCCATGGCAATTGTGCGGCCGGTAGACCAGCTTCGATATCACCGGATACCGCTGTCGATGGTTTACCAGTTGGATAAGGTGGCTGGGGGAACGGCTTAATGCTGTAATCATAGAAACTATTTTGGTCAATGCAAATGCGTATGTTTTAATATATGTGCTAAAGGGATCTGTCAACTTACTCTTGTGAGGTGCTCGGCTGTAAGCCTGGTTGCCAAAATTGCTAAAAAACAAAAAAAAAAATTTTAAATCAATTAATAAATTATAATATTCATTTTGTAATGGCAATTTAACATTTTTATTGTATTTTTAATTGAATAATTAGGATGATATTTTTATGGTTACATAAGGATGAATTGATCAAATGTCTGGCGAGAGCTTAATTGGCGAATATTACATACATAGGATACAATAATCATTTTTTTTACAACTACAAAAAAATGGTTTCAAAATTTCCATTTTTTCCCCCAACATTTATTTATTTTTTTTTTATAATAATATAATTTTTTTCTTTTTTTTTTTTTTTGTAATATTTTTTTTTATTATTTTAGTTGCATATCAAAAAGCAAGGAGTCGATTTCAATGAGCAAGCGAGCGGTGGCTGAGAGCACTGGTGGCCTAGGGGGAGATTGGAGATTTGGGGCCGGGTAGACACATATGATGAGTTGGAGATACAAACAACAAAAAAATAAAAAAACACACACTTAGACATATATATTTACACACACACACACACACACACACACACACACACACACACACATACATATATGTACGTATGGATACAGGATGACAAGCCCAGGTGGTTGAAAAAGCAAAGATTAAGACAAAGACATAGAGCAATAGAGAGAGATAGAGAACGGCCGGGTAGTTGTTGTCATGAAATTAAAGTCACAGCTATTAAAACAGAGAGAGAAAGAGAGGGGAGAAAGAGACAGAGGCAGAGAGCGAGAGAGAGAGAGATAAGAGAAAGAGCCAACCAGTCAGCGAGCGAGCGAGCGAGCGAGAAGGCGAGCGATCTATCTGATGGTTTATGATTTTTATTCTTTTTTCAGTGGTTGAGTGGGTGATTACACAAAAACATATAACAAAGAAGACAAATGCAATGCATGTTGTTGTTGTTGTTGCTGTTGTTGTGGTGGTGCTTTATGATGGTTGGTTGGTTGATGTGGTGTGGTGTAAGATGAACGATATATGAATCATCAAATGAATCATCAATATTTTCCCAAGATTTTCTAATTTACTATCGATAACTGAGTTTATTCTATCGATATTTTGCCTGATCTTCTTAATGATTATATATATATCGGATTATCCTTTAATTTAATAATAACCATTGAAAATTTCTAACTAAAAAAGGAATTTTCCTAAAGTTTTTTAAGTTTTCCTTTAACCAAATCAAAAATTTTGAAATTGTAGTAAATTTGAGATATTATCTGAAATATTTTAGAAGTTATCGATCCATGATTTCTATTTTTATTTTTTTTTTGTCCTTGAGAATTATCGATGTTTGTTATGTTTTAGTATTTTGTGGTGATTGATGTATTTGGTGGTTTCGATGGTGGCGATCTGTGTCGGGTGGGTGCTCATTTTGGTCAGTGGTTTTTTTTTTGGGTAAATTTAAAACATTAGCTTACGCCCGGATACAACGGCGGATGGTGTAACGGTGGTGGCGGTGGTGGTGGTGGTGCTGCTACTGCTGCTCCTGCTACTACTGTTGGAGCCAGTTGAACCGTAATTGGTGAGGTTGAAGTGGAAGTTGATATATCGCCTGTTGTTGAGCCACTGGCTTGCTGCTGCTGCTGCTGTTGTTGCTGGAGGTGATAAACAGCTGCAACAGCTGCTGCATGATGATGATGGTGGTGGTGATGGTGCGGGGGATGCATATGGGATGGCGGTGGTGGATGTGGGTGGTGTGGTAAATTGTGATGGGAATGGGCGTGTCGCAGTGGTGATGACGATGACAATGTTGTTGTTGCTGATGTCGTTGATGGGTCCGCTGCAGCAGCACATGCCACACTAACATCCACCTGTTGGTGAAGGTGGTGCAGATGATGATGATGATGATGGGCGGGATGTGGTGGTGGTAAATGCTTTGATAGGTGATGTTGTTGCTGTTGTAGTTGCTGTTGTTGCTGCTGTTGCTGTTGTTGCTGTTGCTGCTGCTGCTGCTGCTGCTGGTGTTGTTGTTGTTGTTGCTGCTGCTGGTGGTGGTGGTGGTGGTGGTGTTGCTGGTGCTGGTGGTGCTGATGATGCTGGTGGTGATGATGATGGTGCACACCCACCGCAGATAATGATGCAACAAGGGCCAAATTATTTGCCGCCTGTGCGGATACAATCTGTGAACTGGTCATCGTACTCATTGCCTGCAATGTTTGCTCTTTCTCGTTAAGTAAATGCAAGGATACACCATTTGGTTCCTGTAAAAGATTTGTTTTTAGGGGGGACACAAATGGTTTGGTGTGGCTGGGCGGGGTGAGGGCGGAGGTGGACTGGAGTGGAATGGCATGGCGTGGATATATGGGTATGCGTGTGTGTGTATTATACACAGGCACCCCAATAAGCTCATCTAAAAATCTTCTCGAAATTATTAAACCAAATAATAAAAGAAAAAATAAAAATGCATAAAGGAGTGAGGACGTGCCCCCAACTTGCCAAACTCTGACCAAAATCTTCCTGCCTTGCTTTTCATGCTCTATGAGTATCTCGCCATTTGAAAGACTCCTCAATTTATGAGTAGAATAATTTGATGGACACTCTACAGTTATACATATCTATATATATATATAGTTAAGATCCAAAAGTCAAGGATTTTAATTAATGGAATTGGGGAAGCTGGAGCTAAAGGGTCATAATAATAAATTCGACTTACGACTTTAATTTTTGCTTGAATTTCACGCAGTTTCCGTCGGGCTAGCACTTGGATATGGGAACTGACTTGTTTACGGGTTCTCGTCTTGCCCGTACGCAGTTTAATATAGCGTGCAATTAGCTCATTCCGGCCTGAAAGTACAAATGAAAGAAAAACGTTTGTAATTAATAATACTATAAAAAAAAAATTGTTATTCAAAATTTAAAAAAAAAAAAAAACGGCTGAATAATATGGAAAATTATCAATGAAACTAATTTCGGTCTTGCCGAAATTTTTATACCCTTTTAGACAACCTATTTTATAGTTTTCTTTTAGTTTTATAGTTCCAATGCAAATAAAAAGGATTTTTCCAAATGCAAAATTAAACTTAATTCAAACAAAACCAAACTATATCTTATATTTTTCTTATAATTGTCCGATCCAACTGATTTTTTAACTTGGTAAATCTACACATCTAAAAAGCTTATCCACAAAATTTCATTCATGTAGCTTAAAATTTAAGGTCTAAATCGTGCGAAGAAATAAATAGACGGACATCGCAGTTGATGCCGATTAAGAATATATATATTTAGAAATGGTTATTTCTATGCCTTACAAACATCTGATGAATTTTACTAAACCCTCTGCAAGAGTATAAAAATAATACGGAACTGAGATGCAATTAACGAAAGGTAAATTGAAGATTCCCATTGCTCTCTCTCACTCGTTCTTTGGGGAAACAGCGTTCCTAAAGCAACGTTAGTTCAGTTTTCGATGGCAAATAAAATATAAGCAGAAAAAACAAATGTCAATCAAAAATTAAAAGCGTCTCAAAATCAGAAATGAGAATCAATCTTTAAGGGTTTATTTGCACATATAAAAAGTATTAATTTTCTGCTTTCAAATTATGCAAGTAATTGTAATTCGGATGAAATTTACTTCAATTGTGTTTAAATTTAATCTCCAAGGTTTTTATCGCGTCGACAACGATAATTTCACGTGCAAGCCAAATGTTAGCCTTGGCATCGACCCATCTAAGACTCATCCCTTTGTGCCATTCCATACCATGGGTTTTTGCTTCGTCTCCTTCTCCATTTTAGCCTTAAGTTTTGCCTTCGCCATTATCAGCCAAGGGGCATCCTTTTTGTATCTGTGTATATATCTGTGTGTGTGTGTGTGTGTATATTTGGGTGTGTCTGTGTGTGTATGCGGCCCAAGCTTGTGTATATTGTACGTACGTTTATGCGTTCACTAATTACATTCTTGGCATAGTTTCAGTTCTAACCGAATAAAATATTTTCAGCGACTGAAATCCCACCCCCAAAAGGACAAGAATATTGCTATAGCTAAACCACCCAGTAACTCCACCCTCTAATTGGAGTTGAATGTAGATAGAGGTGGAGATGGATATGGAGAACAAGACCAAGAAGATGCCATATAAATACAAAGAGACAGAGACAAAGAGAGATTCAAAGAAATAAAGAATGAAAGAAAGAAAGAGAGAAAGAGACTCAAAGAACTTTGTTATCCAAAGGAGATAAATAAATTGCATACTTTTGGATTGAAATTTATGTATATATGTATGTGTGTGTGTGTTTGTATAAGGCTTTGAACAAAAATCACTATACAAATATATTGCAAAACGAATTAAAAATATATATGTATATACATATATAGAGATTCAAACAATAGAAAATCAAACTGAGAGCAGGTCACAAAGGGTCAATAAATTTTGTTGCCCAGAAATCAATTTAATTTGCCAAAATAAAACTTAAAAACCTTTAAGAAAAACCTTTGCACCAAATTCTTGTATTTCAACTATTTAAATCAATTAATTTATACATATTACATCAATATGTTTATCCAAAATTCCTATATATCATCTATTTAAATTAATCAACTTGTATTTTATCCATATATTTATCCCTTTTTCTTTTTCTTTTTCTTTTTCTTCTTTTTTATTATGATTTTCACCCCATTTTCCATGAAATAAATTATATATGAAAATGCATTTAGCTATTCAATTTGTTAACACTTAAATCCAATTCTATGAAATTTTTGGCTAAGATATTATCATTAATTTATATGGATGCCTAAGTAACTTGAATTGTTAGCTAAAGGAAAACAATCGAAAATGCAATTCAACAAAATTCAAGAAAGAAGTAAAGTATAAAAAAAACTATATATATTGACCTCAAGTTCAATATTCAATTGAAGGTGCACAACTTAATTGAATATGAATGCATATATCATCAAAATCAAAGAATAGGAAAACATCATAAATAAGACAGACAGACAGACATATGTACATAGATATCAAGTCAAGCATAAGTAAGCTTTATACATATATTTATCTATATATACATACAAATACATATACATACATATATGTATATATGCATATGTATATGTATCTATGTATGTGTGTATTAACGGGGTGCGTCAAAGGTTAATCAGTCAATTAAGGCGTCAAGTTTCATCGTCTTCGTATATTTTACTTAAAATGAAAAATAAAAATAAAAAAAAACACAACAACCACAACCTCAGGCAGTGGAGGGGAGTGAAGAGAGCATTTTGAGACTTTAAGTTGCCCATTAACTAAAAACTTTAAAGATGAAACACACAATTTTTGTTTTAACTAAAATTTAATTAAATAAAATTTCAATTTCATTGAAGCCAAAAAAAAAAGAGCTACATTGATAGAGAATTATTATTATTTTTAATTTGGACTTCGTTTTTTTTAATGTCAGCAAACATTTTGAATTAAAGAACTTGCCATAAATAAAATCTTTAAACAAATTAAATCATTCTACTTGTCTTTCACAGTGTGTAAAAATATTGCATTAATGCCTAATAAATTTTGCAAAACATTACAAGAATTAGAATTTTTACGATTAAAATTTATTATCTTTAATAAATTATTATCTATATAATATTATTATATACATTATATTATTATATATGTATATAATAATATTATCTACATTATTATTTATCATAACTTTTATAACTGATTTTTATAATCAATTTTTATTACTACAAAATATATATTACCGTCTATGATTTAATAAAATATATAATATAATACATAATATTAAAAGATTTGAAGAATCTTATATACATATGTATGTATGTATATATACATATATCTAAAATATACTAAATTCCAATTGTTTAATGCCAAACTTATTTCCTTTTTGGTCTAGTCCAAAGTTGTGGTAAAAAACTTTCTTAATTTTCTCTCCTTTTGGCTATAAAAGTGCATTTGTCAAACTTCAAAAAACAAAAAAAACAAAAAAAAAAGAAAGTATAAAAGAAAAACCAAAAGCTAATTGAAAATGTTGAAATACATATATGCACTGTATGTAAAAGAGGCTAAATCTGCGCCAGCGCCATCATTATTATCATCATTATCATTATCATCATCATCGTCATTATTATTATGGGGCATATTTGTGGCGGCCAACAGCGGCAGCTGCACCAAGTTATAAGCCACAAATTTCACAGCCCAGAACAGTTAAGTTAAAGGGTTGCCCCCAATAACGGGGGCAAGGGGGAGATGTTTGGTTGGGCCTTATGTCAAGTGTCATAATAGATCACCCAATCACCCCATACATTTGTCTATATCTCTTCCTATATATATATATATATATATATATATATATATATCCAACACTATCGACGACGCCACTGACTATGTAACTATTTGAAGAGTTAACAACCATGCCAATGGTTATATTTTTCACACATAACATAGAAGCGACACCACCTCCCCCACACACACACACACACATACACAATCCCTAACAACCACCAACCAGCGATTTTTCGGGGCCAATATGCTGATGTGTTGGTAGTGGTGGTTAGTGGTTCTTTTTTTTGTTTTTGCCAATTTTACTATAGAACATAGTTTGTGATTTTTTTTTTTTTTTGAGAGAGAGAATTTTACTGCAAAGAACTTTCACTAGACAAAAAAATGTTAATTGGTTAACGTTAGAGAAATTATTTTAACAGGTAAAAATAAAGATGTAAATTTTATAATATGTTTATCATTTGGGTCACCATCCAACGTTAACAACAGACAATTGTTTATTTATTTTTTCTTTTTTTCATTACTACTCCTTCAAGATCCTGTGAGAATGAAAATTGTGACCGCTGCGGATGTCACTTAAAATGAAGCAAGGCAAAAGCAAAAAAATAAAAAAAAAAAAATGAATGCTAAAAACTAGGTAGAACAATGTGAAAAGTGAAAATTAATTACTTGCTTTAAAACACACACACACACACACACACACATACATACACACAAGCAAACATGGGCTTAGTGAGGAAAAGCAAAAAGGGATTTGTCTTAGAAGATAATTTTGAAGTGTTAAATAAAATATTAAAAATTAAAGTAAAAGAAAAAACAAAATGAATTTTCTTTATATAATCAAAAAATTTGCTATTTTATAGTTAATTTACTTTCAGATTTCATAAGAAATAATTTGTTGTTATGAAAGCATTTTGTTTTTATATAAAACATTGATTTTATAACATAAAAAGGGCACAAATTGAAATGAATGATGATGAAAGTCCTGATGAATCCTTAAAAATGCAATTGCCACTGTTGAAGACTATCAAATGATTAAAAGTTTGTCAAAGCAAAATTGCTAATTGCAAATTTTTAGTAAAGAAAAGAAATGTTACACCCTCTTGGATAAGAAACTGACTATGTTCATATAAACACACACACACAGAGAGAGAGAGAGAGAGAGAGAAAGAGAATGCATGCAACAACAGAATAGTCCAGAACACGGATACGGACACGGACATGGGCATGGACATGGGCATGGACACGGGCATGGCTATGACACGGAGCAGGCCCAAAAAAAAAAAAAAAATATAAAACAGAGCAGAGGCTCAATCTAGCTAGACGATGGACGACGAGTCCTTGCTGGTGGCAATGCATTCACCTCCAGCTCAAAGAGGGGCACAAACAGAAATGAATGCCTCGACGACTGCCTGCCCCGGGCCCCGCCTGTCCGCCTGCCAGCATAAAATGGAAAACAATATCCCCTTGGGACATAAATTACAAAACTTGTTGTTTATGCGTGTGCTGTAGACATCTCAAATAAAGCACGCAGGACCAAGGCAGACGACGAGGACAACAACAGAAACAACAACAACAACAAACGATACGAATGATGACAATAAGAGAAGCAAAACTGTGACCCACCTATACAGAGATACTACGTGCCAAACATACATACAAACATATTTCAATGGGCCACATGTGTGCACACATATACAAGATGCATAAACACACACACACACACACATGCATTTATGTTTGTATATGTAGGCATAAACGTGACTTTGGCAATGCGAATTGCAAATTTTAAATCCATTATAACACTTTTCTATCCATTTAAAAATTATAATTTTTATAAAATGTTTTCTGCGAAAAGTATGCTATAGTAAAGCATAGTTTTTAGTTGAAAAATGGAATACTAAAATAATAATTATAATAGAATAATTAAAAGAAAATAATGAGATAGAGAGTGAGAGAGAAGTTCTCGAAATAACCTGTCAAACATTTTCGTTATTTTACTTACTAATTATTTATTTGTTATTCTTTAACAACAATTTTTAAAACTTGTTTTACATAGAAATCGAATCCATAAAGTTTTCTAATAATTTCTAAAATAATCTCTAAAATATTCCAATATTTTCTAATATAATCTGTAAAGTATTCCAATATTTTCTAAGGCAATCCAATAAGTCTTCTTATAATTTTGTTTTATACGAAATGGAAACACTTTTTGTCTTTAAAAGTGCCCTACTCTCCAATCAAATGGGTATATTAAATATACGATAGTTAATTCGTAGATGATGGCATATATGATTCAGTAAAACTTAAAATAAATACCTTAAAAACCATAACAGATATGCCTAAATTGTTCTACATATATTATTTATATATAAAAAAAAGAAATACAATAAAAATTAATTCACACAGGATCAGAAAGATAAAACTTTATTATATAGAAACATCATTGCATATAAATTATGATATATATACTAAATGTAGAATTAGAATAGAAAGTTTGTATATAAAAGATTTGAAATTTAAAGAATTTTAATTGTTAATTCATTTCTGTTTCCGCTTTAATTAGTTAACAAGAGTGAATTTTTTTTGATATTTGACAGTAACTATTTTTACACATTTTACCATGTTACCGATATTTTTTAGTTTCTTAAGAAATAATAAAAGAAATATAGAAAGAAAATAAGCTGGCTTAAATTTTCCTATATTTAAAAATAGAAGAGATATTGGTTTCGATACTTTCGATTCCATAATTATGTATAAAAATCGTTACAATTCTACTGATTCCACAGTTTCTAATCTATCAGATGGAACTCAAAAAAATGTTCCACTCAAAAGTTTCATCGCTAACAAAGATAAAACAATTCATTCGGTATAATTTTCCTTTGTACAAAAAAAAAATTACACACACAACAACAACCAGAAGATAATCTACCTTTATTTCCTTAAGAGACTGCTGTTGTTGTTGTTGTTGTATTGAAATACAAGTGACAGAAAGAAGAAGAAGATGGAGGAGGGAAAAAGATAGGTCCCAAAAGCAAAAGGTAGACAGAAACATTTGCCAATGTAATTCCAGAATTTTTTTTACTTTTATTTTATTTTCTTTTCTTTTTTTTTTGGGTGCGGCAGAACATTGATGTAGGTGTAGAAGAAGAAGAAGAAAAAGTTGGAGTGTCGCATGTCCTTGCTTTCGGTTTTTATTTGTATCGTTTTTTGTCTTGGTTTTTGGTGTTTTTTGTTTTTTTTTTTTATTGTATTTTTTGAGCAAAGAGTTTTATTATATAAAATACGAACCACAGTTCACAGTTTTAGTTGTCAACTGAAATTTTTTGGTGGGGGTCACCAATCACACACATACATACATACATATATACATATATACATATATATACATATGTATACCATGTCAGTTACACCGTGTCAAAGTTTTCAACGCCTGCCTGTTGCCATTACCAACCCTCCAATCCTCCAACTTCACTCCAACTACCAAAACATCAAAACCCTGTAGCAATAGCTGTATACCGCACCACTTCCCGTAACCTAAACACAAAGCTTTCACTGAAAGAGGCAGCTTTTAGCCACGGTGGGGCAGGATGGTAGCCAGGCTCAAGGTTCAAAGTACGGAATTTATGTTTTCTTCCTTGCCGCAAAACACCAACACACACACACACACACACACACACACACACACACACACACACACACAAAGGTGTATGTTGTATGTATGGGTGTAGAGGATAGGATAGAACATACCAAAAATAAAAAGCAACCGCAAAATTCCTGTTTTGTTATTTGTTTCGTGTGTATTTTGCTGTTGTTTTTGGTTTTTGCGGTAACTTTTATCGTACAACTTTTGCCCATATAAGGTATATACATATGTACATATATCTATATATATATATATATATGTATATAACAAAATATCCATTGTACTTACCATACATTTTACCCTCATCGGATAAGATGATTTTTCTGCGTCCACATGGTGGATATATTGATAGGGCCTCTTGAAAGCTTTGTTCGATATCTGGACTCCAGACACCTTCGGCATCGGCAGATGATAAATCTTTTTCATCCTATAAAACAAATAAACCAGATTTCGATTAATTACATTTCGTTTCGATTCGTTGCGATTTTTTTTTATTTGAAATTCTTTTACTAAAAAGCACAATTTTTAACATTAAGAATATTAAATCTATTAATAATTGCATTGCAATTGATATAATAAATACTTTAATTATTTAATTACTTTTCATACTAAATTTAATCAAAGAAATATTTTTTTTTAGAAATTAACTTTATATTTGTTACTAGCTTGGTTTTTAATAAACAAAAACTATGACCGAAATATCGTTATAAGAAGTTCGTATAAATTAAAAACTCTTTTTTTTTTTTCTTTAAATTAAAAATTCTATTTTTTTTTCTTTAAATTAAAAATTCTATTTTTTTTTTCTTTAAATTAAAAATTCTATTTTTTTTTGCTTAAATTAAAAATTCTAAATTTAATTTTTGTTTTTAGTTTTTCCATAAACAAAAACTATGACCGAAATATCGTTTTAAAAAGTTCGTTTCAGTTACTAAAAATTTCAAATAAATTAAAAATTTTAAATTCTATATTTTTTCTTTAAATTAAAAATTCTAAATTCTTATTTTATTTATGTTTTTCTTTAGTTTTCTGTGTAGGTGATAAATTGTTATATATGTAGTACTTACATCGCTCATATCGCCGACATCCAAATTTTTACTATCCACCATGCTGCCATTTGTGTCTGCCGATCCCAGAGGACCCGGAGGACCGGCATTCACTGGTGTCCACGGAGATGGTATGGTGCCGGGTCCAACTGCAACAAGAAAAGAAAAGCAAACAATTAAACAATATGCCAAAAAAAAAAAGAAAAACAAAGAAAATGGAGAAAAACTAATATTAGAATTGACATATTTAAGGTTGGTCTTAAGTTGCCCCATAAATCTCTGTGTCACATTCACTTCCATTCGCTATATTTCCCTTCGTTTTGGTTTAACTGACTTTGGCTCTCAGTCCAGTTAACCTGTACAACAATAACAATAACAACAATAACAAAAACAAATACCAAGTGAATGAGTGTTGATATGTATTATGAATTTGCGTGTGGATGGGCCTGACTGCCGCCGCCGTCTGACAGACAGTTTTAGATGAAAAGCGCTTCAGCACGCACTTAAGTACGTTTTTCATTTCATATATTTAACAATGTATTTATGTATGTACATAGATACATAGTATATGTACATATGTATGTACATATATCTATATATATTTGCTTGCCATCCCTTATAACGGTAAAACGATGCGCCAAGGGTGGTATCAAAGGGTATGAAAAGTGGCACCTATTTGTAGATTAATAATCACCAGTTAAATTATACATATATGTATCTGTCTATATTTCTGTATATGTATATATGTGTGTGTGTGTGTTTGTCTGGCATTCTTAAGTGCAATTTAAGTTGACCATTGACAAACGATTAATTCGTTTAAAGGTCATCTTATCCATTGTTCAATATGTAATTGCATTTAGAATAAAGTTTTACCAAATATATATTTTTTTGTTAACTTTCTTATAATTTAAAATAATTGGTTTTCTAAATATTTTAAAATATCGTTTTCAAAAGAGATTATCAATTTTCACCTTTAAAAAGGATTTTGTAAATTTAAACAGAAGCAAAAAAAAAAAAAATAATCTTGATCAGGATCAATTTCCATCTTACTTAGAGCATTATAGATCAAGCATAAATTTACTATAGGCTTCCATTTGGTATAATTTATGATTTTAGAAACAAAAATTTTGAATTTCTTTTTCATTTTGAAAAAAATTTTACATACAAATTCTGCATCAAGAAGATAATAAACCAGTTTCTAAATCAAAACTTGTAAATTTTTTTAAATCAAAAATACTTTTATACCGATAGTTATAGATTTTAAATTTAAATCAATAAGTTCTCAAATAGTTGATTTTTGACTAAGGAAATGAGAAAACAATATATAAACAATTTCTTTAAATATGTGTAGATTTTTCTTAAATATTCATTCAATTGAATTGATCATAAACATTTTTTAAGCACAAATTGTATCGTTTTTTCAATAATTGTATCAAATTTCTATAGCTTTTATATTTAAAATAATAATAGATAATAGAAATCATTGTTAAGAATCTTTAAACAGAAAGATTTATATTCAATTAAATTAAATTTTAAATTAATATACCAAAATCATATGCATAATATCGGACTAAAATATAGAAATGCTTTTTTTTTTTAAATATAATAGAATGCTAAAATGCAATATCAAGTTTAGAAACATATATATACATACATATATGACGATATGTAACCGATATGCATTCAAGTAGTTATCCATTTCTAATTTTCGATATATCAATTTGTTGTTTGGGCTATATCTTGATTGAAAAAATTTAAATGATATTTGTATTTTAAATGAATAAGAAAAGCTTGAATCGAAATGTCTAACAATGAAACTTTTGTGTTATAAGAAAGTTTTTCATTTTAATGGTCCTAACGGTAATTTCTAGCACTTTCCATGTAGACATATGGCCAAGACATAAGTTCTTTGACAACAAATATATATGCAATCAACGTTTAACCATAAAAGTGACTTAATAATATTTGACCAAAATGTTATTCAATAGCCTGGTCAATGCATCAGCCTATCAGTTTACACACACACACACACACACACACACATACAGGGAGGGAGGGGGAAAGAAAAAAAGGTCGAAGAACCATTAAGTTGCTTATCATTAAAAACTATAGACAGACGGACAAACTGACAGACAGACAGACAGTGAGGCGGACTACTGATAGCCAAGACAATGGCAGGTAAAAATTAACTCACCAGATAATGTTTTGAATTCCTCAAGGGAATCCAAATGTTTGGAGAACGGCGCCACCTTAGAGCCGTTATCGAAATCGTTTTTTAAATAAATTTTGAAATTTATATATTTCACCAAACACAAAAACAAATCAAGAAAAAAAAACAAAAACAATAGAAACACCTTTACAACACTGGTTAAAGAATATTCTTTAAAAAAAAATACTCTTATGCTTCTTTTATTTATTGAGCTTCTTTTTGCCTTTTAACTTCTTTTTCCTTTTTTTATTTATTCTTTTTTGTCGTTTTCTTGAATGCTTTTATGAGTTTACAACTCGTTGCATTTTCAATTATCCTTTTTCGCTTTTCCTTTTCTCTTTTTTTTTTTTTGGTTTACAATTTCATAATCAACATAATCTGCACCATGATCATGATCATCTTGGTCATCATTACGGTCACGTCGTCAACGTCATTAACACTGTCTCTGTCATCAAAACCGATTAACCGAGTTTCTTTTTATTTTTTTCTTCCCCCAAACCGAAAAAAAGAAAACCGAATCAAAACAACAATAAAACCAAGTGGAAACGCTAACGCGCGCGTCTGTTTGATAGGAACGCGCAGTTGAAACTGAAAATGCCTTTTATTTTCCACAACATTTTTTTTTTTTCTTCTTTTTGTCGTTCGTTGTTGTTGTGTGTGTGTGTGTGTGTGTGTGTGTTTTTTTTTTTTTTTTGCTGTGCCCACTGCTTTGGGTTTTTGTACAGGGGATGATGATGGCTTCTCTTGGTTATTCTCAACAGGATGCAGTGCACACAAAATTAAGGGAAGGCCGAAATGTCGACGTTAACGCAAAACGCTAACGTCGACGGCAACAGCATGCGTCATTTATACACGAAAAGAAGGGAAATTCCAAGAACAACGGCAAAGGCAGTGGCAGCGGCAGCGGCAGCGGCAGCAATGCCGGTGGAGGCGGCGGCAGCGTCAAAAGAATGTAATTTTAAGAAATATGTATATTCAGTAGAAAGCAGATAGAACCTCGCTTTTAACCCATACTATTTTTCCCCCCTCCCCCTATTCACCCTCTTTACACACACACACACACACACACTATTGCAAATCAAGCTTAGTCTTTAAGTTAATCTTTTATTTCATTTGCATTCAAAAGGCGTTAATCAAATTCAAAAAAAAACAAAACTGATTGCAAATTTGAAATTCCAGATATTGTAAAACATTTCAAACTGATGAATTGAAGATAAGAATTATTATAAAAAATTTAAAATATAAATGGAGAAATTTTAATTTAAGCTTAAAGACCAAGAAAAAGCATAGAATAGATAAAAAGTAATCAAAATAAAAGAATTATAATAAATTGCATTGCTCTAAAAAAAATCTACTTTGATATTTATCTTAAGCAAAAATTTGTAAACTTTTATTTACTAGTATTATTAACAATATTTTATGATTGAAACAACAACAAAAAAAATTGAAAAACATAAAACTAATTTATATAAATTTTTATATTAAAAATTTAATATTTGACTAGCCATAATCAGATCTAAATTAAGCTAAGATCTGTTTAATTTAAAATAAACAAATAAACAACCTTAAAAAAAGAAAGCAAAGATCTATTTAAAATAAACAAATTAACCTTAAAAAAAAGAAAGAAAAGCTCAAAGAAAGTCCTTAACGAAATCATAATCCTTTATTTATGATTCATTTAATGATTTGTAAATAGGAATTAACTTTTTAAAAAAAATAATAATATTTCATGACTTTCATGAACACATTTTGAATGTGTCAAAAACTCTGGTTCTAGAACACAAATAAGGTAAATTTTTCAATATTTTGATCGTTAATATTTTCGTTGTATTTGATCAGTACAAACTAAGACAGTAAAAGATTTAATTTCAAAACATTTAGATTTTAAATTTAAAAAAAAAAAAAGAAGATAAACTGAGAGAAAACCGATCTCCAATTAGATTAAAGCTTATTTTAGTTATAAGTAAAGTTAAAAAAAAAAAAAACAAAAAACACAAAACTGTGTCACCTGTTGGTTAAATGTTTTGTTGATCTATGTCCATATATTAAATGCATTTGCCTACACTACTGTACACACACACAAACCAAACTGTACAATTGTTGTGTCGTAATAGCATTTTGCAAAACGAGTATATAATTCGCCGCCCCCCGAGATCAGAGAGTCTAGGGGTTTAACGGTAACTATCTAATGCATTCTCCAATACATATATACATTTATATACCGCATATATATCGTATATAATGTCAGAGCAGGGGTTGCTACTCAATATTTAGGGGTGACTGTGTGCCATTTTTCATAATCTTACAATCAACGCAGTCACACATACATACATACACACACACACACACACACATATATATATATATGTATTATGCTGTGCAACATTTCCGGTTCATTGTAATTTCCAATTAGAAAAATTTATAAAATTCTATGTCTCCTAGGTTTGAAAAATACCAACAAAAAAAAAAAACAGCTTTAGCCTAGACTAGGATCGTTTTACAGCTGCTTCTATGATGTTGAATTAATAAGGGAATGCATGCAGCTATGAATGGGTAGCTGTTTGCTGTATGTGTGTGTGTGTGTGTGTGTGCATGTCCTTGTTCCCAAATAGTATTACCTACCCTTACAATTGGAATTTATGGTATGTGGTGTATGTGTTTTTTTTTTTTTGTTTAAGGTTTTCCCTTTTATTCACGGTTCGACGGTGTGACTATGAACAGCTGTGCCGCTTGCCAGGATCAGGATCGGTCTAACACATGCATGTACAGTGTACACACACACACACACACCCCACTTGGCATCTACTATGAAATTTCATTGTGCCTATGACCTCTCCTCAAGCGTGGGTTATCACTCTTACAGTGAATATTTATCGTTCATTTACCCCTTGGTTAAAACTTATCATTTATTTGACGATCGAGTTCTTCTATTTTTTGCACAAACTGTATTTTTAGCTTGAAATAAATAAGTAATTATAACTTATAATTTTAGAAGCGAACACAATTTAATATAATAAATTAAAATGTTATTATATAAATTATATTTAGGTTTTTAGGGAATTTTCCAAACGAAATAACAGTTCGGGAAAATAAATTTTAAAACAGAAAAAACCGCTTAAGTTAACAGTAATTTAAAAACAAATGTCTTATTGGAAGGACAATTTTTAAGAATTTTTTATACGAATAAATGTGAGCGGTAATCAAATTTAAATTGAAATATACATATGTAATGCTAAACGAAACTACTTATAGTGACTTTCCTTTCTATCACGAAAAGTTGTCTTATAATAAACTAGAAGGATGGGCTAACTTCGGCCGTGCCGAAGTTTGTATACCCTTGCAAACTGTCTTTTTGATTTATATATAATTTGCCAGAATCATAAGGAAGTATATAAAACCCATCAAATATAAATTTGATGTCCGTGGCATAAAAAAAAATTTAATACAATTTTTTTGTTCCCCCGATTGTTCCTATGACAGCTATAGCATATAGTCGACTGATTCTGATGAAACTTAAAAGATATATTTCTTTTTATATCAAATTGTCAAATAACAAATTTCGTGACAATTGTTTCAAAAACACCCAAGTTATTGATCAAAAACTATATTTTTGACTGATTGTTCCTATGGGAGCTATATAATATAGTCAACCGATTCTGATGAAACTTGGTATATATGTTGAGGATTATATAAAACTCACAAACACCAAATTTAGTGACATTCGAATGAAGAACAACAGAGTTATTGATGTTAAACCTTATTCCTGACCGATCGTTCCTATGGAAGCTATATGATATAGTCATCGGATCGAGATGATTCCGAGATATACAATGCCTGCAGCAAAAAGAAGCCTAAATTTACTGAATATTTTAGTAGTTGGTTTATTCATACAAAAGCAAATATTTACTTTTAATTGATATGAATAAATAAATATATAAATAAATAGTGATTGGAATATTGATCTGTTGCCTTCTTAAAGGAGTTATTACTGTTAAATCTGCTAACTGCCAACTGCATTAAGCGTACCATAACTTAAGTGTCCTGCAATGTGCTTCCTTTTCTTTTTTTTTTTTAACCAAAGTAAAAGTTCACCCTAACCTACACTAAACGAACACACACACGCACACACACACACATACAGGCACGCACTCCCTTCCCCATTTTGTGTGTTAGGCAGTGGGCCACCCCTACCATCACCCCAGACTATAGGCCGGTCCGGCACAGGGCCGTCTCTTGCATACACAATTGGCATTCCACAGTGTGCGCGAGTTATCAAAATATGTATCGTAAATATTTCGTTGGGCATGGCATACTTTGCTGCCCAGGCACGTATACATACATACATACATATATATATATACACATATATATATATGTATAAGTATGTGTTTGTAAGAAGCCTGACGAAAGGCGGCGCGCCTATTATATACATAAAGTTCTTCTCTATATATATGTACCAATATATATAAATGTAATAATATATACTGGCAGAAAACAATATATAAAATGAACTATTCAAAAATTCAACACAGTTGAAGATGATTATTCCTGTTAACAAGCAGATCCTTCACTTTCAAATATATATTTAATTAAAAATCAAAGAATATGGTTAAATGGCAGCTTAATGAAAGTTCTATACACTTCCATCTTTCATATCTATGAATAGAAATTTATTTAATTAGAGTTTGGAAATCTGTTTTTTTGTTTTTTTTATTTTTACTATATAGTCCAACAATTAATATTGTATAGCATTTTCTTTTCTCTCTCTCTCTCTCTCTCTACTTGACGATCCTACGGTTCATTGCCCAACATCAAGGCAAAATGAATATGCCCTTTTTTAAGGGTGTAATGCTGTTTCACTTAACTCTTTGATTTCTAGTCGGTATGTGTCTGTGTGTGTGTGTGTGTGTGTGTGTGTATAGATGTAATACCAAAGGGATGTCCTCCGTGACTCAAAGCACTGTCCTTGGCCTTTGAATATCATCTAATGCTAGAGATATAGTATGCCCTCGCAGTGAATTGTCTGTGAAGTGTTTCTTTACCCTTTAATCATAGGGTATATTGATCTCAATAAAATAAAGAAAAAATACAGATAAAACAAAAAACTATACAATATTAAACATTTCAAAATGGAACAAAGAATTTATATGTAAATAAAAGTGATCCATTGTTATAATGAAATCTGATATTGTCAACTTTCACCATTTTTCCCACTTTATTTAGTTGTAATTCTCAACTAGTTTAAGCATCAAGTTCAAATTTATTTATATTTACGACCGTTAATAAAGATTATCCTTATTAACATGTTAAAGGGTATCTTCAAGTCGTTTATATGCCGAAAATAGAAAAAAATTTATTCATATTCATGTACGGGAACTTTTTGCATATTCGCTACCCTTTTTAAGTGTGTGTGTGTGTGTGCGATGATAGTTCATCATCAATCAAATATACAAGAAAAAACAGCTTTAATAAGTGCGTGCAGATGGGATATAATATATATAAAGCCATTAGCATATTATATAGCATATATACATATATAAAATGATATTTAGAAAATAAAAATAAAAGCATCGCACAAACTAGAAACACAAAGTACTAAATTTTTAATATAATGTATAATTTTTGTATTGGAACAATCATTAATATTTTTGTAATAATTGTCGTCATATTTTTAAATATTCTATAAATATCGATGTACCGTTAATAAAAGACCAATGCATATAATTTCTTATTTATGTTGTTTCAATATGACAAATTTTATTGCATTTTGAAATCAAATATCAGTATATCAAAGGCAGTAAAATATAATAAATTGATTTCCTTTTATTCCCAATATTTTTTTGATTGCTATCACATCCTTATCTTATATGATTTTTGTTAAAGTTCTTTGAACCTAAAGAGCATGTAATATTACTTGGTAGTAATATATTAAGAAATCCAGATAATGAAAAGGTAAATGAAATTAAGATAGATTTTATAAATATTGATTTTAAACTATAATGAATGGATATATATATTATATTCAATCTTAAGACAGTATGTGCCATCAATTGGACTGGATATAACTTTATATATGTATATATATTTAATATACACTATTTAATTGAATAGAAAGTAGGACTCATAAATGGTATTGCCAAATGGATAAATAATGAAACTTCACTGCACTTCATTTTATTCCATCCCATCCCGTTCCATTTCATATATCAATTTGTGGATCATGTCATAATTCTCATTTACTTATGACAGCACTGTTTGTACCGGAAGTAATGCAAAAACGAAGAAGCGCTCCGCCTTCCCCATAATGTATGTATGTATGTATGAACGTACAAGCATGTGCAGCAAGCTGATACCCTTACAAATAGAGTATATGCATTTTGGTTAGTATTTTGCAACACATAGGAGAAAGCCTCTTAAAGTATATATAAGTATATACATATATTCTTAAAGAGCATAAAAAGTTGAGTGACATCTGTTTTTCTATCTGGATCAACGTAATATTCTCTAAGATTTTTAACTCTGCAATGCTGATTTATTTTATTGGCTAACCTTTTTAACCCATAACGGAATTCTTCCTTATATCAATTGATTTCCATCGAAACGTTTCATCGAGAATAAAGTTTTAGTTCCATCTAATTGGTTGTTTTGTTTTTTAAATAATTCTTTTGTAATTTCATATTCGTGAGTTCACTATGCATATAAGTAACTATAACAATTTTTTTAAAAATCTGCTTACTATAACATAAAGTTACCACATAAACATCTAAGAGAATTACGCATTGGTCAGAGTTTTTTGAATCTCAGAAAAGAGAAATGGCAAGGGTATACAAATATCGACACTAAAATAGTTAATTCAACCTTCTATTTGTTGTTGTTGTTGTTGTTTTTCTTTTCTTTTTGTGAAAGGGTATCTATTTGTATTTGACTGTTTACCCCTTCCTTAGCCATGGACACACATATGAGTCTAAGACTTTCCTTTTGCCTCGGGTAGCCACGATCTTCGATGTTTTGGCGATCAGCAGTAACAACATTTGCGAATGTGCTTAATTGGTTTCGCTGCCAGATGAAAATAAAAAATAAAAAAAAACCAACACAAACAACAACAGTAATAGCAATAGCAACAAAAAAAAAAAAAAACAGTCGCACATACGTTTATGTATAACAGTTCTCGGCAAGTCAGTAAACCGGTTAACAGATTCAGTCGGATGCTGCCCTGTGGAGCTGCCGCCCGAGAGTTTGGGAGTCGAAGGAGCGGCAATTGGAACTGGTTTCCGTTTAATTTTTTTTTTTTCTTTTTTTCTGTTGTTTTTTTTTTTTTTTTTTTTTTTAATGGGCAGCTGGTGAGCGTTGGGCTCGAAAAGCATACAACTGCAAATATAAGTTAACTTCATTTGGCCAAAAACTATGGATGATGGTTAGATGGTGGTGCCAATCGGTGGGGTGGGGTGAGGTGGCGCTGTTTAGGTTTGGGGGCGAACAGAACTGACACTTTGGTAAATGCATAGAATGGCAGAGAAAAAAAAAACTGTTTGGGGGCTACTGTATATGAACTACTTTTTGAATGTTAAAGAGATGTTCTGGGCGTTAACCAGTTGCGATTCCGTTTTGACATGAACAGATTCATTGCAACAATTGGCCAACTTGCCGAGGGTCACTTGAAAAATACTGCAAAAAAATAAAAAAAAAAAAACCTTTCATAGACTTTGAAAACATTTTTAATAAAATTAATCATCTACTTTTGTGTTCTCTTCGTTTACCACAATTTTAATATTAAAGCGTTTTAGATTAGTCAGTCAACGTGTGAGTACATGTGTGCTTCTGTATCTGTGTGAGTGTTTGTGTGTGTGAAAGGTGGCAAAATACTACAACAACAACAACAAGAAAGAAAAAAAACGTGGTACTCCCGGTCTTCTAGTAGCATGCGTCACGTGCCCAAGCTTTTTATTTTTTTATTTTGCAATGCTGACAGACGATTTACTGTCAAAATTAAAAAAAAAAATAATCTAAAAAAAAACAATACTTTTTTTTATAATATAAAGATCGGTGAAGGTGTATCTTGAGAGTATAACACTTTAGTATTTGCATTCTATTGTTATAATTCTATTTGAAATAATCCAAAGATAGTAAATTGTAGCGTTACAGAATTTCAATTTGGTTGAACTAAATAACTTAACAGTTTACAATTAGTATCCTAGATATAGTATAAAATTTTGTTATATTTGTTATATAACTGAAATTTCTTTTTATTTATTCACGACAATCAATCTTACTTAAATTAGAAACTAATCAACTTTTATGTAATTGTAAAATAATTGAATTGGTTTATTCTTCTTTTTTTTTAGTGAATGGAAAAGTAACTAACAAAAATATATACATATATATGTATGTATATATTTATATACTGTTCTTCTTCTATTTATATTCTACATTTAAAGAATTAAACTTATATAAAAGAAACTGATTAAACGATTTCATTTTGATCTTGTCAACCATCATTATCTATAAAAAAAGTTTATTTTGAAGTTTTTTATTGTAAAATATTTTTAAATATTTCTCTACTCTGTGAAATTCAAGTTCTATTCTAATTTTAATTAAACTAAAATCATATTTGCATCTAAACAAAGTAAATTTAATTAAATTACCAGCAAAAGCAAAGAGTTTACCACTTTAATAAATAATAAAACAAAAGTTTGCCACGTGGAAGTTAAAAATGTATATATATACTTACATATATATATATATATATATATGTATATACTAATGATCCATAAAAATTTTTACCAAAGGTATATTTTAGATGGTGATGGTAACTTTATTTTTTACTCAACTTTTTATCAACAACGTTTGACTTTTGCCTTGCCTGTGTGTATGTATGTATGTATGTATGTTTATTGACTAAGTTCTCAAATAGCATTTAAAATTAAATCAATGACTCATACAGGTGCCTAACTAAGTACATGTTGATAGATACCTCTACACTGCAGACATACATACATACATATGTACATACAACGAACGACAAAACGACAACAAAGTTAACGCAGTGCTCTCAACTCACATATACCCGTTTGTCATTATAAATCGGTACCCAGAGAGTTTCTTCCATATATATATATATGTACATATGTATATATAGATATATGTATATATGTATGTATATTATAAGTAAGTAGTTTTAGGGCGCACACACACATCACATTGATTTCACTTTGGACCAACGGGGCGGCGCACTGTTGCCACAGTGTTTTTAGTGTATTTTCTTCTACTTCTGTGTCGCCTTCATCATCGTCATTATCATTTGCATTCGTCTTAGCCCAAAATGTTTGCTTTTGAGCTATGTGTGAATACGTATTTATTATTTGTTTATTTTTTTTACTTATTTTTTTTTTTTTTAGTATTTGTCTGCTTCTACCTCAGACGGTGTTGCTTCTGCTTCTGTCGCATCGTGAAATGTGCACAACACATACACACACACACACAAACTCTTTGAATAATTGGCAACAATTTTTCCGACTAAATAATCGCACCAGAGTGAGCAAGAGAGCGAGAGAGAGAGAGAGAGGATACGAGAACAGGAAGTGCGAAGCAAGTCACGTACCACAGAATGGCAAACCCGGCTAAATGAGTGCAAAGAAACAAAACCAAAATGTAGGAAAAAAAAAAAAATACAAAATACAAAATAAGAAAAAAAAAGTAGCGGGAGACGAAATCATAAAAAAAAAACAATATACAACTACAAAAATAAAAGAAAAAGAAAAGAAAACAAACTCATACGAAATCGTTGATGGTGCAACAGCCAAAATCTCAGCTTGGCTAATCTTATTAATATGGAAATTCGAATTTTTTACAAACTTCATTCATTCATTCAGCAAAAGTCTCTTTCGGGGGCACTGACATCGACAGTGAGTAAAAATCTCACCAAGGGCCAATCAATCTGATGCCAATATAAAAATCAATCTACCTGTTCTGACGTTAACTAAAGATACTTAACAATAATATTGATCTAACTATATCTAAATTAAGTCAATGTAAATTTGGAAAGTGCAAACATATTTCAAAATATTATTTATAATAGTATTTAAGTTACTTTCCATTTTAGGATATTAACTTTTAGATCGTGGCACTATTTGTAAATAAAAATGTTAAACTAATTAAAATTTGGAAATTCTATGAAGATTATTTAATAAAAATAATAACTAACAGTTCAATGAAGATACTTTACCCACATTATACATATAATTTATATCCTTATTGATTACATATATCTTGGCATTAAATAACATTTATTTATTTAGTATTTTTTTTGTAGAATCTATATAAGGACAAAAAATATATTAACAGATGGCTAATATATACATATTAATAAAAATTCTAACAAATATGGAATAATATAATTAGAAAATATAATTGAAATTGATATGTCCTATCAATCAAAAATATATAATTTATTTAAACTAATATTGTTTCTCAATCCCAGTCAATTAAATTGTTTTTCCATTATCTAATTTTGCCCAATTTTGACATTTCGTCTACATTGGTTTAAGCCAAAATAATCTAGTAACTAACAATCACTTGAGATTTGAGATTTATTTTCTCTCAATTTTTTTCCAAATCAATTTTAGTTAGTAATATAGAAAAAATACAAATGAGTTTATTTTTTGTTTATATTAAATAATTCTATTTTCTAAGCAATGATAATTATATTTTTCAAACGATTGTTCCTATATATTTGTATATATATAAATGTATTTATATATGTATGTATCAAAAGCTTCTCATTGATGCAGCCTGACAAAAGATGAATTGTTTGCTTTTAAACCAAGTTAAGTAATGTTGGTCAAGATCATATACATACATACATATGTATGTATGTAAGTACATATGTATATATAAATGTACGTATATATATTATATTGCAAACTTCTTATCTCAAGGGGTATTAGAATTGATTTCTTCAGAGAAATATAAATATATACATATGTATATATAAATATATATTTCAAGTACATAATTGTAAATGATAAAATTGAAAAATCATTACACAATATGTCATTTCCGTTTGCTTTATTAATTATTTGGTTTTTTTTTATTTAAAATCACTATATTTATATATGTACATATGTATATACATTTGCATATATGTATGTATTTATGTATGTATATTGCATGTATTTAAAAAGTTTGCTTATAGTTTTATTGTAGCCAAAAGTTAGTTCTCGGTCAGCAGCATCTCATTTCTAAGATATACGAGTTATACGATAGATTTCCAAGAAATAGTTTGTTTGAATTTGATTACGGAAGCATATTTCTTATATGTATAAATATATTTATATATGTACATATGTATATAAATATAATATGTGTACATGCATATACATACATACATATATTTGCCATACAAATTCAACTTGTTGTTTCATCAAAAACTTATACCATATTTATACATATATATATATATATATATATATATGTACATATATACATACATACATATGTACATTTTTTATAATGGTTGAACTAATTGAAAATTAGCTGGCATAACCAATTGAAATGATTCGTTTCGTATTTCACCATTTGTGTGCTAACAATAGGAAATCCAAAGGAAACAATATTCTTAGGATACTGAAACTGGTTTATGGCACTTGAAATGGACTTGGCTACCGTTAAGTCAATATTGGTTATAGAGTGAGATGGAAAAAGGAAATGCGAATCCAAACACACACACAAATACATCTACAGAAAGTGTGTGAATACATATGTACATATGTATACATGTATATACATATATAGTGTATGTCTGTATGTAGATAGAACAGATCCACAAGTTGCGTAATATAAAGTCGATAAAAGACAAAAGCAAATTCAAAACTAGGCCCAAAGCCAGTTGATCGAAAACAACTGCACATAGATATATCTATCTATCTATATATATGTATATACATACATACATACATGCATACATATACAGATATGTATATATGTATATAAATAAAAAGATTGGCCCCAAAAAGCAACAGCGGCGGCAGCAGCAGCAGCAGAAGAAACACAAAAAATACAAGAAAAGAAGCAAAGAAACAGAAAACAAGAAAAAGACAAAAAAAAAAAACTGGTAGGACAACTTTTTGTTTCGCCTGCTAGAAATCCACACACGTCCAACTCGAAGTCGAATGTGTTGAAGCTATTGCTGACTTGGCTGAGAGACCCGAGACTCCGACTCCGATTCCGATTCCGAGACTCCACTGTGTGACTCGACTCTGTTGTGGGCCTCATCGGTCTCTCTAATTTGCATAACAGCGCGATAACAGAGCGAAATCGACTACTGTCGTCGGTACCAATGATTTTGTTTTGTTTTTTTTTTTTGGGAGAGATCGAAAAGTAATTTTGGGCGCCAAAGTAAAAGACTTGTGGCAAATAAAAACACAAACATACATACATTGATATGTACATTTGTATGTGTGTATATAGAAAAGGAAAGATATTGCGCAAGATGATAATGATGATGCGACAGGGTTCTGTGAACCCCACCTTCTTCTGGTAAAACACCTACTGACACAAACACATGTATGTATGTATGTACATAAATACATACATACATATATTTTTAAGTGTGTTTATATGTATGTACATGTACATATGTCTCGCTTGAATAGACACACACACACACAAATACACCACAAACCTGTATAAAAAAAAGTCCAACATAAACATCGCCCATTCGCTTCTTTGTCACCATCATCATCATCATCGACAACAACATCGAAGACGTTGTAGCTGTTGACTTTTATTGTCGTAGAACGCGCGTGTATCATCAAATAACAGAGAGTGAGTGTGACAGAGAGAGTGCGAGAGACAAGTGGGTGAGAGCAATAGATAGAGAGCGAGAGAGAGAGAGAGAGCGAGTTTAAGGAAGAGGAGAAAGAGACACACTCACTAATATCAAGAGTTTGCAAGAGAGCAAGAGAGTGTAATCATGAAACGTGTAACGGGGATCGGGGCTGGTGGTTTCGCTGCCAGGCGGTAAATAGGCAAAAAGGCAATACAGAAGGAGACGAGACAAACCGTCAACCACTTCACTTGTTTATTTTACAGCACAGCATAAATAACCTGGATTGGTGTGTTGTTGTTGTTGTTATCATTATTGTTGTTGCCCCATTAAGACCTTATTTGAACTCAAAGATATTGATCTAAATGCGTTTTGGCTCGAGGGGAAATCCCCTAGTTGAACCTTCATTAAATCATTGAAGGGATTGAGAAAAAGAAAAACAACAACCAACTAACAATTTTCCCCCATAAAAGTTCTATTAATTGTTCTTTAATCATTAAAACTTAAAAACAACAAAAACGAGTTTAGAACGAGGATCTCTTTTATAATTGTGAGCCATATTTGGAAAACTTTTGAATTAGTTAAAAACGACAACATGAATAAGACATTTTAAAACGCATGTTTGTATGTACTTAAAACATGATATGCCATGTTATTTCTCAAAAGAATACATTTAATTGAATGACTTGACATAATAGAGAAGAAGCTTTAGCTAGTTATTATATACATAAATATATACATATGTATGTATGTACATATATACAATCATAAACCATTTGTTGTTTTGTCATGTTGCCAAAGGGTATTATTAATTATTGAAAGAAAATAAACAAAGATCAAAAAGTTTACAAAATATCACTAAAAAAATATATATCTTTAAGCTTTTGAACAGTTTTGGATGAATCGAGTAAATTTATATTCCATGAGCATAATAGTTTTCAGATACTTTTAAATGTACATACATATGTTACTACTATACAATAAACATTTTAAGCTTCTCTTAAGGAAAGATATATTATTTGTAGAAAATGAAAAAAAACTTCCAATTATAGATTGTTTTATTAAGATAATATTTAAGCTTTCTAAGGCAAATTGAAAAATAATAGTGTTAAGTAAGACTCTAAAGGATGTTTTAAAATTCTAGTCTATATAGTATATACCATTCAAGTCATTTATTTTAGGAATATTGATTAGAGGTCAAGAAGTGTAAATAATAATTGTTATCATATCTTTGCTATCCCTAGATAAGATCCCATTTCTACGGCCATGTCGGGTAGTTTCGTACAAAAAAAAAAAAAAAAACTCTTAAAGATAGCAGTGATTCATCACAAATGATTATAAATGCAAAAAAAAAAACCTAGGTGGTCGCGAGCCATCTCCAATAAGAAGAAACCAACAAGATAAAAATGATGAAGTGTTGGGGGGAAAGGGAAATGTTGCACAAAGAAGACGATGATTGTGTAAAAAAAAAGAAAAGGAAGAAGATGTTGAAGAAAACGCACCTGCCGTCGTCTCTGGTTTGCCAACAACGTCCAATTCGCTGCTGCTGAGATTGTTCTGCAATTGCAGCAGGCCAGTGCTGCAAGTGCTTGAGCTGGTAATATTTTTCATGCAGCCCGTTTATATTGGCAGCTATGATGATGGTGGGGAATGATGGTGGGGGTGGGGGGGTTTCTTTATTTTGGTTGATTCCTTGAATGAAGGATGTTTTGCCAATGGTGTTAGTGTTGCTGTTTTGTTTGGTGTGGATGATGTCACTTGAGTGTTCCCGCCGACACTTTTTCTCTTTTGGTTTTATTTATATATTTTTTTTTTTTGCTCTTTTGCTTTCTTGCGTGCGTTTGCAATTCTGATGATTGTTGTATTTTATTATCATGAACAACTTTATGTGATAACGCCTTCAAAGCGTTTACACTTTTGCTTTTCTCTTGCTCTTTTCTTTTTTTCTTTGAACTTTTCTTTTATTTTCCTTTTCTTTCGATTTGATTTGATATTTATTTTGCACTCCACTTCCACTTTGATTTAAATTTCGCAATTTCTTAAACGATCGGTGCGGTAGGGGGGCGGGTGGTGGTGAAACAGAAAAAAAAAAAAATAAAATAAAAGCTGCAATGAAGTTGCGATCGAGATTGTTGAGATCGTTTCCCTTCGCTCTCTCAGATTTCCGTCAACGTCTACGCGTATGTATGTGTGTGTTTGTGTTTCTGTGTATTTATGTATCTGTGCCTCTGTGAGCAGCTTTCTATGCGCGTGTGTGTATGCGTGTCGTATATCGACTCACTGTAGTATGTATGTTTGTATGTGTGTGTAGGGTTCTGGCTTTTCAGTAGAAAAAAGGCGCAGCAAGTCAGCAGAGAGCGCCAACCGATTTGCTAATTCTTCTAGACTTTCTGTTTAAGTTCTGGGGGCTCTTTTTCTTTTTTTTTATTATCAACGTTTTTTTTCATTTATTGAATGAAATTTTTGAGTAATTGCATTTCTTGCTTTTTTGTAATTATGCTTTCTTTGTTTTTAGCTTACTTTGATAAATTGTTCTTCATGTTTCTTGCAAGTAAACAAACTCTACATACACACACACACGCACAGATTTATATATATAATAAACACATACACGCGGAAATATGCAGAAAGCGCCAGTGTAGAAACGGGGGGATAAAAATATATGTATACTGCACGTTGTATGTATGTATATATATTTTTTTTTAGCAACTTAAGCAGAACATAACAAAAACAAAAAATTAAAAAAAAAAATAAATAAATAAATTAAAATAAAATAAAATAAAAGCACACACACACAGAAAGTTAGGCACACACACACACATATATGTAGGTACACAGAGCATACATACAGCAAACACTATTGCGAAGCGGGGGGGAACGCTATGACGACAACGAAAAAATCGCGGAAACACTGCGAAACACGCAACGCGCAGAAGCGAGAGAAACTCATCGACTGAATCTGAATCAATACAAAAGAACGACAAACCAAATGAACGAGCAAACGAATGTACCAAGCGAACGAACGACAGTAGCAAGTAGCTGGGTTGGCCAGGTCTGCTCTTGGTCTGGCCTCTCTCTGTTGCCTGTCTGCCTGCTTGACTGGTCTAACACACACACACACAGAGTCACTGTCAATCGCATAGAAACACAGATACACATACATGTGCAGAAACGATCAAGCCCCAAACACAGCAACAGCCACAACAACAACAACATCATCGACACAACGCTCTCTTCATTCTTTTTACGCTCATTTTTTTTTTGATACGTGTGTGTGACTAATACAGCGCAGCCGCTCATTTACTTTGCGCTCGATTTCGCTCACTTGTATGAACATAGAAGAACCGAACCAGAGACACAATAACCACATACATACAAACATATGAATGTATATATGTATGTACATACATGCATGTGCCCATGTTTGTATGTGGCATAAAAAAAAAACAAAAAAGCAAAGTACCCAGTACCGCGCCATGTCAGAGCGCTATCTGTACAACCTGTACCTGTTGTATCCACCACATCCATCCATCCATCCAGGCAGCGAAGAGCGAGAGAGCGAGAGAGAGAGAGAGGGAGAGTGAGACAGAGGGACAGAGAAGATAAAATGATTTTTGAGATTTAATGGAACTGGTTCAGTTCTAGTTTCTCAGAGGAAGAAACAGCTGATATATGTATAATCAAAGTATAACTCGTTTAACACTTGATATTTAAGATTTAGCGAACTGGTTCTTATTGGGTTTTCCTATGACAAAACACCTGATGCATTGACACAGCAGATTCCAAAAGCACCCCCCCAATTCAGCTTCTTCAAATGATTCGAAATATAATATTATTAATTATAAAAACCAAACCGATCCCCATTTACATTTTGCTTAGTTTGGGCCAACATATTACGATAAGTTATGTACATATAACAATTTACAAATTGTTAAGATTAATAAAAAGAAATATATGTATGTACATATGTATGAATATATGTATGTATTTATGTATATACATATTCCTAATCAGCATCGATGGACAAGCCACAGTGGATCTCCATCTATATTCGTCCATGTTTCTATGCTAAAAAGTTTCTTAGTATTAGATGAATCCATAAAAATTAAAGATCAATTTAAGTTTTATCTAAATTATCTAAGTTTGATTACTATAGCCTATATGTACGATCGGTAGAATAAAAAGTATTTTTTTTGTTTTTTAAGGAAACACTTAATTGGAAACTGTACGGAACTTTATCATAAAGCAATTATAGAAATTATCGTATATAAGATTAATATTTTATGACGATGATTTTGTTCAAAGAAAACTATAAGTTTTTATCAGTAATTTAAAATTGTTTTAATGAGGCGTCAAATAACTATTAATGCATCCTTTAGAAATGATGGATCAATATAGGATTTATATACATTCGCTTTAACCAAAACTTATTTGTTAGTAGTAAAATGTTAGTCTACTTTTAAATGTTTCTCAAGATTGTTATTAAGTTTATTTTAATTAGATGAAATTTAGATATTACGAGTCTATTATACTATAAGTAATTCCATTTTGAAGGAGTTCTATTTAATATTTGTACATTGAAATAATCTATTTACCTTTCTATATACTCTTTTTTTATGGTTTAAAAGGATGATAAATCTTAAGGATTTATGTATGTACCCAAAGGTTAATTAATGTTAGCAATACACTTGACACAGACAAACAGACGATCATATACATACACGTGCTTATGTATTCACACACACAGACACATCTAAATGATAATTAAATTAATCATTAATGAATTGGGTAAATTTTGATGACAAATGTTACCGGAATAAATGATAATAAAGTGGCAATCGGTTATTTTATTTTTTTTCTCTCTCTATTCGCTTTTGTTTAGTAATACAATAGAGTTAATGGTAGAGGTGGAGAATATTGGACAGAAAGACATACGACAGGGGGGAGGACAGACAGATGACTGTTTCTTAGCGTTTGTGTCTGTGTGTGTGTGAGAGAGTGGCAAGCATGTTAAACAAGTAATAGTAGGTATCTATCCGTATATGTACAATTTATATGCATACATATATATAAGACATAGATATATACAAAGATATATAATGGTATATCTATCTGACTATTGCAGCAAAAGCTCTTTTTTTTTGTCCCCAGACTCCAAAGTTTTGTTGTCGTCAGCTGTAAGTAACGCAGGTGGAGTGAAGGAGTAAAAGTAAATGCATCGGGTCAGCATATGCATAAATACATATGTATGTATGTCTGTATGTATGTACGCTTATGTATATGTATATGTAAATATATATATACATACATACGTATGCATGTATGCTTAGGTTTAGGTTGACCAACTGATGATGGAGCTGCAAATGGGCGGCCTAAGCGTCTGATCTTGTCGCGCTTATTGTTAGATGAGGGAACAAGTTTTTCTTTCATAACCTAACCGACCCACCTCCTGCATTACCCCTACCACTAATCAGGTAACTTTTCCCTCTCTCTCTCTTTCTCTTTCACTAATTCACTCTCCCACTCTCTTTTTATTACCTGCCACTGTGTGTGTGTGTGCGTCAGCTGAGAGAGAACCATCAACAGACGACAGACTGAGAGACTGCCCAATGGGGCCTGGAAGAAGCTTTACATCTGCAAAGACTAGGCTAAAAATGCGATCGAATTTGTGCGCCTAACAGCACCAAGCTCTGTTAGTTAACAGAAATTTTTGAAATATTTCCACCATGAGTGTGTTTTGTCGATGTCGACAAAACTGACAACAGAGACCAGACCAAGCGGTAGCCAATTGGCTGTTATTGTTGTTGTTGTTGTTACTGGTGCTGCTGCTGCTGTAGTGGTTTTTGTTGCTTTTGCTGTCGGCATGCTTTTGATTTAGCCAAGTTGAATAGAAATGTTGGTATTGGTCGGTCAAAGGGGGACAAATATATAATAAATAGATATATATACATACATACATACATACATGCATAATATGCATGCATAATAAAATTTCAAAGGAAGTCCTAAAAATTTAATTTGATGATATATATTAGCCAATGTTAAAGCTATCGCACACAAATTTCAATTAACTTTTTACCAATTGGCTAACTGTAATGATTTTCTATCCTTTAAGGATATAGTCATATATATTGCTTTGCATTGAAGTATTATTTTTTTAAATTTAATTTCAAAATAAATAAATAATGCCATTCAATGAAATTTGATGACAATTTTCACAGCTTCACTTTACTTTATCCACTCATCAAAGAACATACATACATACATATGTACATACATAGACATATACATATATGTATCTGTTTGTACATACATATGTATGTATTTATGTATGTATGTACATACATATATGGGAATCATAGTGATTCGGTTACAAACGCAGTTATTTGTTTTTTGTAAGCCTATAAGTACTTTGTTCCATACATACACAGTACACATCCTACAGATATTGTCTATACATACATACATACATATAGGATATATGTATGTATATGCATGTGTGTGTGTTGGTTTATGTGATGTATGTATGTATGTACATATCAGCTGCCATAACAATGATGTGCTGTTCTTCATGAAGTCAACATTTTGCATGAACGGCAGAAAAAAGAAAAAAAATAAATAAAAGAACGGAAAGACCAGTGAACTAGAAGGCGGCATCAATAAGGTAAACGAATTTACAATACCCTTTAAAATTGATAAAAGAAAAATGAGTAAATGCAATATAATTAGATAAACAGCAAAAGTAAATGCATTTTTTTTATCACAAAAATTAATTCAAAAGTCGTTTGGAAGAAGTCCTTAAAAACTAAGGGCCAAGACAAGTTAAAAATTATTTAAAAATTGTTTAAAAAATGAGTTGTATATACATACATACATACATATTCAATTTGAAGACTTCCTCGAAAGTCTTTTAAAAGAAGTTTATAAAATGTCTAAGTAAAATTTAAATTGGTCAAAAAATTAGTTATATACAGTGTGCCACTAAAGTAAACGTACTCTTGTTATATTTCCACAAATCATCCTGGAACTTGGACAAATTTTTGTTAAATTTAAAAAACTTTGAATTAGGCTAACAAAACAATATACATATGTACAAATGTATTTTCTTTTAAATAAAAAAAATGGTAAGATTTTTAACTTAATATAATATTATTTATGCAAAACAAAAGGAGCTTTAATATTTGTGTCAACAAAAGTATATACATATGTATGTATGTATATGTATGTACATATGCAATTTCAAGATTTTCTCAATAATTTTACTTTCGATAACTAGACACGTGGTAAATTTCCCTTGGGTTATGCTAACATGACGCTTTGATTCATCATACCCCATTATTCCCGTCATAAAAAATATAAAAAAAAAGAACTCATAAAAGCACAGCAAGTAGCGTGCGACAAGCTGTTGGTGTGTTTATATGTACATATACAGACACACTATATGTATATATGTATATATATATCGTATATATTTATACATATGTATTTGTATAGAAATTAATAAGTTCCAGTTAAAGACCAACTGAATCATTTGTTGTCGCACAATCGGACAAGCAAACATAAACCACAGATGATGATGATAATGCCACCAACTGTATGAGAATGAAAGAGATAGACTGAGAGAGAGAGAGAGGGGGGGAGAGGGGGCATAACGATGGGGTTGCTATGGGATGATGGACAATTTTTTTTTTTTTAATTTTAATATTGCTGGTTTTCTCTTGTATTTGTAGAAATACATATATAGTAAGTATGTACATATATATACATATATATAATTTAATAAAAGGAAACTATGTATGTATGTATGTATTTGTATATGTATGTATGTATGTATATAGTATATATGTACATATAGAGAGACACACGCATTCATTTCGATTATCGACCATTATTCTGAACTATCTGTACTGGCAGCCGATTCAGTTGTCGATTCAGTGGCAATACTCATACGATCACCAAATTGTAATCCAGAAGATACAACCTCTTTATTAATACCAAATGTGGCACCAACAACATTACCAACATCTGCAATAACATTTGGTAGCGTTCCATGATTACGTAGCTCCACTGTACTTTGTAATACCATTTGAAGATCATTCCTTGGCATACAAAATGGATGTGGATGTACATTATTGTTATAATTAATTGATTCCCCGGTTTGATTAACATAAGGTAATTGATTTTCAGTTTCTGGACCAATATATCGTTCAACTGGTGGCTTCATTTCATATATTTCTTGATCCTCTTCTGGGATTTCATCTCCATTAGATTGTGATGATTGTATAAATTTATTCGATTGTTCACGATTACCCAAAATTGCTGTAACAATTTTAGTGCCAGTTGGTACAATATCAAATGACATTAGATCACTGAAAACACAATTGCTAACTGTTGAAAATGATCCAAGAATTTCTTTAATATAACTACGGGATAATCCATCATATACATCTGTCCAATTTGGTGATGAAAATATACACCATAATTGATAGGCATGTTCACAGAGTTGTCCACGATGTTTTTGCAAAAAATCAATACCCGATGCAATTAAATAATCATCACGAAATTCTTTAACAATATCCGCAGACTCACAGGATAATGGATCAAAGGGACTATCAATTGATAATTGGGCAGCGCCCCAAACATAACCAAGAGCATAATAATCAACCAAATTATAATGTTTTCGTGTAGCACTTGTTGGTAACATATAGACAATTAACAAACGTCGAACTAACTGGGTATAACGTTCATAGAGCATTAATGCCGCTGCTATTGTATCCTCCGGTATTAAGACACTGGCCCTAAATAGGCCACATAGAAAGAATATAAACATTAGCTCATTTCCAGGTCCAAAATCAAGGCATGTGGGACTACCAAATGATTGTGAAAAATAATATCCCAATTCATGTAAAAATTGACATTTTGGATTAATTGCTTTATCGAGCATAAAGAAGACATGATGATGCATATGCCGCATCCAGGTGCGATATGAACGTATGCAACTTTGTCGAGTTGATTGTGCCGGTGGCATTTGTGTTCTTAAATTTTTTAATTGCCAACCAGGTGGTAGATTCTCATTAACCAAATGTTCAAGACGATTAAATATATTGCATAATTTTCGCATTTGTTCTGTTATTGGATATTTGCCACGTACCCTTTGGCCCTGTATGGCAACACTGGTATTACTTATATATGCCACAACATCATAATATGCACGGGAACGAACCCAATTATTTAGATCCTGTGTGGTATGTATTTTCTTTTCATGTTCCACAAAACTTGGAGCACTCACGGCTTTCGTAATGGATTCCTCAACATCGCCGCCCAGTTGATGCTTAGAACTCATTTTTGTTTCTATTTAAAATTATGTATTAATTATGACTTAGAAGTCTAAGATAGAAAATAATCATACAATTCCCCCAAAATAAAATTCATGATACTAAAGTGATGTGAGACAAGAAAAACCGACGTTTGTATACCCTTGCAAACTATCTATTTTAAGAAATATATATAATATAGCAAAACCATTGGGAAGTTTATAAAACTTGTCGAAAATCAATTTTAAGTCCGTGGCTTGATAAAAAAAAATTTTTTTCATCTAAAACAATATTTTTGACCGATTGTTCGTATTGAAACTATATAATATAGTTGATCGATTCTGCTGAAACTTAATAGATTTATTTCTATATTTACTAAACTTGCAAATACCAAGTTTCGTGACAATCGCTTTTAAAACAATCAAGTTCTCGATCTAAAACTATATTTTTAACCAATTGTTTCTATGGGAGCTATATGATATAGTCATTTACATAGTTATCATCCAATCGGGATGATTCCCAGATATAAAACACCTAAACACAAACAAAGCCTATGTGCGAAATTTCTTCTGTAGTTTTTAGGGACTTTTAAGGATCCGGAGATATAGATGTACCGGGCTATATTAACTTAGCTCGTCGTGATGATCAAGAATACATAGACATTATATAGTCGGAGATACTTTCTTCTATTTTTGAAAGGGTATACGTTAATATAGTGTCTTATCGTAACACGCGATCTAGATAAAAACGATTTTAATTGCCCTTTCGGAAAAAATAATTCCATTTCCTATAGAGATTCATATATGTACATATGTAATATATAACAAGTTTCATTACGAATTCAATAATTTTTTGATTTGATCGACCAAAGATTTCGTTTCAATGCAGCTAGTTTCGATCTCGAAATATGTAGTTTTCATCTTCGAAATGTCTTTCTATGTCAAAGTGAATATACTTTTCGTTTTGACGTTAAAGGGTATAGACATTGACCGATTGACGATTTGATAACCGAGTAGCGTATGATTATTACGTCCCCATGTATGTCTAATCATTGTCGGAGTAAGTCGGAAATTTCTATCAATTGTTCTCGAGCGTTCGTAGACTAAAGTCGTGTGAAAATTACCTAAGCAAAAAAATAAATATTTAGATGATAATAAAAATTTTAAAATTTCGGACGTGAAACATTTGTAGTAAATTTGTTGTTTTTTTTTTTCATTCATTTTGTAATTGATCTTGTTATTAGACCTTTGTAATAATGGGTAATCCACTGTGGTTTCTTTTATGGCTAATTCTACTACTATTTATTTCATTTTTTGTGGCATTCCTTGGAGCATTTTTCTACATTTGGATCTATTTATTTTCGCAATGCTGTAATTGTTGTCAAGTAAGTCAAAAAAAAAAAAAAAAAACCATCGTTTATGTGACAATTTTTAAAAACAAATTTTCAATTTCAAATTCAGGGAGCTGCCGATTTTTTCCTTAAGTGCGTTCAATTTCCCGGTTATTGTGCAGCAGCCATGTTGCACTGTCAACCGATGTGCTAAACGGAATTACTAATACAGGGCCGTCCATAGCGAATTTTACCCATACAATATAAACAATGGAACTATTGGGGAGACGTGTACATATGTACATACATACATATGTATATATTGATGGGAATAAACTTATAATGCCGGTCGATGATAAGCGAATTGAAGTGTCTTAAAACGAAAAAACGACAATGAAAATAGAAACAAACAGTAAAAACAAAAACAAAAAAAATACTTTCTAGTCGAGTTTTTTGTTTTTTTTTTTTTAATTTAAGAGTTGAAAGTTAAGAGCTCGCAAGTAGATTAGCTGGCTTACAGATAACACAGTTTGGCCAAGGCATATAAAGCTATATACATATAAATATATACATACATAATACCTACATTAGTTAAAATCTACATTTATAAGTTTATATGGCTCGCGCGCAAACAAGTTGAGTGATGTTTTTTTTTTATTTATTTTTTTTTTTGAATGACTAGCCTACGTTTGTATCTATGTACATACATATATAGTATACTTAATCTTAACCCGATAACCGCAGTCGAAAATTTGTATGAGCTATGCGATCAGCAAACTATAGATAACACCGAGATGGAACCAAGCGACTAATGGCCACAACAAGCATCATAAATTCCAAGAATAAAAAAAAAGTAATTCTTGCAGTAAAAGTTTAAATTAAGGAATTTTGAAATTTGTGAAAGAAGAATGAAAAACCATTTATAAATTTAGATTACTTTAGTTTGGATTGAACTTTAAGTTCTTGTTGATTAATATTAAATTATCTTTAATTTTATTCGTTTTTCAAAGACAAAATAAATTCTTAAATATACTTATTTTTAATTTACCTTTTATATTTGTGGGACAGAATAAATTCGTAATAACTTTTAGTTTTTAAGTTTATATTATAGAATTATTTATGAAATATTTTTTATTCGAATCCAGTAATTAAAAAGGAAAAAAAATTCGTTATAATATTCAAAATACAAAGAAAATAGAAAGAAAAAAAGAAGGTAGGAATTTTAAAAACTGAAAGATTAACCAAGTGATTAAATTTCAGAAGAATGAGAAATCTTATTAACAATAAAAGATAAATTAGAAATAGAATATAATTTCAATTATGATTTTATGAGTAGGAAAGGCTTTAAATTTAAAGAATTGGGAAATAGAAATAGTTTTTAGAATTTGGCATTTACTAGATCCATTAAGATCTTAGTATCCTTAAACCAAAATTAAATAAAATCAATGGAATATTAAAGACTAGAAATAAAGTAGGATATGTAACAGTGATCCTATAGTATATAGAATGATTATTCGAATAATGTTTAATCAAACATTTGGCATAAATCACTTACAAATAATCAAGGTTAATGAAGTCCATCTATCCATCAAACAATATTTGTTGCGTACTATTTCAAAGTGTATCTGTACCTGAAACCATCTATATATATACATATATATACATATCTACATATAAATATATATATATGTATATATCATTCTATAATTTGGCGCTTCAATTGCAACCTGAATTTGAGTTTCAAATAAATAAACAACTGAAGAAATTTTGAAAATTTCGGCCAGATAATGTATAGTATATATAGGCGTAGATATCATATATATATATATATATGTATATATGTATATATATATATAAATTTATGTATGTACCTACGTACAGCTGTGAAGAGATCTCTCACATGGAATCGTTTGGTGAGTTTTTATCGTTTGACCGCCTGCCTACTCGATATGTGTGTTGTGTGTGTGTGTTGTGTGTATGTTGTTATTACTATTATTTTTGCAAAAATCTTGAATTTTGTTTGGACCGGCGCCAAATTAGAAGAGGAAGACATTTTCTGTACATCTAAAAATAAAGAAAATCAAATCGTTGCGCTGCGTCGTCGCAAGCGGTCGGCGGTCGGGCAAATAATAGATACATAGATACACTTTATTTTATTTTTCCTAGTATTTTTTTTTTTTTCTTTAGAGATTTAAAGTAGATACATAAAATTATATGCATACAGAGACCACAGAGAGAGAGAGAGAGGGAGAGAGAGAAAGACACAGATGCGAACTGTAAAGAGAACGACCGTGGGCGAATCTACAATCCCCTGCACCATGGCGAAACATAACTAAATGGTTCCATTACCATTAATGAAATAAGGCAAAAACTGAGCATAATCTAGCCATCCCTTCCCCTCCCAACTTCCCTCCGCCAATGATTCTCTTTTTCTCTATCTCTCTTCCTGTCTCTCTTTTAAGTTACACCCACACATTATTTAGGCCTATTCCAGGCAATTGTGAAAGACAATAAGTTAATGGTTTGACCCACAATAATACGCAGAACGTATCCACATAAAGAAAATAAAAATAAAGAAATATAAATAAATAAATCATTCATTGATCGATCTATGTACATACATATATAAGAACCGATATCTCTTACTAGTTTTTTATGCCTTTTTATAAAGTCAAATGACAATTTAATTTTTAGTTTATAATATAGAAATATCAAAGTTTAAGTACTTGTAATTAGTGTAATTGTATTATAGGTATTTAAAACATATATGTATGTATGTATGTATTAACTACTAATATAAGTACTTTTATTTATATTATAATTACTTAATATTTTCCCTTTATATTTTCTTGCAACTAAAATTTATGTATTTAGTTCATAAATGATATTTATATATTTATTTATTGATATATATCTATCTGTATATCATCTTACTATACATTTCACTATATTTACATTTAGAATAATTTAATAATATAATATTATTATTATCTTTTGCTTTAATCTACACTCAAAAGAACTAACTAGAATGCATTGTAACCTTTATTTGCTTTAGGCCAAGTTATGACCTTAGACAATTGCCGAGCTCAGTAACTGTTGAATGCTTTATAAAATTCAGCCAAATATATCAAGTTTATATATATGATATATGCATGTACATATATATGCATACAGTACATGTAACTGCATATATACATACATATATGTAAATAAATTTTTCAACTATTTTTCTTTTCTTTTTTTTTTTATTTATATGCAGTCTGTAGTTTGTGCCAGGATAACAATGTTATCAGAATATGTACATACATACATATATAAAAGCAAATACTTCTTTATCCTCATATATATATGTATACATATATGTATGTATGTACATATATGTGCAAAAAATTGAGCACAAATCAAAATGTAGTTGGTAAAAACTGGCAAACAAATCTGATACTCTTGTCCATCTGTTTCACTCTGCAACATGAAAAAATGCAAAAAAAATAAAGTCAAAAACAAAAAGATGAAATGTAAAAAAAAGCAACAAATTTTTTTAAGTGTTGTCGAAAACGAAATTGAAATACTCTACTACTCCATGGAGTAAATAATTCAAAAAAAAAAAACTTCATCTTATTTGTCTAAAATAATAATTTTCTATTAATATTCTTTATGATTAAAAATCATAATTCTTATTATATAATAAAATATTATTTCAATCAAGTTAATATTTCTATTTGTTTATTTCAATAAATTGTTAATATCTTGAAATTATTAATTTTGTTTGGAATTTTGTTTTGAGTTTCTTTTATTTTTTTGGTTTTTAACTATTTTGTTTCGTATTGCTGTTGCTTTAGCAAAAGAATCTCGCATAAACCGAATATGGGAAATATGTGCAGCATTAATTTTACCGTTACGGCACAATCAGAGTGCACAGACAATATAGACAGAGAGAGGACAGGCTGACTCCCGGTTTCCATCTACCAATTTCTGAATACCAACTCGGGCAGGACTTTTGAAAGGCTCTGGGGATTGGTTCAGTTTGGTTTGGTTTGGTTTGGTTTGGTCAGTGGTTCACTTTGGCTTTTGCACTGAGAGTGGTGTATGTGTGTGTGTGTGTGCAGGATGAGGTGGGTGTACACATGCAATATACACAATCAAAATTCCATTCTGTGTCATGGCTCATGCATCCAGAGATTCAGCGTGGCCGATTTGAGGTCTGGGACTGGATCTGGGTGGCAGTCATTCAGTTAGTCATTCAGCCAAGCATTTAGTCAGTCAACCAGGCGAAGGATGGACATGGAGATGGACATGGACATGGGCACAGACACAGACTCAGACACAGGCAGGGACTGACTATCTGTCGGTAGAGCATTTCCATTTCGGAAAATCACACACACACACACACACACATGGAGAGAGAAGTAAAAAGAGAGAGAAAGGTAGATTGATTGAAAGCAGCGAGTAAGCGAGAGCTAAAGAAAAAATTCCATTCCTTGGGGCATTTCGTTATAAACAAAAATATTTCCAACATTCCTTACTACTTCCACGGTTGAATTCGGAAAAAAAAGAAAAAAAAAAACAAATAACAAAAACTAAAAGGAAATGAAAAAGAAACCAAAAAAGCAAAATATTGTTCGAATTATTTCAATTTTGGCCTTTAATCGATTTAACCAAATGCATTGCAGGACATTCAGCTGTCCTTCGAGCCTTTGGATCATCCAATCACATACACTCACACACACTGCGAATGACACTCACACTTATTCATTTGACTCACTCCAATTCACACGCATTTCCCCCATCAAACAAGTCTGTTCTTTGATATTTGAATTCGGTTGTGAAATTTTTGGTGCGGACGAGTACATTTTTTTGTTGTTGTTGTTGGTTTTGTCTTTTTTCTTTTTTTTTTTTTTGTTTTCTGTGGAGTCCTCTCCCGGGCAGCAATCAAACAGGCATCGGCCAGACGCCTCTCTCTCATTGTTGTTAATTTAAATGTCCAGCTTTCCAACTGCATTCAACTCCAACAACTCCTGACAGGATTGGACGGACACACGTACACACACACACACACACTCACACTCACACTCACACTCACACATACACAGATCACATGAATACATTCATATATGGATGTATGTATGTATGTTTGTATACACCCACACGCACACATGTTAATTAACAATTTTGTTTGAATTCCAATTTTCAACTGCAACTGAAATCGAGAAATATTTCATTGACGCATTTTCAGCAAATTGATAATCAATCTGATTCGGTTTGTATGCAAATGATATACTTGTAAACGAATATATGAGAACGGAACAATCCAATTTTAGTATTCGTAACTCGATTTACCATTGGAAAAAAATGGATTAACCAAATGAATTGGAACAAATATATAATTAGCCTTGACAATTACTAAATAATTAAATATGTTTTGACATACACTCAATTTGGACTTAAAAACATTTGCAAATAAAATTGAAATATACAATATTATTAGTTTCAAAACTATATTTAAAAAAAAAAGTTTAGATTATAATCTTAGCAGGTTTACTCATATGTAGAGAAATTTTATCAATTTATAAGTTTGGGCAAGTGATAATATAATTTAGAATATATTATAAATATATAAATCTTTTAAATATGAAATTTTGAAAACACTCGAAAAATGAAAACTTCTCTTACAAAATTAATTTAAATTAACTGAGTACTTGTAAACATTTATTGTTTGAGAAGAACTAAAACAAAATTTAGAAAATAAAAATAAAAAGCAATATTATAGAGAAAATATTTTTAAGAAAACCTATTTTTTTGAAAATCAAATTAAATTACTCAACTGATTAGTGGAAATTAGAAGAAGTTTATATTGAACTACTTTTAAAACTAAAAGCTTTTTTTAAAATATCAGTATTTTTTAACAAACTTACATAAGCATTTCATTGGTTCTATATATTTCTATATATACACGAAATCGCTCGTTTTGAAAAAAAAAATTGATATATTTAAAAGTTTTTAAATATAATTAAAACTATTTCGAAACTAAATAGAAACATGTGTAATTGATTCAAGAGATATATATTTTATTAGAATTTATACTTACTTATCGATATTCAAGGAAAATTTCTTTATCTTTTGATTAATAATATTGTCCAATTTTGATATTGAATTTGTTTTAATTTTATTTTCAGATAATGGTAGGATGGATATGGGAGGTAGATTGAATAAAACATCTGTACAATTGTCGATATATACATTTCTCATTGAATTTGTGTTTTTTTGTTGTTTGTGTTGTTGTTGTTGTTGTTTTTTCTTTTGGCTTTTTCTGTTCTACCATATAATATTTTTTGTGGAATTTCACTTGCATTCGTAATTAACTTCATAATTAATTTGGTCAAATGAACCCCGGGCGGGTGCAAGTGCAGCAGCCTCTCCTTCATGTCCATGTAGATTATTATTGTGGTCGAATTTGTTGATGGGAATTATGATGATGATGATAATGATGATGATAATAATGATGATGATGGGTCTGTGGTCCCATGTGTTTCGCATTCTTCTCAATGGACCATTCAAGTGCAGAAATATATTTATTTATTATTGAAAAATACCTTTCATTTTAATAACTGAATGTATTCATGTACATACATACACCTTTACATATATATGTACATAATATCTGTATATATGTACATATGTATATATATCATTCTTGTTTTGTATTAATATTTCAATGCTGAAGTTGAGTTGCTTATGACACTCTTGACATTACACATCATCGCCAAACAAATGAGCACGTCGAACACGTTCTTTGGCAGAACACACGGATTTTATTGAGTGAATGAGTGAGTGAGTCGCCCCTAGAGACACTCTCGTCGTATCCTTTTCCATCGAAAGGTGTGAATTTGTGAAATGTTCATTTAATTGATAAGTGAAACAATTTTGCATAATAATATTACAAATATATCATAGTGACATTAATAAGTCACGCACACACGTTCCATTAAAGAATATTCCAATCAAATGGTAAAAAGTGTATTTTATGACTTCAATTTTTTGTCTTATATTTAAAATAGGTCAAATTTTTATGACTATTCAAGAAAATTTTCTATATACAGTGAGTTGACATTGCATTTTGGTATCAATATTTTATAAAGCTGACACATAAAAATTTTATTGGATTAGAATGTAAATAATATAAAAATTAAATCAAGAGGTTCTAGGAATTTGGCGCAGCTGTTAGATGGAATCAAAAATATATATATTTTTTGATTTGCTTTTTTTTCAAAATCTATATTTATGTATATATGCGAAATACAGTAATAAAAAAAAACATTTTGCAACGATATAAAAATGGAATTTTAATATAAATATGTATAAAAATAAAAGAACCGATTTTCATTGTTTTTATTTATCTATAATAAATTTATATGTAAATATACTTACATATATAAAAAAAATTATATATGTAGATAAACAACCAATTAAATCACTTATCTGTTTGGGTATATATATCTTTACTTTACTTTATCTATCTGCCTAAATTGCAGTTTGGATCTAAAAAGCTTTTATTTTAACATTAAAAATTGTATTTAAATTTGAGAATGATAAACGAATTTAAATTTAATCTCTTAATAACTTATCAATGAAACTTTCTTTCTGAAGAAATAATTCAAATATTAATTTATGTTTTTTTCGAGTTTCGAAAAACATTGCTCAAGGGTAATCTGTGGCATTAAAAAACGAAATTTTGAAGATTTTTAAGCGCTCTTGAAACTAAATTTTGAACCAACATTTTTTTTTGTCTTTAATTTATTTTTGTATGTATACAATAAAGGCTTCCCACGAAAGATTTGTGCTCTCTAATTTTAATGTTACAATTATTTTTTTTGAATTAAAGACAAGTTTTTGTTTTTTTATTTTATTTTTTTTGGGGGGGAGGGGGCGTTGAGCAAGAGTTAAAATGAAACATGTTGCCATTTGTGCACGTCTCGAAGACATGTCACCGTGATAATTTTGCAACAACCTACGATTTATTTTTGAACAGAATAAACTGAAAAATGTCACATAGTGTGACAGTTGTCATCAAATTATGCACCTAGAGTCACCTATATACAAATACCAGCTCATCCCCCACTAACCCACTCATCAACCCTAAAACGTAAGTTTTCTATCTAACCCTACACACACACACACACACACACACAAAAAAGAGTATTCCTTTTGCTAGTTCTCAACGCAATGAATCACTTTTAGACATTGCCATAAAATGGTTGGCAGAAGATGAAGGTAGAGAGAATGGCATAGAGTAGTGAATTATGGTTATAAAACAACTGAAAAATCAAATCAAAAGAAGAAAATTAAAGGGGAGCATACGAAATAAAAAAAATATAAATATATATATATGTATATATATATTTATTTATGTATATATACAACCAAAACAAATAACGCTGACTTTAAGAAAAAGTGCCGAGAGCAGCAGAAAAATTGCATTTCAAGTTGAGCTTTAGACCATGGGGCTATGATGGAAGGGCGGGGCAAAAACACATGTTGCTACATATGTAGGTACCCATGTCTGTCTGTCTGTCTGTATGTATGTATATACATATATACGGTCTTGAGTGGGTGCTCATCGCTGACTAATCATGCCCATGCATATTCTCTCTCTCTCTTTCTGTCTATCTGTTGCATTATGCTGTTTGCTGCTTGCAACACCTCCTACATAAAACATAGACAAAAAAAAATATGAAACGAAGGCGAATGAAAATTTTGAAATTTTCATAAAGACATAAATATTGGAAAAATTGTTAAATGCAACAAATGATTGTTGTATAAAGAGCGAACTAGCAAAAAAAAAACAGCACACACACACACATATGTATATGTACGTATATATGTATATAAACAAAAAGAAAAACCAAAAGCAACATCTGTTACGGTTGCGCAAATTGCGCAACAGACACAGGTAAGCGCAAGCTTTTGCAGTTACCGTTGATTTTTGATGTTGCATTTGCAACAAGCAGCAGCAATGAGGGAACTCAAGAGAGGTGGGGAAACGCGGTCGCGGCGGCGTCTCTTCACCATTTCGGTTGACGAAATAAGACTACGAAAAAGAAAAAAAAATAAAAACGTGCTACAAAAAATCAAATGAAAATGAAAATGCGAATTTTATTTTTTGCTATTTTTTTTTTCTTGCTCCAACAATGAAAAGTTGCAATAAAAAGCGCCTGCGCTTCGACTATCATAAGACACATTCGACAATTATTTCTTAAGAACACTCAATGCCGTGTATCCATTAAGAGGGGGTATGTAGGGGGGGGGGGGGGATAGGGTATTGAGACCGAGCTTGTTTATAGCCGTACTACTTGGCTTCCATAAAAAGGGTTCAAGTACTCGTTAAAATGTTTTATTATATTTACATAGAATTAACATTTGGTAGTTTTTATAAAAGCCATTGGTCAAAGCAAAATTTAATAACTACCATAAAAATATATATATCAGATATATATTGATATCTGATATATATACATACATACATATATGTAATTCTATGAGAGTATCCCTAGAGGTATGCAATTCTTTACTGAGTAACAAAAAGATGAAATTTTTAATACTCCATTTTTTTCATTTTTCTATTATATGGAATGCTATCAGTCAATTTGTGAATATACATATACAGTAAAACTTCCCTATAGTGAACTTCTATATAATAAGGTTCCTCATATAATGAATTAATTTCAAAGACAAATCTCTTTCTCTTTTTATATATCTATTTTATATTTCTATATAATTATATAAATTTCATATATTTTAATAATGCTACATAATGCAGTTTTATATTTACTTCCTTGCGAATTTATTATAAGGAAATTTGACTGTACCTAAGTATATAGCCAATATCTTTACATGATTTCATAGTTTCATTAGAGATATCAAACTGAAAATTATAAGAATTTAACTAATTTCTAGCCTCGAAGAAAATGCATAAACTCACTTTCAAAAATTAAATATTTAATGACAATTAACTGGGATTGAAGACGACAAAAAAAATATATTTACATTATCATGGATTTTATTTCTACAATTCTACAAATTCTGTAAAAATTTTGTGTATTTTTTTATTTTTTTCAAAATTGTTTTTAACAAAAAATCCAATCTTTAAAACTCTAAATTTATCGGGTTAAGCTGTTTCGGATTATATTCTTTTCTTAAACATAAAACTTTGCCATAGTTTTTGGCATTTATAATGAATTAGAAGTACAGTTGATAATTGATTTAAAAAAAGAGCTGGAAAATATTTCATATAATCATGAAATCGAAGCTGAAATATATGACTAGAAAATGTACATCTAGTTTATATCCCGAAATTCAGTTACTCACCTTTGGAACTAATTTTATTAGTTAGTTCAGGGCGATATTTAATCATTTTTTGGAACTAAATTATACATACATATATACCTATGCAACATTTGTATTGAATGATAATTTAAAACTTTATATAGAAATACTTAAAAAGAGTTTCTCTTACAATTTTGATTATTATATTTACTAGAAACTTTTGTTCTGTAATTTTAAAATCTTTATTTATATAATTTATTTTAATCTTAATCTTGTGGTGTTATATATACATAGGTAAAACCTAATAAATAATCCTAGATTTTGTTAGCCAAATCTATATAACGAAATTATGTAACGACGGATAGAAAAACGTTTTATAATTCAACAATCTTCTACAATTTCTTACAAGTCTGATCCTTTGCTTAAATATATTAAAAATTTATCTTATCAGGACATTTGAGTTTCAAAGAAATTTGTCTTGTCATTTTATTGATATGACAAAATGAAACTTTCGTCAAACATTTAATTAGTTGAAGAACGTTAATAATTGATTATTAATTAACGATTTGATTGACATTTGTACCGATAATATCAATCACATTGTGTATTTTTTTTTTTTTTCTTTTTTAGATAGAACTTTAACCTTTAACCAATTGCCGCCATGGCTCATTAAAACGTATTGACATTGTCTTTATAATATGGTTTTTGTTGTTGGCCTTTTTTTTTTTTGTTTTTTTTTTTTGTTTTTTTTTTTGTTGTCGGCATATTCGAAAGTATTTCTATAAACAGACAAAAAGCTTTAAATTTAAGACACGGCGGTCAGCCAGCCAGCACCGTTTGGCGGCAGCAGCGGCGGCTTTTAGGTTCTTTTCGGCGGGATAGCGAGAGAGTGCGATAAGGGGTTAAGTAAAAAATTTTTTCAAACGAAACCAAAACAGAAAAAAAAAAAACAAAAAAAAATGAGAAGAAAAAAAAAACAGCAACGTTTATCTGTTGCCCTGCGTGTGTTTCCGCTCCCGTTGCCGTGTTCCCAGGCAAAACAGTTGCAACAATCTTATGGATATGCATAGAGAGAGAGAGAGAGAAAGAGAGGGGGATAGAGAGAGAGAGAGATAGAAGGAATGGATATGGATGCGGATGGCATTGGAGATGGGTAGATGGGTAGAATGGAGTCGGTAGACAGACAGACGGATGTATGAATGCTATGCAGCAGTTGTTGCTATATAAGAAATTCTTTATCCCATACCAGAGGAGCTGACGATGGAGATGGAGTTGGAGATGGAGCCCAGGAGAACCAAAATAAAATGCGCAATGCATACATGGAGCTCTGCTCACGAGAACATTGAGCGAGTCGCCGTCGTCGTCGTCGCCGTTGCCGTTGCCGTTGCCGTCGTCGACGTAGTCTTCTTCTCAAAGAACGCTGGCTGCTACAACGTGACATTCCTTAAATTATTTTCTGTGCTCAAGAAAACATTAAAAAATATTTTTATCTTGTGCAGAAAGCAACAGCAACAACAACAACAACCGAAGAGAAAGAAAGAAACCCAAGCGAACGAATGAAACAGAACCAAGGCAAACAGAAACAACTTTGGATGGGAAGAATCCTTTTTGAAAAATCCCCCATAAAAGAAAATTCCAGTAACGACATTATGATACCCTTTAATAACTAGTTCAACAAAATTAGAAAAGCCATCAAATTTAATAATAAATAAATATATATATTTTATATAGAATTATATATATATTATATCTATAATCCTTTAAAAAGAAGTCCTTTTTTATTTTTCTTTTTTTTCATATATTTAATATACCCGATTTACCCTTTCTTATGCATAGGGTATACAAAAGTTCTGCAGTCTAAGGGGGTTGGCCATGTGATGGGTGTTGGGTGTTTGGATGGCGGAGGGGGGGGAGGAGTGAGGGGTGTTGGGGTGCTTGCCGTTTCGCAAAAGAAAAGAGCAGCAGGGAAAAAATGCGACTCTCATTAATTTGTGGAAAATTGATTTTGTAACAAGTAAGATAAAAACAAGTAACAGCAGTCAAGCATCTTCACAAACAGAATACAAAGACAAAACAGACCAAAAGATAGAGATAGATGGAATGAGAGGGAAAGAGTAAGATATGGAAGTAAACATGTGCAAAGCTTTAACTTTTACAGCACAACTGTACTTTAGTAAATAAAATATTGAAAATTGTCATGTTAAATCTTTACTAATTACTCTAAATTAAAAGCAAAAGAAAATTAATTTCACTCATTTACTTTCAAAACTGTGTTCACTTTCTAACGGTATTCATAAACATTTTCAGCATTGACTCTCAAAATGGCGGCTAGATTTTTGTTATTTCATGAAAATATTTGAGAAAAGTAATCAAGATTTAAAAAAAAGAAAGTATTTTAAAGTATTCCTTTACATTTCCGTTTGATCAGCATCGATAGTCAAGTCGATCTAGCCATATCCATTTGTTTGTCCGTCCGTCTGTCTGTTGCTTTGCAGCTTTCAGACATTAATTATTAAGCCATGTAGACGAAACGTGATAGATCAGCTTTTTATATGTGTACGCTTATCATGTTTAAGAGATGGTCGGATCGGACTACTATAAGGTATAGTCCGTATAGGAGTAATCGTTGTACAGTAAATTTTTTTGTTTTTTGCCTGTTTATACCTATACATTATCCACAGGGTTTGCATCTCATCTATTAATTATTAGAAATATTAATCAATAACGATAATCTTCAAAATAATCGATTCTCTTTAACCGAAAATATATAGAGATTAGCCTTATAAACACCATGAAAGGCGCAGTTCCGTACTCTCGATTTACTACTTCTTACTTCCTTGACAGGTGTCTTTCAATTTTAGTAACAAATATAATTTACATTTTCAGATTTTTACCATTCGTTTTCCTGTCTGCAATTCATTTTCACCTTAATTTAATTTCTTTTCAATTGCCGAAAATAGTTTAAACAACTTCTTAATTAATGTCAAACGAATTCCAATCATTTCTCCTATGATTTCTCTTGGTCTAAAGTTGTTTCCTTTGCCAGAAATAATAGAAACATTTTTTCTTCAATATTTAAGGAAAAGTTTTCTGATTGAACATTTCGATTTCAATAATTAATTTCTTTTGTTTAAGCATTCAGTACGAAAATTTTGCAAGGTTAGCTAAATAATATATTTGGAAACCTTTTTTTTTTGTTTTGTTTGGTTTTTTCGGATCGATGGTTTAGTTCTCAGAGTATACCATAGAATTTGCATTGAATGTTTGATTTTTTTTGTTACCCCACTTCCTTTCACCTTTCACAGTGCACAGGCTCCACCCTATTCCTGACGAGAAGGACAACAGCTGGATGGCTAAGTTTAATAAATGGCTGAAAGTTACATGTAGTAAGTAAAAAAAAATTGATGTATGTATGTATAGTAGATGTACATATGTACATATATACATATGTACTTATTATTGTAAAAACCTATGCACAATGTGTTGACATAAATGTGTCAATTGTGTGTGCGGCAAACTTGATGGTTACCAATTGTTCGAGATCAATTTTTTATGCCTGAATGCACAGATGGAGCGAGTTTTTTTATATATTTTTTGTTGCTGCAAGCAAGCTACATGCATGTTGAAGGATTGTGAGAGGAAATTGATCTGGTAGCTAGAGGTTAGACCAAGGTATTTTCCCTCCAACGCCGTCTCTTTTATCAGCTGTTTCTGTCATTTAAGTGGGCTCCCTTTACAGTTTCACACACATGATGTAAGTATGTATATATAAATATATATATATATACTATATAGAAAAGAGATACATACATACACACACAATCGTACTTTTTGTTTTCTGTCGTTTTCAACATTTTTCAACGTTCAGGAATTTGAGAAATTCTTGACTTTAAAGTAAAAATAAATTCCATGCAACATCCGCCATGTTGGCTTTGGCTATTTTTGCCGCCATAGTCCCAGAGCCGCCGTTGTTGTCCCCAACCGACAACCGGCAACCGCTCCATCTTCCCTTATAGTAAACCGTAGACCATTCCATAGTCACAATATTACTATACTACACTGCACTGGCCACTTTTTCTTCTCCTATACATATATATATATATATAGATATGTATATGCATACTTGTATGCGTCGGCTTTAGAAGTCTTCCGGCGACCGGCAAATTTCTTATTTTTGCTTTGCTTTTCTTTTTTTTCTTTACTTTTATATATACATATATATGTACTTATATCTGTATATCTGATTTTTTTTTCTTTGTATTTTATTTCATGTTTTCTTGTTTATTATTTCACACAAATTCAACTAACTTTATGATGATTTGCGATTATTATCATGGCTTTCCGGATGAAAGGGTTTGTCACCCCTCACTTTTTTGATGAGTATTTATTATTATTTTCATCATTGGTCCTCTCTTTTTTAGTTTGTTGTTGTTTATTTGAATTGAAGGGCTTGAGTGTCGGACAAATTGCAAATATATATTATCCCTTTGGGGCAAAATGACATAATTTCCATTGCCTACTTTTGGGTCAGCCAATCCGCTGATGTCAATCTATAGAAACAAGGGTTTTCTTTAGCATTCATTTCAACACTTACTTAAGTTATGAGTAGATTATGACTTAAGTCACTCCCACTTCTTGTTCCATCGTCTTACATTTTATTAAAATCATAAAAAAGAAAAAAATAATAAAACGTGGGAAAAAAAGTAGATGAGAAAAAAGTATTTGAACCAAGTGTCAGTTAGCTAGGATACTCCATAATATAGCAGCTCAGTGAAATGGCGCAAATTGAAACAGTTAAGACCCTTTAAACACAATCTATTAGCCAGTCGGATGAGTAACTGAACTTGAAATTTACAAGACCATAAAACAAAGTCTTAAATGAGGGCAAATTGTACTATTTTTTTAATATAATTTTTAACGCACAAGAAACTGGGTCACTGATAGATAAAATGCAGATATAATACTAGTATTAAACTAATAATTAATAATTTCACTTCATAGTTAAAAGAGAATTTTTAAAAGAATGACAAAAAAAATAGTGTTTCGATTGATAAACTATTTTTGATAATAAAATTAACTGCCAAGTTGTTAAACCAACAAAATTAATTAAATATAAATTAATTTATTAAGGTATTTATTTTATAGAATTCAATTCAAATTTAAAACTAAAGTGCAAATGGTAGGTTTTCTTTGTTTAAATTTAGATCAACTATTTATAAAATTAATTTTTGTATGTTTTTATATCATTGCCTTTAACTTTAATTATTACAATTACAATTAATATTTATAACGTATTGGAAATTCTCTGAAATCACTCTAGATTATTTATTTGAAAATCTTTATTCGATCTTTTCGGATTCTCATAATATGAAATGCTATGAATTTGATTCAACTTGAGATGTCAGGAATCGAATTATGAAAACAAAATTAAAATAAAAAAAATCAAAAATAAAAAATACAGAAATATATAGATTTTTTTCTTTTCTACTGATCAGTTTATTTATATAATTGAAACTTAATCCCATTGTACCATGTTGATTTGTCAGTTTTTTTTTTTTTTTTTTGTTATTCATTAGGTTTTCGGTTGCATGTTATTAGTTTCGCTAGACCGATGAAATCAGAGGGGAAGAAGGCACAATATGTGGCATATGTGTGGAAGAGTGTTTTGCGGGTTGTCGATTGGAAAATAATAGAAAACAAGAGGGTGAAACAAGAACACTTGACTTGGCACCGTTAATCGATTTCAAATTTTATGATGTTGCCTGGAAAATAAATTGCCAATGCATTTGTTTACGCCCGTCATCAAATTTCCAAACCAATCCCCACCTGGGACCAGAAGGTATACAGAAGGGAAGAGTCTTAAAAACGAAAAAAAAAACAGAAAAAAAAAAACAAAAATAACGTCTCCAATCAGTCCCCGAAACAAACAAACCTAAACCCTCTTCTTTGCCCCTCCCCAACAATCTTGTTGTTGCACATTACTCGAGAGTCTAATTAGGTTTGCTTAACGGCCCTTCGTATTCACCTTCCATTTCTTAGACTAAGACTAGTTACTGTACATTCAATTATATAGTATCTACACTATATATTGTATTATATATATAAGATATTTAATATATATTTAATATATAATTTTACTCTCTATTCTCAATTTTTTTAGAAATACAACAATATATTTTTATATCTATTTATGATCAGCAAGTAGAGGATAAGACTTCCTTTTAGGAATATATGTAGAAACGAAAAAACGAATGTCTTTTCATATATCATACATAGAAATGATTGTTCAACAATATTATTCTCAGAATATTTTTTGATTAAACCTTTAAGACCTTTTTTGAATATGGATAAAACCAAAAGAAAATTTTTAAAAGAAACATAACACAAATATTTCTTGTTACATATTTCTAATTCTGTAATTGATATTAATTAATTTGATTACAAACAAATCGGTCATCATATAATAGCATAATACACAGATTAAAATGGATTCCCAGAAAATCATAAGTGATTTTCTTTCCTTAAAAATATATCTTACAAAAGTAACTGAATAAAATTTTTTACGACTCTGAAGTGTATGAAAAATTTCGTTTCGTTCTCTTAGTAATTTCTTTAATTTTACTTCACTTGAATTTTGGGGTTATGAGGCCAAGTCCAATGAAATGCCTTTGTCGGACGATATCTTAAGACCCTAAGCTATATATATATATATATAAATGTATGTGTATGTGTGTGTATGTGTGTGTTCTTTGACAACGATTCTGCAACATCTTGGCAACTGCAATAATTCGCTTGACTGCCTTACACTCTCGTACTTGCGGGGTTTCCCCAGATATTTTGCCACCATATTCTCCTCCCTCCTTTGTCTCACCTCACAATTGTATATGTAATTTGTATAGCAAATTTTCCCATTCGATTAAACGATTTCACGATTCCCATATAACAGACCAATCAACTTGAGTTGTTACCTCTTCTATCCTACCCCCCTACCTTTCGCACACAAACACACACACAGACAGACACACAAACACACACCTTATATTCTCAGTCATTTGAATTTAACCCCTTTTGTAATTTTAGATCTTCTTCATTGACAATTATACGATCGAAGTTATAAAATTTGAGCACACTTTCCAGACGGTCAACGTCTTGATCAGAAGACGGCCAAGAATCGATCTCATATATCATATATGTATATATATATGTATATATATATATATATATATATATATGCATATATGTATGTATAGTTTATTGACAATTGATATTTTCCAGCATTGGAATCAAATTGCCTTGACTTAACTGAATTTCATTTGATTTGTTTGAATTCAATTTATAAAGAATATTATCTATACATATCTATTTTTTTTTTTTTTTGAATAGAATTTCTTAAGATATTGATAATGATAATTAAACAAATTGTGAATAGAAATTGTTAACAATTAATTGGATTTCTTTTTTTTACCAATTGGTTTAATGAAATTTTTGAGTTTTAATATTTAAAAGCTTTTATTTTACGATTTATTTTTAGTTAACAGATTTCTAACGCCTAATTGTATGCAAAATATTTATAATTTTAGCAAAACGGTTACAAAAATCCAAATCAATTATAGTTTTCATATATATCTATATAAATAATACTCTAAAATTATACCACATACTGGCCAAATATCATTTCAATACAGATCGTTCTTATGGCTCAAAGGATTATTATTTGATTGATATTAGTTTTCGCAAAGGACTATTTGTTATATAGAATAATCGGACTAACAATTTGAAATTATTGAAAGGAATCTTAAAATACTTTTATTTCTTACAACTTTTCAATTGATTAATTATTAAATTTACAAGAGAAATCCATATAAACTCTTTTATACCTGATCAGTTTTATAAGTTTTTTGATTCTCAACTGAATAAATGAATATAGAATAGAATATATAATATATTTAGACGAGACGTTTGGTTAGATAATTTAAGTGAAACTTGAACTCACTTTCCTATCCGAATATCATTTGTTAATTGAGTGATATTAGAGTTGTAAATAATTTATTGATAGGTTTAGATTGGGAATCAAAATAAAGTTTCGTTTACTTTTTGACTTTAATTTTGGATCATTGCTCTAGAAACGAACCTAAAGTTACTTCAAAAAAAAAAAAGAAAAGATCCAAAGATACGATAAACGTCGATGTAAAGTCTCATTGATAAGTTGGAAATTGATTATATATACATATATATATGTATATACCAGAATGCACAATGGATGAATGAGTAACTATTTACATATATGAGTTGCATTATGAATGGATGCACTATATGGATATATACTTGGTAACTGAATTGAGATGACAAGTACAATGATATACGATACGTATGTATATGTATGTATGTATATACATACATATATTTATTTATATGGTTTTGCACATACTATACTCCGTTCACACACGTCGTCTGTGGAAGTTTGCTGAGAATTGAATCAAGTTGGAGTGCCGAGAACGTTGGAACACCGTTGATAACAATAGCCGTGAAGCAGCAGTAGCAACAGATTAAAGCCCCGATATCTGTGGCGATGTTATGCGATATGCCATGTTTCACTGTTTTTCATTTGTATATATAAATATACACATACAAATATACATATATAAAATTATATGTATGTATGTATATATTTATTTATTATTATTATTTTTTTTTTTTGGAGCCAATGCCTATGAATCATCCATTAACAAAAGCAAGTGCTATGACTATCAGATAGCTACATATGTATATGGTATGAATATATATATATATTTATAGAAATTTAAATGCATTTGCCGACGGCAAATATAAATTACTTACTTTTGTAGAGAAATTTGGAGTAATCACAATCCATTGTTGCGGGGAGGGGGATAGGAAGGCAGTTTGAACTTAGTTGCTTGAGGACATATGACAAGGATCCTTCCTTTTTGATTTAAAAACTTAGATTTATATTTTAATCATTCTACACACACACACACACACACATACACAGATATACACATAGAGGTGTTGCACTTTAATTTCTTAACTTTTAATTAAAAGAACAAAAAAAATTTGATATTCAAAAAAAAAATGCACAACCGATTACAACAATTTTATTGGCACTGACCATTAACCGTCGCGTCGATTTTGTTTAGTTGGTTTTCTTTTATTATTTTCTTTTTTTTTGGCTTTTTACTTTTCTTTTTTTTTTTTGTGCAGCTTTTTTTCTGCAATTTATCTTCTTTTTGTTTGCGCTTTTTGGCTTTTGATTCGCTTTTTTTTTTCTTGTTGGGTGGCAGAAATTAACCTTCTTTTACTTGAACTTTACGGCGTTTTATTTATTTATTTTTTGCGCGCTTTTCTGAGTGGGCGGTTTTTTTTTCTCTTCTTTATTTGACTTTATGATTATTATTTTAATTTACAAGTATAAACAACATTGTAAATATGGTTTATTTCTTTTCTTTTTTTTTTAGTAACTAAGTAGATTTTTTTGTTGTTTTTTTGGTTGCGGGAAGGGGATTTTTGTTGTCAGCTTCTTTTAAGTGGAGTTGCAGATAAATCCATAACTAAATACAGGTATTTAGCATTACTTTACGATATAGTATTATATATAGTTGATTGGATTATTGAATTTTTTTTTTCTTGTTTTCCTTTTGTCACTTTAGTATATAGACTTCGAAATCGAAGCAACAGTTTGTAACATAAAAAAATGTAACAAAAAACGGTAACCGGCTGAATTGGTTACACATATAACTAATCCTCTTTTTATATAGATTTCCTATATATATATTGTTGTTTTTGGTTTCAAATATCTGTGAATTGTATAATTTAATATTTCACACACTGTTTGGCGCCATTTGCCGTCGCTACAAAAAAAAAAAAAGTGTTTAACTAAATATTACACCCCATTTTTTGGTTTTACTCCATGCCACCTTCTTCCTCTCCGCCGCCATCCATCATTTACCATTCACCACCCACACTCAAACACACACACACACACAGACACACACAAACAAACACACACACCTACACCTACACACAAACACAGAGCAATAGTAGCACTAACACTCGGACGGGCACGCGCTTAAAGCCAAATGCAATTTGTCATCTAAAGATATAGACATTTTCTTCGTTTTTCCGATTTTACACCGATATATAGATATCGGTATTATATGTAGCACTTTTCTTGTAGTTTTTAATGAATTTTTTTATTTTTTTTTATTTATATTTTGGTTTATTTTTTTTTGTTTTTAGTTGTAAGATTTGTGTAATATCTTTATTAAATGTGATTCTGTTTGATTTGCTCTCTCTCTTCTTCTATCTACGTTGTACGTGCTTAGCTTTCGCATACGAAATGACGCCAGCACAAGCGACGGTATAAACAAAACTACCAATACGAAAATTAGCTCAAAATGTATTTCAGGCAAAATTAAAAGCAGCAAAACGAACAAGAAGAAGCGGAGAAAAAAGAAAAAAAAAAAAAGAAGAAAAGCGCTCATTGAGAACCAACACGCTGAAATGTATCCAAACCGTATAAGAGAGAGCGGGAGCGACATGTATGAGTGACAGAGAGAGAGAGAGAAAGGAGCTAAGCGCATACGTAACTTAAGAATGAGTGCAATACCGTACATATTCGTCTGAGAGCATGAGCGAAAGATAGACAGAGCAACAGACTAGCAAAAAGAGAGCGAGTGAGAGCGAGCTATACAAATAGACAGAGCGACAGAGAGAGAGAGAGAATAAGAGAGAGTATGACTGTTAGCATATGAGAGACAAACATGGCCAACGGCAGTCATTTTTTTTTTCAAGGGGTACAAACTTTTTCCAAACTTTTTAAATCGTTTCCTTATTAAAACTGGGTTACAAATTAAAAAAAATTTATTTTACCAAGAAGGAAAACTCTATCAAAATCTTTTTTAATTTTTTAACTGTAATTGTTTAAAACATTTGTAACTGCAGAACGAAGAACTAATTCAGAACATTTTTTAGCACTTTGTGTATTAGTTTTTTATCAATTTGCAGATGTTAATTAAATGGCAAAAGTCAAATATAAAATTAAATTTTCTAGGTCAAACACTTTTATGTAACTACGTGAGATCTTTATTTATAAATAATTTAAATATCCAAATTTTGATTATTCTTTATACATATATTTGTCTGCTAATTATTACTAACTAATATTATTAAGCTACTATTTTTAATAAATGGATTGTAAAATAATAAAAAATGTATGTACAAAATGTAAATCTTATACAAAATTAAATTTAAAGTTCAAATATTGTAGGAAAATGATATTTAAAACGAATAACTAGAGTTTCCGATTTATAGAGCAGTATTTTTAAACAATGATTTAATTATACAATAGTTAAACTATTGGGATTTGACAGTATTTAAAAGTTTCAATTTAATTTCAAGTGCTTTCACTTGATAAATTTCAAATTAATTTCCAATTGGAATGCCAATTGCATATATTAATAGTTAATTTTCTGGTATTGGATAATATTTGTAAATTTTATATTCCCCATTTGGCCATGCCACTGAATGCAGCTGTTAAAGCGCATGAATCAGCCAGCTTCCGCTGTTTTGACTGGAATTCTACTCAAAACACGTGTGTGCCGAATTGAGTTGAGTATAAGAGAGTGACGGAAACATAGAGAATTGAGTGCGATTCGTGTGAATGACAAGTTTATGCGGCCAACAATTGTGTGTGAGACCAATGCAATTTGCCAGAGATGAAAATATCTATGTATGTATGTGTGTACTTTTCATTGTTTCTTTATGGCACACGTATGCATGTATGTATGTGTGTACTTACCGATAAAAAAAAGGACTACATCAAAGCCACAAACAATTGACATAATTGGTTTATATTGTCGCACTTAAAAAATTATTTTAGTATGTTATTTAGGACACTCATCAAAGTCCTTATCTTATCCCTATCTACACTATTAATGTACATACATAAATATAAAGCATTTGAATAATCAAAATGAAATATGCATAAACAATTTTGACAAACGTTTAATTATAATATTAATATACTACATAATTAATTATGTAGTTATGTAGTAGCGAAATGTAAGATTATTAAACATTTTCTAAGATTTATTATCATAATAAAAAGTAATATATATTTATTATAGTCAATCGTTTGACATTATAGTAATCAAGCGTTACAAATGTCTAGTACAAAGATATAATTTTAATTGGATACGATTTACATGTACATATGTACATACATATATAATATATTTACATAGAATACAATTTTCTAATAGAATAGAACAAATTTAATGCCATCTACATGTATAATTAAATGACATTGATTTAAATTAAATTTTATATTAAAATGAACACCTTTGTTTAATTTATTTTTATTAATTGAATGACAATTAACTGATTCAATTGCATGATTTATCTAGATAAGCAAAACATGAGCTCTGTATAATTGTTAAGGATATGAACGAACAGCTGTTCCATTTCACTCAAATTTACAAACTAACTCAAAGAGAAGATACCATAGAGTGGGAGTGGGAGTGGGTGTGTGTGTGTGATGGGGGGGGGGCCTCTCGCTGAGAGAATTTACTACATACACACACACACACAGACGCAAAGAAGGCTCATCGACGCACCATTTAGTTGAGATGGGAATATTTTGAATCAACTCTCAACCGCATGGGGTTGTTGCGTTTCGTCATCATCGCCGTTGCCGTTGTCGTCGGGTGGGGTTTGGGATTCGGTTATTTTTTTTTTTTTTTTTTTTTTTTTTTTTTTGTTGGTGTCAAATTGAGTTCTGGTTGTGTTCTGCGCACGCCAAAAGTCGTGTTGTTGTCTTCCTTATTTCCCCATCGCATCGATGGTGATGACGATAATGATGACCTAGCTAGCTATAAGCCCCCTTTCCATATGCCCATTGACTACTACCAAATGGCAAATGTCTTGGACGCGGCTAACACTTTCGAAAGGTTCATCATTTCGAATTTCTGTTGTTGGACGAGTGCGAGGAACTATAAATAAATTTTACAGAAAATAATAATAACAACAACAACAGAGTTTTCTACTTGACGCGTGCAAGGGGCAAAACATCATTAGATCTTAGCAAATACATACATATGTATGTACATATACATATATATATAGTAAATCATGTATGTATGTGTAACTTTGGCCTCAGCATGTGTGCAGACGGTGGAGATCGGGATCCATGGGTCGACAGTCTGTCTATCTATATATAAACAAGACAAGAAAAGATGAGAAACAGATACATAGATCATCCCATATGCATAATCTATCTATCTATCTATAATATATTATATGATCAATAAGATTATTAATAAATATGATATGATCCTTAATTTTTATATTAGATGCAAAAACATTTTAGTTCAATTGGGATAATGGGCACTTAATGGCAACTTTTTTCAATTCTTTCCAACTAGTTTCTAAATATATAATTCTTCTTTTAATTCTCATTTAAAAGTTAGCATTTTCTACATTAATTAAATAAATACTTTAAGGTAGTTTGTGTTTTAAATACATAAAAAAAATTGTATTTAGAAATCCTTCTCTTTATTTTCTTATCAAGATTTTCAGTTAATTCACCCAAAATTAATTGAAACTTTTCAATATTCATATTTTTTTTTTTAAGATAGTTTCTTTTTATTTTTTACATAAAGTTTCTTTTAATAATATATTATTATTTAATTATAAAATAAATTATAAGTACATTAAAACTAACAATATTAAAACTAATTATTGGGGGCGGGGGGGAGGATAAAGCGCTTACATTGAGGCCTTTCAGCTCATTCTTATAATATTCTAGCTATTAAATCTATTGTAATTATTTTTTGTATTCTTATACAGATTATGGTAATTTTTTTTCTTCAACTTTTTGCTAGTATGTATAATAGTTTAAAAATACTGTTTCCAAGGACCTATCTAGTTTATTTTTTTGAGGAGCCAAACTCTATGCTGATGTCATTGTAATTAGTTATAAATATATGTATGTAGATATTTTTAAGGATCCCATAAACACTTCGACGTTGATTCTCAATAAAGACATCAAGTGAATTTAGCTGAAAGTTGGCGGTTATGGAACATTGTGCATATCGTGCATGTGTTTTTAAATAATTTTGCACCGTTAAGTACCGCAAAAAAAAAAAAAAATAAATAAAAAAATGTTTCACAATTAAATGTGCAAAATGCAGTCACTGGCCGTGTGCACTTGTTATTATTATTTGGATTTTTTTTCGGCTAATTTTTTGCTCTTTATTATTATTATTATGTTGTTTTTTTTTTCTGTGTTTTATATACTTATTTTTGTACTTTGGTATTTGCAATATACTTATGTAACTTTAACTTTGGGGCTCTGCAGCGAGTTAACGATAGTGAATGAAGGGTGGACTGGGGGGGGAGACTATTGTTTGCTTTGCATTTGTGGATGGTTTCCATTGTTGCATCTTACTTGGAATTTTTCATTGCCAATTACAACAACAACAAGAGTAATAAAAATTAAAAAAAATAGAGGAAAAAAAAATAATAATAAAGAAACACCAACAAGATGAGAAAGAAAAAGGAAAAGAAAAAACGTAAATGCATTCCACAGTAAAAGCTGCGGCAGATGTAACCAACGCAGTTCACTTCACTACAGTTCACTTCGGTTCCGTTCCGTTCAGTCGGAGAGAAGAAAGAGGAAGAAGAAGAAGGAGCAAACTAACAAAAACAAATTCCAAAACGAAAGGTAAGGAATTTTACATTCAAGATACTTTCATCAGCTGCTGGGCTGCAATGGAGTAGTGCGGCTTGCATTCTCGGGTAGAAGCCAACCTGTTAGCCAACATGCAATCGACAGGCCAGCAAACAAGGCAACAAAAAAAAAAACATGGGAGAGCTCCCTGGCCTCTGCCTCTCTGACCAATTGAATATATGTACCTACATACATATGTACATATGTATATATATATATATACATATATAGTAGTTAGATGGCAAACCAAGCGTAACAAAAAATAAACACAAAATTTTGACCATTTCAAATGAATCGACTATAAATTCTTGACTCTTACATAAATTAATGACTCTCTGCAATTATCCAATCGAATGATGTAATTTTAACATAAAATTATAAAGAAATCTAAATCAATAGTTAAAATCATATCTGTTAAGTCGACATTGTTATATACCCTTTTAATTGGCATCAGTTTTAATATTTTCTTGAGGGATTGAATGTCCTTGCAGTAGAATTATATGATAAAACGAGGGATTTAGGTCTGGTAAAATTAAATTTTCCAACAAAACTATTTTCTCTCTGTGGGTAACAGCACATTCAGTAGTTTGTATATCAATATATTCCTGTAAAAGCTTTAGAATATCCTTCAAAATTTTTAAGACTTTTCTCAGGAAAAAGACTTCTTTGTTGTTCCAATACCAATTGAAAGCAAACGATCTGGCAACACTATACATTCTAATTGTCTTGAAAGGATAAAGGATAAAAAAAAATTAACTCCAATTTGTACTTAGGCAAAAATTTGAAAAATATTTTCAAAACTTTGCATACAAAATTGCTTTGGAGCCCCAACAACAGACATTAATTACCCAAAAAGTTTGAAACCTGGTAATAGAAAAAGGGTTAACTTCCATATTTTGGATCCTTGTAGCGACCAGCAGATGATATTTTTTTTTTTACAGTAAAAAAAAAGAAGAAATACCACCCAATCCTTAAATTTATTATTCAATCAACCTTTATAACTAATTAAAAATCAAAGCTTTTGATGTTTGTTTGTAATTAATTCATAATAAAAGTTTCTATTTTTCGGTTCTGACGCTTAGCTAATATATATTTATTATTTATATATATATATATATATATGTATGTATATATATATATTATTTATATGTATATCTACAATAGTTATTAGCATTATCATTATTAAACTGTTTTGTTTTAGCATTTGCTTTCTTTTTCTTTTCTTAATAATTTTTTCTTTTTTCGTGTTTTTTTTTTGTTTGTTTTGTTTGTTTTTAGACTTATTAAAATTAAAAACTCAAAATTACACTTAAATATGCGTGTTAGGTTTTCCTTCGTCCTCATTTCTCTTTCTCGATTCTTTTATCTCTTATTTTTGCAATTTGCATTTGCAATTTGTATTAGTTTTATTTCTTTGTTTTTTTTTTATACTTCGCTGCTTAAATAACAGAAAAAAAAATTATTTCATATACATTAATGTATATTAATCATATTTATAATATATACATATATATATATAAACAAACATATATATATACACATATATATATATGTAAGATGTAAATAATGCGTAAAAAAAAACAAATGTATGTAATTTGTAAATTTCCAAATAATAAATACAAATTTTGTGTATGAACTAAAAAAAAATATATATATATAACAAAATTAAGCAATATGAAGCCGAAGCGGTTAAATAAATAGAAGAAACAATAGAATTTTTAAACCCATACCATTCCGATACTTATATGGATATATTGCATTGGTAAATAAGACAGTTCGTTTTTTTTTTTGTTTTTTTTTGTTGGCTGACATAATAATTAGGAGAGAGAGAGACACATAGAGGAAGGGGATGAGGTCGGGGCAATCAATCTATCAATTAATCAATTTCCCTGGTTAACTTTCAACCTATTTAAATGCCTTGATTACGCTACTATTTCATATATATCTATATATATACATTATACATATATATATATATCTTTGAAGGCTTGAAGCTTGTTCAATGGATAGAAATTGTTGATATTTTCTTGATATCTGCCGAAAAGAGCTATAAGAATATATATAGATCAGTCATCTTATAATGACTGAACACAATTTGAAAAGCGACGCTTGTTAACTTCGGCTAGGCCGTCGTTTTCTCTTTATATAATACCCCATATGATCTGGTTAAAACCGATAAATAAAATATATTTATACAAGACAAATTTCTGAACCACTCCCCTCCAATTGGTTTTTTATATTCGTTTTCGATCAAGTTTTGTCAAATAGAAATCGATCAAATTTATTGCACAAAAAAAAAAAACGTTTTCGATTTGACCAAATCATTTCTATTATCAGACTTTTATATTTTGCATATACTTCTTTAATTGCTTCTTGTTAGCTATATATATACTATATAAAGTCGTTCGTATCCGACTTTTGTATAAAAGAGCAGTATCAATTAGCTAACAACTAAAATTAAAGAACTTATCTGCTTTGATTTTACGACTAGATAAACTCAATTCGTTTTACCGATCATATATACTTAGCTAAGCCAAGCCATGGGTATTCAAAAAGCACAAGAAAAAATAAGAAAAAAAAAAAAACAAAATAATAATAATAAAATAAAGAAACACACAAGCGTTAATCATTTAAATATCTTCATTAAGCTTAACAGTCGTTGGATGATTGATGATATTCTAATAATTTGTTTTTTTTTTTTTTTTTAAATTAAGAGCTCATAAAATCGGTAGAAGGTATTGAAAAATCCCGTTGTATAACATCGAAGTCAATCCAATATCAACAATTCTAGTGTTTTGTTTTTTGTTTTGTTTTAAAATGAGGACTATATATTCGCTGCTATTTCTTCATCCAATTGAGAAATCGATCAGATCATCTCTATTTTGCAAACTTTCTTGGTTTGCTCCCAATTTGTAAATATACATTTGTCTTCATATACTATATATATATACTGGATATATATATATATATAGCATTTTCATTCCAGTTGAGTATACTAAGTTGACTTGATTTTTGTATGTTGATTTTTCGATTCATTATAATGAGATGAGGCTTTATCCATATATTGCTTCTATTTTGTGTTGGCTTCTGTTTTCTTTATTGTTTGCCATTTATCTATTCATTTACGGTTTTAATTTGTTTTATTGTGTTTTTGTTTGTATAAATTGTTTTGTTGGTTTGTCTGTTTGTTTGTTTTGGTGTTTGTTTCGCTTGTTTCTCCCTTTGCTTTTTGTATTTGCCCGCTTTTGCTTCATGCTTATTTTTTAGTTGTTAATTTGTAATTTTTTGTTTTACATTTTTCCTTTTCTTTTTTGTGTTTTTTCTTTTTTTGTTTGTTGAATTACGCTTTGCTAATTATTATAAATTATGTTTTTAGTTTCCTCTTTTTGTTGTTTCGTATTCCTTTCACTCCTTTAATTTGTTGAACATCCGAGTATGTTTTCTGCATGTATGTGTGTTTGGGTGTGCGTGTGTATGTGGATGTGTGTTTAAATGTGTGTAGTTGTGACTGTCTATGTATTTATTTGTTGCATTCTTCTGTCTATCATCTTGTCATTGGCCCCCAAATTTGATGGCCTTTGTTTGACTGCCACGCGAACCGCCAACAGATTCCAAAGGGCCAATATTGTGATACAAGATACATATATACATATATATATATGGAAACTTGAATGCAATCAGATGTTGTATGCTGGAGGAGCAGGCGCTGAGTTGGTTCGATACGTGTGCAATTTGTTTGAGCAGCAGGTCACGTGCCGCACATTTTAATGTTGATTAATTAATAAATCAATTGTATAAATCAATCAATCAATTAATCAATTCAACATTATCATCATAATCAGCTGCGCCAGAATATGCTCTTTTTGAGCCTGACTGACAGCTTACGATGAATGCGCAGCCTAACCTGCTCCTGATCCTAAGTATCGTCCGACATGAAAGCGTTCTGAGTCTTCGACTCCTCAATACGGCGGATTTGCTGGCGCAGATACATAATTCTAAATTAAAAATAAAAAAATAGAACAATATGGAAATAATAAGTTAATTTGATATGAATATGAAATATTAATTTTCATATATTGTTTATACTTTTGTTCCTGTAGCGTTGCATTGATCTCTGTGCTGCGCACCAAACTGCGTGCGCATTTTAATTCGGCACAGATTCTTGTACAATTGAGGTCTCCAAATAGATGCGTGTCCTCACAGCATTTTTGTGCCTATTCGAATATATATGTATAAAAATTATATTAGTTAAAATCTGTATTGGTTAATTAATATCAGGGAATCCAACCGTATCGTTTAATGGTTGTTAACCGTTAGATCGGTTCCTGATTGGTTACACATAGTTAAATTAGTTATTAATTTGTAACATTGTGTTTTAAGAACATTTTGATTAAACGGTTACGGTTTACGTATCGGTTGTGTTCCCTGATGAGGATTTCATTACTAAATCCTACCTCAAAGCCTACCTGACGCTCTAATATCTCTGCTTGCCAATTAGTTACATGCGCAATTAAATCAGCACGAAAGTATTTTGCCAGTTTTGGTGATATTTCGGGTCCACGTAAATTTGCCGCCTGTACGGAGGATGCCACACAGCTTTGCAACGAACTAATTGAGGCCGGAGCGACGCCATCCACTGGAAAAGTATAGAAATTTATATGTAGGTACATCAAGTATCATATATTCTATCTAAAGCTGCTATAAACTTACATTTTCTTTGCTGTTGAGCCTGTTGCGCCGCTACTGCCTGCTGTTGGACCGCTGCCAGTGCTGCTGCTGCAGCGGCTGCTGCCACAGCCACCTGTTGATGTTGATGTTGCTGCTGTTGTTGTTGTTGTTGTTCTAAAGCTGAGCCACTTAAATCTAGTTCTTGGGTGGGTGTTGGCGGACCCTCAACAGCACTGCCACTGCCACTTAGACAATTGCTACCCATTGAGGTGATCACACTGATACCACTAACAGTACCTAAACCTGGCACCACTGTTGTATTAATGCCACCACTGGCACCGGCTGCCGTTGCTGCCGCAGCAGCTGCAGCAGCAGCAGCCGCATTTGTCCCTGTCGAAGAGGTGGTTACACCAACAACACCAACGCCAACACCCACCGCACCGACGTCAACAGTCTTGAGGCCAAAATTTGAATTGCAGGTATATGCAGAGCTGGGATTCACATTGTTCGCATGTCCAACACTAACACCCACAATTGTGGGTATAGGACTCTTGGTGTAGTTCAGCGATGGCGACAGACTATGATGAGAATGTGGCATATATAGCGGTGAGTTTACATTATTTTCTCTGCATTAATAGAATAAAAGGGAATAAATTTATTAAGATTTCTATATATGCATGTATATATAGATACATATATATATTTATTATAATTACCGTAGGCTAGTTAAACTGCTGGCATTCACATTATTGACAGAATTATAGGCATGATTCAGTACACCATCTGTTGATGGATTGCTTCCGATACCACCACTACCATTACCAGTACCACCTGTGCCACCAGACCCACTGCCTACTACAACTGATACGCCACTGGTTACCAAATGATGATGATGATGATGACTTCCCGCCACATCCATTACGCTCATATGCATCATTTGTCGCTTAAGTAGAGATTGATCTTTGCCAGAACCACCAGGACCAGACGCCCCACTACCACCGGCCATCAGTTTACTACCTGGCGGACCAGACGCATTCGAGTTTAGATGATGATCCTGAGATGCTAATGTTGGCACAGTTGTCTATGGAATGACAAAATGATATATATAAGTATTGCAATTTTCATTTAGAGGAAGCAACGAATTAAATATTACTTACGCTGGAGGTGGAGCCAATGTGGCCGACAACTGAGTTTCTAAGGCTACTGTTGCTATTGGCAATGCTGGGCGGCACTGAGGCCAATCCGCTGGTGGGCAACATTGTGGCACCGCTACTAACTGGTCCGACCACACCACTAGCTCCAACAGTTGCTGCATAATGGAGGGCAGCAGCTGCCGCTGCAGCGTTCGCATTTGGATGTGAGGCCAAACGTGGCAGGGCATTTCCCAATGAATTTTGCATTGATCCTTGTGGTACAATAACAGATGCTTGTTGATCAATCATTGCTGAATTGCCAGATGAACCATTGCCACCACCAACACCACCACCGCTACCGCCACCGCCGCCGCTACTACCACCACCGCCGCCTCCTCCTCCACCACCACCATTACCGCCACTGCCATGTGTAGTCGGCGTACCGCTCAGGGAATAACTGGCCTCGGAGGTGGGCGTGGAATCTCCACTGATATCCATATCAGCATTCTCATTATGACGACCTTAATAGAAAAAAACAAATGCCAATATTAGAATTGGGAATCAATAGCATTAAAATCTTTATATTAATTACCATCTAAACGCCTCCGATGACTAGGCGGTCCACCATCATCATTATAATTCCATCTCAGTCGTGAATTGTCCCGCGAAGAATTGGAATGTTTGTAAGCTATACATATAGATGATATATATATATATATATATATATATTAATAAACATATAAAATATTACTTTAGGTCACACTTACTCGATCTTGAAAAGCGATCATCGCGATCCCGATCACGTTCCTTATCGCGATAGTCCTTTTCACGATGCGGATCACGCGGCAAATTTCTAAAAAAGGTAAAACGGAAAAACAAAAGATTATTTTTAGCTTTAATATATACAGATATGGATCAATATCGATGGGGTATATACCTTTCTCTATCCACCCATTCCTTAGGCTTTTCCCATTGGGAAACTTCCGTTTTGCAGTTGTAGTAATACATTTTCCCTACAAATAATATATAATATAATTAATATTCATAAAGTAAAAAAATAAACAGGTAATTGAATATGGAATAATATGGATATACTCACCCGACGAGCTAACATGCTCACTCCAGTCACCATACCGTGCGGTTCTTTCGCCACGATCGCTGCGCTCTCGTTTATCTGAAAGAAAAAATTTCAATTTAATCAATGTAAATAAGATTTATTTTCTGGGAATTTTAGATTTATTAATCTCACCTGCATATTTATCCTTCTTATACATATCTCTGTCACGATCGGCGCCCCGATCACGCTTATCACGTATATCACGCAAATCGCGATCTCTTTCACGATCACGATCATCGGAACCGGAACGTTTATCGTTCTCACGTGAAGAAGAACACAATTTACCGCTGCTGGCACCGCTACTACCACCACCACCGCCGCCTCCACCACGACGATCTCTGTCATGGTTTGTGCGATAGGATTCAGAGTCACGATCATTGCCCCGCCGATCTCGTTTATCTAAACAAAAAGGATTAATTCATTTAATTATGGATATACTATCTTTTTTTTTTTATCGTTTCTTATAACTTACCGGAATATTTATCCTTCTTGTAGACATCACGATCCCGATCACGCATTTTCTGTATGAAACTATAACGTTCTCCACTACCTCCTCGTCCACCACCGCTACCGCCGCCACCGCCGTTGCCACCACCGCCGCTACCGCCACCACGATGATCGTTGCGTTCTCTTAAATCATGTGAACGCGATGATGGGGAATCAATGTCGGGTGATTGTGAACGATAGCTGTTGCCATTATTCAATGGTCCGCCGCTTCCATTACCGCTGTTACCTCCACCATTGCCGCCGCTACCACTGCCTCCACCATTGCCGCCACCGCCGCCGCCGTTACCACCTCCACCGCCTGGCGAAATGTCACGATCGCGGTAATTGGAAGAACGATCGCGTTCATAGTCGCGCTTTGAACTGCTGTACTTTGAGCTCTGATTGAAATATGAAGAGTTTGGTTTTGGTTTTATTGTTAATATTCTTTAAAGTTTACTTATTATTTTACACACACACACACACGCATTCTATGCTTGCGTGTGTTTGTTTGGTTTTATTACAAATTTTAACAATTTGGTATTTTTTTTTATTCTTTTTGGTTAGTAAACAAACTAAATCTCTACTTAAAACAGAAAAAAAGAAAAACAAAATAAAACGGCATAAAATAAAAATGTAAAAAATTCTCAACTACTTTTAGCCAATTTGTGTGTTGTTTTTTGTGTGGGTGTTGTAATTAATATGCCAATGCAAATAATATATATATATATATATATAAGAAAGAATAATAATAATTATATTCTCAAAAAAAATTATGATGAATTTGCAATGAATTTTTTGTGTTTTGAATGATGGGGAAAAATTTTAAGGATAATTTTTGCTATTTTTTTTTTTTGCTATAGACAAGAAACAAACGAACTGAGGCGGGGGGACGGGGAAAAAGTGTTCAAAAAAAAAAAAAAAAAAAAAAAAAAAGGAAAACAAAAATGAAAGTAATATACATATATAACAAAATTCAAAAGCTAGAAAATGTTGTAATTTGAATTTTTCACAATTTTTGTATATTCTATATGATAATATGAGCATTATTAGCCTATCCAACACACTAGGGTTTCCAGCGATAAGAGAGTTGAGTCTATTTTCGGACATCAAATGTTGAAAAGATATTGAATAGGGAAGTATTATATTCCATACCATAGAAAGGTATCCCGAATTATTTGTTTCAATGATTGCAATACCTTTAAATGGCGTCTCTACGTCACTCAAATTCACGACACTTCACTTAAATCGTTATTTCACAAGTTCTGCGGTGTAGAATTATTGTATAGCTAGTAATTTTGAAAAATTCTCAACGTCAGTGTTCTCTGCGTCACTTAAACACTCACGACACTTCAGTTCACATATACCCAATAAGAGTTTTTGGACCAAAATCATTGTATATCAAGTAATTTTCAAAATTTTCGACGTCAATACTTTAAGATTGTTCTGTAATCACACATTTAAAGTCCATAGGTATGCTATGCTATCAATGTTTGTTAATCAACAGGTAAATTGCCTAAATTTGAGACCAATTCTCTTTTGCTTTACAATGTTTTCAGTGTGTGGGGATAGGCTAATTGTAAGATGATTTTGTAATGATATAAGTTTAAGATATATGCATATATAGGTATATATATAGATAAATGATTTATATATGCATATATATGTGTATAAAGTGCCTTGTCGCCTGCTTTTTATGGGACTTTATTTAATTTTTTTTTATTATTATTTTATAGTTGATATTCTTTTTTTTTATATTATTATTATTATTTTGAAAAATTGTTGATCGTTTGTTTTTTTGTTTTTTTTTTTGTTTCATCATTTCGTTGATTACTTACATCAACACGACAGTGGCCCATGGCTGATGATGATGTTAATGATGATGATGATGATGATGAAATTGTTGCTTTTATATTATTAATATGATGATTGTTTATCGAATTTGAGTTAAAGTTAAGGTTGTTGTTGCTGCTGCTACTGCTGTTTGAATTTGAGGTTGTCGGCGTTGCCACCAGAGACAAATCGACGGCCATAGTATTAAAACTGTTGCTGCTGCTGCTGCTGTTACTTATCCTGCTGCTGCTGCCGCTGCTGTTGGTCGTCATAGATGTCCTGGTGGTATGCGTCCTGATCAATAGGATATCAATTTTGATGGCCGTTCTGTTTGTTACTTATTTAGTGTTTATTTTTATTTTAGAATTACGTTTTTGTTTTTTCCCCTTTTTTTTATTTTATATTTAAATGTATTTTTCTATAATCTTTAACTTTGTATTAGGTTAACCGTTAGATGAGTTTGCTTTTGGCTTAGGCACATTTGTGTTGTAATGTTTTTTGTTTGCTGAAAATTTGTTTTTATATTCGTTTGGTTTTTTAGTAGTGTTTTTTTTGTGTTTTTTTTTTTTTTTTTTGGTTATTTATTAGTTTAGTTCAAGGCTCTAATATTTGATTATATGTTGCTCGCTTAGGCAGCTGTTTTGCTAAAATGTTAATAATTTGTGCGCATTACTTTAATTAAGTTTTCTTTTTTTGTTTGTTTGTTCTTTGTAATTGTTGTTTATTTAATTAATATATTTATTGCTTTAACTTGGTCATCGATTTGTTGAGTGATATAATAATATATCTATATATATGTATATATATTTAGAATTTGTTGTATTTGCTTTGTAAATATTTGAAATATTTTAATAATTGATAATTTTTACATAGTATGTATATAATATTATAACTTTTTCACAATATATATATATCCATATATCTATATATATATATATATATATATATAATAAGTGTTGGCGTGTTTTCGTTTTTGTTGCTGTTATCCCTTGATTATTTGATATTTGTTGGTTTTGTTTTCGTTTTTTTTTTTTTTTTTTTTCGTGGCAATAGAATTAATATAATCAATTAAATTTGGCGATTAAAATATTGGTTTGTTAAAAAGTTCGTTCTTTTTGTTTTTTGTTGAAGTTTTCTTCCTTTATAATCCAGTTTTTGCAATATATATAATTTTTCGTTTATTTTGTTTAGAATATCAGTTCGGATTTTCTTTTCTCGGTTAGCTGCTGAAAGGCCGCGTTCCCAAAAAATGAAGGGGGAAGGAAAGGTCGATGGTTTTTGGAAAATGAAATTTGTTTTTTCTCTTGGTCAGTTTATAAAATGAATGTTTTTCTCCTTTTTTATTTTACCATGAATGAGGGATAAACAAGAGTCGGGAGTAAAGTGAGAGAGGGGGTGGTCGATAGGGACACACACGCACACACACACACACACACACACAAAGGCATGCACATTTACTTTTCACACATAGCTAAATACAATTTGAAAACTAAAAAAAAAAAAAAAATGAAATTACAAACAGAATATTTAATTTTGCCAACTATCTAAAACACAAATCAAAATAGATTATGAGAAAATATAATAGTAAACACAGGGTGTTTCATTAAATATTAACAGAGGAAGGACATTACTATACATAGATTAATGTATGCAAGGATATGCAATAAGATTTTTGCATTGGCTATTTTTTTTTTCTTTCTTTCATTTTCATTGGCTTTGGGTTGTTGCAGAAACTACAATACAAGAGAACTAAAAAATAAAAACAAACAAATTTAAATAACTACACGAAAAGTGAATTGTATAAAACAAAACAAAAAAAAAACTAACTGGATTAGTACTCAACAATAATAATAATAATAATGTAGTATACTGGGGGGTTGCTCTCAATTCCGCATACAAAATTACAGATAATACTAATTTTGAAAGCCTTATCAATTGGTATACATATCAAGGATACACTTGGGTATGGAATTCAGAACAACCTTGACATATAGATTAAACTGGGATTGAACTGATATTTTTTGTTTTTTTTTTTGAGTTAATTTTTTTATTCTCTGCTCACCTGATAGGATGTGTGACTGGTATGCTTCTCAAAGTACCTGTGAAATAGAAAGAAAAAATTTATAAATAAGAATTTTGTAAATTGAATTAATAAATAATAGTAGCATATATTAGTAGAGTATATAGTAGAAGAAAATAAAAGGTTGAATTTTCATGTAAAATACAAAAGATTTCATCTCATAGCCCATAAATAAAGATTCTATATAATATTGTCGACTGTTTTGAAAATAAACTTAGCTAAAGGGTTAATTAAGATTATTATAATATATCCAATAGTAATACATATATCCAACGATTATATCTTGGTAAAGTTAAGAGAATATATATAGTTTAAATTAAAATCAATCTTTTTCAGTAAAAGACAGGACAAATCGTGTATTAAAAACATTAAAAAGGACACAAATATAAGATGTCAAAGGATCCTTTAAAGACTACTGCTAGAATAGGAAAATGTATAAAGTGACCTACATGTAGACTATATTTTGTGTGTGTGTGTTTGGTGATAATTTTTGTTGTTTTGGCACAGTCTCTTAGTCCTTAAAGAAGGAAGAAAACAAGGAATGAAATATATTTACTTTCTTTACCCTTCAAAGACTGAATTGCCATTATAGTTAAAGATATAACAAATAAGAATAGATAGTAAATAGTCAGATGGACTTCTCAATATAAATATATATATGTATATATAAAGAATCTCTTGTCTACTCTAAATTGTTAAATTAATACAAATTAAATCACATCACTAATTGAATTACATCGAAATTCCTTGTACTGCCGTTTATATTAGAAAGGGGAAGAACATACATAATAAACCGGCTAATTCGCCTCACTTTAGATTTAGTAAAGACACAAATCTTTATATATCTATATATGTAGATAACTGTTGTTTATAAATGATTATTAACTAGAAGAACGGTAAACGGTTGCTCAGCTGAGCGTGTGCAAGCGAGATGCAATGAAAATTGTACTCAACTGAAGAATTGTAAAAAAGAGAGAGAGAAAAAGAATTGAGGCTGAGCTACTGCTGTAACTGTGATACATATATACAAATTAAACAGTTAACTCTAGTTACTCTGGGGCGTGGCAGGAAAAGGAAAATGCACCAGAATAGATGGGGGGCAAAATGTTGAATTGCTTAATGGTGTTGTTGATGTTGTTGTGTAGGTAACCAGATTGATAATTGCAATGTGCTAGTTAATTTAAAAAAAAAAAAAATGATTCGTACCCATCGTTCATACGCTGCGGTTTTCTAGCATGCATTACCATCAATGCAAAATGTTCGCCAAATACGCTGCTTCTGCTCCGTTGATGGTGCTTTTTGTTGATATTCTTGTTGTTGTTGTTCTTGTTGTTGATGTTGCTGATGTTGATGTTACTTTCTGCTGTTTCACGTTATTGTTGTTGTTGCTGCTGGTATGACTACTGCTGTTACTCCTCCAACTCCAGCTGTAGAACCAGATGTGAATTACAACAACTAGTTGAACTGGGTGCTGCTGATGTTGGCTGTTGCTGCTGCTGCTGCTATCGCCGCTATCCAGTTCAATTTACAGATGATGCTCAAGAAATCCTGCAGCAGCCGGCAGTTATTTGACTTAATGGGGCTTTGGGGGCCTTTGGCGCCTCCGGCTCCACCTCCTCCACCACCTTCCTGCCTCTTTTTAAATGCTCTTCACCTGCCAAGGCACGCGGGCTTGTATGTATGTGTGCGTGTGTGGTTCTGTATGTGTGTGTGTGGTACGTACGTGTGTGTGTGTGTGTGTCGGCTTTGACTGATTTCGCCTGCTGAAGAAATCAGAAAACGAGAAACAAAAACACGCCACAAAGAAATTGTTTAACAACAAATTCAATAACAAAAACCAATAACAAGTAATGTTTATCAACAATTTTGAAAGATTTTGTAATAATTTTATGTGGTTTGTGTTCTTTCTTTTGAAGAACGCTTCGCGGCTTGCACTTTTTCACTGGAGTGTGTGTGTGCGTGCCAATGTGTTGTGTTATATATATATATATGTGTGTGTGTGTCGTTGTCGCTTCTTCGTATTTTTCTTTTCGCCTCTTTTTTGGGGTCTCGTCTCTGTCGTCTCTCCCTCTTGGTCTTCTCTTGGATTTTAGGGCTTACCGCAATTTGTGTGTGCCTTGTTATTGCCTTTGGCTTTTGCTTTCCGTCGCCTGCACTATTCGTTAGCACTCCGTGCCCTTATTACATTGAAAATGTTCAAAATTTTTTGAATTATTTGCCCTCGACTGCTGCGTTTTGGCCTCTATACTTGATGATTTTTTTTCTTCTTTTTTCCTTCAATTCTTTTACATTACGCTTTGTGCACTCTTTTCGTCGGCACGGCTGTGTTGAGTTTTTGATTTTTTCACATACATCATGGTGAATTGTAGATGGCGCCAGCATGTTTGCTATCGCTTTTGTCGTTATCGATAGATATTTAGCTTAATTTTATAATAATTCTGTACACGATATAATTACAATTATTAATCCAATATTATCGTAATTATTATATAATTTAAATTTATGTATGTGAGCTCGTAATTTTAGTATTTTTTTTTTTGATATTTTGCCAACACTTTGGCATTAGTGTTTTATATATAATTTTTTAACGTTGGTCTTACTGAAAATAGAATTTCACCACTACACTGTGGTCACTCTTAAATGCTAATTGGACAAAAAGAAAGAAAATCTGTTTGCTAATAAATCAACCAATAAATTGTTATTTTATAACTTTATATAATTGTTTAAACTTTCGTTGGACACACTAATACTTGCAATGTCGTTCAATTCGTTTAAAACCATTATTAAGTATATTGCCAGCCAACAACAGGAAAATGTCTAAGCTGATGTCAGACACACAAATTTATTTGTTTAGTTTACAAATTTGTTGTGCCGATCAAAAATCTATATAATAACTATAGTCAGAGGTGTTTCGTTAACAATTTGTTCATAATTGTTGAATCATATAGTAATTTGTTTTTCTACTTTTTTCTCTTTTGCTGACAAATAGTTCTATATAGTCCAAGCAAGTTATGGATTTTATTTTTTTTTGTAACAAATATAAAATGACATTTGTTTATAGAAGTGATTTCGTTGCTTTAATTAAATATGCATTGATGAAAAGTTTTTTTTAGGGCTTTTTTTTATGTTGAATTTATATTTTAATTTTGCCAAAAATTTACTCTTATACTTTTTGTTGTTATGTATTATATATATATATATATACATTATATAATATTTTCTTTTTTAACTAAAAAAAAAAATGAGGAAGCAGTTCTCCATGTCTATTGTCTAGTCCCGACGACTTCTCTTCCGATCCGAGTGATTGCTACGCTCATTCTTTTCCTCGGCTCTTTTGGGTGCCTTTTTGGCCATGTTTAAGAATTGATCGAGACCGAAAGGATCCTCTTCCTTTTCAAATTCAACCGGACCACTGCGTGAAGCTCCACCACTACCGCTAGCACCATCTGGATCTCTTGAAGTACCCGAGAATTGTTTATCGGGCACAAAACGTTTCGTATTGACAATGGCATCCAAATCTCCACCATAATTATCGGAATCGGCCTGCTTTGTTGGCCTGTAAATATGGGCACCCAATGTATTGGAATCACGCCAGGGTTTATCATAGACATTGTAGGCCTCATCGTCACCATAGCCGGAATCCATGCCTTTGGTCGTATTAAAAAGACGCTGATCGAAAAGAGTTTCGTTATTGCCAGCAGAGGTTTTTGTTGGCAATCCGAGAGCGATCTGTTCCGAAATGTCGCGTTCGCGTTCTCTTTGCAATTTGGAACGTTTCTCTGGTGCAGCACGCATTAAATTACGATCTCGTTGCCTTTCCCGTTGACGTTCTGCACGAAGATCATTACGTTCACGTGCATCAGAGCCACCAGCGGAGGGATCACCGCCACCACCACCGCCGCCACCGGCAGCTTCGGGATTACGCAATCCGGCACGTTCTTCACGTGCCCGTTGTGCCATCAAACGGAGCATATCCTCCTTCTTTTCCTTCTCCTTTTGGGCCAATTTCTTTTCAAGTTGAGCACGCGCCTCAACAGCTTCACGAGCCTTCCGATCCGCAATGTACAGGGCTTCGGCCATTTTGGCAAATTTTTCATTGATATGAACCTGCTGGAGGCCACGACCATCGGCGGCGAGACGCTTGTCCAGGGGAATGGTATAACCTTTGGCGTTCTTCCAATTCGATATGCAGGGTGGAATTTTCCATTCCTTTTGCTCCTTCACTGTAACCTTGCGGGAGGGCGAATGCAGGACCGGGGCAGGCGGCGATGGTGGACCACGTGGTATTTTCTTATTAATTCGGAATTTTGGTGGCTCCATGGGATCCAATTGGGCCTCGACCATGCGTATAACCCGCTGTTTGGCCCCCGAATTGAAGGCATCGCCCTGTTGGGATGGCGTATACCGTATATATTGGGCGGGGCCAGCCTTTTGGGCATGACGCACAGGCAGGGCTGAGGTAATCTTTTGATTTGTCAGCTTCTCCAAAGCCATACGTGTCTCTTCTGTAGTCTCGGCCACGGTCTCTTCATCAGGACGCTGCAGCTCATCAGCATCTTCAGCCAGTACTTCAGCGGGTAGCAATTGTGATATGGAGGAATAGACAATCTTATCCTTGCCATGTCCCTGACGGGCAATGGCATCATATTTCACCTTACCCCGGTCATCGAGCCGCACGGCCAATGCATCTGATTTCTTTCCCACATTGGCCGGTGCCCCCAAACCTAAAAAAAAAAAAAAAAACAAAGATCAAATATAAAAGCAATAGGGCTTAGGATTAAGAAATGGGTCTCACCCAAGGGAAATTGCGCCACATGGATTTCGGGAAAGGCTCCACCATCACCAAAATCTGCTTCAGTCCGTGGCACCCAATCCTTACGCTGTCCATATGGCGGCGCTGCTATCTTTGCCGATACCAGGGCTCCAATTTTTGGTGCTCCTTTGGCTGCCAGACGACGCTCGTCCTCCCGATCCCAGACGGTATTTGTCGGGGTGGGCAACAGACTTGAGAGCGACATCTTACTTTTTTCTGTTTGTTTTCCGTTTTTCTTGCTCTTTCTTTTCTATACGTTATATTGTTTTTGTTGTTTAATGTATTTCGCTTGTCAAACTTTTCTGGCACATGAAAAAGGAGAAAGAAAAACCACAATCATAGAAACACATAGAGAAAGACGCGAGTAAGACACACACACAATTGAAACGAAAACATGCTGCCAGACTGCTTAAAAATAAGAAAAGGAGATAAGAAAAATACCAAAAACGGTGACTTGTAAAAACTGTGGTGACTTGGTAAAACCGTGGTGACTTGTCAAGAGAACAGCCATATGTTGCAATCGAAAACCTTTTTTCTTTGTTTAACTGAGGAATTTTTTTAAACACTTGGCAATTTGGACTACTCATTTAAAACTGATCTTATGGTTTCTGAAACTTTGTGATGATTCTAAAAAACCATGACAAAGAATATAAATTGTATCATTTCATTTCTGTTGTTACTCTTATTAATCAATTTAGAATATTAGGCATAATAATTGGCATTAATTTTGACTTAGTTGGCACTTAAAATAATATAAATAATTTCATAAACTTGCGTTTACAGTTAAGTTCATCACTGGTATTTAGGATTTCTAAACGTTCTGCAACGGTCACACTCAGTTAAACTGCCCGCCCAAAACCAAAACTTTGGAATTTCTATTAATTTTTTTTTTATTGTGTTATAAGTGATAATAAAAATACTTTGCAATATTTAATGTGATTTTAGATATTATTGTGATATCGTTGCTGATGATACTGTAATAGTTCTGTGTGAAACCAAATTACAATTTCGGGATCGACCTCCTTAACCTGGTGCACCTCATTGGTCAATTTCTGTGTATTTCGAATTTTTTCCTTGGACAACTCTAAAGTGGATATAGGACGATTTCGACGTAATTCTGAGCAAGCTCGACATGGCCTTATGAAAGCAAAATATACGCATTCCGCTATAGAGAGAAAACTAAATCCCAAAAAGAGTCCCATAAGTCCGCCAACACTAGCTACAAAGATGGAGAGGGAAAGAGATAGAGATAGAGAGGTATGTATGTATGAGAGCTGTTAACCGCTAACTTTTGTTAAACTTATCGCTTTTTTTTTTGTTTTTTTTTTGTTTGCTTGAAAAACTTACATAAAAAATCAGAGATGCCTATAAATTCTGTCTGCTTGCTAGCCCTAAAGGTTTCATCTTTGTAATACATGTTAATAACAGCGACACTACGTTCCACATAAGAGTGTGTTAGATTTGAAACAGTGGGATTAGTGTTCTCGAATCCATCATTTGTGATTTTAGCACTAAATGCAATTGTATTGAATGTCAGATCAAAGCAACTGGGTAGACAATCATCTAGACACGAATCCGTAGTTTCTATTGTATGCAATCGTACACTGTCCACACATCTCCATTTCTCTATGGAACATATTGTGTCGTTACTATATAATCTCGGCATATAGAAACCAACACAACCGCAATGCTTGAGAAGTAATTTTGATAGGCATTCCATTTCACAATTCCGTTGGGTATAATGGGCAAAATAACGTAAACGCTGTTTGCCCTCACTATAAAAGAGACATCGGCGATATTTTCGATCGACTGAACGTAAATATTTTTCAGTCATTATCATGAACGGATCAATTCGTAATTTTGTCTCTAGTCCAGGTGCCAAAAGAACGCCTGTCTCCCGTACATTGGGCGATTCATTGGGACTATGTAAAGCGATCTTAAAACCAATACTATTCGAAGATGAGCAATAGTAATCATTGGCCTGAACATCTAAAATAAGTGATAAACCCAGTGATTCACCAGTGCCCACGGCTGGACGTGGATAGAAGTGTTTTTTGTGCCGTCCAATCGAACTAAAGCCAAGTTCTGCATGCCAATTGATTGCCCTATAATTTTTCGACGATGGAATATTACGCAACGATAATGGCACTCTGATTTAGAGAAATATATAAAGAACTTTAGAATCAGGGATACTTTAACAATCTTCATCATATACCTACATTTTCTTGTACATAAAACGCGGATGTAACATATTAAAAACACAACAAAGACCCTCATCGGTCACTATGGGATAAAACATACTGACACAATTATAATCAATAGCGCCAAAACGACATCCTATAATCATCTTGCCACACGGTTGTGAGACCTTAAAATATTGAAGAAATTTTTACAGTATCTTTAATAAATGAAATCTCCTATACTTACATTTAGTATAAACTCTTCCCAATTAATTTCCTTGGCGGAAGGAAATTCTATATCAACTTGACGATGACACAGAACCTGTAACATGGCATATTCCGTTGTATCATTGGTGAAATGTTTCGCTTTTGAAGCTAATGCTTGATTTAAATTGCATATGGTGACAGCCGGAAATGGTTCATCTGTAATATAGGTGGGTTCTGGATTTAGACCAACGATAACCGGTGTTGTATTCCATTTTTCAAATGAATCGTGTATTAGAAATCCCGCAATGCATAGGACAGCCAAAAATGCTAGTCCAAAGAAAATTCTGCAAAAATATCATTTAATTAAAGATAAGGATACAAGAAATTGTTCCTCGACGTCATCTACAAAAAATACTGGAATGTACACCTAGTCTGTAAAAACAAACCAAAATGGCAGTGCTAGTAGCGCAGTGGTAAGACATTGGTTTAAACTCCATCCGCGCGGAGATTGGTACAATTTTTAAGCGAAATTTAACTCCATGAACATTCCTTGACAGAGCCCTTACCTTGCCAAATTCTTCAACAATTTTTTCAAGGAACGCCAGTTTTTCTCATTTTTGAGCGACGCACTGAAGAAATGACTTTACATACCTATCACTTGCACGTAATTTCCGACTATTTATATACTTGAGACCATGTATAGTGGTATTACGACAAAATTCATCGGTATTTTGAGCCAATATGCTGCGCCAAGTGTTTATGGATATTGTATTTGATAATTTAACTGGACGAAATGTTGAAATTTTATGTGCCATTTGAGACTTCCAAAATGTCGGAGTCCATAATGCACGGGTTTTACGATTACGTTGCGTTCGCATAGTACAAAATTTGATATATTAATGAAATGTAGAACTTAAAACGGAACTAATACATTGATAGTTAATTGGATCGATAATTTTTACATATTTAAATCACTTCGGACTTTTGTTACAGGTGGTGAGTCCAATTGAATGACCACCTCATCCACCTGCTTAACATTGACTTCATTTTCTTCCGATACTTGCACATCGACAATATAACTTTCCGGTACATTAATTCTCATTTTTGAACTATGGGGCGATATACCGACAATTGGTCGTACACTAAATGTCAAGGGATGTGCCAATTTCGTTACTCCATTACGTTTAGGGGAATTGATTTTATTAGATTGCTGCATACAGTCAACAGAAGTTTGTTCCATTTTGTGATTATTATTATTATTGTGGGTAATTTTAACAAGAGAATTTTTACGTGGTATTTTCCATTTTCTTTTTAATTGATTAGTATCATATTGATTGCGAATGGATGGTGTTAGGGGGCTAAATATTCTTCCATTAACATAATCATCGCGAGGTTTAGCAAATATCCCAGATAAATATTTCAACATATTTGTTTTTTGAAAAATTATGGTGTGTGTGTGTGTGTGTGGGAGGGAGGGTGTGTGTGTATGAGTATAATTGTGTGACTATTGATGCAAAAGCTTCTGTTTAACAATTTGATATACTTAGCTTCTCTCTCTGTGTGTGTGTTTATAGGTATTGCTCATTAGAAAGTAAACGCATCCGGAGGAAAAGGTCCCAAAAAAAAGGGGGAAAAATGGGTGCGAGGTGCGAGGTTGGAGTTCGAGTTATGTAAGTACAATCAGGCAGCATGCAGACAAAGTCAGTTAGAGAAAACCACACTTGAACGAAAATCAAATTAAAAGCTTCAATGACATAGACACAGATAAAGACCATAGTGACCAGTAGAGTCCAATTCGTTTTGGTTAGAGACATGTCACCTGCTACGCACACACACACACACATACAGAGAGTCATTCGTTACATCTGGTGTACAAGTACATACATACGCACTTTTTGTATGACTTCATTGAAACAAGTTCATAAAACACTTAACCTGACCAAAACCCAAACGAACGTACAAATGTCCCCTGGGTATGTGTCAATGTTGGTGGCTTCATATTGGTAACTTTTGCTCGACCATCTACTTCTTGCCTCAAAGCCGCCCTCAACTCTCTTCTCTTCTCACTCAACGCACTCTTTGACTTGTTAGCAAATTTTAGCTTACCTTTCTCTATCTCTCTATCTCTCTCTCTCTTTCTCTCTTTCTCTAACATATAAGCCACAGAGGAGAATATATCCTCTAACGAAAAGTTTTCACCTTTCGATTTTCCTGACCAGATGTAAAATGCTTCAGTTTTTTTTTGTTGTCCATCTTCCTCTGTGGATACGTGTGTGTGTGTGTGTGTGTCTGTGTGCATCATCAAAAGTTACCAAACAAATTGACCTAATCCATGTTCTTACATAGATATATATGTACGTAAAGATATATGTTCAATGCTGCACTCAGCCGTCATTAGAAATCGTTTAGTTGAATACCAGAATCAGGCCCATAAAATGCATTAAAAAAATAAAAAGAAAAAGCAAAATCTTCAATGAAAAATTCTATTATTTACATAAATAAAATAATTGTGTAAAATGCTAAAGCAATTTTTACTATATAGATTTTAATTTCAATAACAGATTAATGCATTAAACACGGAATATAAAAGGAAAAGAATTTTAGAAAATAAAATTAAAAAACAAAAACAATTTTATTTTAACAAATTTTAAGTAGTATATATTTCTAGTATGGTGTTGAATATTTTAAGATAATGATCGAAATTATTTCTGTAAAAGTAAAAGTATTATATTCTTTAATTTTACACAAGTCTTAAAGACAAGTCTTAGATTCTTCCTGGTAAACCTTTAGTGGGAAAAATATATAGTTAAAGTAGCGATTTTTTTTGTATACAATAAATGGCAATATAACCATATAAATGTAGATATGTATATTTATATATACATACATATATATACATATATATAATCTTTTGTGTGTAAATTGGGGATTAGTTGCAAATATTTTTGTAGCATTAAGTAAGCGAAACAATTTTCAAAGGCTGGAAAAGAAAAAACCCGTTGAAAAATCATAACTTTTTAGCCTCATGGATTACATATACATACATGCTCACACACACACACTTGTGTATGCATATGTGGGTGTAAGCATACATATACAGATGTATGTATGTATGTAAGTATGTAAAAAAATCTGAAAATGATAGAAAAATGATTAATTACTGTTGGCAGTAGTTCAGCAGTCAGTTACTGCTCTGGCAGTGCAGTAAACCTCACGGCTATACAATGTCCGTGCACACCATCAGGATGTGTGTTATACTTACATTTTATATATATATGTATGTGTATATGTACATATATACATGTATGCATGTGTGTTAGTATTCATAGCCTGTATGTAAAATTTCAGTGGCGGATCGAAGAAATCTTTGAAATCGATAACTGATTTGATTGCTCATTTAATTATCGATCAGCATTTAGAGATGCACTGCAATCGGTTAAAAACGATTCTTTAGTATAAATTATAAAATATTAGTTTTAGAGAAACTTTCACATATTTCCATAATTTCTTTTCAAATATTATATAAAGATATATAAATGCTTCAGGTAATAATGTGTGGATCGAAATATTAGAAAAGAGAGAAATCGATTTATGTGACTCTCTCACTTTTTTTGCTTATTAATATTGGTAACGATTATCATAAAATATCGGCATCCTATAAATCCGTCTATAAATCCGTAATAATGTGTGGATCGAAATATTAGAAAAGAGAGAAATCGATTTATGTGACTCCCTCACTTTTTTTGCTCATTAATATTGGTAACGATTATCATAAAATATCGGCATCCTATAAATCCGTCACTGGTCTTTCTCTATATGTACTTTTACCAGCATTCTTTCGTTTCAAATTTTTCAGCAATTTTTTCCCTATTTTTTCATTTTTTTTGAGCACAACAGCAGCTGACTGCAGCGATATTAATGATAGATATGCGTTCGCTTCAATGCATCCAACCCAGGACCCAACTTACTCTCGTTCCATAATATGTATGTATGTACATATATGCACATTTATTGAGCCGAGAAAGAGACGGGCATTCGTGTGTGTGTGTGTGTTTGAGGGTGTGCATAGTTATAACTTTAAATATTATAAATCGTTGCATTTAAATTGCAATTAAATATTATCAGAGATACAAACTATAACCGAATAAGAGGCATTAAACATTGTGACACGTCGGGGTCACCAATACAGAAAAAAAGAAAAAAAAACACGTAATGCCTCTAAGCTAACATGTAGAAAATCTTATTACAAAAAGCAGCAGCAACCAGTCAACATTTTTGCATCCTTTTAGTTTGCATTTTGACTTCTTTTTTTTTTTAGGTTTTCCTGTTTCTTTTTTTTTTTCGTTGAAGCACTAATTTCCATTTATTCATTTAGTTGCAACACTCATTTCTGCATCCATTCACACAGACACAGAGCATTTGGGTTCGGGTATGAAGTCTGGGATCTCGGTATGAGTCCAGCATGGGATTGGGAAGGGCGCTTGGTCGGTTGTTTGGCTGGATGTGCCGACTGTCTATATGGACCTTGCCTTCTTTTCATTTATCTGCACAAAGCAGTGCAGGCGTTCTTTACCCTTTTCCTCTCTCTCCCTCATTCATCTCTCTCTCTCTTTCTCTCTCTTGATGCATCTGCGACTGGCGCTCTGTTTAAATGTTGATGAGACGGCTAAGGAGTGATGACAAAATGTTACAGAAAATATGACAAAAAAGGTCATATGATAAAATTAAACAAATAGAAAATAAAAGAAGAAAAAATAAAAATAAAATAAAGACAAAAACCGAAAATGACAGCCAATGTTACTCTTCTTCTCCTTCTCTTTCTCCCTCTCTCTCTCTCTATCTCTTTCTGGAACTGTCACTTCTGCTTTTGCTCGAGTCCCCAATGGGTTTTTGTTTGCGGCTGTGGAATAAAGGCAAATTTTAGGGGGGTGAAAAAGAGGAGGCCAGAGTTGCACAAGCCTGATGAAAGGGTTCAAAACTATTTTCAAACTATGTATTTAGCGCGCATTATATGGACTCCACTCTTCATTCTCGTCTCCCTCTCACACACACACACACAAACATCATTGTCATCATCATCGTCATCTTCATTATCATCTTTGTCCTGGTTCTTCCTGGGTCGGCATCTGTTTTTATGATATGCCTCCCAGCCATACCAATAAAAAAAGGGGTAAATGAAACAGTGGTTCAAAGTGTATGGAATTCCTATTTCAAAATATAGACAAATGCCTTTTATTACCTGTTATTATGATCTAAATGACAAGCTATTGTTACATAATTGAGACATAAAATCTTTATTACCTCTACATACTCAAATAAACGTTTGAATTTTAAGCATAATTTTTATGTAAAATGACCACTGTGCAGACAGTATGTAAGTATTTTGTTAAGAGGGGAGAGGGGGTTACGTCCTTGTGCGAATAGATGGACGGGCAAACGGACGGGCAGACGCATTGGTCTGACCCTCAACCTCGACTACTTTTGCCCACTTGTAACATATTTTTTGGGCAGCGGATTAGTAGCACGTCATGTTGCCATGTTGAAGTGTTTATGTGAATAGCGCGCTACACACACATACACACACACACAGGCACATACTCAACTTCTGGAATATCACACATATCATGCGACACTTAATAAAAACAATGTGCTCAACATGCCGCCTTAAATGGAAATCCATTTTCAGTGCTTGTTTTTGTTCACTTTTCAGTATAGTAAAAACGAACTTACACTAGAAGCATTGTGCTTGCTGGTTTCTGGCTTTTGTTTGAGAATCGAGACGAGTTGAGTTGAGTTATTTAAATGTCTGCATTTTGCATACTCCCCCCCATCGTTCTCCCCCTTTCACACATACCGTTTTTACCCTTCTCATACTTTTGCCGTTGCTCTATAAATTTATAATTAATTGTTTTAAAGCTTTGTCCAACAGAACCAAAAAAAAAAAAAAATAATAGACAGAGAGAAAGGGTCGGGATTCATTATATCATTTTGTGGTTCCTCTGTTGATATGTTTCCACATATTTGTGATGGGCTCAGCTTACTATACTACTTTTTGTTTATGATTCCAACCAAACAAGATTTGCTTAATCGTTTAAGCGATTAGTAGAGACAATGATGACTGTGACCAAAGAAAAATAATAAAAATTAAAAAAACCTAGAAACCATTTCTTGTATACCAAGTGACCTTCAAGGAAATTTATCTTTAAGTTTTTTAAACTGGTTACAACATAAACAAGAGAAGAGTGAGAAGCGTGAAGAACTATTACTACGTTGAAATTCAATCAAATTTAGTGGTAATCCTCTTTAGCGGGGAGAAAGATTAAGATTAAGCACTGTATTTGTAGACATAAAAATATTTTAAAAACATATATGTACATATGTACATACATACATACATACATACATACATAAATATTCTGAACTAAGTAAGAAATAAAAGTACAGCGCACGAAAATATTTTTTGAATATAATGTAGCTCACATGCTGTGAGTATATTTTTATCAGCCGATGCATTTAGCTAAGCATCTAACGGCCAACGCAGGCTTTGATTTAAATAGATTTAACTCCAAGCTATCAGTACATGTGCATGTATGCTGATAGAACTACGACTTTAAGACTTCCTCCAACCAAATATTATTTAAATAAAATCAGTTCACATTTTGAATTCAACAAATGAAGATCCGGTTATAATTTTTCTTCTCCCCGGAAGCCCTATTCAGGACATGTTTAATACAACTCTACTTATTCGTTTTCTTTTTTTTTTTTTAATTTGCGAGGCGACAGTGGGCATAGCAAATGTTTGAAACAAATTTAATAGACGGCTCTAGCTCTTATATTTAGTGTCCACGACCTCAGTGTTAATACAGACAGAAAGGACAAGTCTCAATCGACACGACTTTTGATATATTGTTACATACATTTTGGGGACTTAAATGTAACCTTTAATTAAAAAAAAAAAAGGTCAAATTCATTGAATGGAATTAAATGTATTTGTCGTTAAGAATTTAAATTTTTTCTTACAAAGACAAATGCTTCGATATATGTACACATACATACATGTTGATTAATTTTACTTTTAATGCAGAAAATAAAGCAAAAAAAGTGGCGATCAAATTCCGGAATGTTTTTATTTTCCTATCACACCTCAACAGTAGGTTTTTTGTTTTACATGTTTTTTATCAAGCCCTCTCCCCACAATTCTTTTTTCCTTTGAAAGGAAGAGGGGATTTGAATATTTATTCTTTTTTAGTTTTGTTTTGTGTTTGTTTTTTTTCTTTTAACTTTTTGTTGTTTGGCTCTTTTTTGTACGCGGCCCCCTCCGCCTTTTTGGGAGGGAGGAGGAGTGCGACGATTTTTCAATAGGCAAACGCGTCCTTAAAAGCCAAGTGACGCTTTACCAATTTTTGTTGTTTTCTTTTGTAGCTGTGAGAGGATTTTTAACTGAGAGAGAAGGAGATTGAGTTGGAGATGATTCGTTTAATAATCTTCTCCCCCTCTCCTCCTCCTTCTCTCTCTCTCTCCCTTTTTTTTCCGGCAATTCGGAGGAATTAGCGCAAACCCACACATTCGCGGTTGTTTTTCAAATATGTGAGTTTTTTTGGTTTTCTTTATTGAAAAGAAGGTGGTTTCTTATTGAAAGAAGGTGGTTTCTTATTGAAAGAAGGTGGTTTCTTATTGAAAGAAGCTTGTTTTTGCCGCAGTACTTACATTTTTTATATATAAATAGTGAGCGCAAAATTGTTTTTGTGTTAAAATTGAACACAACGGTTTATTGTGGGGTGTGGCCCAGCAATAATAGTTCACACATTATTTTGTTTGCCGCAATTAGTTAGGAACGCGACCAACCCTTGACACTGTTGAGGCGTAGGACCGCCGGTGTTTAACGCAACCGAAGCGCTATTTATAAACACCACATGCAGAATTCCAACTTGAGAATTATAAGCGTACAAATAAAAGAAAAAAATGTGAATGCTTTGGTGAGCGAGACGACCACAAACGACGAAGCCGAACGATATGAGAGAAACTTGTTTTTCGTATGTTTCTCGTTGCTCATTGTCAGGCAGCAGTTCGATCGCACCAGTAGTAGCTGAGCGCGGGTATAAAATGTATACAGATTGTGCACATTTACAGATATTTAATGCTTGGTGGTGAAATGCTCTCATAATATATTACATATATAGATATGTATATACATACATATGTTTGTAAATGTAAATGGGATCTCAATTCTATTTCGCAATGAGGTTCGGCAGCTTGATTTTTTTTGCTTTTAAGTATTAATTCCCCCGAAATCGTGTTGACCGATCATTCGACTAAATGTTTATTCTTTACATTTTCTTTATAAAATGCATTAAATTATAAAGCACCATTTAATCCGGTTAATATTTTCGATCAGTTTAATTTAATCTTTGCCTTTTTGTATCAATGGAAAAATTTAAACAATTATTTAGTTATTCAAAAATAATAATTTTTTTAGAAATAATATGAACATACATACATACATATATTAAATTTCTTAATTTTCCAATCACACACACCAGCTATCCTATTGGAAGGCGTAACATTGGACCAACCGATGAAAGTCAAATACCTAGAGATTACCCTTGCGACTAACTTTTGGACCTCACTTAACAGCTACGGTTGGCAAGTGCCGCCTAAGAATGCAACAATTACGCTGCCTGATGAATAGGAAAAGCACCATGACATTGAGGGCAAAAAGAGCTGTCTATGTTCACTGCATAGCGCCGATCTGGCTCTATGGCGTGCAAATTTGGGGTATAGCGGCAAAATCGACATATAAGCGAATACAGGTCCTTCAGAACCGCGTTATGCGGTAAATAACGAATTAGTATGTTCGTGGTTCTACCCTTCATCGGGAACTAAACCATCACACAGTGGAGGAACAGATTGGAAGGCACACAAGCAGGTACAGTGACAGGTTGGCTATGCACAGAAATATTCTACCAAGATGCTTGTTCCAGGCCAGGCCTTTACAAAGTCTGAAACGAACAGGGTTCACCAAAACACTTGGGCAACCATGAACTCTCTTATACATGCTGTCTATAAGTCCTGATGTAACATGAGCATTAGGTTTGGTCCCCAGAAATACTTGCGTCTGTTAAGATACTCTATTGTATGGTATGGTTCCTACGCTAACAAATAAAAATTGACTTAAAAAAATCAAAAAGAAAAATTTTGTGTTTACTATGTGATACTACTACCATAGTCGTCCCTGCCGAAGAAGATTAATCTGTTTTGATAACTAATGTACTTAAAAAACTAACTAGAGAGGAAAGAATAATTAGTCAGACTCATAAAAAACATTATATATTTTAGTCCACATAGATTATAATACATTTTTCTATTGAACCAAAGGTATTTTGACATTACAATAATATTTAAAATAAAAATATCCTTAAATACTTCAACAAATTGCTTTCTAAAAATAATTTAAAGTAGGACTTCTTATTAGTTGAAAAGTTCTTTAACTATATTGACAATTATATGGTTAGTAGAAACATAAATATAAATATTTGGTTTTCTTTTTGAAAAGTCTTGTTTAGTGCAAGTGATTCGCAGATTGAAAGATAGGGGAAATTGTATGCTAAAACGTGCCTAGCGTTCCTTAGACAAAGGACTAGGACTTTTGGACGATTGATTGACTTAATGCTAATTCGCGACTCAATTGTTTCGAATTTGGTCAACGCAAATGCAGGCTACAATTTTCTTCTTATTTATTGAAGGGACAATGGATGATGGGATTGGGAATGTGGTAGTGGTGATGTAACGGAAAGGCAAGTTAAAAGGGATGGGCATGAATGTCGCATCGTTGCGCTGTAATCCACTCAAAACGAGGGGGGGGGGGGGGGGGGGAAATGCCGTCGGCCAGTGGCAGTAGCTACTTAAAGGATAGAACCAACTGAAACGTCCAACAATTCACAAAATTGTTTTCGTGACTTAAATTTTTGCGTGCTTGGTTTGGACGTGTTTGGAAAGCATATGATGTGATTTGCCATCAAATTGAGTTGTCTCTATCTCTTTCTGCCTCTGTCACTGCCCCTTTTACACTTGCTCTCTCTCTGTCTCTCTCTCTGCCTCTCTCTGTGTCTTTCACTTGCCCCCGTAGTTCTATCAGTGACTTGTCCATCTTGTAGTAAGTATTGCTGTACTGAAGTCTTTGTATTGCAGGCGCTTTTACTGGTAATTTTTTTTTTTGGTGAGGGATGGGTTTTGGGGCTTTCTGGTCGGCGTTTGGCAGAAATGCAATTAAATTTAGAAAAATATCAACATCAGGCATAGTTAAGCTGGCAGCCAGTCAGCAGGAAGGAAGGCAGACAGGCATCAGGCAGAATAATAGTTTATAACCATAATAATAAGATGGAGCAGCAAAAGTGGCCTGGCCTAGGCAAAAGTGCTCTTTGTTTTCGCCTTTAAATAAATACACTCAAGTGCCCAGGAGTTTTCTGAAAGTTTGCTTAGGAATGTATGTATGTATATAACATACATATGTATGTATACATACATGCATATATGTATGTAGAAAGTAAACGGTAGAGACCTGAAAATAGAAATAGCAAAGCAACCGAAACTGATGCTAATGCTACAGCAAAGTCTTGAGTAAATTGTTGCACAACTCTCTAAAGGAGAGGAAGAGAATTCAGCAACTAAATTACACTATGCAAATATTTGTTATGTAAATACACATACATAACATACAAAGATAGATATACATACATATGTATACATATATATTTTTGTATGTATTTATATATACATACATAAGTAAGAAGTAACGCCTACGGTTCAGTTTTCTACTGTTTGCTAAACGCCTACTATCAATGTTTCTACTACATATTTGACATACTTGCAAATACACACTATAAGAAAATGCTTACGTAAGTACTATAAAAATATTTTTCACATTTTCCTTACTAAACACAGTTAATACAGTTACGAAGCAAAAAAAAAAACAGTTTTCAGGCAAAATTAAATTGTCACCTTTTTTTTTAAAGAAAACCAGAATATAAGAATATATATTTGATCAAGCGCTTTCCAAATGTAACTTTATCAAAATTATCTGCCTTTGAAATTTCTATATATTTGTAATTTCTGAAAACTTTTACAGCTTTTTAATTATTGTTTCCCAATTCTTTTGAATTTAAAATAGAATACTAATAAAATAAATAATTACAATTTTAAAATGTAATACTAATATTTTATGCCTTAAATTCTACTAAAAGATATTTCGTCAGACTTTTCTAAAGAACCTGATAAGAAATTTTGGATTTATCTCATTAAATGTAACATCAAAGATTCGTAAGTTAACGATTTATCGATATTACATTAGAAATTATAGATGCTACCCTTTCTATAATCGATTCAGTTTAAATTAATTTTATATTTTCTATACATTCTTGATTAAATACTAAGTTTTTTGAGTGCATATATAGAACTTGCGTCAATTTAAATAACCCGAAACAAAAACTGTCACTGTTGGTCCTTTCCCTAATGGGGGAATGGAGAGAAGGAAAATGGAGAAAGACAAAAGCCTTATCAACACAAACACATCACAAAATAGTACAGTACACACATACACGCACACACACACACACGCACATACAGCAAAAGCAATCAAAAGTTACGTATATATAAGGTCAGAGAGTAAAGCTTGAGGGAAAGCCTATAAAAGGTCGCGTGGTCAGTATCTAAAATATGTACACTACTAACTACATATATACATACATACATACATAGATACTAATTTGTATCTACATATTTATTTACATTTTTCCAGAGATGTAAGATTTGCAAAATTCTGTATGATATTCTTTTTTTTTTTAGGTGTCAGTGAGTACAAAATCTTATTTAAAGTGTCTGCTAAGTCTTGAGAGATATATACATAGATAATCTAATCCAGGGTCGTCCAGATAAGATTCGAGATTTTATTTTATACAGGAAAACATATATGAAATATATAATTTTACTTTCTTTTTATACGAAAAAATGCATCGTTATGGAATTGTGGTAAGGTTTCTATAGAGCAATTGGATACAGTAGGATATATTTATTGAATGATCCTCGTAAAATACTTAGCTAAGAGTATAAAAGACACTTAAAGCAAACAATTAATTACCGTTAGCGACTGCTGTCGACACACCTACCCAATTCATTTTGCATTTTACTCCGTCACAAAAACGAAGCCACAATTGACCCCCTCTCCCAAACCCAAAAAAAAAAAAAGAGAAATGAAAAAAAAAATAAAGTTACCCCTTCCCAAGCATCAGTATAATCATCACCTCTTTCACTTCATTCAGTTACCCAAATGCCAGGAGTGCATCTTCAATTCCAATTTCAATCCCCCAAAAGAAGACAGCTGCCAAAAAAGGCGTTACGCTGGCAGTTTTAAATGAAGAACTGGACTTCCAAGGGGTAGTAAGTGGTGTGGGGGCGGGGGGAAAGGATTGAGAGACAGTTGATGGCATAAAAGGGGTAAAGGGATAAAATCGCTGGTCCATAGCCACAGAGGGGTTATCATTACTTCCACATAATTTAATTTCGGCAGGCCAGCGCGACCATTTGCATTTCAATACTCAATAGAAGGGAGTGAGAGAGACAGACAGACATTCAGGCAGAAAGAGTGAACAAGAGGGAGAGAGAGAGTGTGTGTGTGTTGTGAAAAGGGCAGAGAGGACCCGTTATTCTCTTTGCTTTTTTTTTCTTTTTTTTTTTTTTGTCTTTTTTACCATTTTTCAAAGTTTGGCTGAGGCTGCTCGTTGCACAAACTGAATTGAATCACCATTGCCACCACACTGGCACCACCACCACCGCCAACACCAACATCATCACCACCAGTGCCACCACCAACACCACCACCACCATCACATTATGAAGGCCATAGTCCCAAGATGCTGCTGCTACTGCCAGATTTTTCATCATCATTCATAACAAAAGCAGTTGGCAGTTGCAGCCCCACCTAACCCATTTTTTTTTCTTCTCATCCTCGCATTCTCGTTTTTGTCCTGGTTTTTTACTCCTCTCTTTCTCTCTCTCTCTCTTTCTTTCTCTCTCCTTTTTTTTTCTAGCAGAACATTTCCGTTTGCATTTGGCAAGCGGAAATGTCAGTACCCATTGGACAATCAAGATTGTTTTTTTTTTCTTTTCTTCTTCTTCATTTTTGACAAGGACGAGCTATCTATTTCGTCTGTTCTTCTGTTACATCTTTCTTTCTTCTGTCTTTCTATCTATTCACCTATTCTTTGTGTGTGTGTGTGTATGTTTTTTGCTCTTAGTTATCATCACATTGTTTGATATTGATGACCATTCATGAATAACAAATGAACACGGAACAGGTATCAAGGAACTTTCCGTTCTACCCTCTCTCCCTCAATCTCTTTCTCTCTCTCTCTCTCTCTTTGCATCATTGAACTTTTCTATAAATTGCCTATTGATTTGTGCTGAAACTAAAAACAAAATGTCATACAAAAAAGGGCAATTTCTTATCGATAATCTTATCGATTTTATAATACCCTATATCAGTTTAGCATCATTTATTTGGATTTATAAGAGTGGAATAAAGATATTTTTTTTGTTTTCGTTTATTTTGGCATTATGAAAATATTGTAATTATATTAGTATATATACACAGGAAATGTTGAGACATAATATTTATTTTTTTCAGTTTTATGGAAACGAAAATGAAGCCTATAGATTATCCTTAACGAAATCTAAATCAGTTTAATCGATATTACATAATAGAAAATCAATGTTAAAAACTAATATATTAGTTTTAAAAACGAAAATTGAAATTAAGCAAAGTTAAGTACAGTTCTAAGATAAGTACATATTTCGAAATCCTACTCCTTATAATATTCGAACATCGAAACCGAAAACTAATTAAAATAAATTATATCCAACAATATACGATATATAAGTTTGTTTTGTTTTTTTTTTACTGTCAAATATATTTATAACTAGTTCGGTATTATTTCCGATTAATAGTATATAAATCATAGATTAATTTATATTTTTACCGGCTTAATTGATCTGTATATACCTTATTTCCCATTATTTATATAGGGTATCAACAGTTCCGCTAACCAATTAAATCATTTTTATAGCCATTTGGCTGTGGAAAATATTTAGGCAATTTCTCTGGATCTGATCTGGGTTTGATTCTGCTTCTGGCTTCTCTCGCTTCTTGTTCTCGCTTCCATTCGTCCTTGGCAGCGAGGACTCTTTTTCAATCACAGGCCAGAGTTGTGCTTTTGATTGATGTTAAATGGTTGTGTGTGTGTGTGTGTGAGTATTTGTGTATTGTGGTCGCAATAATCAAAGTTCAAATGTCAATTTCAGTTGATAGACGAAAAGATGAAGCAGCATTCAGTCTGATGATTCAAATGTTCATATATAGTATATGTACATATATATACAATATACCAAATCCATGACACATTGAAATGTCAATTGCATTTTACAATTGCCTGCTACTGCCACATACACATAGAGAAATTACATACAGTGCCGCTCAACTGAATAGGTTTGAAAATTATTTGTTCTATTTTTTCTTCTCTGTTTGTTCCTATGACATTTTTTTTCATCTTTCTTTTTTGTATAGATCCTTTATTTGTTTACTAATAATATGACAAAAAAATATAACGGGTTCTATACAACGGTAAATCAGAATTTTGCTTTCTTCGTGAAATTCGATAAATGTATGGTTTATTTTTGGCTCATCTGATTAGGTTTGACAACTTTGACTTCACTTTTTGATTGACTGCGTGATTGAAAACAGATAATTTCTTTGGTCTACTTAAATTTAAAGTAATTGCCACCATTTTTTTTTAATATGGGTCGGGGAAAATCTTTAACCGATTTTAGAAAGGGTCAAATTAAAGGCTATATTGAATCTGGCCTAAAACATCATGAAAAAGCAAAGAAGATTGGTCGAAGTCAAAACGTTGTATGCAATTTTCTTCATAATGAGGCAGATTACGGGAAAAAAATTAAAGGAGGAAAAAAATATGCTTTAACGGTGTCAGGGAGGCAACGAATCCTTCGTACTGCTTCGAATTTCCACCTCTCTGCCAGTAAAATCAGGGATAAATGCGGTGTAAATGCTTGTATGCCAACGTTAAAAAGAGTTATTCGGAGTGCTAAATACTTAAAGAGATTAAAAATAAAAAAAAACCTCATCTCAATGATACACGGAAGAAAGCACGACTTCGATTTGCGCGGGATCATATGACGTAGAACAAGGAGTGGAAGGCTGTAGTCTTCTCTGACGAAAAGAAGTTAAATTTCGACGGGCCGGATGGCTACAGCTACTATTTTCATGATATTCGAAAAGACGAATGCTTTTTGAGTCGTCATGACTCCTACGCAGGCGGCGTAATGGTTTGGGGAGCCATATCGTTTTATGTAACTTGCGAGCTGCAGTTTGTTTCCTTAAAGATGAACGCAAATGTCTACAAGACTGTGCTCCAAAAGGCTTTTCCCCAGTTTTCCGAAGTTTTTGGACATATTCCTTGGACTTTCCAACAAGACAACGCCCCCATCCATTTATCCCGGGTTACAAAACAGTGGATTAAGGACCAGAATGTCAACTTGCTCGACTGACCGCTGTACTCCCCAGACATAAATATTATCGAGAACATTTGGGGACTTTTGTCCAGAAGAGTGTATGAAGGGGGAAGACAATTTCAAGACTCGGCGACCTTGGTTGAAGCGATTAAAGAAGCCTGGTCAACAATTTCACTGAGTGAAATTGAAAAATATAATGATTCCTTATCAACTCGAATTTTTGAAATAATTAAGAATATGGGTGGTCATACCAAATGCTAAATAATTCAGAAATAGTGTATTCTATTATTTAAGTTACCAAGTGCCATAAAATATTACTGTGAATCATTATTTTGTAAAGTTTTTGTAGTCAAACCTATTCAGTTGAGCCAAAAATAATGTACATTTTTTGCTATGTTTTCGAAAATATAGTAAAAAAAAATATAAAAACCAAACCAAAAAAAAAAAAACTTTTGTATTTTATAAATAATTGATCGTTTTACTTAACAAAATTTGTTTGGTTGAAATCGGAGTGGTCGTTATGAAGATATTACGTTCGAAGTCTAAAAAAGAAGTCAAACCTATTCAGTTGAGCGGCACTGTATAATATAATATATAATATACTATATGTATATAGAAGAAAGCATCTCCGACTATATAAAGTATATATATTCTTGATCAGCATGATGAGCTGAGTTGATGTAACCATGTCCGTCTGTCCGTCTGTCTGGATCAAGGCAATCTCCTCCGAGACCCTTGGAGCTACAGAGCTGAAATTTTGCACCTAGGCTTCTTTTTGCTGCAGGCATTGTATATCTCGGAATCATCCCGATCGGATGACTATATCATATAGCTGCCATAGGAACGATCGGTCAGAAATAAGGTTTAACATCAATAACTCAGTTGTTTTTCAATCCAATGTCATCAAATTTGGTATTTGTGAGTTTTATATAATCCTCAACACATATACCAAATTTCAGTTGATAGACGAAAAGAATCGGTCGACTATATCATATAGCTCCCATAGGAACGATCAGTCAAAAGTATAGTTTTTGATCAATAACTTCGGTGTTTTTGAAGCAATCGTCACGAAATTTGTTATTTGACAATTTTATATAAACGGAAATATATCTTTTAAGTTTTATCAGAATCGGTCGACTATATGCTATAGCTGTCATTGAATAATTCGATAAATATATTTGTTCCATTTCCTATTTCAATTGTAGATATTTTTAAAATTGATATTGAGTCAACAAAGAACAGAAAGTTACAAAATTTCTGCACAGTGTAGTTGTGCAATCAATTGCTCATGGGTTTTCTCAGTTTTCTAAAGAGTCTTCTGTTGTTCTCTAACTGACAAAAGTGCATTCAATATATATATATATATATATATATATATATATATATGTCTATATATATATATATGTCTATAAAGTGAGGCTTTATATACAAGATGGGATACTATAATCAAGTTAAATGATTTTTAAAATCCAAAATGAAATAATTTTGTGTATATATTCTTGCAGTTTTTCTGATTTATAAAAACGGTATCGAAAACTGATTTGAAATAATTTAATTTATATTTCAAACAACTGTTTAAATATAGAAGAATAAGTGGACTATATATGAATATTTCGTATACACATTTTATAGAATTTAATAATATTGTCTGCTAGGGAAAATTAAATGGAATATTTGTTCGTGTATCTAGATACAATATAGTATGAAATAATACAAAAGATGTCTTTATTCATTATTACTTTGATATTGTTAAGGGTTCCATCCGTTTTGCTATCTCTGTCTGTCTGTCTCTATCTATATCTGTCTCTCTCTCTCTACCTTTTCTCTGTCTTTTGCTGCTATGGCAATAAATGGAATCTATTGAGTCCGCTCGATTTAATAACTCGCGCGTTTTGCAACTGTTTGTCATATTTTTCATTCCCTTCAAACTACCTCAACCTCTCTAAGCTGCCATCAAGCTTACTCAAAATGTAACAACCAGCTCCATCATTCTCCCCCATCAACCTACCTTAACCCCCATTATCCGGGCAACAACCAACATACCTCAAAGCCCTCCTTCCCCCTCCCTTTGGTGCTTGGGATCAATAAGCTTGCGCTGATAGATAAATAGCATCGTGGCATGGTAGGCAAAAATGAGGGGTAACTGTGCAGGGAGGTGGGGTGGGGGTAACTGCAATTCATATTTTTGCAAAGCGGGCCAAATACCATTTTTTTTTGCGTTTTTCTTAAAGGCATGGGCGTAGGAGCAGAAATGATATAAAAGATAAAATAATAAAAAACAATATAAAATAATATAATTTAATATAAAATAATGAAATATATATTAATATATATTAATGAAATATATCATCGCACTATCTCTGAAATTGTATAAAAAATTACCCTTTTCTAATTAGAACTTTAATGAAATTTCAATATTATTCTATAGTTACGCTATATACAATTTGCATTGAAAATGTTAAGAATTGATTATGAAGTTAGCACAAAAAATACATTGTTAACCATTTGACAACCGGAAGTCAATTGTTCCCCTACGCCCTTTATATAAAATAATGTTGCCTACGTTTCTGCGTAAATGCCGCTCATTCTTTTTCAATACATGACAAAAGCTTGTGTGTGTGTGTGTTAGTGTATGTGAGCATTAACCGTCAACTGAATTGAAATATGAAAAATGTGCTCACTGCTGCAATTTTTTTTTACTATAGGTTTTTTTTTTGTAATTTTATTTTTCCCTTTTTCCCTCTATCTCGCTTTCTCTGCAGCGATTGTCAAGAGTACTAATAAATTTTGAACATTCGTAATGGCCGCCCGGTTTTGCCAATATTCTAAGCTTTTGAACGCAATGCGGCTTATTAGTCACAACGGTGCACAAATGCGGCAAAAAATTGTGAGCTTCCATTTTGAAAAATTAATTTGTGTGCATCTGACAAAAATAAATCATTGAGCATAAGTGCAATTGGCATGCACACACACACACACACACACACACACACACACACGCAAAAAAAAGTCAGAAAAACAGAAAAAAAAGGAAGTGGGATAAAAAAGGATTGCGTATTGGTCACCTGAGGCAGCTTTGGGAATTAAAATGTATGTGGTTCAATAGGTGGAAATAGAAGAAGAGCTGCTCCACAGCTTCAAATTATTACAGCTTATGCAATACAATCCTCTTTGAAAATCTATTAATGAATATATGTATATAAATTTGTGGGATCAATTTAACGGTCACCAGCCAAATCTTCTTACAAGTCATCTTTCGAAAGGTTCCAAACGAGATACAATTCGTTGTATAAATTTAAACTTAATCTTTAGTTTTTCTTTCATTCCAACCCATTGAAAAGAAAACTTTAATCAAAATTGTATGACATGGATATTTAAAAGCGAATTATTATTTTCTTGTGATTGTTTCAAGTTTTCAAAAGCCATGAAACTTGATTTTAACATTTTGCCTTTATTTCTATGTACACTAAATTAGTTGTATTTTCGATAAAGGAGAAGTCAAATCTGATTCAAATAAAAATTAAGTTGCTAATGAATTTTCCAAAAAAATATCACTTTTGATTTTAGCTATTTAAAAACACTAATAATATATTCATGTTATAATGCAAATAATAACACTTTTTTCAAAAATTTATTTATTTATTTGTTAAATATTTGTATTTTGTTTTAGAAATTAACTTTCTGTCTTATTTGGTTTGCATTATTATCAATTAGATTTATTAGATTTAAAATGATAGTATAATATTTTATTATATGTGCATATACAGCAGCGCATTGGGGTCACCAAAATTCTAATTAAATAAAAAATAGTTTACCGTTTGTGTGGGGCAAATCAAAGGAATCAGCGAAATACAGATAAACTAGTTAAATAAATTGTATCTAATTTGTGCTTGTGGTAGAAATATATTTTATTATTATCGACTATCGAAATATTTAATAAATAGTGAATTTAAAATATTTTTTAATGACATCGTGTAAATGAAATTTGAATTTTTTTAATACAATTTTTACAGTTTGTATGGAAAATATAGATAAACTCGTTAAACAAATTGTATCTAATTTAACAAATTATATCTAATTTTTGTTTTTGGTAGAAATATATTTTAGTGTTGTCGGTTATCGAAATATTTAAAAAATTCTGAATTTAATTGGTTTTGAATTAATTCTCTTTACTCTTAATAAATTCATAAGTCCTCTTTACAAATACTCTAAACATTTATACAAAAATACGTAGAAACATATATGCACCTAGATACATACATACATACATATATGTACATATGTATATATATATATATGTATGTGTGTAGCTACTAAGTACGTGTGTTTATTTGCATTTGGCAGCAAATGAACGAACGAACGAACCAACAGACATACAAACACACACACAAGAGTGTCAAATTTAGCACAAACTTGCCCCAAAACCCCAAAAATTGCATTGGACAAAGGTGATGAGGTGAGGAATGGATGGATGAATGGATGTATGAAAGGATAGGTAAATGGAGGTAAATTTTGGTAGAATTCGATGCCTTGAGGCTAAAATAAACAAAACGATGTCGATGGTCAGTCGGTCTGCTGGTCTTGGAACCGAGAAAGTTTTAGAAATTCGAATCATGTAACAAAATACATGGCAAAATGCAAAAGTTCCTAACGCTTTGTTCCATCTCTCTCCCTCACTCACTCTTTATATCTCTCTCTCTCAGTTGTCCTCAGACAAAATGTAAAGCTGATTCTCTATGTGGTAATTTATTTACATGCGTGTGTATGTATGTATGTTTCGGTGTGTGCGTGTGTGTATGTGTGTGTGTGGGCGCAACATGTGTTTATAATTATGGTTTCTGTGTGTGAGTGTGGAGCTCATTTCGGTATTTTGAGGCATTGCATTGTAGTTGTTGCCGTCGTTTTTCAGCTCCAGACACGTGCACCACTGCCTTTTATCCAAGTATATATACATATGTGTGTGTATATGCATATGTGTGTGTGTGTACGTGTGTGTGTGAGTGTATATACGCCCACTACGTGTGCATACAAATTACAATGTCATGTTCCCCAAAAACATACACTGAAACAAAAAGTTTATTTACATACTCTTTCCTTAAAGAAGAGTTGTTACGATAAAAAAGTCAATACAAATACTATTAGTCGACTGTAATATACCCTGGACCAGGCATAAAATTTCAATAGCTAGAAAAGAAACATATTCTTTTAAAATAAAGCGTTTCCTAAAAAATGAAAAAGTCTTCAATACGTTATTTTGAATTCTTTATCTACATGAAATTACATTTTTCAAATTTTCCATTGCTCATAATCTCCATGATCTGTTTTATCACAAAATATATATATGCGTAAAAAATATTTCTATACAGCTCTTAGTGTCTCTAATATGAATATGTATAATCGTTTCGATTGAATCAGCATATCTAGAATACATATATATGTATATATACTGGTTTCATTCGAAGACTTTAAAAGTGCTTTGAAAAAGAAAATTTTTTAAAAATAGTTTCTTTCATATTTAAAACAGTTTTGAAAAAGAAGGAAATAGTTATCCAAAGGAAGACATATCAATTCATAAGACAATATATTATATATGGATACGATTCAGATTCAGAATTAAAATAAAAATATTTTAAACTATTAAAAATCTCCTTTTTTAATTTAGTCTTTAAATATATCTCTGTATATCAACTAAATTTTCATTTCATTGATAGAAAATTAAAAGTTTTATATAATAAGAAACACTAATTTACTAATTTACTAAATGTTAACCTGATCTCAAGTTTTATTTCTTATCGAATAATTCCAAATAACTGTCTTTTACGATCTTAAGCCTAAAGCGATTTATTCTTCTTAATGGAGTAGGACAGATATATGTTAGTCGGAAGGGGTGGGGGAGGGGCACAAAATAAAAGAATGCGGCATGAAAATTTACACCGTTTTGTGGCACACGCAAAACGCTTGTCACTTGCAGGCCAAATGGCCAACAAAAGCATCCACATCCTATTCCAACCGCCCCCAAATCCCCTTCTCTACCTCCCTTACATTCATTGTGGCCTTCTCTTCTTGTGTCGCTTCCTGTGAGACCATTCAACGATTTGTGGCAAATGTCGGCGTTTTCTTTGTCTTTTGTATGGGCTCAGTGACCTGCAAAAATGGCAGACGACAACGCGCTTTCCCCATTGTCGTGCGCCATTGCCATCGCTGTAGCCCGCGTCGTTGTGTTTGTCGTCGTCCAAAATCGTTTTGGCTAGCCCTTTGCACCTGCTCCTCTTGCTTTCTGCATATTATTTTCACTCACCTCGTTCCTACGTATCACTATCTTTTCCTTCGACGTCTTCTTCGTTTTTACTTTTTTCATCTTTTGCTGTGGCTGCAATATTTTTGCCATATTTTCATACCCTAACCACATAGCGCGAAATGTAGTTACATATATATGTAATACAGTGAATATGCATATATATATATATATATGTACATATATTCCCGAACACTATCTATTGCCGTAAAGAAGAATCTAGTCACTCTCGTTGTTATATTAAAGAAACGCATGTGCGTTAAGATCCTAGCAGAACATCGTATCGTGCACTTCCGTGCCGTGAAGACTTCATGCGCTGTGTGACGGAGAAAGTAAAAAAAATCGGCTTAATAGATCAACCTCTCACACATTATTTCGATTAGCCGAAGAAATTGTTATGGAAAAAACTAAAACAGGATAATAATATTTTCTCTGATTTAACTTAACAATTTTAAAAAGAGTTTTCACTTGGCGTAGGGTTGCCACAATTAGAGTTGTTGCAACTATTTATACACTCGTCCAAGAAGATTTTTTTATCATGCAGGGTATCTTTAAGTTTGCATTGAGTTCTTTTTTTTTCATTTTCTTTTTTTTTTTGCAAATTTTGGAGCATCTTGTTTGGTTTTGGTTTTTTGGTTTGTGTGTGTGCAAAGAGAGGGGGGCGGGGCTGAGTATCTTTGTCACGAATTCAATGAATGATTTTTAAGCACGTTTTTATTACTTTTCTTCAACATTTTTTTTGTTTACCCCCTCCCCCCTTGGTTTCTTTCTTTAAGAAAGTAAAGGCTTTTTTTTCTCTTTACAATTTTGTATTTTGTTGTTTAGTTGAAGTGACTCATGGCCGGATAAATATTGTTACTATATAGCCCAAAATATTCTCATTTCGTACAAGAAAATGCACTTTGCTAATGAATTGAATTGTCTTTTTAGGGACGACACTGGGGTTTCCTTTAATGGTGTTGCAGGGAAAAGGGTATGAGATTGGGTTTGGGGGCAAGACCAGGGACATGCTTCTCTTGTCTTCAGTTGGGTCTATATATGTATGTACATATGTATGATTGTATATGTAGTTGTGGTTCTCTTCAATGTTTGGATTTCTTTTATTGCATTTTGAATTTGCTTTGTTTTGCTTATTACACACATTGTCTGGTTGGTGTGTGTGCGAGTGTTCATTGTGTGGTTAGTATTATTGATGATTCTATTTTCTTGTTTTGCAAGCCAATTGGTATTACTTTATAAAAGAGCAATTTTACCCAAACATCCCCCTCCCCTTTTTCTAGTGATTTTCAAGAAAAATGTTAAAAGCTTCAAAACATGAAAACCCATTGTACCTATAACATTTCGGTTTCGGTTGCGGTTTATCAAGTTTTTGAAACAATTTCGCTTATTTGAGTCACCATTAGCTCCTTTTTTTTGCCAATTAAATTATTGCTAAAATCATCATAAACATTTAAGAAATGTCTTTAATTAACAAAAGAGAAAAAAAAAACGGTTTGCCATTTTATAAAACTTTAAGAAATGAATGAGAGAATAAATGAATATGCGCGCTGTGGCTAAACGGCGGAGACTGAGACGGAGACGTTGCAACTAAAAATGCACGGCCATCAATAAATCATTGTGCAGACAACGGCGGGACGGTACGGCACTGAACAGCGTTGTTAAAAGCACTCTTTTCGCCACATATATACATACATACATATACATATGTATATAAGTATGTATGAGAATATACATACGTACGTACATATGTATATATATATTTCTATATATAGATATAGACGAAAGGCATATCAATATTCCGCATAGACGGATTGTATTTTCAATATTTGCGCAGCAACATGGTTGATAAAGGAATGAGGTTGGGGTTGGGGGGGGGGGGGGATATTGGGCTTTTGTTGGTTTTGTAATGCCAATGATTTAGCAGTTTTTCGTCTGTGTTTACGTTGTGGATAAGAATTGACGTCAAATGGAGCAGCAATGCGGCATACAGTATGCGGCATGTGGCATGTGGCAGCTAATGCCGGTGAATGGAGAATGCGCGCTTTTGTATTGGCCTGGTCCTGGCTGGCTGGCTGGCTGGCTGACTGCATAAGAAATCAGGCAAATTGTTGTGTTTTTAATCGAGCCTCTAACTCCTCCTCTCTATCCATCCATCTATCTATCTATCTTATCTCTGTCTCTTTCAGTTAGTATCTGTCTCCTTCTCTCTTATTGCATGTTGGTAGTCCCAGTGTTAAGCCGCAGACCACATTGTGCATCAATAAGTATTCTATATATCAATCCATAGAGTTCAGTTTCAATGTAAATAACCGTCAGCCAATTGTTGTTTAATCACCAGCTTAGCTTTATCTTCTCTCTCTCTCTTACATTCTTTTTCTCTTTCGCTCACTCTTATTCCTTAACATAGAAATGTGCACTTTTGAGGTTAAGTGCCAAAGCCGCAAAACTGATTTTTGCTTCATTTCATTCTTGGTTTTTGTTGCTTTTGGTTATTGTTTTTGTTGCACTATCACAACCATCTGTCCCTGACTTTAAAATTTCTCTGAAGGATTTGTGGTTAACGATAGCGAATGGCTCCTACTACCAAAATGTACTCCCTCTGTCTGCCACCGACTACTGTCCCTAATCTAATTAGTTGCACATTTTACATTAATTAATTTTCATGGCATAGAAAAACTTTCGTCATAAGACAAAAGAGGCATTAGTCGCATGTGCCGTTGCATTTTACTTCAAATCCAAAAAAAAAAAACTAATAAAAAAGAAAAAAACCAAAAAAAAAAAAGAAATTTAACGAATATATAATACTAAAAGAAATTTTCGTCTTTGATGTTGGCCTAATTGGATTTGGTTAGTAGGAGTAGCTAATAAAAATTGTGTTCTCGGTAAAGAATTTTCGTTTTAACTGCAAATTACTACCTAAAATAAGTAATTATTATTTGCTTCCGGCAACAATGGGCCAAATGTATGTATACCCTAGAAAAACCAAAGAGAATGAACGAATAAATGTATTTTTTTGTGTATTTAAAATGAAAACTATTTGAATAAAAAAAAATAAAGCTTTACTTAAAAACAGAATTTTTTAATATTAATATTACTTAAAATGAAAAAATTTTTACATTAATTATAATTATAAATAGCATTTTACGATATATTTTAAGTAACTAAATAATTACATACATAGTTTCTTTTATGTAAGAAAAAATTTTATAAGTAGTTTATACTGTGAAATTAATTACTTTGACATTAGTTTTATAAAACCATAATTCTTATAATTTAATTTAGGATTTTAGACATAGATATTTAAAAATGTTTGTCATTATAGTTATTAAATATATGTTTATTTTGTTTTATGCTCTTCACCTGAGAAAGTTATCTTTCACATTTAAATAATATTTGGACTAATCTATAGGGTAGCTAAAAAGTCTATCACTTATTTGTAAAACACAAAAAAGAAAAAAAAAACATTCCAAACATGAGACTTAATGAACTGCCCAGCCAAAATGTGTCTATGTAATTGCATTGCATGGGGTAGGGTGGGGGGGAGGTTCATAAGCGTGGGAGTCGTCATACACACACATACATGAGCAGCTGTTGTCGTTGAGTGTTAAGGGGATAGGCGGGGTGTATATGAGATGATATTTAGTGGTGTGGGTGTAAGGCACGCACGTCTTATCGACATATATCGATAAAAGAATTAGCTAAATCGTGACTGCCACTTTGAACATGTCGCTGCCATTAATTATGCCCTGATGACATGACGCCATTCTCTTGGACACATGGCTAACAGTAGCATCTTTCTATTGCCCCCATCCCCTCTTCTCCACACACTTTCTTAGTCAATCTGTCCCCTGCTCTCTCTCTCTCTCTCTGTCTTTATCGCTTGAGCATCTTTCGAATTCATGTTGTTGATTTTATTACATCTCCGTTTCCAGTGGCAGCATGTGCCACCTAATTAAAATCGACTTTTTGCAATTAATGCCTCCAAATCAAATTAGCCAGCCTCCTCATCAAAGAACAAAAAAAAAAAAAAAGAAAAAAAATAAAAAAAAGTAGAAAAGAAAAACTTTGAAAATTAACTTTACTGACAGATAGTCTCTCTCTCTCTCTCTTAGTTTCGAAAAGTGTTTTCATTTGATCAGTTTTTAAAACTTTTAAATACTCACAATACTTCGGCTTTTTAAATAAGATAACAAAAAACAATACCTAACGATCATATTTTGATTGATCCTTTTTTTAAGGATTTTCTTTTAAATATTGGCAATTAGGTTTCAGCGAAAGCCAATAAAAAATTAGTTGAATCATTTGATATGCTTTTTATATAGTATATCATGTACATTATATAATGTATGTACATATATACATACATACATATATCTAAACATTTCTATACAACAAAAATCTATCAATAATTCACAAAGTAAGGAGAAAAAATAACAATTTAATTTGCCTGCCCATAAGGCATTAGCAGAGCAAAAGTCAAGGCTCAAAAATTGACAAAAAATAAAAGCCATATTGACGTTCAGTCGTTGCCACCATCATCAACCACTCTCGCATTGCCCTTCCGCTGCCACTCAACGACCGTAGTTTATCATGTCCTCCAGGAATAATTCAACTTTGCTTATTTCACACTTCAATTTTCGTAGGTAAACAAACTTTTTCACCAAAAAAAGAAAAGTAAAAAAAAAAAAAAAACCGATGGAAAGAAAAAAGAAATACAAAAACCAAAGTCGAAGGCAAAGGGCGAGTTAAATCAACAAGAATACAAAAAGAAAAGCAAAAAACAACAAATCCTTGGCAAGAGTAGATCCTGGGACTTCCTTTTTGGGGACCACCTTTTGCCTGCCAAGTGAAAGCAAACAAATAAAAATGATGAGCGGCAATATTTGTGAGTAGCAAAAGCTAAAGCAGAGCTTCACAATCCTTGGGGCATATTTTCAATGGAGGGGGCACCCCCTTTTCACAACTTCAGTGCTCCCCCGGCGCCACCAAAAGCTATGACCTTTTCTATGTGCTATTGTAAAAAAAAAAAAAACAGAAAGAAAAGAAAAATAAAAAAACTTTACTCTTTTGTTGTTGTGGGCAAATTAAAGCACAAATTGTGTGGCCAAGTTTTTGTGTGCGAGTAAGTAACGAATCAACTAGCCACCAGGGTAATTTTAGGAATGTCCGGCTCATAAGAAGTCCCACATCTAACCACCACTCATCCGCACACACACACACACACACATCCACTCACTCACTCAAGTGCGGTTGAGAGTGTCCTTGAGGAGTCTTATAAATATTATTATCATCATCATCATCATCGTAGTTGCTTCAACTTAAGCGTTTGCCACTGTTGTTGTCCCCCCTCCCCCTCCCCTCAAAAAAGTAGCAAGTTCAGCTCTCTCTCTTTCTCTCAGAGGGCAAATTTTATTTTATATTTCTTTGTCATAGGAAAATTTTATTTTAAAGTCCTTTTCTGTGAAACAAAATGATCAATATTTATGAAATTGTTTTAATTTGAAGTTCCATTAATATTTTTAGATTTAGGTAAAATATTACTAAATATGCAAAAAAACCCTCTTAATTTTATTTAAAGAAAAGAGTAAAGTAAATTCTAACAGATCCAGCACTCTGTTAGCATTCCTTACCTTACCTAATCAGAAGGTCAACCTTAAATTATTGTCAAAAGGCTATAATAACTGAGAAGGTTGTTTAATAAGTTTGTAAAGTGTACGTCATTAGTATTTCATTATTATTATTATTACCTTTTTAATATCACAATATCTGTAATTCTGACCAATCTGCGATCACTAAATTTAAAGTGATTCTAAAGGACTTTAAAACTAGGAAACGATTTGAAAATAAAAAGAAAAAAAAGAAACTTTAAATCATTAAGGTTCTTTGACTATTTTATATATACATATGTATATATAATTATATTAAAATAATATTAATAAAAAGAAATGAATTCTGTAAATGCAAAATTAAAATAAATTTAGTCCAAAAAAATTTATATCTTATGTCTTACTATATCTTATAGCTGTCCATTCCGACTGATTTTAGAACTAGGCAAATGGACACATCGAAAAAGCTGAACTACCAAGTTTCAAGCATTTAGTTTAAAAATTTAAGGTCTAAATCCTGCGAAGAAACAGACAGACGGACATCGACTCGGTTCTTAAGGCTGATCAAGAATATATTTTATGGGATCGAAAATTCTTTGCGATAGAAACATCTGTTTAATTTTATTATACCCACTGTACCCTTGCAATATATGAATAAATTTATTATATAAATATATTGAAAACTTTATCAATTTCAATGGTACAAAGAGTTTCTTTATATTTGTTCAATATTCTGACAAATATAAAAATTATAGTTAATTTTTAAAGATAACAGTGAAAAGATTCCTTCAATTGATATTGTAAAGACGATTTGTAGTAACACATAAGCAAATTTTGTTTGTTTCATTTCCTGAAAGAAAATCCCATTCAGCATTCCCTATGCGCCATTCCCGTTAACATCCAGTGTCAAAGTGTCACACACAAAACACTGTAAAAAGATAACTAACATTGCTGGCCACCATAAAGCCGAGATGAGACTACAATAAAACACACATACTTATTAGCACTTTTATATTTATATTATAGTAGGCTCACAATAAACGAAAGGTGGGGATAAGAAATCCTATAGAGGGAGACTTTCCTGTGTGCTGTGGCAGTCTGATTTGTTATTCTCAAGGCTCTAAAGTTAGCAGGAGCAGACAGCTGTGCTCATAAAAATACTTGCAGTCCTCGACGTTGGATTTTTAGAGTTGAGCATAAAACAAAAAAAAAACCAGAATAAGCAAAAAAAAAAAATAAAGAAGAAGCAAAAAAGAAACCATTGAGAGCCTTCCTCGACGTCGACAACGACGTAGTCATTCAGAGTCTCGTGAGACAGTTGAATAGTTGGGAAAAAGGCGAGGCGAACTTTTGTCTAAAGCAGCTCGTAAAAATGCCCAAGTGAATAATAATAATCAGCAGTGAGAGCCAAAAACACACACATATGTGTACCAGGCCAAGGACCAGGAATAGAATGAAAATGGGGTCCGAGAAGTTGGCATGTAACATGAAAAACTAAACGAAACTTTTATTGTCTGAGAGCGGGCGGGTGGAAATTCCTTTACCAAGTAGGAAATAATTAAGCGTAATTGAGTTAAGTTATTTCCGTTTTCAGTTTTCTTGAGTATCGTCTCCAATCGGATGGCATTCATTGTTGGGAAGGAGGTGGCAGGGTGTCGTTAGGGATGTTTTTAGTTTGAATCTTTGTGCCACTGGCTGGATGGCTGGCTAGCCTGGTCTTCTGTCTGCTTTTTAAGTGATTTATTTAAAAGAAGACGACGACAATTGTAATGATGACAACTGTGTGCATAATGCGTAACAGGCGAGACTATAAATCGATGTTGCAACTTTGCACTGAAACAAATTGAAATAGATAATTGATTTAATGAATTCAATGCCATAACTATGCACTGAAACCAAAGGAGATTATCAATGATTTCTATCCAATTAAGCCGTATCTATATACTATATATATTGAGTTAAAGTCTAAGAAAAATTTTAGTTTAATAAATAATTTATTTTTCTGTTTACCTTTTTTCTTTAAGTAGCAAAGTTTTCAGGGATTCAGAAAATAGGGGTACCCCATTTTCATCCCTTGGAAGTTCAGTGAAGCTAAGTAGGATAAGTCCGAAAGTTTATATCTTTCAATTTCAATTAAATTTTATGTACTTTTAAACAGTTTTTTTTTTTTCAATCTGTATCATCAATATATATTTTTTTAGTCTATGTTTTCAATTTATACATTCAATATTTCTATTCAATTTTCATATCTATATATTTAATTTATACTTTCAATTGTGTCTTTCAATCTTTTGTTTTTCAATCTATATCTTATATTTTTATTTTCAATCCATTCTTTTCAATATTTATTTTCAATCTTTATTTTCTATCTTTATTTTCAATCTTTCTTTTCAATCCTTTGTTTTCAATCTTTTGTTTTCAGTCTTTTGCTTTCAATCTTTATTTTCAATCTTTTTTTTTTTAAATTTTATGTTCAATATTTGATTTCAATATTTATTTTCATTATTTATGTTCCATTTTTACGTTCAACCGAATTACGAATTTAAATATTTAATATACTTATATCTTTAATCTATATCATCAATCTACTACACATATTTTTAATATTTTCAATCTATTAAAAACTTATCTATTCTAATTTTTATCTTCAGTTTATCACTTAAATCTATATCTTTAATCTTTATCTGTCATCCATTACTTAAATCTTCAATCTTTTATCACTTAAATCTGTATCTTCTAAACTTCTATATAATTAATGTATAAATTGGACTATATTTTGACTATATTTTCAAATTATTTGCCATCAATTGAAAATTAGCTAATGTGTTTTCTGCCAAGTGGATGTTGATATTGCCAGTTTTTAAACCATTTTGAAACAAGTAATAAATATTTTATGTCATTATATTCTTACAAAAATGATTTAAATCGGCGACCACATATAATCATTATTATTATAATTTGACGTTTTTTTTTTACACAAGTTTTAGAATCTAACTCAGTTAATGATTATTTTCTCACCAAATTATTAAATTTCATAAATTTGTAAATCGTTAAAAATATGCAAGATTACAAAAAAATAAAAATAAATAGAAAAAATGGTATATATGTCGATTATTTTAGTAATTGTTTTTTTTTCCAATTAGAAAATGCAATTATCATTATTTGCAGTCGCTGATTTAAGTTCAACTATGATATAATTATTAAATCATTATTTAATTTAATTATGAAATCACAAAAAATTATTTTTTAAATGCACAAAATTGAATTGAAAAGATTTGATGTGTAATAAATTTTGTTGTGCAGTGTAGTATCAGTATTATATCATCATTGCATATCGATTACAGTTAATTCAATATGCCTTGTTTAACAAAATTTTTTATTTTTTTTCAATAGTTTTTTTTTGTTTTTTTTTTTAGTATTTTGCGAGTTTTTGTTCTGACTGCAGCTGTCAAATTGTACATTTCACAATAATAATGGCAACAGCCTTGGGAACGAAGAGGAAAAAAAAAAAAAATTCATTACATATTTCCTTCTGTGGTTCCAGCATTTCCGTTCGTTCGTCTACATCCCCGGCCCCCTGCATCCCCCTTCCTTTTGTTGTCTACTTCACAAATTGAAATCGCAAACAATTGAACTGAACGTTTGTGCAATTTATTGTTTTTATGCGTTTGTCGTGCACTTTTTAAGTAGTTGGCTTGGGCATTATTAGATTGAAAACTTTTCTCTTTTTTTTTTGTGTTGTCTTGTTTTTATATATATATATATATATATATGTATCCTTTTTTTTGCTTGTACTGATTGGCACAAAGATACGAAGTCCTTACACTTTATCCACCAAAAAGGTGGAGGAGGAGAAAAAGAAGGAGAAAGTGGTGAGGGGGTGTTGTGAGTAAAGTAAGTTTTGTGTGCCAATTGCAATAGTTTGGAAACACTTTAACGGATCGACATCAATATTGCGACAAGCAATTAAAGTAATTAGCCCTGTGACTTTGACTCCAGTTGGACTCGAATTGGTTACCAATTCTATAGTGGTTTATATACATATGTATGTGTATATATATATATATATATTTAGTGCAAGTTAAGAGTCGGGTATTCCCTTCCCTTCCCTTCTTGCCTATGCCATACCACACGTGCTGTTTGTCAAATACGTCAACGCTTGTCGGTTGCCTGCTTGACTGCCGTCACATTGACAAGTTGGCTTTAACACACACAGTCACACACATTTACACCCACACACGGACATAGCATCAACGAACTAACAAGCCAATGCTAACCAGTGGGTGATTGTTACTGTCCATCCGCTGTCGTCTCCACTATACCATCACCAAACGTTCAGTCAAAATTCCCTTCCTTTCCCTTTTCGTCTATCGGTTCGTTCGTTGGTTGGTTGGTTGGTTCGCCTGTCAATTCACTCAATGACTACACAAAAGCGTCGAGCGCGTCCTTCCTTCACCAGTCTCTATCTATTCCTCCTACTCATTGATATACTAGTGATGCAGAATGTAACTGTGATTGATACTTTCCAATACAAAATCGTTAACAAATAATGAAATCAGTTAACACAATTTAATGTAAACTACAGGAATCAATTCAGTAAAAATAACAAAAGAAAGTGTTCAGAAGATCTAATGTAATCACATATAGAAATAATATTAATATAGATTTTCAATATTCCAAAGAATTTACTTGGATTAATTCAATACTATTTATATTAATTCCTAATTCCAGCTAATAATTAAATTATTATAATCTATATTTAGATCGTAAAAGAGGAAAATAATTCTATTGCCCATTTCATAAGGAAATGGAATTCCTTTTTTTGATATCTCTAAAATGGAATGTGGTGGAATTTGAAACGTAAAATTTCCATATGTTTCATATAATTGTTCCTATTCAATCACGGTAAATAACAGAATCACTTGTTAGTGATTTATATAGCATCACTGGATCCCACTGCTTTGCCCGCTTTGTGGGTGAATATATATATATAGTGTGTGTGTGTGTGTGTGTGTGTGTGTGTGGTGTATTGGTATGTGTATGTGTGGTAGAAAATCTCTTTTAATTGCCAATCGTGTGGAAAAATGAATTTTCCATCGAATTAGTATTCTGTGGCTGAAATTCATTCATGAAGCACTCATTAGGAAATCCTCAACTGCTGCCCCACTGTTTCATGGTAGTGTGTGTGTGTGTGTGTGCGTATATATATATATATTTTTTTTCTTGTTTTTTGTTTCGACACTGACGCCTCCACACACTCTCTCTCTCTCTCTCTCTGTCTCTGTCTCTTTCTCTTTTACTCACTCAACCCACTCCATGGGAATTTTCGCCACGTTTCCGTGATGTTATGAGTTGAGTCAACATATTTTGCAACACTTACAGGCTGCTTATGTATGTACCAACTACCCGTCGTTTCTTCCGACCCCATACCATACTACATACCATTCCGTTTCGTTTTGTCCTGGCCTCCCCCCCTCCCCCCGCAGTACTTGAAATCAAAATCAAGGAAGTGACTATAATTTTGGGTGTAGCATGTTGTCGGTACGTGTTTCAATATGTCAGCATCCGGTGATGAGTTTTGCTACGTCGAACGATGTAACCTAGCTCCTCTTTGCTTTGCTCCTTCTACCGTTTCTTTTTGTAGTTGTTGTTGGTGTTGGAGAGAAAGAGAGAGAGAGAGAGGTGGGGTTGATGGGTTGTGTGTATGTGTGTGTTGAGCACTCTTCAGTTATTTTATTGATGTTGTAAATTTCTGGTAATTGAGCTTAATTTTTATACAGTTGCCTCTTGTCTTCCCCTTTTACCACTCTTCCACTTTTCCCCGCTCTTTTACTTGTTCATTCTTTTATTTAATGTTGATTGCCTGGTCAAGAAATAATAAAGAAGTGGTATTTGGTAAAAAAAAGAAAATACTTCCTTTTAATTTAGATATTTCAAGTAGTTTGATTGAGCTTAGTAATTGAAATTAAATAGTTGCAAATTTAGCTTTATTCATTTTGTAGCCACTTCTAATTTTCTATTCCATTCCATTCCCTTTCCTTTTTTTATCTTTAGCTTTTTGTTCTTTGTAGAGTGAAGAAAAAGCAATTTCAATTAGGACTTTGGCCATACAAAGAGAGATATGAAATTAAAATTATTTTCAAACAGCTGGGCTCTCCTCCATATGGTTTCCAGATGCAGATACATTTACAAATACAACTACAGAAACGCAAAAGGCATCGTCCTTTTTCTAATTTTTTTTTTGTCGCCTCTGTCATTGAAAATGACAACAACAAAATAGAAAAAAAAAATGCCAAAGAACAGGAAATTATGCAAAAAAAAAAAATAGAAAAAGGAAAAAATTTTTCTGAGGGGAGAAAAAATATTGTGCAACTTTTTAAGCTCGCCTGTGTCCCTCTATCCCATATTCAACTTTGCCAATTCCATTTTCACAATCATGCGTTGAACTTTGAACTCACAGTTTCTATATATGTATGTATGTGTGTGTGTGTACATTTCCCAAATATGCCAACAGACAAAAACTTTTCTTTCGTTATTCGCCTTTTGGCCTCTATAACTATTCAAATGGAGCTTCAGTTGTGTGTGTGTGGGGGCTGTTTCAGTTGCGGCAGTATTTTGGCGTTTAGTTGCGGCCATTGAATGTGCTAAAATTATTGTAAACTTTTCAGACACACATCACATCAAATACACACACACACACTCACATTTGTCAATGGCTGTCGGTCAGTCCTGGCCTGAGAGGCAAAAGGATTTAACGTGGAAATCAATTAAAAATTCTTGTTGGTTGATAACTTTTAATACCCTTTACCCAAAGGAACAGAAAGATCTGTTTATGAAATATAAAATACTTTTAAATGTATTTCATATCTATATTTCTGAACATTATCAAGAGTTTAGTCTATACATATAAGCAGATGCAGCAACATTAATATGTATATACATACATATATATATTATATATATAAAAATAATTAATCACTATTATGTGTCCATAGGGTGTCTTATAAGTCGTCATTGTATTTCAATTTTCGTCATTTATCGGTCTCTGTGAAGTGAAGTTTCACTTTTATTCTTGTCCTGCCACTCTGCGGCTATTGTGGGGCATAAGTTGTGGGAAATCCATTGTTGGATCACAATAAAAAATATTAAAATTTTCGAAATTTGCTAAATTGCGGTTTTATATTTTATTTGAATATTAATTCTTAGAGTAAGGATGGTCATAATATGACAAAAACATCTGATCAAATATTTCAACACCTCTCACTTTAGGTTTATGCTTTTTACAGTTAGTAAGCAGTTTAAAAGATTAATATATTTACCTAAAAACATATCGGAAAATAAATATTTTATAGTTTAACGAATTAATAATCTCAAGGACCAATTAATTGTTTTACCAAATAAATTCCTAAATAAGTATAATAATAAGAAGAAATAATACAATTTGTTGAATTATTAGAAATTACTTAACAATAACTGTCTAATTTCAACTCTTTTGACTTATGATATATTTTCGTAATAATTTCTAAACTTGTATTGATTACTATTAAATACAAGTTCACCGATAATTCGGTGATCAAATATCGATAGGCGATAACCTAAACACTTTCAACTAAAGGATCTCTTTCTTTATTTTCCAATTTCAATTTATACTCCTGCCGGGAACTTATTCAAAATTTAATGGTTTTGATAATATTTTGTATATTTCACTTAATATAATTGAAAAATAATTAAAAATAAAACGAAGCAACACTTTTAACATCTTCTACTAATAAAATTTCTAAAACTGTTATAAGAAACTAGTAGAAATAGAGACTCAAGTTACTGTCTAGTTAACCAAATGGTTTTGGTGCCAAGCAGTCCGGCAATTGGTATAACAAAAACCAAAGATTTATCCTAACTACTAGCAATGTTGCAGTTTCTATACTCTAACTAATTTATATGTTGCATTAAATAGTCCTATGTTAGTGATATATATATATATATATAGATATATATTTAGATATATATATAGATATATATTTAAATTTGATAGCTCATCATACAAACATAAAGAAAATATAGTACAGATATGGTTAGGGGATAATAAATATAGATAGCTATTTTTTTTTAATATTTTTTTTTATGCATATATGGAAATCAATAATATAATTAGTGTGATCGGCATTAGAAAATATATAAAATTTGAATTTGTTTTATTGCCAATTTTGAACGTTACAAACTTGTTATCATTACCAAAATTTCCGAATTTTAAATGTATAGAGTAAAGTGTATAAAATAATTTTGCTTAATTCAATGCAATGCAGCAGCACCAACAGCAGCAACAGCAGGCCAAAAGACGATTGGGAAGGCATAAAAAAAAAAAAAAAAGAAAGGCAACAGCAGGAACTGGCGACGTTTCCTGTGACGCAATTAGTGCAACATTGTTTACATTTTTTATACAATTTTTGTTATTGTCGTTGTTGTTGTTGTTTTTGTTGTCACCGCGCGTTGTGCCTTTCAGTGTTTTAGCCGAGTAAGTGTAGTACTTTATAGAATGCTTTATGACAAGGCAACGGCAAAGGCACAGACAAGGGCACGGGCACGGTTATGGGGCAGGGGCAGAGGTTATCGTCATGCAAACCCAACAACGGCAGCATGCCAATGCCAGAGTCTTACAGGCAGTGAGTCAAAGGGCAAGTTTAAGCGGCAAGTTAAAGTGGGTTTTTTTTTTCTTTCTTTTTTTTTTTTTTTTTTGGTACGTTGTTCAACATTTTTCATTTATATTTCTTTGCTTTTTTTTTTTTTTCTGTAAAGTGATGCAAAGTGCGGGGGAGTTGTGACCCGCCACATGAATGAGTTGTCGATGCGAAAATGCAGAGAAGGAGAACGGATGAGTTAAGTTAAGTGTTCTGTCCTGAGCCCCTACACTTCACTTTTAATTTCTGTTCTGTTCTGCTCTCCTCTGGTCTGGTTTGGTCTGGTCTATTCTGGTTTCGGCTATCCTCCACTGCTCTTTTCCTCTTTCTGTTCTTCTGCTTAGTTGATGAAGGCATTGTGAAAACAACTTGACTTCACTCACTTTAAGAATAAATCACGCGTAAAATGACTGAGTGCGATGCTCTTTAAAAACATTTCAAATTTCCAAAAAAAAAAAAAAAATAAATTACAGAAAAAAAAATTTCTTTTGTATTTCTTACAGAACTTTTCATGCATACAAATTATAAACCTTTAGGGCTAAAAATCAATCAGAATAACAATAAGAGAAACATAAACTGAACACAAAAACAAAAAATATGTTAAAATTGTTTTACGAATATATGTTTATGTATATACATATATATATATATGGTATTTTTAAAAATGGGGTGGTTAAATAATTGAGTTTACTTTTTACAAGTTGAGTTCACTTGTTGCAAGTTAATCTAGAATGCCATAAAAACCATTTAAAGTTAATTTATACGGTTTCTTTTTTTTAAATCTTTTGTCTTATCATCTTTTTAAAGTAAAAGTAAAATTAAGACTCATCACTATTTTAATTACATTTAATAATTTTCTTATTTAAAACAAGAAAACCGCTTTTCAAGAAATCAAAGTAATGCCTCATTCGAATTTTATTTGAAATAAAGATAAAAAAAAAATTTGGTTGCCTAATTGTGATTTCAAAATTTTGTTGATAAACCTTTAAATAAATATTCCTTCGATTCCTTGTTCAATTGAAATTTTGCTAACAATTTCTTTTCAATTTGATTTTGTGAAATTTTTTTCCTGCTCTGCTTAGTCTTGCTTTTGTTCTGTTCAAAAAAATACAAATAATTTGTTTGTCCTTGTTTGCATTTAACCCAATTTGTATCAGCTAACCAGGCCAATAAGCTAGCGGCCAGCGGGTTATAAATTTATGCATTGCAGACACGTAAACCCTTGAACATGTCTCCATACAAGGGAACAATAAAATGTATTACAGTGATGACAAAAATTATATGTTTAGCTGCCATTTAATGCAATCTAACTGACTGACTTACTTAGCTTAATTGAGCTCACACTGAAATTCTATTGTTTTGCTGGAAAACCACAACAAGGAAAATATATTTTCAAGAAACTTTTTGAGAATTCCAAAAGCGTTGGCGGTTACAAAACTGTCCACATCGCAATATAACAATAACAATAACCAAATACAAAAATAAAAATAAAAAATATATACTAAATATAAGAAATGTCTACTCAAGTTCTAATGCTCCATCTCTTGTTTTGTTTATCTATGTATATGCCCACTCGATTTCTCTTGACCGACCTTGTTTTGACTACATATTTCATGGATGTTAATAGAAAATGCCATGCACGGTAGCCTCTTCCCCATACCGCAATTTCGATTTACTGTGTTTCTTTCGTCACTGCGGTTTCAGTATGATAAAAAGATGAAAACAAGAAAGGGATTTATGCTGACTAAATAAATACCCTAAATTTTAAATAGATATGTATAAAAGGTATTAAACATTGTTGTTATTGGTTAATTGGTTATCGGGATCTTAATTGTTAGTCGGTTATCGAGATCTTAATCGTTTTATGAAAGTGAAAGAATTGTGGAACAAATAAAAAACTGTTATAAAGTAATTTATCTACCTTCTCCAAACAATTGTTAATCGATTATCGAGATCTTAATTGGTTATCGAGATCATAATCGTTTTATGAAAGTGAAAGAATTTTTATATCGATAAAAGAATGTTATATAGTTATTCATCTATCTTTACCAAATAAAACTGGATTTAATTTAAAAATTCTTATCTTATGATTCGTTCAGGTACATATAGTTAACCGATCTGTTCTTTAAGTTAACAAATAATTGCTTAAATTTAATGTGTATATATATTAATATTTCTTGTTATACTCTTTAATTTGCAAAGCAATGGAAAGATGGGCTAGATGGAATAAAGACCATTAGGTGGTCGTCAGGCGCGTCATTTTAAATAGACTACGTGCCACATTGGTCCTTAGTCCGGTTTTTACATCCCCTTCTCCATCCCCTCCCCCATCCGACAAAAACAAATTCCATATGCCCCGTCAGTTCAGTAGAGTCAGAGTAACCCCCTAAGCGCCAATAAAATGCGTTAAGAAAAATAGTTGTAAAACGTTTGATGCATACTAAATTCATTTGCAATTGAATTCGAGAGATGGAGATGTTGGAGCTGGATAGGATATTTTGGGGTCACCAGAAGCCACTTGAATTCTAGGCGCGTTTTCAATGCGTTTCGCAGCTCATTACGCATTTTTGGTGTTGGATTTGTTTGTTTATTTTGCTTCTTGGTTAGTTCTATGGATGTTGTTTTTCCTTTTAATCGGAAAAACTGACAACAAAATAGAAAAGGGTGTCACTGTCTGTCTTTTATGACCGCAATTTATGTATGAATACACACACCCTTCAAAAAAAAAAAAAAAATAAAATAATAAAATCATGAAAGAGACCACTATCCAGTCAAGTTACTTACTTTATCTATAGAAAAAAAAGTTTACATTTTCATTTCATTTTCAAGCATATCGCATGGCAGTGAAAAACTTTTGTCCTCTCTAATAGCTTTTGGGAACACTTTTAACTTGAAACTCTTTTGCAAAAACTTAAGTTGTTTTCTTCGTTCATTATTTTTATTTATTTATTTCTTTTTTTCTGTTAGAGAGGGAGAGGAGGTGGATGGTTTGTTTGGATCGTTAAAAAACAGTAATTAATAAAGTGTCATATTTACGAGCATTTGCCAGAAAGCTTATGGCATTTTGAGAGGGGCCGGAACCCATGATGCACATGTGCGGCGGTCCCACCTTTTTTGTGCCAAAATAATTGGCTGGCGAGCATTAAGTGAAAGTGAATTATTGATAGCTTAAAGGACGACAAGAAAAACAAAAAAAAAAAAAAGAACTAAAACAAAATTCCTTTTTAAATATGATCGAATAATGGGCAGAGGCTCCATGGGGCCACAAGCTGTGGTTTGTTTCTTCATATTTTTTTTTTCCATTTTTGTTTGCACTACTGACTTTCTATAGTACACACTCATGTTGAAGTGTGTGTGTGTGTGTGTGTGTGTGTTTGCTTGTGTGTGGCTACTAATGAGCTAAATACGACAAGCACACTGCTTCAAGATTCATGTACTGTCAATCAAAAAATAATGAAAGATTCTTTAAATTAATTTCAATATTAAAAGAAACTCTATCGTTTTTCTATAGGAGCTTAATTTTCAAAATATTAATAATATTAATAATATTAAATATATAATTTTTGATGACTCTTACTGTAACTAAATTTGCCACAATCCGACAATATTTTAGCTTTATTTGTAATGTAACTTAACATAGAAATATTTTGTAGAATATTAAAAAGATTTCTTTTTGTTGGAAATTTAAATTAAAACCGAAAATTTGTTATTTTATATCCTCTGTAAATTAAAAATGCCTAAAATGATTTCTTATATAATATTTCTAAAAAGATATTTTTATTCTTTTCAAAATGAGTTTAAAATCGCAAAAACCTTTTTGTTTTAAAATATTTAAAATATATATTCCTAATAAAAGAAAAAAATTGAATTTAATTTTTAGTGGTTTAAAAGTTGTTTTTGCTTAAAAATAAATGGATAACAGGTAAGGAGCTTAAACTAATATTGAAATATGTAAAAATTAAGATTTGTTTTTGATTTATTGAAATATTTTTTTTTATATCTTTTTTTTTATTTTTAGGACTGTAATTTTGTTTCAAAGTTAGCTAAAGCTAAGCTTAGCTTAGCTTTTATTAATTAATTTTGAACAGTTTTTAATAATTGGTAAATGAATGTAGTATGGTCCTACAGTGGTTTAATAAGATTGGAGTAAGCGTTTTTACTTTTTTTTTATTTTTTGTCCCAGGGTAGAACATTTATTACATTACATGGGTGAGATGGTAGTAGCTTTTGCGTCTAAACGTTTGAGCACATTCCTTTCAAATTATTTGCGCATTCGAGCAGCTGTAAACGATTACACACATACACAGACACACACACACACACGTACCAGACACTGATTGTGGGGAGGGGGGGGAAGCGAAAACTGTGTGTAAGGAAGAGTGAGGGAGACAGACGAGGGTGTCGCGACTCGAAACTTATCAGTAACATGAAAAAGGGCTACTTCTCGCACTTGTTCCTTTTTGGTCTCAGTGCTGCTTCTTCGTCATGTAATGTGTTTGTATGTGTGTGTGGGTGTGTGTTTGTATGTGTATTGGTTGCCAAAATGTTGCCAATTGCCATTGGACGCATTTGTATTTTGTGTGTTGCATGTCTTTAAGGCTACTCCTGCTGCCAACCTTCTGGCACATTATTGAGCCGTCTAGTTATGCGCCACATTGCCCTACTTCTCTCTGTAAGTATGTGTGTGTGTGTGTGTTTCTGTCTGTGCGTTAGTGTGAGTGGGCCACATGCGTTCTTTTTGGGCAAGAGCATCTTTTTGTTTTTGTTCTTCTTGGTGCTTAAGTTCGACAACTCAATAAAATGTGCTTTATGGGCAAAAAAAAAAAAACGAAAGAAAAGAAACAAAACAAAAAACAAAAAAAAAATATATATATATATATATATCTATATATATATAGGTAATAATAATAGAAGCAAAGGGCAGACATACAATGGCAACCCAGACCAGGCCTAAAAGTAAAATGTTCACATTTTCGAACCCCGACTATGGCACAGCTGTTATAGAAAAAAAAAACTCAACTGCCATTTCTATTCTCACTTCTATTTCCAATACAAAGTTCTCATTCCCATTTTCCAATTCCAACTGTAGCAATTGATTTGCAATAATTTAAGTTTGTTTCTTCTTCTTCTTCTACTTTTTTTATTTCCCCCCTTTTTTGCAAATGAGAAAATCGTTTTATGATTACCAACTCGATTTTTCGCCAATATTTTTTTCTTCAATTTTTTTTGTTTTTGTGTGTAAAAATGTTGTTAGATTATTGCAAACATTTTAATGGTTAATATGGCATCTGGTTTGGCTTAAAGAAACAATTTCTTTGCCTTAAAGTAAGTTAATGCATTTTTTCTTCAACTGTCTACAAAGATGAAAAGAGCTTTTAAAGATTGGAAAAATTTTAAATCTTTAAGTCACTGCTAAAATAAAGCTAGGCAATCTATATTTTAATTAGAACAGATTAAAGATTTTAATGGACTTTGATAAAATTTACGCATTTAGAAAGGCATTGAAGATTTTTAGGTAAACAAAATAAAAATTTGTAAGTTTTTTACTTAGATTATTGCTCATCATTTCTGAATCATTTCATTCTTTTAGGTATTCATAAAAAGTTAAACGGCTGCAAATGGAATTTTGTTCATATATATTTTTATTTTCTTTTTTAAAGAATATATTGGAAACTAATAGTTCTACGATATTAAATATATAATTATTCTGAACTAGTTCTGTATTGATGTTAGGTAGATCCATTGGTTGGTTTTCTATTCCGAACTAAACCGATAAATGGTAAAGCTGTGTGGATACGTGTTTTACGTGTTCCCCAAAATTCCAATATTCCATATAGAACCTTAAGTCGCTACGTTTCATCCTATGGATCCTTAGCTTAAAATTTTTATTATCTGGCAACGTTTCTTCTGATACTTTAAATTTCACATTCTATTGTGTTTAAGAGATCAAGATTAATTGTTGTAATAATTTTAATTTAAATAATTTGAGTTTGTTTATAGTTCCGGGGCACTTTTTCATAGATATGCCCTTTCATCGGATAATATTTTGTGTAGAGTTGAATTTTATTTGATAAAATTGAATTTTATTAAATTTTTTATTAATTTACTTTCGACTTTAAATTATAATAAATTCAATAATAAATAAATTCATTTCATAATATATTTAATATTATTTGTATATAACTCGATATTTGTTAATATATTTTGAATTCCCTCTCTAACTTATTAGCTGAAAAATGTATTTTTGCGGGAGACCGAATGATATAATAATATAATAAGACCCACAAATAACAGACAGGTTAGCCTACTTAACGGCTTACAGTGGCTGAGTATAAGTATTTTAAAGCTGGCAGTGTCAAAGCTGATTTAATTAAATAAGTCATCGCCATCGCCATTGTCATTGCCATTGCCATTGTCATTGTCATTGCCATACCAAGGAACGTATCCAAATGGCAGTATAGGTAAGCCAGAGCAAAAGCCATTCCATTAGCCCACGGCCGCCTGCTGCTGTTGTTACTTTTGCTGCTGTTGGCTGTGCGTGCTGTTACGGAGACAACAAAAATCTGCTTATTTACAAAACACTTTACCATCATCATCAAGCCGGGGACCAATAATAAAGGCGACGTGGTATTGGCATCCTCGCATTCTCATCCACATTCACATCTTCAACCGCACTCGCATCCTACTCAATCCACATTGTCGTTGCGCAACGAGTGCAACATAAAAACACGACCATGAATTAACGTTAAAACATGGCCAAAAAGGCATGGCATCTGGCTGGTTGGCTGTCGGTGAGGCATTGGTAAATTGGATGATGACGGAGGGGTGGGAGTGAGAGAGAGAGAGAGAGAGTGGACTACTGTGGTGGGTTAACTGGCAAGCGCCCGCAAACAAACACATAAAAATGGCCTGAACCTAGCCCGGCTTGGCGTGAAAATCATTTAATTTACTACGCGGAACACGGGGAAAAAGCGAAGCACAAGTCCATACCCAGACCTATCCCCATCCCCATCCCCACCACCATCCCCATCCCCAAACTGAGCCTAACAAAATGAACTGAGTTTCCATTTAATGGACTGCACGCGAAAGTTGTAGGAGGAGGAGAAGAACGTGGAGTAGTCAGGATACACAAGTCGATGAGGTGGAGAGGCAAAGATGTGTGTTGTATAAGGTATATAGTAGGAGTAGTGAGTGATACTGTCAGTAAGTGCAAAGCTAAGCCACCATCGTTATGTGGTTTGAAAGTGAAAGTGTTGAGTAGCCACCGCTATACGTTTATATCAGCTGATGCCAGCGATTTATGTATGTAAAATGACCGCAGCGTTTTTTCACAGTTGCCGGCTGCTTTAAATGTGCATACACTTAAAGAAAATTGAATATTAAAGTGAATAAAATAAGAATAAAATTAGGTATACATCCTTACTTTCTAATAAATAATAATTTCTAATAAATAAATAAACAATATTTCAAACAAATGTTTCCCTAACTATCGTTAAATATGTTGAATTAATGAAATTATTCAACTGGTGACCCCGACGTTTATATTTATTTCTCTCAATGCACATGCTAAACTGTTGCTTTCAAACAAAGCAATGTGCGAGGAAATGGAGTGAGAGAGAGAGAGAGAGTGGTTAGTGTGATAGGGACAACGGATGTGTAACATGTATGAATGTTGTTGGTAAAAAGGCAAACAGCAATCACTTGCTTAGGTAAACAATAAAGCTGACACTTAAGCGGCTCTGATGCCAAATGTCTGTCCCTCTCTCTGTCTCATATATGTACATATATGTATATACAGATATATTGTTTATATACATACATATGTATATATGTATGCACTTGTATAAGTACTTATGTCAATATTTGTCCAAGGCATATCACGCACGCACGGCCAAATGTCAAACAAATCCAACGTAACTCAACAGGAACATGGCTATGGCATATATGTTGATGGTGAAGGAGCAGTTGGCAGTGAGAAGAGTGAAGTAAGGATGGCATGCCGCCGTCAGTCAGTCTGTGCAAATATTTTAACGTATCCGACATTTCGACGACACGTTGAAAGGATTTTCCAAAAAAAAAATAACAGAAAAGCCGAGGGAAAAAAAACATACCAGCCAAAGCAAAGATACATCTCTTGGCCTTTGGGTTGAGAAGGTAAAAAAGAAAAAAAAAAGAAGAAAATAAAAGAGAAAAAAAAGAAATACTGATTCGTCAGAGGGTCAAATATTTGCGCTAGAGTTGTCCTCGTATTCAATGATGATGATGATGATGTGCGGCGTGTAATATCGGGGATTCAATAAACACTTCAAACATAAACTTGACGATTTATTACGAATGAGCGAACGAGTATATGTATATATGTGTGTGTGTCTGTGTGTGTGTCCTGGTGTGTGCATGTGTCCTGTGTGTCAATATGCCATGTGACAGTTTTCTGTGTCTAGTGGCAACGCAATGAATTATTAATTCGTTGCCCGGGTCCGGGTTCGGGTCCGGGTATGAGACTGGTTTTCGAATCCGGACACCATTCGTGCACATTGCGTCAAGGCATTTAACTGCTGACAAATGATAAATTTATTATTTACCCGACGCAACTGGCATAGCATTTGCTAGATTAAAATATGTTTTAATATTTGCACACACACACATATATACATATATATACAGTTACACGTACGTAACCTTGATTCACTTTTAGTCGTTCAGTCGGTCGTTGGGCGGTTACCCGTGAGCCTTCTTATCCCTCCCCCAATGGCAGAGCATCCGTACGCCTGATAATCACAAGCATTTTGATTAATTACCGCTTGAAATTGACGTTAAGCGACCTCCCGCCACTCTGAAGTAAATTCACCGTATGCAACTAAGTCTCAAGTTCAACAGCCAACAAACACCAACACAGTGGCAACACTGAAAGGAATACTGGGAACGACATCAACGTTGTCAGAGTTTTCCTTTCCTTCTTATCTATGTTCACAAGCGAAAAACTTAAGTTACCTTTTGTGTGCGTGCGGTAAAAGTTTGCACTAGTCTTTCTAGAAAACGAATGAAGGGGTTGGGGTTGGGGGTGGGGGGTGGTGGGATTGGGGTTTTGGTTGACTGTTGACGTTGAAGTTGGGGTACAGGTGGCAAACGTGTCAAAATCTACGCGCGAGTGCTTAGCAAAACGCGAGTTCTTAAAGTCTTCTTTTACTATCTTTTTCTTTTCTTTTGGTTTTTGTTTTTTTTTTTTTGTCACTTTTACTTTGCATAAGCCAACATTCTCTTTCTCCCAACTAACTGTTTCAAGATAATGAATACCAAACTATCTATTGGTTGAATTGGTTAAAATGTCTTTGTCTAAATTTTCTCATTTATGTTTAACTAGAGGAAATTTAGTTAGAGAGAGACTTCCTTTTTTATATGCCAGCTAATTATTCATTTTGAATGACTTGAATAGGCTTATTTTCGAGATTATATTAATGACTATCGCTTTCAATTTGAATATTGAGACAAATTTATAATCTGACTAATGCAATTGATATATTGACTTGGCATTTCTATGTCAAGTCAAAGAGCTTTGAACTGCTTTCAATGAGCAAATCCTGTATATATATTGGTTTAGCAACTATTTTGATGATTTTTTTTTTTTTTACCAATATAGAATTTAGGGACAGCCATAATTTTCTTATACTAGTTGAGAGAAATTTATTTTATTATTTTATTTTTTTGATAACAAAAAAATGTGTATAGATTAATTTTAGCTTAGAAATAGTTTTACATAGTATAAAAAAAAAAAAGGTTTAAAATAAAAATACAATTTTTCTACTTAAATCAAAGTAAAATAATCATCAAATGTTTTTCATGGTCATCAGATATTGTAATTCATTTAAATTTATTTGTATTTCACTTGCAATTTTTTTTTGTTGACTTATTATTAATGTAGATTTAATTCATTTAAATCTAAGTTTGTGGGCAATAAAAAATAAATGAAATCTCTTTTCTATATGGATAAAAAGAAATTGAAAATTTTCGTATTGGGTAACAACTATGCCTAGATATTCTTTTAGATTGCTTTGTGGTCATAAAAGCTTGGCAAAAATGTTCAACCGCATCACACACACACATCCAATCATAAAATTGTGTGTGCAACTTGCAACAGTTGCAATGTGAGTGACAGCAGAGCAACAAGCGATGAAAATGATACAAAACGAGAAATGAGAAACAAGAAAACGAGTTTACAAAGATAGAATAAAAATTGCAAGAAAATGGCACACACACACACACACATATACAACATTGTCATATGGCCACAGGCGGTATATGGTTGCAATGGGCGTGGCAATAACTTAACGATGCCAACTAGCACTGTTACAACGAGAGAGGATAACAGCGACCAAGAAGGGGCACAGAGAGGAGGAAGGGTAACAGTAAAGATGGTTGGTTGGTTGGTTGGTTGGGTTGAAATAAATCTCGCACAATAAGTTTAGAGAGCAACAAAAAGAAAAAAAAAAAAAAGAAATGTGAAAAAAAAAAAATGTGGCAAAAATGTTAACCGCTCAAAGCGCCAAATGACACGAGCTAAGGGAACGTGCCAAGGGAAACATAAGAGAGAAGAAGGGGGTGGAGGTGGTGCTACAAACTCTCAACGGCCGTCGCCTGCCTGGGTAAAAATGGCCTTATCAGTTCCTGTTTCCTGTCGAAAGTTTTCATATTTTTGTGTGGCAGAAGCCGCTCCAACAGCAAAAGCAACACCAACATCAGAAACAACAATAAAAAGTAAACAGACAAAGCAACACACGGAAAGTGTTGCCATTTTTTTTTCCTCTCTTTCTCTTTCGCTTTCTTTTTGTTGTAGTCTCTTCACACTATTCCTGGAGCGGAGCGCATTGCATCGGATCGCATCGCACGGCATCGTTTTAGAGCTGGGGAGTAGTAACAACAATAAAAAGCAGGAAATATTTAAACATTTTTCTTTTAGTTTTGCATGGATGGCATGGCGGTGGCGTCGACCATTTTCACACTTATTGTCAGATTTTGTTTTGTGTTTGCGGTCGACAGCATCGTCCTGCTGTTGTCCTTCTGTCGACGACATCGTCCGTGTCGTCGTTTGGTGTGAAATGACGCACAGCCTGAGATAACACGTCGCAAAACTCCTGGCAAGGCTGCAACAGTTTTTTTTTCTTTCTTTTTTTTATGTGTGTGGCAAAGTGCTCTGTTTGGTATGATGAGCATAGAGGTGTGTGAATCCTTTTCTTTTCCCTTTCTCTTACCACTTTACAACACTGGCATACATCTTTGCTCAATTTGTTTTGCCTTTTGTATTGTCATCATTATGTCCTGATGACGTTCTTAAATTTACAGGATATGTTCATAATTTTGCAAAGAAATGATATCACACTGACACAATGAATAAACCCGTCACACATACAACTATATTACATTTACATACATATATACATTTATACATGTATATTTCTTGATATTAAATAGGCCATCATAAACATAAGCACCCGACAATCGAACTTACTCTTATTATCCTGTATATTATCGACAGAAAACCATATAACGAATACTATATGAATAAAATGTTTTATGTTTTTTTCGCTATTTCAGATTATACATAGATATATATGTACATTCTATATGTTCTTTGCCAAATAGGAAAATTAATGACAACCATTCTCATTATCCTATTATAAGATTGTCCGCTAGATGGCGTCACTATATATTTGTAGTTTAAAAAAAAGAAGAAGTAAAGAATCTTTTGAAAATTTGTTTGGAATTGCCATATATATATATGTATAACCTTTGCCTACTTTAAAGCATTTAATCATACTTTAAACAATAATTGATTTAATTGATATAAGATTAACTGATTGTAAAAATATTTAACAGTTTTTATTACAACAATTAAAACAATCAGCTTATCTTTAAAGAATCAATATGTGATTTTCCATATCCATTAAAAATTGTAAGCGTTTGTGCTTTTTAGTTTACTTTTAATTGCTCTTCCAGGGTCTTTCTTTTTAAAAGAAATTAAAAATAAATTAAAATTTGTTCAGTTTATTTTATGGAAAGTAAAACTTAATTTTATATATACATACAAACTTTTATATATCTGAACTTAAGCTAATTAATATGATTAACTTATTATTATAAATAGTTGGCATTACAAATCGATGCAGTTAATCAGTTGGTTTGAGAGATTTAAATGTTCTTGTAAAAGATTTGTCGGGCTTCGAGTTCTTTTTGTATTATATACCCACATAGGTATATTATGTATTATATGTATGTATATGTAAAGTCATTTTGATAAAGTAACATATATTCTTTATGTCTATGGTAAATAACGTAGTTTTTATCACTATCACGTAATGGCATATCGCAAAGGTAACTACTGTTACTACAACAAACAGTTATTGACGTATGTCTGAAATAAAATGGAATGGGTTTTCCTTTTACTTGTTTTCTGTTTGTGAGTGGAAGGTTAGTTGGGTTGCCTTCAGTTTGGTTTATGTAGCATCTGTAAGTTTCAATCTCGTCCATAGTATAGATGGAGATGGCTGTTTGCTTGTGTATGTAATACGAGTAACACTTATCAAAAGTTTGTCGCTAACACATGCAAATTGAAATGTGCGATTTACACTCTACCCAAAAAATAAGCAAAAAAAAAAACACACACACACATACACATACACCTTCCACACACGCGTACACCCAAACACGCACACACTCACACACCCACAATCACACCTCTTGGCCACACTCTGTTGTCACTTTTGTTTGTTTGGCACACGTACGCATGCATCCGGCTCTACTTAGTCCTTCTGTCTGCTCCTACTCCGGCTCTAGCTACGGTTCCTAACTTTCGCCTGCTTTAACACCTAACAACCAAGAACAACTTGCGTAGTCGTTGTCGTTGTCGTTGCATACTTACTTATTATTGCTCCAGCAGGTGTTTTCATCCAAAATCTACACTCGAAATAATGATCTATAAATGAAATTGATTTCTTTTTTTTTTAAATTGATAAACGATATGATCGTTTTATTTACTATAATTATATACATAGTTTACTCTTTTTTGGTAATCATTTTTCAATTGTGGGAGAAGTGAAAAAGTATTTAATAGCAATTTGTTTTTTTTTTTAAGATTATAAATGATGTTGTTTTACATTTATATTAATTTATGTTTATAAATCTATATATACACTCCATTTATTTTCCATTTGGCTGATAAAAAGACTTTCAATAAATTTTAAATAAATTAACTAAGACATTCTAATAAATATATAACATATTAAAGATATATATTTTACTAGAGTTTATTTAATAACTAATATATATGTGCTACAGAGTTAATGGATATTTATTTCCTACTGCTAGATGACCCAATAAACAAATACAGTGCAAAATTATAAGTATCTTTTTAATCAATTAATTTTAAATTATTAAAAAATCACATGTCTTTTTAATAAAAATAATGTACATTGCCAAAAATGTTTACAACATGGCTCAAAAGCTATAATATTAAAAGTAAAAGTAAGCTTTAAAAAAATAACTGATAAAAACCACTACCTAGATATCATAAAAGGTTTTTAAAATAGATCTGAATTAATATATTTTAGTTTCACTTAAAAATAGTTTAATGAGATTTATAAAAATTTTCTTTAGTGTAGTTATAAACAGGAAAATTCAAAATTCACACACACACACACACACAGACACACACACACCTGTCCTCAGACTCTCCTCTGTACCAAACACAGAGGTCTCATTCACCCGATATACATACATATACATATATATATATATATATGTATGTATACCTATATACAAATTTATATATGTGTGTGTATGCATGGTGTGTGTGGATTTGAACATGAGTTTTAGAAACAAAAGTTGTTGGTTTCTTGGATTCTTGTTTTTTTTTGTATTTTTTGTCTGTTTTTAAGGAACTTTTTTTTTTGCTGCCAACGTCTTTTGTGTGCGCGCTTTTTGGGTTTTATTTTTCCTATTTTTTTTTGTTTTTTTTTTTCCTTTTTTTTTTTGGGTAATTGCAGCTTTTTTGGAGTGTCAAGAAAAGTTTTGCATTTGCAACTCAAACATTTGAAACAATCGTACTTTGATTTCTTGAACACCAGCTGCAATTCATTTATACTAATTTGTGGCTAAAAATTGCATAATTATATTGCCAACTTGGGTTTCCATTTCCATTTCCATTTCTTTTTGGCTTTGTTGCTCCACCAACTGAAATGCTTTTTCTGGGTGCATCGTAAATTGAGTTAAAGAAACTCAATTCAGGCGCATCAAGGGAAGGCTCTGACAAGTTTAATCCTCGCTATCTCTCACTCACTCACTTACTCACTCATTCTCTCTCTCTCTTTCTCTGTTTCTCTAGCTCAGTCAAAGTCTCAATATTACTAGCTCAGTCTTCTTCATTGGATGTGTGTCTGTGTCTCCCTCTTTCTCTCTTTCTCTATATTTGTTTGTGTGTGTGTTTGTGTGTCTCTGTCTCACTTTTTGCTGTCTCTCATCGAAAAGCCACCAAAATGTCTATTGTCTATTAGATAATTAAGCCACTTTGTGGCAGGTTTGACAGGACAGATTTTGGCCTGTCATCCAAACTGAATTGAGAGAGGCAAGTATAACTTTTCTGAAAGATATTATTCTACTTTGAATCCATTTAAAGTTCAATTAAGTTTTATTTTTCTTCTAGTTTTTTTTTTCTTTCTTTCTTTCTCACTCTCTCAGTTGCAAAGAAATGCAACTTTTTGATTGACATTTTGATTTCATGATTTTTCAATAATTTTCCTGTTTGTTTTCAAAAGTTTGATGCAGTTAGCAAGCCGACCACCTATCAAAAAAAGAAAAGGAAAAAAACGATGATTAGAACTAAGAAAAGGATATCAAATCAAACATCCTTATACGCACTCACAAAAAAAGAAAAGAAGAAAAATAAAATAGAAGGGCTCATACTTCGTAGGTTCTTTGGTTGGTTTTGTTGTTGTTGCTGTTGTTGTTCTTTCTTTTTTTTCTTGCCCAACCGCCGCCGCGAAGGACTTTAGAAGCCACCAAATGCCACCACAGCTTGTAGCAATTGTCGTACCATTTGTCAGAGGAACGAACTGACACTCCTCCCTCGCATTCATATGCGCATGTGCAGACTGTGTGCCCCGATATACGTCCCGTTGCCCTTATCCATATATTATGCATTCCACCACGTGTACAGCATGTGGATTTCAATTCGCACATGGTGGATTCTATTACATTTCGAAAATCCACTTCGACAATTGGCAACGATGTTTGAGTCCTTCGTGAAAATAGTTAATTCGGTTCATACTTCGTCATTAGGCAGCATCCAACGAGCTTTAGCACGATTCACTTCGTTCAATTTAACGAATGTGATGGAAGTCCTTCATGGGAGGCTGTGTGCGTTTTGCCAGTTGATCAACATCGTCCTTGTCGGCTGGTTGGCGTGTTTTTTTTTTTGGTCTAACGCAACATCTTACGCAGCAATTTTTTGTACAAATTTGTCTAACAATCCAAAACGAATTTCGCGTATAAAATCGTTTCAAGAATAAACAAAAATAAATTTAAAAATTTCAATTAGTGTTGTTTTGTATATATATTTTTTTTATATTGTTGTTACTGTGCGTGTGTGTGTGGTTATTTAATATATTTTTTTGGATTTGGATTAACTTAAAAGATTTTGTGTAAAAGTGTTGCAATAAAATGATCAAATTGCTGTGACCCAAATGTCGTTAATAAGCAGATTACAAAAGAGAATTTAAAAATAGAATTTATCTTAAATTTATATATATATACATATATATATATATATATATAACTACACAGATGTGCTTTATATGGCAACTGCTCGATTATCGGCTAAGACCCGGCCCAAATTATCGTTATGAGAAAATGCTGATCGTATTGCTTCTAATTGTGGCACTACTGGAAGGTAAAGTCACAAACATTTTAACAGACATTAGACTTCAGTGATAAATATTTAGAATAACTATTTCCTGATATATGCTAATACATATATACAACATAATTTATATTTCAACTGTTAATCTTCAACAAAAGTGTTTCAAAGTTTGACAATCGTTTTTATACATTCAATTTAGTTTCTCATTTTCGGGCGGGGAAACACTTTAAATTCAAAAATTTCGACAGAAATTGATATAATAATTTATTAACAATTTATTTTACAGTTCATCTACTAAGTCATATCATATAAAATTTATTTTTAAACTTAAATAATGATAATAACAAATAATAACAATAAAATAATGGATTAGTATTCAAATTTATAAAGTTCTAAAATATACAAATTCTTCTATTTACGACATATATTAATTCATGTTATTGAATTTAATTGAATATCATTTAGCAAACTGAGTTACAAATAATCATAAATTTTTCACAATTTCTTTCGACTTAACAAATTGGAAAGAAATAATATTTTATTCAAATTTGTAATCATCAAAATTGTAACTGGTTTTATTCAAAATTGTAATAACACAATGAACTAACGATGTTTAGTTATTAATTATTTATTATTATCACTTAATTTTTTTTCTTAATTCTCAGAATAAAATATATAGTACAAATTAAATTTATTTACATTGAATTTTGTTTTTAAGCTGCGCAATTTTCAATCATTTTTAATGTATAGTTTGGTGTCATAAAAACTTTCTTGAATACATTTACTTTAATTAAAGTAAAGAATTTATCGATCTATATCAAAACCAAATCGGTACACAACATTTTTTGAATATATAATACAAGAATACGATTTTTACTTATAGAACATTTTCATATTAAATTTTTATTTGAAAAAAAAACCTTTGAACTTTTGATTAGATCATTTTTGACAACGTAAATTAATTTCGGTTGATCTTGAGGAAAAATTAAAAAACCAAGAGTCGCACTGGATTTATAGTAATCTAAAAACAATAATAGATTAATCTAAAATTCCTAAATTGGAATAATAAATTTTCAAACTGAACCATTAGTGGGTCGAAAAGATATCGTATGTGTAGAAAACTTTACCGGATAATATAAATTAATTTAGACGAAATTGTTCACTTAATAAACTTCTTTAAAATGTAACTTCAAAAATATTGTATTATATTTATAATTACAAATTTGGTTCTTACTTTCTAAAGTGCTCAGAACCGTTTTTAACTTTATTGCAGAATCATAAAGAAAGGAAAATTTAGAATTTTTGTACTTCCAATCAATTCAATTATTGTAACTATATTTCTGCAAGATGTCATTATCTATATTATCTGTAAGAAATTATTATATATAGAATCATGTTGAATTTGTAAACTAAAGTATATAGAAACCATTAAGCTAAGATCTTTGATAAATACTGTTTTAAGTATTTACTAAAGTAGACTAAAGTTCTATCAAAAATATACAGTTATAATACAGAGATATAGAATCTCTAAAAATCTTTGGAATACAATCATTTTAGGAAATTTTTATAGATATAGAAATATGTGGAATAAATTAAAGTTTCATCTTTTAAAAATAGTATAAATGTTTCAAATAATATAAAAATCTTTAGTAAATTTATTGAAATAGTAAAATTAGTTGGTTATTTGGTATGTAATATAGCAACTATATACATATGTACATATATATCAATCTTTGGGATTATTCCATACAAACAGTATATGACATTCAATGGATTTCCTTTTGTCGCTTCAGACAATTAAATGAGAACCGATTTTATAAATTTTTATTGAACGGCAATGGCGTGTTTATTAACCAATTTGGCAGTAGGTTGAATCGGGTAGATCAAAACTGAATCAGTGGATGGGTGGTTAACCGGATTTGGGCGACTGTTTAATGCACTGTCATGTCGACCATATGCCGCGTCATTTTGCATTTTGTATTGTTGCCATTAAACCGTATAAATAACAACACATATAAACGAGCAAACAAACAAACAAATAAACAAATAAATAAATAAATAAAAATATGGGAAATTGTGAAATCAAAAACAAGCAAAGGCAAAGTCAAAGACACAAACTGTGAAAATTCAATGGCAATTTAATTGACTCTTCGCCCAGAGCTCGCCGCTGGCTGCTGCTGATGTTGCAAATGCCACTGCCACTGCCACTGTTCCAGTCATTCGAAATGCTCCTCCTTCCACTATTGTTTCTGATCCAGGTTCAGTTTCTGCTGCTGCTGCTGCTGCTGCTGTAGTTGAATGGTGTCGATACAATTCATTTATTGTCTGCTGGACACACACATTCATATATATAAATATATATATACATATATCTTTAATATTCATTCCCCCTTTTATATATGTATGCATACATGCATATACATGTAGGTATCTTCTCATTTTAATTACGCAAAAATTATGTTTTCACCTGCCTACCTGCCCAATCTACCTCGCCAATCTCTTCTTTCATCCCCTAGTTCATTCCTGATAATTATAAAAAATGAAGTGCCAAAAGTTTACCATTGCTGTAGGCATAATGTATCATTCATTTTATATTGTAAAAAAACAGAAAATTTTGTTTAATTCAAATATATTTGTGTAAAATCTTTAATCATTGGAATTTCTATTTTTATCCCATTTCTACATGCTAATAGAATCTAAGATAAAATAATCTAGATTCATAATAAAAGATTTCTGTTTACTTTAACTTTAATGATCTATATATGTATATATTTGTTTAATGAAAATTATGTATAATGTAAATGATGTTACCTATTTTTATACACTTGCAAAAGTGTATATTAATTTTGGTCAGAAGTTTGCAACGCATAGAAGGAAGCATCTCCGACTATATAAAGTATATATATTCTTGATCAGCATGATGAGCTGAGTTGATATAGCCATGTCCGTCTGACCGTCTGTCCGTCTGTCCGTCTGTCTGGATCAACGCAATCTTCTCCGAGACCCTTGGAGCTACAGAGCTGAAATTTTGCACCTAGGCTTCTTTTTGCTGCAGGCATTGTATATCTCGGAATCATCCCGATCGGATGACTATATCATATAGCTGCCATAGGAACGATCGGTCAGGAATAAGGTTTAACATCAATAACTCAGTTGTTTCTTAAGCGAATGTCACTAAATTTGGTGTTTGTGAGTTTTATATAATCTTCAGCATATATACCAAGTTTTATCAGAATCGGTCGACTATATCATATAGCTCCCATAGGAACGATCAGTTAAAAATATAGTTTTTGATCAATAACTTGGGTGTTTTTGAAGCAATCGTCACGAAATTTGTTATTTGACAATTTTATATAAAAAGAAATATATCTTTTAAGTTTTATCAGAATCGGTCGACTATATGCTATAGCTGTCATAGGAACAATCGGGGAAAAAAATTTGTTTTAATTTTTTTTTTATGCCACGGACATCAAATTTATATTTGATGGGTTTTATATACTTCCTTATGATTCTAGCAAATTATATATAAATCAAAAAGACAGTTTGCAAGGGTATACGAACTTCGGCACGGCCGAAGTTAGCCCATCCTTCTAGTTTACCTTCAAGTTCGTCAAAAAGTTGACTGATATTTTCATCTCCAGGATCAAATTTTGATTGGTTTCATTTCTGCTCTGTCATTATTAATTATTAATAAACAATATATTTTGAATTTTAACAAAATGCTGAACAATTTGTTATTTTTTTAAGTAAATGACCCGCTAGCCAAATACTGGAAATTTCGGAAATAGATTTTGAAAAGTCCCGAATAAAAAGTCTACGAAATTTAGTTTTACGAGTTAACAATTAACAAATCAACAGAATAATACTAAACAAATTCGTGGATGTTATTGTTCGACATTTGCTTTCAGTTTTCTTTTTGGTTATTAGAAAAAATAATTGCCCATAATTGCTTTTGTTAGATGTTCACATTAAATTTTGCTTAACTTATATGAAATTAAATCAAAGGAAAAATTAGAAGTTCAAAAATCCAATTTGAGTTAATTAAAAAATTAGATGAGTATTCAGGTAATGTTTTTAATTAAATAACACGCAAACAAAAATAAGTAATGAAACAAACATTTTTCTTCGACTTTATGCTAAAAAATTTTATATATCGAACGTTTTGATTCTGCAGGAATTTCTGCTTTTTTTAATAAAAATTCCCATCATTTTTGTTTTTATTTTGGTATTATGGGTATATGCATTTTCATCATAACTTTAGCAAAACAGAAGAGAATAGAACTCAGTTTCTATAACTATTGTTTTTTATATATCATACTAAATTTTTGGAACTTTGTGTTACATAAATTAAATTGAGAAAATGAACATGGTGAATAGCAGATTATTGAACTGTTGAAACATTTCATAAAACATATTGAAAGATTGTCAAGAATATAAGAAATTATTTAAACTAGTGGAAAAATATATTTATGGATCTATATGTAGGTATTATGGGATTAATTATTGCAAGCTGTTTTAGAGGAATAATTACACTATGTAAATTGGATTTCAAATAAACAATACAATTTTAAAAGGATTTATTAAGAATAAATTCTAAAACTCATTAAAGTGTATCTTGGTTTACCATTTTTATTGCGATTTCTACAGCTATTATAAAAAAAACAATTTGAAATAAAAATTAACTTTAACATAAACAAATATTACTAAATATATGCAATATAGATAAAAAACACTTAAAAAAAATAAAAATGATTTACCACCACTTAAACCGAATCAAAGCTTTAGTATTAAGTTTTATTGTTTGAAATTTTCGTTGTTTTTTTTTAATCTTTGATATATACCAAATTTGGCTTAGAAGTTTCCATTATTAATATGTAAAGATTGCTGGATTTTGATAGTAATTAAAAGATACAAATAAAGCAATGAAAACGATTTGCTAGAAATGGAATTTCCAATTAACATATATATGTATATAGTTATATATAAGTATATAGAAAGTTGTCCTAGTACGACAATTCGGTTTCTCTCTCTCTCTTTTTATTCGTATTTTTGGTTTTTGTTTTTGCAAACATGTTCAATTAACTGCTATTTTAGATAAAAACTTGTATGCTCTTATGCATATGTGTAATGTGGCTAAATGGTTGGGAATACGCTAGAATGGAATGTGAATATGGGTCTGGGTGTGTTTGTGTGTGTGTAGGTGGGTGGGTGTAGCGTGCCGGGATGATAATTTGCAGATGGTGAAAACGGGCGGCGGTACGGTACGACACAGAGCATAAATATTAAATTTATAAAGCACTTAAATCACGGGCAAACAATAATTCCCCAGCGATAATAATAATAATGCCGATGGAATGTGAAAAATTTTTCAACTGAATTTCCAATTGCCACTGCTGTCAATATATATCCACTTTCCCCTATACTACCATCTGCTAACCGCCTATATCCTTTCTCACTGTCTCTCTCTCTCTCTCTCTCACTCCCTCTTGCCAATACCAATTGCAATTGCTATGCCTGACCAAGTGTAATGGTCGCTGATAATGATAAACATAAAAGTGAAAATAATTTTCAATTACAGCAACATTAATAACCGATAATAATCCTAAACAAATATTACAAACTGACTTTCTCTGTGTGTGCTTCTGTGTATGTGTATGTGTATGTGTGTTTGTGTATCTGTATCTGTGTGTGTATGCATATCAATGAAATGCAAATTAATTGCCAAGCATTTGGCACGCAACAAATGCAAATGCTAGACAAAAACCCATTCTCCCTTCCATAATATATATTGTCATTTCCTCTCCTGTATGATCCTTTTGCCTGGCTCCGCCTCTACGCCCATAAACTGAATATTAAACAAATACAAATACTGAAATGTAAGCTAAACCGCAAAACAAAAAAACAATAAAAAAAAAGAAAAAAAGGAAAAGAAAAAAAAAAATGAAATTAAAATGCTAACTAAAAAAAAAAAAACCTGCTACTTTTAATGGCCATTCAGAGTTGTCGTCCCTAGAGTGCCTTAATTGATACCAACAACACGGTTTTTTACGCCTTCCCTGACTACGGAACGGTCTGCTCTACGGGTATACGGCGTAGTCTGCGGTTCTTTAGCTTTTAGTGCACGCGGCCGCAGCAGTTGGAATCCGCAAAGGGTCAACATCACGCAAAGAGTGTGAAAGAGATAGACATAGATAAAGACAGAGATGGAGAGTATAAAAGAATGTGTGTGTATGTGTGTGTGTGTTTGTAAGTGGAATAAAGTGAGAATGAGATAGTATGAGTTAAAGTTTTGACCAACACTTTCTGCAACATGTGTGAAAGTTTTGCCAAAAGCGTACAAATTTGTTACACTAGCATATAATGTAATTAATTAAATGTGGCGCTGAAATGTTTCGATAATGTGAAAGTAGAAAATGACGTAGGTAGATAAACATAGGGAGAGAGAGAGAGAGAGAGAGAGAGGGAAAAAGAGATAGACCTGAAATATCCCCGCCCCTTGAACAAATTGAACTTTCGTTATAGTTAACCAATTTATGATAAATTTTCCCAAAAGTTAATTTCACCCAAATCAGTTAACGAATAAACGTGACGGCAAACTTAAATTATATTATTTTATCAAACCTTTTTAAATTAAAGAAACAAATTCTACATACTTTAAGTTACTTCACATATCACTAGTTAAAATTTAAATATTTTATATTCTTGTTTTTCAAAATTATATGGAATTAATAGATACTGGTCATAACGTATGTATAAATTAAAGTTACATATAATATCACTATTTAAATATTGATTAACAGGCAAAAAAATAATTTGATTTCATAGTATTTAAAGCTAAAAAGAACAAATATCGATATACATATTATTCAAATATTAAAAGTAATTCGACACAGCAGAATGTTTCACAATTTTCATTTAATAAAAAAAAAATAGAAGCACGCGAAAAATCATATTAAATAAAACGAAATATTTTTCTTCAGAAATTCATATTTTTTTCTTTTTTTATTTAGTTTTTATTTTTACAGAAAAAGGATTAGTAGAGTGCATAGAAATTCCTGCCTCATGGTTGTATTTGGGTTAATTTAAGAGATCGAATTTTATCTATCTAATTTTATCTAAGTAGACTTTTGAATACAATTGTTAAATCTTTTACCAAAGAATCATAAAAAAATTACTGAATATTAACGAACCGAATTGAATAAATTTCGTAGAGCTAATAATTACCAAATTTGGTAAAATTATTGATTAAAATTTCTATTCTTATATTTAATTAAAAGAAGCGTTTACTTATTAGAGTTATAATTTTGCCAAAATTATTGGTTTACGTTTTTTTTTAAAAGACAATAAATGATTTGTAAGGAAACATTTAAAAAATTTCTTATCAAACAATTATTTATATTAAATAATCGAAGCTATCATTTTTATTGTCTCTGTATCTCAAATGGAATCTGTGTACTGATTAATCATTGTTGGATGATTATTTACAATAATATTAAAAGTCTATCAATCCAAAATTAATTACAACTTACATTTCTCTAAAAAAAAGTGACATATTATATGTCTTTATCCAATTTTTTGATTAACTTTCCCTAACTAGCTTTTAATTATTAACTTTTGGCAAGAATGATTATTGTTTAATAAACAGAAATTGCTGGGCAAGAATATCTTAAGCAAATTTACCAGAATTTAATGAATTGAATAAAGTGGTATTAATATCAATCAAAGTAAATACATATTTGAGGAAGACTAATTGACTTTTGTTTTTTAATGGAATTGCTATTAAGTTTTATTTTAATTTCAGTTAAAGGAATGTGCATTTAATATAGAGAAATTCATTTTTGCAGACTTGACCTTTGAATGAGTAATATCATTATTAATAATAATTACTTTGCATTTGGTCAAAGACATTGAACAATCTTTCAATATAGCAATATTGTTTTCTATTTCTGTTGGCTAATTCTTGATTTGCTTAAAATTGTATTTGTATATGTAGGAAATAAAAACTTTATCAATTAAACACACAGACATTGACTGCAAATTGTCGTGAATTTGTAATGCCCTTCGCTCAAACCCTTTTCAAAAGTGGCCATGAAAGAAAATCAAAGGACAATTAATTGTCAAGACATTTGTTTTACTCGTGCAAAAAAAAAAAAAAATATATATATATGTATATATACAAGAAAAAGAAGTAGAAAAAAAAATAAGAATTTAAATTGAATTTTTTATTTTTTTTCTTTTTTGTGGCTCATTCCCCGCCTTGACAATAATTCAACTTTAAGTTAAAGCCAAGAAAAGAAAACGAATGTTAATGCCCAAGCCGTGACTGTCATTAGAGAGTTATAACTAAGTTTCAACTTTGGCCAACTTAAAGAGGATTCTCTTACATTTTCTCTCTTTTTTTTTTTTTTTTGTCTCAAATTTGCCATTATCACCTATCATTGGTGCTTTGGCGACAAGGATTTGCCATAAAAAGACAAAAGCGGAGGCAAAGGGAAAGAAAAAATAAAGTAAGGAAGAAAAAAAAAAGAGAGAAAACAAAAAGGTAGGTGCCATGCAGATTGTATCTATATCTGTATCTGTATTACTATATACGGTTCGCCTGTCACAGTCGCCATATATTTTACCTCTCCGCCCACATTTTTTATTAACACTAAGACACTGGGCGACATATATGAGTGTGTGTGTGTGTGTGTGTATGGGTGTATGGGTGTATGGGTGTATGGGTGTGTGTATGTGCTGGCCCTTAACCATAAATTTGGTCTCTTCTCTTTGGTAAATCCTCATTGTCATTGTGTGATTTAAACTTTTGGGGACCGAAAATTGACAAGCCTCTTGAACGAAAATTGAAATGAAGTTGCTCGCCCTCCAATATTGGGCTAAAGTAAAATCATGGCCATGGAATGGCCCCAAGGATGTCCGCCAAAAATTTATGATAATGTGCGAAAATCTAAAATCATTTGAAATCTAGTCTAGAGGCTATGGGTTAATTGACTTGATGTGTTGCTTCAATTCTTGTATCCGGAACTAAACGAAAATGTGAATCTGTAAAGTTCAGTAGGTCTCCCATTCTGAAAAATTTATTCTCCTTTTTGCTCCTCTTTAGCCCCTTTAACAAACAAGCACAAGTCACAACAACTTCAGTTGAGAATGGTGAAACATCTTTTAGACCAATAGTGAATGTTGGTACAGAGAGCAGTTCAACAGATTGACAAACAAGCCGCAGTCAGCCAAGCAGGAACTACATTTGAGTGCAGTCCTGGGTAACCATCTGTCCATTTGTTTGTTTGTATGTCTTCTCAGTCTCAATCTAACTGCACCTCATCTCTTTGCATCCTTGTTGTTGTCCTTGTGGGTGTGTGTGTATGTATGTGTGTGTACTGGCAGATTGCTGTTACTTGAACTTTTGGCTGTTTGTTGATTTTGATACCAACCAAATCTCTATCTCTAGCTTGTTTCTCCAGTTTCTGCATTTTGGTGTCTTTTGCTCCCTTTTCGTTTCCACCTATCCAACAGAATGTAAATGAAAAACTTGGATAGTCAAATGCAAATGCCACCACATACTGATATATATATATATATAGTTATATATTTTCAACCAAAAATATACATATGTCTGCATATTTGGTTACGTTTAAAAAATTAAACACTCAAAGGTTAACCAAATTAAAAGAATGGCTAGCAAAAATATGCATGATGAAATTCAAAATTAATTAAATCTGAAATATATATAAATATATTTTACAGACAAAATGTTGTTTATTCTTGCAAAAAAAAAATATAATTAACTTTAGTCACTTAGAAGAAAAAAATTACAGACCATATAAAGTATATATATATATATATTTGTGATAAGATAAGTCAATCCGATCGCTCTTAAATTTAATACAAATTTTATTTTCTTTGTGTAGAAGGCATCGTGCGACTATAACATATAACTCGAACAATCGGTCGAGATCATTTAGATCATTTTTTATTTATTATTTAATTTATGAGACTTTATAAGATTTAATCAGCATCGGTTGACTATATCGGTCGATATGCGGATTTAAAGATTTCTTAAAAATTACGAAAAAAAATTCTTAAAATATTCAGAAATATTATTAGTCAAATCATTGTTGAGATATGAAATGTTGAAAAACGCATACAAAATCAAAGTATTTTGTTTTCTAAAGAAAAAAGATAGTCACTTGATTGATATTATATTCAAAAACAAGAATAAAAATAAATTAATGTATTTCATATATGAATGAATTTGATGAATTTTTTTTGTTTTCCTCAATATCATTTTAAAAATATTCTTATACACTAAGCTTTCTGATCAAAAATAATTTAAAAAAATTATTGTATCGCTTATTTGTTTAATTATTAAAAAATATTAAATTAAAAATTTATTTAGATTTTCTTAGATGAATCTAATAAAAATGGATTGCTTTGTGCATTAAAAACTTTAAACTAATGACTAATACTAATAACTATAACTGAAACGTTATCGGGACCCCGAGACCCATTATGTTTCATATGGATATATAAATATATATATATATCTATATATGTATATTTAGTGTCTATCACAGACACTTGGCACTCCTTTTGGGCAATTGAAAACTAAAATAAATCATGCCATTGGCCAATTGAGCCAATTCAGCATATTCATTTCTATGTAGTCATCCATAAGTATATATCTTTATATATGTATGTATATATGTATGTATATATAATTTTCAACATTTCTACACAATACAGTTTGGCGAACAGTATAGCCCCAATGTCTCGAACAAAAAAGCGGCGCTCACTGTCTATAAATATTTAAATTTCAAGTTTTTGGCAAAAGTTTTTTGCATGCATTACCAATGGATACCAATGAGGATGAGGATGATGTTGTTGTTGATGATGATGATGATGATGAAGGGTAGTGGTGGTAAGGGATGAAGTGGGGACTGGTGTGGTAGCGTCGTCTGTGGCCACGGCAGTCGTGCGTTGCCTTGTGTCTGTGACTCTACCCTTAACCTTTTTTTTTGTTTTTGTTCAGTTTTTTTTTTTTTTCTTTTATTTGTTAAAAGTTTTTTGCAGCACTTGCAAGTGAAATGTTTGATTTTCAATGATTCAATAAATTATTTATATTTGCGTATTGAAGGGTGTGTGTGTGTGTGTGTGTGTGTGCGAATGCGAATGCGGATGGCTATATGGCTTCAATTAGCCACTATATCTCTTTAAATTGTCCGCCTAGTAAAATGGTTGGTTGTCTGCCTACATCTACTACCAACAACCTACCTACTTTACTGTTAACTTGGCAACGCTTTGCCTTGGCGCACATTTAAAAGCAATAAATCACAGACTTTTTGGCAGACGCAACAACGATGCAAGCTGCAGTGCACCAACAGCAAAGGGGGCAACATAGAGACGCGATATCATTAACTGCCACAACCACAACCACATAACCATTTCGACCTCTAATCTCTGTTGCTTCTACCTCTCTCTCTCACACACACATTTTCTCTACTTCTCTCTCTCTCTCTGTCTCTAGCAATTGGCGCCTTTCAACCAGAATTTGTGGAGAGCATTTCCAATGTTTCGGTTGCTGTGGGTCGAGATGCCACATTCACGTGTCACGTACGCCATTTGGGTGGCTATCGGGTAAGTACAGTTCAGGTCATAGTGTATTTGTGTGTGTGTGTGTGTGTGTGTATATAAGTAAAAATTTTAAATTTCATTTCATTAACCACTTTCCATTCACTCACTAACATAATCTCTCTGTTACCCCACACCCCTTATCGCTCCTCTCTCTCTCTTTGTTTTAACCTCCACAGGTGGGTTGGCTAAAGGCCGATACCAAAGCGATACAGGCCATACACGAGAATGTCATCACACACAATCCACGTGTCACAGTCAGTCATTTAGATCAAAATACTTGGAATTTGCATATAAAATCTGTCTCTGAAGAGGATCGCGGTGGCTATATGTGTCAATTGAATACGGATCCAATGAAAAGTCAGGTAAATTAATAAACTTCACTAAAAAGTTTTTTTTATAATATGTATCAATTTTACACTTAATTGCAAATAAAGTTGAAGTTACTGTAGAATCCATTTATTATATATTTCTATAACATTTAGAAAGTAAGTTTCAAATGTTTTATTTAAAGCATTAATTTTTTGAAGAGCATCTAAAAGTTAATGATATTGATATCCTGCATTATTATAGAGAAAATCGGTCAAATTTTTGTATCAGCTTTTTAAATTTCTAAACTAATGAGCTCCCTTTTAGTTGCATAAGCTTTAGTTTAGCTTATTTCAGATTTAATTGTCTCAAACTTTTATATTTAAATAGCTCATATTGTATTTAGTTGTAATGGAGCTTTTTAATTTTAAGTATAAAATAATTATTCGTTTGAGTGCGAAGCTTAACAATGAATTTAACTCTTGCAAATGCATAATTATTTTTGTTAGTTACATAATAAATTTGCTTGTTACTTTTAATATCATATAAAACTCGCCTAGGAAAAAAGATTTCAAAGGCTATGGCCAGTGGTTTTTTATTGTTAGGAAAATTAAAAAGGGGGGATTACTATGTAATATTCAAGAAATATTAAAGAAAATTGAATATTGGGATAAAACGCATTTGAAAATATTTTTTGAGCATTTTTTTAAAAATAGTTACAGCATTGCTTAAATCTGCTTCAATAAAATTTTAATTAATGTGAAAATATATATAGTCAATAAAGTTTAATCTTTAAAGTAAAAGAAAAACCTAAAAATTTAAATACTGAAAAGGATCAATAAGCAAATTATTGAATTATTTTTATTTGCTTTAAATTTTTTGTTTTTTAATTTCAATATTTAATGCATATATGTTAAAATACTATTTATAACTACATATATATAAAATATAGTAGAAAAGTAAAAGTAAAAAGCTTACAAAAATCACAATTCATAGTTTTTGAATATGAAATTGTCGGTGAAATTATAGTTAGATATACGTACGTACATATGTATGTATATATAATATATGTATAGACTGGACTGTGGTTTCAATAATATCACTCTATCAGCTTCTTGTTTAAGATGAGATGTAATGTAACAACAACAATAAAATGGAAAAAGGAACAAACAATAATAAAAGAAACAAAAGTATGTATTTTGGGAAATGTCTGCACAAATTTCATGCGGCATTAAGAACGTAAAAAGTAGAAAAGGGAATGCATTGAGTAGTTTTTCGACCGAACAAGTGAAATACAAGTGAAAGAAAGCGCAGCAAATCGAAAGCGAAAACTATGAGAATAAAAATGATGATGATGATGATGATGATGATGAGATGGCATGGTATATGGTATATGGTAGTGGGTATTGAGGGGTTAGGAGAACGCAAAAACAAGCCCGTTGAATATAAATTCCAAACATCATGTTTATGTGTGTGTGTGTGTGTGTGTCTGTGTGCGTATGCGTGTGTATCCGCTCACACGTACACTCATGTGTCCAGCCAAGTGAAGTTTATGGTGCCAATAAAATGTATTTCATGCTTCCTTAATTTTTATTTGTACTTTTACGCTTTTGTTTTCTCTAACAGATGAGAAAGAAAGAGCGAGAGAGATAGAGAGAGAAAGTGCAGTGAGCTGCACAAAAATTGAAGGCCACACACAAACATATACATAAATACTCTTTCTCTCTCTCTCTCTCTCTGTGTGTGTGTTAGTATTCGGCACATACATACATAGGTAACCTCTAAGTGTTATCAACATAAGCTCTGGGTCAGTATTAACATTAACATCATCAGGCAGCAGTAGTCACTTAAACTATTTAACACACTTTACTATAACTGAATCCCATTTCATATATAAAACACTTTGCTCTCTTACTTTACGACACCCCCCCTCCCACCTCCTCCTCCTAGTGTATTATAGTGTGTAGATATAGAATAATCAACAAATTTCTTTCGTTTCTTCTTTTGTTATATGATCTTCAATTTATTGCAATGACACTTTTTCTGCAATTGTCGTCTTTTGGCATACCTTTTTAATTTAATGCTTTTTCTGCTTCTTTTTTACACAAAAAAAAAAAAAAACAAACAAAATTATTTCACAGATTGGCTTTCTGGATGTTGTTATACCGCCGGATTTTATCAGTGAGGACACTTCATCGGATGTGATTGTACCCGAGGGTAGCTCGGTGCGTTTAACATGTCGGTGAGTAACTCGTATGTACTGCCATTGCTTTTTCCCCTTTTATTTTTTCTGTTATTTTTTGGTCACTTTCACATAAGTAATCAAGTCTGAAGCTAAAGCTCTATATATGTAATAATGTCAACAAATTAAGTGACACTTCATTTCTCTTGATTTGGCAACGATAGGGAATAATAATATATACTCTAACATTTGAATAGCATATATTTTTCTACATAAAATGAAAAAAAAGTAAATAAATATTAAAAAACAAAATTATTAATCGATCTTAATTAAAAGGAAAAAATTAATAAGTAAAAAAACATACAATCATATATAATATAAATACAAAGAAAAAATATTTTTATATAAATGAAATAAATTTTCCGACATTGTATTTGAGATATTTATATATATTTCGAAATAGCAGACCCTGAAAATATATTTGTTATCTATTTATTGAAAAATTATTTAGACTAATGAATCATCAAGTTTAAAAAAATTATTATTTTTATTTTATATCAAATGAAATTCGGGTTTCCCTTAGTCCTGTTAGGCAAATAATAAAGATTTTAAAGAAAACAAAAAGCTTTAAGAATTTTGTAAAATATATATTAAAATTGTTATTACTAAATATAAATATTATACAAAATATTTATATATTCAAAGTGAAAAAGAGCACTTTTACCTTTATATAACATGCAAACCATATATATATATTGAGATATATAAATATATAATCTGAACAATCGGGTAATGATAGATGAAATGATATCCTTTGGTTATACTCTGTCCAAATTTCAGTTTACGAATTTGTAAGGGCATTCAAAATTCTGCAAAACCTTTTACCATTTCCTTGATTTTCTTTTTTTTTTTGTTTTTATTTCTCTGGTGGTTTTTTTTTGGCTCTCCATTTAACTAACGGCGAATGACTGCGGCGATTGTAGTTAGTAGCACTCCGCATTTGGCCCGTCACTGATTTATGAACTTGACCACAACCACATAGAACTTCTTTTCTGTTTTTTTTTTGTTTTTTTTTTTTGTTTTATAACGATTTAACCGCAAAATGATGAAACGTTGGCGATAAGCGTGCGTTCTTCTACTCTTTCTCTTCATCTCTCCTAGCTCTTTCTGGCATCGGTCTTTGGGTGTGTGAAAAGCTATTAGAGAGACCTTGTCTGCAATTTTTTTTCATTTTTAATACCATTTAGCTAGTAGGGAAAATCCCTTAAAAATGAAATGTAACTTCAGAGTAAATCTAAATGTTTTTTTACCAAAAGCAAAAAAGAAAAAATGATTTAATCCAATGATTATCACATTAGTTAGTTGTTAAAATTTTGTAAATTTTTTATAATCTCCTTTTTGTATATGGAATTTACCCAATCTCTTACACACACAAAATACATACATATGTATGTATGTATATTTATATATTTAGAATCAGGGAAGCCTATATAAGCCACACTGGCTCAATGTTTGCCGTCTGTTTCTGCATCTGACTGGTACTTTTCCATTGGTCGGTAGGTCGGCTGTTCTATTGTTGTGCATTGCCTTAATTTTCAAGACTTCGTCCTAGTCAGTCTCTATCTGTGTCTGTGTTTGTATCTGTGTCTGTGTGGGTGTAGAACATTTTCTTTTTAGCTATTTTGCATCTGTTTGCGGCATCATAAAAATTTACCACACCCGTGTCTGGTTATTTCGCTGTTCAACAACTGCTGTCTTAACACGCATTCACTCCAACACAGAGTATTCAACCTCACTTAAGCTAGTGGGGGGAATATTGTTAAGACAATATACATATATTTCTATATATGCTGGACTAGAAGATAACCCAGGAATTTTTTAAAATAATATCGCACAGCAAGATTAATTAACATTGAATGGTAGTTATGGCTCTGCAGTACCCAAAAAACTCGATTTTTATTATTTATTTTTTAGGCTACCTCTTTTCATTTTATATTTTTTTAAATTGTTTGAACTTAAGCTACAATTTAAAAATTTTCTTCTAAATTTTCATAAAGTAAATTGAAAACGTTTAGATAACACTCTTTTTTTTATTTCACATCAAATCATAAATTAAAAACGCAAAAAAAAAAATGTTTTTAGTACATAAAATAATTTAATTGAAGTTTAATCTGGGAATTATTACGATAATTTTTAAGTTTCAGGCTAAACGAAAAAATGCTTAAATGAGGTTTGGGTTAAATGCAAAAATTATTATTTTAATAATTCTTAGCTTAAAATTCTTGATTATTCTATGTAATAAAAATATTTTTTTTGGTTTTATACAAAATAAACTTACGTAATTTAGTTTATTAAAAATAAATTTTGATTGAAATAAAGTAAAAAAAATTAAAATAAAGTATAAAGTAAACAAAGTGTGTAAAGTCAAAATCTAAATCATTTTGCAAATTTTATAATTTTTTGACTTGAATAAAAGGTTTAGTAAAAACCGCGTTCATATATACATGATACATGATGGACCCGAATATCAATTTTTTATAACTTTAAAAATTAAAAAACTAATTTTTCTGACAATATATTTAATGTGAAGTTTAAATATCGAATAAATTTTCTCATCTTAAATACATATATAAATATGTACACTTCCAATCACCTAAATAGAATAAATAATTTGCAAAACCTTTTGCATAAACAACAATTACTAATTAACCAAAATAATTATATTTTGGGAGTAGTTTTGTGGCTTTACATTAAAAATAATTTCCAATGACTTAACTTAATTAAAAACTTGGATAAGTTTGTGTCCTTTTCAAATATATAAAGTTTTCAGTATCAAATTGATAGTTAAAATTAATGCATATTCTCTTCGCTGATTCTTGCTAGCTCATCAATATTACATAACTATATATATTTTACTTAATTAAAATGATAATTTCCACCTTGGTCGAATATGCTCTTTGAAGATCTATTGGTTACCCATTATAAAGTATAAAAAGCCACAGACGGCGCCTGCTGGCTCTCTATAGTTCTGCTTTTGATTCTGGTTCACTTTACTGTCGTCCGTCTGCAATGTGAAAACTTTTGCTCAATCCACACACACACACACACACACGCACACATACATAATAAGTGCATATTTCTAAAGCTTTAGGCATTGGCATTGGTGTTTTTGTTGTAGTCGTATTAAATTTAATAAGCGACTGAACTTGAATATTTTACCATTCACCATTATCATTGCCTACTTTCCATTTGTTTTCTGGTTTTTTTGTTTGTTTGATTTTTATTAGTTTTTAATGTTTGTGATGTATATATGTATATAAAATATATGTAAAAACCAATTTTTCCCATTTGCATTTCTTTTTTTTCCGTTTTCTTATTCTTTAGAGCCCGCGGCTATCCGGAACCCATTGTGACCTGGCGGCGCGAGGACGGCAATGAAATCGTACTCAAAGACAACATGGGCACTAAAACATTAGGTAGCTTTTAGAACCCGCTTCTTTTCATTATAGAACATGTATATACATAAATACTTACATATCCTTCTAATTTATTTATGTCTCATTTTATTCATCTAGTCACTTCCTATCGCGGCGAAGTGCTGAAGCTGACAAAAATCTCACGCAACGAAATGGGCTCATATCTATGCATTGCGTCCAATGGAGTACCCCCATCGGTTTCAAAGCGCATTTCGCTTAGCATACATTGTAAGTATTCATTAATTAGAGAGATGCCTTGCGGTAATGGTTAAAGGGTGCAGGCGGATTGCATTTCCCCCCAAAAAAAGAAACACATACTCCCTCCCATCCTAGACATATCGTCCATCCGTCACAGGTCCAGAAACTACATATGTGGTCGGATGGTTTGGATCGGTTAGACGAAGGGAGTATAGTGGGAGGTTCTTCGTTGTGGTGTTTATCTTATATTTAGTTAGTTTCACTTTACTCCATTGTCCAAAACTGGACGGAATTGCACTGAGCGAAAAGAAAAAGAAACCAAAAAAAAAAAGATTAAGATATGTCCGTCCATCTGTCTGTTTCTTCGCAAGATTTAGACCTTAAATTTTAAGCTACATGGTTGAAACTTGTTAGGCAAGCTTTTTAAATGTGTAGATTTGGCAGGTTTAAAAATCAGTCGGATCGGACAACTAGAAGATATAGTAAGATATAAGATATAAGTAGTTTTTTTGGATTAAATTTAGTTTAATTTTGCATTTAGAGAAATTACTTTTTATTGTTTATTTTTTCATTTGAACTTATGTGACGGAAAAATTAATAAATTAGTCTAAAACTGCAAGAGTTTACAAACTTCGGCAATTAAATGAAAAAGAGATTTTTCTATAAAATTTGTTAAAAAAAATTAAGGTAGTAAAACTTGTCAAGATTTGAATATAATATTATTTGAATATATATTTAAATTTATGTAATGTAACCATATAGTTGAACCCTATTTCAATTATATATATACCAAATATGGTTCAATTCCCCATGTAAATCTTTTTACAAATTTCTAGACAATAAATTGACTTGTTTCAATTCTCTCAGTGTATAATTCACAATAGTCCATCCGGCTGAGATGATGTGCTCAGCGAGAAAAATAAATATAAATAAAAAGCAGGGCAAAAGGCAAACTACAAGGATATGGTAGAAGTGTGTGTGTGTGTGTGTGTGTGTGTGTGTATAGGAATGTGCCGTGCTAACTTGATTGTCGTTGTTGTAATCCGTTTAAATCCTGTCACTGATACCAGGGCATTACCTGTATATGTATTTGTGTATGAGCGTGAGTGTTAGCCTGATGATGGCCAGGACAGGACAGGACAGAATAGTAAAGAATTGCGACTGGTATTGTAGCTGGAATGAGGTCAGGGAACAAGTGGCGAGTGAAGGGAAAGTAAAGAATGGAGGGGGGGGGAGGGGATAGATATGCTGCCTTGGTGGGCCACAGTTTTTTGTCAAACTGTCTGCAGCACGTGCTGGCGGTGCTGCCATCTGCTGGCAGTTCACTCAATCATCAAGGCAAAAGCAACAGACGGATGAAACGAAGCGGGAGTAGAATCAGAGACATGGTCGGAACTGAAGCTAGGAGCCAGTGTAGTTGCCATAGCTGTTAGCCACTTTCCACTGCGTTTGTTTGCCAACGTGGCTTCTGTTTATTTTTTTTCTTTTTTTTTTGTTCACTCGTTTACCACTTACTGCAGCAAAGTCTTCTTCTTCTTCTCCACACACACAAACACACACACACACACACACACACACACTACTCTGACGCATTCTGCTCTCCTGCAGGACTCTACTGTAGCTCCATCATTTTCGGTTAGGTGGCAAAATCACGCTTTTTAACATTTTGACATTGTGTTAATGTGGTCTTTAAGTGTTGGACTTTAAAGTGTGTAACCCTTTTGCCATTTCGCTTACTATCTACATTGAGGCAGCAGCACACTTTCAACTCTTACACCTGCTACACCAACCTCCAAGACCCCCACCCACCCATCTCCTTACTGGAATACCTTGAAAAAAGTTTTACCAACATATATTCCCGCTGCGTTTACTTTTCCTGTTGCCATTTTACAAGAACTTCCTCACAATTTGTTTGGCAAATGTTCCGCGGCAAGTGAAAACAAAGTTTTTTATGCCACCAAAAGACACCATAAGAGTGAGAGAGAGAGAGAGAGAGAGAGAGAGAGAGAAAGAAAGAGAGGGTATTTTATAGATGATAAATGCATATGTAAAACCGTGCCTCAAGAACATTTCCGTTTTCATTTGCCTTTCCGTTTCTTTACCCCAATACTTATTAGGGACTTCCTCTTGCCGCTAATTAGTAATATATATGTTTGAATAAATGAATAAATGGATGAATGAGTAAATGAAAAAAATCTTAGGGGACTTAATCTTACTACTAATTGTGAATAATATACATATTTATATATAAATGTGTACACCCCTGCCGGCTTCTATATTTAAGTTGGAGAATCAACAATTTTTGTCTTTTGTCTCAAGCATCTCAATTGTTGGCATCTGACACACTCACCGTATACCCCAACCCCCCATCCCCCATTCCCTACTTTCACAGTTCTTCACAGCGGTTTGCAGGCACGTTTCAGTGTTGCACATCCAACCCGGGTCCGGGTCCGGGTCCAGGTCCGTGTTCGTATCTACAGTTCTACTTTTCGCGCTCACACACAGAAAATAAGTGCGACAAAATGCAAAAAATCACGTACGCGTATGCGACTAAAAAATAAAATGAAAAAAAAGAAACAAAAAATTGGAATAGAGTAACCAACAATATTTCAATGTCCACTCAGGTGGTCTCAAGTTGATCGGACTCAAACAATTTCAATAGTTTGACCTTTGCTTCCACAAAAAAAAAAAAGAAAAATGAAAAAAAAACACTAAAAAATTTCTGCTTTAATTTCTTTTTCCTATTCAATATCTATTTCCGAAAAATGTTAACAATTTAATTCGATTAAAATTCAATTAGAGAAATATGCAGACAAAATTTAAAGGTATTTAAAATGATAATTTATCGATATTTCTGAATCAATTATGATTTATTGGGGGAAAAAAGTTGTTCTATTTGTAGTTGTTGTATCAAAGTTTTTAACAATAATTTTGATTTTAATATGATTCCAAATCAAGTAAAATATGTATATCTTTAATGGAAAATGCAAATTTTTAAAGCACTTTTTATTTATACAAAAACAAAGCAAAATTATCTGTTATTACAAATAAAAACTTTTATTTATCCAAAGAATAATAAGCTCTATAATTTAAATTAATTTGAGATAGAATTGAATAAAATCCAAATAATTCAAATGGAATCCTTGCTATGAAATCATCTTAAAATTCAATTCAATTCTGGTATCTATTCCTTTGCACATTATTCCTTTTCATTCCATTCTTTTTTGTTCCGTTTCATTCCTTTGCATTCGATTTCCTTTCTGTTTAATTTCTCTGCATTAAATTTTTTAAATTTCATTCCTTTGTATTTCATTCTATGTATGTATTTCATTCCATTCCTTTCTATTCTCTTCTGTTTCTTGTCATTTCATTTCTTGCCATTCGGTTACATTTTATTCCTTTCCATTACGTTTAATTCTTTTTCTTTGCAATTCCTTTTAATTCCTTTCCATTTCTTTGCAGTTCATTTCTTTCCATTCCATTTCATTGCACTGCATTCCTTTGCATTACATTCCATTTTATTCCATTTCATTCCTTTCCATTTCTTTGCAATTTATTTCTTTCCATTCCATCATTTAGTTTGCAGTAAATATAATTTTAGAGTTAATTCGTGACAAATGGAATCGATCTTTATCTTATTTTGAAATTATGTGGTTTCATTCCACATTACATTCAAATGACAACAAAATTCCATTACATTCCATCAGTCTTCTCAAAAGGAATGAAATGGAATCTATCGTTTTCGATTTAATAATTAATTCCTTTCCATTCCATTCCATTCTTAAATGATTTAAACAATAAAAGTATAGAAAGTTAGTTAAAATAATAATTGTTAATCTTAATATTGAAAAGAGCTGCAAACTGTTTTATTAAAAACTAAATAAACCATTCAAAAATTTCAAATTCGAGATTTAAATACAGATTATATTTTAATTAAACCAATTTGATATCTGATTTGGCTTAGAAGAATGTCCTTCTATGTATGTAGATGTTAACCAACTGAAATTCTTTTGCATCCCAACTGAAATTACTGTACAATTCCCTGCAATTACTGCTATACCTCGTGCAAACTCCTCTTGCCCTCCCCTGCCTTTTGGCGAAAAAAATAACCAACTACTGGCCAACATGCACACACACACACACACACACACACACACACACACACACACGGACACATTATAACTGTAAGGGGAATGTCCAAACTGCCCGCAGACAGTTGTCACCTTTAACTCGGAGGCTCTCTAACAATGCTGGCCAAATGCTGCAACACACACAAGGTGCGTCTCTGTGGCAGTTGCTACTTCTGCTCATGCCACGATTACACCGACGACGACGATGACGATGACGACGACGACGACGTCATTAGTGCATATTTGTGGCTTTGTTTGCCGCAACTGACACAGAGGCGGATGGGGATGTGTGTGTGAGTGTGTGAAGAAGAGTGTCCTGTACAATGGAGTAAAACGGGACTGGGGTATAACCAACTGATGGGTTGCTCCTGATGCTGATGCTGAGGTGTACATGCTCGGAATAATCATGGTAAAATTGCAAATCGCAAGCGAAAGTGCTTGGGTACCAAAAATGCACTTGCACTGTTGCCATATGTGGATGTAGATTAAAAGTAGACGCAGTCAACCAGCACGTATGTATGTGTGTGTGTTCGTGTGTGTGTGTGTGTGTCCGAACCCCCTGGTCAACACACTGGTTCAACGGTGGTGGACACTATGACACTGTATGCGTTGCATGTCAATGAAGCCAACAGCACTTGAAGCCTTGCTTCTTCTCCATCGGGTCCTTCTCCTTCTTCTACTTCTGTTCTTGGTTGCGGTAAAATGTCCTTATCTGCGGTAAACGTCCTTGATCATAGCACAGTAATATATAGGCAGTCAGTCGATCGCATAATATCTATACCTATAAATATTTATATAATTTCAACTCGTGTAATATATATTTACATACAATTCTATTATCGGTGACTTCCATCAATTTTATCTATATATATATATATATATATATATGTATATATATATATATATATTGTGAATAAAACTTGTTGTGCTCGTAGACCATGAACAAATAGTTATGTATAGTAGATGATATATATATATATATATATATATATATATAGACAACGCACTCATCCATGGAAATCAATTAAAATCGTTCAAACTTACAAAACTGTCGGCAGACACACACACAGAGAGAGGGAGAGAGAAAGGGATAAGGGGTAAAAGAGAGGCATACAGTATAGAAGCCATTGTTGCAACATGCTTCTGTTGCTGTTGGTACTGCAATCAACCATCAATGCATTCACACACAGTGACACACACACACACACACTCGCACACACTATATGAAGGAATCTCTTAGCTTCTCCTTCCCTTTACCTAACTGTCTATTCCTTTTCTGCCCTAAAGGCGACTTTGGCAGTTTTACAAAACCACCAATTTTGGTTATAGCCTCGTTGAAGTGGCCAAAAAGCAGCAATGGCAAGTTGCTCTCCTTTTTCCCTTGCTCGCCCACCTCACCCCCTTTAAGTGACAATAAATAGTCATTCGTTGTAGAAGAGTTCATGCAAGTGTATCGTGAAGAGTTCTTACATGGACTTGAATTGCATTTTGATGAGCTAAACACTCCCGCACACACACACACACTAAACATAGTCCATTGCCCACTAAAGAACATAGGATAAATGTGAGATATATATATATATATATACATATATAGATATATCTAGTCAAAGCAAATAAGCAGCCTAAAAGATAAATTCTTTTCTATGTTTTATTTTTAAAAATTATTGACTTGTCTTCCATTTTATTTTATTGTAATTGGTTTGTATTTAGCGATATTTTACTGTAACTGTAAGCAATAAAAAATGCTCAATTTTTTTTTTGGTTTAATTTTGATATTTTATTTTAGTTCCGAAACATTTAGTTTTTTAATTTTTATGATAACAAAATTGCCGAAAAAAAATTGTATGCCATTATAAAAATATATATAGGCGGCCGATGTACATATTTATATATACACAAATATATATATATAATATATATAGAAAATGTAAAACTGATAAACAAAAATTATATGCTCCGAGAGGGGATTGATTTGCGATCGATATATAATAGATATATATTTATGTATAAATAATGAACTGCTTTCTATGGTTTGGTATTCCTTTTTTCAATCCTCTCGCTCGTTAGATTTGGTAGACTTGTTTCGATTTGAAAATATGCAAAAATTGTGAAAAATATGATAAAAATAAAAAATAAAAGCTTGATAAGTTGGGTCCACAATTTGATGAATGATATAGTCACATTTTGCCCTCTTGCTCCCACCACACGTTCCCTTCTCCTCATTTTTCTTTGATTTGCTTTGATTTTTGGGTTAATCCTGAGCAAACAATGATGGAGGACCCATTGAATCACATCCCGTATAGAACGCTTGATGAAAGCCTTAAAGAAACGCATTAGACTATATCTATATACATATGTATATCGATAAATAGATATATCTGAGTTAAACACTTACGTGTTGTGACACTTGTACTCAGCTTTATATTGGCTATTTCTGCCTCAATTTCCGATTCACAATCGGATACTTCATCGCCGACTTGACGTTGCTTTAGCAATGGCTTCTGTTTTCCATTTATTTTTGTCTCATCAACAATAATGCCATTAATATCATCTTTAATTGGCAACGAATTATCATCGGTAATATCACGACGACGGAGTGCCTTAACAGCAGCACCAATAGCCACACAAGCGGCTGCAGTGGCTCCAACACAGATCAAAGTATTACGATATGGACGCAATCCATTTGTTAATCCATCCGGGTAGATCAATTGAAATTGTTGTGCCAGATCGGCAAAATGTTTTGTATAAGCCAATAGCATGATTAATCAACAATTAAATATGATCTAAAAAAATTATAAAAAAAAAAAATACATTATATTAATTTCTTTCTTTTCAACACATTTTCTCTCTTTTCTTTTTTTCTTTTTTTTTTAGTTCATCCTGTTATCCAAGTACCAAATCAATTAGTTGGCGCACCACTTGGCACTGATGTTCAAATCGAGTGTCACGTTGAGGCCTCGCCCAAATCAATTAACTATTGGATTAAGGACACGGGTAAGTCACAGTCTCTCTATATATACATACATATATGAATGTATGTGTGAGTGTACACATGTCTGTCTGTCCTGTCCCGTCCTGACTCTGTCTGTGCGTATGCAGCTGGTGTCCAGCAGCCCAAACGCATCATTACTCCAACATTGTATCCAATGGTGGACCATGCTGAATCACTGGCCCCGGTCTATAGCCAGGCCGTCATTAGTCAGTTGTCAGTCTGGCACGTCTCGTATGAACTTTTAAACGCCATAAACTAGGCTATACCTAACTGCACAAAAAATGAAATAAAAAGAAAAACTCTCAACCAAAAAAGCTCCAAAATGAGAAATAAAAGAAACATTTAGCAAATTTCTATTCAATCATTTTCAATTTAACTAGTGAGAGTGAGAAATTTATTGAGCTAAATTTATAAATAAACCAATGATTATTTTTTTTTTCCTTTACTGTATAAATCCTTAGAATTTTTAACTGAAAATGAGTCAAGAGTCGATACAAAGTGCGTTTAAACATTAATATGCCATAGAGAATACATGAACTAAGTACAACTAAATCGTCTAGAATGAATTACTGTCCTCCCCACCTCACCCCCGCACATGATTATATAAGCATATAAGTATATATATATACATACATATATGTATGTACATATATACATATATTACACAACGGTTAAGACACTTGTCGGCTTTTGGTCTGTTTTGGCTACTATGGTTCTTTTCTCAATCATTAAACATCAAATATATTGACTGAGCATTAACATGACATCATTTCATTCACACCCCCCTTCTCACAACTAATCCCCGCCCCATAAATGACTACCTCTACCTAAGGTCCTTAAGCCGAAGGCATGTAAACTAACAATGTTGGGTTGTCAGGTTCATCAAACTGCATTATGCACACTTGTGTATACATACATAAGTACATACATACATACATACATATATATATATAGAGATATATACAATAAATGTTTACATATATATATTGCACTCGATAAATCGTTTTGTTTTAATTAAAACATATTTACTTACCCAAAAACGGTTGTCAGAATTGAAAAGTTATCTTTAAGTTTTGAATTTCAAATGATTGTCGTCCAAACGTGATTAAATTGAATTGTCCAAGGATAATCAACGAAATGTAGCCAAAAACAAAGTCCTTAGAATTTCCGACAATTTCTATTTATTTATTTATTTATATAAAAGATTTTTTTTTATTTTTAATTCAGGAACAAATATAATACGACACGCCGTATAGACAAATATATTATGATTATAAACAGTAAAACTTAAATGAACATTAAAAATACAGACTACTAGATATTTATATATGTACACACAGCCATCTTTGATTCAAATAGTATATTAAATATTTTATTATTTTTACAGGTGAGATGATAGTCTCTTCGGTGAAATATCATGTCCAGGAAGGTTCCCAATCGATGTACGAAACCAAAATGACAATGATTGTGCGTAAATTTCAAAAGGACGATGTTGGCTCCTATCGATGCATTGCCAAAAATTCACTCGGTGAAGTTGATAGCAGTATACGATTATATGGTAAGTTTTAATTATATAGATTACCGATATCTGCAAAAAAAAAAAAGAAAAGAAAGGTTTCTTTCCTTAACATTTACATAGTCTTTTTTTAGGCTCTAAAACAAATTACCAACAAATATTGTCAGGAATATATACTTATAATTATATTCTTTCTGTCGTTTTAAGGATATTTATCCTTGGCTACTATAGTCCTAATCATTGGCTTATATTTATACGATATCTGTAAATCATTAATTTTGATAAGGACTTCTTTTATTACTTTGATTAGACATTATTTAATCTTTATCTTAATCTTTGTTTAATATTAGATAGAAAAATTTTCTGACTATAATCTAAACATAAAAGTTGATCAATTGTACAGGATTTCATAGTTTTAATGAAAGTCATATAAAAGATAATTTCCCTTCCATTACGGACCAAACATGTTTACTTTTTTATTGTACCCTTTGTTAGAGTATTTATAGTTTTCTTTCAATTACTTTACAGTAAATACATATAAATATTTGTGTGTGGTGTGTTATATATTTCTGTTGTTGTTGTTGTTGTTGTTGCAGAAATCCCTGGACCGAATCGTAAAAATCCTACCAAAGGTAGCGGAGGCAGCGGTGCTAGTGGTGGTGGTGGTGGCGGTGTTGGTGGTGGTGGTGGTGGTGCAACCAACGATGCGGATGCCAATGACATTTTAAAACTGAAACAACAAGTCAAAGTCACCTATCAGCCGGGTGGCGATGATGAGGAACTGCAATATGGTTCGTCCGAGGATTTTGAAGATGGGGATGGATATGGTGGAATGCCACCGTTATCGCCTCACGTTTACTATACCAGCGGCAATAAACCGCCCACACATAAGCCAGGAGGCGGCGGCGGTGCCGGCATTGGTAGTGGCGGCAATCAGCATCAACATCATCATCATCACCATCATCAGCAGCAGCAGACGCATGGGAGTCATGGTGGCGGTAACGAGTTGACTTCATCGGGTGGCGGTGCCGGCGGCAATGCTGGACCCGGTGGCATCACTCGTAAGCCACCCTATTACGGTACGGAAATGCGCGGCGGCGGTGGCAATGGCGGAATTGGTGGCCCCCTGGACAACAACGAAATGAGCTCCGGTGCTGAAGGTATTCGTGGAGTTGGAGTAAACAATCGATGTCGATGGTTGTGGCACTGTCGACAGCCGTTCTTAATGGGTTTGTCGGCTATGTCCGGTTTTCTCTTGACGCTTTTGCTGTTATAATACCCAATGGCTACTGTATAACAGCTTTTTCAAGCTCACACACACAGCGAAATACACATACACACAGACATACAGACAGATAGACAGACAGACAGACAGACAGACACATATGTTGTAGTAGCAAATGTTAAATTGTTTATAAACAAAATTACATACAAAATAATAAAATTACATACAAGTAAGTAAAATGTATCTAAATATCAAATATCAAAATCCATTTCCCTTTCAATCCTTCATCAACGAGAATTCATTAATTTTTCTTCTTTTTTTATTCCTTTAATTAAGTTATTTTTTTTTATTCCCTTTCTTTTCTTTCTTTATTATTTTTTTTTTTTTTGTCATTAATTTCTCATTAAATTCTATGCCTATCGCTCACCTTTGACATTGACTTTTGTCACATGAAAGCAATTTCCCAAACCGATTTATATATTTTCCAAAAGAAAACTGAAAAAGGGAACCCCAAGAAAAAACAGAAAAAAAGCCCCCACCCTTTTATACCCCCGCCGAAAGGTCAATTAATATAAAGAAAACGCTAAAGAAAATAGAAAAAAAAAACGCAAAAGTGTAAAACTTTTGATTTAAAAAAAGAAAAAAACGAAATGAAGAGAAAGAAATCTGATTTTCTGCTCTCATATATAAACTTTTCGTTTTATACATTTTCTTGTTCAATCAATGTTATAGGAAGATCTTAAAAAAAATTTAAAGAAAATGGAAATCAATCAAATTACATATATATAATCTGGACATTATATATTTAGTCCAAAATTTCAGACATTTACAAAGTTCTATAAACATTTTATTTAGTTTTGTAATACTTATAATATATTGCCAAAAAACAAATCGAATATATAATTTTGAGGCATGGTAAATATTTAAATCATTTCTAATTTAATTCAGAGAAAACTATTATTTATTTTTTTTATTTTTAATATATACGAGCAATAGGAACCACCATAATAATATTAGAAAATTTATTATTTGTTAAAAAATTAGTATTATAAACCGCTACTTCATTTATAATTTTAAAATATTAAAAATGTATCTTTTTCTTTCGATATTTTATTAACAGATTTAACAGTTTTTACAAGGGTATAAAATATTCGAGCTAATTTGAAATTGTTTTCGTTTCTTTGTTTTTACTCAATATTTTTTTTTTTTTCATTTTCTCTCAACTTTGATTGACATTTAAAAATTATAAAAAGGTCGCCTTGAAATGAAATTCAACTTTTACCGAAATGATGAACAAACAAAAATAAACGAAAATATTATGTTTAAATAATTAAATTCGTATAATATTTTTTATGCAAATTTCAAGTACATTTAGCACCAAGGAAAGAGAAAAGGCAAAGAAAATCAAAACAGTTTTTCAACCAGGCCAAAATACAAAACTTTTTGCAAAGAATGCATATGCAAAAAAGGTTAAAAACAAGTTTTTTTTTTTGTATTTTTTTTATTTTGTTGCCTAAGAAAAACTGCACCGTCTGCTATTGTCTGAGACAGTGGATAAGAAAGGAGTATAAGTTTTGGGCACACTCTGATGAATTACACACACACACACACACTCACATTGAAGAGGATGAGTGGGGGGTGGGTAACTCAGGGCGACTCAGTCAGTTTTTAATGAAATAAAAACTTTTTGGCAAAGTGAATTTCATTGTACACCGAACCAATGACAACAACTTACTAACAGTAAAGGAATAAGAGTATGTAGATGTATTGTGTATATGTATAAAGGAGTATCTGTATGTACATGTATGTATGTGTGTATGTATGTATGTAGAAAACCGCCAAAAGCTGCCACTGATGATGATAATAAGACGATGCTGACAACCGCAGCAAAAACAAGAAGACAAGACAAAGAATGGGTGTTAGTAGGTATGTCTGGAGTGTAAGAATGGATGGATGGGATGAGTGGGGGGTAGTGGGGAAGTTTTGGAGGTGGGCGTGGTTGACACAAGTGTTTCAAATTACATACATTGGCCCCTAGACCCATCCAATACCACCAAGAGTGAGCCAACTACTCGGCTACGTACAACTACAAAACGCAACACTTATTTTTTTTTTGTTTTTTGTTTTTCTGTTACTGTTGTTGTTGTTGTTGCTGATGTTGCTAGTGCTGCTGTTGCCACTTTGCTGCTTGTAAACTCGCGTCTTTTGTTGTTATCTTTTTCTTGCTGTTGACGCATGTGTGTCAATGTGTATGCGAATGTGTTTGTGAATCTATATATAAATGTCTATATACATATGTGTGAGTGAGTTTGTGTGTGTATTATTGCTGCTGCGGTTGTTGGCCATACAAATATATATTTGTAAGTACTTATAATTCCATCTCCCGCACACCAACCAGCAACAAGCATCTCCAACTCATTTCCATTTCTCCATCTGCCTACAATTTTCATCTTACTTACATATATGTATGTATGTATATACATATATATATATGTATATTTTTTTTTGTCTTTATCTTGTTGCACGAAAAGACCGTTTAATTGCTCTATTTTGTTCTTTTTAAATTGTGTTTTAATTTCAAAAATTGTTCTTCATTGAGATGAGCTCATTTTATGATACGCTTTCTGTTGCCACAAAAGGAGAGAGTGAAAATAAAAGAATATTGTATCAATTGCATATCTTTGGGGGCATCACTAAATTATAAAAAGATTTTTTCTTCTAATAGCAATAACGAAATACTATTTAATTCAATTAATTAAAAAAAAAAAGATTTGCATACCTTTTGGGGTAATCTTTTATGTAGATCGAGATTTATGTAGATCCTTTAAGGCATAACTAAACTGTTGAAAATTCGTTTAAAGAGATTATTTGAAAAATATTTATTTATGTATTTTGAAATTTATCAAAACTGATTACTGATACAAAATTGTTTTTTTTTATTATCAAAATTGATTAAAAAAAATTTATTTTATCTTTGGAATTTTCTTTAATTTAATTTTAAAAGTCTAGTTTCAAATTTTTGTTCAATTACTTAAACAAAAGATTCAATATATTATTTGAATAAAAAACGCAGTGGGTTAGTTTGTTCTTTTTTTGTTGCATACTTTATGGGACTGTAAAATCAAATTTCAAACACACTGTTAATCGGTCTAGAATGTAATCCTTGAAGGGAGTGAAGTGTTCGCTGCGAGTGTATCAAGATAATTTAACTTTTGTTTTTTATTTTTGTTTTTATTATATATACATACATACATCTACGTAACTGTATGTACATATAGAAATATATATATATACATATATATTTTTACTGCGGTTTATTGTGTTATGCACTCGCAAAACTTGTATCTATTTAAATTTTGTGTGTGGCAACATGTTTATTTTATAACCTGAAGGCAGTGGTAGGAGCAAAAGTAGCTATCGAAGAGTTGGGGGTAGCATCGCATCACTGGTAACTGTAGAAGAACAAGAAGATGATGATGAAAAAGAGGAAGAAGAAGAAGTACCCAGTGTTTTGCTCTTCATGTTTGACGGAAGTTTAATTGAATACACCGCTTACTGAAAATGTGAATAGCGGCAACGGTGGAGAAGGAAGTTGCTTGGTCCTACTGTTGGATGGGTGGTGAATGGTGTGTGTGTGTGTGTGTGTTATTTGCAGCCAGTTGGCCGCAAAACATTTGCCGCATGTACAACATGAAGCAACAGCAGCAGGCAGGACTCGCTAAAACAAATGGCAATCAAGTTGAATTGTTACAAGTCCCTCCTTCAGGCTTTTGCCATTTTGTTTGAAATTTACTCAACTTTTTTGATTTAATAATGAAATGAGTCCTACATATGTGTGTGTGTATGTTGATGTTGAGTCCAAGCAACAGCTGGCGCTTCAAGGCAGTGCAATCTTTTCATCAGTTTTTCCTCAATTTTCCCCTTCACTTTTCTTACGTTCTTCTTTTTTTTTTCTTGCTTGCTTTGACTAACTTAACTCGTCTCAACTTCAAAAATAAAATTAAATACACACAAGATGATAACACATTTAAATATGTATGCGTGTGTGTGTGTGTGTGTGTGTCTGTATGAAAATTTCAATTTGCAACACTTTAGAATTGCGTCCTAAGGAAAAATGTGAAAATCTTAATTGTCAATCATGTTGACAACTCGGCCGCAAGCCTATAGTGTCCTTCTATAGTACTGCACATGATGCTTGAAATGATTTAATTGAAATTCTATTTGAAAACTATTCAGAAATTGAGGAGTTTTATTTTTTTTTTTTTTCGCAGTCATTCACTGCTTGAACACCTCTTCACTTATACCCTTTATTTATCCTGTCGCCTGTCAATCCATCATTTTGGGTGCAACAGTTGTCTATGTTTATCATCAAACTGTGTAGCAGAGTGTATGTTTATTTGCCTATGCATTTTAATTAAGAATTTCCTTTGTCTATTCGCCTTCTTTTATTTACAATAATAAACTAAATTCAACGACATCTACATATTTTTCAACATATTTTTCTTAATCATTATCATCTTCCTCATCATCGTTGTCGTCTGTTGATGTAACTACAATGTATAAAGAACACAAAATAAAAAATTAAAAAAAAAATATAAAAAAATAAAAATGGAAAATCCAACAAAAAAAAAAGGTTTATAATCATACTGTTAACAACAAATACAAATAGAGCAACACATATTCAATATGTACTTATAATGCAAAAATTGTAAAAAAAACCGGAAAAAAACACCCATAAAGAAACTAAAACAAAAAGAAACCAAATAATTATAAACCATTTAAAACAAAAAAAAAATAAATAAATAAAGGTTGTTCCAGAAATTGTATTGTATTGCTTGCAGTTTAAGTAATAAGTCATATAATGCTTTGAAACGATTATAAAATAAATATAATGCCTAATTACTGGATTACAGTCATACAATATACGGAATCTAAGTAATAATGCAAATGCTAATGTTGACGACAAAAACAAAAAAAAAAGATATCTGAAAAACAATAATTATATGTGCCATTAATAGCAGACATCAAATGAAGTAATGAAAAATACACTCACTAGATATATTCATAATCTTCATGAGCATAATTATCGTTATTATATAAAATATCTTGGTACTTATAATGACCGATTTTAAAATGATTTAATGGGTACGGCAAGATATTCACCATGATCCTTTTAATATTTATTAATTATATCAAAATTTTTTAATTACAAAATCGTTTTCCTTTTGTTTTTAGTTCAATAGAAAACAAAACAAATTTACATTTGGAATAATCTTAAATATATCAGTTTTATTCTTTGATAGCTAGCAGTTTTAACAAATTTATTATTTATTTTATTTTTATTAGCCATCTAATGTTATAAATAAATTAAACTAAACATTTTCGACTATAAAGATAAAATAGTTTTCATATTATCACAAAGCATAATATTTAAAAATAAGAAAAGGTAAAACAATCTCAGATCTTTAGTAATCTTTTATAATTTCAGTATAATTCTAAAAATATCAAGTGTCTTGTAACCTTTTTTTTCTAAATTTTTGGATCTATTTGAATTATGCACTTAAATGAATAAGTAAATGAAAGTTTGTCATTTGCCCAAGTCAAAGCCCAATGTAGGTGATCAAGTATTATATTATTATAGCCAATATATTGATCTTTAATTATGACTTCTGTATATAACCATATATATATAGTGATTTTAGTTTGTTATTTTTTTTTTTTGGCATAAATAACAATCGATTAATGTAAAAAACCGTGCAAAATGTATGGCATTATATAATATCAAAATAAATGAATCATTATAAGTAGTTAAGATCGTAAATGGATATTGAAAATGTTTTGTTTTAAATCAAATGAAATTGTATATAGCCAAATAAAAGAAAATATATATACATATAAAAAAATTTAACAATTTACATATGTATATGAAGTTTACTAATTAAAAAACTAGTAGACACATATATATATATATATATCTAAATATATATATATACCAAAAAAAAAAGATACGAAAAAATTGAATACATGTATTAAATAATAAAATTACTTTGATTACTTATACGTATGTGAAAGCAGATATATGAAAACATATATACATATATATACATACGAACATACATACATATATATATATATGTATAACAATAACTGAAAACGAAATAAATATAAAAGTATTAATTATATATACAAGCATATAAAAATACATACACAAAAAGACATACATACAGAAGACATAATAAATAAAATTACATGCAAACAAACAAAAAAAACAGGAAAAATAATATTAATAATAATAATAAATTAAAATCCCCCAAACAACAACCAAAAAAGAAAAAGAAAAACATCTACAAATAAAGGACAAATATATTTATTAAAACTGATCAGCCAGTTCAAATCAAGGTGGTAAAGACGACTTTCAAATGCAAATGTTGACCATTAATTTCAAAGTTTTCAACACGAAAACTTACGAGGGTGGGTTGATATATATCAAAAGAATTTATCGTTGTTAAAATATGATAAATCAGTATATAGATTTCATTATATATCTATATTACTAATAATTAATAATACTACAAAAATTTAATTCAATTATACTTAGATAATATATATTGCAAAGGGTAAAATAAAATTGATCAGATATTTGTGACGCAAAGACAAAAGCTTTTCCCATCACATAAAGCGATCTGGCCAAGTTCGTCTGTTTGTTTTCCCGCAACTTTTAGACCCTAATTTTAAAGCAATGTGGACGAAACTTGGTAGATATGTTTTTTAGATGTGTACGCATCACAAGTTTAAGAATTTGTCAAATCTGGCCACTATAAGGTTTAGTCACTATAAGAATAGTCGATGTAGTTTAAAAAAAATAAATTTATTCATTTTTTTGCGTATAAAAGCCATTTGCATATTGGAAGATTATTACAAGAACTAATTATAAAGATAAATCTTCAATTGATTAATACAAAAAGTTATTAAATACCCAGAAACAAGCTTCTTTATACTTTTGTTTTATTTTTAATTTTATAAATTAAGCAGAATGTGGCTCAGAGTTTTCAAAGGGGATAATTAAAAAATAGATAGCTTCTAAATTAAGTTTTCTTGCAATGTCAATTACTTTTCAATCTGCCCTCGTATAAATATTTGTATTTGTGTGTATATTTAGCATCTGGATATAAAATCCGGTATGGAGACAAGTATTTGTTCTAGTTGGAATCGTAGTCATCGTCGTCGTCCAAGCAGTTGCACACAAAATTTAACTCTCGAGCACAGCAGGATATCCGTTTCTCTGAGCTAAAGCGGAAGTTGTTGTGAAAATAACACAGCAAATAACTTCTGCAACCGCAATGAGCACGAGTTGTTACACACACACACACACTAACTAACACACTGACAGTGACTGACACCCAAAAAACTTTCAACAAAAAAGAAAAGACAGGGAAAACAAAAAAAAAACACTAACTAGAAAATAGAAAAAAATTACTTTATCCTCCTCCTATCCACTTGATGTGTGTGGTCAAAGTGACGTGGACGATTCAATGGTGGCATTTATCGTAATTTTGTTATAATGCTAAAACAGTGTTGTCACTCTTCTCCGTTTCCTCTTCGTCCTGGTTTATGCCGCTTTGACTTTATGGCCCACTACCCGCTGGCCGCTAAGCCACTTTCAAACTTGAATGCCATTTAAGGCAAGAAAAAAATTAAATGAAATCGGGCCAATCCTTAGTTTATTCTTTATATATGTATGTATATTCTCTTTAGTCTACTGCATACCGAATAGAAAGATATATTTAAAGGTAGCCAAAGTATTCTAAACGGGATCAAGACTTAAATTCGTTTGGAGCTAAGTTTGATTATTGAACTTGTTTATAAATAATCTATTTATAATAGGGAACTTTGTTTGGACAAAAAAGAAGTGATTTAATTCTCTTCTTTATTTTAATCATTAAAATTTCAATTATGTCGCCACAAACTTTAATAATTAAATAAATCAGTCAATATACAATACAGTTTTTGTTTAACTTTAAAATGAAAAATTTTAATTATTATAAATTTTTGAATTAATATATTTAGTTTTGTTCCGTATTCTTACTAAGATTTGTTTTTTTTTTTTGTTGAAATTTGAATTGAATTTTATTTAAATTATTAAAGATTTGGTTTCAATCTAATATCTACTTAGACTGTAGCTTATTTACAATATTTCCTTATTTATTTTTGTGTTTTTTTTTTTTGTTATTTTTCTAATCATATTTTAAATACTTACTTTCACTTTCAATCAGTACGCTAGGGGCAGAAGGAAAGTGCGAGGGAGACACCCGCGTGACCCTTTGCAGCCGTTACATTTAAATGCGCAATGGGCCATGGCCAGAACCAACAGCTAACAGCTAACAGCCAACAGCCGGCAGCCTAAATAAAATTATACACCAAGAATCGTTTACGCCTTGGCCCTTTAGCGGAAAGATAGAGACGCCATCCTGCCGGGATTCGGGGTTGGGGGTAGGTGTAGGTGTATCCCTTTATGGCAAGGGTTGAATCTTCAACTGTTTCTGCCTCTGGTATCAAAAATTGACTTTTAATGAAAACAATTGAAAATTCGGGCTCGTCCTTGCCCTCCTCCCCCTCACTCTCTGTCTGATTGCTTGCCCTATCTTGCGCTTGACTGCCCAAAACTCACTGCGGTTATTAATTTCAATTAAAGCATTTAACCGGGCAAACCAAAATATTCTGGCAATATGCTTCTTGGTTACTCTTGTTTTTTTTTTGTCTTTATTTTCGTGAGGGGAGCTGAGAGAGTGGGAATTGGTGTTGGGCAGAGGGGAGGCGAAATGATATGCCCCACAACCGTTTTGAGAGGAGATTGAGGGAAACACATTAATTAAGGCGTGTTAAATTTTTCGTGAGTGCCTCAAAACTTAGTTTCGCCACGTTTTATTAAAACGCCAAACTCAATATACAAATAGTTTTATATTCTATCATTCACCTGAAGTAGACAATTACATTAACCAAATAAAATATTTGCAGATTGTTTCAAACTGATTTAAAATCAGGTAGCATTTTTATTTAATACTATTTATACAATAATTTTATATTTGGCCAACAAAATTTAATTATATTATTTGAAACTTTAAAACTAGTTTAAAGTCTTCATAGGTGAAAGGGAAAAGTTCCACTCTTTGAAAAAGAGCTAAAATATTTTGAAAATTAAGCTAAAGTTAAACTAGTAAGTTAATTTATAATTTTGTTTTAATAAAGTCATTTATTTAAAATTAGGAGACAAAAAATACAACTCAATTCTTCAAGCAGACTTACTTAGGACAATATTTTTCTTAACAGATTTTAAATTAAATGAAAATGGCGAAGAGAATAATATGATTAAGAAGTTTATATGAGAATGTCTGACTATTTAGTACAGTACTAAATAAATACTATATCTAATACAGAAATAAATAGAAGGAATTAAAGACGAAGGAATACGAAAAGGAATACATATTGAAATTCCTTAACAATTTGTAATAGAAATATTCTATTCGTCATATCATATACTAATATGATATTCATATTCCTCTCCTATTCCAATTTGTATTCGTATTTCTATTCGTTTTCATATTTCTGGTAAATTTAGAGCATAAGCTTAATGCTTGTTCTTTTTATCAGACTTTAAATTTCTTGTGTAAAAGAGCGTCCAAGTTTCAGTTCAGATGTTAGCTTGATGATAATAATATATTTTATAAAATCATCCAATTAACTAGTCAACAACAGCCACCACACAGACATAGACCTTGCATCCACTTCCCTGCCCCCTTGGTACACATTTCTCTAACTGGCATTTCTATTCCTTCTATCCCATTCGCTTTTTGGCTGCTGCAAATGCAAAAACATTTAAAGTCCACATCCAGAAACAAACAAACAAACAAACAGCTGCACTTGAAGCGGGTGAGGGGTTGTATGAGGAGGAGGAAGTGATGGTAGTACTACTCCATGGCAGTTGTGGAAGAGAAGCCACGTACTTAAGCTCCAAACAGAGTACAAACTGACTTTGAACTACGACTGCAGCGATAGCACCATGGCAGAGACAGTCGGCAGGCAGAAGTCGGGGTACAGGGGAAAGATATCCTAAAGATACACGGTTAGGGAAGGGGGAAAGGGGAAGACTGCCGCCACCAATTCACATTCATACTGTCTTGGTGCTGCGTTAACTGTTTCTATTTATATTTTAATTTCAATATACTTATTGCTTTAGTGTGCATTTATATAGCCATTTTTGTTTTTTTTTTTTTTACAGTTTTTAGCAATTTATGATGTGTTTGTGTGTGTGTGCTAGACGCTGGTAAACATAAATGTTTTTATACCCTAATTAAAAATCAGTTTTTGATCACTGCTTTCTTCTGTGCTGCCAGATCGCTGATTTACATATTTCCTGCTGTTAGTTAACTGCTGCTTGAGCTGCCACTGTTAAGTCTACTGTTAATATTGTTTAAGTTAAAGAAATTATTTATTATTCAACACTGCTTAATAATGCCGTTTGCAAAACTATTTATTCCTTATTGCAAAATTATTATTCATTCAATTTTTTTGATTTGAAATAATCAAAAGTCAAATATAACTTTTAATTGCCATTGGGAAAGATCCTTTATTATTTCAATATATTATTTTAATATTTTAAGGCTGTTAATAGGCAATTCCAAGTAAAAAAAAAACATTTATTTGATTTTAGTATTATTTTTCTATACTTTAGTATAATGTTAAAGCAACAAGTTATTTGTTTATTTATTTCGTATACTTTGATAACTGCCTTAGTCAATGTTTCTTTGCCATAATAGTCAAACGTGTGTATTATGAAAAAAAGAAAACATAAACATTTAAGAAAATAATAACATTTCCATGCAGTTGGTTGCTGAGGCAACCGTAAACATATATATTTAAATATATATATATATATATATACAAATAAGTTGATCACTAAGTAAACTGTAACCTCTGGCAACCGCTAGTTAACCGGCATTTCGATTAAACATTTGACTCAGCACTGACCAAACCGGCGACATAGAAAACTGACAAATAATTTAAGAATTATATTTTCAAAGCAAACTGAAGGAAAGGAAAAAGACAAAGATTCAAAATGGTAAGTGAAACAAATCACAGCATCAGGCAGTTTCAGACAGAGAGCGAAAGGCCAAAGGACAATGGTAACATTGGATCATTTGGAGTGGGCACTAGGGAATGCCACTGGAACTCATGCTTAAGGAGACCGTCATCTTCCTTTGCCATGTTATGGCGTCTGCGATAAGGCACTCTTCTTTCGACCAGCTAAGCGAACAACAAAGGCGACCTCGATGCGCTCCATTTTCTTGCATTCTTGCGTTTTGGCTTTTTTTTTTTAATTTTGGATACCCTATTTGCAGCGCATAAGAGAGGGTATATTAGGGTATTATGTACACCCGAAATAAAAGGGTATTAAATTGATGTCTTTTCGTAGAATTCAATAGATATAATGACTTTGGTCGGAATAGAGGATCTTTTGTTTTGTAGTTCATTTTTATCTTAAAATTTTTAACAGTGAAAAATAATAACAATATTATAATGTTGGAGATTTATTATTTATTCCACAAATTCGAAGAATTCAAGACAATCAATATATCTTTCAAAAAAGTCTAATTTCTTATTGAAATAAGTCTTTTTAAATCTCCTCCATTAAGACTAAAGTTCGAATGATTAGGAGGGATTTCAACTGAATTCATTAGGATTATAACACGAATTCAGTCTACCAAATACTATTATGGCTATTTAATATAGTACAGGGTGTCTTGTAGTCAGTTCCAGCAAATTGATGGACATCACATTTATATACATACATACATATATATGTATATATAATTTTTTTCATTTTTTTTTTTTTTTTGAACGGGGGGTTACATTGGCAGGCATCGGCGGCGCGCATTCAATTTTTCATGCCAAGCCGGGCTGTTGCTGCTGCTGTTGTGCAGCAGACATATACAAAATATATACTATATAGATGCATCTTTATATACATACATATATATGCACATTATATAACCAAAATGAATGTCGTTGCACTCCAATGGGAAAGTCAGTCCAGAGAAAAATCTCAGCTTTCGCGCTTTTATCCAACTTTCCCTGCGCTTTTCTTTTCATGTTCTTCTTGTTGTTGTCTATTTTCGATAATTTGTTTATGCCATATATATATATAGGTGCTCTATATACATATATATATATACATATATTAATGTGTATGTATATATTTTTTTAACAATTTTTTACGCCTTGCGAGGCAAAAGAGGAACGGGATCCATGGTGGTCGCTTCGAAAATTTTTGAATAATTTGCAGTCATAAAATATGCAATAAGCCAACAGCTGTTGCAAAATTGTTTTGAAAGCCGCGCCATCACATTATTTAAAGCGACGATGGGCGACGTAGTCCTCTTCCTTGCTTGGTCCTCTTCCTGTTTGCTGGTTGCTACTCCACGCCTTCACTCCATCCATTCCACGCACTCCATTCCACTCCACTCCACTCCACTAGCATGTATTGTGCCTTCTCCTGTGTTTGTGTCTTTTGGCGAATAAGCGAAATCAAATTAAGCCTTGTTAAAGGATTTAAAGTGGGCAAAATTATGGTTTATGGGTCACAATTTTTGGGATGGGGATACGGTAAACGGTAAATGCCATGAAAATGCAGTTTAACAGCTGTTGCTCCGCTCCCTTCGTTTCGTACACAAACACATATGCAAAGTTTGTCAAAGCTATTACAAAATTTTGTATGTTTCATATAAAAATGGTAAGTTCAGTAGATGGAGGCCCTTCCACTGATATGATGTATGTATATAATCTAGTGCACTTTTTCAATGCTAAAATAATTAAATTACTTTTATTTTGGATACCTTTTTTTTTGGTCTTTAATTAATTCTATTTTTTTTCTTTCAGCCGCCAAAGGGTAAAAAGGGCAAGAAGGGCAAAAAGATGCCAGGTAAGAAATATATAATCAAGTGTTCAACTTTAAATATATTGTTAGTATCTTAAAGTGCCCTAGAAAGAAAACTGTGCATAGCCGCACATACATAACACAGTAAAAGAGAGGCCCCCACGTTGGCCCCCTGCCTGTCAGGCAATTAATTGTTGAGCAAAACCAACCACATTGCATTTGGTGAACCGAAAGTTTTCCATACCTATATATGTATATACACTCACAACTACAATTTCATGCAGTTTTTAGTTACCATACTCTCAAAAGTAAAAGGGAATACATAGTTATCAATATAAAGATATATATATATATGTATATATATATATATAAATTTATCATAAATTTAAATTTGTGTGTACTATAACAAAAAGGATGACGAAAAATTCTAAAATGTTAAATTCAATCAATTAAAACTTTTCTATAATAGTATTTCTTTCATAGATAACTTTATAACTATTTTTTTGATTATTTTTGACTATATATTTATAGACGTATTAATTGATTTCCAAATAAGAAATCGATTGCTTTAGTTAGAGTATAAAATGGCCAAGCGTAGCAATTAGAAAATAATGATAATCTGTGTCAGGGCGAAGAATGGCCCCCAAAAATACACTATAATTGCCAGGACCTAGGACCACAGCCAGAAACATAAACAAAAAAAAAAAAAGAAAAAAGTCAAAAAGGATATGAAAAACAAAAAAAAAAAAGAACTGTCCACTTCATTTCCACGAGTGAACAAACTCGTTTTAGTTTCTAACGCACATAATTGTTTCTGGTCCTAGTGCTGCTTTCACTGGGCACCATTTGGACGAGCAACGTGGCCAATTACAGAAAACAATTACAACATGGCTAGCACACACACACACACACATAGGAAGAGTACGAGAAGGGCATAGACAAGACACCACACTCACATGGACAGTGCGGAAATGACCCAAAAGACAACGCGTGCCACATCGTTCTCATTAAATTGTCATAAAAAGCGCATTCGATGTGCACTTAAAGTTGTCCAAATTCTTTAATCATTAGTTTCTTTCTTTTTCTATTTTTTTGTTCTGCAGTGCTCATCGATGGCGTGGACACATCCTCGATGACACGAGATCAATTGGAGGCATTTGCCCTACGCCTTAAAGCCGAAATGGATCGTGAAAGGGAGGAGCGTAACTATTTTCAATTGGAACGCGATAAAATTCGTACATTCTGGGAGATAACCAGGCAACAGCTGGACGAAGCTCGCTATGAATTACAGCAAAAGGATAAGGAAATTGAGGCAACTCAGGATTTGGCCGATGTGGATACAAAACATGTGATGCAACAAATGAAACATTTGCAATTTGAGAATCATAATAAACTGGGCGAAGTGCGTGCCGAGGCCATGACACAATTGAAATTGGCCCAGGAGCATCATGTCCTGCAGGAGCAGGAATTGCAACGGGATAAACGACAGTTGCGTCGAATGCTACGTGAGCGGGCTGAGATGAATGAAATGCAATTGCGACAGATTGAAGCTCACTTCAATGAGAAATTGCTGTAAGTTTTACAAGTTTTACATGTTTTACAAGTATACATACATACATACATGGCTTCTTTTAACACTTACAACGTTAAATTTGTTGAACTTTTCGTCACTTGAACAATTTCTGTTTCTCAATCATTTCGTTACGTTTAAACATTTAGGGAACAACAGCTTGGCTTCGATCAGGAACGTAAGGACAATGAAATGTTGCATGAAGAGAAAATGATGGAACAAAAAGCCAAAATGGATCTTTTCTATAATACCCAAATGTTTGAGGTGGAAGAGCGTAAAAATCAACAGATAAAGGATCTTCAGAGTCATCATGATTTAGCCTTTAATGATATGAAAAATTACTATAATGATATCACACTAAATAATTTGGCCCTAATTGGTAGCATGAAGGAGCAATTGGAACATTTGCGAAAGCAAGCTGAACGCAGTGAACGCGTTACCGCAGAAACTCAGCTGGAGAATCGACGACTTAAGGAACCATTGGATCATGCTAATATACAATTGAACGAAATGCGACGTAAACTTGAGTTCTATGATCGGGATAAGCAGCAATTGAGTCGCCTCAAAACACGCAACGTACATCTTGAGAAGAAGGTCAAAGGATTGACCTGGGAGGCTGAAACGCTTATATTACGTAATGATGCTCTAGTTAGCGAACGGGAAGGACTAAAGGAACGTTTCAATGAGGTGATTGTCGAATTACAGCAAAAGACGGGTCTTAAGAACGTTCTTCTTGAGCGCAAGATAGCGGCCCTAATGCGTGAAGATGAAAAACGTACAATTATCATGCAGGAGGCTATTGCCACATGTGCACCAAATATGGCCGGAAAACTGACTAGCCTCGATGAACGTGTGGGTGATGTGATCGATCAGAAGAATCAAATAATTATCGATTTACGCTATGAGGTGGCCAAGGCTCGCAAGGCCCACGATGATCTATTAGAGACTTACGAATGTAAATTGAAACAATATGGCGTACCTGCCGATGAATTGGGCTTCAATCCAATACGTGAACGTGAAGAGAATCAGCTTTATTTATGCGGACCAGCTGGACTGGTGACAAAGAATAAATAGAAAGATAAATAAATAAATCTCACAACACTCACACACAATTATTTTCAAAGAATAAAATTAGGCCAAAAATGCAGAACAAAATTTTTGGTAACCTTGTTTCCCACCTCTTCATCACTTACACAATTCCCAAAAATCCATCCATGACCGCCCAATTGATGTTAAAATATATATCTATGTATATAGATAAATGTAAATTCCAATCCAATTTTGAATTTATTCAACTTTCGATCTTACAGATATATATATGTATGTATATTTTAGTGTATAAGAAGTATGTATACATATGTATATGTTTATAAAAAAGAACCATTTTGGAATAGATTAAAGAATTGTAACTTTTCTTTTACATTGTTTTTTTGTTTTTTTTTCTTAATGTCATTTAATACTAGATAGCCGCCGAGTCGTCGTATTGCTGTCATTCGATATAATAATGTTTGCAAGTGTTTATAAGATTGATGAATAATCAAACGAAATGTGGCATAACTTTTGGGACTTTTTCATTTTGTTTTGTTTTTTTTTTCTTTCTTTTTCGTTTTTAAACTAAAAGCACTTAGAATCAGAATCGAAAACAAAGGACGTTGTCGTCTTATTCGAGAGATAAGTGTTCTTTGCTCTTCATTTTTTTCTATTTTTTATTGGTTTATTACAGCTTCAGTTTTTCTTCTTATTTCTTTTATTTTGTCTGTCAAAATTTCTAGTTTTATTTCGATTCACAATTTGCGTATGCGTTCAATTTTCACTATATTCGGTTTTTTTTTTTATTTTTTAGGTTATGTATTTTGTCATTTCATTTATTTTTGAAATAGATATCACATGATGTTTTGCTTTTGCTTCTCTTGTTCATTTTTTGTTAGTTTCGCTTTTTGTTACCATTTATTTTTCTTTTTTTGTTTTTTATAGTTTTCGTTTCTTTGTTTGGCTGTAACTACGGATTTTCCATTTTCAATTTGATCAACAACAACAATAATTTTTCATCTGTTTTAAAAAAATTTGATCTAAATTAAAGTTTAATCTGTATGTGTCTATTCTGTGTTTTGTATGTTCAAATTTTTTATTTGCATTTAATTGATATAGTCTCCTGTGTTCATTTTTTTTCTGTGATTTCTTATGAGAGTGGGGGGTGGGTTAGGGGGATGAAGATGAGAGAGGGAGGGTTAGGGGCAGTTTACCTGTTTCAAGTACATATTTATATTGAATAATTATACACTTCATTCAATTTTTTTATGAATTTAAAACAATAACAGACGGACTATTAAGAATTTATCATTATTCCCAGAATATATTAGTAGAAATTTCTCGGATTTTAGTCACTAATTAGAATCCATTCAATTCCTTAATTCAGATATACATTTGTCTTTGTTCTAGAAAAGAAAATCTTAAGAATATAATGTTACTACTACTAGATCAATACAGTTTTATAAGAGAAATATATTGAAAATAATGGATTAACCAAAGTCAGTCTATTTATTGGCTTCTACATTAATATTATTTAGCAAATTTAGATCTCAACTTTATGGATGGATAATTCATTTTATAATTTTAACTGAATCTATAAATTTCTAGTAGTAATATTTATTGCAATTTCTTTTGAAATTAATTGAAATAGATCGATGGAAGTTTATCTTAAGTCTTGCTAATCAATATTTGTATGTGAAGTGTATATTTCATTTCGGTTAACCGAAATTACAAATATCTTAAAATATCAATTTACAGAACTTTTGTGCCATGTTGCTTGTGTTTTCTTTTTTTTTTTTTTTGTTTGTTCTTAATGTTTTCTCTTGTATAGGTACTTTCGGTTTTTCTTCTTTTGTTTTTTGTTTTAATAGATTTTTGTTTCTTTGATATATCAGAGATAGCGCGATTGTAACTTATATATTTTGCTTTTTGCATTTTCATATTACGGTTTTCTGCATTTGTGGTTCTGGAGATTTTATATTTTTTTCTTTCTTTTGTTTAAATAAAAAATTAAAGCGATCACAACGGTTTACTTCACAGATGCGTGTGGAAACATTTCAAAAATGCCCGTAGAAATACAGTTTTTTGTTTCATTTTCCTTTTTTTTCCCCCTTTTTATGTTTAGTTTCATATTTTTTGTTTGTTTTTTTTTTCACATATGTAAGTAGTTTTGCCTTATTTGCCAAATTTGTGGTAATAGATTTTACTATAACTAATTCATTTTGTAGTCAAATTGTTTGCGTTTATTTTTTTCTTATCTCTCTTTCTCTTTTGTTCTCAATAATTTATTATTGTTCTGCTATGGTTTTTTTCTTTTGGGACGTTCATTAATAACGCTAAATGGGACATTATTGATCTCCATATAGACTATTATTTTTATATTACATTTCAAAAAATTGGAATTGGATGGATTTTATGACCCTTTATAATGCTACCGAGGCTTTCTCAATGCCAATTGAATGAATATACTACATACAAATGGTTAAGATAGTAACGTAGTTAATTGTATGTCTAAAATTTAAATACAATTATTGGAATCGGTACTAGAATAGGAATAGGTTGCTACACGTACATATATCAGTTTCTAATTACTTAACGATTTTTCTAATTGGGAAGAGTTTTTTTTTCCAGTTTATTCTAGTTAGTATTATCTTACGTATGTAAAGGAAGATTAGGAGGAGGATGAGTTTAATACCAGATATCTTAACAGAGTGTGTCTTAAAAATTGCAATTAATGTCTCTTGCATTATTAATGAATGTCCCCATGTTTAGGCCGTTGACAAACATTAAATAAAAATATATATAAATATAAAAGAATCGTTCTTTGTTTTTAGTAATAGTAATTAGTTGTGACCATACAAAATTTGTATACTATTGCAAAAAGTGTATATTAATTTGGGTCAAAAGCTTGCAACGCATAGAAGGAAGCATCTCCGACTATATAAAGTATATATATTCATGATCAGCATGATGAGCTAAGTTGAAATAGCCTTGTCCGTCTGTCTGAATCAACGCAATCCCCTCAGGGATTCTTGAAGCCACAGAGCTGAAATTCTGCACACAGGCTTCTTTTTACTGCATATTATCCCGATTGGATGACTATATCTCATAGCTCCCGAACGATCGGTCAAGAATAAGATTTATCATCAATAACACTGTTGTTTTTCGATCGAATGTCACAAAATATGGTGTTTATGAGTATTATATACTCTTCAACACAAGTTTTATCAGAATCTGTTGACTATGTGCTATAGTTGTCATAGGAACAATCGGACCAAAAAAAAAATGTTTGTATGAAATTTTCTTTTTTCATTTTTTTTTTTTAGATTTGTTGTGTTTTATATACTTTCCAATGATTCTGCCAAATTATATATAAATCAAAAAGAGAGTTTGCAAGGGTATACGAACTTCGGCACGGCCGAAGTTAGCCCAGCCTTCTGGTTTTACATGATTTGTAATTGAATGTATGTACGTTTGTTTGTATTTATGTATTTCTTTTGGCGTATGGCACATTGGGGAGTTTCTCTTTTCTTTTTAGTTATTTTTCTTTTTTGGTGTTTTGTTTATTAATTTAAATGTTTTTTTTTTTTTTGCCTTGTACGCTTTGTGACTATCTTTCGTTTTAAAAATATGTTTCCGTTTCAATATTTTTTTTTGTTTTTCTTTTTTTTTGTTTTTCGTTTTTTTTGTTGTAGTTTTTGCACCAAAGTTCACAGTTGACTTAATCATTGATGGTGTTTAGTGTTTGTTTTGTTTGTTTGTTTCCTTCGTTTTTTTTTTTTTGTTCAGGCAGTTTAAACAGATTACAACAGAAATTTATGCTATAGATTTTGGATTGATTTTGTTGCATTATTCTTATTGCTTGCTTGGACTATTTAAATTACATTTTAATTAAATTTCGTTTTTGTTTAAAATCTAAATGCCGCATTTGGAAATTTCATATTTTAATGATTTAATTTCATTCTTTAACTAAAATTAGAGTTTAACTAACATTTTGTTCGTAAGGCAATTTGTTTGGTTGTTTTTGGTTATCTTCCATTTCTTTTTCGTTTAGGATTTTTTTATTTTAGTTTAGTTTAGTATTTTAAGTTCTTTCTTTTAATCAGATTCTTTTACATTGTTTTTAATCCAAATTTAATTTAGATTCAGTTCAGTTCTCGCTTGATTAAAACAAAAATTAATAAAATGAAAACGTTAACATTAACGAACAAAATAAAAGGCTTTAATCTAATACAATTCAAATGCATACAAATCGATCCATTAAATACGTTAAAAAATTAACGTTATGTGTGTGTGTGTGTGTGTGTGTGAGTGGGGGAGTGTGTAAGGGGGTTTGTGTAGTTTTCTATAAATATGTATGTATGTATTTTTATTTAATTATACTTCCCATTTGTCTCCATCGGCATATGTATGTATCTGTGTGTGTGTGCCTGTGAGTGAGAGGCAGCAATCGCTGCAGATAGTTCTATATATATATATATATATATATATATATTTATGCATATATATATATATATATGAGTATTTTAGCATTAATACATGGATTCTTAGTTTACAGTTATGAAAGATCTTAATGACCTAATGTTTATCATTATACTGTTTGAGTAGGACAGAGTATACATCTAATGAAAGTGAAAGAGATGGAAGAAGTTCTAGATTAATCAAAACGGACAAACGGGTCAAGAAGCTACAACAGATACATATATGTATGAAACAGAAGCATTGAATTGAATACTTTTCATATTTAATAAATCTCTGCCTTGGATATACATACATATAAATATAATAATTATATGTTGCATTCATTTTTAAAATCGCCATTGCAGACAGACTTGTTTCATATATGAAAGGGTGGGCGGCTTCTACATCGACTACTCAGCTTAACATCTTATTTAAGTATATATATATATGTCTCCATTATATATATACGCATATGTATGTATGAGTTATATGTATGTATTATAAATGCTAAAAGTATTTATGTATGCGCCATTTTATTTGGCCTGCCTGCAGCTTGATCATATGGATCTCTCTTTGGTTATGTTTATCTGCGGCATTTCGATGAAATTCTATGTTCGCTCTCTTTCGTTTTTGTGTATTTTCTCCCTGTCTAGTTGAATTTATTATGAGCAAATGCACTAATCAATCCTGTTGTCCGATCGTTAATGCTGCATAATTCCAATATATGCTCATTTAGCGTAGTGGAATAAACCATTGACGCATGATATTGACGCAAACTCAATATGATGAATCTAAAAACAAAAAAAAAAACATCGAACAAATTATGGGAAATTAATTATTTTTATACTTTGTTTTGTTTGGACAATGAAATAATCAATCGCACACAATTATATATAAAAATTGTTTACAGAAAAGTACAAGTGAATGGAAATACCTTTAATCTATTAATTTAATCCCATTTTTTGTTTCTTTTTAACTATGACTTCACAAAACAAAGAATGATTTAAACTTTCGTAAATAAATATATATATTTATTAAATTATATTCACTTACTTGGCATTTGTATTACGTTTCCGATACTGATTTAGAAGTAAATTTAAAACTTCGGAACAATTTCGTGAATTTCCACGTGTGGCACAGGGCACAATTACCAAAAATACATCATATATATTTTTCGTATCTGCCAAAGCATTCAGTAAAATTACTTCGAGCGTCTGTTTGCTTTTCTTCACCTGTAATGTATATGTATATATGTACATATATTTAATTTAAAATCGTTTCATTTTTAAGCAAGTTTACCTTCTGATTTTCACAAATGGCTTTCGCCTCATCTACAGACAGAGTTTGCGCCCAGGGTAATGTTTTTAATGCCCCTCTTGTATTATGCCAGAACTGTACATGAACTTGAGGGTCACTTTTAAAATAGCCAAATGCCAAAGCCATTAAAGCATCAATGTATTTAATAGATCGACAACGTCCAGTAAGCGATTCTGAAATATTATGAAATGAATATTTACTAAAAATTATACAATCAAAGATGGTTAATACAATTATTGGTTTAGATATACAATTGATTAAGAGCTAATATAGCATTTAATCTGCGACTTAAGCTGTAGGGAAAAGTGTTTCGATTATTGTTATGATTAAGTATCTTTTATAATTTGTACTCACTTTGCAAATAAAACTGCTCTAGATTGAGTGTAATATTGAGACGCAATCCCAAAGGTTTATCTAAACCAAAAGATTTCTTATATAAAATGCTCATAAAGTTTGGTTTTTTTATTATAGGGACATTCTGAAAGGTAACAAGAAACTTTTAATATAATCAATTTTTGATCAATTTTTTTTTCATATAGTCCCTTACCGGTTTTGGTTTACCCTTGACTCGACCCAATCGCTTCTCTTCCAAAAGAAAACGTAACGGCTTTATGTTAGCAGCCTGCAACTTTTGTTCATTTAAGAAACTTTCAACATATTCGCGATATTTATTTCGATCGAGTTGACATAAACGCGAGAATACTGGCCAACTTTGGAGTAACTGGTTGTAGGTCATTTTTGGTAATAGAAATGTGACCAATTCCTGATCGACGCTTAGTAAATGGCCAGGAATATGCTCATAGCTGAGATTCAGTTTTTTGACAATGGAAAGAACCACAGATGCATTATTAGGTTGAATGAGACGAAGCTTCACAATACCCGTAATTGTGTCTCTGCATTGCTGGACAGGATTTAGATAGGAGGGCCATTTGGCTAGCTCATTCGTGGGTGTGGATAGCATACGCAAAGCGGCCTCTATATCGGGCTCGAATCCGCAATCCCGATAATGACAACAATACAAGAGATCACGATGTGCTGACCAATTAAAACCGCCACCCTCGCTTATTGACCACATGTGAAGCAAATTTGGGAGGGATTGCATTTTATACCACTCTATGATGGCTTTGCGTGTGGTGCGACTAATTGGGGTTTTACGCTCCAAGAGTTTTTGCAGTCGCTTAGCCAACTTGGTAAAGATTAACAAATCCTTGTCAGTGACCACCAATGCTGTAAAATTGCTACGGACCATTTTACGCTGCTCCTCATCGCTACTGGTGGCCAGATAGACAGCTAAAACCAAAAGAGCCTCATCATGCCGTGGACCACCATCATCGTAGCCCGTATCTCTTAGCACTCCCTTTAGACAATCGACCAGTTCCGTACTGGAAACTTTTCCACATATCTGGCGCAATTTTTCAAAATGCTGTTCCACCGACAGATCAAAGCAATATGATAAATTTGAATTATAAACTGGAACATCCAAATTTGCTACATAGCAAAAGCGTCGCAATTTTTCAATGGGCGCAATGGAATTGGGGTTTTCTAAACCAAAAATGTATTGTTAAACAAAAATAAGTTATCCTTTAAAATATATTGCCCAAAATGCGGGCCTTTACTTGCTCACCTGTGCACATTGTCGATTTGATGTTTATGGCCTGGGATTTGTTATCCTTTGCAACTTCAGTTGAATTTGCACATTTCGATGGCAATTCCATCGCTCGCTCAAGCACACGACACACACACTTTCGCACACATACATACACACAATAAGGCATTCAAACACAAACTCTTCTTTCAACAAATTACCTGTATCCCTGGAATAATGGCACACAAAATTGGTAAAATACTGGGAAAAGCTATCGATATTTTTTAAGATTTCAAATGTGGTAAAGCATTTGCACAAGGTTTAAACTTTTTTTATTTTTTTTTTTGGCAAAATAAGAAACTATAATTAGAAAACAAAAAACCAACAATTTATAAAGCTCTTCGGAATGTTTTCGGTTTATATTATAAAAATATCAAAAACCTGTGATAACCAATTTAGCACTGAATGTGATTCACTGTGATTCTTAAATATCCGTGATTCAAACCGCCACTCCTTTTCTTCTATTTTTGCTTTCCATTTTATTAGTTTCAAATCAAAATATCGATAATCTGTTTCAAAAGACAATGACAGGTATGAAAACGACCATGTTTTAAAGTTATTTATATATTTGTATGTATGTGTGTATGAAATATACACTCTTGTAATATGTTACACTAGTTAAATTTAATTTATATCGAATTTTTTGACAAAAACTGTTTAAAACTACTTACTAAGTTGCTAAGTTTAGGTTTATCATTCTTCTTACTTTTTGTGTTGTTGCTTAACTCATTTCTCAGGTTTTGAAAAGATGCCACAAAACCCGTCTGACCGGATTGAGATGTAACGGAGATGCCACTTTGTTCTTTTCTTTGTATGTATGTGTGGGATAAAAGGATTTGTTTAAGGTGACCGAAATAATTAACTGGGACAATCACTACGTGATTAGGCTGAATATTACGTTTTTTGTTAGATACTTAGCAAATATGAATAATTTTTACAAGCAGTTGATGTGAAAAATATTAACAAACAAAGAAACAAGAAAAATTTTCAAAAAAAATTAAAATTCTATTTATTTCGCTCACCTTACGCATTTCGTCTGTATGTATTTCAAAGCAAATAAAGTAAAACAGAAAAAAACTTCATTTTAGTTAGTGGGGGGTCTAAGCCTGACTAAACTTTTTAAACTAACGATATAAAAAAGAAGCAAAGAGCGAAAAGCTTAAATATAAGGATTAATGCTTAAATGTATGTATGTATGCAAGTATGTATTTTTGTCAGAGCGTGCATGTGCTTGTGTGAGTGTGTTCTTATGATGGGTGTATATGTATGTGTGTACACCAAATTTTGCTGCTCTTCATTCCTGGTCATCGGCTTCGCCATTACCCAATTCACCGCTTAATTCTCCGCTCAATTCACCATTGCTTTCATCCGGTTTCACATTCTCATCATTATTGATACTGGGAGTAGGACTTGGGGGCACCTCATCATCTTCAACACCCTCCGTAGTGCTTCCAACTGGAGTGCCCACGCTGCCGGGCCTGGTAACGCTGCCAGTACTATTTTCCCCGCTGTCGCCGCCTGCGCCGACGCCACTAACACTTCCACCACTTGTGTTGCCATTCCCGTTCCCGTTGCCATTGCCCGTGTGCCAAGTGAGACGTTCCTCATAGAACTGAATAACAAGCTGTGGACATTTAATATTGGCAAGTTTGGCTGGCACCAAATCTGCATGATCGCTGCCTTTCCATTTCATAAGGAACATCAAATGACCGGACGAATCGGTGGCGCCCAATATTTTCGATGGCTCCAGGCCGCGGTCAAATCCAATCAATTTCTTTTGCTCCTCTGTCTCGTCCTCCATAAATGATTTGCGCTTACTACGTATGGATTCTGGCATTGAGGTCGTGCTCGCCAGACGTTTTTTCGTTTCCTTGTTCTTATTATTTTTTAGCGATTCCTCAAAGGTGGCTATCAGATCGGGACAGTCCAAATTCTCGACCGGCTCCCAAGTGTTCTCACTGCGGGGGTACCCCTTCCACTTCAAATAATATTCTGTTCGCCCGTTAACCGTTCGCTTATCCTCCACACGTTCCACTGAAAATTCGGCCATTTAATTCAGTTTTGTTTCACTTCTTTGCCAATTACTTTATTTATTGTCGTTTCTCGCAATTTTTTCGTGTGTTTGTATTCGCTTATGAGTATGGGAGCGTGTGTGTGCAGCAAAGAATCGAATTCGCATAATTTGGAATCGGCGGCGTTTGTGGCCATAGAGATGGACTGGTGACTGCTATTTGATGTAACTGTGACAGCAGTAGAAACGGTAATTTTAGTAAATATTTGTCTCATTATTCGTTTAATTATTCAGATTCCCTTGTAGATTTACGACTCGAGGCTTGTTGTTATATTTTAAACTGATTTAATCAGTTCTATTATTTGGTTCTTACAAAATATTAAAATAATAATTTGTTTATAGTACGACTATTATATTATATCACCCAAACGTTATCATAGAGCTCTGATATATTTAATAATCTTTGACAAATCAAATTTGATGTATATCAGCCAAGTAGTGCGGCTAGCTAATAAAACTCATATAAAGTCATGAATACAAAAAGTAAGTGTTACACTGCGACTGCGACTGTGAATGCATTCATTTTACTCTGACTGGTCATCGATAAATCGATAGCATTCAATTGCACGTGCGCTCTTTTTAGATTTCAGGGAGAAATAAACAAAAACTTAAATTAACAAGAAAACCAACACAAAAACATAAAAATGGGTGAGTTTATAGCTGAAATGCAGGAGCGCATTCTGCCGGAGTATGAGCAGATGAACCACTACAATGTATTTACGCCGGAGCAAGTGAGGTATAATGGACGATGCCCAAAATTAGCTATAAATGCTATTAATTCTGTAACAATTTTGACATCCATTCTAGGGAGGTTATTACGCGCCGTGACCATTTGTTCCAAAAGATTACTAAAGGCCATTTGACTGTGAGCGATTATCTGGAGTTTATTGTCTATGAAAAGCAAATGTATGAAACCATCGTCGCCAAGGAGGAACAAATGCACATAAAACTTACTGGACTGAAGACCTCCATATCGGTTAGGATAATGCGTTTGTATAGAGAAGTTCTATCTAAATTCAGTCACGATAGACGTCTGTGGGGACATTGGATCAATTTCAGTAAGAAAAATAATCCTCAAGAGGTGGCCGGCATCTATGAAAAGATGCTGCAGGTGAGCAGCATTGAGAGAGATAAAACAGCGAATTGGACTTTCAATTTGGTTCCTTGCAGTATCATGGAGATGAAGCGAGTTTTTGGGTGGACGCTGCTCTTTGGCTCTATGAATACAACCGACTCAACATAGAACGTGTCCAGGATATACTTTTGCGTGGCTTACAACGTCATCCCACATCCGAAAGGCTGAATAAATGCTTCTTTGATATTCTCCTTAAGGAGGCCGCCCTAGCCGACAATGAAAAGAATCTGGAGGATAATACGCTCTCCGAACAGGATATCAAATTGGAGCGAGTGGCGGCTGTCTATAATAACAGCATGAAAAATGTTACCCATTTGGATTACTTCATTAAGCTATTGGAATCCTGCGAAAATTATCATGAAATAACCAATAAACTTCAACGAAATATACTCCACGATATGCAAGAGAAGTTTCCCAGAGAGCCCCTCCTTTGGGATTTGTTGGCACAGCGGGAATTAAGGGGCTATCATCTTGGTGATTTGGAACAACAAGATCTAGAGCAAGAGGAACCAGCTGCCAAAAAAACTCGACTGGAGCGACCCTTTAAAGGCCGCCTAGAATTATGTTCGACTGTCTACAAGACTGCTGTTGATCTACTTAAAACTCAAGAAATGTGGAATCTTTACATAGATGCCATGTTAGCTATCAAAACAGACACCAAGTCAGACCGTTCGCTCAAGCAGCAATATCTAGCAAATGCTTTGCAGGAGGGTCATCGTTCTCAGCTAATGCCAATCCGTCACTATGGCACATTAAAGAAAATGTTATCCTCCACTCCCACTGGCCGTTTAACTGCAGTTCAAATCCTCAACGAGGCAATAAAGCGTGATTCCACCGTTGAGATGTATCAACTCCTTATAGATACCCTCATTCAAAACGACGATGAGACGCAGGTCCACGAGGTATTTAACAAAATCCAAAAATGTATGGGGAGAGAATCTGTTCCTTTATGGCAGAGTGTTATCTGTTATTATCGCGCTCGTGACCGTTCGCCAAGTAATAGGGAAAAACTTGATAATATATATTCGGAGGCCTGTAAATCTAATTGGACAGAATTTGCCGGATTGCGTTCAGATTACCTACGGTATCTCTGGATCGAAAATTCTCCCGAAGCGGCACGAAAGGAATATAAGAAATTGGCCTTGCAACCACCCCTATCTATTCAACTGCATCGAGAAATGGCTCATCTGGAAAGCACTCTAACTGTACGGGTAAGATACAGGACCTTACTATCAAACTATAGCTATTTGCTTACAGTATATATATGTATATATATTTTTTTTTCTTTTCCCACACAGGATTCGGCCAATCTAAAATCCTGGCGAATGTGTTTCGAGCACATGGCCCTGCATTTTGGCAAAAGTGAACCCAGCATCTGGGTTGAATATTTAGCATTCGAGCGGGATCATGGCGAAGTCAAGAACATCAATTTGTTAACCCAAAGGGCTGTGTCTACACTGGAACCACAGTATGTGCCCACTTTTGAGATGGAGCGAACTCTGGCGCATTTGGGGGCAGCTCTAGTTGGCTGACAGGCCGCAGATTTAGATGATGTGGATTTTGAACTGTTGGATAATTTCTAAGTACCATAAGTAAAAACAATTTCTTTATTTTTATTTATTAGGATTTCAAGCTTGCTTCTTTTTTTCTTTTTTTTTTTTGTACACTATTTTAAAAAGGCAATAATATATGTATATATCTTGTCGATTTTATTGTAAAATGTATAAAATAAGAGCAAAATAGATTAAAGTAAAGAGAAGTGTTTTAAGAGTACATCTTAAATATCAGGTCCTTAGCATACTTGAATTCATTTGTTTTTGAACAAATAGTTAAATTCATGCTAATGTTTTTTATTCCACATTCAAATTATTTTCAAATTGGAATTTGAAATGAAAATTCTTGGCATATGCGTTACTAACAGATGCAATTAAATTGTCATGTATTAAACGTGCGCGCCTACAACTTAACGGTCTATACACAATTTCCATGAAAAGCAGAGAATGCATTTTAGTCATGAACTTTAATAGTATAGACGTAGTAGTCCAATTCGGATTGATTTAGTCATTTGAATAATTTGTACATAACATGACTTAAATTTGAAACCTCTAAAGGAGAATCGTACAATTTTAAATAAACTTTTATTTAAACTTTTTGTGCAATCAAAAGACCAAAAAAAAAAACACGAATTCGAACCATTGAAATCTTCAAAAGAAATGAGAGTTCTCAAGAGAGTATAAATTCAACAGTGATAAAGTCAGTCACTCAATCCAGTCTAATCCACTGGTTTTTATTTATGATAACGAACAATGATGACGCCGTCGACCGACCGCCTAGCAACCAAAGGCGCAACTTTAACTTCGTCTTACATCTACTTCAGTATCGTGTATGGCAGCTGTCCTGGAGCTTTGGGTAATCGTGTTGTTTCAGTTTTTTTCGCACGCCGTGAAATCAACACGCATCTGTGAAGCCAAAAATAAATCTACAAATTGCATATTAACGAAATTGAAAATATCATTCGAAAATCAAAATGCAAAGCAACAAATGTTTCCTGTTTAAAGTCTTTGAGCTGGTAAGTTATCTATGTGCTACCAGGTCTTCGAAAAAAAAAAAAATCAACAAAGGATATCAGAATGTAGTATAATTAATTGAATTACGTTATATTTTCTTATGTATCAGTTGCCCCCGCTGTTCCTAAAAACTGAAGCTTTGCACAGATTCCGTATTTCCTTTCTTTTGTTTGCCTGACACTAATATCGCAATATTCTTCTATTAGAACTTTGTTATTTGTTCTTGTTTTGTTGGCCATCTTTTCACTGTGTTTTGTTTTCAACCTCCGAACCGGTTTCAGCGACTCCATTTTCGTTTTATTTTGAAGCTGAAATGCGTAATTTTTGCAATTTGAAAATAATAAAGAAAGAAAAAAAAGCTTTATTCAGTTTAATTTCTTATTATTTTTGTTTAGCCTTTGCAAATTTTGTCCAGCTGTCGCTCTTTTAATGATGGAATTAGAACAAATTGCTCCCAGAGACACGCAGTAGAATAATAACCAATAACTGAAATAAAAGTAAAAAAAAAAAACAACAACAGAAGTAACAATAACTAAAAGCAAACCAAACGAAACGAAAGAATTAATAATAATAAATAGAACGTTCGACCATTCCACAGATAAGACCAATTGTTATTTGGCTTTTTGCAATGTGGTAACAGAGAATTTTCTTGCAACTTGCTCGTAAATACATTAACGAGCTAATAAACTGTTTTAACTGAAAATCTGTTGAACAATTCTGGCTGAAAATTTTCATTTAATTATTTATTTATTTTTGTGTGGCCGTTGGCTTCAGCTTAACCTGGCTCCAATGTCAATGGCATGTCAGGCTGTGCCATAATTAATTGGCCAACAAAATTGAAATGTATAAATTGGCTAATAAAATCGATGTACTTGTGTCTGTCATTTGGCCAGAGGGCTTATTTCGTTGACTGTCTGTATCTGACACATGGCCCATAGGTTTGTGGAGTTTTTGATTACATATATCTATAAGTATATATGTATGTATGTATATGTATGTAACATTCTATATATATTTTATTTTTAGTATCAGATCAAATTTGTTTCCACCTTTTTTGTTATTTAGCAGTATTATTGCATTATACTATAAATAATTTTAAGTGAGATTTAATTTAATCATACCTAAATAAATACTTGTTATAGGGAGAATGCTAGTGGTATCAAAAAGTCAAAATCTTTTCAAATTACATATCAGTTATTATTCACTAGAATGAAAGTAAATGAGAAACACAAACTGAAATTATTCATAAGATGAATATTATTAAATTACTTACCAACACGTGGTAACACGTGGTGGTATTAAATGAATCATAAACATATAAGTATGTACATATATACATATGTATACTGATAAATTAGCACAATGTACATTAACACTGATTACAATAGTTTGCAAAGAAACAAAACGGAAACATTCTGAGAAATCTTACTGTAAGATTAGCGATAATACAATAACTTCTTATATTGTTTTGTTTTGCATAAAATTTCAATAAATTTAAAAATTTCACTTTTTTTTCAACTGTAATTTAATGATGAAATATTTTAGGAAAGTTTTGCCAACTCATTTGATGTGAAAATTACTTTTCCATCTCAAGAGGTTATTAATTTTTCTTTTTAAAATATATATATATATGTATATAAGCCTCAAGTACGTGAATATAATCTATTAGTCTCTTTTTTAGTGGGGTCATAAATCATCACACTCAAAATTGTTTAAACTTAATGACTTATACTTTGAAATTGATCCCCCTCCGCCCCCTTTTGAACAACCACGTCAATTTGCTTATCAAATTATGAAAATTATTTTAATATTGATATGAACGATAAATGGCAAATGGCGTGTCACATTGTTTAGTCCGTTTTGTCTATTAAGTGGAGGTGTGTGGGGGTGGAGGGGGGATGAGGGAACCGCACTCTTAGCCAATTGAATGAATCAATCAATTAGCTGCTAATTGATGTCCTGGCAGGAAGGATGCAATATTAAGACCCTCCTACTTCACCCACAATTCTAACCATTCAGAAATTGTCACGCTTATTAAGTTTATTTTGTAATGTTAGACGAAATGCGAAAAAAGAAATAATAAAGGGAGGAGAAAACAGAAAGAGGACATTGTAACAGCAAAATTGAGGCTATAAATAACATTGTGTGTCCACTACCTACTTCTATTTACATATATGTATGCACATACATACATATATATATATCTATCTATCTATCTATCAATACAGTTAGTTAGATATGTCAATAATTACCAAAAATTGTGGCCCATTTGTAGTTGCCGTTCTTTCGGTTGTCAACTAATTTTATTTTGGTGTTATTTTTATTATTTAATTGTCAACGACTATAAACCATATGTACAGTAGCCGAAAATCAAATAGATATATAAATACATAATATAGTATTAAATACTATATAGTACATATACGTATATACATTTGTAGTATAGGTTATGTACCATTAAGGTCATGACAAACTACAGAGAAAGCTTAAATGTGTTTTTTTTCTTTTTTTTTTTTTTTTTTTGGTTTCTAGAAATGAGAAAATGTTTATGATGACTGAAAGGTGGCCACCTGTTGGTCATTATATGTACTAAAACTATACATATGTACATAGATGTATGTACGTACGTACTTGTGAGTCAGTTTATGTTCAAAACTTCCGGTCAATTGTTGTAAATATACCTTTGTATATATGTATATATATATATATATATATATATATATATATATACATATATATATATATATATATATATGTACATATGTGTATACATATATGCAAAATATTGACAGATGGCCAAAGTCATAAAATTTTTTTCTGACGTAGTTCAAAGAAATGAATTGTGAATGGATTTTCAATTAGAAGTAGGTTCAATTTATACTTTATTTACACTATCATAATATAAATAAGAGGATTTGAAAGATGATAACATTTAAATATACTTTCTCTATATATAGCATTTCATTTAATATATTCACCTTTTTGTCTTATGTATCGTCTGTTACTACTGTTGTTCATTTGACTAGGTTCTTAGCTCCGCGTTGCAGCCAATAAAACAATTAGGCCCAGTTAAATAAATTTATATCAGTTTCAAACTTCTAGCGGCAAGCTTTAAAATTCTGTAATACAATTCAAGGTTAAAGTCTCATCTTTTTAACTTAACAATATTCTCACTTACTTTAGTCTTTACTCTTAGGCTGCAGACAAACAACTTCAATATCGAACACGCGGTGTGTTGCTAACTAGCTATACAATAATTTGTACAACTCTGGCCTTGGGTAAAGTTTCTTATAACCACATTTCAATCTGTTGCTTTGTGGCATTGTGGAAATGATTGTCTGCCTTTTTAGGTCATCTGCTTGGAGCGAATGTTGATAAGCGCATTGATATACTATTCGCAGTAGCTGGCTGTGTCCTTTTCATCTCCAGTGGGGCCATTATATTGGATTGTTCGCTGGACTTTTATACTGCGGATATTGGTCGGCAGCATTTTGTTGAAGCAAGCAAGTCGTCCCTGCCGACATTGAGTGTACCCTGTACCAAGTAAAAGTACTCCATAAAGTCAAAAACGATCAAAATCGCCATCAATTTACAGAAAAAATTCTCTTAGCATGCACTGCTTGCCATGCAGCAACAGCGAACGCATTCTATCTCGCTCACACTTAACAGCTCATTTTGCATGGGGCGTTTCAGTACAAAACAGAAATACGTATATCTCCGATAATTATTGTCCGTTTTCGATTTATTTCGATTTCGATTTTTCAATTTAGTTAACTGGTGCATATTGGCCAGTGTGCCAAATATGAATACGATACCTTTAATATTGCTCTAGTTAAAGGTTTTACCCGAATTGCGTTGGCGGAAGTGGGCGTGGCAAAAATTTAAAACAAACTTGATCTGCTTATACAATAGACGGATGTTGACACAAAATTTGGTTGCTCTAGCTCTTATAGTCTCTGAGATCTCGGTGTTCATACGGACGGACGGACAGAGGGACATGTCTCAATTGACTTCGCTATTGATACTGATCAAGAATATATATACTTTATAGGGTCTTCTTTAAGCGACTTTAATATACCCTTTTACGCTGTGGGTACAGGGTATAAAAATATGCAAAAGACTTAAGTATTCAATGATTAATATATATAATTTTATTATCAAGCCATAAAACACAGGAAAAATCATGTGCTGCTGTAGATTTTGTCAGTTATAATAATAGCGACTGATTATACAATATACATGTACATATGTATATCTATATATAAATAGGTATATAAATCATTTAACATTTTTAATTTTTTTGCTGCAAGTTGGGTTCCATTTACTCTGTTATGAAAAGTCAGATTTTCTCTTATTTTCGTAGAGAAATTTTAATTACCTTTCTTTTAAGAAAATTAACTAGTATTAAAAAAAATAGTGCACAAGGGTATAGAAATTTCGGTTTAAACCTCTCTGGCTGTGTTTTTATATTGGTTCTTTTCTTTCTTTCTATGCACCTTTAGATCATTACCATTGGCTGCATTGTGATATACGAGTTGGATGATGGAGCATACTCACCCAATATAGTGTTTGGTGGCACCTTTGGAGGCTTCGCAATCATTTGCGGTGTATTGTTGATTGGTAAGTCCGATTAACACTATGATTAGCCCCCATTGAACCCAATATTGGCATCAGCTTCTTCTTATAACTATTCAATTCTAACGGATAAATTCTTTGGACTCTCCTTTTACAGGTCATGTGATTAATTCGCATGCGGATAAAGGTCTGAATGTCCTAATCTCGCTGATCGGTTGCGTTTTGTTTGCGGGCTGCGGTGGCTTTGTCATTTATAAGTTGCATGATATTGTCTTGCTGACAGATCTTAGACGTAAAGCCTTAGCTTTAGGCTGCCTGATGATTATCAATGGAATTGTCTTCCTAGTGGACATGTTCTCAATTTGCCGAACGTAAACTTCCTTACTGACAAAAATGAATATCAATTTTTTTTCTGCTTTTTTTTGTTTTGTAAAAAATCTCATGGCTTCTGTGTGGGTCATTTAATGCTGAAAAGAAGAATCTTTGTAATGTGTTTTTTTTTTACAAATATGTACATATCTGTATATACGTACATACATTTATATACATATATATAGACAGATATACATTATCTGTATATATATATATATATATATATATATATATATGCCAAGTGTATCTATTGCGAAAAACCTGTACGTGAACCCGAATCCAATTCCGAACCTGAACCTGAGCCTTTGTCAGAGTCTGAAACTATCATCTGAAAAGGTTGTCAACTTTAAATTTTTTATTTTCCCACATGGTTATACACTTTAGCAAAGATTGATATATAAATACCGATCAGATATACATATATATTATATATAGCATTGCTAAATACGAGTTTTCAATAATACATTTAAATCAGGAATCCTTATGTAGAATAGTTTGAAACTGCTGAAGTCAAAAATAAGTTTTTTATTGATTAGTCAAAGATCTAAAGATCACATTCCAGTTTTCAATTATTATTATGTTCTAAAATAATTGAAAAATTGGAGTCGTTTATGGTAAGACTTTATTGGTATTCTCATAAAATAGAGCTGCTTAAACTTTTATTATTTTTAATAGATTTTCAAAAATGAGAAAGATATTTTATTTTGAATTATTTATAGTGTATCATGAGATTATTACACTTGATGTTAAACTTGACTCTGTTCTGTTCCCCTCTTTCTTAATGCTTTTGTTATTGTTATTGTTGCTATATTTCTTTTTCTTTTTTTCGTTGTTATATGTAATTAAGTAACTCATTTAATTTCTAATTTAGTCTCGATCTAACTTCCAAGAAGAACAGACGTACCTACGCATCAACAGCGCTAATTTCAAAACACAAAACAAATTTACTGAAATAACAAAAACAAATCAACCAAGTGAAAGTTTGTCACCCCCGATGCACCGCTAACTACAAGCAGTTGCATCCCATCAAATTACAAAAACAACCATGGGCCAGCCGCCCGCGGAGAAGTCTATAACAACAAACAACCAAAACCAATTTACAGTTGACAACAACAAACTATTAAATACTTAATAATGAGCCGCAAAAACAGCAACGATATCATCGCAAACGTCTGGCCGTTCCTAATCAAAAAAGGGATAGACAACTAATAAACACTAAATCGATGACACAGGCAAGGAAATTGATGACTTTATGTTCACTCAATAACCAAATCGAAGTAAAAGTTGTAGAACATAGATCTTTAAACAATTCGAAGGGAGTGATATACTGTAACGACCTGAGAGGCATTAACGAAGTAGACATCACAATAGATCACGGAACCACAAAAAAAATAATGAAAAAAAAGAACAACAATCTTGTTAAAACCGGAATTATTATCCTAACATTCTCGACATCTAACCTTCCAAATGAAATTAACATCGGATACCAAAAGACGAAAATCCGCCCATAAATAAAAAAGCAAATAACTCTGCCTTAACTGCAGTTATCAATGCAACGATCACATCAATCCGGAAGAACCAACTTTAAGTAAAAGTCTAAATTGCTGCATCAACTGCAAAGTAGATGAAATTGCGAATTATAACCACTTGCTACAATAACTGCCCAAACTTATAAAACCAAACAATTCACCACACACTCAACATACATTCCACCCAATAAATCCTTTACAACCAAATCCTTAAAAGACAATTTATCAATACACGACACCAACTAAATTATCCTAGGCGACTTCAACAGCTGGCACCATAGCTGGGGATCACCACAAGACAACAGAAGAGGAAGAATCCTTGCAAAAATCTTCCAAAATACGAATCTGACTTTGCTGAATGACGGTTCCCCAGCCCATTTCTCTACCCACAACACCTTCCCATCACACTATAAGCCTAAAAAACACTACTTCACAACTCGAATTCCCCACTTCTTAAATATATTAAACAAAAAGGAAAAAGAACCAAACTAACATCCACACAAGAAAAAATTATAGACACATGCAAAGCACACAACATTCCCCACCTCCTACTTCCCTACAAAACAACCACTCCTCTTGGATTTTTCCCCATTCCCTAATCAACTACACTACAAAATTTTCCCAAATCAATTACAACATCGAGTACATACAAAAACAGTTTCTAGAAATAAGAGATAAATATAATAATCACACATTCATATACACAGACTGGTCGCTACAATACAACACCGCTATATTTGCTATTACCACTGAGAAAGAAACTCTAAAAAGAGGCATTCTTCCCCACTTTACATCAATTCTAATAGCCGAAACCATAGCCATTTTTGAGGTAGTAAAATTAACCCCAAAAAAAACAGGAAACTACGTAATTTGTTTCGATTCAGTTTCGTCTTTAAAATCTATCCGTAACATTAACAACAACAACTTATATCCCACAAGCATTAGAATCCTTCTTACTAAAACTACACCTAAAATAAAACTGCTTTGGATTCCTAGTCATTGTGGTATCGAAGGAAACGAACTAGCAGACACAATAGCGAAATCTACAATCAATCTACCTCTATATTACATCCCCAACTTTAACACTACACACATTAACAAACACCTCAAAAATGAAATATGTCAACAACTCAAGCATAGTATAGAGCTCTGCAACACATGGTACCAACAAATTAATACCAACCTAACACACACAGCAGACTACCTAAAAAATTAAAATACTAAGACTCAGACTAGGTCACACAAGACTTACTCATCAGCACTATACCAGCGCTGACAACACTCTACCAAACTGCCCAAACTGTCACACAATAACAGACCTTAACATCAAGCATTATCAAGTAAAAGTACTTCATAAAGTCAAAAAGGATCAAAATCGCCATCAATTTACAACAAAATTCTCTTAGCATGCAGCAACAGCCAACGTATGCTATCTCGCTCACTCTTAACAGCCCATTTTGCATGAGGCGTTTCAGTACAAAACGGAAATACGTATATCTCCGATAATTATTGGCCGATTTCGAAACATTTGATAAGCTGATGCATATTGGCTATATTATTCAGTGTGCCAAATATAGCTTTAGTTATAGTTTTTCCTAAATTGCGTGGGCGAAAGTAGGCGTGACAAAAATTTGAAATAAACTTGACCTGCCTATACAATAGACGAATGTTGACACCAAATTTGGTTCCTCTAGCTCTTATAGTCTCTGAGATCTAGTTACATACATTTTAGCGACTTTAATATACCCTTTTACCCTATGGGTACAGGGTATAAAATTTGTCGTTTAGATTCACAATATAAAAATCAACAGATAACACCACCACATACTACCTCCTATAATGTACAACTCATTTACTGCAAACATGTAAATATAATGTGAATATGTAAAAATGCAATCACAACACTATCAGCCGTAGGCCATAGCAGCCAGCGCTTTAGCTATAAGTTAGATTTAATTTCAATTAGCTCTAACTTTATTATAAATAAAATAAATACAAATTTAATTTCTAATTATGTGCACTTCATATCCCCTTATGTTCATTCAGACGCATTATGAAAAACACAACATTATGAAAAATAATTCAATTTTTATTAAAAGTTTGATTTGACATTAACTGGAATACAAATTAATCTTCCAATCAAATTAATCTATGTCATCGAAAGTCAATCAACCTTGAATCTAAAGGAAACTGGATACATTGTTTTTATCACATGTTTCAATATAAAAATTTAACTAATTGGGCATTCAAAACACAGAAAATAAGATCGTGTTAATCGACACGATCGGAACTCGATTCAACACACATTGTACAATAGTTATTTATGGTGAGTACAGATAATTTATCGACAATGATATACGAGTATTTGTATATAGAAGGTAAGCTAATGACATATACTAGTTGGGCTAGCAAATGGGCCACTAACCCATCCCGTAGTATTAAATTAACAGCTTTAGTCGGCTGCTCGCAGCCGAAGCTACTACCATTTTTGTTCACGACAAACACGGAATGGGTCATCCATCGGCTTGCTCCATGTGGCGCTCACCTACCAGATTGGGTACTCTGGATGGAGTTCGTGGTATGACATAAATGCCACACCACTATCAGATTAAGGTTTGGTAGATTAAGGCACTCTGGTATGGGCTTAGTCCCATACTACTACCAGTTTTGGCCAATTATAGGCCCGGCACTGGCTGATCCTGGATAGCCGCCATCTAGTGCATCCCTCGTCGTCTCTCAAACGCCGCTCTCGAGAACTCCTCCAGAATCCTCAGCTGCTCCGATGTCTCCAGGACCCGGAAAAAGTCCCAACGGGCATCTTCCCTCCTCACATCAAGTCTTTCGAGGTCTCGCAAATCTGCATAGAGTGGGCAGTCAACTAAAACTTGATGCCAGTCTTCACACTCCGCACCGCATAGACACGCGGGCGTCGTACTTAGACTTCTCTGATTCAGAAATGCGTTCAGCGATCCTTGGCCAGTCAGCAGGAATCCAGCGAAAAGACCAAATCCAAGGTCTCTCCGGCTGAGGACGAAGCACACGTCCGGGATAAACTGATGAGTCGGTCGACCGCTCTCATCGTCATCCCACCTGGGCTGCCACTAGCAAATACGTGGCAACCAGATCCAATGGTGGAGCTCCAACAAGTACCTGCAGTGCCACGGTGGACACTGTTCGGCATACCGAACAAGGCATCCTAAGAGCATATCTCTTTGGTTTTGGTTGCCTTCTGGCATCCGTCTCTCTCCTAACCACGGAATACCATACCGAGGCACCAAATAATGCACAAGACACCATGAGTCCGGTATAAATGGTGCGTCTTGCTCGAGGACTGAATCCCCAGTCAACTCGTAGGACGCAACTCAATGCTCCGACGACTCCAGTCAGCTTATTGCGTAATCCCGCAATGTGCAGCCGAAAATTCAGCCGCTCGCCAATTATGATGCCAAGGTACCGGTACTGCTTTAGGAAGGGTAGGCGCACTCCTGCGTGCCATACCAGGGACGGCCTCAAATGGGCCAATATCCCCTTTAACATCATCACCGCCGACTTGCTGACCCTCCCTCGACGAGGACCAGCAGATCGCCCGCGTACGCGCTGAATGTACACAGGGGCTTCAGTCGTTGGAACAGCACATCCATCATAGTGTTCCAAATGAATGGCCCACTGATGGATCTCTGCGGACATCCTCGAGTCCAGAAGAAGCTTCTCCACAAGCTGACTTCCTGGCATCTAGCGTTGATCAAGCGGCGCATTACGGCGCTCCACTCGACATGGTCGAAGGCGCAATTGAAGTCGATGAAAAGGTGCAGTATGTATATCGACTGGCTGCCGGCAACGCGGCCTTAATATGTCTCCAGGCATTCTCAACACTGCGTACAGGTCGAAAGCCGAATTGCGATCTATTTCCATCCGGGAGCACTTCCTTCATCCGATTCACCATGATTCCTTCCAGTACCTTGCCAAATACTGGCAGCAAGTAGATGCCACGATAGGAAGCTGGGTCAGACCTGCAGGCGCCGTGATGTGCTCGGGAATGCCACGCCACACTGCTTTGCAGATTCCACTAGTGATGCCATCCAATCCGGGAAAGCGCCTGCTCTTCAACCGGGCAACGCATGCTCCGACCTCGAAGGCTTCGAGAGACGGTGCAGCTTCATCCGGAATGAAAATGTCAACGCTCGTTTCCGCAACTGGAAAGAAGTTACGGAGGAGAAGACTCGCGCAGAAGCACAAGAGCATATGTGCTATAAACTGTGTCTGGGGAAGGCGACACAATAAAAGTAATGATGTTGTGATCGCTCACCTCCCACTCGTCCACACTCCAGTCGTACGAAGCCCACGTAGACGCTACTTCATTGACTAGTGTTACGGCGATATCGCTCTGTCCGTGGCGGTTATCAAACGTGAATACTTCGCTGATCTGATTTAGAACTCCGGCCCGGCTTCCGAGAATCCAATCCTGTAGCTGCTCACTACGTCTGTTGTTCAGATTGCGACGACGTCGCTTACTGAACCACATAGGGGATGCAGCATTGGCATTGATGACCGGAGTACTGCTCGCCTGTAGCAGTACGGCATCCATATACAGGAGATCCGTTTTCAAATCAGCTTGTGCATGGCAGTACAGCGAGGTTAGGTAAATTGAGCAGAATTCACCAGTGACCTCACACACACTCGAGCCTCGGTGTTTAGCGGATCAACTGGCAGGCAGATGGCATCGTCGATGATGACGGCAGTGTTTCTCCTGCGTCCTTCGAAGATCCGGCTGCCATATACTCTCATCCCGGCTGGGAATCCAGTAATACGGCCAAACTCGTTCGTAAAGGGCTCCTGCAGCAGCGCAAAGGGGTGGCCAGAATCACGCATACGCACGCCAATATCTGCACTCTGGGGTCGGGGACAGCGGTGGTGGTGGTAGCGGGGTACGCAGCATGGTAAGCTGGAAGGCTTGGAGCGGTGCGGCTGGCCTTTAGCCTTGTGCCCCTTTTTTTGGCTCCCGTTCATCCGCTCCTGTTTTTTATTTCGAGTGGACACACACACCTACAAGGTCACACGCACGTGACGAACTTGTAAACACTGTTGCACGGGCTTGTTTTTCAGTGGTAATTTTCCACTGGTGCATTTTGATTCTGTTTCACACACTGTTTCGCGTTGTTCTCCGCACACACGTCTGAACAGTTTGGCTGTCGAAACCAGACTGACATACATATGTACATATGTATATAGAAATGTATGCATTTACATATATGCACAAACATACATTTGTCCAACGGCTTGTGGTCGCTGTGAATCCAAATCATCCGTAACCGCAGCTATGTAATTGCAACGCGGTGGCAACGCCAACAAACCGGACAAAGCCGACACAACAACGGAGCAAATAATTACCAAAGCGAATCTGATGGGAATTTTGTCAAACAGAGTTCAAAAATATACAAAAATGTATTCTAAAATCCTGATTAAGCCTTTCTTTTTAAAAATTACACCATATTCACTACATTTTCGTATACCGATCTTTTAAGCTCAATATGTTCATTTAATTTTAGACTTTAATTTAAATCCTTCGATATTGTACTATATATTTCATGTAAACAACACATACTATATACTATATACATAGTATATATTAACCATAGTTTTATTACCAATTAAAACTTTTAAAAATTAAATCTAAAATGAAACAAGCAAGTCGTCCCTGCCGACATTGAGTATACCCTGTACCAAGTAAAAGTACTCCATAAAGTCAAAAACGATCAAAATCGCCATCAATTTACAAAAAAAATTCTCTTAGCATGCACTGCTTGCCATGCAGCAACAGCCTACGTATGCTATCTCGCTCACACTTAACAGCCCATTTTACATGGGGCGTTTCAGTACAAAACGGAAATACGTATATCTCCGATAATTATTGTCCGATTTCGGTCAGCTGGTGCATTTTGGCTATATTAATGTGCATGTCAAATAAGAATACGATATGTTTAATATTGCCCTAGTTATAGGTTTTTCCAAAATTGCGGGGGCGGAAGTGGGCGTGGCAATCATTTGAAACAAACTTAACCTGTCTACACAACAGACGGATGTTAAAGCCAAATTTGGTTGCTCTAGCTCTTATAGTCTCTGAGATCTAGGTGTTCATACGGACGGACGGACAGACGGACATGTCTCAATCGAATTCGCTATTGATACTGATCAAGAATATATATACTTTATGGGGTCGGAAAATTTTCCTTCAGCCTGTTACATACATTTTAGCGACTTTAATATACCCTTTTACCCTATGGGTACAGGGTATAAAAATGAATGTCAGTAAACAAGTGTGAAAATTATCATGCAAGAGAAGTTTCCCAGAGAGCCCCTCCCTTGGGATTTGTTGGCACTGCGGGAATTAAGGGGCTATCATCTTGGTGATTTGGAACAACAAGATCTAGAGCAAGAGGAACCAGCTGCCAAAAAAACTCGACTGGAGCGACCCTTTAAAGGCCGCCTAGAATTATGTTCGACTGTCTACAAGACTGCTGTTGATCTACTTAAAACTCAAGAAATGTGGAATCTTTACATAGATGCCATGTTAGCTATCAAAACAGACACCAAGTCAGACCGTTCGCTCAAGCAGCAATATCTAGCAAATGCTTTGCAGGAGGGTCATCGTTCTCAGCTAATGCCAATCCGCCACTATGGCACATTAAAGAAAATGTTATCCTCCACTCCCACTGGCCGTTTAACTGCTGTTCAAATCCTCAACGAGGCAATAAAGCGTGATTCCACCGTTGAGATGTATCAACTCCTTATAGATACCCTCATTCAAAACGACGATGAGACGCAGGTCCACGAGGTATTTAACAAAATCCAAAAATGTATGGGGAGAGAATCTGTTCCTTTATGGCAGAGTGTTATCTGTTATTATCGCGCTCGTGACCGTTCGCCAAGTAATAGGGAAAAACTTGATAATATATATTCGGAGGCCTGTAAATCTAATTGGACAGAATTTGCCGGATTGCGTTCAGATTACCTACGGTATCTCTGGATCGAAAATTCTCCCGAAGCGGCACGAAAGGAATATAAGAAATTGGCCTTGCAACCACCCCTATCTATTCAACTGCATCGAGAAATGGCTCATCTGGAAAGCACTCTAACTGTACGGGTAAGATACAGGACCTTACTATCAAACTACAGCTATTTGCTTACAGTATATATATGTATATACTTATATATTTTTTTCTTTTCCCACACAGGATTCGGCCAATCTAAAATCCTGGCGTATGTGTTTCGAGCACATGGCCCTGCATTTTGGCAAAAGTGAACCCAGCATCTGGGTTGAATATTTAGCATTCGAGCGGGATCATGGCGAAGTCAAGAACATCAATTTGTTAACCCAAAGGGCTGTGTCTACACTGGAACCACAGTATGTGCCCACTTTTGAGATGGAGCGAACTCTGGCGCATTTGGGGGCAGCTCTAGTTGGCTGACAGGCCGCAGATTTAGATGATGTGGATTTTGAACTGTTGGATAATTTCTAAGTACCATAAGTAAAAACAATTTCTTTATTTTTATTTATTAGGATTTCAAGCTTGCTTCTTTTTTTCTTTTTTTTTGTACACTATTTTAAAAAGGCAATAATATATGTATATATCTTGTCGATTTTATTGTAAAATGTATAAAATAAGAGCAAAATAGATTAAAGTAAAGAGAAGTGTTTTAAGAGTACATCTTAAATATCAGGTCCTTAGCATACTTGAATTCATTTGTTTTTGAACAAATAGTTAAATTCATGCTAATGTTTTTTATTCCACATTCAAATTATTTTCAAATTGGAATTTGAAATGAAAATTCTTGGCATATGCGTTACTAACAGATGCAATTAAATTGTCATGTATTAAACGTGCGCGCCTACAACTTAACGGTCTATACACAATTTCCATGAAAAGCAGAGAATGCATTTTAGTCATGAACTTTAATAGTATAGACGTAGTAGTCCAATTCGGATTGATTTAGTCATTTGAATAATTTGTACATAACATGACTTAAATTTGAAACCTCTAAAGGAGAATCGTACAATTTTAAATAAACTTTTATTTAAACATTTTGTGCAATCAAAAGACCAAAAGAAACCACGAATTCGAACCATTGAAATCTTCAAAAGAGAGTTCTCAAGAGAGTATAAATTCAACAGTGATAAAGTCAGTCACTCAATCCAGTCTAATCCACTGGTTTTTATACCCTGTACCCATAGGGTAAAAGGGTATATTAAAGTTGCTAAAATGTATGTAACAGGCAGAAGAAGAATTTTCCTACCCCATAAAGTATATATATTCTTGATCAGCGTAAATAGCAGAGTCGATTAAGACTTGTCCGTCGGTCTGTCCGTCCGCCCGTCCGCCCGTCTGTAGAACATCGAGATCTCGGAGACTAAGAAAGCTAGAGATAATAATTTTTTTTGTAAATCTGTCTAGTGGGTACGCAGGTCAAGTTTGTTTCAAATTTCTGCCACGCCCACTTCCGCCCCTGCAATTTGGAAAGAAACTATAACTTGTACTGAAATGTAAACTGCATGCTAAGATAATTTTGTTGTAAATTGATGGCGATTTTGAACGTTTTTGACTTTATGAAGTATATACTTTTATTTGGTACAGGGTATATTCAATGTCGTCAGGGGCGACTTGCTTGCTTCATTATTCATGATAACGAACAATGATGACGCCGTCGACCGAGCACCGAGCACAGAGCAACCGAAGGCGCAACTTTAACTTCGCCTTACGTCTGCCTCAGTTTCGTGTACGGCAGCTGCCCTGGAGCTTTAGGTAATCGTGTTGTTTCAGTTCGTTTTCGCACGCCGAGAAATCAACACGCATCTGTGAAGCCAAAAGTAAATCTACAAATTCCATATTAACGAAATTGAAATTTCGAATACAACTGAAAATATTCGAAAATTAAAATGGAGTTCAACAATCGTTTGCTGCTAAAAATTATTGAGCTGGTAAGTTATCCATGTGGGACTAGGTCTTCAACAAAGGATATCAGAGTGTAGTATAATTAATTGAATTACGTTATATTTTCTTATGTATCAGTTGCCCCCGCTGTTCCTAAAAACTGAAGTTTTGCACAGATTCCGTATTTCCTTTCTTTTGTTTGCCTGACACTACTATCGCAATATTCTTCTATTAGAACTTTGTTATTTGTTCTTGTTTTGTTTTCACTGTGTTTTGTTTTCAACCTCCGAACCGGTTCCAGTGACTTCATTTTCGTTTTATTTTGAAGTTTTAATGCGTAATTTTAAAATTTTTTCTTTCTATACCGTGTGCATGATGTCATGGAATGGCTCTTTTTGTGTTTTTTTTTTTGGGATAAATTTCAGCTTCCGTTTCTCAATATGACCTCACCACCCACCAAACAACAAGTCAATTTCAATTATTTGTTTAATTTAACAATAACGGCAACAAAATAAGAAAGAAAGAAAAAAAATAAGCTTTATTCAGTTTCCTTTGTTATTATTTTTGTTTAGCGTTTGCAAATTTTGTCCAGCTGTCGCTCTTTTAATGATGGAATTAGAACAAATTGCTCTCAGTGACACGCACTAGAATTTTATCAGTTTTCCCATGACACAGACAGTACTCGATATTTAATGCAGATATACACATTTATGTATATTATGATATATCATATAATTGGAGTATATGTACAATTCTCGATATATATTTAATGGTAATCTTGATTAGAAAATAGATCAAAGTATTCTATGCATATTTAGGTTAAATCAATTTTAAATTGATTTGAAATTTATTTAATATGTATTTGAAAAATCACTTTCATTATATGTATATAAGATATTGCTAATAGTTTCTTTTATTTGTGGAACAATAAATTAAATTCTAATGTGTAATTTATTCAAAGTTCTTATAAACACTTTCATTATCATACTTATTAAATTTGAATATATGTACATATATTTCTATTATGTGAAAAAATAAAAAAAAATCATGTAGCACGAACTATTTATATGCTCTAGATAAATAATATATTTAAAATTTTATTAGAATAGTAAATTAATTATGATTTTAATGCTGAATTTTTATTATGAAAGCATCTAAAATTGTGTTAAATAATAGCAATAACTGATAGATAGATTTTTTAGTGATATAAATATAGGAACTTCTTCGAGTCGAGTTTCATATTCAAACTTAGATTTTTAAAATATAAGTCAAGTTTGTATTTTTTTTTAAAGAAAGTATAGAGAAAAATTAAGAGTTAAATAGAATAAGACTTAACAGATATTTTGACTACATCTTTTCTTAGCTTGGTCAATTGTTAAACAATTCACAACGAATTTTTGGTTTTTCTTAGACTTTTTGAATGACATTAATTAATGAAAATCAAGCTAATTTTTTCAATGGCTAAGCATTATTTCCCTTGAAATCGATACTCGAATTGTAATGCACATCATGAATGTCGTTGCCACACCCACCACCAACATGTGCCCATATATATACATACGTATATATATACGCATAGTTAGTATATATACATATAATATATGTATGTGTATATATGTATATATAAAGCAAACAAAGCTAAAGCTTAATACGATCAACAATTTGTTTAAAGCTTTTTTAAGCTTCAAGCTGAGGTCATAGCGGCATTCTTTAGCCTATCTTTATTTCGGCCTATTAATAGACTTAAATATATAGTTTCTGATGATCATGAACATCATCGTCATAATGATGATCATCAAAAACATTGTGATCATCGTGATGATGGTAATGACGATGATGTCATAAGGCGTAGAAACATGTACAAAGAATTACGCATACGCCATGTGTGATACACCTTAAGGTCGGCGCTTATATTGCATTGAATAAACAACAAAATCAGAGCGAGAGAAAAAATTTAGCCAAAGAGAAGAGATAGAGAAGGCGTGAGATTCGACATACCAACTCAGAAATATGCGTTGAGAATAGCTAATTTGAGATTAACTTTTTTGATTATCTCCGGCCGGCCGCATTAGTCACCAATGGGAAACAATGGGGCAAAATATAAAAAAAATCAAATGAAATTGAAAACCATAAGTCCTTAGGTAAATATTTGTCTGCCTGTGGTCATGCGAATGAGCTTAAAAAAAAAACGCAAAGCAACGCCAATAACTAAAATAAAAGAAAAAAACAACAGAAGAAACAATAACCAAAAGCAAACCAAACGAAACGAAAGAATTAATAATAATAAATAGAACGTTCGACCATTCCACAGATAAGACCAATTGTTTTTTGGCTTTTTGCAATGTGGTAACAGAGAATTTTCTTGCAACTTGGTCGTAAATACATTAACGAGCTAATAAACTGTTTTAACTGAAAATCTGTTGAACAATTCTGGCTGAAAATTTTCATTTAATTATTTATTTATTTTTGTGTGGCCGTTGGCTTCAGCTTAACCTGGCTCCAATGTCAATGGCATGTCAGGCTGTGCCATAATTAATTGGCCAGCAAAATTGAAATGTATAAATTGGCTAATAAAATCGATGTACTTGTGTCTACCATTTGGCCAGAGGGCTTATTTCGTTAACTGTCTATATCAGGCACATGGCCCATAGGCTTGTGGAGTTTTTGATTATATCTATATATCTGTATGTATGTATATGTGTGTATGTCACATTCTATAAGGTTTATACTTATATATATTTTATTTTTAGTATCAGATCAAATTTGTTTCCAACTGTTTTGTTATTAAGCAGTATTGAATAATCCTATAAATAATTCTAAGTGAGATTTAATTGAATTATAGGAAGATTGCTAAGAAGACATATTTTTTCTCTTACATTTTTTACTGCAGGGTATCAAGAAGTCAAAAAAGTCTTTTCAAATTACATATCAGTTATTAGTCACTAGAATGAAAGTAAATGAGAAAAACAAACTGAAATGATTTATAAGATGAATATGCAAATCACTTCAACACGTGGGAATATAGCGAAAAGTTGATTCAATGATTCATAATATTACATTTATTTTACAGAACATATATATACATATATGTATAAGTATATATGTATACTGATAAAGGAGCGCAATGTACATTGACAGTGATTACAATGGTTTTCGAAAAAAAAACAAAACAGAAACATTCTGAGAAATCTTACTGCTAGATTAAAAATCATACAATAATTTCCTTTTATTGTTTTGATTTGCAAAAAATTTAAATCAATTCAAAAATTTCCCATTTTTTTTCAACTGTAATTTAATGATGAAATATTTTAGGAAAGTGTTGCCAACTCATTTGATGTGAAAATCACTTTTCCATCTCAAGTGGTTATTAATTTTTCTTTTTAAAATATATATTTATATATAAGCCTCAAGTACGTGAATATAATCTATTAGTCTCTTTCAATGGGGTCATAAATCATCATACTCAAAATTGTTTAAATTTAATGACTTATACGTTGAAATTGTTTCCCCCTCCGCCTCATTGTTAACAACCGCACCCATAAAGTACTTGAGCCAATTTGCTTATCAAATTATGAAAATTATTTTAATATTGATATGAACGATAAATGGCAAATGGCGTGTCAAATTGTTTAGTCCGTTTAGTCTATTAAGTAGTGCTGTGTGTGTGTGGGGGTGGAGGGGGGGATGAGGGAACCGCACCCTTAGCCAACTGAATGAATCAATCAATTAGCTGCTAATTGATGTCCTGGCAGGAAGGATGCAACATTAAGACCCTCCTACTTCACCCACAATTCTAACCATTCAGAAATTGTCACGCTTATTATGTTTATTTTGTAATGGTAGACGAAATGCGAAAAGAGAAATGATAAAGGGAGGAGAAAACAGAAGGAGGAAATTGTAACAGCAAAAGGTCATTAAGAGCGATATATAGCCTACCATTACAGATAAGGCCGGGAATTAGGGAGGCTATAAATAACATTGTGTGTCCACCACCTACTTCTATTTACATATATGCACATACATAATAAACATATATATCTATCTATCTATCAATACAGTTAGTTAGATATGTCAATAATTACCAAAAATTGTGGCCCATTTGTGGTTGCCGTTCATTCGGTTGTCAACTAATTTTATTTTGGTGTTATTTTTATTATTTAATTGTCTACGACTATAAACCATATGTACAGTAGCCGAAATTCAAATGGATATATAAATACATAATATAGTATTAAATACTATATAGTACATATACGTATATACATTTGTAGTATAGGTTATGTACCATTAAGGTCATGACAAACTACAGAGAAAGCTTAAATGTGTTTTTTTTCTTTTTTTTTTTTTTTTTTTGGTTTCTAGAAATGAGAAAATGTTTATGATGACTGAAAGGTGGCCACCTGTTGGTCATTATATGTACTAAAACTATACATATGTACATATGTAGATGTATGTACGTACGTACTTGTGAGTCAGTTTATGTTCAAAACTTCCGGTCAATTGTTGTAAATATACCTTTGTATATATGTATATATATATATATATATATATATATATATATATATATGTACATATGTGTATACATATATGCAAAATATTGACAGATGGCCAAAGTCATAAAATTTTTTCTGACGTAGTTCAAAGAAATGAATTGTGAATGGATTTTCAATTAGAAGTAGGTGCCATTTATACTTTTTTTACACTATCATAATGTAATTAAAAGGATTTGAAAGATGATAACATTTAAATATACTTTCTCTATATATTGCATTTCATTTAATATATTCTCCTCTTTGTCTTATGTATCTTCTGCTACTACCTATCTTCTTCTCTCTGTCTGTCAGTCTGTCTGTTTGTCCGTCTGGTTAATTGATTTTAAAGTTCACAGTCAATCGTTATCAGGCCTTCACTATGACCAGCATTATACTGATTGAGAGCGTTGCCGATCATTCATATAGCAGTCAGGCCATGCTGATCTGTGGCACACTCACCGGCTATACAATAATTTGTACAACTCTGGCCTTGGGTAAAGTTTCTTATAACCACATTTCAATCTGTTGCTTTGTGGCATTGTGGAAATGATTGTCTGCCTTTTTAGGTCATCTGCTTGGAGCGAATATTGATAAGCGCATTGATATACTATTCGCAGTAGCTGGCTGTGTCCTTTTCATCTCCAGTGGGGCCATTATATTGGATCGTTGGTTGGACTTTTATACTGTGGATATTGATAAGAATAGCATTTTGGCATCGGCAGCATTTTGTTTGGCCAATGGCGCAATATTTGTGGCAGATACATTTATTATATTTCATGCTTGACAATAATAATAAAAATGAAGATTGTGAAAAAAAATATGCAAAAGATTTAAATATCCAATGATTAATATATATCACTTTACAGATTTTTTTAGTTTTAGTTTTTATCAAGCCATAAAATACAGGAAAAATCATGTGTTGCTGTATGATTGTATCTATATATAAATAGGTATATATATAAGTTAAAATTTTTAAATTTTCTGCTGCAAGTTTTGTTCCATTTACTCTATTATGTAAAGTCAGATTTTCTCTTATTTTCGTAGAGAAATTTTAATTACTTTCTTTTTAAGCTCTCATCTTTTGCTGGCCTATATATAACCATTTTTTTGTCGAATTACATTTTTATTTTTATACATATAAGAGTGGCACTTAATTGATTTTAAAATCTAGAAAACTATTTTTTACATAATTTTTTAAAATGTTGAAAATGTTGGAAATATAAAAATGTTTCATAAAATTGAAAAATATGAATATTTGTGATTCAATGTATAAAAAAAAGAAAATTAACTAGTATTAAAAAAAATAGTGCACAAGGGTATAGCAATATCGGTTTAAGCTAAGATTAGCTTTAATCTCTCTGGCTGTGTTTTAATATTGGTTCTTTTCTTTCTTTCTATGCACCTTTAGGCCATTGCCATTGCCTGCATTGTGATGTACGAGGTGGATGGATCACTTTCTTCACGCCCGTTGATCGTTTGTGGCACCATTGGAGGCTTCGCAATCATTTGCGGTGTTTTGTTGATTGGTAAGTCCGATTAACACTATGATTAGCCCCCCATTGAACCCAACATTGGCATCAGCATCTTCTTATAACTATTTAATACTAACGGATAAATTCTTTGGACTCTCCTTTTACAGGTCATGTGATCAATTCGCTTGTGGAGAAACGTCTGAATGCCTTGATCTCGCTGATCGGTTGCGTTTTGTTTGTGGCCTCCGGTGCCTTGGTCATTGATGAGTGGCATGATGCTGTCTTGCAGAGGGATCGTAAGCGTAATGCCATAGCTGCCGGTTCCCTGATGATTATCAATGGAGCTGTCTTCCTTCTGGACACGCTCTCAATTTGTCGAACGTAAACTTCCTTACTGACAAAAATGAATATCAATTTTTTTTCTGCTTTTTTTTGTATTGTGAAAAATCTCATGGCTTCTGTGTGGGTCATTTAATGCTGAAAAGAAGAATCTTTGTAATGTGTTTTTTTTTATAAATACATATATATACGTACATACATTTATATATATACATATATACAGATATACACTATCTATATATATATGTATATATATATATATATAGCACTTAAGCTAATCTCAGTCTATGCACATGAAAACATTCTGCTAAAACGAATATCAAATGAAAATTGTTTACAGGAATCCATTAAAAAATGAAAATATAAATACATACATTATATATACATATGTATAGATATACTTGTATATATGTATACATATATATATATGAACACAACATCTTTTCATGTCTTGTATCATGCATAATTAAGCTCTAAGAAAATTGCTTGTAATTGGTGAGGGGCACACAAGAGGGAAGATTTTCTGGGAAAAACTCTACAGCCACTTGACATGAAGTGACGTGACATGACGTTACGTCACGTGCCAAGTGTATCTATTGCGAAAAACCTGTACGTGAACCCGAATCCAAATCCGAACCTGAACCTGAACCTGAGCCTTTGTCAGAGTCTGAAACTATCATCTGAAAAGGTTGTCAACTTTAAATTTTTTATTTTCCCACATGGTTATACACTTTAGCAAAGATTGATATATAAATACCGATCAGATATACATATATATTATATATAGCATTGCTAAATACGAGTTTTCAATAATACATTTAAATCAGGAATCCTTATGTAGAATAGTTTGAAACTGCTGAAGTCAAAAATAAGTTTTTTATTGATTAGTCAAAGATCTAAAGATCACATTCCAGTTTTCAATTATTATTATGTTCTAAAATAATTGAAAAATATGAGTCGTTTATGGTAAGACTTTATTGGTATTTTCATAAAATAGAGTTGCTTAAACTTTTATTATTTTTAATAGATTTTCAAATAAGAGAAAGATATTTAATTTTGAATTATTTATAGTGTATCATGAGATTATTACACTTGACGTTAAACTTGACTCTGTTTTGTTCCCCTCTTTCTTAATGCTTTTGTTACTGTTATTGTTGCTATATTTTTTTTTTCTTTTTTTTGTTGTTATATATAATTAAGTAATTCATTTAATTTCTAATTATGTGCACTTCTTATCCCCTTATGTTCATTCAGACGCACTGCGGTGCCGGTGCATGCGGAAGTATCGAATAAGAACAAGGTTGAGATAAATCGCTTTTGAAACCATGAGAAGAAACTTTAGCGAAAGAAGAAGGAGGGAAGGCCCAAAGACTTTGTGAACCAAGAATGTGATTATTATTTATTTGTATATTAAGTTTTTTTTGTTTTTGTTTATGAAAAGTGCTTGGAGAATTAATTCAAATCATTCAATTTTGTTTATTTGTTTGGCAAAGTATATAAAATTTTTCGGACTTCCTGAAAAAATGGCGACAAAAAATAATCCTGAGATAATGGCATGTGATTTTGAAATTCGTGGCGATATGCCGAAAGAAGCATTCGAAATGTTTGCCATAGCCCAGGCAAAAATATTGGGTTTACGTGGATATATAACACAAGTATCCGACGATTTATACAAGGGTCAATTGCAGGGCGAGGGTAAGGTAATTGAGGCCTTTAAACAATTGATACTAGCGGCAGGGGAATATGTGACAGCCATTAAGGAGTTTATCATTAAAAATTTCAAAGTCATTAAGGAGTATACCTATAAGGCATTTGAAGTTCAAGTAAAAAATTAAAAGGAAAGAAACCACAGAGTTGTCAAAACATTATGAAAAATAATTCAATTTAAATTGCAAGTGTGATTAACCATTTATTTGACATTAACTGGAATACAAATTAATCTTCCAATCAAATTAATCTATGTCATCGAAAGTCAATCAACCTTGAATATAAAGGAAACTGGATACATTGTTTTTATCACATGTTTCAATATAAAAATTTAACTAATTGGGCATTCAAAACACAGAAAATAAGATCGTGTTAATCGACACGATCGGAACTCGATTCAACACACATTGTACAATAGTTATTTATGGTGAGTACAGATAATTTATCGACAATGATATACGAGTATTTGTATATAGAAGGTAAGCTAATCTATCATTTTATAGGTCAATTAGCTGATGGCCATAAGATACCTAGATAATGCATATGTATCTGTTGTTGTAGTAGCATGTAACAGGTTGCTTGGCATCTCTCCATCTCCATTCCAATTGCCATATTCATACCAATACCTCATACCCATGTCCATACTCATACCCATCTATGCCCCATTCAACAAGTATCGTCATCGCTCAATGTGCTAACCCATATGCCGCAAAATAAGAGGAAATTAACTGAAGCAACGGCAAACGGCTACGACAACAACAACAACAACAACTACATACGAGCTAATCAGCCAGGTAATGGCAAAAACAACAACTTGGACAATAACAAACATATAAACATACATACATATATAGAAATGTATGCATTTATATGGACAAACATACATTTGTCCAACGGTTTGTGGTCGCTGTGAATCCAAATCATCCGTAACCGCAGCCATGTAATTGCAACGCGGTGGCAACGCCAACAAACCGGAAAAAGCCGACACAACAACGGAGCAAATAATTACTAAAGCCAATCTCAGTGATGGGAATTTTTTAAAACAAAATTCAAAAATAAACAAAAATATATTCTTAAATCCTGATTATGACTTTCTTTTTAAAGATTACACCATATTTACTACATTTTCTAATACTAATCTTTTAGGCACTATACGTGCATTGAAATTTAGAATTTAATTTAAATCTGTCAATATGGTACTATATATTTCATGTAAACAACTGTTACTACTGTATACATAGTATATATTAATTATACTTCTATTAACAACTAAAAATTTAAATCTTACAAATTTGAAAAAGTTTTCAATTGGATCGTTGTAAAGAACGAGAATTAATTTCCTAATTTTTAAAGTTTCGTATGTTTTCTAATTAAAATATGTCCCCAAATATACCCCGAAAATGTCAGTAAAAGGGTGATTAACAAATTTGGTACTTACATATATATGTGTTACATACATACATATATACATATATGTAGGATAGCATTTGGTTAGATCAAAAACAAACAAAATGTTCTTTATCCTGTCGAGCTTAGCTATTTCCAGGACATATAGAGAATTGGTAGATTAAAGCATGGGCTTTATAAAAAATATTCTAAATATTGTTTGATAATTTATATAAATTTAAATAGCGTTTAGTTGAAATTTGCATTAAATAATAAAAGTTAAGAAAAAGGTAACACGAGACTGACTGCTTCAGCTATATATAAAAATGCTTCAATTAAATCTCCTTTCCACATAAAATTGTTTTAGCGATAAAACGGCTAAAGCGCTCAGCACCGATCCGTCGAATCACAGTTGCCTTCTCTTGCCACCGATCGTGCTGTTTGTTGGCCGTTTAGTTTTCAGTTTGCCTCGAACGTTCCGACGTGAAAGTTGAATATCGAATGGCATTGCGAGCCCTTCCCTTTTCGACGACTTAGGACAAAATCATTTTGAAATCAGTTTGAAAGCGCAGGCGTGCAACGGTTTTTTTTTGTTCGTGCTATTGTGTTTTGGTTTTGTTTTTTTTTTTTATATTTATTTATTTTGTTTTTGTGTAAGCAAAGTGAAAAGCAAACAGAAATTTGTGTATAATTTATGGAATTTTTTTTACAACAATATTAAATTTTTGTGCAAAAAAAAAAGGGAAAGAGGGAAAAAAACCCAACAACAAACAAATTATGCGGCAAGATTAATCAAAACAAAATAAACACCAGCATCGAAAGGAAGAAGAAGAAGGAGTAAAGAGTAACAAAATAATAACAAATAAGCTAACAACAATTACAAGGCTGAGGAAGAGGTAAAGTAAATATTTGTTTCAATTGTTTCATTGCTAAAAATCAAACTTGCTGTCAATCTCAGCTGACATATGTATACACATATATACCATATATACATATATGTGAATAGAAATATCTGTACCTATATATATATATATTTATCTGTATCTTTATGTATGTATATAGCTAGACATAACCTCATTAAAGTTGTCGCTGATGTTGTTGTCCTCATTTATCCAGACTCGAAGTTGAAGTTGGAGCTGGGTAGATCTACCTACCCCTACCACTACTCCTACCCCTACTCCTCCCATCTCTTCGATTATTGAGCCGTTTGACTTTTACTCCAACTTCTCTCTTTCTCTCTCTCTCTCTCTCTCTCTCTGTGTCTCCCCCAACGAACCTGTTGACCAAAGTAGCGAAAGAAGTTTAAAAAAAAGAGAAGATAAATTTATATCTATATATACTTTTTGCTGCCTTTGTTGCTGATTTTGTATACCCTTGCAAAAAAAAAAAAACAGCATCTATACATTTTAGTGACACTTTGAAGAATTTTGAAAAAAAATTTTAGCTTTAAAACATTTAAACAGATTTAATCATAATAGTTTGACTAGATCAAAGTGCATACTAAATTATTTTGTATACAAATAAATTCTTTAATAAATAGAAGTCAAATTTGCCTTAAAGTCAGTTTAGTTTAATAAGTTTTTGCAATAGTGAGCATATTAGAATTTACATAGTTAGAATATTATTTGGATCCATTATTTTTATGCCAAAGTATTGGCAGAAATTCATTATAATATTAAACAACGATCTAATAATCATAATTCTTAAGAACAAAAATTTACATCCGTAGATTGAATATGATAAATAATATAATAATTGTAAAAGAAAAATTTAATTTTTTACCTAAGCTCATCTAGATGATCTACAATTACATAAAGAAACAGTAATCTTCTAAGAAATCATTAATCATTATGCATACTCTAACGTTGTTCATTTTCTTCGTCAATTTATGTTATAATTTGTTTAATTCTGAGTAATTTGTTTTTTTTTCTTTTGCCTTGAACCTGCTAACTTGACGGTAGAGAGCAATTTTCGTTCGGCATTGCCCCTCCCCCCCCATAATGGTTCAACAACCAACCAACGATCACTATAGCATTTCCATGTACTCTCCTCCAGGCGTTCATTCGCGCACACTTAAAAATTATTACAGTAGAGCGGCATTATTATCGCAGCGGTTTTTTAATCTAATTTTTGTGATCCATCTACAATTTGTGCCACATACTGTATCTGATTTGGAATCTGAATTCAAATCTAAATCCAAATTTGTATAGGTGAATCTGTAACTGAATCAGTCAAAGTCCGAAAGGAATTGAAAGTGCGAACGCGCGCGCGTTCCATGTGCAATTAAGGCCAAGTGCGCAAAAAAGAAAATGAAAAAAAGGAAAAAAAAATAAAAATTGACAAAAACAAAAAGAAGTCAGAAGAGTCTGAGTTGGTACTGAAGTGGAGCTTGAGTTTGGTCCGAAAGAAATAAAATAAAAAAAAAAATAAAATAAAAGAGAAAAAGACATTAAAAAAAAATTCACTTTTTTTTATGTTGGGGGCGCGCACTTACTTATTGCGAAGTGAGTGCTCAACTGATATCATATATATATGTATATATGTATAAACATACTTACATACATACATAAAGCCCGGCAAGTTGGCGAAAATCCCCCATACAGGTTAAAAAGATTTATGATCGCCTTTTAATGTAGGTGAAGTGAAAGAAGACGACAACGTTCGGACTTTGGATACATACATATATGTATGTATGTATGTATATGTATTTAAATCAAATGAAAGGAGGTTAGGAATAGGAGGGGCCAAATCTTGAATTTCCTCTGAAATCTTTGAATGATAATTCAATGTGAAATATATAATAACATTTATTGTTGCAAGCAATCAAAAAATAACTTTGTGGAACACCTAAAAATCGAAATAATATAATAACTTTTACCTTTATACGAAATATTATTCTGTTTCCATTCCAAGTTATTAATTGAAATTAAAATTGTTTTGCTTCAGAAAATAAGGTAACTTTTTTATTTTTATTAGTACTCATTAAACTAAATATTTTGAAATTTTTATTTTTTGTATGAAGAGAACTATAAATTGGCAAACAAGTCTTAAAATTTTGGAATTTTGTTAGTTATTTACCTTGTTTTAAATAAATAAATATGTTTCATTTTAAATGCAGTTAAAATTAGTTTGATTATTAATTTTGCTTTGCAAAAATTTATTCATATAAATATTTATTGTATATTGGTATACTTTCATTACATTTTATACTTTTATTTTTATAATGATGGGTATTTAAAGTAAAGGTAATTGAATTACCTTTGCATTTCTTAAATATACTTTCAATATTTAATACACATACTAAGAAAATAGTTTTAGCATAAAATTTTTAAAGTATTTTGAGTCAATAGTTCCTTGACTCGTATTTTATTATTATAGATAATGACTTAAACTTTTTTATTCTTAACCAAAAAAAATGTGAGACAGTTCTTAAGTAATTTATTTTGTAAAAACCGTTTCGACTGATGGAATTTCCATAAAAATTAAAAGAATATTTTTTCTTGAAAGACCATAACATTTGGATATATGAAATGAATATGAGTCAGAATTATCCAGAATATCACTTACTGATGGTGTAAATGTATTTAAACAAAAATATTGAAAAAATCGAGGCTAAGTTTCTAGACATCTAGAATATCTATCGATTATAGTATATACTTATATCATTTATATATATATATATATATATATATATATATATAATGTATGTATGTATAAACGTGATGCAAGGGCATACAAACTCTCTCTGTTTGGGATTTATTATATTTAATTTCTTTATATTTTTAGAGAGCAAAGTTTTACTTGCAAACGAAAGGAAATAACGTATAAAGTTTACAACAAAAAGAAAAAAACAATTACCAGTTAAAAAAAAACTCATTAATAACTAGCATGGCTTTGTTTTCTGTTTGTTTTTTCTTTTTAACATTAAGTTTTAGTTAATTTTTTGTTTCGTTTTTGTCTTCTATTACAGTTAATGTTAATGAGAAAACGGCAAAACTATTCATGAGAGTAAACGGGTTAAGTTTGAAATGAATGGCAATTGTTATTGGGGCTTTCTATACATACAAACAAATACATATATATGTATGTATATATAATTATACATAACATTTATATAGTATATATATAACAAATACCTACACCCACTGACCAAGACCAAAAACAAAAACAAAACAAAAAAAAAACTGTATGCGGGCAAAAGCAAATCAAGTCAGTTTTTGTTTTGTTTAATATTTTTGTGTTTTTTAATATTTTTTTTTTGGCAAAATGAATGCGGTACCCTTAGCCATAACTATATAATAAGAATGGGTATTAAGAGATCGCTATATCTATATATAGAGAGTAGGCCCAACAAATAGAAAAAATGAGAGACAGAAAAAAAAACCCCATTGACCTTAAATTATATATTTTTATTCGTCTTTGATTTGATTTGATTTCCATACGTTGGCGTAATGTTTCAAAATTCTTTATAATATAATCCAAATTTGGCATATGAATTGAGAGTAAGATGGAAGGGTGAATGGTGAATTGTAAATGATGAGTTCAGTCGAAACGAGACAAGATTGGGATTGAATTTGATATTAGTATTGGTAATGCCATTTTAACCATGATCGAAACATGCAAATCGAGTTTGGTTTTTTATATATATGTACATATATATATTTCTTTTTTTTTGCTGGTTTTTCGTTGAGTTGTTTCTCGTTGGTCAATTAACTGAGTGAGTGGAAGCCAAGAGTTTGGCTGGCTGACTTCAATATCCGGGCAATTAAACTGAAGCAAACGCTTGAGTCGGCACCAGAGCAACAATTACGATTGCAGAGCACAAACACAGATACACAGGTACTGGTATAAGTGCAGCCACTTGCTGCTTGCCACATGCAACAATATTATGTTGCTGCTGCTTTCACTGGCGTTCAGCAAAACACTTAACTAAATCCTAGAAATTCCTAAATCAAAACGTGGGCGAACTTTCCCACGTCGACCCGAGAGCAGGCTTGGTCAGCCATTAGTCACGGTCCGCTCCGCTTCGCTCCATTCAGTTTTAGCTTTTATTATTGTTTTTGTTGTTGTTGTTGCTATTGTTGTTATCTCTGGCAAAGAACTCTAAATAAACAATTTTACAAATATACATTTGGTCAGCAAAAATAATGGCACTGGATCATGTATATCCATAATATAGACCCATGACCAATTGGAACGAATGTTCGTTCTGAATAATTTTCAATTTTCTTGTCTGTGTGTCTGTTTCTTCATAATTCGCAAAAATTATATATGCCACACAGCAGGAGCGGATTGACATATGTATGTAAGGTTGAGTTGGGCCTTTTTTATAGATTTTCATAATAATAATTATCATAAATTTAATAATCGTTCTAGAACATAATTCTAAGTATATTTTTTTTAATTTTAATATCATTATTTATAAAATCATTGCCATAATTCGCTCCTGGCACACACATTGTGGAAGAGTGGAAGGTGGCTGCACCTTTCACTCAGCCTCAGTCTTAGTTTCAGTTTCAGTCTCAGACTCAGTCTCCGTATCCGCCTCAGTGCCGGAAATGTGTTGTCTTGTGTAGAAAGAGGGTTTGGCTCTAAGAAACAAGTGCTTGAAATATGAAATCATGATGGAATAGATTATAGAATGCATGGTAGTGGAGTATATTCTTTAACTTTTTGCTATTCTTATACAAAAAAGAACAACAATTTTATATCAAAATTTGTTATTGTTTTTTCTTTTGGTTTGTCAATGCTGAAACAAAATTTGTATCTTAACTGCACCTTTGAAACTTCACTTGAGAAATGTCTGGAAAAGCAACCGTACCCATAAATATATATAGTAGATATATAAATATATCAATCTTTTTTTGTATGCCAGAGTTCCACTTACACATTGCCCTGGCCCGTTGACAGTATAACCTGCTTTTTTTTCAGAGGGGCAGCTCAAGGTCATTGCAACCTGAAACTGGTTGCAACTCCCCCCTACTTCTGTTCCTCCTTCTCCAGCCTCTTATTATGCATTTTCATCTGCCAGCATTACCATTTAATTATGATCAAATACTATATACTACACACCCATGGAATGTTTTATGGTTAATGGTAATGGAGAGGGCTATGATGGGTGTGTGGGGAGAGGTTTTGAGATTTGTTAGGCGATTTTTTATGTGGCAATAATTAATAATAATGCTTGTGACGTTACAGCATACCAAGCTGACCTTTTGCAATCATCATTATCATCATACATACAGTCAGTCAGTCAGTCAGTTAGTCAGTTATTCATTCAGTCATTCATTCATATGATCATGATGATGCCCGATGATGATGCAAAACGAAAGTGAAAAAATTTCCAAATCGAAAATCCAAAAACCGTAACCTGAAATGCATTTCTGCATTTTGTTGTTTCGATTGCGTCGAAAAATGGGAAAACTGCCAAAGCGATAAATAAATAATAATAAGGTCTTAAATGAAAACTTTTTGGGCTGAATAATTATATTTCATTTTGTGGCTATTGCCTTTCGTCACGCTTATACAATTTTAGTCTTCAGACTGACTAGTTAAACTGAGACTGCGCCATTTTCCAACTTTAACTTTAACTCCAACTCCCAATTTCATTTTGATATTTTATTCCGTATCCAAATCCAATTTCGTTTTCAATTCCGATTGCAATTATTGATTTGTTTATTCTTGTTGTTGTTGCTGTTTAAATGAATTCAATTAAAAATTCACATTCAACCATAAATAAACTCAGTGCCGGACTTTAAGATATAAATGACAAAAAGACAAAAAAAAAGAACATCAACCAACAAATGAGGAAAAAAAAAAAAAAAAATTAATTTGCAACACATGACTGCACAGTGGTTGAGCTTTATGGAAATATTCTTTTATATATAAATGCATATGAATATTTATTGTTGCTACTGTAAAGCTTGCAGTTTTTATAATTGAGATTTGTTTGTTATTTTATATTTATTTTTCATTGTGTAAACTTTTATAATCATTGCCCCAATTGATAAGTAAACTGCATTTTTTAACTATATATATATACAAATATATAGTCAGTGCTTTTATCTAATCAGTCATTGATTGAGGTTAAGTACATGGAAGTGGAAAAAAAATTATTAAGGGGGTTCCACTCCATTTTTTAATAATATTGATCTATTAACTTTTTTTCATAATCATAATGATCCTAATAATTTTAGTCCTCTTTATATGTTTATACAAAAGAATAAATATTAAATTTAAAATGTACATTTATTGCTTCTTAATTTAAGAAAGGAGTTTTGGATATCAGACTTAAAAGGTTTTTAACTGAGTTATTAAGGTTGATTCCTCTTAAAATGTTTAATTTCTTAATGATTATAATTTTCGCCAAAGATTTTGCTCTTTGCTCTGTCTTCAACTATATCTATATCAAAATTAAATTTTGTTATCGGTACTCTTGTTATATATGTTTTATATATTACAATAAATGTTTTTTATTGGAAGTTGATAATCTTCTAGATTTGCTGGCACACTCATTTAGTTATGATCAGTTTATTAATGGTATGCAACCACTGTGCAACGATAAAATGAACTGAAAGCGACAACAGAAAAATATAAAATGAAGGTAGTTAGTATACGGTATGCATAAAAACTGCGACTGGCGAGCGTGGGAAAAAGCATTGGGCAAGTCTCAGATACTCAAATACTCAGATATATATTCGGTCGCAGTCGCAAGTTATACTGGCAGTTTGAATCTCCACCACACACACACACACACACCCACCCCTCCTTCCAGTCTATGGCTTGACCAACTATATAAACATTACTCATACGCCGCGTGGCAAAAACAAAATCATTTGCCATCCTCTTTTGACTAACTGATTTATTTTCACATTTTTATTTTTCTTTCTATATGAAAGATATTCCACCTAGCTCTTCTTCTCCTACCTCACCCCCTCTCTCTCTCTCTCTCTCTCTCTCACACTCTCTCTATCTCTCTCTTTCTATGTGTCTACATTTTATGATTCTTTAGGGTCAAAAACACTTTTTCGAAAATCGAATTCATATGGGTTGGCCATTGTTCAGTTTGCGGATATTTTTTATTTTTTTTTTTTTGTTTTTTATTGGTTCGTCTTTCGTTTGTTGTTTTTGTTTTTAGCTTCTTTTTTGTTTAAGACTTTCATTCATAGAGACGACTTTCAAAAGCATCAAGAATATATCTTCACAAGCGCATACTGATATATACATAAATGTTTATATATATATATACATATATATATATATGTATAGGACAGAAAACCAGTTTTCTGGTTAATTTTGCGCCTTTTTTTTGTAGTTGTTGTTGTTGTTCAAGTTTTGGATTGGTTTGCAGAAATCTAACAGTTAGCTGCTAATGTGAGTCTTTCGCAAAAGCTAAAAAGTAAATAAATTACACTGAATTGTCGTCCGATTGTCGGCATCGTTTGAAAATTAAGTGCGAGTAATTTTCAGATATCCAACTCTGATTATTGCACTCAGGCGTGTTGCAAATGTTGCAATACCTTATTCGGATTTATGACTTTTCACAAGCATGTAATAAGCAGATAGAAACAATAACTAAGATGGAAAGGGGGAGGGTCAGAGATCAAGGGGTGTGTCCTTATTAATTGGTTAAACAATTAACAATAGTTAGTAACTTGCTAGAGCTATTCCAACCTAATACCGCATTGAGTTGGAAAACTTGATTGACAGTTATCTAACTGCTGGTTAAATGCCTCACACGCATAGGCATACACACACACACACACACACATATGTAGGACAGGTTCAGTTAACCATTTATAATTGGTACACACACACAGTCACACAGTTAAGTATAATTGTTTAAACAATACTTATCTGTTGATAACTGAAATCGGTAAATGAACTTTACTTTATGTGATTACAACAAAACTTTAATTTTATTAAACTATTTCCTGATAATTTTAATAAAAAAATATACATTTTTATTCTTAAATATATATTTATTTATATCTATATATTTATATATACTTTTAGAAAATTAACCAAAGTTTCTTAAAAAAATATTTTTCAGTATTTAATAATACATATATCAAAATAATTTACCATTTGAATTTAGATTTTACTTCAATTTTTATTTCTAAAGTAAGGAAAACTTCTTATACTACTTAATATTACGTATACGCATAGTTTAAGTTCAAATATTTATAATAACAAATAATTTCAATAAAATTAGCTTGGATAATCTAAATATTCAAGTAATAGAAACATGACTATTCAATGAATTTAATTTGATAATTTAAGCCAAAATAGATAAATTTCAAGATTTTTAATATCAGTTTTTTTTTTAGATTTATATTAACTCGTACTATACCCTTTTTATAGAGTATCCGCAAAGCCTTAATTAGTCTTTTAAATTATGTTTTTTTCTGTTCAATCTTTCATAATTCTTTAAATTGAATTCCATTTTCTTAGAATTGATAAATATAATTGCCTCTATTATTGTGAATACAACCAAAATAAAGCAATAAATCAAATGAATGGAAATCTATATAAATACCAAAACAAAAATTAAACCGATATATTTATTTGTTTTAAAGATCGTTCAGTTATTAATATGAACAGACAATAAATTAGAACAGATGTTTCTAAAAAGGCTTCTTGCACAACTATTTGTGACCCGTTTTAGGCTTTACTTGACTTAATTACAAACTGAAATTTATGTAGTTTGTAACCTTAACCTTAATCGAAATCTTATGGCTAAAGGAAAAACCAGTTGGCAAGGGTTCTGGCCACTAGCAAGTGTCTGGTCTCGATAAAACATATACATATATATAAAAAAAGAGAAAAAAAAACCAAGAAAGAGACAAGTTCAGATGGACAAGAAAAAATATGGGTCGTGCGACAAGAAATGAGAAAGTGCGAGAGTGTGTCTATGTGGTCTGCACCGTTAGTTTCCACTTGGGTTTGGCTTAGAAGATCGAACTGTGGCTAAAACTAATGCTGTTGCTGCCGCTGATGATAGTGCGGATCGGATCGGTGAGGTGCGTTGGGAGAGTGCAGAAAGACCACCAAAAAAGTATGTAAGACCCGCTAACGAACAGAGTGCGAATATGGAACGATACAAAAAAAAATATATATACATATATACATATGTACATATATATATATAAATAAAATGATGAACGAAAGAATGCTGTAAATCTTGTATAGAGAAATGCGGGAAATGTCTACATATATAATATACTACATATACATGTGTAAATAAAGTAATGTTTTTTTTTCCATGTTTTTTTATATTAATATGTTTCTCTTTAGGGTTTCTTTTTTTTTTTTGAATCTTAACTAGTTTTCTATATAAGTACAAAAAGCAAAAGAAAAAAAAATACAGGCATTTGGTCATGATCATTTGTTTATCATTAGTCGATGTCTTTTGGCTTTGATAAATGAAATGCCATAAATTTATTCAAAACTGTATTTCGATTTGGCTAATTTTGAATTCGTTTAAGAAGCATAGTCAAGGTCATGATTATCAGATCGATGAGAAAGATATGATAATAACATACTTATGTGTAAGCTCTGTATAAATATTATCGAGGATTCACATTGAAAGTAAAAGTAATCCTTTCAATATTTTTTATTGTTTTTGTTTTTTTTTTGCAGTTAACTTGCAACAATATTTTAGCATGTCAGCAGCAGCTGCCACTCATATGGCAATGCCTGCCCATGCCGTGGTGCAGTCATCGGTGCCGGCACCACCACCAACATGTGCTGCCACACCGCCAGCGGCATCCACTTTAAGTTTACCATTGGGCAAACGTGGCCACAAGCGTAGTGTATCATTGGAGAACAATGCTCCTTTGGCATTAAGGAGTACCCCGAATTTGGGTCAATCTGCATTGGGCTCGCCATTGCTTCAATATCCACACGGATCGGGTCAACATTTTATTCCACACACGGGCACACTTAAGTCACGTCAAGAGCAACGGCGTCTTAGCCAAAAATTTGGCAGTCATAGTAATCTGGATGATGATGGAGTTGCGGTTGGTGTTGGAGGTGGTCTGGGTGCCGCTTCACAGCTACGTAGCAAATTTCAAAATATAAGACAAATGTTCGAACTGAGTCGTAGTTGTGTGGGCGAAGAGAGAAAAATGACGCCGGCAGTGGCAGCGGAAGAGGCGCTTCAATCTTTACCAGCCACACTCAGTCAGCGACGGACCACACCTATAGCCAGTGGAGCTGCAATATCAGCGGGAGTTAATGGCAGTGGAAGTCGTTTGGCCATTAATGAGCCAACATTAATGGGCGAGTCCATCGAACAGGTGAGGCCTTTCGGAATGGCTAACAATTGTATTCAATTATTTATTCTGTTTTACTTTTTCTTTTCTTTTTTTTTTTTCTCTGCGAGCGTTTAGATCCAAGGTAATGGCAACTTTTTGCGTCCCATTGCCTTTAAGCCCATACCCTTTGAGCCCGATTATCGTATACAATATCAGCAACAACAACATCAACAACAGCAACAATATCAACAGCAGCAACAACAGCAACAACAAATGCACCAGCAATCATCAAATGTCAATGGACAGGCGGAACGATATGGTTATGGATCGACACCTTCATTGGTTCCTTTACCCACAGCAGCAACCCAGAAATTTGGCAGTAAGTGAAATGAAATAGTTCAATCTTAAAATCTATATAAAATTTCTATATAATTTTAGGTACTACGGATTTACGTCATTTAGCGGCCCGAAGACGGAATCACAGGGTAATACAGCGTTCAGCCCAAGAAGATGGACTCAATCTTGAATGTCTAAGTGTACCCCATGATGCTAACAGGTAAACATCAATCATGGCATTAACAGTAACTGTATTCTAATTTGTTTATTTATCATTTTATTTTGTAGTAAATCTAGTACTGCTGTTAATAGCAGCGATCTAACACCTTCACCCTCTGACTCTGGTATATCTGAGCTTGAGGCTGCTCTTAAAGATCGTGACTCTGAGTTATCCTATCTCCGTCAGGCGATGGAACATAATGAGAAAGTAATTTTCCAAGTACAAAAGGTTACATATAAAAATCTAGCCAAACTAAACTCTATTCCTTTTCCCCTCCAATTCATTTTGTCATTTTGTTTATGCTAGGACAAAGAGATTTACTGGGAGCATGAGACACAACGGCTAAAACTCTTTTACGAGGGCCAACAGCGAGAATATCAATTAAAATTTAAAAAAATGGAACAATTATTGGCCCTGCAGCAATTCCAATTGAAGCAACATAAATTGAGGCAATCGGAACAGGTGCAGAAGCTCCAACAACAATTGGAAAACGCTCGTAGCAGTAATCAAAGTTTACAGAATTCGAATCTAACACTGAATCAACAACTGGAGGAGGCCCATCATTCAGTGGCCAGTCTGCGTACCCAATTGGAGGATAGCGAATGGAAGGTTTGTGAAAGAAATGGCGAAATAGCGTTACTTAAAACTCAGCTAAAGGAGGCGCATGTAAGCAAATTTTGAATTATTTATCATTTGTTAGTAATATCAATTTTTATTTTTTGTCTGTTTTAGTTGGATATTCATCTTAAAGATCATGCCATTGTCACTCTGAAACACAGCAATAATAATATTAGCAACAACAAAAACAATAATAATAATAACAACAACCACAGCAATAAATGTGACACCAATCTATGCCAAAGTCAACCAAAGGAAGAGCCTCCCCAACAGCAGCAACTGCATAAGATAATTGGCTTAAAGGATCAGGTGATAAGTGCCCTAACCAATGAACTGGCCAAATTGCGTAAAGAACTATCCGATCTGGCTATAGCCCATGAATATGGTGAAGAGCCATGTGGTCGTTATACGCGTCTGAAACAGCAACTCGATAATCTAAATGAGATATGTCAAAAGACAAGAAAATATTCGACAGTACCTAATATCGATAAGGAGCCGGATAAGGATGAGAATGAAGAGTCAACGATACATCAGCAACATCAACAACAAACTCTAGATACTCTAATAGAAGAGTCTACCACATATGCAGGAGATATTGCAAAACTACGACAAAAACTAGATGATTTTCGTATTAATCTGGAGCTAGAGAAGCGTCAATGGTGTGCCGAGAAGGATAAAGTGTTGGGCTATCAGAAACAATTGCAGGCCCACTATATCCATATGTATCAGAAGCTTAGATGTCTGGATACGAATGGCATAGATAGTTCATCTGGTACAGTTGCCGTCAAATCGACTAATGTGAACTGAGGAGCTAGTGTCAGGAGAATTGGTGCTATTGCTAAAGGAATGGTCTAGGCTTGTGTCTCTTCCAAAAATTCTTAGATCATCAATGTTTCGGAATCGGTTCAATTAGCTTCTCCTTTAGCAATAAAAAACAAACATAATACACGATTTTAAACACTACATATATTACATTAAATCATTAAAATATATATAATATAAAATATATATATATATTGTATGTTTCTTAATATATTACACTTGTATACATAATTATAATTTATTAATTGTAATTTAAAAAAAAAAAACAAAAAAAAAATTAGAATGAGACAAATGAAAACGAAAAACATTTTGTGATTCTGCATGTGTACGTTGAATATATATTACATAATATATCGTAAGTATATCGTTCCATTATGTATCTATATGCAAAATATAAACAAAAATATATAATTTTCAACAAAAAAAAAAAAAAAACAAAATTTAAAAAAAGACTTCAACGTATTCTAAATATTTTATTTTTAAACAAAAGTGCAGAAGCATTCGATGACTAAATTGGGTCAAAATATATAAAGACGAGTTTCGATATTTCAGTTTTTCATTTGTTTTTTAGATTTAATATATATATATTGTTTTGGTTTTTAATATCCAACAAATTTGTCAAAGGCAGGGAAAATGTTTTTGTTTATTTTTTTGTTTTATAATCTTAGATTTAGATACGAAACTCATACATTCAGCTTATAGACAAACATTCGGCATAAAACATTCACGCATAGATCTATTTCTTTATATATATGTATATAGATATATGTCTGTATATATAAAAATGTATGTATGTATGTGTATATAGTATATACTTATATGTATGTATGATTTTATATCTACGAACACTCCTCTACATATGTAGCCGGAAAGATGCCAATGTGATTCCTTAAGGCTCCCAGCCACCAGCCATCGTCCTGCTTGGCATGAACTTCAATGATATCGCCGGGACTCAGTTCCAGTTCATCGTAAAGTTTTGGTGTATAGCTATATAGAGCCTTACATTTGCCCAGCACATGATTGTCCTTGCTGGTCTTTTGCAGTTCTTGGGCATTCTGATAGAAATTCTGCGTCTGCTTTGGCGTTTGGCTTGGCAACTTTTTGACTGGCTCAGCATTTTCAGCATCATCTTCGTCTTCGTCCTGCGAACTGAACTCATCAAAGTCAGAGTCCTGCTGATTGGAACCACCATCGGCTTGGCCGCGATCCTGTTCCGCTCCTGTTGCAGTTGCTGTTGATATAGTCTTCGAATTGGCTGTTGTTAACGAAGCATTTGTCGTTGAGATTATCTTTGGTTGACTGGTGAAGGTCTCGATGTTGCTTTTGCTGCGATTAAAACGCTTTCCCGCCATAAGACTAATATCCGCACAAGAGCTATTCGTTGTCTGTAATTGCAATTGGGAGCAATTCTCATCGACGATATCCTCGTCGTCCCCAGTATTTGTGGTATCACTTAGATCTTGTTGATTACCAGCCCTATTGTTGTCATTGTTCTTCAGCCATGTGGGTACCTTGAGAATACTTTGCTGTAAGCCAGTACGATCGCGAGTGATCTACAAAAAAACATAAGAATTATGATATAAGGATCCATTAGAAGTTTTTAATTTTTTCATTTTTCTCACCTGTATGTGCTGGGCAAGCGGATGTGTGGTACGAGGCTTATGATCTAGCTCCAGCAAGGCCGAGTGCAGCTTAAGACGTGCCCCTTCCAAATAGGTAAGCATGGATCGTATCTGGAATAAAAACAGATTTCACATTACATTAAGAGATTTTTTATAATGAAGAGTTGTTATTTTTTACTTACATGATACAGCTTGTCAGTGATATTCTGGTGTTCTTGGTTATTTAACGATTGGGATAAACCTCTTAAACCGTCTCGTGATCGTCTTTCTCTTTCTAAATCCGTTTTTACCAATTGCAGAAGTTTTATGAGGGCATGTTTACGCCTCTCACGATTCATGGCTAGTGTGGTGTGTTCGCAATAGAAATCTGGTAGCAATTGTTCACTTGGACCTTCTGAATTTCGTCGAATATTGCGTACCACTTGCATATCCTTGGTCACATTGCAGGCATCCAGCTGCGGCTGTAAACGACTACTGAGTGTACCCAATATTGGATTCATATCGGAGATGAGTCGGGCATATTGTTGGGCAAAATTATGCATGTTGCCAAGTCGCTGCAATTCGTTACTCTGAAGTTGTGAGCTACCCCGAAGTACGGCCATTTCCCAATCGACCCGAGCACGTTCAGCCCTCACACATAGCGTATAATATTCCACATCGGCACGTTTAACCGCTTCCTCGGCCTTCTTACGCTTATTATCCAATTTAACACAATCTTTTTCCGCCGATTTCAGTTCCTTTTCGGCAGCCTGTTTGTTCGGGCTCTGATGGAGTAGGGCAATGGATGGAGATTTTTGTATACGTACATCTAGCATAGCATCTTGAAGTTTTTCATTCTCTCGAGCGGCTGTATGGGATGCCTTTTTGGCCTTTGCCTCACTTACACGCCATTCCGAGAGAACACGTGCCGCTTTATCCACATTGCTTTCGACCTGATTTAGATACATTAATTTTAAAGTTTAATTTCACGTTTTACCAAGGTTATTGAATTTAAATTACCGCTTTACGTGCTTTATGATGACTTTCTACCACACTCTTCAGTGGCTTGACTATTTCATCCGTTAGAGAGGCTGCCAATTGGCGATGAATATCGCTACGACTTTCCATTTCTGTAGCCACACCACGCCAGGCATCGGCCACACTGCCAGGTATTTCCCTTCCAGCTTTATTCAATTTGTTGGCCAATTTTGAGAGAGACTTTGAATAAATTAACTCGGAATCGGCCCTGTTATGTTAAATTAAATAAAAAATAGATTAAAAAAGGAGAAAAATAATTTTGCTTTTTAAATACACTTACCGCTCCTGCAGGACAAAGATTAATTCCTTACTAAAATCTCCACCTTGCTTAACATATCGTCGGAGTTCCTCAAAACCATTTTGTCCCTGTGAAACAAAATGCAAAGTAAAATTTCGTTACTATATCGTTATAAAATCATTAATATTATCTCCACTATAGACACTTTGCTAAGGGAATATGTGAAAAGTTTTCCAATATGAAAGAAACCTTTTCAATCCCAGTACTATAGAAAAATTCTTATAGGGAATTCACATTTCCGCCTAGACCCATAATAAATAACATTTTAAATCTCAACAATTTCGTCTAATACCTCATCCTTGAACCTCTTGGCATTCGGCGATAAATCATCTTCGCTGGCCCTTTGCGACATGGAAGAATCAAATTCTGTTCGCTCGGTCATGTCCTCACAACTTTCGCTCATCTCACGATGATTTTGACTACGGCTACGACTTCGTTCCGGTGACATGCTCTGTTGGCGGCTTCTACTGTCTGAAACCGATTGATTGAGATTGCTGCGTGATTGAGCTAAACGTTTGAGCGGTGTCTGTTGACGCACTACCTCCTTCAATCGCGTACTCTCCTCGCCAATCCAATTTTTCATGCCATGCCAACCTTTGCGTATTTTTTCCTTATTATGAGTAAAATTAATCAAGGCTTGATTTTTATTCTTTAGTAGCGTAATGCGTCGTTCACTTGGACGTAACTGGTCACGATGGGTACAGTACTCAAGATCGATTTCCCGGCTAAAGTCTTCGGTTTCATTGATCTGCCTGGTTATCTCTTGCAGTTCATCGATCGAAACGAACAGATTTTGGGCATTCAGACTCTGATAGCTAACCGACTTGAGATCATAGTCAAATTCTTCTTCTTCATCATCGTCATGATTTAAACTGCACTGGGAGCTCATTAAACTTTGCTTAGAACTCTGTTTGGATGCGTGGGTGGGACTCATTGGTTGAAAGTTATCAATACTTTTAAAGAGGGATTGCTGGGCAAGAAAACCGCCGCTTTGTACAACAGGTGTACAACTTCCACTGCTAGCCGGTGGTGTAGGTGGTGAAATCGATGACATTGCTGGCAGCGGTGGTAGCGGTGGTTCATGATCTGTATCGAGAACATTCTCCTTATTTTCGCTAGCTGCCAGACTTAGTTCACTGTTGCCATAGAGCTCTGGTAATTCAGGTAGATTAAGCAATCCCAACTGGGCTGGTGCTGTGACATTCAAATCCACATTCATCGATGAAGATTTCTGTAGAAAGACTTTAAATTCAGAACGATGGAGATTTTGAACTGATTGTGATTGCTGCTGTTGACGTCCAAGACGTGGTTGACGCATCGGTGGTTCGATAGTTGGTACTTCCGGTATATCCTTTTCGGTTTCCTTCAGTTCGGGCTGGTGTCTGGGTGTCTCAAATGCATCTTCTTCTTCATCTCCGACTCTATCAAATTTCTGCGGTGAACTGCGTGCATCCACATATTCCTCCTCATCCGAACTTCTAGGCGTAAGAGTACGGACAATGGTCGATGTCTGTGCTATCCCACCCCCAATTTGCTTCAATCTCGCTTCCGTTACATCAAAACGATCTGTATCCAAGGTAGTTGTCGATATCAATATTGGTGCACCAATCTCAAGACGATGATCTTCCGAATTACTGCCAGTCATATTATAACTTCCGGTGGCCAATTTTGTTGGCGAACCGGAACCGGTGCCCGATTTTCCTGTAGTGTCGCCACCGCCTGGCAAATTCATGCTTCCCAAATGGCGACGACTTAGCTTATTGCCCAACACGGAATATCGCTTAATGCGATTCAGGAAAGATCCTTTATGATTGTTATTATTGCTATTATTATTGTTGTTGCTTTCAGCTGCAGCTTGAGGAATATCGGCCAGAGCCGCATTATCCTTGCTGCCCAATTTGAATTTGTGCACTCGTAAATGATTCATGGTGCTGAATGGATTTTAATTCAAGTTTTATTGATTTTGCATTTGATTTAATAAGATTAGAAACGATTCTTTGCTTGCTTTTTTTTTTTTTATATATTCACATTGCACAACAAGTTAAGTGTGTGTGTGCGTGTCAATGTAGCATAAAGCGACGGCAACTCTGGACAAGTGCATAAACTAAATAGCGGCGTGTGACTCTTCGATTAGAAGGAAGCCCAAGAGCCAAGAGAACAAGGCATACATATGCATGTATGTACATATGTATGTATATAAGTATATATGTATGTATCTATGTATGTATGTATATATGTTTGTATAAAAGGGTAGCCCGACAGTTTGTTTGATGGCCATAGAGAGGGACTGTATGGAGAGGGAGAGAGAGAAAGAACAGAAATTTGATAGAAGAAAGACACAGGTAAGGGAAACAAAATCCGACTGTAATTTACTCTACATATATATACATATATACATATATACATATGTGTATATGTATGTATGTATATTGTATGCTAAGAATAGAAATTTTTGGTGCTTTACTGTATTTTGTTGCACAATTCGACACTTGACATATTTTAATGTGAAATGATAAGAATATACTTATAAATACATATATACACTCTATTATAAAATAAATATACAAATGTATATACTAAATATAGATAATGCGAGAGCTCTCTTTTGATTTAAGAAAAACTTTTAATTTGAAACGCATTTTTTAAAACATCTTTCCATTTAGAATAGGTATTATAAACAGGGTCAACAAAAATTAAAATAAAAAGAAACAATCTCATATGACCAATGTACCCTTTACATACTCTGTAAAAATATAAAAAGGAACAATACAGAAAAAAAAATATAACCACGCTAGGCCAAGCCGATGTTCACCTACATAAACAGAGACTGATAATACATACATATAAACACACAAATATGCCAAGTAAAAGACGAATAAGAACAAGTACAAGACCAAAAAAGGAGAAGGGGAATAAGAATCAGGTGAAGCAAAGGCTAGTACTGAGGTTGAGGTAAAACCCGGTCGTGCCCTCTTACACCATGCACAATGTGTGTGACCCCTGCATATACACACCACACACTCACACACAACAACAATTGAACTGAACCCCTTGAAACCTCAGACCCTTTTATTCTTCTTCATTCGCCTTCCTTCTATGTTTGTATGTATGTATGTATATGCTTTGCTCCAATTTTCTTCAGTGCAGCAGGTAAAGATTACAAAACGGTTCGGTGGTAAGGAGAGCAGAAGAAGCAGGCAGCAGCAGAAAACAGAAGCAAAACGCAGAAACAGAAACAAATCGACGCGTTGGCCGCTGCCGCCTGCGGCGCCCTAAACATCGATTTGGGGCCTCTCGCATACAAATATACAATACATAGATGCATATTGTAGTGATGTGCGTGTCAATTTGTATACATACATATGTATGTATGCCCATATCTCTATCGCTTGTTGTCGCTGCTGCGGCGGGTGCTGCCGCTGTCGCTGCCTGCATGCAGCTAACACTGATCATAATTTCACTGCCTGCGCTTTCTGTCCATCTTTTCATAGTTGATTTTTTTTTCGTTATATCTCTCGGCGAGCATTTCGTGTTGGTAATTATATAAATCATTTATTTATGAACTATTTACTTTTGAGTTAAGACACATAATATATGTCTGCTGGCATAGATGGGGAGCCTATACAACAAACAGGTGCCCCGCAATCAATTAAAACAGTTCCGAAATTTTAATGAAAATCTTTAATTTAAACCGAATTCCCTTCTTTTATTAAAGAGAATCAAGATTTTGTAGACCTTCTCAGCTAAAAATTCTAGACTAATTAATTTAATGTAGTTTAAAGCATAGAAATTGCTTTTAATTAGGTTTTATTTTCAGGGAATCTTTAATATCTTTAATATTGTTATTGCTAATGGATAACCGAAACACAACTTGGTTTTGATGTAAATGTACTAAAAACATTATTAAATATTCGAAATGTCCAGAAGAAAGCACCAAGTGTAAGAACATACTGAAAAATGCAACTTTATATAGCCTTTTAATTTTCCAAATTATTTCAACTGAACGATCTAACGATCTAAGTCCGTATAGTTTCACTGAGAGTTGAAATTTCAGATTTCGGTAATACATTTTTACAATTATTTAAGTAGATCTTTTAGGAATTATTCGATACTTTAGGTCAAATTAAATAGAGTATCAATAGGTTCGTTTTCAATTTAATTTCCAAAAGTGTGTGAAAGTTTTTGCCTTTCCAACTGCATTCGTGCTATGAGAAGATTAAATAATGCCTTACCACCCCCAGCCGACAAAGTAGACGAGTGAAAAAGACGATCCGCTAGAATCGCCAAGGAAGTGTGGGCAAAGTGAAAAAAAAGAAGGAACGGTAAGGGAAGTGGGTCTCATTAAGCTGCAGTTGCATTTGCAATTGTTGTGATAACTGTATTTGTGATGTAAGCTTTAGTTGGGGTTGGAATCTCGTCTGATTATTAACTGAACTCACCTTTGTTACACTTTTTCTCTCTCATTCATTGGCCGCCTGCCCCCACCCCCTCCCATTGTTTCTATATCTATCACCGTCTCCGTCTCTATCTGTACCGTTTGTAAAACCTCCGACATGCGAAACCGTAGTAAGTAAGTAAAACAATTTAATTACATTTTTCAGTTTGTTTGTTGTTCTAAGCTAATAGCATTTACCAAGAAACAAGAGGCACAAGTAAATGAAATAAACTGAAAGGCGTTCGGAAGGGATTGGACGATATGTCACGTTCCTCAAATGAAAATGTTAGGGGAGGAGGGGAGGGTGTACTGTCTAGAAGTAAAAATGAAGTGGAGCGTGCGACAAGTCAAAAGACAATCCACCTAATGAGCGGGCTTAGCCAAAAGTCGAGTTGAAGTGACTTCCTCACTGCCATGCATCAAGTGTGCATAAAGGAGCAGCATAAATGTAAAATCAGATGAATGTGTAGATGAAGAAGAAGAATAAGAGGAGGAAAAAGAAGATGAAGAAAAAAAGAAAAAAACAGCAAAAACTGCATTGTAAGCATAACCTGCAATTATGTGGCCCAGGTTTAAAAGTCAAATAACATAAATTATTTGCCAGACAGATGAAAAACAATCTTCTGGCCAAAGCATCAGAAGCAGCAGGAGTCACGGGTACTGGCCCTTAGGGCTCTTCAATCTATAAATAGCTAAAAATGTTTAAGAGACGAATCAAATCAACTACCCATCTTGCAATTGGAATCCACAATTGTGCATCCTTTGGACAGCAAGCGGCATCCTTTATGGGGGCCCTCAAACTTACATTTATGGCAATTTATGATTAATAAATACGTGGAAACTATAATTTGAGCCCAGTGTGCTGCCAGAAACGAACAGACATACAATTGTCTTCTGGGTTCAAATTAGGTAATATTGCGATGGGATCAGTTAAAACAATTCTGTGAGGCCAAAATCCCAGAGGCGTTAAATGTTAAACTTAACACAAAATGTACATATGTATGTATGTATATACATATATTAAAAATTCTGAAACGTTTAGTTATCTAATATATATGATATATTATTATATATGTATTATTATATATATTTTCGTTATCATTTTTAACCATGACGATTCATGACTTTCTGTTTTAAGTCGACTAATCTTTTTTTTAGAATTTTTTTAAAACATTAAAAAAATAACAAAATCTGTTTCTTTTTATAGTGGTTCGATAAGTTGTAGAATAATTCGATAGACATCGCATGTTGGAACAGCTTTATGTATTCTAAAATTACCTAAGGTGGATACCAATTAATCAATTGAACGACTAATTATACTAATAGGCGGTTACTTTATATTTTAACATTTTGTTTTTTAATGAGCAACTGTTTGCCATTTGAGAAAATATTCAGATAAATAAGGTTAAAGAAACGATTTTGTACTATATATGTACATATATATAATCATTTTGCTTGTCAATTAAATGTTTACTTTGTTCATCTTTCAACTATTTGTGGCAGCCATTGGAATGGTTTATGATTCGCATTTATCTTGGATAATAAACAAAACAAGTTGCCAAAAAAAAAAAGAAAAGCTTCAGCAAGAGCGAGAGAGCCAAAAAGAAAGAGAAAGAGATAGAGAGAGAGGGAGATTATACAGGTATACAAAATTACCTGCCCTTAACACTTTTTGGGGGCAGGTAATATTATTTGATCTTTGCATAGATATGTACAGGGGAAGGTGTAGAGAAATGTATAGATACAAAGATCATGAAAGAGAGTGGCGAAAAGAGAGTGAGAGAAAAATGTACTAAGTGGGACTGGGATGGAGAGATAAAGCGTTAAAAGCACACGTAACAGTACGAAGACACCTTATAGACTAAATATTGCTGGCTGCTGTTGTTCCCTTTCTGTTTCAGTTAAGTAAATATTTTCACAACTTATCAAATGCGCAAGGTCTGCGTACTGAATGCAAAAAAAAAAGATATACATAGTTATATATGTGTATATAAAACGTGCGAATCGTAGCAACGACTTTAAGGTACCCTATATCAAATATGAAAATTCTGAATTAATTTACTTATTTTAAATACTATTTATATGATTGCTTCTATTTGTACTTGAAGGACTAATAAAGTTACTTATATTAAAATCTGTCTTATGACTATTCCGAAAATTATTATATTCGAGATTTAGTAAACTGGCATAAACCCTTTTCTACCTAGAGTATAGGGCAATAATAGTCTATTTTTTTTTGTAGACTTTAATTGCAAAAAAAAATATATCATAAAATTTCGCTTCCCGTTTGGCTTTTTTTTTTGTGGTTCTATAAAAACCATTGAAAAATTTTAAGTACATCAAAATATATACATTATAGTATGTAAAATTCATTTTTAATCTTTTAATGTCTGATTACAACGACCGATAAGAAAGAGATGGCTCATTATGTGATCTTTTTTTCTTCAAAATAATTTTTATTTTTTTATCAGGAATTGCAAAAATAAAAACTTTGATATAATCATATCACATGCCCCTTTATAGATTAATGGAATACTTAGACCAACGGCCATCAGAATGGGAAATTCATTGAAGAAGAGTTTGAGATTGAAGAAAATGATGAAAGGAAAATAAAACCACTGACCATTTAACACAATTAACCTCCTCCACATGACCTGCTCTTCAAGGGTTACAGATACATGCCAGTTGGAGGGGCAGGTGTGGGAGGAGAAGCAGGGTGGATGGAAATGGTTCAATCAATTTGGACAACAAGTGTCATTGACATGGGGCCAAGTGTTTTGTAGCTGTCAGCCTGCCAATAGGCAGGCAGAAGCTGAATGCCGTTACACCCATTCTGCTTTTGACTTTTTATACGTTTTATTTTTTCTCTTTCATTGTGTTTCGTTTTTGTTTTCTTTTATTTCCTCTATTCCTCTTTGGATTTTCTTGTCAATCTTATTAGAAATGCGTTTGTTCTTCTGAAAAGGGCAACACATTGCTGCATTTTATTTTTATTCGACATTCGGCCATTGGGCTTATGTGTTTTGTTGATTTTTTTAAATTTTTTCTATACCCTTATTGTCTTTGGCCTAAAGTATGTTAGCACATTTATGTTTAGGATGCCTTTAACGTATAGTTACTATATGGATCTTAATAGAAATTAATAGAATTAAGGGAATAAAAAGGCGATTTCATAATATATGAAAATATTTTTAAGTTAAAGTACTCCAAAACGATACAGAATTAACGTATTCGAATAAAAGAAACTATTACTCAATAAAAAGGTAAAAAGATGAATGAATTATACGATAAATAGCTTAGAATCCACTAAAATATTGGATAGTAATCATTCAATCAACCAAAAGATACATAAATAAACTTATAACAAGCCCATCTAAAGAATTTGAAAAAGATGCAAATAATTGTAAACAAATGTATTCAGTTCAAAGTCTAAACTAAATTTTACTAGAGTATAGAATCTTCGTTTAACTTTGATTAAAAAAAGCCGGCCTCCTTGGGTTTATGTATTTTTCTAAATGTATTTTTTTTGGCTTTTGTCTTTTTTTTTTCTATTGGATGACTTATGCCTAATTAACTATAGTCTCTATGTATTTATTTTTCTTTAGAAAATATCTAACGGTAGGCTAGCCAAACAAAAATGTAATAATGAAAGGGCCTTAGAATGATCACATAATAGCTATTAATATAGGTATACATACATACATATAACAATATTCTTATATGTATATACGTATATATATATATATATATATACATATATATATACTTAAGCAAAATGTGTGCCAGACACAAAAAAAAAAATTAAAAATTTTAGAAAATTTTGTGAAAATTTTTATTGTGTTCTAATTTGAGAATTTGAATTGGCACATTTTCAACAGCGATACAAATTTTGTTTAGATTTGGAAAATGCAGTTTTCAAACTCATGGATACAAAAATTTGTCATATTTGTATTTAGAAACTGCAACAAGGTCAAGGAAAGTGGATATATATCATTAAAATTTATAAATATTGAATGTGTATGTGAATTGAGGCAAGCAAAGAATACGTTTGGTTTAATTTTAAATATTTTTTTTTGGGTCGCACTCTAATTGTTTTCAAAGGAAATCAATCATTTTTGTTATTTCTATTTCTTCGCACATTAACAGTAAAAAAAATGTATGTATATTTCACACTTTTGGAGCTTATGTAAAGCATGAAAATCGACAAAATATTACCGAAATTTAATTAAATTTTAATTGAGTGAATAAATAAAATATGTTTTTGTCGCGACATTTACTACACGTAAGTTTAGTCTCACACAGCCTCGCCGACGGGGCGCGACTAAATTTAGAACAGACGTCCGTCCACGAAGCGCATTCAACGACTAAATCGGCCCAAGCAGACAGAGAGAGGAAGCGGCACCAGCCAGAGTGAAGAAAAATAAAATATTGAAATCTATACCGTGCTGGAGTGCCGGCGTAAAGATACCCTGTACTAAGTTGGGCTAAATGAACTCAAGCAAGTTTCATAGGCAGTAAAAAGATTCTTCCGACAAACTTCTAGACGTTTTAATTTGTAAGATTAGGGTTGGTTTACTGCTTAAAAATATATAAATACATAGTTCTTAATATTTCCATCCGTCTACATATACTCGTTGTGTGTACAGGGTAATCAAAATAAAATTTACTGAGCGCCAGAATGGAAGAGCGCAGTTGTAGCAGCAGCTCCAACAGGGGGTAAGTGAGAAAGAGCAACAAAAAGTGAGAGAGCGTAAACAGCATGCGCATTGCAAGTGTTTTTGTTTTGTTCTTCTATTCTGTTGCGCTGACGCAGGAGAGCTGCTCGAATGCTGACGGATGCTGCGCTGCTGCACCTGCTATTGCTCTGCCAATGCCAGCTCCTGCTGCGATGCTTGTTGACAACGCGTAGGCCAGATATTTGAATGGAGTGGATGATGACCGTGCTGCGACTCCGATCATCTTACGGTACCATCGATGGGGCATGCAAAGCGGTACTTTGCTGATTGGGCGACAAATGTACCGTTTTAGAAAACAGTGGTAACATAAATATAGAATCAAATTGATATTGTTAATGATAATTAAACATAATAGTAAATATGCACTTCTATGATAGATCAATTGAACTGTTGATTAAAACTGCATACTTATGTATAAGTACATATGTATGTATGTATGTATGTATGTATGGCATGTACATTATGTATAGTACTAAATTCAAAAACTACGTATACAGATTTATCTAAACAATTCTGATAAGATTAGAAAATAATAGCAGAAATTTTCAATTTATATTTCTATTGTTAAGACAAAAACTAAATGTTTATATATCTTTTATACTAATAAAATGATATGAATAACATTTCAAACAAAATCAAATTTCTATATATAGAAAATTAAGTTATCAAATTTAAACGTTAACTTTCTTTATAACAATACAATATTTCGGATCCTTGATATTGATATTTTATAATATATTTTCGACTTGTTATCGCGGTTTAGACTTTTTGTTGTTATGATATAGTTTTAGTTTTATAGTATAAAATATTTTTTACTTTCTATAATTTACCTCCATTTATATTTTTTTAATTCATTCGTACTTGTGATGAGGTTAAATCATTTTTATTTTTATGTTTTCCAGCACCTGTCCCAGTGTGCCGCCATGGCAGAAGGTGTTGAGCCATGGCGGCGGCGGCGTCTGCAGCATTTGCGGCTTTTGTCTGTTACAATAAATTTAACCAGGTAAATGCACGTGCTGAGCCAAAAGTAAGTCGCTGGGGCTGGTTCTGAGAGTCAAGAGAGTCCGTTGACAAGGTACCGGTATTATGGGCCATGCCAGTTAACCAGTTGCATAACCGACTGCCAATTTATGCATTAGCATAGACAAGACGATGACGGCGACAACGTTGCCGATGAGCATGATGACGTTCCCAGTGCGCTGATGCTGCACTTGTTGCTTGACCGACATTCGCAGAGTTCTTGCACAAGCCTCTTTGGGGGTTTTTTTGTCTCTCCATAGAATTTTATGTATGTAAGTATCTCTGGCATCTCCATTTCGAATGACAATAGACAAACCAACAGCAAAAAACTTGCCCATCGGGTTTTCATTTTAATTTGTGACTATTCTTATGACATTTACTATATAAACCTTATGATGAGGCTTTGTAACTATATTGTTAATTCATTGTCTTTGGTCTAGGCTGATATTTACATTGAATGCTTGACACGATGCTTACCTGTAAGGGAGAGACGAAAATAGAGATTAGAGAGAAATAAAAAACAAACATTTATAATTATTGTGGCTTGAATTGAAGAGTGGAATATGTAAACAGAATAATGGAGAGTTTTTGTTTTGAACCAACACCAAATATGAAATATACAAGGATTATGAAACTATTGCATGCTTAAAACCAATTTACAAAATGCTTAAATATGGAAAAAATAAATATATAGTACTAATTTCCATAGTAAAAACCACATAAACCACATAAAAACATTAAAACATACATTTCTTTTTTTAGCCGATTTCAAAAATTTTACTTCAACTTAATGGCTAACTTTGAAGTAAAAAAATACATTAAAATTTGAAAAAAATGTCTACTAGATTTTTAAAAAATTTCACAGTTTTAGCTACTGTTGTCATTAAAACTGTCAATATGTGGTCAAAAATTAGTTTGCCAGATTCTTGCGCCAATCAAAGGATACGATTCTTAAAGTTAAATAAAGATTTGGTTTTTCGAAATCTACCTAAACTAGGCTAAATTCTGAGGTTGTGGTTCCTTTGAAGGATTTGACCGTAATCCTCTATATTGTAAGTTGGGCATCTTTTCGCTAATCACTTATTTCCATTGTAAAAAATTTAATTATGTCCTAAAAGTTGAAAAAAGAGACTAACTTTAAATTGGCCATCTTTTAGATTAGTTCAAAAAAATTTACATAAATATCTTTGTATTAATATTCGACATCAAAACTCTTTAATCTTAAACAATAAATTAGGAATCATAAAAAGAAATGAAGTAAAATCTCCTGTGAAGCCTTTTGATATAGTCAACCGATTCTGATAATGCTTGTATTTATATATATACATATATATATGTATAAGCTTACAAAGATTGCTTTAAAAGCAGTTAATTTACTACAATAAAAATAAACGCGGCTTCTTCCATTCCTAAGTAAAAGTTCCTATAGACTCTTCAATATATTTTTAATTTAACCAATGTAAAAGCTTGAGAAAAAGCTTTAGCCAATCCACAAACCACCTGTCATCGTTTCAGCCTTGTTTTAGCTTTGTATCTCTTAGATGTTATCTTGTATCTTTTGGCTCTGTTGAGGTATTTTGTTAAACCTTTTTTTTTGTTTTATTGTTAAACAAATAAATTGCACTTACTTGCTAAATGACGACAACCAAACGAGTTTAACAATCGCCATAAATTTATATGGAAAGATTGGGGGAGTGAGTAAGACAGTGTGCATATATGTATATATAGATATATGTATATATATACATGCATACAAATATACAAATATAGGTGGATTGGTAGATTGCTGGGTTGATGGGGTTGGTAGGGTGGAGTGAGCAGCGAGACGGGTCGAGGTGAAGGGCAGAGACATAATAAAATTAATTTCCATGGCAATTTTAGACAGTGATTTAATTGTAGCGCAAAATAACAAACAAACACACACACACACACAAATAATTAATGTTGGTCGATGGAGAATTTTGTTGATTTAGTTGAATTGATTGTTGTTGTCGTTGTTGTTTTAGATGGATTCAGGGCTGGATAACACATGAAGATGGCATTTTATTCAATTCAATTCAATTTGATTCGAATCATTTCATCTTACCTGTGCATTACCCATTAGAACATTGTCTTCAGTTTCAATTATCTCATCAACATTTGCATAAATTGGCTGATCATCAGCTGGCTTTGGTTTATCTTCTTTTGGTTGTTGTTGCTGTTGCTCTTCAATTTGTTGCTTCTTTTGTTGTTGCTTTAAATGAGCATTTAGATTGATGGCTGATTTTGATTTCGCTTTGGCATAACGTGCAGAACAGCGTAAACTTTTCAATACGCCATAAGATCGAGCATTGGCGAGCTTTTGAAACCAGAGAAAAGGAGAAGAAAAATAGAGAGATAGACAAAGTGGGTGTGAGAGGGGAAGAGAGAGAGATAAAGAGAGATAGAAGAAAAAGGGAACCAAAAATCAGGAAAGCATATAAAGAAAGTTATGTATTTTTATATATATATATATATATATATAAATATATAATCAGTCTTAGTTTCTAAATTTTATTAATTATAAATATATATGCAAGTATGTATATCTGAAAATGTACTATAATAAATAAAAAACAAATTGTGGACAAACCAAAAAATATTTGATATTATATTTTTAACCTGTTTATATATTTTAATTATTTTAACTATAATAACTAAATAATATAGTTATTATGATTATCTGTGTAATATACAAATTTTCTACAATTTCAAGCAATTTATTCCATATGATCTTACAAAATATGGTATAATAATATCATATTTGCAAAATAATTGCTATTTTATAAAGACATTAATTTAAAAATTATTTTTATTAAATATTATTCCATAAGAATTTTAAGAAACAAATTCTAATAAGAAGCATGTCATGTTAAACGATTTAAAAAGAAAATATCTATGTAAATGCAGTAAAATTGAAGGTCATAAAACTGGTTTTCCGACTCTATATTTATATTTTAGTTTTTGTTTGTCCACATATTTATTGACATCGATGTAATAAAATATTTTTCTTATATATATTAACTTAATATATCAAGTGCAAACAGAAATGTGTTAAGTACATGCGATATATGAGTTTATGTATACGAAGAAGGAGTTGGAAAAGGGGGAAAAGGGGTGGTTCAATGATAGGGAATTTCTACAGTAAGTATCAGATCAAGGTATGTCCATGTCCACTTTCTATTGACTACGTGTTGGCATGACCGTATAAGTATTATAGCCATTGCGGTCTCTGAACTCAAGCCCAAAAACAACAGAAGAAAAAAAAAATAAAATAAAAACACAATCAACTTGAAAGACGTAAGAGGTAGATAGGCTAGGAGGTACAAAGAGAGGAAGGGAGATATCTTGGCTTTGGCAACTTCCGGCACAAGGCAAGACAATAACTTGTCTTTTGAAACCAACACCACCCGCCCCCTCGTTACCACCCCGCTTTAACATTACGCTGTCTACGTTATCTCTATTCACACTGCACTCTGCTCAGGTGTAAATAAGACGCTGCTAACTGAATGATGATTCAAGTTAATGCTCATATGGCTGGGGCTAGCTCCTATATATAGACATATGACCGATTCTAATGATAAAACCGATAGAAAACTAACAAATGATAGAAATCAGTTATTAAATTATTAACTTATGACAATATCTAAATATTTAAATACTGCGCATTTAATGGCATTACAAAATGTATACAATGTCGGTTCAATAACAATAATAAATGAAGCAAGCAAGTCGTCCCTGCCGACATTGAGTATACCCTGTACCAAGTAAAAGTACTCTATTAAGTCAAAAACAATCAAAATCGCCATCAATTTACAAAAAAAATTCTCTTAGCATGCAGCAACAGCGAACGCATGCTATCTCGCTCACACTTAACAGCCCATTTTGCATGGGGCGTTTCAGTACAAAACGGAATTACGTATATCTCCGATAATTATTGTCCGATTTCGGTTTAATTTGGTCAGCTGGTGCATTTTGGCTATATTAATGTGCATGCCAAATAAGAATACGATATCTTTAATATTGCTCTAGTTATAGGTTTTTCCCGAATTGCGGGGGCGAAAGTGGGCGTGGCAAAAATTTAAAATAAACTTGATCTGCTTATATAATAGACGGATGTTGACACCAAATTTGGTTGCTCTAGCTCTTATAGTCTCTGAGATCTCGGTGTTCATACGGACGCACGGACAGACGGACATGTCTCAATCGACTTCGCTATTGATACTGATCAAGAAGATATATACTTTATGGGGTCGGAAAATTTTCCTTCTGCCTGTTACATACATTTTAGCGACTTTAATATACCCTTTTACCCTATGGGTACAGGGTATAAAAACCAACATTGCATATTCTGAAGTGGGCCAACAACTCGAATCATACACTCGTTCTCGTTCTCGTACCTCTCAAAATGATTGTTGAAAGAAAGTTTAACAATGATTCCATTTCCATGTGTAGAACAAGTCTAACCAGTCAACTGCTGCCGTTGACTGTCAGTCGGTTAGTCAGCCAGTCAATAGTTGCCTGTAATTAACTGGAGCACTAAATTGCGCAAAAAAAAAAATAAAATAACCACATGGCCATGATGCGCCCTCTGTGTGAAACAAAATGGTATTGCTACCTATGTATGTATATCTATGTATATATGCTATAGAATGACTGAATGATGGGATGAACCTTGTAAAGTGGAATGAGACACTCCACAATGCATCATTGTGGAGATGAGCACGAGAGTGGCTCCAAAACAATGGCAAATTAGTTAAGGTCCTTTAAATCTGTTATTGCGTAATCAAATGCTATTGTTAACCGGTAATTCTATCTATATAAACTATATAAATATGTAATACAATTTTTCTATATTTAAAATATGTAATCAATTTATATTTTAAGCTTTTTTTTTCACCAGCTATAAAATATAAATATATTTTAAATAAATATAAATATAAAATAAAGTGCTCACGATTACTGATAAATATTGCATTAATATTTGAAATTTTTATCGATCCTTAAACTCATAAAAAAAATGTTTAATAACTTGTTTCTTGCCATAAATTCCATTCGCTATTAAATATACTTCTTTGATTCTTACTATAACTATTACATGTATTAAAAAACATTGCTTTTTGTAATTGTAAAAGGAAATTAAAATGTTTTTTAAATATACAAAACATAAATTACATACAAAATTGTATGCAGATTTTCTTCTCTTTCATGGTTGATTGGATTTTGAGCTAATATTAAATAAAAATTAATACATAATTTAAAAATCATTAAAAATTTCGACGTATCCTCATATTCAGTTGTTAATATATTTGGCAAACTTCTTGTGACGCCCCTCGCTTGTTTTTATTATTGTATATATGTATATATATGCATACATGTGTTGGAATACAATGTACATATGTATTGGTATATTAACTTAAAGCTTTGTTTTCCGAAATGCATTTCATTATACGCTTGAATGAGATTCCGATTTAGTTTCGGTATTTGTTTATATCCAAGAAGTGCAATGAGGAAATATTGTGTAAACATTGAAGGCGATTAACCCCACCCAAACCACACCTGGGGCGGAGGTCTCAATGAAATCGCATTATTTCTTTTTCATTCAATCAGATCGTAATCGCTTGGCATTTCAGTAATTGGAATTGCGTTAATAGTTTTGATAATTGTTACACTTATTACAAATCAATTTTCAAGTTCAACGAACTCGAATTATTTTTGTTATTGCCATTTTCCGCGTCAAGGAGAGAACAAGTCGATGAAAAGTTATAAAAGTTTGGAAAATTTTTATAAAAAATTCTTATCATGTGGGTCAATGACGACTTTTTGGTGACTAATTTTATGCCTACATAGAAAATAAAAAAAAACTCACTGAAATACCTCTATGACAAATTGAATCAATATAGAATATATAGTATATATTCTATACTATTATTTTATGTTTCTGCTTTTTTTTTCGATTTTCATGAACAATTGTTTATCACTTGTTGTTAACAATTAAAGTCATTCAACGCAAAAGTTTAACAAAGCAAAGTGTTCACAGTGAATAAGAATGTGAATGTGAGTGGGTAGGTGTGTGTGTGTGTGTAGGTGTTTAGTATTGTGTGGGTGTTGAATGTGAAATTTAAAAAAAAAAATGTTGGTAATGGGAACACTTCTTTTTTAGCTACTGTTAATGGCCAAGTTGATTTTCTTTTACCGAAATGAGGTCAAAACTTGTTTGGGCCTAAAGGCCAAAGTCAAAGTCTGGGCACGTTTTTGTAACCAATCTGTCTTGAAAATCAATTACCGTTAATGTCTGCGAGGTGATCTATATAAAAAATACATATATATGTTTATGTATATATATACACATACGATATGATGAAAATCCGTAAATATACTTAGTATAGCATTGAACGTGACTTGGCTATAACCAAGAAACCAACGTTAATAACAATTTCTGTGTGTGTTTTGTTAACCTCATTTCAAGGTCAGTGCATTTTTGGGACCCAACCACTGGAGAGAAGAAAAAAATTATAATTATAATAAGCATTAATTATAACAAAATAAAGATGGAATAAAAGGTAACACCAACAAAAGAAAGAGAAGAAAAACAGTTCAGCTTAGTGGTAACTACTATTTACCACATTTTAACACTTTTTTTTTCATCATTTTAATTTTCTTTGTTTGCTTCTTTTTCATCTCTTCTCTGTTTTTTTTTTTTCTTTTTTTGACTTTTTTGCACTGATGAAATCTGTCATACGAGGAAAGAGAGGAAAGATGAGTGAACCATTTTTCGACTTTCACTAGTTTAATTGTTGCAAAAAGCAAAAAAAAAACTGTAGTAATTTGTGCGACTTTACAAGATGCAAAAAAAAAAAAACTAATAAAAACACACATTGCAAAAATAGAAATTAATGATAAATAAACAAAATGTTTGAATTATATAAGAGAGAGACTTTCCTAGTGACATGACTTGATAACCAGGTTTATAGCCATGCAGTATCTTAGTATATATAGTAGATATAATATGTACATATATATAGTATATACTTATCTCAGATAAGTTAAGAATTAACTTTATAAAACTTGAATTACTTTTGCCTGTAAATGTGTTTTTCATGTAATGAGAACACTTTCTAATTTTCATTTTGCCAATTTCTTGCACATTTTTCCCTAGATGCAATTTGTTTAGAAAGGAGAAAGACTTTCTAAAAATATTGGCACAACATATTTTTGCTAGTTCTCAGGATGAGATTCCATTAAAACAGTGTCAAAAAGATAGTATAGAAGAAATATATATTTTTATGATCTGCAACCGCATGCTAAATATAATAGAATATATAAATTTTTATGGCAATAAAATATTGTCTAATTATTTTAAAAATATTTTAGAAAATTTTATACCGTTTATTTATATTTTTTTTATTCCGTTGATATCAGTTGACATTGATAAAAACTTTTGAATAGCGTCTATCTTTATAAAATTTTATATATTAGATATATTTTTAACGATATAGTTATCTATAGTATATACCTTTATATAGCTATAAGCTATATATAATATATTTAAAGGTAGAATGCGTATTTTAAGGCCAATAAGATTGTTGTTCGTAATATTATATAAATATTCCAGAAATTTTTAACTTTCTTAATTTTTAGGTTTTATAATCAAGTTTTATGCTTCAAATCTCATATATTTTAAAAGATTTCGATCATTAATATTGATATCAGCTGCAATTCTATACAAATTACAAAGATCAAGTATGAAAATAATAATTCTAGTACATTTAACAATTATAAGAAAAATTTAATATTTTATCAGAATAATGGCTAGAAACTAAAGGAAAGTATTTTCAAAAGACAAGACGAGGAGAAATTGTGGCCCAAACAAAGAGAATTTGGCCCTATACCAATACAATTACATGTACATATGTATGTGTGTTACTACGTGTGAATATGTTTATATATGTATATATATATAGTATATTTTTCTGTGAAAGATCTAGTTCATACTGACATCTTGTCTCATTGAAGGTTGCTTTCTTTCTATGTACAATTTTCCCCCCTTCACACACACACAGGCACACACACAGAATAATAACAACAAAAAATAAAGGTAAAAAGAAATAAAAACAGAAACAAAAAGCAAGAACTTTCATTCTGTTATCTAAATGGTTGGGGGTTCTCTTTCTATGTATATACATTACTTTCTTCTCTCCTTCTCTCTACCTGTTTTTGTTTTGCTTTTGACTCTAATCATATTATGACCCATTATAATGGCTTTTGGCATTTTTTATGATAAGAGAGTTACCCAGTTTGGTAACCGTTTCGCAACGAATCGCACCGCATCGCACCGCACCCGCAATCATTGATTGCGCAAAATATCGTGACTGAAAACAAAATCAAATTTTGTTTTCAAAGATTTTTTTTTTTATATATGCGTATATATAAACATAATCTTTTTGCAGGTGCAGCAGCCACATTGTCTGCTTCCTGGTAGCCATCGTCTTCGACACGACTTCAAGTTCAATTACAGCAAATTGTCATCAACTTGGCAGCGCGTCATTGGCCATGGCCCAAACGTGCAAGCCGCCCGCCCCAACCCACTCAATCCATCCTCCCCAAGCCAACTTTCACTTGATGATGCTGACTAACTCTGACTCCTGGCAAACTCCATCTACACACACACACACACACACACAGCAAGCACACACACAATTTTGTCATAATTTTTCATGTGGGAAAAATTCGCTCGTCTAAAAACGTTTTGTGAGCTTTTTGGGCAGCCTCCAACTCCAACTGGTTTGCTGGGCGGGTTTTCATTTGATTTCATTTTGTTGTTTTTCTTATTTTTTTTTTTTTTTTGGGCATATTGCAAAATTATTTCCACAGCCACGACAATGACCTTTTAATTACCCAAGAAAAAAAAAAAAGAGAGACTTGTTTCGTAAAGAGAAAAACGTGTAAAGGAAAAGCCAACTATAATGCAAAAGTGCGGAAAGACTTTAGCGTTTTTTTTTTGTTATTTGGTTTTTTTTTTGTTGTTGTGTTGGGTTTCGGTTTGCATGTTTGATGATATGCAATTTGTTTTGGCCAATTTGGCCAAGAGATAATGTTGCAGATGATGATGATGATGAAGATGCAAATGCAGTTAATGATGGCTGCAATGCCAGGAAACTTTGCTCCATGCAATTTTATTTATTTTCTTTCTTTGTGTCCATCGATAAGATTGCTTTAATCAAATTTGTAAATGCAATTTCTACCTAATTTCTAATCTGATTTTCGTCTATGATTATCAAAATTATTTGAATTGCCTGAATTGAGTTTTTATTAATACGTATGATTCTTAAGTATTTTCTGTGAAATTGGCAACAGAAAAGAGGAAATTCATATGGAAAGACCCAGCAGAATTCGATAATAATTTTTTATTGCTAATATTACCGGAAATAATACAGTTTCGGTGTTTATATTTATTATTTTAACGGACTATTGCCGGTAAACATAAAAATTTTAGAAAAATAATACCAAGAAAACCCAATCAACTATATAGAAGCTACATATGTATATCCAAAAGAATTACTCATATACTGAATGGAATACTAAATGGAAATTTTAGTATATATATTTAGCAATTTAGTCATTGATGACTGTGTAGAATCGGAAGTGCTTCTATTTTAACATTAAAAATACTTGTCACAGTGATGTTAAAATTACTAAATCTTTCACTTTGAATATTTCAAAAAATGTGCTTAATAGTTATTTAACGAGTATAGCTAAAATAAAATTAAAATAACACCATCAAAAAACCGATATATAAAGTATATACATATGTGTAAATTAAAGTATAAACATTATTTGGCAAGCGATAACCCGATAACCTGTTTAGAACTCGATTTGTATCCCTGATAAACAAGTTTCCATCCGAGACTAATATATATATATGTATATTTCCATAACCAAGTTTTTTAAATGGATTTGGGAAACAAAAAAGAAAAAAAGGTTAAAACCTTTCAGTTTTTCTTCAGTCTTAATTAAATTTGCCATAATTGCTTAACCCACTAAGTCAAATGCCGTTTAAAGTTCATAATTTATGCAAAAACTGTTCGACTTTCGTTAAAAATGTCAAGCAAAACTAAAAACAAGCAAAAAATAAAAACACCGTGTAAATCACTCTCATTAAAGACTAATAAATTAATTTGTCTTAGATTTCAGTTTGTCTATTTCTTTTTTGTCTTGTAATTTATTCATTGACCTCTACATGATGAGCTAAACTAGTTAAGAGAAATTGCTTTTCAAATTAGGTATAATTCTTGTACAACCTTGTACCACTGTGCAGAATAAAATCAGCAAAGATATGGAAACTCAATCATAAAGAGGGAAAATAGATAAATTGAGATATCATTGCATCTAGCAACAGCAAAACTAACAATTAGATATATAACTAACTATATATATATATATATATATATATATATATATATATATACAGATATGTACTATATGCAATGAAAATCGGGTCAAAGATTGTGAGATGATGCGTGGGGGCCAATTGGGCCACAGATGGCAACACAGGTTAATTAATGATTTGTACTTAATTAAGTTTTTTTCGTATTTTATTTGCTCGGTATTTATTTTTGTTTTTTTTGTTTTTGTTGGTTTTCTTTCGTTTGAAATTGTGCAACAAATAATGGCGAGCAAAAGGGAGAATGCAAAAACAAAACCAAAAATATGGTCGATTGGTAGGTTGATAGGTAGCTAACTTTCGCAGTTTGAGCGTGCAAATATTATATGTGTATACAGTTAGTTAGTAAGTTTCGGTTAGTTGGCCGCTTAGTGGATGTTTTTCGTTTAGTTGGAGTCTTATGTAGTGAAATACTTGCCATAGATTTAAACGGAAACTCACCCATGAATTATCTCGGAATTGTGACATATTTGCGGTGGACATAGACTGGACGGGCCACGGGGCCACCCAGCCAATTGTTTAAACGTAGACGTAGGTGATTCTGACTTTTGATTCTGATTCTGTATTGGTATATATATATATATAGATATATATAGGAATTATGTGATATTGGGATTTGGTATTAAAGATGATACTTTTAATTTCTATAACAGCACAGACAAATAAACAAACACACACACACACATACACACATAAATAAACAGTCGCATACACTGGCTCACAGATGCAGCTAAGCGTAACGCATTTTGAGATACTTTTTGTATCTTTTTTTTGGTTGTTTTTTTTTTTTTTTTTTTTTTGCAAGCACTCAGCCGAAACTGTGAGCAGCACGATTATGTTAAACAATGGGACAACTATGTATAACACACACACTACACACACTCACACACACAGTAAATCACTGTACTACCAAAGCAATTAATTTACATTTGCCAGTTGCTGTCAGTCGATGCAGTTTCAAATCAGAAAATAAAAAAAAAATAACATAAACAGAGGCAAGAAAAAAAAGGCCAACAATGATTACAGCAAGCGAGCAAAAAAAAAAAAAAATAAAAACACGTTAATCGCTTTAATCAAAAATCGTTACCAAAATATCACGCGCGTCTCTCGCAACGGAACGAACTGAGCTTGTCGAGTTTGCGCCGCTAACTGAACGAACGGTGAATGTTAACGAAGCTCACCCTCATTCGGAGTCAGACTTATCTTCGTCGTCGTCGTCGTTGTCATCGTCGGCGTCAGCGTCGCCGTCGTTTGGCAGTTACGAACTTTCTAAACGCTTTTCAATACTTCTTTCTGCTCATCGGACGATCGCTTGGAGCTTTGGTGGGGTTTTTCTTTTCGTCATCGCGTACAAACACGTCCGATGGAAAACTAGAGAAGTACAAAAACTATCGGTAGGACATATAACTAATCAACTTTAATATAACCTCAGATATTCATCACCTGTAATATATCGTCTGCCAAATTCCATCTTAATTCTATTTAAAATATAACAATTTTTTATAGTCTATACATACATACATACATACATATATGTATATATAAGCTCAAACTTTGATAATTTAATGTAATAAACGATTTAATTGCGTATACGTAAAAGATACTATATATATTAGTTATAATATCTTGTTTACCAAATTTTATCTTAATTCTATTTTAAATTTTACAAATACAATATATTCTACTATATAATTAATACATACAAGTTCAAACTTTAATATTTTTGTGTAATAAATCTTTTAATTGCGTATACGTAATAATAGAATCTTTAGATATCGGCTATAATATAATATCTCGTCTTTCAAATTTCGTCTTATTCTATTTAAAATTTTGAAAGCACAATATTTTCTACTATACATACATACATATATACATATATACAAGTTCAAACTTTAATATTTTTGTGTAAAAAGGGATTTCATTGCGTATACGTTATAGAAACTTTAGCCTTCGGTTATTTACATAGTTGAATTTTGAAAAAAAAAAGAAACTAATAAAAGAATATAAGAAATAAAATAAAAGAAAGATTCTAAGGCACGATAGCTAGATTATTATTCTACCTATATGAGGCATAAGTTAAATTTATTTTATATAAATATTTTCTCACTTTTTTTCCCAAAAAGTTTTAAAATTTTAATGGGAGAGATATTTAACTAGAAATTTTATAAACGTTGTTGTTAACAATTAACAGAATTTATGGGAATATAATATATATAAATATATATAAGAAATGAATGATCAACTTAATAGTTAAGTCACTTATTGTGCCCATTCAAAATGTTACCAACAATGTACAGACACACATTCCTAATGAACTATTGCTGGTGGCATCAGTTGTTACCAAGCCCCTCGAGCTGTGGAATCCAATGATTCCGGTTCTAGCTGCTAATTATCATTGCTCTCAAACTTAAGCTTTTCGAGCTTCAAAGCATTGCCGTCTCGTATTTGTTTATACATATAAATATTTTTTTGTATGCATTCTTATGCAGATGAAGTTACTGAAGCGATATTGTTAGAAACTAATTACTTAAATCATCAGATTTCTATTTGGTGTTAGCTGACATAAGGAAGAAGATTCCTCACCAACTGATTAAATCCTTTCTCTTCTAGTAGTATGCTAAGATAAATTAACTCAAGAATCAGCCAAGTTCTAAATCAATTTATTTTATTTAAAAATGAACTGATAAGTTTCAAAAGCTTATACTCTTTTATGTATAAAAATTAAACTTAAGTTATGGTGTTTTAGAAGATGACTAAACTAAAATCATATCTAGTTCAATTAAATTTCATTTCTATACTTACTATATTTAATATTAGTTCAGATGCGGATTCCCTTAGTCAAGTAAAACACAATTTTTAAGTTGAAATACCGAAAAAAATATACGTTTATTTACTCCATTTATAGAGTTGTCCAGAAATCGTAGGTATATAATTTAGCAATTTTGTTTTTTCTTTTAGTGGATGACAATTTTGCTATTTCAAATTTTGTGTCAAATGTTAGTTTTTTTTTTGTTTTTCTCTTTTTAATAGTTTTATAATTGGTTTTTGTTTTGCTTCTTTTTTTTTTTTTGTTTAGGTTTTTGCGTTACATTTGTTTTAGCAACTGGGCAAAAATATAGATGGATCATTAAGTTTGAGTTTTCGTTGAAGTCTTTAGATAATGATTATGAATATAAATATATATTGTAGGTATATTACTTTGAAGAGTCAGGATTGCAGCGGTATATGTGATAAGTTGTAGTCTGCGTGGTGTGTAAGTGTGTGTGTGTTTGTGTTTGTATAGTGAATCAATTTTTACAGCTGTGTGTATATATCTACAATGTATACTGTGTATGTATACATATACACCTATGTATGTATATATATATTTATATAGATATTACTTAGTGTTTAACCGACAACAACATCCTGAACTTTTCGTAAACCATTTCCATTTTTTTTTCACTTGTTTTGCTTATCTTTTCACTTGCCCATTTAATCAAAAATCGAAAATAAAGTCAAACGAACAAAAACGAAGAACTGGAAAAAAAATAAATGTTTCTAATGTAATTTCAAATTGTAATTTTGTTCATATATTGAATATTGTTTGTTAATGCCATAAATTTTGGATTTTCCTTTTTGAAAATACTATATTGTTCATCATTTCTTTTTTTATTTTTGCCTATGTTTTTATTTATTTTTTTTTTTTTTGGTTTTTCAATTTTTCTCGTTTTGTTTAATGCTTAAGTAAAATTGAATCAAATTCCTCAGTGCTTGCAGTGCATACTTAATTTTTTGTCTGGTTTTTTTCCTTTGCTTTAGTTTTCGATATTAACATTAAGCTTAGGCTAGGAAAAAAAATAGATACCAATATTTTTTTTTGCGTACTTCTCCTTCATATATATTTAAATATATATATATATATATGTATGTATATATGCATATAATATCTACGTATATTTTACAAGCTTAAAGTTTGAAATTAGTTGTAATTAAGACTGATATATACAAAACATTTAGTTGATTAAGTTAAAGTTACTTTACGTTAGTTTAGTTTAGTTTAGTTTAGAACTTTTCGATAGCAATACTTTCAGACTTGCAGAGTTTGAATTGAATATATATATATATATATATATATATATATACTTGTATATGGAAACAATATCGATCAATCGAACTCGATGTATGGGATGGATGATAAATGATAAATCAAATGTATATATACACACACTTTAAAGAGTTTCCGTTTTAGTTATATTTTCTGTTTTGTTTGTTTTTAATAAATAAAATTTGATTTTTATTCTTCTCTTGGATAATTATATAAATTAATTACATATACATATATATACATATATGTATATTGTTTTGGTTTTACTTTTCTTAATAGATCTTTTATTCCATATTCCATATACCATACACCATCATATCTTCGTTTCGTTTCTTTTTTTTTTTTGTTTGAAACTTTTACAATTTCTGTTGCCTTAAGAGCTAAAAAATGTTTCATAAGACTTGCGTTTCATGCGTTCCTCAAAATATATATATATACATACATATATATATACACTAAAACACATACATATATATATATGCGTTTTGGTGTGCATTTATATATTTATATATATGTATATACATACATATGTATTGAGTTTATTGTTATATACATTTATTTATGTGCACTCAAATTAATTTGAAAATGCTTGAAAAATATATATGTATATAATTTATAGTTTGGCTTTTGGACCCGGTTGTTCTCCGAACAAGTGTGTGTGTGTGTGTGTTGGTGTGGATGTGAGTGTATTTTTGTATGTGTGTGTGTTACAAAATAAAATTCATCCTTACATCCTCAAACTACAATTTCAACTTCGGTTTCGAAAAAAAAAAAACAAAAGAATGACGCATAAATTTTGAAATTGATTAGCAAACGTTTTCCTGGTTTTTTTTTTCTCTTCTTTTGCTAAAATTCACTAGATTGTCATTTGCTAAATATATATAAATATATGTATTAAATGTAGTTGTATTTTGTATTAGCAGTTGTATTTGTAATTGTATTTGTATTTGCATTTGTATATTACGGTATTATCATACTTCTTTCGTTCAAATCAATCTGCCTTTACTTTTATTCGTTCATTCTTCTCTAAAAAATTCTATGTCTAAATCAGAATCGTTAGCAATTTGGTAATAAATTTCATTTTCATGTCTACGGGGGCATTTTCCTGCATGAAATGAAATTTGAAAAACCAAATTTTTCTTGTTTTAATTTTCTTGTATTTTTTTTTGTAAAAATTTTGCATTATTCCTTATTGTTGAAATCCAAAACATAATTACGCTTTATATATATATATATATATATATATATATATATATATGTATATATATATATATAATATGTATCTTTGCTTCAAATCCAAATTGGCCTCGGGGATATGCCATAGCTAGAGCCATAAGCCGAATGGCTTAAAGCCAATTTGAAGTTAGCAAAAATTTCTCGACTTAGTTTTTCCCTATTTCGATTTGGTCAAACTGTTATTTAATTGACACTTGAATGCAAATGAAAGAAAAATGAAAGAAATCTCTACTGTACATCAATCTATTATTATTTTATATTTATGTATATATATATATATATATATAATTGATAAAATATTTGATATATCTTGTATATATATATATATTTGTAGGTAAATATATATGTATCTAAACTATTTTGTTGTTTTGGTATTCCTGTTTTTTTGTTCATTTGTTCATTGTTTTAGAGTCTTTAGTTTTGTTTGTATTTGGGACAAAAAAGTTTTGGATTTATAGGACGGGGTTAAGTCTTAAGAAGAAGAAGAAGACGGGTTGTGCATTCGAGTGTGTGCTTGGGACTCTGCTAAGCGTGTGTGTGTGTGTCTGTTTAAGAGTGTGTTTCTTTGAGATATATTCTAGATTTTTACACAATCAAGTTTCTATTAGTTGCTCTTCTATATATATGGTAAATGTATATATATATATACTATATACTATATATATATATAAACTTGCTGCTGCTGTAATCTGCTTTCTTATTTGATCAACTTGAATCCAGTTAAATTTACAAAGAGTATTCAAGCAATTGTTATATTAATTTTATAATTAAATAGTGCTGACTGTTTAATTAATATCAATTTTTGTTTTGCCTTTCGCTCACAATTCAAATTAAAATTGTTAAATTTAAATTTAGATATCACAATTTAAACATTATATATTTGATGCCAAAGAGTAAAATATAAAATAATAATATTAACAAACCCAAAACTAAATATAATGATCAATGCCTAATATCTGATCCCTAGCCCATTTTAGCTTGATTTTTGAATTATATAAAGGACTATCAAATAATTTTTTGTCTTAAGTTGTTTTATGGATATAGCCGAATAATCAACCGATACAGAATCAAAATTTGAAAATACTGATTTTTATATTGCAATACAGTTCCAATCAAATATAACTGTTTCGTTTTCTAAAATATCAAATGGTTGACTCGATTATTATCGAGTTTGAATACTAAAATACAAACAATCAATATCTCCAGATGCAAGAAACTTAATTTTTTCTTATGTTCAAACTTTTAGAAATATTTTAAATCAAGTTTATATTAAAATTTATTAAAATTTTTAATATTTTTGCAACTATAACTCGATATACAAGATACAATTTTCGGTTAATTAATATACTTATTAATCATAAAAAAAAAACAAAAAAAAAAAACAATTCATTAATCGTGGGCTAGAGTTTAGATAGTTTTTGGCATTTGATCAATTGAAATTCATGTTCAAAGTTTCAATTGAAGAAAATTGCATAATTATAATTATTATTTATATCATTTCATATAATTATTTTTTTGTTAATGTGCTAAATATATATGTATGTAGGTTGAGTGCTTTTCCTTTGCTTAATTTACAAATTAATTAATTAATGGTTTTTACGTTTTCCATTCTTATAATTTATAATGCATTATTTATTTGCATTTTTTACTTACTAAGACACACAAAAAAAGTCAATAACTATAATTTTTCATTACATTTTTTTTTGTTGTTTTTTGTTTTTTTTTTTTTTGTTTTTGTTTAGATTCTAGTCTGAACTTCCAAATGCATGAAACGCTCTTGACCTTTAAATTAGTGGAATGTTTGTGTTGTTTTTTTGTTTTTGTTTGTTTTTCATAAGTTACATATATATATATTTAATTTTTTATATATTAATGTAAATTATACAATTATTTACAAAGATAGTAATTAATTAAATTTTTATTTTCCCAGTTTTGCGATTGGCAGAGAAAGGAGAAAGTTATCAAGATTAGAAATAATCAGTTTCAGTTTTTCATTTGTTTGGAGTGCATAAGGAGGGAAGCTTTAAGGATAGATGTGGTGTGTATGTGGTGTGGTGTGTGTGCCTAGCCATAAGATCTACATGGATGGGTGTGATGACGATTTATTCGAATCGGATTTAGTGTTGACATTGACCGCCCAGCTGCCCATGCCATCACCGGTTCCGTGTTCGAATTGGATCGAGTAATGTGGTTGCAGTTGCTGATGTTGTTGTTGATGCTGCTGCTGTTGCTGCTGCTGCTCTTGTTGCTCTTGCTGCTTACTTTCCAAATAAGTGGCTATCTCATTGGCATTCTTATTAAAGGCCACCATCATTGCTGTATTCCCATTAGAGTCGCGTGCCTGCAAATTGGCTCCGGCTGCCACCAGCATAACACAAATATCCCGACGATTTTGTTCAGCGGCAATATGCAAGGCAGTTTGACCGCTAAATATATATAAAGAAAATATATTTATATGTATAATATATAATATTATTGCAAGACATACCGATCCTTATCCGGCATATTGATGACACGTCGTGTGGCACAGGAAATGATATATTTGACAATGTCCTTATGGTTGTATTTGCAAGCAAAGTGCAGAGCTGTCTGTCCATTTTTGTTCACTGATTGTAATGAGTATCCTTGTTCATGTAGTGCACGTAACTGTAAAATAATATAATACAAACAGAAGAAAAATGTTTAAGTCTTAGCCATTGATTAACCTTATGCCACTAATATTAGTGGCATAAGGAAATGTTACGTAAATTGGCCAATAAATTGGGTCAAATTGAAATTGAAATCCACTAATATCACTTGCTAATTATGAAAACAAAAATAAAAAATATAAAAGAACTATTTAAATAGAATTAATTATAATAGATGAACTACCATATTGAGATCGCCGCTCTGGGCTGCTAGTAGTACGGCATCGGAAGTTTGCTCCAGAATAGGGCTGTTATATTTATATATATTAATATATATTTGTACGTGTATATGTGGGAGTGTCAGTGTGTGTGTATGTGTGTTTGTTTTGTATATGTTGTGTGTGTGTGTGTGTGTGTGCATAGAAATGTAGAGAAAACAAAAAGAAAAATTCAAGCATCAGTTTTATATTAAATTTGTACTTGTTTTTTTTTACTTCATTCTATGTAAGACTTTCTTTATTTATATATGTATGTATTTGAGAACGTGTGTAAAAGTAAAGTTCAAAGACAGAGAAAGACAGAGATAGAGAGAGAGTGAAAGAGATGAAAAGTAATATACAGAATACCTGAATCCATAACCAAAAACATCTTCATTGAAACTGAACAAACGATCTTTGTTGCTGCATGCACAGATCAGAAATTTACAAATAATAAATATTATAAAAACAATAATAAAAAATATTTATAAAATAACAAATTTAAATGAAGAAAATTAAAGAAAAGTATAAAGAAATCGTTACACGAAAACTTGTTTTCTTCCATTTTAACCAAATATTTTTGGAAATGTTTCAGTTTTTGTGTCACGACAAAAAGAGATAGGAGAGAGAGTTCAAGTATATACATACATATATTAAGATATATATATATATATATATATATATAGAAAACTATATTTTGTCGATATGTATATGTATGACAAAAAGCGCCAATTTTCAGAGAGAAAGAAGAAGTAGAGATAGAGAGAGAGAGATAGATATAGAGAGAAAGCCAAGTGGGAAGGACAACATTAAAAATTATCCCTTTCATTTGGTTCCGAAAAATTTTGTTTTCATTTTCGATTTGCTTGCAAATGATGATTGAAATGAAATTTGAAGTTTTCTCATTTTTTCTTTTTTTTCTTTTACCTCTTCCATTTCATCACTTTTATGGGCTTGGAGCCAATTTGTAAATCCTCATCTTTAAATGAAATTATTTTTTTCAAGTGTATTTTATGTATGCGTGTTTGCATGTTTGTGTGTGTGTGTGTGCGTGTGTTTGTTTATATGTATTCGTGTGTAAAAATTTAAAAAGAAAATTTATACAAAATTATTAGTATTTGATTATTATATAAGAATTATTTACAATAAACTAAAATCATAATTCGGAGAGGAATTCAATTTTAAGTGTAGGAAAGAGGAATGGGATTAACTTCGATTTTCACCGAAGATAAATATTTATATCCTTGCAATTAACTAGTTATATATCGAAACATAATATGGCTTCCTATAAAGTTCATATATATATATATATATACATATATATATATGTTTTTGATCCATAACTCATATCAATCAAGCGACTATCAGATATTTATAAACCGATCTTTAAATCAAAAAAATATAGTACATTTGAAAGATAATTGAGAAATTTATGAATGAAATTTGGCAATTGAATCTGAAGAGAAAAGTTTAAAATTTCTTTAGAGATTATTCCTGTTTATTTATAAAATTCGAAAAATGCTGTTTTCTTTTTTTAAATAGATATAGAATAATAGGTATGCATTACTTTTCTAACCTGATTTTTGTTACATAAACTTTATAAAATTGGAAAGTTTTGTAATTTATCATAAAATCAAATTCCTATTTCTATTTTAAATTTCAACTCTAATCGATTTTGCAAGGATATAGAACATATTGAATAGGTGGATAATATCTGGTTTTATATATATCTATATATAGTAACTACAGACCTACCCGTTTATGGGGTCTTATTGTTTAGTTATAATTTCTTTTTATTGATTTTGTTTTTTTTTTGGGTTTCTTGGTTTTATTTTTTTTGTGGTCTTTGTTTTTTTTTTTGGATTGGGTTTTTGTGTTGTAGAACGGAATACGGTTTAGTCCTTGCTGTTTAACTGTTGGTTAAGTTATGGGATTAAAATCGTTGGCACAAATCAAATATATGAAAATTATTTTCTCTACTTACATGGCAAAGACTAATCTGTATTCCAGTCCTAACTGATGGATGGATGGATGGGTATGCGATAAATGTATATCAGGGATTGAGTAATGTTGGGATAAGGGTTTAAGGTATGTTAAAGGTTGTTAAAGCATGCAAGACAATATACGAAACGTAATGGTAACGGTAACGGTAACGATAACGGTTTTGTTTTTTCTTCTTTTTTTGATTAATTAAATTAAAGTTCGATGCGCTTCTTGCGATAGTGCAGATGACAGAACATGCGTCTATCTAGATATGGCTGCTGCTCGGCCACCTGCTGCTGATATACATCCAAGCGTTCTTGCAGCGTCATTTGCTGTTCAATTGACGCATTTGGAGTCCGCATTGGTGGCCAGCAGCCAGCTAATAGAAGCCTACCCGTACTGCCGGCTGGGCCACGTCCTTGAGCCTGATCCATTTGACGTCGTTCATTTTGTGCCTGTCGTTGAGAGAAGGCAGCAAAAGATCGCTCCTGATCCGGTGTCTGTGGCATTGTGGCCGCCTCATGATCAAGTATATAGAGCTCATCGATGGCAATATCGCATATATAATGCAAATGCTCTTGGGCCCGATCAATACGAAAATAGTGTTCCGCAGTGCAGGCTTTTATAACAAAAATAAAAAAAAAAAAAGAAACACACGAACAATTGAAAAATTTTATATTATTATTATTTAAATATATTATTTACCGTCAATGAAACACCAATCCTGAGAGACCTTTGGATAGGATATGGACTCTTCAAATTTATTATTCAACATGTTGCGCACATGTTCGAGATCGCATTGAGATTCAATTTCAATTTGACCCAATTTATTGGCCAATTTACGTAACATTTCCTTATCGTAATGATATTGCTCATATTGTTGCATTGTCACACGTAAAATGTTCAATTGAAGTTTCTCCAGGGGATTGACTCTGTAATATCAAAAAAAAAAGGAAATAATTATAAAAAAAATGTACAAATTTAAAGTATACTTTTAGGCTCTTGGGGGTAGGAAAACGTAAGCACAATAATTAATATAAATAATCAAGAAGAGTTAATTTTTTTAAATATTATTTAATTAAAAATAAGTTAATTTAAAATCAAACTGATAAATCTCAGTTGCTGCTTTGATTTACTATAGCTATAATTCTAAACACAGTAAAAACAAAAAAAAAAAAGAAAGGAAAACAAAAATAAACGTAACGAATTGCTATTTCGGTTACGTTTTTCAGTCTGCTTTTGACACATTCAGACATGAGAAGGTGCATGTTTGTACATGTTTGTGTTGGTGAGAGAGAAGGAGAGAGGAGCAATAGATGGTAGATACTCACTGTACATCGCCGCGTCCATGCTTACGCTTGGCCAACATGAGCGCCTTGTTAAGCAATTCAATCTCAATGATGGAGGGCTTGACGCGACAGGCTTCGCCATCAACTTGCATGGGTATGGTACGCTTGGTTATAATCCTGGCCTTGCGGCACTGACAGATGCAGGTGCCATGCATGCCCGCCTGGAGCATTGGTAGCTGATAGGTGGTAAGACCCACCACCTCCATTAGGCCATCATCAATTGATGGTTTCGATTGGCCAAAGGAATCGTTCCATGGATGTGTGCCGCCGCCATAGCTATGGGATTTAAATTGACGCACATAGATGATAATGATGATGATAACGATGATGATGATGATGATTACTAAATGTCCAATGATTTAACAACAAATTCAATCGATTATTCTCACCTGGGTATATTGAGAAAGAGTACGGCATGACAACCAGCATCGCGTAACTTGCCAGTAAAATCCTGACCATCGCATTCGAGTGTTACCCATTGGGATAGATTGCGATATTGACGTAAAATTAAATCCTTACCACCCATTTGGCCATAGTACATTTTGTTACGTAAACGTGAATTGAAACGTTCCGGATGTGCCTCGCGTGCCTCATGAAATTCCAATGCAATATGGGCATCGACACCAAATGAAAAATAATTATTAATCACATTTAGTGGTACATTTGGTTTACTTCGATCCACATGATCATCGGTAACATCATCATTGGGTGTAACCTTGACACGCCAGCGATCCATTAAAACGCATTGCGACATTCCAATTTCACGTAAGATTTTACCAATCGGTTCATCCGTATAGCCCTAAAAAAAAAAAATAATATAAATTTTATTTAACAGAGAAACCATTTATCTACAATAGTAAATTTTTAGTTAATTTATCTGATTAATAGGATATTAAAGAAGGAATATTTAACTTACCCCACCCCAACCCAGGGAGCGAGCGAGATCATTGCCAGTGCCCAAGGGCAAAACACCAACAGCTGGTACCGGTTGTAATGGCGGATGTATTTGATCTAATACAGATAATACCCATCCCACAGTTCCATCACCGCCACAAGCAAGGACACGTAAATTTGGAGCCTTACGAAACATATCGAGACTTAAATGAGAAAATATTAAATTTTGTATATTATTAAACGATTTAATTATTAATTAATTTGATTATACTTACCCCATTTTGGGACCACCTTGAGTTAGATCAAACACTTGACGTGGATTAAGTAAATGTTGAAATTTACCCAACAATTTGACACCTTGATTACCTCCGGATTTGGGATTGATAAAGACAATGACCGGTATTACCTCCGGTGATGGTATTGGCTTAACAATAAAAGCACGTGGCTCCTTCTTCTCCTCTTTGCCCTTTTGACGTTGCTTTTGAGTTTGCTTTTTACTTTTGCCACCACCACCACCGCCCCCAGATGGGCCACCAGTTCCGCTGCCAGCTCCACCGCCTGCATTGTTCTTATTGCTAACACGTATCGAGGACTTAAAGTTACCCTTATTGGGCAACTTAACAATCCACGATGGTGGCACAATAATCGGTGCATAGTTGCCTAGAATGATAAGAATATATAAATATATTTATATTGTATATATAGTGTTAAAGATGAGCCACAATGATCCTGGCTACAAGTTAGGCCAAAGAGAATGACAAAAAAACAGCTAATTGAGTGTGCGTGTTGCTTGGAAAGCTAAATTTAATTTGACACCTTTAAATGCAACAACAACAACAACAAAATACAAAAATAACACTGAAATACACTCGATAAGGAAAATTCAGTGGCTATTCTCTCTCTCTCTCTCTCTCTCTCTCTATCTCTTCATTCTCTAATTCTGTACTTCTTGGCATTCACGGACATACCAGAGAGCAATTATGAATGCCACAAAAGGGTGCCCCTCCCCCACCAACAGACAGTGGGTCATAGAACAAAAGAAACTCTTGGCTAACATTTCTATGTGAGATGATGTCGTGAAATAACTCGATTATAAACGCAAATTTCATTTAAAAGAAATTATTATTTTTATAATGGTTCATTTTAATGTTGACCAAATAAAAATATATATTTTTATAATGGTTTATTTTAATTTTGACTATATGAACAGAATGTATAAATAAATATCGAAGAAGCCAAGACTTCTATTTTATTGCCATTTCAGTTACAATTTTTATATTATATAAGCATAACTAATAAAAAATCATAAAGATGACTTCTGCAAATGTCAAATTAAAAAATAATAAATCTTATAGTAGTTCGATCTGACCAATTTTTAAACTTGCTAAACATAGACATATAAAAATCTTATCAATATATAGCTTAAAATTCAAGATCTAAATCGTGCGAAGAAACAGACAGACAGACAGACATCGTCTCAATCGACTCTGTTGTTGATGCTGAACAAGAATATATATACCTTATGGAAACGGAAATGCTTATATTTATGGATTACAAACAATTTACCAATTTTATGATATCCTCTGCAAAAAGTGTGAAAAAAAATTAAAGAAAAATTTTAAGAAAATGGGGAAAAAGAGGTTTTTTTAATCGAGAAACCAGTTTTTGTGCTAACAAGAAATACATCCTCCCTATCTCTCTATCCATCCTCCTATTTTTCACCATTTTTCTATTAGCTTATTAAGCAATTTTATTAAATTTATTTCGACTTTGTCAACTTTCTTTGAAGCAAATCTATTTCAGTTTTTTAGTTCATATTTAATGACAAATTTGAAGATATTACGATGGCATACATTTTTTGCTATCACGATGCCATCACTAAAAAAGAAAATCGTATTAGATCCGGAGATGCGGTTGGTTAAAAAGCTGGCAAAACAAAAGGTCGCCCAATGGATGCAAGAGAGATGCTGCGACGTGTCCATGAGGTCTTCCATGTCTGTCAGCAATGGAGAGTGGGGGAAGGGGCCAGAAAAAAAAAAATGAGATGGAACCGTCTGCCTCTCCCCATCCTTTCACATTTCATCATCCCGCACACACACACACACACTCACACACAGACACAGTTGATGGTCCAGTGTTTCAGTCAGTGTGCTAGTAATTGTATTTTGCGCTTTATTTTGTTGTCTTGTCTCGTCCGGCATTGTCTGTGTGCCTCGGATGCCTTGTTCTTCATTCTTATTCACATTTCTGTCATTGTCTGTATATATATATGTATCTATGTGTGTGTGTGTGTGTGCGGGCTAGTGTGTGTGTAATGCGATGCTACGAGAGTGTGTTAACAAGACGCTCATTGAGACACTTTATAAAAATGTGCGGGCCATGGTTCCCTAAAATGGGCGTGGCATCATCGAAATCCAAAAAAAAAAAAAAAAGAAAAGAAAAAAATAATCAAAAGGGGGGAAAGAAAAGCAACGGAAAGAATCTGTCTGCAAAACATTTTGCCATCATAAGCAAAGAAAAAATAACAAAAATCTTTTTTAATCAGTTTATAGTTTGATTATTATTATTAATTTTTTTTTTTTTGCTTTTTATTGTTTTTTTTTTCTAATTTTTTTTGTATCAACATTATAATTTATAATTGAAAATGGGTGTAATAAAAAAAATGTATCTCTTTATAAACTAAGTGAGTTGACAATTAAAAATTTCTTGCTAATTTCATGTTTAGTTTTTCTTTTTGAAAATTTTAAAAGTCTTTTTCCGATCAACCATATAGCTAAGAGCGGCAGCAACTGTTGTTAAACCGGTTATATACCAAAGTCCATGAAGCATCGGATGATCCATATAATTCCATATGGGTGCACCAAGACTAATCCCAATGGCTGCCAATTGAACACAAGTGTTCACCTTACTTATTAATGTCGGCTCCAATTGGGCAGTCACATGGCTAACATCAAAATAACGCTTTAAGGTTTTTGGTGGCGGTAAACTTATATAACGTACTGTTGAGCCAGCAGCTAGCAAAAATATATCACGGAATAGTATAGTTCCAGTTAGCCACATTGGCAATAAGTCAGTTTGATAAAGTGATATAACAAGTATACTCATTAAAAATTTATCTGCCATCGGATCAAGAAATGATCCAGCCTTGCTGGCCTGTGAGGGCCAACGTCTTGCTATTTGTCCATCCAAGAAATCGGTAATACCAGCTATTGTTAATAGAAACATACCCATTGTAAAATTACCCTGAACTATCACATAACCAATATACGGTGAGGCTATGGCACGACTAATGGTCAATAAATTTGGTATTGTCATTATATTTTCATGTTCCTCTCTGATCTTGTCAACCTTTTTGCGTAAACTTTCTTGGGCCCTCACACGTGCCGCACATATATCCTTAACCATCACATTTTTACGTTCAATAAATCCAGCCTTCTGCTTATCAATTAGATTCTGAAGCATATTACGTCCCTGGATGGTCCGATATTGTAACGATTGCTTCTTAGCATCGCCATATAAACGCAAATTGTTAACATCCCAGTTCCGGCGTTGCTTAATATCCAGAAATGAGATACGTATAAATCCAGTTGCAGCAGCATAACGATTTACGGAATTCACAAGGCTATTGCCACCCACTCCAAAGACATGTCCCAATGCGGTGGATCTTCCCAGGTGCAAAGCACCGGCACTCAATGGACGTTGCATTTGACGGAATAGGATTGCAGACAGCATTTTTTTTGGTAAAAAAAAAAATAATCACACAAAAAATTTTATGCCAATATTCTCTTCTTTGGTCTATTCTTCAATAGTTATTAGCGTTGCCAGATGGGTCACCTCAACTTGTCAGATTACAAAAATATATATATCAACTAGAGAGAAGAAGGAAAGGGTAGAATTCCCGATTTTATGCAGAATCTTCGTGTTTTAAACAAAAAAAAAAAAAAAAAAAATTATGTAGAAATTGTAATTCAGATCGAAATTATTGAAATTATAGGTAAAAAATATCCAAAAGTTTGTCTTTCTAGTGTTTAAAAACTAATGCCTGTGTGAGGCATGTGAGAGGAGTATTCAAAAAATAAAATGTAATGGAGCACTAGATCCCAAAAATTTCTATAAAAAACATATTTGGTTTCAAAAAAAAAAAAATTTGATTGGGGAATTTTCAAGTCAGAATTCTGAGTTTCTTAATGCTTCCATTTTTGTTTTTTTTGTTGCATTTTCGACAGAGTTTGTTTAATATAGATAGATAGATAAATTGCATTTTTAACAAGATAATATAGGAAAAATTAAATTTTTATATACATATATACATATATGCAATTCGATCTTGTCTGATCTCGACTATAAAGTGTATGTTTAAATTATTAAATTAAAGAATTTTGTATTGGTAAAAACGTGTTTCAAAGTTCCCTTAATCATATCTTGTGCAATATTTGGCATCAATATATATTTCTATCTATCTATATGTCAGTAAAAATACCATAATCTACTAAAATCAGAAAAGTTTTGTTGATCTTTTCTTAAATCAGAAAAGTTTTGTTGATCTTTTCTGATTTAAAGCGACTAATAATTTTAAATATATTTTTTACTAGTAAATCATTTTTTTTTTTCATAAAAGTAACAATAATAGCAATCATTACAAAATCTTTCAACGTGACTTCACAAAAATTTGAAAAACAAATAAATAAATAATTATAAAAGTTTTTGTGTTCCAAAAAAAAAAAACAGTTTAAAAACGGTTAAAAAATTGGTTATATTATATTTGGTTGTAAAAAATAACATTAAATGATGAATGAGAAAGTTTTTTGTTTCACATTTTTCGATGAAACCCAACAGTTAATAAAAAATTCATAAGAAATGTCGAAATTGAAATAAAAAGGAATCCTTCGATGAGCTATTTGTTCCTTATGTTTTCGAAAAACTATAAATTTCATCTACTGTGCGATTTCGATTTAAATTAAAAAAATCGAATTTAAAGTTTCGTAAGTACTTTACTTATCGTTGATTTGGCCTTACAAATTCCAAATTTATTTATTAGATACGCTTTAAAATGCAAAAAAAGAAAATATTGATTTTTAACTACTTTTAAACACATTTATCACTATAAAGAGATCAGAATTCTTACAGATTATGTATACCATATAATAGAATACTTTTTTTTTCAAAGCTATTGAACTAATGGAACCAACAGAATTAAGGTAAATGAACCATTTTGTAAAGGGGAAATAAACGCAGGCACCTGCAATCCGAGGCCCACAACTATGTTACACTTTTAATCAGTTTACCTTGGTTAAAAAGGAAACGAGCAAACATAAAGAGAGCGAGAGCGAGAGAGAGAAAGAGGGAGAAACGAGAGTGAAAAAGGGTTAAACTAAAGTCTATGGTCTGAGTTTGGTTTTTACGCACAAATTTTAATTAAGTTAACGGGCCGCAATTTATATTTGCATGCGCGTCACGTAATTAATCAAAGGACAATGGGCAGGAGAGAATAACGAGTGAACGAGAGACAGAGAAAGAGGCCAAGAAGATGGATAATAGCATAAGAAAATACAATACAATACAGTATATATATGTAAATATATATATATATACATACATATATGTATAATAAGTAACTTACCCAAACGACATTCCTCTCCAATTTTTGCCTGATTGAAACAAGTCTCCTTGTTGTGATAGATCTCATGACACCAGGCACAGGACAATGCAACAATCTCCTTTGAACCAAATAGTTTACTCTGTACAGCCTGTAGAAAATGGGTTAAAAAAATTATTATATATATTATATATAGAGTTATTATTATATTGATAATCACCTTGCCGCATTGCTTGCATTTGCCCTTCTCCATTTTGCGATGGACCCAATGATGATGAGTGGTTGTCTGCTCTCTATATTGCCGTATTCCCACATCCCGATATGTTGGCTTACACGCTAGTTGAGTCTTTTCATTCACAATTGGAATGCAATTCTGATGTGCAATCAGCTGACAGGCCGAACATTTCATTCGCTGTCCGCTTTTCTGTAAAATTTAAAATACATAATCAATTTCCCATTTGGCAAATGTCAGTTTACATATTTCGATTCCATTTTGTCCTTTTTTTTTTTTGCATTTTTCCAATTTTCCCTAATTTAATTATACCCAGACAGCTGACAACCACAAAAAAAAACTCCCAACGAAAACCTGTGTAAAGTCTGCAAAACTTAAAACAAACACAAAAAAAAAACATAAAACAAAAAAACCAAAACTATTTATTATCTGTCAAATGAAAATTCATTTAAGTGATGAATTGTTGTAATCGAAGGGAGGCAATTTATTTATTGAAAGTTATTTATTTGAAAGTTACTAAATTGTAAAAATATTCTGATATATGTTTATCAATTCTTAAATATATATACAATATAGTTTTATTTTATCCAAATCCTTAGACTTATTATATAATTTAAATCGATAATCAATCAATCGTTATAGAGTAAAGGACTTTTACAGTTAATTAAGTTTCAAAAAGAAAAGAACCAAAAAAAAAAAAAAAATTGATGGCTTGATGTAATAGTTTATTGGTTAATATGTTCATTAAGAGTCTAATATGAGACATGTTTCTAATGCGAATGTGTTAGACGAGTTCTAATTAAGTCAACTTCATGACATAAACTTATTGGGTTAGAGGCAGCCATCACAACTTCATCACTATATCATCCCACTCAAAGGCCTCTTTTTTTTTCTTTTCTCTCTTTTTACTTGTTGTTCTCTTTCTCTTTTCTTTTCGGTTTTGGGAAGGGGATAGGAGGGGGAGCGCTTGTCTCTTTTGTTGAACATTTTCTGATTAGAATATTTGCCTTTGTCCAACTTTGGCATGACATACCCAACTCACATTGCTGGCCAATCTTTTCCCTCTGTATATATCTAAACTATACTCATTCCGATATCCATGCTTGTCTTTGCCTCTCCTTCTTCATTCCCTTATGTTCCCTTTTCTTTATTTTTCTTTTTTTTTTTCTAATTTTCTCACCCACATGCAGATGAAGATAAGCAGCATTCTCGCTTTCAGTTCTCCATCTACTCATGCTGGTTCCTTACTTGTCCGCCAGGCAGGCAATGACCATGACAAAGCACTTGCAACTTTTGGCAGTGATACCACCCAACTACCCCATATATCCCCTCACGCATCATACTAACAATTTTGGTTTGTGCCACGCCCATCTTACACACATTACATTGCGTGTGCGTCTCACAAAAATAATAATAAAAAAAAAAAACAAAAACAAAAAAAATAAGTAAGAAGAGAAAAAGAAATGTTGGACAAGCACGCAATAAATAAATTACACATGTAAGCTTTCATTTGTACTTGCTTCTTTTTGGATTTACCCGCTACCCCCTCCTAAACATTACACATCCCCCGCCCCCACTAAATTTTCTTTAATTGAATTGAGGGAAAATTTGGCAAGAATTTTTATATATATATATACTTACAATGCACTCCTCATTGAGGCAACAGAGATCACCCGAGGCCGATGTGGGCTTCCAATAATGTTCACCCTGGACTGCATTCTCTGTCCAATCGGGCACAATGCGTATTGGTCGACGGGCATTGCTTGAGGATGGCGTGCGCCTAGAAAATAAAACACAAACAAAACAATTTTAATTAGTTTAATTTTTTTTGTTTTTCTTTAAGTTTATGAAATTACCTAAAGAGAAATCTTTGATAAGTACTGAAAATTTTTTGTTTAATCAGTTGAACAAGAAATAATATATTTTAGCTAACTTACTAACAAGTAAGTTATTTATTTTTAATCAATCTCACTCAATCTCTTTTGTATTCAAAAAAAAAACTATAAAACTGACTCTCTCAATCTCATTTCTTATAACAATATTTATATCAATAATAATTTACGATCATTTCCCATTGGGGATTATTTCATATTCAGTATCATAGCTGAAAATTCATTTATTTAAATTTTGCCAAATCAAATAAAAGTAAAAAACAAACAGAAAAGAAACAAATGAATAATCTCAAGCACATTTTATGTGATTCATATCTTTTTTATCGCTGAATAATAAATAATTTTGATTTTCAAGTGGGAATAGTTTTGATTAAAATTGAAAGCCAAATTCTGCTTCAGATTTTAAACAATATTTCTCATTGAAATTTACGAATATTTTTATATAAAAAAAAGAAATGAAAATAGCAAAATTGAAATTTAATAAAATTAAGATTGTTTATTTTGTGCATATTAAATATCGGTTTTTATCGATTTTCTTTTTCAAAGTGTAATAAAAAATAAACACGAAACACAAAGAGACAGAGCCGTGTTCAAAATGATTATGGATAATATAGCTTAATGATCATTGACTTTATTATTGAACAATAATTATTATTAGTATTACATATTGAAGTAGTATTTAAAAGTTAAAAAAAAAAACAATTATATTGATATACATGAAGAACAAACAAAGTCTGGTTGAATAGATTAAGATGCAATATAATAAGCCTTATGTAAATAAGGACATTTTTGATCAAAATTTTTGCCTTTTCTTTGAGAGTAATGGCGGGTCACTCACCTTTTGCGTCGCAAGGCGCCTAATGAGTCAAGTTTCCTTTGACGAAATGCCGATTTTCTTTGCATACCAATGGATGAGCGGCGAAAGCGACGTATGCCCCCCGATGTGGAGCTGGCACCATTTACATTAACCGGATTAAGTAAGCCCGTTTCAACCCATGATCCGCCTACACCAACGCCCACATTAACGCCCATACCAACGCCCATACCAACACCCATACCGACGCCCATTCCACGCTGAGACTGAGATTGAGATGAAGCTAGAGAATGCTGATTTTGACTTGATGCTGATGACGTTGACGATGTCGACGTGGATGATATGGAAGAGGAATGGCTGCTGTTGCCATTTTCTCTGCCACTTCCCTCATCATATTCATCTTCAGTTTGGAATTCTTCGTGCACTGCATGAAGCAGTCGTTCCATATTAAGAAATGTTGTTGGTTCGGTCGCTATGTTGCTATTGTTGTTGTTATTGTTGTTGTTATTGTTGTTACTATTGTTGCTTGTGTTGCTATTGGTGTTGGTGTTGGTGTTACTATTGTTGTTGCTGTCGCTGTCACAGTTCAAATAAGATATGAACATGGCCAACAACTTCTTTGAATTTTTCTTAATTTTTCATTTTTTTTTTCAATTCACTTGATTACATTTTGTTTTTGTTGCTGTTATTGTTGCTATTGTTCACGTTTTCCTTTTGCTAGTTGCCTTTTTAAAGTGCGTTTCAAAATTAATTTTAAGTGTAATTCTAATTTGGTTTCTGCTTTTTTGTATATGGCTAAAAGCAATAGCATTTGCTATCATGTCTATGGCTGTCATTATAAATGTTGGATACAAAACGATTGCCGCCGTTGCCAGATACAATCATTTTTACGCTTTGAACGCTGGAAATTTTGAGTTTTTCAAACGATTTGTCAGTTCAATAAACAATTATTTTGCTATCTATAAAATTTGCGCTTCATCATTTTTATTTCGATTAAAAAATAATTAAATAATAATAATGGCAATCAAATAATTAATGTGGCTGAATATTTTTATTCATATTATACAATATTGATTTCTCATCTAAAAAACTTTTAAAAAAATGTATATTCTAAAATTTTGAAAGCCAGTTAATCGGTATGAAATCAAGATAAAAATTAAGTAGAATCTCTATTTATTTCAAAGATTTTTAATTTATCAATCATTTTAATGTTTGTTTTCTATTTTGCTTTCATATTTTAATTTAAAATAAATACTATCGGATTTTTTAATATGTCGCCTTTAGTTAAAAGATTATGAAGTTTTCTTGTAGAGTATTTCATATTCATATAATGTCACATTTTTCCACTTGGTTTCATTTTAATCTTCGCTCCCTTACATTGACTCCCCTCTAGGCTTGCCCCTTGTGTCTATTCACACTTTATCCATGCTTTAATACATTTGTATACAATTTTTGTTTATATGCATTGTAATTAAATTCTTATCAGATGGAAAACAGAAAAATGTGACTCGCTTTAAGGGAGGATGGGGTAGGAGAGTTACAAAAGGAAGAGCAGCGGTGGGTGAAGGTTGCTTGGGGTCTACGTGTTCTAGTGTACATATACACACAAACACACACACACACAAATACACACACACACAAATACACACACACACAAATACACACACACACAAATACACACACACACACACATCAATGGGTGTGAGGTTGTTCGTTGCTGTTATTGGCCTCGGTAAATTGCAGGTTTTTATTGCAGATTTTCGCATGTCAATTGTCAACGTTTAGGGCCAACATGCTACACGATTCTTTTAGCCAAAAGCTTAGGGCAGTGTCCTTTGTTTTGTTGTTGGTTTTCTCTCTCGCTTTTTTTTTCCTTTCTGTTGTCGTTTTTTGCTCCTTTTTTGGTTTGTTTTTGTTTTTAGAGTGCGTTCTGTTAGCTGTTTTTGACGCGCCAACATTTTTGTGCCACATTTTTTGGCAGCCACGCTTGATTTACGGTTAAATGTAGCGTGTATGTGTGTAAATGGATGTGTATGTATGTGTGTGTGTTCTTTTGATTGACATTGCCTTTGCTCGTGACCTAACATTGCCACCCCCCTCCCCCCCATATATAGATTTTCACATCTCGCATACCAAACGCCTCCAACTTAACAAAACTTCCAACGCATTTTTCTATAGATATTTTACAATTTTAGTTTTCTTTTGTTAGATATTTCTTAATGCAACTCACAATTCCTATTCAATTCCTTTATTTATTATTTTTTTTTCTTTCTATTTTTAGCATCTGCAATTATGTCAAAAGGCCAGTGGTTTCCATCGATAGAGACTTTGCCATTCTGCAGTATGAAATGGCCCTGGCACCAGAATGAAAGCCTCTTTCGAAGTTGCAAAATTGAATTGCAAATCAATTTTGCCTGCTTTGGTCTTAATATATCAAAATGACAGAGCAAAGTGCAGTAAGAGCAAGGACGAGGTGATGAAAATGGTTGATGGTTGGCATGAAAACCAATTGGATATACCACGTGGATAGAATTCCAATTGTCTGCAGTCAAAACAATTTTCTTGGTCCCAACTTTTCTTTACTTTCTACTTTAATTTTAATTTTAAAACATATAGCAAATTGTTGATTTTTGGTATCAAATTTGGCTTTTTAGATCATTATTTTATGGACTGATTAGCAAATATATACTCATGAATATATTTTTAAATAGTTTCTGAATCAATATTAACATACATACAATCAATATTTAAAATGATTGCAATACCTTTTTTGGTTTTAATTTATTTATGGTCTTTCATTAGATTTAATCGCAAATTTTTATTAGTGAAATTACCAAATTTTATTCAGTAAAAAATTGCACCATTTATCAATACGTAAATAAAGTATAAACCATTTTAAAGGTTCATTAAAATGAGTAATAACTTTTTCTATTCATCGATATATTTATTTGTTTGGAAATTTAATTTCACTATCAAGTCATTTTAAATTGAAGTATTTTTTTTTTTAACATTCTTGTTTACAAATTGAAATCTATTTTGCATAATTATTTGAACACAACGATTCTCATTCGATATAAAAATATATATATCCTCGTTTACCTTCTACATCATTATGCCATGTGCCATCATCATAATTGCCCACAAAAAGCAATCATTGCAAATTATTATCTCTAAGTTACAAATATGGAATGACCACCACAGAATTTGAAACGCAATTTCCATTTCAATGTGATTAATTTCAAAGACGCGCCACTGTCTAGGCCAACGAAAAAGTATAAGGAGGGGGTGTTAGAAAAGCTTGGGGGGAGGGGGGGGCTGGTGTGATGTGGCGTTAGGGGAGAGCTGTTGGCCAACCCAAAGAAACGGAAATGCTCCGTTAATGATGATGATGATGCTGATGTGAGAGATGTGGCGAGGAGAATCAGGAGTAGATGTTGCTACCTCGTTGTGGCCTCATTGAATTGGCAAAATCAATAAAAACCTTGGGAATATTTTTACATTTATTTTTTTTTTTTTTCAATAATGACACTTTAGCTGCAATTCTCTCACTCTTTCTTACTCTCGCGCTATCACTTTCTGTCTTATATACTCTAACGATTGAGCATCATTTCCTTTTGACTTTTGGTCGTCATCGCAGTTTGCTTTTGCTTTTCATACCATCATAAAAGTAAGAATAATAAAAAAAAAGAGAAATATTATCGTTCGGTAAAATATTAAAAAAAAAAAAATACAGAAAATAATTTGTTATTCAAGTTAACAGACATTCGACTATATGATACCCTGCTTCAAGTAGAAGTGTTATTCGTTCCCACATAAGTTGGGATAAATAGTTTCCTTTGCAGCCATCTAATGGCCAATACTAAGACAAAGTGGCAAATAGACCATCAAGGACATACGGATTGCTTGTATACATTGGAAGAAGGTGTTGGCGGGAGTATAAAGAGGATTAGAGAAAACTCCATCCGAAATATTCTGTTCAGTTTCCTATCTTTCATTTCTTTAATTTCTCTTTTTTTTTTAATTGTAAGTTAATATACCTTTTTCCCTTCATTTTTTTGGGTACAGGGTATCATCGAAATGCGAATACGCTTCAATATACTTGCCAAACGTTCATCGTCTTTGGTTAAAGGTAACAAGGACGAGAGACAGATATATATACAAACATACATACACAATCACACATACATATATATATATACATACATACCATGAATATCTAGTTAAATGTGCAGATATCAAACGAGAAAACGATTCGTTATTTTTTTCAAGCGGTTTAGCTCGGTAATAAATTTATCAAAATTTTGAATTGATATCAAAGATAGTTATAGAGTTCTAATCTCTTGATGGAAAACTCTAATAAGAAGTTGGTTATATTTAAATTTAAAGTTATCATTTTGATTTCAATAAATATAGATAACAAATCAAATGACTATATTCAGATTAAAATATATATATATATTTATCGAACAAACTGAACAGTTGAATAGAAAGTAAAATATATAACTAATCAGTAAAATTTAATGGTTAATACTCAAATCGGATGACAGATTGATTGATAGATAGAAAATATATTTAGAATTAATCAGGATTATGATGAATTTCATCTTATCAGTTTAGGGAGATCAGAAATTTTGTGGCCTATTACATTATATTATTGAGCACAATCATCTGCTTGAAAATTTATTGAAAATTCGCAATTCTATACTATAAAAGCAATTTTCTATGTTTATGTATATCTGTGCCTCCCCCCACCCCATCCCTTCTTCAATTGTCACCATTTGGTGTCATGGCTATTAATAATGGTATACAACTATAAGCTTTATACAGATTATATATTTTTATACATATATATGTACATAAATATATATAAACTAAATGCGTATGTATGTATGTACATCATTCAATCAGTCAGTCATTCGTTGGTTCGTTCGTTCGTTCGTTTTAAGCCAGTGAAATATCCCATTTTAAGCAGAATCAAAATGAAAAATTATCTACACGTCGTCCATCCATCGACTCAACTCATTTCATTTCATCTAAACTGAGCTCAATTCGTAGCCAGCAACCGAGAATCTAGAATCTCACATCTCACGTCTCGCGTCTCGTTTGTTATTGCGATTAATGGCAATAGGGGAGGGGAGGAGGGGGAAGCCATGGAGATTTGGAATGAGAATTGAACTTGAGAAAAGGATTTTGATGCTAATGAATATTAACAATTGCCAATTGGTATGGAGAATGAAATCCATCTATGCAAAGGAGAAGTAAAATGAGCAGAGGGAGGATTCCTGGCGGGAATCGTTGTACAATAAACGAGGCAAAGCTGCAAACGACATTAATATTCTTAATTGGCATTAAGCGCTGAGGGGGCTAAACATTTGAAAATGAGACCAGGAGACTAGCATCCATGACTAGCCAAGGACCAGGACAGCAACAGAGAGATAGATACCAAGAGAGAGAGAGAGGAGGGGGGGGGGATAATAAAGGGGACAAGGCAAGGTTCGGCATGGCGGGTAAGGACAAGCAAAGTGAGCAAAACATTTCAATAAAACACAATCTGGATGACGGCAGAGAAGTGGGCGAGCGGATTTAGTGAATTGGACAGGCTGACTGGATGGCTGGCAGTCAGGCAAGGCAGTCCAAAGTAGCCTCCAATGGACAAAGGAAGATATATTGTAGAAACTTTCCAGACAACCGATATGCTATACCAAAGGATGGGATGATGTTGAGTTGGGCATGGCTATCGAATAGAAATTCTTGATGTCGCCTTTACAATTTTCTTTTTTTTTTTTGGCCTAAGGCTGATTGTGCGCTCTTTCTTACCCGCTAGCACTTTTGTTGTATTTGTGTGTGTGTGTGTGTGTGTGCCAAAAAGTTTGACAACAATTAGCAAAATTAAAATGAAATTCAAGATGATGAATTAGAAGCGACAAAGGCAGAAAAATGAAATACGAATTAAGTAAAGTAACAAAGAGAGACAAGTGAAAGATGATAACTATTAAAATTAAACAAAAACTAACTATTAGCTAATATACACATATTATATATACACAGATATTTAAAGAAAAATATTGCCAAACGAAACGAAATGTCAATAAAAGGAAACCCAACAGAACAATGACAAAACGAAAACCAATAATAACGCAATAGAAGCTCCATTTTCAAAAACAAAGTGTAAGAAACAAAAGTTTTTCAAAATTCCATTGATTCACTAAGATGAATAGAGAAAGTGGTGTAGGCGATAAAGGGAATAGAATTATATTGTTTGAAAACAAAGGATGAGAGAGTCATGCGAAAGGATTCCCACTGAGTGTGTATGAAAGGAGAGTCACAAAATGCAGTCGAATAAACAAATATGAAAGACCAATGTCAAACAAAAGAATAAAGTCATAAAAATAAACAAACGTTATAAATTCCAATTTATCAATCAATTTTGCGTTAAAATAAATATATCTTAACTGCAATTGCTGCAAAACTTCATCAAATCGATATCAACTTAATACAGGTGGCAATTCTTTAATTTAACTAAATTTTACATTGAAATTAGTCAGCGAATTCATGTTTTTCTTCTTTGTGAACAAAGTTATTTATCCAACTCATAAAATTTACTTGTACACTAACATTTAGATTAATTAAAAAAAATATTTATCTACACTGGAACAATTTTGCCGGTAGGTATTAAAAACTATATTTTAATTATGTCTAAAAAATTTTCTCGTTCTCAACAAAAACTAACAAAATGAAAAAAGAATCCCGGAAGTTAACTTAGCCACATCGAAGTTAATATACCCTAACCAACAAGATGAGAAAGTTAATACCATAGAATGAATTTGTATGAATAATTTAAAAAATATCTGATTGTACCTAGCAAATCTAGTAAGTGTAGAAATAAAATACAATGAAAAAAAAATATATATGTATGTATATATAAAAATTATTTTCTAATCTATTAAGCAATTAACATTTATCTCTCCACAATATCTCTCTTACTCACTCTAACTCTTTCCATCTCGTAGTCTGTGAGCCGAGAATAAAATTTATGAATGAATTTAGACAAATAGCAAATGGGGCAAACAAACAAACAAACAAACAAACAAGCAAACAGAAAAAACTAAATTTCCGACTTTTTAGGCTGAAAAATGTCACATGGTTCTAGTATTTGTATTAGTTGGTCTTTATGTTAGGCCTATGTACCCCGTCCGTACACACACACACATACACAAATACATATATTATCTCTACACAGACTCACACAAAGTTAAGTATTTATTTAATTTGATCATGTTTTTTTTTGCTATTTCATTTGTTTCACTTGAATTTTCATTTGCGTTGCTGCTTTTCCCCCATATTTTAATTGAAATACTTTGTTTGCTTTGCTTTCTTTTTTGCTCTCTATATGCATATATGTATATATCTGCATATATATATATGTATATTTATTATATTATATTTTCTGATTTTTGGTCAAGACGACATTGTTGTTTTTGCTGTTGTAGCCCATGTTGTTAATTTATTTTGTTGTTTTCTTTTTTTTTTAATTTTTTTTTTTTTTGCTAAAAATACTTAAGTTAATTATAAGAAAACGGCAAACATTTGAAGAAATCTAAAACATGTGTGTGACTTGGTATTTATTTTTAACATTTCCCCCCTCAAAAGAAAAAAATATATAAAAAAAGATAGAGTAAGGAAGAGCACACAGACGGATAGACAGGTGGAAAAAGAAAGGTACCAACATATGGAAATTAATTTTGATTTCTCCCTTAGTTATTGTAGCTAAAGTGAAAATTATTTTTGGCAATTAGTTTGGCATATAAACCGATTTGAAGAAAAGTGCATTAATATTTTTTTATGATATTTTTCCGTATTATATTTGACATATTAGTCGTAATAATTATCAGTCTTGGATAAAATATGTGTAACAATTTTCAGAAATCATTGTCTCCAATTTTACAACAATATTATTTGCAATTCTCTAACTCAATGAAGAATGAGCATTCAGTAGTAGTAAAATTATGGCCCACACTGTGTGGTTATAATGACGAACTCACATAATTCTCAATTCGCAACTATCGATCAGGTAAACAAAGATTCTTCCAGTGTGTCATTCGAAATATTATTGTTCACAGATTTTGTTTTTTCTTTGGTTATAATTTATCTAAAATTTAGATACTAAATTGTTTTTTTATTGATCGGTTAAAATACCAATTAACAAGGGTATAAAGACTCCGGTATCGTCACAGTTGTCCCGGCACTTTTTTTTTTTGGTTTTTTTTTCTTTTTATATTTGGCGGTGAAAATTGAATGGGCGTGGCTCATTCTTGGGGTTTGTCTTGTGATGTGTGTTTTCTTTTTTTGGCGCAGCTGCCAGCAAAAGAAAAAAAAAGAAAGAAGGGAAAACACGAATCGACAATAAATCAAAGAAAATAGTCGAAATAAGATGCGTTATTTTAGTTTCTAGTTGTACAAGTATTTGTTGTTGTTCTTATTATTGTTGTTGTTGTTGTTGATGCTGATAAACGAGTGCGAAATTCTTTAAATGTCATGGCTGGCAGTTAGCCTTTTGGTTCAGTTTCTGTTATGTCGTCAGAAACATAGCCAAAGAAAAAAAATTGCTTTATAGAAATGTACAGTAATGAGGGGAATTTGCACTAAATAAAAGTTAAATATCGCCTTCAATGTATGTATGTATGTATGTATGTACATATGTATGTATATACATTATGGCCCAAAAGGTATTCAGCGTCGAAACGACAGCTTAATTACAACGGAAGTTATTAATTTTATGTTAATTGCAAGTGAACGGAAGAGGGTCTGGCAAATTGCTTGGTTTTACGTAATACATACATATGTAGATACCAAGTAATAACAGAGAATCGGGCAACTGCTCAATATTAGAGAAATATATTGTTTTAGGAAGATTCTACTTAATTTGTGTATATAATTTAGCAATTGAAGTGAATTCTATGAAATAAGCAATCACACATATGTATATGAAAATTTCTAAAGAAATTTCTTCATTTATCTTATGATATCATCTGAATTTAATACATTTATCTATTGAGGATCACAATGTATTAACTTCTTAAAAATATGCAGCCACACTAATTATAAAATTCCTTTTATATGATTGAAATGTGCTGAACTGTTTTGAATGTTTGAATACGACTATAGAAATGAGGATATATTTCATTTAAATTGAATTTTCGTTTGTTCTTGTAAAAGTATACAGCCATATTAAACAAGATTCCTTCCCCTTGATAAATGTTATCGATTTTAGGAAATTTTACCACAGTATTTTCCATCTATTCAATTTCCTAAGAGCATTTTTGTTGTTTTTTTTGTGGTTTTCTCAAGTTCATTGATCAAATTAATTGAAATTAAACAATTTGTCGTTCAATTAAGATACATTGAATTTGGTTTCTTCGTTTCTTGTATTTTTGTTATTTGTTGGGTTTAATTGACCCAAAAGGGTGACATCTTCTGACACTTTAACACTTTAACATGTTTTCTTCTTCTTTTTTTTTGGTTTCATTTGTTTTGTTTGGATTTTGGTACTTTTTCTTCAAAATTTGCACACATTTTCAACACTTTTTATCCGCTCATCGGATATATATGTAGATATACATATATATATATATTTTTTAAGGGGCCGCACGCGCATTTTTCACGTTTTATTTTTGTTGTTTTCTTCTTTATCTTTGCGTTTCTTTTCGGTCTTCGTTTATTATTATTATTTTGTGTCTGCTTTTGGGTTAGCTATCGGCAGCGTCCAACCACACAAGGCAACTGAAAGCGGCCCCCTCAAGCGGCGGCGGAGAAGTCAAAGTCAACGTCGACGATGGCGAGATGTCGAGAGGTGACGCTGCCCCGGCATAGAACAGCCGCCAGCTGCTGGCGCTTTGTCACCTCGATCTGGATGGCTGTTTTGGGGCCGTCGACGTCAGCGCTAGCTTCGCCATCGTGGTGAGTTTGGTCTGAGGTGTCTAAGTACCGCCTGCTGCACGATCAGTGCTGGCATGTGACGTAAAAGGTAAAGCAATAAATGAATCTATAGAACCGTTATACCGTAGGGATTATAGCTGTAAATGTTTTTTACATTCCTTTTTTTTTTTTATTTCTTTTTTTTTTTTTTGTATAATTTATTAACCTGAACTTGTTGAAAGTAAATTTTCTTTATTATCAATAAAACTGTAAAAATGTAGTACATTTATAATTATTTTGGTTATGTTAAGAAATATTAACTGTTTTTTCCAAGTAGTTTTAACTTAAAGATTTTTTAAACTTTACTGAAAATATTTCTAGCTATTTTCTGTATTGTTAGTTTTCCAGCTATCTCTAAATAACCATCACTAAGGCTTTTATGCTCTTTATCTCTCTTTGCGGATATGGTCGACGATCTCAGAGATCGGGTTGGCTGCTTTTCAGATTTCCATTTCGTTTCTATAGTGACATTTTCTAGCGTCGACGCTGTCGTTCGCTGCGTTATTTTGTGCTGCGGTTCGTTTGCTGGTTTTTGTCTCCCGCCATGATTGTTCGGACAGGCCTTACAATAATGTACACGTACTGATATTTACCCATCTATCCATATACATATATGTATATATGTACATATATATACATATAAGTACATACATATGTTCATATGTAGATACTTATATATATATATGTGTATCTCCTATAGGTATAATTTGTTGTTGTTTTTTATTCGCTTTGTGCCTTTCAATTTGCATTTCAATTTCGCCACCGTTTACCCATTGCCAATCTGCCTCCACCCTGCCTCTCAGTTGCTGACGTAGTCTGACGATGCCACGCAAAAAAAAAAAAAAGAAACCAAGCACAGGCACAAAAAAAAAAAAACAACATTCATAAAACTTAATTGTGGTTGAGGTCCACCGAAGTAGCGAAGGCAGCTGCTGCTACTGCTGCTGCTGTTGTTGCATGCCGCCGCCTTTTGTGCGTCAGCAAAATGCGGAACTGGAACTGGGTAAACTGGAACTGAAGACAGATTCGAATGGTTCATTCTCTGAATCAAAATTGATTTCCGACGATTTCGAATACAAACGTAATACATACATATATACATACATTCCGTTGTTTTAAGAAGTGCGTTTTGTTTGTGAATGCAATCATTGTGCGTCAATAATTATTCCAGATTAATAAAGGGGAGTTTTTTTTCTTTTCGCCCCACTCATTATAGATAGAAATATCTATGCGTTAAAGATGAGTAATGCTCTCTAGTGATGTTGGTAAATAGCAGTCATAGACATCTGTTTTTTTTTGCTTATGGGAAAAAAAAGCTGATATTATGAAATTACACCAAGGCAAAAAGTGAATGAAATAGAATGTATGTATTTATTTATTTTTTTTTTTTATAGGAGAATGGATAGGACTCCTAGATATTTCGGGACCAATAGGTATCTAGCGATACAAAAAGGTTGGAAGAACGTGAAGTGTTTTCTAGTTCATGAAAATTCTTTTTAACTATACTTCATTTTATGTTTAAATAAACTTTAAAAAAAAAGTTACGTATACGCCGGGTTGTCACATTTCATATTAGAAAAAGACACCAAAAATTAAAACCGACTTGAACCAATCTACATACATATATATAGATAGTTTATTTAACTGTATATTTACATATGTATAATAAGCTGCGCATACTCGAATATTTCATTTAACTCTTTTTTTTCTTTTTTGCCGTAACTTGGCAAAATGTATTTCAGTGTAGTTGGTTAACTTTTTAATTTATGGTGCCTGAAAAACATAAAATATTTGACTAAGATATACAAAAACTTAGTTGGTCCCCAATGTAATGCTAATTTCTGTGGTTTAGCTTGTTGATTTGCTACTACCAATTCGTCTCCTTTGGTTATCCCTTGAGGAGTATTTTCATAAAATTATTTGCGCTATTGTCATAAAAGTTAACTTAACTTTTTGTTTTATTCAGTTCAGTTCAGTTCACATTTTGTTGTTGTTGCTTTTTGGTTGCCGTTTGTTGTTGTTATTGGCCCAAGGGGAAAACCACAAACAATGGGGGCTAAAACGAAAAGAAGACCCCAAGTCGCGTGAATGAATCGTATATGCCGTAGGGTAAAGAAACGATGACGTTGAAAATGAAAATGGAGATAAAGATGGCGATGATAATGACGACAACGCAAAACCGATGAATGAAACTGAATGCTGTCAGACAGATGCATAACTGAACTGTCGAATGTCCAATGGGTCCCAATGTCGTTCCGATGTCTGGCATGCGTCGCATGATTGAATGATTTTATAATATTTTTTTGTTTTCTTTTTCCATTTTATTAAGCAAAAGGTCGGTCAATTGTTGTATAGATGGATGAATGGACGGTTAAATGGCCGGTTGGGTATCACTGGGCAAGAAGGGGGTGGAGTTATGTTGGTTTAATTAAACATATTCCATGGATAATGTGTTGTAACCCAACAATCGAAAACAGTTAATACCATGTCATGGTCGTAAATCATAAATGGGAAATAAAAATTACTCCTATGTGCCTATTAGTGGCAATTTTGTCACTATTTAACGCAACGCAATTTTTAAATCCGATTTTAATGAAGTGATTATTCTTTGTTCTTGAATAATTAAAAAAGTTTAACACTTTCAATTTGAGTTGATTAGCCTTTAAGATCTTTAAGATTTATATACTTTAATATATATATGCTTTTGTTTGACTTCTCTACCCATTTTCTTCTTATTTCTAAATATAGCATATGAAATTTCAATAAATTAAACATGATAAGTTCAAGCAAAAGAGATTTCCATAATAGTCTATAGAAACATATGCATAAAAATAATATATATATGCATATTTATAAAATTATATTCATATAATAATAACAAATTCAGTACTTATCCTGCAAAGATTTCTTTCTAAACGTTTAATTTTTATATTTCATATAGTTACGTACCTGTAAATGAAAGAAAATATAAATATTTAAATAAGTATTATAGTAAAAATTTATTTATTGATTGTATATTATTTAGGAAAGTGATATTGTAGATTATTGATTATAATTAAAAAATAATTAAAAGGTCGCTCGACTTAACTAAGAACTTTAAAATGGAAACCCGCGCTTTTGGAGAGAATCACACAAATAAAATATATTTTAAATAAGAATAATCTGAAATTAAGGTTTAAATTAAATTTGGAATAATCAGTCAGAGGGAAAGTGTCCATTATCATAAACTCTTTGTTGAGTTTTGTTAAAACATTTAATTTGATATGTTTTAATTTCGTTTAAACCTAATCAAGTTTACTCTTTGATTTTTTTTTACTTGTTAGAGTTTTCCCATTACCACATAGTTTTTGTTTTTCCTCTTTTGATTCAATTTCTTATGAATTTAGTAATAAGCTTAATTAATTTCTTCAGAAACAAATTAACTTTTTCACTTATTTTTCGAGTAGGTAATCTTATCACATCGATGATATATGCATAAGTTAAATTCGTTTTCTACCAGTAACTTAATGAGTTTACCCCCATCCCCTTGTTGCCCGTACTCTTATACCACCGAAACCGGAAAATGAGAGAAAGTGCATGTCATGTCCTTAGAAAAACCACAAAGCCATAACCAAAAAAAAAAGGGAAAACAAAATGAAAGAAAATAAAGAAAAACAGAAAAGAAAATTGACCGCTTACAAACAAATTGTGGTATCCGCCCGCACTTGTCATTCTCTGTCCTGGGCAATGGCATCTATCAGGGGATGGATAAGGGGCGTGGAAAGCGGATCGGATTGGAGCCAAGCAACGGGACACTTTGTTTGAGTGTTATTTATGAGCTGCTTTTGTTGAAATTCAAGGAAATCGGTTTGCTAGCCGGAGCCATTTGTTCCGTCTGTCGGCCATAATTTATGCATAAAACTCATGTTGAGAGACACAAGGATTGTACATATATATATATATATATATATATATATATACATATATAGTATCCAGTCAATGACCGAACAAACTGAGTGTAAATTATGAATGTCTTGTCCGTAAATTTCCAATACTAATTCTACTTATAGGAGTGGCTTTCTAATATGATGGCCATCACATGCTCATATACACGTGTCGTTCTTTTCTTCCCTTACCCCTTCCGCCACACGAAAAGCTGTCGGAAGTGTTCCCAATGTAGTCATTCAACTGGTTTCTCATATCTTGATCATCATTCACAAAATTAACTTGTAAGGCAAAAATTTAGTTTGTTCATACGATAAATGTTTGTTTTATTCAATCAATTAATAAACTTTTCGAAGTGATGTGAAAATTTAAATCGAATTTCCATCTTGTTAATCAATGTGTGGAAAAACATTTATGATGACAATACTTGATTTTTGAAAATCATATATTTTATGATCGCGTTTAAACTTGATATTGGGAAATGCATTTTCCGACCTTTTCAAAATTTTTGTTTTTTATTCTTTTTGGCGTTGACGGAACTAGGAATAACCCACACATTAAACACAATAAAAAAAAGTCACAAAACAGGAAAAAAGAAAAGGTAAAAAGAAATATGTAGGATATTCTAAATTATAAAATTGGCGCCTTTGCTGGAAAAAGGACCTTAGAACCTAAACGTGGCCAAAGCTAACACAATTATAATGATCCTTAAGGTGTTTTCTTTCCAGTTTTCATTCAATTTTTCTTTTTTTTGTTTTTGTTCTAGTCCTTTTTTTGTGTTACTTTTTTAAGGCCACGTGTTAAGCTCGTTTGAGTTAATTTGGAAAAGTTAGCATAAGCTAAAAATAGAGGAGCAAAAAAAAAAGTACGAGAAATTCTGCAGCTGAATGAAACTCAAACTTAAAGTAAACAGAAAAGGAAAGAGAGAGGAGCCCAATTAAGGGTAAAGGTTTCATTTGAATATTGAACATCGAGAGAAGGTGGACTAACCGAGAGGAGAAGGAACAGGATGATGATAATAATAATAATATGGAAAGGTAAAAAGGGAACACAACAAAAATAAAAATTTATATATTGGTTATAATACCTTAAAAGAAGGCAATAAAATTTTATATGTTCTATATGTTTGCTTGTTAGTGAATAGACCTTACCCATCTGCATAGAGTCCTGTGGCACCGCCAGCCCCAGTCATAGCCAATGCCTTATAACGTGCCTGTTCATCTGTGGGCAGAACAATATCCACAGATCTTGATCGGGTGGCATTGACATTGGGCACGGTGAGGAAACAACCATCATCGGAAGGTTGCAGCTCTTCGGTTTTGGGACCCGATGACAATTTCGAGAAACATGAATCCACAGAGGCAGCTCGATCTCGTTTAAGATCTGGGACAGTTAGATAAATATCCCTCACCACAAACGAATTATGGTGGGTGGTGGTGGCTATATTGGCGGCAGCTCCAGAGGCTGCCGCACCAGTTGGTGAGCCACAAGTTGCCATAGTGGAGGCCTCATCCAAAGAATCGGCCGTATCCACCGATGATTTATTGGCATTGTTGTCAACCTCTGCATGGGCTACATTCTCCAGCGAATTGCCAGTGGGTTCAACAAAAATTGCCTCTTGTCTTGAGATGGAGCGTCGCCTTGGCCTAAATGGTATACCCATGGCGGCTGCAGCATCATCAGCATCAGCTTGCGATACTTGATTTTGTATTGCGCAGGATGATGACGATAATGATGAGGAATTTGCTATAGCAGGTAGGGTTAGTGCAGCAGCAGCTGCTGCTGCTGTGGCACCCATTACCGACTGATTCTGATTATGAGGCGGTAATTCCAAAACGGGACTGCCTCGTATCAAAGTTGAGGGCGATGGAGAGATGGGTGGCGATGCGGGATCAATGGGGAATCCATAGCTGGGAAATGGCGGATAATCACCATTCGTTGGCGACAGAGTGAAGGTAATACCGCATGGTGTTGTCGGCTGCGGTGGCAATAGGGTATTACCAAAATGGGGAGATCCATGATCGGAACCCTCAAGACCTTCATCCTCGGAAGTGGTAACCGAACTACCAATGGTATGACGACGCATTTGACGGGGTAGACGAGCTCGTGACTCTTCAATGCCCATACTAAGATTTGCCATATTAATATCCATTTCCACAGCGGCATCATCATCATGATCCTGTTCTGCATCCTGATCATGATCTAGGGATACCTCTCCAGTGCAACTTTGATCAACACTGCCTTCGTCTTTTTGCTCTGTATCGATTGTGTCTACACTGTCACCAGCATTTCGTGCACCATCTTCCTCTTCCTCCTCTTCTTCATCCTCCTCAGCCTCCTCATCGTCATCATCGTCACCACCCAACGCTCCACTAATATCCTCATCATCACTAACATCCGAACTGGTGTTGCTATAGCTCAGCGTTGTCAATTCCCGATGATCGATAAAATATCTCTGCTCGGCACTCATTTGCTTCTCATACAAATCCAGATAGTAACAATGTATGCATGGCGGTGGTGTTTTAGTGGATGAGCTACGTCGAACTTTTAGGCGACGTGGCACTTCCAGAAATGTACCCGAATCATCGCTACCAACTGAAGCAGCTGCCGAATCAAACGAATGCGAACGCTGGGCATGAGCTGCCTGCGGTACTTGTAAATATCCGCCTTCCGATGATCGTTCATCCGCCGATGAGGATGATTGCTGCTTTAATAGATGGGCCGAGACACGTTGGGCCTCCAATTGCATTTCATCAAAGGAGGCGGAACGCACCTAATAACAAAGATTTTAAACCAAAATTTGGGAAGAAAGACAAAACGACAAATGCGATTAACAGAGTAAGAAAAACAATGTGAAAGAGAGAGAGGTCAATATTGTTATCGATTAATAACGAAACGCCAAACAACAACAATAAAAGGATCACAATTTTCAAATCTATCGATAACTGTTGATCGATAACGATTAAGAACAAAAAAAAAAACAAAAACAAAAACAGAACATGCAAACAACATTGAGATTATATCATCAGACTAACTGATTAATTTAACTAATTCTGATTGATTAACTGTACCTGTTTAGGAACTTCAAGGCTATTCTGCATTTTCATTTCGGCTCCCGTTGGGGTACGCGAACGCGTAAAAGTGGTGCGTAGACGCTGCATTGTTGATCGATTGTTTTCGATTGGTTTTTAGTTTTATTGATTGTTGTTACTTAATACGAATAGTTGTTGTTGTTGCTGTTGGCTAAGTAATTGCTATTGCAATTCTTTTGATTGTAAGCTGCGTTATGATTGCTGCTCTCTATTGTTGCTGTTGTTATAGTTGTTGTTGCTGTTGTTGATGCTGCTGTTGTTGCTGCCAATGTTGCAGATGTTGCTGATGTTCTTGTTGCTGTATTTGCTATATTTGTTCCAGTTTGTTGGTTAATATCTATTGTTGTTTTTATTGTGGTTATCGTTGTTGTATAGTTTCTGCTATTGTTGCTGATGTTGCTGCTATTGCAATTAATGTTGCTGTTGCTATTGTTATTGTTGTTATTATTATTGTTTTTATTATTTTTGCTTTCTTGCTGATCGTCGTTGTTTTGTCTATTTCTTGTTTCACTGTAATTATTGTTTTTTTTGCTTCTGCTATTGCAGTTGTTGTTATTGCTGTTGCTGTTGTTGCTGTTGTTGTTGCTAGTCTTGTTATAGCTAGTTAGATGCCCATTAATTCTTCCGATGGTCAATTCCATTTCGATGATGATTTTTTCACACAATAAATGTTTATTTATAGTTCCCCCTTATTGAATTCAATACACAAAACACGAAAATATCTGATGAAAAAACGCACGCTTTTTTTCCACGCGTTTTATGCGCGAGTTTTCCCGCCTCGTTGCGTGATCGTTGTTGTTGTTGTTGCTAATGTTGTTGTTACTGTTGGTTTTTCTTGCTGCTGTCAGTTGTTGAAAGTAACAACCAACATTGTGTTTTTGTCTCTTTGCTTTTACTTTTAATTAATCAAAAGTTTTTGCTGTAAATTGCAATTTAGCATGGAAAAAGGGGAAGACAAAAAAGATGGTAGAAATTTGATTAAGTTAGTTTCGTATGGCTAAAAAGCATTTTGGCCCATTTGCTCAAAATAGGCAAACTCAACACACACACAAGAAAAGTAAAACATAAAACAAAGTTCTCAATTTACAAACAAAATTTGCTGACCAATTCCGCGCAGTTATATAATACATACGACGGAGAAAAAACACAAAAGTTGAAATATCCAATAGTTGAAAAAGTTTTGCCAGTTAAATTAACCTTTCATTTCGACCATTGCAATAAAAACTATTTATTAATTTAGATTAAATGGCTCTTATAGTTTAAGGGCAAATTTGTTTTCATATTAGAATTATTGCATTTTGAATTGTTAAAATGTTTTTATATTCAAGCTTATGGAATCAAGTCACTAAAGCAAGAAATCAATTTAAAAATAGTTTTTTTTCTTTTATTCTTTTCAATATTGTGCTATTTTGTTTTCAAAGGTTTCCCTACTTTTTTTTTTTTTTATTTGTTTATTTTCTATTCCCTTTTAAAAAGTATGCACACACGCACACCTCAGCTTCGGTTTCATTTTACAGACAATAGGTGAAAAAAAGAAGAAAAAGCTAAAAAAAATTCTATTATGGCATACCTTTGGCATGTGCCGCAAAGCGCGAAACGGTGATGAGGTCAAACTAGACACTATATAGAAGGGGGGAGGGACGAAAGGTTGGGCAGAAAGGATACGGTTTTGGACAATGCCGTGGCAGAACAAACAGTGCTGTGTATAGTGTATGCTTGTATCTCTCACTGTGTTTGTGTGGGTTGGCAAATTGAAAGCGTGAAATTAAATGAAAATGATATAGCTTTGAAATTGAATTCCATAGAAATGCCAAAAGTTCAGTCATCAAGACAGCGCCAATGAGAATGGCCGAATTACATAGAGCTCACGAGATGAAAGAGAGTGGACGGCAGTGTAAGAGAGAGACAGAGAGAGAGAGAGAGTGAGCCTCTCCCTAGATAGGGAATTTAAAAATAAAAAAACAGAAGGGTTAAGGAATTTCAATAATGCATAATTAGTGAGTAGGGAAAATGGATGGTAAAATTCGAAATTGATTTCTAATGCCTACTTTTAGGCAGCACATTGAAATGAATTTCATATACAAATGTCATTTATCAATTGAATTATAATACTTTTGCATTTAACATTTTAACTGTAAAATCAAATACACACAACTAACATATTTACAGAATACAGAATAAAAAACCTTTACATTTGACCCTTATTCCTTTTGTTGGCCATTGTTTTTCTCCTTCTACCATTTCGTTCCGCCTTGTTGGGAAGCAAGAGGGAAAATCAGACATATATTTATATACATATATCGCTTGCAACCTATATACAGTACATACATACATACAGCCATAGAGTGAACAAGCAGCTTATTACAAACATATTATTTATTTGCACTGCTCTTCCTTGAAAAGTCCACCACTCTTCCTCTCTCTCTTTCTCCATCTCTTTATCAAACGACCTCGTAATTGTTCCGAGCCCCAGTGCCCCAGAGCCCCACTAAGTAAAAAGTTTTGTATAATTTTTCATAAAGGCAGAAAGTAGGAGGCAGCTCTCAGATCCAAGCATCCATCCAGTTCCCTTTTTTTTTTTTTTTTTTTTGCACCCCCCTCCTGCTTGCCTCATTCTCTTTCGCCTAAATGGAGCAACTGGGGAATCGGTGGCGTATGAGCAATGGCCTTATTATGTGACTGAGCCTGGGAATTGAGAATTTCTTTGCTCTCTGTCTTCGACAGTAACAAAAAGTTTTGCTCTCGCCTTTTTGACTTATATACTATACATACAAATATATGCTTATGTTTATTAAAGGTGAATAAAATTAAAATCATTAAAATTTCTACAATACATCTTGGTTAGATATCAAGGCCATTACAATAAAAATTCTCAACTATATAATTGTTGAAATAGTTAATTCATTTCTATATTTAATTTTTGTAATTAATTAGTCTTTTCTAAGTATTAAGTATAATAAACTAATCTGTTAATTCAAAGTCTCTAGAACTTGCCAATCATATTTAATAAAATAGATTTTAAGTACTTGTCTAGACCAATGTAGCTTGATATTTGATAACAAATCCATAAACTTAATTCTTTTGTGAGTTAAACAATTGTTAATAATTTCTGTATCTGTATAATAAAGATATTATTAATCCTAAGATCAATGGTGTGATTCTGGCCAACTTTGATCAACTAAGAGCACCTAATAGAAATTTCTTTTTTAGGGCTTTTTTTGTAAAGTAAATATTTAGAAATTATTTCATTTTTGTGAAATAATATTATTAAAGCTCTAACCGGAAGGGATACTTTTAGCAATGAAAAGTTTTAAATATTATTTAAGTATTTATAAATTCAAATTTTGATAACTTTATAGAAGAGTATGTGGTAGATTATGTTAGGCATTCTGATTTTGTTTAGTTCCTGCATTCGCTGCTTTATGCGAAGTCTTTGACAGGAATCGTAAATGGTGTAGCTAAAATATGTTAATAGACTGTGACTGCGGCCAGGAGGGGAAATTCTCTTTACAAACTACTCTGAACTTTTAGGAAACTGGCGACCAGACCAGCGACCACCATTAGACTTAGCTTTATTCATTTACACAACAGCAAAAATTCGATAGGGTCGGGGATGCAGAGAAAGGGAGTCGGAGAGTGGTGGCGGAGAACAAAAAAGTCAATTTGGAAACTTTTGGAAGGGTTTAATTGGTTTGGGTACATTTTTTGTTTCTACTGCAAAGCATAGGGAGATGCTGAAAGGTTGAGTGAAATCAGCGCAAGGAAATCAACTTGACAGCTGAGTTATGGGGTAAATGGAAGAAAAAAAAAATAAAAACCAAAAACAACAAATGACGAGAAAAGGGGAAATGGCCAAAGAGAGGCTAAGAAGTTGTCTTAAAAAAAAAAATAAAAAAAGGGGGGGAAAAAAAAAATATGTTAATTTCAATTAATTGTTGGCATCCGAAAGAGAATCGAAAAGAAAGTTTCCAGTATAAGAGTTGCGAGACGAGAGGACCAAGAAATAAGACACAGCAGAAAAGAGATGAAGAACTGAGGAGAAGATGTTGTTGTGGGTGGGATTGGGAAGGGAAAAGGAAAAGCTACTGCTGGTGGTAAAAAGTGGTAAGGGTGCGGTCGGTCTCTCTTCATAATTTGCTGCCATTTGTCGCTGCCAAGGGTGTTTGTTTCCATTTAATGGCTGTTAGGAAATTATTTAACACGAAAACGTTTTACGAATCTCGAGGAAAAGAAGAACGAGAAGCGAAGGACCACAAAAAAAGGGACAGAGAGAAAAGGTAGCAAAGAAGAGTTCCCCAACAAACTGGCAGAATATTTAAATAGATTCTTACATTTTATCATTTTTTTTTTTTTATTTTTGGTAAAGAAAAACTTTGAGTTCATTTTTTGTTCGTCGTGGTTGTTTTTTCTCTTCATCTCTTTTTTTTCTTCTATATATTTTTCTCGTTACGTGTACACGTGTCGAAGGACGTGGCAAGAGGAATAAATAAGAACATTTTGTTCTTTGATTGATTTAAAAAATACAACAACAACAAGCAAACAAAAATAAAAAGTGGCAAAGAAAAAAAGGTAAAAAGTTATGACTTTGGCAAGTAGGTCAACACACACACAACCATACACTCACACACACACACACACATACACACCACAAGAAACTTGAGTTTAGTGTTCTTGAGAGGATCTATTGAAAACTGGAGCAGGTTAAGTGCCATATCCTTCGAGTCATCGATTTCAATACGCTTTCAATATGGAAAATAAAAATAGTTATTGTAATTTTATGATTCATTTTTATATGTTTATTTTGTTTTTATTTATTTATCGTTTTTTATACACATATGATTTATTTGACTTTGTAATTCGATTTGGTTCCAGTCGCGTGTAAAACGCCTCGGCATAATTTTCCCCAAAATTGGCAAACAGACAAAACCCAATGTGTGGAAATTATAAAAATTGGAAATGTATTGGATTTATTTTTTTTCTGTTTCTTTTTTTCATATTATTTTGTGACAGGTTGCCTGATAGTCTGACCTGACCTAATCTGTTCTGACATTTGACATTTCATTAATAAGAGAGTCATGAGGTGCATTTTCATATGAAAAATGCTGCAAGTAAAATGGATTGAAATTGAATTTGGAATAATAAGAGTTTAGCAAGGGTTTAAATACACAAAATACTTAAATTTTTTTTATAATATATAGACTTAACGATAAACATCGGAGCGATAATTTTCACCATGTTGAGAGTACAATTATGTTTGATGACTAGTTTTGAAAATTCTTTGGAAATGTGGCATGTTGCATGTGGTATGTCAGGAATAATATCAATACTTATTGATTGGGATGAAAAGTGGCAGCCATCGTTGGTTTTTCCAGCTTTATTACTAATTGCATACATTTGATTGATTGATTGCTTGATTATGATAGTTGAAAGTGGAGAGATGAAGGAATAGAGAGCTTTTGGCTTTAGCCATAATCTATATAGAGTGATATATGACATTTTAATACCGATACAGACATAACCTACAACTAAAATTCTTCTATTAAGCCTTGGTTAAGACAGCTTGTTATTGCTTTTTGGTTAGATCACATCACATTGCTAAGGCGATGTCAAGTTAAATTAGGGCATTTAACATGCTAACGATAAAAAGTGCTTAAATACAATATATGTATGTATGTACATACAAATAAATATATACATACAATATATACATACATACATATGTGTTTATATATGTGAGACCCTTGACCAAAGGCAATGCCTCAATGGATTTTCTTTTAACAAGCGTAGAGAAGTGAATTCTTCGAGTTTATTGGTAGCAAAGTAAAGTAAACTTTAACAAACAACAAAATCACAACAAAAGAAAAAACAAAAAAAAAAAAGTGCTAAATACTTGTATACATAACAACAAGCAAACTGAAATCTCAGTCTATTGGTAATTTGAAACTTGTTATACGAAAAGTGTTAATCAAAATTTTTAAGCAGTTTCTCGCTTTGCTCTACTCTACTCTGTTCTCTGTTTCTCTCTCTCTCTCTTTCTGCCCTCAGTGAACTAAATTGAAATTTTCCATACATTTTGAGTTCAGTTCATTTACAATTTTCAACTCGAACGGTTGGCTAAATACACTATTTAAACTTCTTCCTCCATTTCTATTCTTTTTTTTTTGTCGTTTTTGGTGTTTATTTTTTAAAGTGATCCTTATTCAAACATCTAATGAATTTGGCAAGATGTCGGAATAGCTGAAAGTCACACAAAATCATATAAAATATATACATAATATTTTATTATTGTTGTGAATTTTATTGATTTGAAATATTACGGCTATGCCTCATCTAGTCAATTGTATTAGTATGATTAAATCAACAGATGTCCAAGTGAAATCAAATAATTAAAAAAAAAAGAAAAGATAAAAATCTGTAAAATAAATTAATTTAGAAAATGTTTTAAAACCAATATATAAATTAAAACTCATTTAGTTCAAATACTCAATTTATGCATATTTAACTTGTTTCAAGTTAATTAAGACGACAGGTATAAATGGGGCGGTAGGATGTGTGGGCGGAGGATGTGTGGGCGGAGGATGTACCACCTATTAGCAGTATTCGTTATCTATCATAAATAACAATGAGTTGCAGTTTATTGTAATATCTATTGAAAGACCAAACTTGCAATGCAATCAACAGCAACAGGCATTGTGACGATGAGATGGGTGAGGTCTGTATACCGAGACGCAGGAGGCCAGACTAACTTTTTCCATTAATACACAAAGGGACGTAAGCCAACAATACATTCCCTTTCTATAAATGTGTATGTATGTATATATGTATGTATATCAGGGTATATAACCATACCCCCACATACCACCCTTTGTCAAATCTATAGAGACCAAGATAATGAGCAACTCTACATGAGTTTTAGTTGCATTGAGTTCGGGCTCAACACACAAACAAATATAACAAAAAAAAAAAATACAAAAAGAAAAAACTAGAAAAGAACATAGAAAACTAGAAGGATGGGCTAACTTCGGCCGTGCCGAAGTTCGTATACCCTTGCAAACTGTCTTTTGATTTATATATAATTTGCCAGAATCATATGGAAGTATATAAAACCCATCAAATATAAATTTGATGTCCGTGTCATAAAAAAAAAAACAAATTTTTTTTTCCCCGATTGTTCCTATGACAGCTATAGCATATAGTCGACCGATTCTGATAAAACTTAAAAGATATATTTCTTTTTATATAAAATTGTCAAATAACAAATTTCGTGACGATTGCTTAAAAAACACCTAAGTTATTGAACAAAAACTATATTTTTGGCTGATCGTTCCTATGGGAGCTATATGATATAGTCGACCGATTCTGATGAAACTTGGTATATGTCTTGGGAATTATATAAAACTCATAAATACCAAATTTAGTGACATTCGATTGAAAAACAACAGAGTTATTGATGTTAAACCTTATTCCTGACCGATCGTTCCTATGGGAGCTATATGATATAGTCATCCGATCGGGATGATTCCGAGATATACAATGCCTGCAGCAAAAAGAAGCCTAGGTGCAAAATTTCAGCTCTGTAGCTCCAAGGGTCTCGGAGGAGATTGCGTTGATCCAGACAGACGGACAGACGGACAGACGGACAGACGGACAGACGGACGGACGGACAGACGGACAGACGGACATGGCTATATCAACTCAGCTCATCATGCTGATCAAGAATATATATACTTTATATAGTCGGAGATGCTTCCTTCTATGCGTTGCAAACTTCTGACCAAAATTAATATACACTTTGCAAGTGTATAAAAATGAGGAAACTTTTCAAAGGTTAACATCATTTGGCAATAAAGTTTCACTTAAATCCATATAGAATTTTGACTTAAAGTCGACATCAATGAAAAGAATCAATAATAATACACAATGGGATATCGGAAATTTATAAAGACTGATGGTTTTTTTTTTTATCTATTGTTGCCTTATAAAGATATATAGAAAAATGATACTTTTATACGGAACCCCCATGTTTATCAGGGATTAGTATTTCTATTTATTTTATACGATTTTTGATTTCCAATTTATTTTGTATGTATATGTTTAAATTTTGCAGCCCTTTTTACTAATATTATACTCATATAGTTTCTTAAACTTTTTGTTTACTAATAATTAATTAAACTCTGGCATCTTTGTATATAAATATTAAAAAAAAAACCCATCTATATACAGCAATCAACTGGATCTGTTTAATATCAACGGCTTGGACACAACAGTTTTCCAATAGCCGTAACGAAGAATCAAGGCTCAAGCTTTTTATGCCATATAAGGTTCATAAAGTATTCTATAATACTTTTCTTTTACGTTTAACAATCGAAATGCAAATTTTTGCTATAACAATGAAGAGAAGAACTTTGCTTTCGAAAAGCCATCAACACTTGGTTGTGGTTGTCATCATCATCTCTACATAAATTGTTTGTTTTTCTTTTACTTTCAATAACAACAAGAACGGAGGAACAGAAGCCACGAAAGAACGGAAACAACGGGAGGCATCAACAGTGGTGGCATTGGCTTAAGAGGCAGCAGCAGCGATAGGGACAGGGAAAGGGAAAGGCAGTGGAACTGATAGAGAGACAGAAGCATCATGAGGACAAAATACGGAAAATGAAAACACACGCACACAAAATGGATGAAACGAAAGCAAAGCCAAACAACAATTAAGCGCATAAAATGAGGATAATCCGGTCGAGCAAACAAAATGGTAATAGAGAGACACACTGCGACACACACACACACACAGATACCAAAAAAGGAAATACATAGATAGAGACATAGAGAGAGAGAGAGAGAGAGAGAGAAAGTGAGATAACCAGAGAGGGAAGTAATTTCCATAAACATAAACAACAGTTTGAGCGCATAATCAAGTGGAAGAATTGTTACCGCACACCAAACCAAAAACAACTGAGCACAATCTAATTGCAAATTATGTTGGCCAGTGTAAAAAAGAAGTTTGTCGTTTAGTAACGTAACGTGGCAAAACCAAACGAAATGTTGGTAAACTTTTTCTTGCCTACCGATTTATATACATTATAAATGGATTTATAACCAAAAAACCCAACAAACAAACAACAAACAAACAACAAACAAACAAACAACAAGGAACAACAAAAGGAACAATGGGTAACGAGGCGTCATATCAAAATGCTTTAATGAATTTTGCAAAAATAAGAAGAAACTTTTATTTATTTACAATTTGTTTGGCAACAAGTTTTATTATTTGATTTCAGTTCACTTGGTGTTGCCTAAAAGTATGCAGCACCAAAGTAGAAAATAGCACCAACAACACACTGACTGCAAAAAGTTTACTCCGTCTCTCGACAAGCCAAAATTTATACCTCCTACAACAATAAATCGAAAAAAAAATACAAAACGAAACAAAAAAAAAAAAACGGAGAAAACGAAATACAGCAACAAACTTGCAAGACAACTTTTCTGTATATATTTTTTTTGTGTTTGCTTTGCTTTTGTTTTGCTAAATAAATATACCACTGATGTATGTATGTATGAGTGTGTATGGGTGATTGTGCGTGTGTCAGTATTTTATTGCCTTGCCAACGGGGTTAGAGGTAAGCAACAGGCAAATGAATCATTGAAGTTGACATATGAGTGTGTGTGTGTGTGAGTGCCATGTGAATGCCACAAATTGAGTTGTAATTCATTTTGAAGACGAGACTTTAACAGACAGAGACAGGTAAATAGATATAGAGAGAGACACAGAGTTAGAACGAGACAGAAGGGGAGCAACAAAAAAACGATTGAGTGAATTCCTGTAGCGATGTGAAAATAATGAATAGGAAAATTAAAAAAACACATTTCTGATTATTTTTTATCAGAATCAATAATTTAAAAGCAGTCGAATGAATATTTGTTGTACTCGAGTTATGTTTCATTTATGTCTAATTTATATTACATTAAAGAACATTTCCTTTAATTTAAACTTAAATAATTGAAATTGTATTTAATTAGCAAACATTAGATTACAAAGCACTATTAAAGTATGCCTTAGTTGGAGTTTTTAAATACTCCACTAAGTTCATTAGCAATTTGATCCCACTTAAATTGATTGTTCACAATGTGTGTGTGTGTGTGTTAGAAATTTTCAACCTAAAATTGGCAGTCCACTCTTAATATATTTGCACATACGTACACACATTTACTTATTTACTCACTCGTTCACATCATTCACACACAGATGCATTTTGTGGTCCATTCAAAAATGTGCCAATTCACACACACACATATACATATATATATATACACAAACGCAGACATCATTTCCAGGCGAAACCAATCTCAGTCAGCAAATTGAAATCAGTTTCAAAAAATTATAGCATATTGTAAATTTAGTTTATGGTCGGTTATACACATTTACACCCATTCACCCACTCACTTGATGCTCAGACTCCGTATCCGGACTTTATGTTAATGTGCAACGCACGAAAGTATGCAATAATAATTTGACGCATTAAAAGCTTGCCATGCGGTGGTGGTAGAGTACGGTGGGTGTTTTTGGGTGGTAATAGGAATCTCGGTGTGGCGAACCAAATAAATTTCCGGGTCAAGAGTTGCGAACCGAGAGATCGTTTCAATCTGGTCACCGAGGTTCTGAGTGCGTAATAATTATAATGAATAAGTAATAAACAAAAGCATCAAGCAGGCAACGCAATGCATAGTTGAAGAGTGGATGTTGGATTGAGTATAAAGGATACCGGATGGTGGATGGAGAAGAAGAAAGGACAGTTGCATTTTTAATTCAATTCATTTATTCATGGCATATACAAACCTACAAACACACACACAAATATATATAAGTATGTATATACATATAACCCTGATTATATATATAAGTATATTTAATATTCTCTAAATCGAAATATAACAAACATTCCAAATTATAATGGGAATGGTAGTGGATTTAAAACCACAGACAAATTTATCAAGTGGTATACACTATACACAATTGTCAATTAGTGGTCAACTATCGTAATATTACAACAATTTTAATATTCCAATTTTAATTACGACAACTTTGTCATGCAACAGAAGGGAAATGTTTATTAAAAATAGAATGTCAAATGAATTAAAGAATATCTATATACACTAACTAATTAACTAAAAAAAAAAACTATAAAAATTTTCTAATTAAAAGTTGTCTTTAAATTTTTATTAATTTACAATTCCAGAATCTTAACAAAAAATAGAAAACATTTATGACTATAACATAACGCTAGGTGGCGTTAGCAGGATGTAACTAAATGTCAATAAATTCAAATAAATTTTATGCTGTCCCTACATATATAAAAGGGTATCACAAAATTCTGTCTCATTGCAAACCACAAATTATTTATTTGCCAACTGTAATTAAAAGTTTTTGGGTATAATGCAGGGATATAAAAATATGTAATGCTTAATTCTAGTTAGATTACCAAATGGCTTAAAAATTTCTTTCAAATTTTAAATGCAAATACTATAAATTGACCTTCTGTCTGTCTGTCGGTCTTCTTGCAGCTACCAATTGATGATGATGGAAGGAAGCTGTTGACATTTTGTGGCTAATTAAAGTCGCTAACTTGTCCCTTAGGCCAGGACTTGTGGCAATTAATTTTAACAAAAATTTTCACCATCAGCAACAGGCTTCCCTTCTTGCCCCGAACAAAACTGGCTTTTTAGTCTCATCTTTTGCTCCTTTTGTTTTGTTATCTCATTTTGACCTTGGTTAGGTTCTGTACGTCTGTTTCCGTTTCAATTCCGTTCTATACCGTTTGAGTTTCGTTACATGCTGTTTCGTTGCCCTTCCACATGTTGCGTGTATTTAGACTGTGTTGTTGACCCAATTTGCCACCTTGCCTCATCACTCTTAATGCCAATAAATTTTCGTAAAAGTAAAGCGAAGGAAAAAAAAAGGGCCAAGCAATATAATGGCCACGTCCAGAGGTTCACATACTTCTCCGCCTAACTAAGTTTAATATTCTCTGCTCATTTTTTTTCGTTCCTTCTATTTAGTTTTTTTTTTTTGTTTTGTTTTGTTTTTGCGTACTACATCAAAGTCGAAGGTCCGAGTGATTAAATGAAATTTACGAGTATTTCACATTGTGTTGTCCCTTGGATCGAGTACGAGTTTTGCATAGGCCCCATGTATTCTGTCAGAGATTGATAGGTAACGTTTTGTCTGTGTTGAAGCGTAGGGACGCAGCGGGATTCGCGTGGCGTAAGCTAAGGGATTTAAACAATAACAAGAGTCTCATTGTAATGAAGTGCTCGCCGCATACATGGCGTATAAGTAATCATATTCCATTACACCAAGTGGGAGAATGGGGCAGACAGTGGAGTAAAGAAATCGAGCCCAATGGGCATGAAGACTATAATGAGGATAATAATTATGTGCAAGTGTCAAGTGTGTGCCTATGTTTGTGTATATGTGTGAGTGTACTAAGAGGCCGATGAAAACAATAATATCATAAATAAATGTCATGCAATTTTAGCTTAAAATAATTGCATACTTTTTGGGGGCATCAACAATTAATTTAATAAGACATTTAGCCTTTTAAACTTTAATTTAAAATTTCAAAATTAATGATTCAACTATCATGTTTTTACTTTATTAACACTATTCCCTTTTATTCGATATTTAACACATACTATATAGAATGGGATGACATTTTTATCCTGAATAAATAACTACAAAAAACAACACACAAGAAGAAAAAAATGTGATGCGATAGTTTAAACAACAAGTGACAGCATTGGGCCAGAGGGGTTTTTTCTTTTTTTTTTAGGTGTTATCGTAGGAATAGTATATAGGAGAGAACAACGTCGTCTAGATGGGCCTCATGTTTATGAGCTGCAATGGCGACGCGTTGACAGCCATCAACTTGGCTGGGGCTTGGCTCTCAGTGTGCTTTTCATGTTTATTTTTTTGTTTTTTGTATATGCTCTCCCCCATCGATCCTGCCGTGCCTCCATTTTTTACGACAAGCAGCCATTTTATTGCAAGTGTTATCCCCCACTGCCAGACCATTCGTTTGCCCGTTTGAGGTTATTAAAGTTTCAGCTTCAGTTTCATGGTGTGAAGTCTCATTGCGGACACCGACAACGCCAACAAGCATTGACGTTGGCTAGAATGACTATAGTGTCCCTGGCCCGCTGGCCCATTGGCCTGTTGGCCCCTTAGCCCCTTAAAGCTATAACTGTGGCTGCCTTTCTTTTTTTTTTATATTTTATTTTATTGCTCAAAAGTGCAATCATAAAACGTTCAAGGCTCCCGCACACTCACTTGCAACTAGCTGTGGCGTCGCATCGCGTTGCTTTCAAGTGTGACTTGCATTAAATTTGCAAAAGAAACTAAAGACAGGGCGCATAAAAGTCTATTGACGCAAATCATAGAAAATAGAAGGAAAAAAAATTCAACAAATGGTCAACAGAAATAAATAAAACAAGAACATCATGAAATGTTGTAATAGATAAAATATCGTTTTGTTTGTTGGTTCAATAACATTCATGAAGGCTATAAACATAGTAAAGATTGTTATCATGCTATTTAGAAAACCAATAACAAAACTTAAACACTTCGATTGAGAAATTTTTATCGTATTGTATTGTCGATTTCGGATAAAAAACTTATTTTACTCAAAGCTTAATTTTCTTTGGTAAATTCTCCTATAAGGCATTAAATCTAATAATAAAACGAATTAAAATTGTTGGGCAGAGAACACTTTGGTGAAATAATCAATTTCTTATTAAATAAGCTGATAATCTGCAAATTTGTTTTACCTTTTAAAAAACACACATATTGTTTCAAAAATATAACAATTTTAAATATAAATAATAATTAATAAAACTTTAGACTATGATTGCTTTATGGCCAAAACTACACTACTAAAAAAAAGGAAAGGGGAAAGCAAAACAATTTAGACCTAAAAAATACGTAATACGTTTTACTTTATCAAAAGAATATTTATATACTTTATAATAAAAATAATATTATTTTCTGCTAGGATTATTAACATTGGGAAATTGCACTCAATTCAATTTCAAATATAATATTAATATAAAATAATAATGTATATGTTGAGATATAATAATATATATACATATGTACATATATTAATATGTGATAATGATTATTTTTACTTGACTTTTGCTACACGGTATTTCGAATTCGATTTTTTAGAATAACTGGTTAAAACTCGACAATTTTTTACATTCTGTCAAAGAAAGTGATAGAGGAAAAGATCAAATTCCAACCAATTTTTATTTGAGTATGTTAAATTGAATTGAAAATTGAATGACAATATATTCCTGCCACATGCAACAAATAGAGATGATGATAATCGCTAAAGATAGTCAGTCATTGTTAGGATGAGACAGAGAGGATGAGCCAATATCACGATAGTAAAAGGGAAATGCAAATATTTACTAGAAAATAACTTAGAAAGTAAATATGAAAATTGAATAGAATGGAAAAGGATACGTGTCTGTCTCTATCTATGTGTGTGTGTCTCCTGTACAGAGGATATACACATATGTATGTATATATAGAGGCAAAGTTGTGAGAGTGACAAAAGTGGCTATTGTTGGCAACCGGAAACTGGTTAACGGAAATACATATATGTATGTATCCATGTACCAAAATGAAAGGGGAAAAAAAGTGTAACGGAAATCTGCCATAGAATATGTGACAACTGTCAGCACAACAGGGTGTAAGAGTGCCATACACACACACGTACATACACACAGACCCACACACACACACATAGCTACTAATACTGATACGAATAGGAATAGAGAGAGAGAGATAGACAGCGAGACACAGGGAATGGTTGCTGGCAATGAAATAAAATGTAATTAACTATATAAACAATAAAACTTTAACCATAACAAAAAGCAGCAGCCTCTGGTCTGAGTGAAATTAACTTTTGCTTCTAACAGTAAACCTAAGCAAATATACCCTTCAGGGCTATCAAATCTAGCTCGCCCTTTCGCACACATACACACACACACATATATTACTCTTTCTCTTTCGCTCTTATGCACAGTATTTATTTGAACTTTCTTCTGGGTAAAAGGTCACAAGAGCTTCAGTAATTACATTTTACAATTTTCAACCATTTTCTGGCTTTATTTGTAATTATTTAACAATTAGATCACAAAATAAACACCAACACACACACACACACACACACAAACATACACTAAAAGTTGAGTTAATAACTTGATAACAATAGAAACAAAATCAATTAAATAATCATTAAGCAAAAACTTGTTTCGAATAACAATAATTCATCCATTTGGATTTATTTGCTTACAATTAGTCAGTTTGAAGACATCATGAGACCAAATAGATATCTATTACGGATTATAATAGTATCTGGAATCTTCCAGCTTAGCAATCAGGTAGGTTTAAAATACAATAAATATAAACATATGTATACCTGAATTATAAGTAACCTTAAGTAAACGCAATATCTGTATGAGTAAATTCTAAATTTGGCTTCTATTCTGCTTAGTTAAATAATTAATTTTGAAATTTTTAACTAAAAGTCGAAATTTAATCGATTCATATATTTTTTGTTCAAATGAAATGATATTAAATTTTTGTTTTATTAAAAAAAAAAAAAACGAACGCTTAAGAATAAATTGGGAATAGATAAACTAAGTTTTTTAAATAAATTTTTATTGACTTAAACAATTTTACAGCATTGCTATACAATGAAAATCCTTGGTACTCGCTCCTGGGATACACCCAATTATGGATTGGACTTAAAAATGCATGCCAAGAACAATTCAATGTCATCGATGACCTATGTCCGTCAAGAGGTGCCTATACCATTATGGCATTTGGTATTTTTGCAGCATCCAACTAAAAAACGTACCAATTCAGATCGACCAGAGTTGCCACGTGTTCTATACAATTCGACAACAAAAACATGCGAATTTTGGAAATATATACGACATGTGACAGCTTGGAATAATGTGGCCAAAATAATGTTAACTAAAGGTGGCAGCAATATGAGTTTAGCCTGCCCCCTAAAGGTGGGCAGTTATGCATTGAATGTTATTCAAGTGCCACCAGATACAGCTTTGCTTAAGTTTATGTATCATCCAAATACCCTTTATACACTGGAAGGTACTGTCTATTCTCTAAATCCAGTCGATGGAATTACGAAAAAGCGACTTTGTCACTATGAGGTCAATGCAACCATTTTTAAGTCATGCTAAAGGTGCGAGAAGAAACATTCAAATCAAAGTGGAAACAAGGTGGCTAAATTCCTTATTTTAGTGTCTTCTTCTTTAAATTCTTGTTTTCTTTCTTTGGTTGGTTCTTTATTTTTATTTTCTTTTGTGTTATTTTTTTTATTTTTTGTTAGCTGTAAATCCTGCTAAATAAAACTGCAAGTGCGCAAAATGCAATGTACGAATTGTCAGTGGGGGGAGGGGAATCTTGGACTTGGACTGAGATTGAAATTGGTAGGGGGTCCGATGGGTGGGAGGGAAACGAGAAGTCGCGTGTGGCACGTCAGCAGAAAAAAGGATTTTTAATTAAGTGCGAAATAAAAACGAAACGACACAAATACCCATACTAATTCAAACATTCACTGAAATCAGCAAAAGCAAAATTAAAGAAATTTAAAGATCATACACGAAATGAGAAAGGGCAAGCAAGAGTAAAAGTAAGTTCAATTTGAAATATAAACAAAAAAAAAATGGTAAAGTTTCTAAAATTATAAACAAATTGTAACGATAATGAAATACAAGAATACATTTATTTCACATAAATAAAACCTAATCACTAGAATCATATTTTAAAAGTATTTCAACAATTTCAATTACTAACAAAGTGAAATTATTTTTTAACTACAGCAGGCAAAAGAGTAGTTTGCTTGTCGGTGTCAATGGTCAGCTAGTTTACAAAGAAATAATCCTGCGCATAAGCTGCAGCCAATTACCAAAGTTAGTTGCAGAAAATGTGGGCAGGCGAAGCCAATGGAAAACCTAATCTGCAACTGCAGATGCAAATTCATGTACACGGAAAAATCATTTCATTTCTTATTCAAGGCAAGTGACAAACACTGAAAACAATTTGTCAGCTATTTATAATGCTCTACATAGAAAAAGAAAACTACTGGAAAACAACTTAAAAAATATACTAATAACTTACTATGTATTAATGAATTTTATTTAAATTGAAAAATAGACAAAATTAAGAAAAAGCTAATTTAAATAGAAAATATATTTGTATAAGTATTTTGTAACTTAATTTGAACTTTAACTAAACCAGCAACAAATTTCCCAATTTTGTTGTCAAAGAAAGTCAATTGCAGAAATCATATGAACATTCTCGGGGGAAATTTTATCTGCTTTTTAATTTCTCAGATGTTGACCTGAAGTACTTGCATTATAATCAGATTAAAAAAAAAAAAAATTGCCACTTGACACTGGAGATTTGGCCAGACACACGCATCGTTTGTGACCAAGATTTTCCAATTGGTTTTTTTTTCAGGCTATAAAGGACACTTTTACATCCGGCAATGAATGTCGTTATTAATACAGCTTGCAAGCATTAAATATTTATAATCGACTTATGACAAGAATTAACAAATATAAAAATAAATATAAAAAATGGAGAGAAAACATCGTTGGTAATACATTTATCGTAAAAGAACTTGCTTTTAAAAATAAAAATAATAATAAGCTTCTTGATGCTAAAGTGGTTTTGTGGCATTGTGGTCGGTTAGTTGGTTAGGAGGTGTGGTGCGGTGCGGTGAGGTGAGGTAAGTTAAGTTAGTATGGGTTATGGAGATCTTTTACCCAGCAATTGGCATAAAATATGCGCCGCTTGCATGCCTCAAACTTATTATTAAAACATAAAAATTTGCATGCAAGCCGCAAAAAGCTAAAGGCGAACAACAACCCTAAAAGGAGTCACACACACCCCTGAGATCCAAGGACTCAAACATTCCAGTTACCCCTAGCCACAAATTCGCCCACTCCTTGAATACCACGCCCCAGAACATAAATACGTGCCCTGTTTGTACTTACGTTTATGTTGGCGATGGCAATTTTAACTCGTGAATTATGCACAAAAGAAGAAGATAGCACAAATGAACATGAACGAACAAACCAAAAAGAGGATTGGGTATATAACAGTCGGTATGGGTAAGTAAGAAGACAATGCCAAAAGGGAATGTACTGGCAAAAGCATTAGACAAATTTGGGGCAGTTATTTACTGGCAGCAGATGCCAACCGCTTTGGGGAGTGTCTCCAAGCGGTGATTTGTTAACTTGGATTTTGCCTTCCCTTCGATATTTTCGAAAAACGAAGAAAAATATTTGTCGGCCAAAAAAAGATGTGCAAAGATGTGACTAGGATAAAATATCCACTTCTATATACATATATGCACATATATAAATCTGTTGTCAGGAACTAATAAATGCATTTGTCAATTTGATAGTTTTACATTTAGAGATGCCATAGGAGGTGCAATAGGATACAATTATAGCAGATCATTGCCTGAAGATTCAGTTTTATCCAATCAAATCGAAATTTAAAATTACTAGATTTGGTACAGCACTAAAAAGAGATACATATATAGCTTTCAGATACGATTACAATAACTTATATAGTTCTGTTCTTATCAGCAGCTGCATTCATAGATTACAACTTTTATTTAATTCAATAAACTTTAATTATCAAAAATATCGCATAAACGTTTCTTGGACTATAATGATTTTAGAATTCAGTTACAGAGTATTATTAAGTTGACTTTTATTACCTAGAGTACAACCACTTTTACGTTTCCGCCATTGGCTGCAAATCAGAGACAGATGAAACTGTTTTATCTCACATTTCGTAAAGCTGGAGGCAAATTGTTTGCTACTTTGCAGTAGTTGCAACACAAACAACATTAAGAACAAAAACGTGTACAGTCATGACCATAACAACAACAACAATGGTACTGCAGTACTGCAACATCAGCAACTGTTCAATGCATAGTGCAACATGGTCTCTGGCATTCAGGTGAAGCTCAACATCTCACAAGTGTAACTGGAACTGGAGTGAACAACGCGAACTTTCGTGGTGAGAATATAGTCCCTGACATTGACTACTCTGAGTCTGGCAACGATGATATCCTTGATACTCGTGGGGGCAAACATTTAAGAGGGAAAACTCTGTGGGTAAAGTTGTTGCAGTCGCAATGACACTCGTAGTCGCAGTCGATTTAAAGTTATCAGTAAAATGTGCGACAAGAGGACCCAAAGGGACAGCCCAACCGGAAACGGAACTGTCGAAAAGTATTTACAGCTTTGTGAGTTCGATTTATGCACAAAGTCTTTCGATAAAAAAAAAGGAAAAAAAAAGTCAATGAAATTTAAAAATAAACCAAAAAAAAACTATTTATGTCAACTGTTTTAAATTCGCAGTCCATTGAGATGATACATTTTCAATTGCTATTTCACTGCTAAACGCCACGTGAATGTTGAGAAAGTCTTTCCCACAATAAGTAGATTAAATGTGGGGCCACAATCCCCCACTGTATGTATGCAAATGGCAGGTGCAGCTCATTAGGTTACCTTCAAGTGTCTGCAGGTTGAAGATTTACACTTCCTGGTAATGACTTCATCAGCTTAGTGGCCTGCCCCTGCCTTGGGACTCATTTCATACAAAATATACACTCTCATGAAGAACTATGCTAATCCCCTCAAGCACACAGTGGTCAAGTGGCTGGCTAAGTGGTACCCATGAAACCCACACTCCCATCGAAACAGACACACATATGGATATATACACATATATGTATATTTAAATACACACACACACAAATATATGAAAATATGCATGCACCCGCCTAAAAGCTTGCAACATATTTTTCACGCTATCCTGCGTTAATTTTTAATTATTCGGTGCATTCCATGAAAATGATTTTTATCCAAGTGAAAGAAAAAAATAAAATAAATATATTTTATATACATCTCTGTATTTTTAAATAAATGTATATATATATTTAAAATGCCCCCGCATACTATATACAAATAAGAAAACTGTTTAAACTGGTAAAAATGTTGCGCAATAAATGGAAATATAAATCACTGCAATTTGTGTTGCGGCAAGAAGCAACGCCCACGGACCTATACACAAACATATAACCATACGCACAGGAACCAACTGAAGGATTTAGAGAAGTTAAATGATTTATAGAATTGAATATAAGTATGATATATGTATGTATGTATGTATGTATATATTAAAAGGAACCCTGCAATTTCTGCTGGAACGGCAAAAGAAAAACAAAAACTAGTTGATCCAAAGACTATTTTTTATATCCAGTAATCCTATATACAAATGCATATATATACTATAAACATATCACTGTATCTCAAATGCATTTTGATTAATTTTCTTGCTGTGCTTATTTCTACTTTAATCTTAAATTTGATGAAATTTGGCAAAAAGCTAAACTAAGAACTTTGAAGTTATGTAATTTAACTATTAATTTTACACACAAACTGCAGATCTTACTCAAATATTGTAGTAGAAATCATATAAATTAAATACTAAGTTAAAAATTATTTTTCCTTCGGACCAAAAATTAATTTCTTAAGTTTGGAGAAAAATTAAAATATAGTTGAATAAAAAAATTACTGAAAAATGTTTATTTCTGCTTAGGAAAGTTTAACAAAAGAAGAATCTAAAGTATATCTAACGAAAATAGAAAGCTAACCTAAATCATATGGTTCATTAAACTTGAAACTAATACTGAGAAAGCTTCTCACTTTCAGTTTATATTGAATAGCAAGAATCTAGTAAAAAAAAAAAAAAGAAAATAAGGTTGCCTTTTCTCCCTCTTCTTTGTTTTTCTTGCTTCATTATAAAATCAATAAAAACCAAATTAATTTAGGATACCTTTAATTTTTCTTATTAACTTTATTTGATGAAAATTTAAGTGTGGTGAGGGAGAGGGAGAGGGGGTTTGAGTTGAAACTCATTTTTCATATTATCTCCAGGAGAGGGCAAATAGGTTAATATGAGAGCCATTTAACCCTTACCCTGAACCTTCAACCACAAATTTTCGCATGTCGTATGTGAAATAAGAGAGACCATTAAAAAGCCAAAGCCAACACGCAGTGCAGTTAAATGGAGCCTCAAGTTACGCCCACAACAAATATACATATACAGTGAAACCTCGATATAACGAATCTGAGGGGGATCGCAAAATTATTCGTTATATCTATTGATTCGCTATAGGTACTGAAATGTAAAACCTTAGTATAACGAAATTTAAAGAAATCTGAAAAAAAATTCGTTATAAACATTGTTTCCACCAAAATAATGCTAAATTGCACTGAAAGGGGGTAAATATACAAAAAATAAACATTTTTTTTTTATTAGACTTTATTAAAGTAATTGGTTATTTTAGTTTGTTTGCGCAAGTTTTGAATACAGCCATCTATAGTTTGTGCAACAGATGCTAAGCCATCAAAAGTAGTCTGGGGTGTAGCTTCTTGTGCCTCAAGAAAAGTTTGTAGTTTTTCAACCATTTGCTTAGCTTCTTTTGCGGTGATAACCGTTTCTAGCTCTTCTTCCTCCTCGACAACATCGACTGTCTTCGCAAAACTACCAACAATGTCATCATCAGTTAAAGGCCCCGAAGCACTAACGTTGTCATCCAGTTTCGTCTGCATTAAAAATATTGTGGGGTTGATATTCTGCCATCAGACTTGGTATAAATGTTTTCCAGTCAGAACAAACTTGGACACTTACACTGGCACTTTCTCCACTCACTTTTCGAAATCCGATATCATAGCGTTTTTTAAAATTTTCAAGCCAACCGTTGCTAGCTTTAAATTCGTTGTGCTCCAAACGTTTAGCAAATTCTTCAGCCTTGGCTTTTATTAACGAACCTCCTAAAGGAATGTTTTGATTCCGACATTGTAAAAACCATTTAAACAAACATTTCTCAATGTCTTCATATTCAGCACCCCGCATTCTTTTCATCTTTGATACTTTGGTGCTGCAAATAGTCTCTCTATTTTTTAAAATTGTAGAAAGAGTACTCGGCGGAATATTAAATTGTTTAGCAATTTCTTGCTTCGACTTATCAGCTCGATCAACGGCATCAATTATAGAAATTTTTTCGCGAATGGAAATTGATTTACGCTTTAATGAAGTCATTTTGGCAAAAGTCAAAGCGCGATTGACAACAAATTCCAAATTTAATATGTACACACAAAGTAATAACGGGACTTCTTCTTATTTTGCTTTGTTCTGAATTCGGTGCATTCAGATACAATTGATACGGTACTTTAACGGCTTGCAAAATACTATTTTGTTTTGCTCTTTTGGATTTCGTTGTATAGAGGTATTCGAAAAATTTCTTCGCTACATAGAGGCTTTTAGGCTCAGAAATTCGTTATACCTATAGTGTTTTTTTGTATGAAAAACTTCGTAAAAACGAGGTTTTTTCAAGGGACTTAACAAAAAATTCGTTATATTGGGTTTTTCGTTATAACGAAGTTCGTTATATCGAGGTTTCACTGTATATACATACATACATACAAATAAACACACATGCCAAAAACACACACACATAGTCTCTCTTCTCTACCTCTTAACGTTTCTTCGCATCGCATTAACATTTTTAATGTCCTGGTCGTAACATTGAAGAGATGCTTTAAAGGAGCCAAATCCTTGTCCTTATATTTTTGCCTTGTTTGCTTTTGATCTTCTTTTTTTTTTTGCTGCTACTTTTTACGATGCAAAGTTGTTGCAACATGTTGCAAGTGTCCATCAAATCACAACTGTCCGTCATATTGTAAGCACTTTATCATGCAATTACGAATGAAAGATATGATAGGACGCTTATAAAAAGCACACACACACACTCAACCGTAATGGTGAAGAGGGGGGCGAACATACAACGTATGACTAGACTACCCTTTCGCCATTTTAATCCATGACTTTTATGCCAGTTACATACAAGCGAGGAACTGATGCAATAACTGATATTCTCTGGTCCAAGTAATATAAAGTTGATGACCCCATTAACTTATAGCTAAAGGGTATACAACGGTTCGGTACTATCTTGATTCTATAGATATTTAATTTACTAAGTCAAAAATGTCCTTCAACGACTTTGTTGAAGATTTTTATATAACTATTTGACAAGATGAAAGCCAAAAGTTAAGTTAAGTGTCAAATGACTGAACATAACGAATATACCCGCTGTTTTGTTAAGTGTATTACTAGAAACTTGGTAATAAAAATCTAAATCGAGATCAATAGAAATTGCTGCAATTCACTTGAACTTTCTAGAAACCAGTTGAGTTGAGGGCTTTTCATTTCTCCTTTTTTATTCGTCCCATTCTATTGTTCATTCGCCTGCAAAACTAAAGCCAAGCTCATCAATAATTTTGATGACAATTTCCACATTAAATTGATGTATGGCAATTTGTACGGATTCAGTTGGGTTATCTAATGCGTCTTTTATTGAACGTGACGCCTCAAGATACACGTGTGGGACGAACGCTCTTAACCAAAAGCCAGTAGATACCTTGAAACGTGTCAATTGTCTCTTTCACCTTTTTGTTATACGGCTTTTGTCTTCTTTTTTTTGTGGTTTTGGCAGTTCTTTTTTTTTTCTTTTTTTCGACTATGTAAATTATGTTAAGAGAGAGAAAGGGCGAAAGGAAAAGCGAGCGAGGAAAAGTGAGTGAGGGGAGTATGCGATGATTTTATTGTCTTCTTTTCGCAGAAAAAAAAATAAAAAAGAACAATAAAGGTGAAAAAAAGAAAACATTCAAAAATCAAGTAGCAAAAACAAATATATATTTAAATATCGTTGCGGACTATTAAACAGGTATTGACAAATTTTTGAAATGTAACAATTTATTTTTATAAAGAAATCATACTAAAAGTTACTGCGTTTAATTTCTTTTATATTTATTTTGCCTGAATATGCCAATTTGGGGCAAAAACTAGTTAACCGTCAAGAACTGTTGTTTCAACTTTAAAGACATAGAATTTAACTATTCATTTTCTCTATGCAACAATAGAAATACATGAAAAAATTCATATACATATATAAGCACGCACACATACACATGTGTCCTGTCCCTTAAATGTTGACATTGTATAATTAAATTTTCTTTCATACCATATTTGGATTTCTTTTTTTTTTTTTTGTTTCTTTTCTGAAAATTCTTTAATGGATAAATTGCATTGGACATCTCCCTGACAACACTCAGAGCGACATTAAACGATGCAAATTGACAGCAAAATTGACTTGAATTTCGATGAAAAACTGTTGTGACACTGTGCAAATATTAGGATACAAAAAATCCCTAAGATACAAGAAATTTTTTTAAAAGTGACAATTAAAATCAAGCATTTGCCCTTCGACATATTCTTTAAGAATTTTCCATTTCTTTTCTATTTTTACTTATTTTTCTGATAAGCTTTGAAATGACTTCACAGAACAAAATCAATTGAGGAGATAAGTCAAGGCATTCCACCCGTCTAGATACCCTGTAAAAAATGTTTGTTCGCTGGAAGCAGCTGTATTATCGTATTCAAATGGGCAAATTTCAATAAACAGTTCCTATATACCACTTTATACAACGTTTATAGGGAATAACTAATTTTTTTTCTTTTTTACAAAATTTTGCATTATCTTTTGGCTTTGAATATAGAAGCTTTTGTTAGGCCAAAATCAAAGTCAATCCTTTTTTCTCGTTTTCTCGTTTGTTTGTTTTTTTTTTATTTTTTTCTTATTTATTTTTCTTTTGTGGATTTGGTCAAGCAAATCCCTTGACCACATCTCAGGAAGCAGTACGTATGCCTGCCAATCCTTTACATGGCCTGTTCTGTTTCCATTCCCATAAGTCCAAGTAGTTCACATTTCATACCCAAATAACATGACGAGCACGGGGGTAAACAACGAGAGGAATTTTCGAGAGAAAGTAACATTCAACACATAAAAGTAACAAATTTCTTTTTACTCTTACTTGGTCCCCCATTTTGTATTTTGTCTGTCTTTTTTCTTTTTGTTAAAGCGAAAGTGCCTTTTGCTTATAGTAAGATACAATGTTTAAGGTGGCAAAGTGCCAAACTGAGATGAATGTGGGAAGAGGGGAAATGGTTAAAAAAAAGAAAAAAAACACATCATTTGTTACTCCCTTTAGTTTATAGGTTCTATAAAATTATCACAAATGAGGCAACAACTTCTGGGAATGCAACAATGTGTACAAATGGATGACCAGGCGAATGAATGAATAAACGAATAAATGAATGAGTAAATGAATGAAGGTATTAACTATCCGTACCTTTTTCCAAGGCACTGTACTTAAAGGTAATGTTCGCTTCAAGGCCAAAACAATAGAACAAGAAAATCTACTCACAACCGAGAACAAACTTGGGATACAACAATAACAATTTCAGTTACTGTGAGTCCCTTTTGGCTGCTTTATTATTTTGGTTATTTTGAAGGGGCTAATTTACAAAAGTAACATTAATGGGCCAACATTGTGTGTCAGTCTGTCAGTCAGTCAGTCAACCGGTGAGTAAGTTAGTGAATGGCTGAATAATGGTAAGCTATTACATAAGGCCAGCCCCATCACATTCACTTTAGTTTAATGCAATCTCAGTGAACATTTTCGTTCAATTTTATTTTCAAAATATTTTATTTTCATTTGATTTAGGTAGGTTAAAATATGTATTTATGTTACTGAAATTTTTATTCCTGTACTTTATTTGAGCCTTAAGAAAATTGATTTTGTAATAGCCTTTAAGCTGTTACCTGCATAATGGGTTAATTAACTGCTCAGTATTTGCTAATTAGCTAACATTAATTAGCATTTAATAGTTATTTATTAGCACTGACTTGTCTAAAACTAGTTTTAATGGATACAAAAATAACATAAAAACAAATTGCATACGGAAAATAAGAAATTATCTTATAAACTTGTAATGTAAATCTTAAAGTTCATTCTCTTTAAATTTAATCTTTGTTCTTCTTTTTGTATCAGTATAATATATAAATATAGAATATATATGTATGTACATGGAGCGAATCTATGGTAACGTATTCCAGTCGTAGATAAGAAAAAAGTTCATTGATCGATTTAACTATTTGAAAGAAAGAGAGAATTAACTCTTATTAAATTAACCGGTTGTATTACAATACAATAAAGTTTTTAACTATTTAATTATTATAATATAAATCTACCTATAATGACAAATTTAATGTTATCAAATGTGTTAATAAATTCAAATTAGCAAGCGAAATGAAATATTTGCTGCCACAATTTCATTGCAAATCAAATTCTCTTTACGCCATATTTAATTAGCCAAATGGAAATTTGCACTTTAAATCAATTAGAAACAGTTTGTCATTAATTATGCCTAATTAACGAGAATGTTTAGTATTCTGTATTATCTTGGATAATACTTGAACAATTTTCTTAAATCTGTCTTGTAGGAGACAAAGCTAATTTAAAATTTCAAAATATTACACATACGCCCCGTTTTCAATTCGGTTTTTCGAAATTTCTATTGTGTTTAAATTCCGGAGCTTACCACTTTCTACACTCAACTCAATTGAACAAATTTTTGCCCTATACCGAATAAAACACATTCTTCCTATTTACTGCCACTCCCCCAGTTAAACCATCTGAAAGCGACCTGTAATACCAGGGGGATAGCAGGTATAGAAAATTATTGCTCAACGGAAAACAATTATTTCGTGCTGGTTCGCTCTCTTTATCCTCCCCAACTCACTCTCCCCCGGCACACACCAACAATGTTGTTGGCCATACCATTAAAGTGAGACGTGCTGAGAGCGAGAGAGAAAGAGAAAGGGAAAGGAAGGGGCGAGAGGGCACAGAACCCGCCCAAAGATTGTAAAAGAAGTACAAAGGAGAAACCATAGAGGAAGAACCAGAAAATTCCCTCCTATCGTGTGTAATCTGAATATTGCCGTGACGCCAGTTGCAACAGCTCGTTTCCCATTAAATTGCATTTACTTTATTGTCCCGTCTAAATTTAAAATTTATTTCGTTACATTTAAAAAACTATAAAAAAAAAAACACAAATAATACAAAGTTTTGTGTTAAATTGATATTTTATCGATATTTTATTGTATTATCAATAATTGGTTGTATTATCTATATTTTACTGACACTATTTTATAAACATTTTAAAATAATTTACGATATAAAATCCAGCAAATTCTGAAACCTATTTTTATTTCGATTTTAATCTTAAGTTTTCTACGGTCGTATTTTATTTTCAAAAATTATTGTATGTAGTAGAAATACACTATCTCAGATATAATAGATTATATTTACAATAATAATTTTTCGTTTAAATAGACCTTTTGTGTGGAAATTTTATATCATTAAAGGGTATCATAATGATGACGATCTGACTGATTCATTTTTGGCATTGGTCCCATGGCGTATGTGTGATATTTGGTAATGCGTGTAATTAAGTAACACATCCCCTTTTTCTAGTCCCATTTCTATTGTTGGCGTTGCTGCTGGCTAGCAACTTCCGTTTGCTGTTTTGCTACGAAACATGAAACTCTAATTACCAGGAACAACAGCCCAAAAAGAAAGCCAAAAAAAAAACCAACGGAAAAAACGAAAGGGAAAGGAAATGGGAGGCTGCCACAGGCATAATCATTAGACCACAAAACAAAACAAGAAAAATAAAAATAAAATAATAATAAAAAAAGAAAAAAAACAAATAAAATAACCCAACCAACTGGACAGAATGATATGTGGATAGAAATTTCTTTTACTCGATGGCTTCCCTTTCTGACTGTTGGTTCAATTATCAAGCCAATTTCTAGGCTAAGTTTGTCATTATAATTTACCTAATGTGCTAGAGACTCGGGAATCAACTTGTACGTATATATATATATAAAATCTTAGATCCCATTATGCCAACATTTGCCATATGCATAATAATACTCGTAAATATTTAATGCGTATTTAATTTGCCAGTTGCTCCCTAGGACTAATGACAGAGCTAAATTGTATTACTATATGTATTCTATACTATATACATACATATACGCGTCTGTGATGGCCGTATATCAATGGGTGTGCGGGTATGTATGTGTGTGTAAAGAGGTTTCAACTGCGTATGCGATATATGAGAAGTATGTGAGAAAGCGTATATAAAATATGCCTCTGGGAAATTAAATCTAATGGCTTCAAATTGTGGTCACGGACAATTACAGGTTCTTCTACGTAAATTACTGAAATGGGAGATTTCTGTTGAATATAGTCCATTCATCATTCAGTCATGAATTCTACCTGCATGTTGTGGTTTTTCTGGTTATATCCATTAAGTGAAGGTTGTTACCATTATTTACCAGTAAAGTGAGATAGTTAAATGGCAGACTATTAAAAAAATAATAATAATAAAATTCTGCTGAATATTGGAATTTAGTTGGTTTCCTTTCTATTTGTATTAAATTTTAATTATAGTTAAAAGGTATTTATTCAATTTATTTCTATTGAACGAAATTAAAATACATGATTGAATTGTTGGAAAGAGAATACAAATAAAAAGGCATAGACGAATTTTAAATTAAAAAATATTTCTCTTCAAAAATGTCAACTAATATGACGACTAGTATATATCCAGGGTAAAAATATAAAATAAAAACAGAAATAAACAGAAATAAAGTAGAAGATCATAGTTAATTGATGACAATTTAAAAAATATATTTTATTAAAAAACAAAAAACAAAAAACAAAATTACAAAGTTTAGTAATTTTATTGTTATGATTATCAATCTTATCACTGAAGAAAGTAGATAAGAAGCAACAAACAAAGTTAAGTTATTAACTGAGAGAATTTTTAAAACAGATTGTTTTTTTAAATGGATTACGATTAAATGAAAAGATATGATAGGGAAAGAAAGTATATATGGAAATATATATTATGACATCATGAGTTCTTCGTCCCATAATTTGTGAGATAAGAGATAAGGAACATTAAAAACAAACAAACAAACAATTAAATCAATGAACCCGAAACTAAACCAAGGAGCTACATCTGGCCGGTTGATGGCCTGTTCGGAAGCAAAGAGCAAACGACACGTCAGTGAAAGAGAGCCAAATCCACGTAATCTCTCTTGCTCTCCCTCTCTCTCTCTCGCTGTATGTAAACTGATAAGAGTAGACATATATATACATATATATATATATACTTCTATATATAATGTATGCCTTCCATTAACTCATTCACCCAGTTCACCATGGAGCGTTGGCACAAACGTGTTGCTGTGATCAGTGGAGCTAGCTCTGGCATTGGTGCGGCATGTGCCAAGCTATTAATATCCGCTGGTCTTCAGGTTGTTGGTCTTGCCCGTCGCACTGAAAGATTACAAGAGCTACAACAATCCCTTCCCGAGGATCAACAGAAATATTTCCATCAACGGACATGTGATGTTTCCATTGAATCGCAGGTGGCCAACGCTTTCGATTGGATTGAACGAGAACTGGGCGGCTGTGATATATTAATTAATAATGCTGGCATATTGCGTGATGGCCAGTTGATTGATATGCCCATCAAGGATATAAACGATGTGATTCAAACAAATCTCATGGGTAGTATTTATTGTACACAATTGGCCACAAAGAGTATGAGAGTTCGTAAAATAGCTGGACATTTGATTTATATAAATAGTACAGCCGGTGTGGCTGGCTATAAACCAGATCCAGCTGATCCAAGTCTTAATATATATACGCCAAGTAAATTTGCATTAACCGCTGTACATGAGATTTGTCGTCAGGAATTGATAGCAAAACAATCCAAAATCAAGACAACGGTAAGTTGAGTACTAAAAAAAAAAAACCAAAACAAGCAAAAATATATATGTAAACCTAACCTGACCTAAGCTAACATTGACATTATTAACTAATTTCAAATATTAGAGCTATCTGCATCAATTACATAATTTTACTTCCAATTTCTTGTTAGTTTGTTATTGATCCATATGAGTATAGGAATAATATATATGATCAGTCTTATCGAACATTATCAATCAATTATTTATTAGATAAATGTATCAAAAATAATTTTTTAGGTTGTTCATATAATGTTAATTGGAGTTAACTAATAGTTAAATGTTATTAATGAATGAACCGTTTTTTTAATATAAATATTTTTCTTTATTGTTTTTTATTTGATACCCAATAGAGTATCAGTCCCGGCTGGGTGGCCACCGAAATTGTTCCCGATGAGACAAAAGCCCAATTGGGCGATGTTATACTACAGGCAGATGATGTGGCTCAGGCTGTGCTCTATGCTCTATCGACACCCCCCCATGCCCAGGTGGAGCAGATAACATTACGGGCAGTGGGTGAATATTTTTGATAAGCAACAAAATCAACCACTGGCAAATAATAATAATAATAAAAATAATAATAACGAATAACAGCAATGAAGCCAAGTAATCAACACTTAATAACAATCAAATAAAAACATACACACTCGCACTCATACACTCATACACACACACACACACACACAGACACAACACATTTTGCTTTTACCACAAAAATTGTGTGTTGTGTTGTTTCAATCGTTTCAGTTTTATTGTAATTGTTATGATTATATGTTGTTGTAACCGTTAAACAATCCCAAAAATAAATAAATAATTCACATTCATATCAAATAATAAATGAATGAATTTGAATGAATATTTTGTTTCAATATAAACCATAAATTCATCAATTTAAATCAATTGATTGTCTAAGCTTTTAAGTCAATCAAAATAGAAACTAAGAAGTAACCTTTTGTTATAACCAATTGAGAAAAGTTTACAAAGTAAATTGCAAACATTTAAGACAAATATTCGAAGAGTGTTAATAAATATTTTATGCAAACATTCAAAGTTAAATTTATTATAATTAATGGGAATAAATTCAAATTGATAACTATGAATAAATTTTAAAGAGTATGGAAAATCATTTTCAAAGTAGACCCAACGTTGACCAGTCAAACAAAATTATGAAACCATTTAATTACTGAAAAAAGGAAAAAGTTTTTAATATAATATTCATTTTCCATCATCAAAGTTTAGAAAAAATAAAATTTCTTTTTTGTTAAATTGTATTACCAAGTGTCTGCAACATTTTTAATTGCCTTTGATTTGACTGACGGGGGACTGACAACTGATGATGTATCTTTTTGATATTCCACGATCTTGTAATTTTAAAGTTTTTCTCAACTTTTTTTTTCATTCTCACATCACAAGAATCTGAACAAGAACAAAAATTGCAATTTCAAGCCACCTATAGTTGATGTGTGTAATGAAAAGCAAAGAAATTATACTCCTTCGTTTTACTTCTTTTTTTTATTTTTGTTTTTGGAGGCTTTTGCTTTGGCGTAAAAAGTGAAAAAGTTTTCCCCTACTCACACATATGACATTTGTTATAAATTTAATTAAAACAAAATGCCGGAAATGAGTGAAGTGCAGAGAACAAGAGTTTGAGAGTGTGTGTGTGTGTGAAACTTTTGTCTGACTGGTTGGAATATATGTATATATATATGTATATATACATATATAAGAATCATCCTCTCTCACATATCACAAAAGTTTGGCCGGAAAGCAGCGAATAGACTTTTACGACACCGACTTGAAGATACCCTGTCATAAAGTGAAACCCAAACATATTTAAAAAATATAAATAAATTCCAATTACATATTTTTGAGGACTTTAATATTTCTAAGCCTCTTGGATCTATTTTTGCTTAGAGGGTAACAAGAAAGAACAAAAAAAAAATAAAAGAAATGAAGAAATACTCCTACCAAAAAAAAGTTGTTATGTTTTATTTTACACTTTTTTGCCGTTGAAATGCGAAACACATTCGACAAAAAAAACAACATCAACAGAGAAACTTTACTTGTCCTTATGCACAAGAATATATATATGTATATAGAGATATATGTATGTATGTACATATGTATGTATATGTGGCTAGATGTGTGCAATAAAGCATCTCAGTTGGTGTTGTGGTGCGCTAATGTTGGAAAATTTGTTAATTAAGCACTTTGGTTTCCCTTTCTTTACACAAACATACAAACATGGACACACAAAGACATACAGACTCGTACAAAGCGTATGCAATTACATGCCCCAATGGTCTGAGTAGGAAATCATGTTGAGGGCCATTTTGTGTGTGTGTGTATACTTTCTGTGTAACTGTAAATTTCTGTGTGTGTCAGTGAGTGGCATTGTACTTTTAAGTTCTGCCGCTTACCCTGTGGCCGGCTAATTAAAAAGCCAATGAACAATGATGGAAACTCAAATATGAAAATTTCCCAAAGAGAATTATTGATGTTAAGACTTCAGTCTATTGTTAGCCATTAAGCAATAAGCTGTTAAGTGGAAAGTGTTCAATTAAAACAATTCAAAGCTATAAATAAACTTTAATTATTATTTTATATTCGAAATTTCAATTTTCTGATGAGATATGATAAATTAATTAAGTTTGTATTATTCACTAAATTTACCTAAGTAAACATTTTGAATTTTTGAATAAAATTATTTAAAAACAAATATATAAAATTGCTTTCTATTTATTTTTATTTAATTATTTCACCAATGATTTTTAGGTATTTTTTAAACATAGAAAATATAATTTAATGAATTTATTCAATAGGTTTTTAATTGAACACGCAATTCTCACTTAGATAAACAAATCTCTGCTTTATATTTTTATATCTTTAAAAATATTTATAAAGATATACTACATCACATACTTTCCCAAGCATAAGTGGCTGTGACTCTATATATAGACATCTCTATGGACTTTGGGCCATGACCAAAGTTTTCTTCAAGACCACCCACATGGCCGGAAATATGTTTCAGCCTGACCACAACAATATGGAGCTTGTTTATGGTATTCTCGTGCTCCTGTTTCTTGGTCAAATGTAGCCTATGGCATCCACATAAAAACGAAAAAAAAAAAATCTGAAACCAAGCAGGAAAAAAAAGAAGGAAAAATAAAATCACAAAAAAAAAATATTTTAGTATAGGGAAAATGGAGAGGGTAAATGGCAGCAGATTGTTATACTGTGCGCTTGACTTTGGTATGTTCAAACAATTTGCTTTAAGGTCACTACAAGACTGCAGTACTGGAATGCAGCAGGAGCAAAAACATACATGTAGGGGTACAGTGAATGCAATGTGGTACCTGCTACCAGCTCTTTTACAGTGGCTCCTGTTTCTCATCCAGTTATCGACATAGACTTTACTTTATAACAACCTACACACATCCTGTACGTAAGTGTGCATGTGTGTGCATGTAGGTGCATGTAGGTGCATGTAGGTGTGTGTATTCTGCTATCGACAGGCTACACCAAAAGATGCCAATTCAATGCAAAAACCGTATAAGAAAAAGAAGGGAAGGAAGAAAAATTCAATTTGCTTGCAACAGGGCTAAATAGAGGCAAGCACTTTAAAAATGATGCAACAATCTTGTTAGGTGAAAGAGAACCACAATAAGGGTATCTCTAATAGCCTAAAATAATTTTAAAAATTAAGACAAGAATGAAATTTGAGAAGGGAGATATATTATGGGCTCAATTAAAAAATATTAATTGCTTGGCAAAGTTGGCCAAGTCAAATGCAAACAAAAAGACCAAAGGCCAAAGGACATCAGAATCAACTAGGAATTTATTGTAAAACTAGAAGGAGAGACTTGATTTGACTTATACCTAAAGTACAATCAACAATATAAAATACAATCAAATTGCACAAATATGCAGAAAGAGACACAATTTGATGAAGATAAACTAACTGCAGAAGGACAAGTCTCACTGACGAAGGAAATCTAAAAATAAACATTCACAATTGCAGAAATTGGTATAAAAGTTGACTTTGCATTTGAATAATGTACTCTGTATATTTCTCTCTCCCTTTCTTTTTCTCTCTATCTCTCTCTCTCTCTGCCTCTGTCCGAGTATCTCTCTTTCTCTGTGTGGGTGTATTTTCATTGTTGCCTTTGAAGCAAGAAATTTCATAATTGAAAAGTAGCAATTGCTTTCAACTGGATAATTTCATGTGAAATTTAAGTGATTCCATTTCAAAGTTCTTAATATTAATTTTTCCTTTCCTTTTACCAAGAACAAAAAAAAAAAAAAAACAAATTCTACAAAAGACCAGCCGTTTATATGATTACAAAGTTTTTAAGTTTTTTTCTTTTTTAGATTTAGGGTTTAAAAAAAGCAGACTTTACAATAAGAAGGAAAGGGAACAAGAGCAGAGAGGAGGTGTAGAAAAGTTCACGGCGAGCAAACAAAAATTCTTGTGGCCTATAAAAACGGTGTTTGGCTCTAAAGAATTTAGTACACCCTGTATATAAATGAGTATATTAACGAGTTGTTAAAACTCCCATATGTAATGGTACCTTTATGCATATTTATCTGAAATTTCCCCGAATTCAAGAAAGATTTTATATTAATTTTAAGCAATGTAAAAATTTGAAATAATCTGGATCAAAGATCTTTTCCAAAGGTATTTTACCTATACTATAAGTATTTTGGAAATAAGAAATTTGGTAAACTTTTAGAAAATTTTATAAGCTCGAGTAGCACTAAAATAAATAATTGGGATAACAAATTTTAAAATAGTAGTTTTAGACGAACACCAGTTTTTTTTCCTTTTCTTAACCACTCGATTGGCAAAGATATAAACTATTTGAGCATATGGCCATAATGGGCTTAATGACTGAAAAACGAGGTATAATAAAAAGTGTAAAAGGCAAATTTGCTTTTAGATTTCAGCATAGACCAAAAGCAAAAAGCAAACGAACATTTAAAGCTACAAAACAAAAAAAAGGAAAGAAACGAAACAAGAAAACTAACAGAAAATGCGATGACATGCACTTAACTCTGCTTCCTTTTGCTCCAGCACCTGCTCCTGTATACAACCATCAATTTTTGCATCTTTCATAAAAACCGTTAACTGAGTGTGTGCGTGTACGTTTCTGTGTGTGTGTGGGCTGGTATCATGGTCGTGGCATTGAGGGCCACTTGACACAAAAAAAGAGAGAAAAAGAAATCAGACAAAACAAAAAAGGAATGTGAAAAAAAATTACTTGCGAGTGCACTGGCTTACGGCTTGTTTTTCGGTTTATACTGTACAAGCTTCAATCTCATTTTTGCATACCCTGTATTTATATGCTGCAAGGGTATATTAAAGGCAAATTACAGAGAGAGAACATTTTCAATTTAATTAGCAAAAACTAAAGATATTTTAACTGTTATATTTGTATTTAAACAATTTATAAATAACGATAAAAACATTACACATTACGGAAAGTTTTGATAATTGCTATCAAATTCAAATTTAATAAATTTTGATTTTTCCAAAATTAATTAAACTCAACAAAACAATGCTACTGACAGATTCATTGCACATGAACTCAGATATTACTAACCCTCCCTCCCTCATTGCCCTATGTACGTTATGAACCTTTTACAAAACAGTTTACACATTTATTAACTGTTTTTATTCAATTTTAAAGTGTTGGTAAGTGTGTACATGTGTTTTTAAGGAAGCGGAAGTCAAGCTATCTTTATCATCATCATCATCCTCCTCATGCTCGTCATCATCCTTCTCTGGATGCATTCCTTTATCTGGCACTCTTTGGTTTACCCACACACAAACGCGGAGAAAAGGAAAAAAGCACACACACACACACATACACATACGTAGATTGTTGGATTGTGAGTGACTTTTGTGTCGTTACTAAGCAGCTTATACAGCACTCGCAGTCACATGAAGGGAGGGGTGTATAGAAGCTGGGACAGAGGATTCATATTGTGTCACAAAAATATTATTTATACACATATGATACACATATGTAATATACTTTCATACATTTCATGAATTCATCAATAAGAAACAAAATCGTGAGACAGAACATTGCATTAAGAGATTCCTAATGGCATTGTTAAAAGGTTGGCTAGATTTACCATTTACTGAAATTGCTCCACCGTGCAGTCATAGTCCCACTGTAAGGGCTTACCAAAGAACAGACTCCTCCGTAGAAAAAAAAAGAAAACCAAACAACATTCTAGAAACGAGGCAAGGAAATTATCACACGCGCTACTTTTATTGGCTTTTTGCACCTTTTCACAGCTCAAACATTTTAAAAACTCTCTTAAAACTTAAGTAAAAGAAAAAGCCACAAATCAATAAAGAAGTTTTACCATCATTTAAAGTTAACATTTTGGCGGGTTATTCCTATGTTTAAACAAATATAATAAACCGTTTCTTTTTATCATATTTGAAATAATTTAAGCAAGCTAAAGTAAAGTTTTTCTTCTTTTTTAACATTTATTATTACGATTTTTTAATAATAAGAGTAGTTGATGTCGTCAACAAATTTCTAAACAAATCTAGCAATATAATTTAGTTGCAATATTTTAAAATAAAAGTTGCAACTCCTTAAAAGGTTGCATGAACTGCAAGAATTTTCACATTTTTCGCATCCAAAAAATACATGAAGGCGAAGTTTGCCTTATGAAATAAATAAATGTATAAATATACAATATATATACATATATATGGGAATAGAGAAAAAGTCCTTTTGTACAGTCCTTTTCTGTATATGAAAACTTCTGGCCAAAATTAAGGGTATTAAAGAGGCGAACGTAAAAAAAAAGTTGTTAAAAAAAGAACTTCGAAAACGGCATCCCTATCATTTACACTGAGTAGCCGGACTTTGGTGTGAAGAACACATACACACACATACACACACACACACACGCACACAGTAGGCGTGGCAGTTGAACTTGTTAAAAAGTTCTTAATTTCTAATAACGTTGAGTTCTTTTAGCCCTCAGCGTCCTTATCAACCTCTCCCCCGTAAACGTATCACCACTTCACTTTGCTACGTTTTAATAAAGTTGTCAAAGTGCTGAAAAAGGAGAAGAGAATGAAATGGAGAAGTTTGCCGGGAAAGTATTCCGGGAAATATTTAAATTCTACTTGAGCTGATTGGGTGAATGATGCACATACCCATACATATAAAATATATATACATACATACATATATTGTATATATAAAAATTCAAATCGATACAAGTAACTGTAAAATATGATAATTTACACTGTAATTATAATAGGTCTCTCCTCGAAATTAAACAAATTCTGCTACTTGATGTTCGCCCATTAGACACAAAAGTGTTTTACCAAAATCAAACAGAATGAAGAGAAAAAAATTGATAAATAAATAGTAAAATACATATATACATATATATATAAAAGGAAACTGAGCAAATGAACAAATAAACAAAACTTCAGTCAATGTGCCCAACAATTGCCTTACTGATTGATTTCTAAATGTGCGTAATCAATAAAAATCAACAACAAAAAGAAAGCCAAAAACAGCAACCAAAAATGACGTCGGATGAATTATAAAAAAAAAGCAAAAAAAAAATCCAAAAAACAACCAACAAAAATTAACACAAAAATGAAAATTTAAATAAATAAATGCCAAGCACAAAAAGCTTAAAACAATAGAAGCATAAATATTTGAATTGTGTGTGTATAGATAATAATATTCAAAAGGAAGGGAAGGGAATGGATGGATGAATGGATGAATGGATATTTCACTTGGTTTTTTGTTCATATTTGATTATTGAATTATCGCTCACTCAGGCAGCCAAATAGCAACAATAAATGGCCTTCTTAACAATCGACATATTTATATGTATATGAAAATTTTAAATCTTTTTCTGAATTCTCGAAAATGTATTGAGAATGGAAAGGGGCACAGTTTAAATAAGAAGTTTTTAAAAACCATTTCTTAGATATGATGGCCATTTAGTTTGTGAGAAATTCCAGAAGACTTCCTAATTTAAGATTATATAGTGGAAAATAACACTAGAAGATATATCCAAGATACTGACCTCTTCAATTTACCCTTTTAATACCATTACGACCCTTTTCTCTAAGCTATCAGCCAGTTGTGGACTTATTAACTTATTTAGTTAATCAAATTATTGATTCAAATAATTTAAAGTTCCACTTGGTTTTTGAAAACTATTTTTAAAATTTCTCATCTTGAAATGTGAAAAGAAAAACATAAAAATTAGCCTTCTTACGAACCATCGATATAAAAAAAAATCAATTTATTTAAATTTGTTTTAGTTTTTGTATTTATTTTTTCAATTTCTTTTATTCATTTAATTTATTTATTCTAATTTTTCGTTCATGTTGAATACACAAAAGGGCAACGCATTCTTCTGTCTGAAGACTTGCAACTTGGGGACCAGTGTCACACAGAGCAAAAATGGGCTAGAGAAGTTTGAGAAGGAGCACACAGCAGGGATAATATGTATATGAAGTTTTCTTATACCAAAGCAAACACACACATATAAAGACACAGACAGCACACACCCCAAAGGAGAGAGGTATGGCGTCTTTGCCATCTCGTTTACTAACTGCAGGCAATTTTTCTATTTTCCACATCATTAGTTTTCAATGAATATTGTTGTTGGTGCTGTTGCTCCCACTGCTGTTGCTGCTGTTGGGTTAAATGTCCAGGGCAAACCAGCAACAAGAAGGAGATGCCAACATTTTCATTGTATAAGCAAATAAACTTACAAATTGGCCAGGGCCAAAACAAAAACACAAACAACTAAGAACATACAGAAAAAAAAGAGAAAAAAAAAATGAGCAAACCAAGTTCAATAGCAACCATAAATCAAAAACAGCTTCAGGCCAGGCCAAAAGGATGACGATGGAGGGATGGCAAGGGGCAACAGGAGGAGAATAGGGAACAGTAGCGGGACAACAAAGAGAAGAATAATATGTAGGGGAATAGAAAATCCGAGGGAGTACCTGCAATAGAATTAGTTTTCGTATTTGACTTTTTGTCGTATGAGCTAATGTCCTGCTGCTCCCGCTTCATGCACGAGCGAAGTTCAGGCATTTGAAGTGCTTCAGAATGAGACAAGGACCCGCGGGTCCTTTATCATCATCATCATCATCGTCGTAAACATGGTGAATTGGGCGAAGGGCCCGAGAACACAAACAGGAACAATTACGTGCAAACAAAAATTATTTTGTTTTTTTTTTCTTTTTTTTCTTTCTATTTTTTTTTTTTTTTGGCCAAATCAAGCAGAAATCAAAAAAATCAAAGTAAATACATAGAAAAATGGAAAATAAAAGAGATCAGAACATTATAAGACAACCCCAGGCATAATATCTCACTTTTTCTTCTTTCCTTATTTTTTTTTCTTGCTCTCTCTTTGGATGAACATGAGAAATGACAAAAAAATGTAATAAATAATAATAATAATAATCCTTAGGGTGGCAATGGTCATATTAGGCATTAGATGAGATACGCTATCAACAGACCAATGAAATGGTTTTTTTTCCTGTTTTTCCATCTTTTACGATGTGTTTACAAAATGTAGTAAGTATTTTATATTAATAATATACAGCTCGGACTTTTATTATTATTATTATTTACACTGTATGCCAATAGATAAATCAAAATATAGGGCGGGGGAATTCCGTTAGCTGGTGAGACTATTCACTTGTAATATATTGCGATTTATTTAAAGTTGAAAAATATAATTTTATAAATAGAATATCCATTTAAAGACTGCATAACAAAAATCTCATACATTTCTTGTTTTATTTTTTTTTTCAATAACTTAAATTTACACCGCAAATTTTTAAACGCCATTTCAATCAAAAAATATTTCATATTTTCACTAAATTTGTGTTGAACTTTTGTTGGTGTTTTTTTTTTCCTTTTTGTTTCATTTTTCTGTGGAATTCTCTTTTTTATTCCATTCCACACGAGTTGCGAAAGTATATACTGTAAATTTTCCATTTGAGTAGCGTTATTATTTTCATTTTAAATTGCATTTTATATATTTATATTCTGTAGTTTGTTTATTTGGGAATACTCTTAGCACTTTAACTAATTACTTCAATTGCATTTAAATGGAAATAAAGTAAAACCATATCAAAGACTTTCTTGTTGATGCTGTTGGGTCCAAAATTGAGTTTCATGGCATGTAATTAACCGATTCGCATTAGCAAATAGAAATACAACATCTAAGCATATACTCTATATATGTATATATATATCAATGTATGTGTGTCTGTGTGTATAGAAAACAAAGGGAAAAAAATACAAACTCTTACAAATACAGACACACACGAACTCTAATGCATACATATGTATGTATGTTTGAACGTATGTGTGTGTGTACACAACATACACCCGCAATGACCGTAAAAGGCATTTGGTTTTTATGGCATACTTTTGTGGGTCTTTGAACTGAATTGTGGCCACAAAACCACAGCAGTCACAATTCCCATACACTTGCTCATACTTTTTGCCCTTTCTCGCCACAGTCTTTGTCGCTTTGTGTTTTATTCAGTTGTCAAGAAGCTTAAATCATAAATTGCACAGGGCAGAAATTGCATTTCGGAAATTGAATATTCTGCCACTTGTCAAGTGTCTAAAGGAAACCCCAACAAAAAAGAAAAAAAAAAAAAAAATGTCAACAGTCTGAAAACAGTCAAACAGAAGTGAATACTCAAGTCCTGATGGTGTGAGATTGAGAGAGAGAGAGAGGGAGAGGAATGCTTCGCTGGCTTTTGACCAAGTGCCTTTTGGTTTTGCACCATTTACCTAATGAAATTCTGAACGGTCAAAGAAATCGTGGAAAAACGATAAACCAACGAAATGAAAAATGCTTTCAAATTCTAAAAATGTCAAATGGAATGAAATATCTAAATATCTTAAGTATCTAAGATACTTGTTTTTCGTTTTTCTTTTTTTTATTTTTTTTTTTTGTGGTTATCGTTTAATATAGACAGGCTGTTTATTTTTATGTCTTGATAGAACGAATATATCTATGTTCAATGGTAATAGCCAAAGTCTTCGATGATAATAATCTCAATGAATATGTTTGCATGTGCCATGTTTCGACTATTTTGCCTACTGACAGCCCATAACCTCTTTCTCTCCCCTCCTCTACAGGCATCGAGGTATCGTTCTACTTGAGAAAGTTTCGTGGCTAATATTTTATTTATATTTCATTAAATATTAATGCGTTTGCTACAGAGTTTGAGTTGGCATGTCCTTTTTTTTCTTTGGCCCTTCTCTATTCTTTTTTTATCGCAGTCTTCTTTATCGACATCTTGTTCTCTTTTTCCGTTGTGTTTGCTCTTAAGCCATAACCACCCATTGTCTGGCCTCGTCTGGTTAAACAAAATACAATAAAAAGGAATAAACAAAAAAAAAAACAGAAGACAAGAGAAAAACGAGGACTTGAAAGAAGGAGGAGAACAGAAAAGGGCTGCAAATATGAGCAGCCACATCGGCAATTATAAAATAACAAAAAATGTGGCCAAACGTGTACCCCTTGTACGCCCTCCAGCAAAAGGGTTAAGGATGTGGATGTGAATTTGCTTGTGTGGTTGATGAGAGGAAAAAGGCAGCGGCCATTCACTGTTTATGTGTGTATTGTGTTTAGCTTAAAGCTGCTTTTCCTTTTCATTCCAAAGAACACAAAAATGAAAAAAAAAAAAAAATACATAAATATATGTATAAATATATATAAATAAATTGATTTTCTTGAACAAAATTGTTCTCGCCGCATAAAATCGATCTAGAATTTTTTGGTGGCAACCTTTTGTACCCCGGAAGTTGTTGTCAGCTAAAAGTTCATTGACACGCCATTAAAAATGAATGATAAAGGATGAAGAGGGGTGGATGTGGGGGTGTTGGTATTGGTGCTGATGGTGGTAGTGGGCGTTAGTATGAAAAGCGTCCAAAAAGGTATTTGCGGTTCCTTTCGTTTGCGTGCCAGTTATGAAGCTATTTCTTAAGCACCATTTGACACTTGTGCTGATAAGTTAAGAAATTGTGTTAAGACCAATGGGCTTAAATGCTCTTTCACTATCAACGAATTTTGTTGAAATGGAAGTAGAGTCATTTAATAGTCGGACTTTGACATTTAGTTGAAAACATGAGGCAAACAATTGTTACATCAAAATATGTCATCAATCGAATTTTATATTTTCAAATATTTTAATTAGATCTTCAGATCAGATTCATTAGCAAAAATAAATATACAAATATAATTATTTGACTGTCATTTTATTTGCCAAGTCAAAGAGAAGTCGACACTTTATTTTATTATTTTTAGTTTTATTATTTATTTTTTAATAGTACAAATTTTAGGCAACGGAAATGCAGATACAAAATGCTTGATCTATTTTAATTTTGAAGATAAAGTAAAAGGATAACCTAACATAATGTAAGCCCGTGTAAATATATATTGACTTTCGACAGTGTTAAACTAAATTTGTGGCCAGAAACTGTACACATTAATATAACATGAATTCTTTATAAACTGTTTGAAAGTGAATAATTCAGTGTTCATCTTCTTTTTTTTTTTTTATTGCTAATTCCAGAAAATATTCAAATGCAAGACATAAAACTGAAGTTTGACTTTCTTTCGACAAGATAAACATGAGACTAAATGAACTTTGACATTAACTTCATAGAGCAGAGAGATGGTGAAAGTTTTAGAATTGACTTACCTTAAGGCCTCTACCCACCCACACAAGACAAGGGAAGCAGTCATACACATGTAGCCACATATGCACCCACACCACATCACACAGCCACCATCATGGCCACAACAAAGCATTCATTGGAATTCCTATGAGATGTGTCTATAATTAGTTCCTCCTACGAATGTAACGTGTAACCCTGCACAGTTATTATCTTTCTGTCCGTCCGACTGTCTGTCCGTCATATTGCACGCTTCATTGCAATTTGTTGAAAGGATGACGATAATAACGATTAAACTGATGATGATGATGATGATGATGATGATGGCGAAATCGATAATAATGGCCAAATTGCAGCAACAACAACAAATCCCACGATGCGAAATGATTGAAATCGGAGCTTACAATTGCGTTTAATGAAAAGTCCAATCGAATAAGCAACATATCAAATGCCAACAATGTTACATTTGTATTTCATGGAAATATGTTGCATGTGCGCTCTATCAAATGCATAAATCATTATTTGTTCGAGACCCAATAAATTAATCAGTATGAGCCAAGAAAAAAAAATAAATAAAAAAGGCGTTAACCAAAACGCAAACACAATCCAAAAAGGGGAAAAGTAACCAAAAAAAAACTTGGTCAAGAACTAACATTTGTACAATTGTAATCGACGAATAAGAGAATAGGGCAAGCAACTTGAGGAGGGTCTGGGTGGAATAGAACTAAACTAGGTAATTAATTTCAACGCCTTGTATCAATAAATACACACGCTGACGTGGCGGCAATAATTAATGACGAAAATACAACAACCGCAATTCGAAATACAATGAAATTAGCTTTTGCATTTTTAATGTAACATACTCACACACACACAACAAATAATCACTCAGAACACAGAAATATAGTAGTTAATACATGTTGCACGAATGGACAGAGATTGATGGATACAAAAGTCCCTAAGGTTAAGGTCAAATTTGAAAATTGCTAGACCAACTAGTTACTTAAGAAAAAGCCGTCAATTAAATAAGAACAATTGTGAAAAAAAAAAATTATTTAAGAAAACTTTACCCAAAGGAAAAAATATTCGAAATGCATATTAAAGCTAATAAAGTTTTTTAATCAAATCGATAGAAAACTGAAGTATTATATATTATATACATATATTCATAGTGCACTAATTTCAAGTGTTGTCAAACGCTATTTTAATTTACAAAATTTAACATTAAATATTTTAAAGTATTTCAATAAAAATAATTTGTTAATTTTTGGTTTTTATTATTTTTTTGCCACTTAATTTAAGACATTTTGTGTAATTTCATTTCATAAACGTGACCAAATATGAAACTTTCTAACATCAGAAAATAGGAACTAAATTAAAGAAGAAAGCTGAAATAAAAAACAATTCAAATACAGATAATAAGGAAAAGAAAATATCTTCAATGGCTTGACATATGCATAAATAGTCCTTTTTGTATATCATTTGAAGATATTACACCTACGATGCAAATTTCCATTTAATTAACGCATGAATACCAATTCGAAGGCGTTTGGGCATAACCCAATAAACGCAATGTCAGACCAGAGTTCGCTTGAGCAACTGTAAACAGTGCGCCATTGCTTTGTGCCTGCGGTTTCTCTCTGAACCAAACAGAAGTGCTATTGCAACAAATATTTTAACGAAGGTAACGTTAAATAAACAATACTTCTTGACAAAGAGACAAACAGTTATTTAATAGAGTATTGTTTCATCTTTATCTAAATATTATAAATACATTTTTTATATTTTATTCAATTGAAATATTTACAAAATATCCTTTCAATTAATATACTTGTGACAATATTTAATGAACTATTTGATCTTATCTGGAATATCAATATTTAGCTTACGGCAGGTTTAACATACATACATATTAGGATAATAGAAATTTCAAAATAGCCCAAGGCATTATGAATCTATTAAATTAAATCGTGTTATTGTTATTAACTAATGAATGGCAGAAGCCTTATATTGAAATTTGTAATTTTCACTAATTAACTTTGTAAGGAGTGTCAAGATTCAACAATTCGACAATAAATTCATGATAATTGTTCACATTGTGTGCAACTACTATTCACACATATGCATAAAATCAGCTCAGAAGCGAATGCCAATTAAATCTAAAAATAGTTTATACATCATCATTATTATTATTGTTGCCGTATCAAAGGCAAAACGTTTATTTCCAAGAAAATGCTTGGCCATCACAATGATTTACAATGAAAATAGCTATAGTATATTTCTATTCCATAATCAAAAATTCACAGACTTAAAAAGAAACCTCAATAGATGCTCCATAAACATACCAAAATACATAGTAGTGAGAACAAAGTAGTAATATGGATTTATTTCTCATCTTCCTTTGCCTGGTAATTAGCAAAATAAAGCAAATGAAATTTTGCATATTTAAAAGCTAATCATCCAGGATTAAGTAGTAAATTAAATTGCATTATAAAAGCACAATAAATATTGTATCATGTATGTATATACATATGTACATTTGTATACATATGCCAGTGTATAATCGATAGGAGTATATATGAGTGTATATTATCCTTTATTCATTTATGATGTGCTCTTTGCTCAAGGCTATGAATGCTGACACTGCATCAGTGTGGGCTTTTTTCAGGTTTTTACAATTTTTCTCTGTTAATTTTACCGCTTTTTGCAGTTTGCGTTTCCTTTTTTCTTGTTTTTTTATTATTTTTTTTTTTTTTGTAACGCCACTACGGCATTTAATTCATTTAAATGTTTCACAAAGTGAAATATTCATCCTCTCAACCATTTACTTAATCTGCTTTACCTTTTCCTGTCTCTGGCCCCTCGTCATCTCCACCTTTTATCGCCGACTTTAGTATACATATATATATATATATATATATTAAACGTATCGTTCATTTTTGCTCATTAAGGTCCAAAAACAAGAATTATTACCAAGCAGTAAAATGCATAAAATATAGAAACAGTCAGCAATAGAAAGAGAAAAGGAAAGTAACAAAAACAGAAAGTGGGAGGGACGGTAAGTAGAAGAGCCCAGACGAAAGTGAGATGGAAAATTATAATTCCCTTAACTAATGAATATGTGACAACATTCCTTTAATAGTCTACACTGTTCTTCTATTCTGTAATTTTTTAATATAAAACAATATCAACTTAATGGTATATAATTCATGAAGACACAGAAGACAATAATCGTTTATAAAAAATTGGAATGCCTCAAAGTAAAGTCAATATTTTGTGATAATTTAAAGTTTGAAATGACAGAATATTTCCTTAACTAGCTATCTTATATATTACAATACAAAAATTGATTACAAAATATAATATTAAATAATGTCTACATTCTTCAACTTAATCAAAAAAAAATAATGTCTACGTTTGCAGATTTCTATTTATCAAAATCAGGGCAATATTTTTTATAGTCAATCATTCGGATTGAAAATCATTATCATATATTTTACTCAACTCATAAACCTTTTTATATCAACTCTTCGCACTTACAACCAAATATATATCTGTTGATATGCAGTAAAAATCACAAGACCCATCAAAACTTTGTCATTCTTTTATTATTATTTTTTTTTTTTGCATATGTGGCATCTCAGACACACACAAACACACACATATTAAACGAAACGTATTAAACCCACACAAAACATCAACAAAAAACTAGAAGACTTATTTAACTTTAAAAGTGACGAAGTTCGTATACCCTTACTAATATTTTATTAAACAATTCAGTATAAAAGGACCTTTTCTCATAAGATATAAATCTGTTGTTAAACGCAAAGGTCTAAGAAATTTTATTTATATATGGCTATATACATATGTATATTAATATGCAATTTTATGAAAATTTTGTATGATACCTAAATGATATACTAAACCGACTTTAATATATATGTGCGTCAATGTACTCCATTTTAGAATGGTATAAAAACGGAAATATTTCCGCTCGACCAAAAGGCTGCATACTCATACTAATTCGATTTCCTTAGCTGGTTTTATGGCCCGAACCCATCATTGAAACGTTCGATTTATGCCATTTCAGTTCCATTTGCATACTTTTCAGCGAAATATCTCTGCATTACCTTTCCCCTCTCTCTATCTTTCTATGTCTCTCTCTTACACGCTCGCTCGCTCGTTATGATTTTTTGAATTTCGCTTCATTACCGAAAACTGAAACCATCCAAAAATCAAGTTAAAAGTTTAACCGACCGCAACAGGTGTACGCCCATGACCATGCCCTACAAAAAGTAAAAAAAAAAAAAAAAAAAAGGCAACCAACTGTCACCATAATGGACAAATTAGTGGCCTTGCCTTCCTCTCTCCACTACTCTATGGCGATACGTTATCCGATGTTAGCCGTGTTGTGTTGTGGGCGTGGCACGTGAACACAGCAGCATAGGCCAGCCAAAAATTGGCCCGCCAGGCAAACAAAGTTCCCGCCATGACTTTAAATGTGAGATGAGCCAGGGATGTTGGCATCCAAAAATGAAATTGCTGTTGAGGTTTGTCAGCGGAACAAAATAAACAAAAAAAAAAAAGAGAGAAAGGAGTTTAACGGAAGAGGTGGTACATCGGTACAGGGTCTAAAGAGGATACAAACGAAAAAAGGTTGGCCACACTGTTCGGATGTGTAAACAGTAAAATTAAAATATACACTTTTACAACCAAAATTCCGTAGCATTTCAAATCGGCCAACCAGCTTACAAAACAACTTTATTATTTACATTTAAGATTACTTTAATCTATCTAAGAGCTATATAAATTTATAAAATAATAATAGAAGGATAGTCTTCCTACAATTAGTGTGACCAAATTTTGGTATAAACATTCTTGATAAGATCGATCTAATAAAGAATTATATACAAATCGGATAGAATATGGCAAAAGTATTTGTAGCTAATAAAGACTATTAAAAATATAAATACATAGATAGTGCTATTTATATTTGGAAATATGTTTTAATACAACATAAATAATATTAATATAATATAGTCTAATAAAAGGTATAATAGATATTCATCGGTATTTGCTATTCAAAAACTGTTCGGCAACAGTCAAAGCAGTTTTGCCTATATCCTTAGAAAAGTTAATTGAAATAAAATTTTTGACTACTTACTACACAAAATTTATGAATGTAGATTCAGAATCGGATCGGCTGTGTATATCATATTACTTGCATGGATACGATAAAAACAAAAAACTATTTTTCTTTCCAAGGCGAAACTTTCCCTTAGTATCTTACTAAAAGGGTATTAAAATTTCGGCGTTTTCTTTTTTGTTTTTCTTTTTATTTTGGCCCTGCTCTTATTTACAGTTAATTTTATGTTGGTGTTGTTGTAGTTGTTTTTGTTCCTGTTGCCATTGCCACTTTTTTCTGCTGCTTGCTTCGCTTTGTACGTTATTTCGTATTTTTTACCATCTTTTTTTTTTCATTTTCTAATTTAAGAAAAACTTTGCCGCTTGTTGCGTTGACTTTTTGTCACAGTTGTTGCCACACAGTTGTTGTTTGTGCTTTTGTCAGCTTTAAGTTTCAAGTTTAAAGCGAGGGATTGAAAGGTAAACCGAAGAAATGTTTACATTTCTTGTTGCCGCTGGTGGGCGGATGGTGGGATGTTCGGATGGGGAGAATTTTGTTAGGGTCTCTCTGTGGATTTGATAGATTGGTGGCAAAGGTGCGGCCATTCATTGCGCTTTAAAAAACATACACAGAGTGAAACGAGAAAACGGAGAACAAAGAGCGTGAAGAAAAGTGTCGAAAAATGTGTAACTGGAGAGATACCTATATCCTTACAAACATGCAATTTACAATGGAATTTTTTTGTTAAAAGGAGTTAAAAATTTAATTGTTATATGAGACTTAAGACTATTACCAACGGATAGTCTAAACAATAAAAATATGTTAAAAAATATCACTAAATTCCACTGAATTGGCAAAAAATTTAAAATTTGAAAAGTAAAAAAAAAAAAACGTAAGCGAAATATCCTTGCGTTGTATAACATCTCATCAGTCATAATTAAACTTTGCACGGCAAATGCTTTCGCCAAAATTGATAGAATTTTAAATTTCATTGTGCACAATTTTCATATAAAAAGTTGTTTGTCAGCTCACTCGCTTCCGCACTGTCTTTTTCTCTACTTTTCTCTCTCTCTCTCAGTTTGTATGTCTTTCCCTATCTGATTCTCTATAGCTTTCATTCTGAATTGTTCGGGCTGCCAAAAGAAAAAGAAAAAAAAAAGAAACGAGACGAAAGTAAGAAGCTGGCGGCATTTGCTTTGAAATGGAAATGTGCAAAAATATGAAACGCTCTGTAACCGTCAGACTGGATACACTGGACTGAATGAAAACAAAAGTCCTGGCGTAAAGTTTTCGTTAAGCAAGCTCAGGAGTTGAATTGACCACACATATACAAACACACTGACAGCTCTATATACACACTCTCACACAAATACGAAACACATGGAAAATGTTTTCACTGCTTCCTGTGATTGTGCACAAGGCGACAATGCGTCAAAAGCTTGGACTAACGTAGAAAACAAACTAAAAAATATAATATATACGAATTTGGTTTACTCTTGCCAAATTCTCAAAAATATATATCAATATTTTCATTGTTACCAATGATAAAATATAATATATACGAATTTGGTTTACTCTTGCCAAATTCTCAAAAATATATATCAATATTTTCATTGTTACCAATGATAAAACTATATATATTAAAATTTCTTAAAAACCTAGAAAAATTATATGTACTTTATTTGTTTTTTTATTAAAACTTCTTTTTAAATTTGTATAAAATTAAAAATAAATATAATTTCTTCTACAAATCTTTATGTATAAAAACATGCAAATAGCAACATAATTAATGAATTTAATTTTATACTAATAGAATTTTAGAAGCCTATACAAATTATTTAACAAAGACATGTAAATAATTTCGTTGTACTTCTTATTTTCTCTATATTTACCAACTGCTTTTGACCAACAAGATTACGATTCATCTCAAAGTGTATAAAATAAAGCAAAGAACAAAGACTGAAAACAGGATGCCTTCTATACACACAAACACACACACAAACCCGCACAGCTACCCACCCATTCACAGGAAAAGAAACGAAGACATATGCTGGACTAAGGCTAACTAAGCTGCTGGCACTATAAACATATTTGAAAAGAGAGATAAAGCTTTGTTTTATTCAATTTCTGAACTTTTTTTTCTAAGCTCAAAGCAGCTAAATGCGTATTAAGAATTCAGAAATATACCCGAAATTCTTTGCAAATAAATATTTAAAAAAACTTAAATATTGTGGCAAAGTAATAATTTAAATTAAAAACTTTTTTCATTATCGGTAGTATTAATATTTTTCATTTACAAAGCTTACAAAATTATTCAATTTATTATAATATTGAAACATTACTGATAAAAAAGAATTGAAATTACTTTTACTATATTTTTTAAGCCTTTCTTATATATTTATATATCTGTAGATCTTAAAATGTCAACGCTTTCGATAGTTGCATCTCTACTTGGTTGTCGGTTCGTCGATTTGACTCATGAAATTTTATTATTTTTTTCTTTTTACGTTTTTGAAATTTTTTAAAAATTTATGTGGAAATGAAAATAAGTGAACATGTCCCTAAGTTATATGTACTTTTATCTTTGGTATTTATGGGACAGCACTTGGCGCTGACAGCCCAAGGATAAAAGTAGAAAACAAGGAGACCAACAGCAGCAGCTGTGGGAGGCATTTGGTATTAGCAAAGAAATTAAAGTACAAATCCCTTTTGGTGTCACCTAATGGCAGTCGTGACGCCGTCGAGACAAGTGAAAAGAGCTAAGGAGAAAATGTGAAAGGATAGTGAGTGAGCGAGTGAATTAGTGAGAGGAAAAGTTCAGCGACTGCGGTTGGCGTAAATAACATAAATTAAAATACAATAAAATAGACAACGAACTTGCAGCTGTTTCACTCATTCTCTATCTCTCTCCCTCGCTCTCTTTCTCTCTCTCTCCCTCTCTCTCTCTCTCTGTTATATATACTCATCGAGTCACTCACTTAGCTGTTGTGGTTCCTTGTTGGAATTGAGTTCGTTGCTCATTTTGACTGTAAGTGAATGACTTCTAAATTGCAAAACAAGACAAAGTAGAACAACACACTCCCACAATATATAGTACACACAAAATGCTGCTACTAAAACACACACACACACACACACGCATACAAATCCCATACACACACATACATACATATAAAAAATAAAAAAAATTGCCTGTGGGAATTCTAGCCTTGCCACCATTAGCAAAAGGGTTTCAACATTTACAAAGGAAAACGAAAAACCTTACAAAATTTATGCCAACATTTTACGTGATTTTACTCTAAAAAAAGGAAGGGGGAAAAAAAATGAGAAGAAAAACAAGAATGAAAACTAAATGCTCAAGCCAAACTTCAGAGGTACTGAACATTTGATACCCTTACAGATTTAGTCCATAAATCGCTGTCGGTTTAAATTGGCTCGATATTTGAGTAATATTGAAAAGTAAGACATAAAGGCAATCAGTTTTATCTTACAGTGACTATATTCAATATGTAATAGTTGTTGGAAAAAACTAAGCCGAAGATAAAATAATGTTCATAATAACACTGTGAAAATAAAGCTCCATGTGATTAAAATATCAAAGAGTATTTCATTTTATTTAATATTGCATAGTGTCTTAGTTGAGAATATCAGCATGACCATTATAAAGTGTAGAAATAGGAAAGACCAAAAAAAACAGAGAGGAAAACATAGAAATCCCCAAGCCAGCCGTAAATGAAACTATTAAAATATATAAAAGGGTTGCCAAGGATCACAGACAAATTGCACTCAAATCGTCTCGAATGTGCAAATTTTAATATAAACAATGCACAACCACTTTTATTTATGATATTTTAAATAATTCTACTTATTCTACTCATAAATATTAATTTCTACATTATCTAAAACATAAAATTCACAATGAATTTTAATATGGCATGTTGCCAACCCTAAAAATGACAATGAGCCATTTTAAAGAAAAATATTTTCTGTTTCTCGTCTAAAAAAAATACTGAAATGAATATTGTTCACAACATATAAAAGTTCAATAGAGAAATCAATTTTTGTGAACGACTCATATATATATATATATATTTATGAGAAAAATTGCAATTACTTTTTATTTCACTGGCAAAAAGGCAATCGATTTAAAACTCAAATAATTTAGCCTAAAATCTGAAAAGTGAAAAGAATAAAAAAATTTCAACTGGCTGTCAGCTTATTGTCCTGAACAAACACAAAGGCAAAATGCATGGATCATGTTTCCATTTTCAATAAAACCAAAAATAAACTTTGCCACAACAATTCTCACAGCAATTTGCAATGATAATAATCAAAAGACTAAGTTACAAGTGAAGGTATATATTTATCTTCAGTCTGTCAGTTGAATGTTTCCCTAATCGCGATAAGTCAAAAACTCAATTAATCTGTTAACCTCTTTTTGAGGTATCAGTTAGCAGTAAATTTCTCTCGTAAAAATCATTCAGTCTGTCTTAATTAAGGTCTCTTTATGCGGTTCATCGAAACGAGTGCAAAGACAGTCTATGAATTGCCACATTTAAGCCCAAAGAAAGAAGTTGAATAAAGGAATACATAAAAAGGATATAGAACCAAAACCGAAATGTTAATGAAAACTATCAGACTTAAGACATAATAATTTAAATAATTACTTTTATCACTAGCAGTCAAATATATTTAATAATTCAGATAATTCCAAAGAAGAATATAATTAATATATCAAATTTAAAATTAGCAATGACAGTTAATTAATTAAAGAGAAAAGAACCGATTGAAGTTCAATTTTATTTTAAACAAAGTATTCATTTAATTGAAACAATTGTCTGGCCTTAAAAAGATTTAAAAAATATATATAAAATCTGTAGCTGTAAATAATTTACGTATTAATATAAATAAATAATAAAAAAAACAAGCACAGTAAATCAAAATTCAATCAATAGTTTTATACATCAATCATATGCATTCTATTTGTCATTTAAAACTTAAAACAATTGGAATGCAATTAAATGCAAAATTGATGACTAAATTTGGAATTAATGAAATTTAATTTCAATTGAAATATCTCTCAAATAAATCGAAATTGAAATAAATTATAAAATTTCTTTATTGAAATATAGAATGAATTTTATGAAAATGGTCATAAACATATATAGCTATCATTATATTTATGTGTTCAATTGGCAAATTTCACATAAATTATCGTATTTATTTATTTGTATTTTATTTTATATGGAATAAACAACTAGTATGTTATAGTTTGTATGCATTTGCAATATATGCAAAACATTTTTAGTTTTTTTCTTCACATCTGATAAAAACGTGACTTTTCAACCTGAAGACAAAGTCATTTACATCTAAATGTTTCAGCTTAGAGAAATGAGAGAAGAACGGTGACTGCATAAAAGAAAAAAAAAACGAAAAGAAAGGAGCTGCCTAGTTGATTTATGAGACGATTTGCACAAGGCAAACAAAAGACTTAAAAAGGCTTTCAGCATTTCAGACTTTTTGGCCTTGCCCCCGCCCACAAACATGTTAGGTCGTGACTTGTGCTGTGTGTTCTACTGGTACTGCTCTTCCCTGAATAAATGATGATAACTGAAAACATACAGAAACAAAAAAAAAAAACTACAGAGAAGAGAAAAAAAAAAACACTAAAGAGAAACTATGAAAGAAAAAAAAAATAAGTAGAGAAAACTAGTCACTTCATTTGTCAAGAATAGTTATTTTTACCCAACTAAAGAACGTAAATGTAAACTTTACTAATTGCCACATTGAAATGAAAGTAGAATTTAAGACTTTCCTAATTGCCGTATGAAAGAAACACAAGTACACATAGTTTTACAAGTGGTGAAAATGAAAGTGAAGGTTTTTACACTTAATTGCAAGTATTTCTAGTAAAAAATTTTTGGTTTCAAATTTTACAAAATGGGAATAAGCATGAGGCTGAGAGAGCGGGGTAGACATTTTGCTGGGTGAATGCGCTTTTTGACCTAGTATGGTACTTGGCAGCGAACTTCGAGAGAAGATGATTGCGGCTTAGGCACTTGACACGTGCGGAACGGTGGCGTATGAGCAATAATCAGAAAACGTGCCCCAGATTTCCGGAATGAAAGCATCTGCTGTTGATGTTACCCCCTCCCCCTGTTATCAATCCTACCACCCCCTTTATTTACTGCTCCATTATTCTACTGTTGTTGTTGCTGCTGCTACTGTTCATGATGATGAAGATGATGATGCTAATGATGATGTTAGTTAGTTGTTGGCATACATGAAATCCATTTCAATCATTGATGATTAATCAGACATCAGCTGTGCTAAGCGATGCTTCCGGTATATGTAACTGCCATTGCCTCCACCTCTTATATTAACTACTCTTACTCTTCCTCTTGCCACTTGCCTCTTGCCATTCATTTATTCTCATTCTCATTCCGCTGCCTTGGCAGTAAATCTGTTTTGGTTGCTTCATTAAAAATTAAACATTAACTGTGAGAGAAGAATGGGAGGATTGGAAGTAGTAGCTCCTGGATTGCCATCAGCAGAAGGAAAAAGAGCAGCAGCTATTTACATTAACATCAAATCAAAGCTCAACACAGAGATAACAAGCGGCTGAGCGATAGAGAGAGAGAGAGAGAGAGTGAGAGTGAAAGAGAGGGACAGTCAGATAGATAGATAAATGGAGAGAAAGAGAGAATACCATTTTGTAAGGCTTTTAATAAACTCTCGTCAAACAAGAGCAACAACAACAATAACAACACGAACAACAAAAACAAGGCTACAAAATTTTAATAAAGCCAAGGAAGACCTCCACCGCCTTCGTCGCCATCACCATCACCGTAACCGTCGCAGTCGCCATTGCCATTGCCATCACCATCGCTGTCTCAGTTCCAGTTCGAGTCGCAGTCTCAGTCAAGTCTCATCCTGAGACTTAGTCTCTACATCTCATTCATTCAGTCTCTGCCTTGGGGCACTGTCTGTGCCGCCCATTTCATTAGATTTCATTTCATTTGCAGTGCTTCTGCTTCTGCTGCATAGTTTAAAACGCAAAAAGATAAAAAATAAAAAAAAAACAACAACGCAAAGGGAAATAAAACAAGTCGGATCTTAAAAAAAAAAAAAAGAAATACATAAAACAAAACAAAAAAATTAAAAAAAAGACATGCAAACAAAAAACAGCGTAGTTAAAGTAGCTATATATATATACACACATACATAATAAAAGTACACATAAAAAAAATACAGAAAAGAAGAATATATAGAAAAAAGCTAAGCTTTATTTGAATACCCCTTTAGGTAGTGTTTGTTTTAAATTGAAATGAATGAAATTCGTCACAAGGAATATATAAAAAAAGAAACTAGAAACAAAAACTAGTTGACTTTAAATTACTCTCTACACAGCTGAATAAAACAATTTTAATTTACTGAGTTTTTATATTTTGTAGTGAAAAATTTTGTCAAAATCAAATAAAGCGATTGTATCAACTAAAATCTATCAATCATAAAATTTTATTACAACAACAATAAAAGTTTTAACCCAGTTGAAATTTTTTCTATTTTCTCTGTCAGTTTCTACAAACAGAATACAACTTGAATCTGGTATGTTAGATTTTAGTTTCAGCATGATACAAAACGCTTTATAGCCAGTTCACCGAAAAAACCTAGTTCATTCTTAATATAACTTAGAAAGACATTAGCTCTAATTGATCTAAGTCCCAACCGTGTTTTGTTCTATGTATTATAAACCGTTTAATATTAAATATCTTCGTGTAAGGTCTCCTTCCTAAAAAAAAAAAAGGAAATAAGAAAAAAAAATGCAGGAAAAAAGAAAAATGCTTACACAAAATTCATTCGAGCGTTAAGTGCCTGGCACCAAAAAATAAGAGAAAAAAGAGACAGAAAAAAAAAAGGAAAAAACGTACGAGACTTCTGAGAAAATTATATATGCACATTACAACGCAGATTTGCCACTTGACACAGGCCAAAACCAAGAGCCAAGTGCCACGAGGTGCCTGCAGAAGACAGACCGAGAAGATTGAGTGGGAAAGAGAGAAAACTGTTTCTACATCTCACACAACTCTATAAATAATTCAGGAAAACCGAGAGAACAAAAACGAAAAGTAAGACAACAAGCAAAGGAATTTTTAGTTTTTTTTTTTTTTGTTTTTATGATACCAAAATGCTCAATGACATGGCACAAAACCAATACGAAAAAAATGAGACATAGTATAATGAGAGAGAAGTAAGAAAATAAATTCCCATATGAGTTGTTAACATATTAAGAAGATTTCACTTAAGTAGTAGAGAGTCAGAGAGACAAACCGGTGAAATAGCTGCTTAGATATTATACATATGTATATATGGATAAGGACCAAGCCGGTTAGAGGGCCAACACATTAATGATCCTACAGAAATTGTTGCGCCAGCTGGGACGATTGCATATTTAATGTTTGCCCAAAAAAGTAGGCAACTCATTTTTAGCGAGGCAGCCAGCAATGAAATGTGTGTGCGTGTGTGTGTGTGTGTGTGAGTGCGTGTGTTCAAATTGGCCATAAAACCTTCGCTGAGCAAAAAAAAAATGGAGAAAAAGGACAGGCAAAATGGTTGTGAGAAAGAGATTAAAAACAATTCCGCAAAGTCATCACAGCAAAACAAAATATCCTTGTTTTTTTTTTTTTTTTTGTAATTTAAAAGGGAAACAAATACGAAAACTACACCAAACGAGGTACTTTTTTTTATTATTTTGTTCACCTTTTTGATGGGGTCGGGGCTCTTTTGTATTCTTTTTTTTACCAGGGCTCTTAATTTACCTCTTCGAATTGGTCAACCAAAATGGTTCTTGAAATATTCATTCGGATGTAGTTTTGTATATATACATCCTATATAAATATATTTAAGTCTAAATAAAGTCTAAGTCTATATAATTATAGGAAAGTCTATATAACAACATAATTTTATTTTTTTGATTAAATTATTTAATATTTTCAAGGAATTAAATAAACTTCAGTCATCTCTTAAAAATTAAGCGAGCAGAATTTTGAAGAATTCAATTGACTAGAAAACAATTAGAATATCAGAATCATATTTCTTATTGTTATAATTCATTGTAGTCATAATTATCATACAAACAGAATGCATTGCAGATAATTCGATAATATATACATAATTGTATTACAGAATTCCTTTAAATCGATTAACAAATATTAATTACTATGATTTAATGGTTTATTTTGTTGATTGATTTTGTGGTTTGCGATTAACTCAAGAGCTAAATGAAAAATCTTTGAACCGATTAACTTTACCGGGAACACCGCATAAAGCTTGAAGGGTTCTGCAACCGAAAGTAAATCTCCATACAACATAACACACACACACACACACACACACACACACACGAACACATAAGCTCAGGTAACATCAATGGCACACACATACATATATAAATATATTTATATGTACATACGTACGTATATGTATATACAGGGGCAAATCCTTTCGACTCACACATGTCTTTCTCATGTACAATATACATACATTTATTATTTTCATTTTTATATTATTTTGTTGCTGTTGCTGTTGTTGTTGTTGTTTGTTATTCGCCATGTTGCGTTGTTGCTTATTTAATAATTCACACTTGCAGTGCTTTAGCTTTGGACCCGGCAGGCGGCAGCTGCCGTTGCTTTTGCTGCCGCCATTCTTTTTGAGTGGAAGTTACTCACATATGCCGTGTGTTTATGTTTGATTATAACGTTTATGGCGATTACTCATACCCTTTCTTTAACCCCGCCCAAACCATCCAAACAGACAGGTTTCTGTATATGTAAATTGTTGACAATGATGATGAGGCGACACTCAAGTCAAAAAATTTTGCTAATTAAGTGTTAAATCATGCCGAAAATATGCCCACTCAGCTGCTTAGATGAGAACGGGGTGTAACTTCTGGTTGGTTGAGCCACTCATTCATACACACACAGAAACACACACACATACATACAGTGGCACACACGTACGCACATTTTATGCGCAAATGAACTCACATTCATTTTCACATATTCATTTAATGCTTTTACATACGATGTGCTGTCTCATGTCTTGTGTAAAATGATTCCTTATGCTTTGTATATGAATGAGCAGAATTGGCAGCAAAATGTGAGACAATTTTCCAAATTACTTTTCAAAAATATGCGTAACAAAACAACAACAACAACGAAAGCAAAAAAAAAATAAAAATAAAAATAATAATACCCCAAACCAATCAAACACAAACAATAAAAGATGAAAGATGAATGAATATATATATTGAAATATTTTTGTATAAGTATTCAATTTGTACAAAACAAAAGCTCATTAAATCAAATTTGCTACAATATACAAAACAAATAATTTTGTTTTTTTTATTTTGAAAAATCTCTCATCAAATTGTGCATAATAGATTGAAAATAGTTTAAATAGCAAATGTACATGGTAACAATTGGCTCACAGTTTTCATTTACGTAATCAAAGAGAACATTTTTGGCTTCCGTTTGAAAATAATTCTATTATTTATAATATTCAATTCCATAAAGATATTCAAGCGGTTAATTAATTTATAGGTTTAAAGAATAAAGAATTGAAGTCCAAAACTAACAACTTCTTATAAGTTCTTTGGGGTCAACTATGAAAAGATTTCGATAATGAATTAAAAGAAATAGTTTAGAAAAAGTATTTTACAGATTTTACATCTTAGAATAGAAACGAAATTGTTATTGTAATTCATTTAAGAAGGAATTCTATACGGTTATCTGTAAGAGGAAAAAATAGTTTTTTTGTTATGTACTTTTTATTTGCTTTCTTTTCGTTCTGTTTGATTTTGGCAAGAGATAGAAAACGAGAAATAGGCTTAAAGTGTAATTTCTATTTGTTTTCTCCATTTCTCTTTTACTTGCTCCATTTTCATCTGTATATGTATATGTATATGCCTGAAAATTTGCCTTTCTATGAGATTGTAAAGTAATTAAATGTAAAAATACCAACAGCTTTGTGTACCAAAACGGAAATGGAAAACATCTAACGGAAATGCCCAAGCCATCACATCAAATGAAATGCAAGCAGTAAATGTGCATTAAGCGTCCTTGTCTCTATGTATCTTTCTCTATTTTTTTTCCTCTATCTTGCTTACTCTCGCACTTATAACACTCTCCATGAGACCGGAAAATGAAAAAAAAAAAACAAATGCAAAAAGATTTCTTTCGCTAATTAGACCCAGAATTTGCATTTGCCTCAACAGAAACAAGTGGCCAACTTTGTCTGCACATCTAAATATGTATGTATGTATGTGTGTATGTAAGTACATGGTAATTTGGATCTATGTTCGTTGCCTTGAATATTGCTTATATATAATATTAAATGTACCACATATATACAACATATATTGTGCCTTATATTTCAACTCTCAATTCCATTCTTACATTGGCTTTTCTATTAAAACGACAGTTTCGAATGCCCTTCTTCTTTCTGTTTCATCATAAATACATACATACATACATATATGCACACATACATGCATGCAAGCAAACAAACCAACGTACACACATATATGCATATATATATATATATATATATATATACATGCATACATATATAATATAAATAATTTCATTTGACTTGCAAATGTTGTATGTGCAAGTCGGAGAAGTCTCCGGCGTTGGCTACGGTTTTGGCTCTTACTTTCTGTTAACCACCTTCTCATACATATCACAATCATTAACTACATTATTATCATCATTATTATCAGCATTGTGATGATCATCATTATCCAGCTGAGCCTTGGCTACAATGTCGTTTTGTGTTGTCATAACAGGAAGACAGAAAAACAAAGAAAACAACAGTGCAAACAAAATGCGCACACACACATATGGAGAGTGCCTACCAACAAATGTAAAAGAAATCAAAAGGCCCAAATTATTTTGCTTACAACGAATTTTCTATATACTTACACATTTTATATTAACTTAACAAGGTTCAGAGTCAACTTTTGTTATTGACGAAAAACAATCGTAAGCTGCACAAGAATCTATATCTATTTAATTAGATCTTGATTAAATATATCTTTTATTCAGTTAAGAAAATGATTCGGTTTCTTATTAAGTAATTTCATTTGAAGAATTCGGAGTATTAAAGAGCTTTGTTTCTTAGAATCCAGGATTTCCAGGATTGGTAAAAATTTCAATTGCTTTAGGATAAGAGCCTAATTAGCTTAATTCGAGATATAAAATGATTACTTTATTTATTTTTATACAGAAAATTTGTCTACAAGAAAATATTTAGTTCAATTGATCACAAATAACGAAAGAATTAAGAACAAAAAGAAATTTTTCCAAGACAAAGAAAAACTTTGAAGAATATTTCAATTACGATTCCAATATTGAAACCGATTACAAAAAAAAATATTTTAGGTAAAGTGCAAAAACCAACAACAAGTTGTTTAAACAAAAATTGATGATATTATGATTGCTTGGCTTTTGTTTTGCTCTTTGCGGTTATTATTGTTGGTTGAAACCATACTCCAATTCCCCCTGAGGATGCCAACCACAAGCTTTTAATGCATTTTCAATACATATTCATTAAAAATTAATTAACGCTACCAACTTCTCGCTCTGTTTAATGTCGTTTTAATTTGATATTTACAGCCTCCGGTTGGATGGATCAAATATTCTGAATGATGAGATGGAGGGATACGCTAGTATAGTCGTTTTCTTGCCAAGGAACAAACGTAACTGTTTGCATTTAATACATTTTTAATACAATTAACATACACTCACATATACACGCACAGAAACACACACACATACACAGGATTTTGTTATTGGTAAAAGAGACAGGCGAAAAAATGCGCAACAAGCCGCATGCTTTTAATTAGTTACCCACAATTTGTCAGCAATTTTTCCATTTTCCTTTTATTTTTTGTTTTTTCTTTATTAATTATGATGATGATCATAATAATGCTGATGCAGACCAAAAAACCTACAAGTCAATAAACCAGGAAATGATTGGTTTCCCGATAATATTAATAGTGCATCCAGCATGTTGAAAATAAAATGGAAAATCCAAGTGCAAACAGAGAAGAGAATAATTTGAAATTATGTTTGTATAATGATAATTGATCTGGAAACTTGCAATTCTCTGGAATCGAAAAATTGGAAATTAATTTTATCAATCAAAGTACATAGATATATTTTGTATATAGTCTTATGTACATTTGCCATATATAGATTTCGTTATGAAAGGGTATACAAATTGTCAATCAAATAAAAAACATATTTAATACAACTGCCACCTGACAACCCTATCAAAAATGCATATGCATAACAAGTATAGCAACCGCAAGAGCTTTTTCTCAGCATTTTCATGCAATTTTACAGTTGATGTTGCTGTGGTGGCTGTTGTCGCAGTTGTTGCTGTTGCTGTTGGTGTTGCCGTTGTCAAGCAAGTTCATTCAAGTTGTCGCCATTGCTCAACATTCGTCAGCGTCAACTTAACGCCTTTTTTTTTTCTCTCTCTCTCTACCGCCGCCACCCACTGTTGCCATCAGCTCATCCTTATCCTTGTCATATTTGTGACTCAAGTGCAGCACTTTGTTATTTTTAGCGTTGCCTTCTCCATCTCCTTACCCTAAGCCATAGCCATATTCTTACCCTTCATCGTTTCCTTGTCCTTACGCCATCTCTATATGTATATCTAGCTCTTATTCGTCGTTCTACGCACTCTGTTTATTGCCAACGCGGGTAAAATTGATGATGCAAATATTTGTTACAACCATTGGAATTCTCGATTCCCAACAGAGAGTTGAACAAAGTGAGCGTTAAAACCATTCCCAACCTCCCCTCCTAAATCTCTTTCACACATACATACATACATACATATAGAACGCCTCTAACTGATTGCGTTCACCATTTGCAGTAAATGCACTTTGTCTGTTTGCCTTTTGCTGTTGTGATTAACAAGTTACCTGCTAGAATTGAATTCCTTCGTCAATGCTGTCTGGAACTTTCAATACGAGATATTCGTAACGAGTAGCGAGTAATGTCTAGTCTCAACGAGAACAAAAGCAAATGTCTGTTAGTATTGTTTCCTTCTTGTTAGTTATCTAATCTATGTATTTCCTATGAATTTTTTCAATAATATGAATTCAAGTGAACCAATAATAAGTTGATAACAAATATGTATAAAGTATTAATTACACATTAATAATAAACATATTTAAAATTTAACAAACAAAATGTTAGAAACTATATAAAAATTATATCAATTTATAGACACTTTTCACAACTTTGCAAAGATTTTAAATTGCAACAAAATATGACTAAGTTGATAAAGTTTGGCAAAAATTTAGGAAAATCTTTTTGAAATATGCTATAAATATTTTAATGTAATTTGTTTTGCATTTTTTTAATTATACTTGATCCCATTTATAAACATTCTACAAACAAATTTAAAAATTGTGAAATTTCCATTTCTTTTGCGATTTGTTTCTATGATTATTGCACGAATAACAATTAAAATTAAATACTCCTCATCCTCCTTCCTCCCCACCCACTGTATAAGACGTCACGTGTGTGCCCACACACACACACACATACACATAAATAGAACAAAACACATTGTGTTTTTGGGGGCCTTTAAATCAATTTTTACCCAATTCTCATCATCATTATACTTCTCGTTTGCTTCATCATCAGCGTCATTGGCATTCAAGCATCCATCCATCCATCATTCATCTCTAGCCGCAATCTAAGCGATCTGTCTGCATTGTTTTGCCTAAAAATAAAGCACAATGTGCGATCTTTTTGTGTTTATCCGAAGGAACAAAACATCGGAACAACAATAGAAATACAAATATTGCACTTAAAATTCGAAAATCGACATTGAGATACCCAGTAGTAAATATATATAATAACCTAAATGAAGTTTTTGATTTTTCTTTAGCATTCACATATTATATTTTGCTATAAATCTATTTGCTAAGATTTTACATCTCTCTCTATTTTATTTTTTATATATATTTTTTTTTTTTGTGTTTTAATATATCTTAATTATAACGTATAAACCTCTTTATATTATGTATTATAGGGTATAGAAAAGAAATTGTGGTTTTTCATCCATTCTCTTAATCACGTCATAATTTAAACACCTGGCGCCCCTTTATTTTTCGTGTGACCATTTCAAATAGCTTTTACTTATTTTTACCGAATATTTTGTGTGTTTGACTTATTAAATTTGATCTATTTATAGACTTGTTTGTTTTTAACTATTTATATATGTATTAAACTTATATTGTAGAATAAATTTGTCATTAAATCATTTGGTTAGCGCTCAAAACATTTTGAGCTTGTAAATACGCAAGTCTCAAATTGAATGGAGAATCTTGGCCAAAATCAAAACCAAATATGTACACAGACATTTGCACACAATCACCCCAAACACATGCTAATGCTAATTTGAATACCAATTCATGTGTGTTTATGCGGATATTTTGGCAAATTGCACAAATGGAAGGCATCATTAAAACAATTTAACTATATTTACATAAATCAAGTATATACATACAGGAAACTATTAAGAATGTTTGCCAAATCAACTAATTCATTGTGTTTGACACTTAACAATTTACAACTTATTATGTAAAACGGATATCAGGTGATGCTATAAAAATTTTAATTCTATACTTTTATTAATTTTACATAATCAAACTTTTAATAGAAACTTAATACATTAATCAAGCCTCCATTCCATATTAAATAAACCAAGGAGAGAAAATGGGGGAGTGGCTCTCCCTTTAATTAAACTTTTATTGTTGTCAAACATACAAAATTCAATTGATCAAAAAAAAATTTTTTTTTATAACAAGACCAAATGAAAATAAAGTACAGAAAAAAAATCAAAAGTAATTGCAATTCTGTGATAGAGAAAGTTTTTGGGGGATGGGGGAAAACTCTTAAACATAAATCAATTTTGAGAGAACTTTCTACACAAATTGGTATATATAATATCTTTTAGATAACCATCTGTATCTATAAATTTTCATTTATTTTTCAAGAGCATATACACTCGTATTTATCAATTTGCATAACTTGTATATTTCTTACTTAATGCATGTGTCTATGTTTCTCTCTCCCTCTGTGTGTGTTTGTGTGTGTGTATGTGCAACATGTCGTATGAGTAATTTATTAGACCAAGCGGTCATTGAACGATGATATTAATGTGTATGCTAATAATGATGATGATGATAATGATGATGGCGCGTCCCCAAATGTTACAAGCATTAAAATAAAAAACACATTTGTCATTACTCTTGTGGCTGTTGCTCTTGCCTCTTTTTATTTTGTTTTATTTTTTTTTTTTTTTTGGCATTGACATTTCTTTTACTTTACTGTTTGTTTTCCTTTACTTTTCATGTTTTCCCTTTTTTTGTTTCGTGGTTCTTTTTTTTTGTTTGTTTTTACTTTCTTGTTGAGAACGCATGACCCCCGGGTCGGTTAACTATTAAAGAAACAACAAAGTTTTTGGTGTCATTTATTGAACCCGTTTTTCTTCTACTGTGCTGTGCTTGTGCTTTTTTTTTTTTTGGCTCTGTTTTCTTTTTTTTTGCTATGTTTTGCCTTATAGCCTCGCGGGCATTTTTAGTCGGTTTTGGTTACTTTTCTCCTGTGTCTAGATAAATTGTATTTGGGGGTCGTTGTTTTTCTTTTTCTTTTGTTTATGGCTGAAAATCTCTTGTTCGCTGTAATGGAATTTCTTGAACAACAAAAACAAAATAAAATTTTTTGTCATCAAATGTGAGAGATTGTTTATAAATCTCGATGGATTTCAATCAAAAGAAACTAAATAATTTACAACTCGTTCACAAGTTTTATTTAACAGCAACAAATTTGCAGCTAAGTGTTTGGGTACTATAATTCAATTTTAATTTAATTTCAAAGTAAATGTATGAGCTGACTGGTATAAATATATATTATATGAGCTGGCTCTCATCCAATAGTTCCATTTTGATTTCCTCTTGTCTGAATTTTGCTATACAGTTCGTTTTTAATTTTTTGCTTTCGCAAATAAATACACTTTCAACATAATAAATTAAATTGATTTAAAAAACAAAAGAAAAAAAAAATCAATTTAATAATAATAATGTTGCATTTATAATGACTTCCTTTTGTAATAATTATCATATTGACTACGTAATTTAATTCGACTAATTTGATTATTCATATTCAATGTTACAAGATATTGCCGAAAACTTCTTGGCATCGTACGGTTGCTTTTCCACTTTTCTTTACATTTTGACAAAAGTTTTACAAACTGATGCGCCTGGCTAAGCTAAGAGAAACGAATGAGGCCACTTAAACTTTTGCACTTGTCTCAGTCTAAATCTCGCTCGCTCTCTCTCTCTCTCTCTCTCTGTCACTCGTTCTCTCTGTTTCTGTATACCTCTCCCTCTCCCACACACTTTCTCTGTCTGACTCTGTGCTCCTTGTTGTATGAAATTTTCAAGTTGCAGTTGCCAAGGACAGTCGGAAAATTGAATTCAACTTTAGCTGCTGGCTGCTTTTAGCAATTGAGAGATGAGAGTCTTGTTTCATAAATCTCATCTACTTCTTTTTATTATTAAAATTTCTTTTTTTTGTTTTTTTAGTTGCTTTGCACCTAAAAATAGGGAGAACAGTGTGAAAGTCTGTAAGATTTGTTTGCAAAATGGATGCGAAAAAAAAATCATTTAATTTCAGTCTGTTAACATTTAAAACAAAATTAAATAATTTACAAATTTTTAATAATATCAAAATATAGCAAAAGAGTATAGACAAGTCTGTATCTATTTTTATTATATATGTACTTGTATAAGCATATATATATATATATATATCAATATAAAAGCCCAACGTCTCATTCACACTTGAGTTTTGAGTTACTCCTTTGCTGCCAAAACCTATCACAAATTTGTTTCCTTTGCTTTGGTTAATATATATATAAATATATATATTTTTTTCCCCAGTTGCTTTCCATTTTTGGCCATCTATCAGAGAGACAGCTGTTACTGCTTTTATCGGTCTAGTTGGCCGAATAGCAGAAGGGACACGAAGGGAGGGGAGTGCCGCTACCTAAAGCGAAAAGATTTACGAGACATTGAACTCGGTTGGCGAAATGCGTTACAATGATTTTGGTTTCTGATTTTCTTTGCTTCATTTTATTACGCTTTTTCTTTTGATGGTCATAAATAAGGATATTTGTATATTTATATTTATATATACATATATATTGGTATATACCAGAAATACTCGTGGTATTTTATATACACACACATAAAAATATTAAATAAATAAATGCTGTAATAAAGTGATTGAGCAATATTACAAAAGTGGCATAAAATATCTCGTAGTCCTTTTTATGTATCATTTATGAGAAAATATCAGACTATGGAAATCGAAATTTCTGATGCTATCTACAATTTATAGCATTAAAAATCATATCAAAGTCTACAGAATCAATTCTACTATAAACAATCATACAAAAGCTATTAAAGTTATAGATTAATCTAAACGACAAAATCAATTCATACGTTTTTATTATTTTAGTATTAGCAGATTGTCAATCAAATGAAACAATACAATATTATATCGTATATATCGTATTATATTTAATAACACCGTATGGAGATAATAAGAAAACAAGTTTCATCAATTTAAATAATTTACATCGAAGTTTTTCTCTAAAGTGACGTACATATGTCTATTTTTATCTTTTTTTTTTAAAGATCCATTTCGGTTTCATTATCATTGGCTTGCTACATCATTTCGATCCACATCATTTTGTTTAAATTTTACTTTTACTTTTGGCATTTTTTTTCTTGTTCTTGTTTCTTGTTTGGTATTTATGTTGTAGTCATTTTAAGCTGTTTATATGCAAATTTCATGAGCTGTCAACGTGGCAGGAACGAAAACGAAGGAAAAACTAGGCGCAAATAAGAAGATTTCTGTAAAAGGTATAAAACAGATAGCAAGCAAGTACCTTGAACTGGACGTGCTCAACACTTTTACTTCAATTATTCATACGTACGACAGACCCAGAGAAGCTAGAGAATAGAAAAGGTCAAGTGTGTCTCTATCTCTTTCACTCTCCCTCTCTCCATCTCTGAGTATCTGTGTGTGTGTGTGTCCGTATGTCTATGCAATTAAGACCCCATTGCATGATGACAACGACACATGTGCATATAAATTGCTTTGATGAAAATATGCAAAAATATTTTCGACCATCGACTCTCTGGCTCTCTTAGTGTCCAAACCGAACGCAAGAACAGAAAAAAACTACAAAAAAAAAAAGCTGAAAGCAGAGGGCCTGTTTATGTTGCTTAACTCGCCAATACTTCTACCCTTAAATGCCAAACGGCTGAAGAGTACAACACTACCGATCATCTCTATATAAACACATATTAAATCAAAACTAAACCGCATTTACAGATTTTAAACTAGTAAATTTTACGCAATTTTTTCGTTTGGCTAAAATCAATATACCCTTTTTGGTTAGAACAAAATTAGGAAACAGCTGCTAACCTGGCCCTTACCACTCATTTTGAACAACATGTCTAAGCCCATTCATCATTCATTTTGGATTATCATGCATGCTTTATCTGACACTCAAATGTCGAACAAAAAACATAAAAAATATTCCTAATGCATAATTTGCTACGACGCAGTTTCTCTCCCTTTTTTAAAATGCATCACTTGATTAGCTTAGATACATTAATTATATAATTTTCGATTTGAAATTATTTTAATAAATATTAAACTTTAGCGATTTACTTATAGATTTTTCGTTGGATATTTAAATTCGAAAGAGAAATAATGTGATCCACTTCCATTAAAACAAAATGTCATTATCTCATCCATTAAATAAATAAAATAAACTTATTGCCTTGCTGTTATTTATCCAAAACTTGAGAAGTAAAACTTACTTCAATAAACAAACACTTTTTAATAAAAATGTATCATTATTTTTAGCTTTTCAGCTCTTTACTATAAATACAATCCTAATATCAATACTACTTGATTATGTAAAAATATAAATTAATTTAAGGTATATTTAAATTACAGTAATCTTTGAGTTGCGACAATAAAGATAATTGCATGACAAATAAAAATTAAAGATGAATTTTTAATATACTTCTGCTATGATAATTAAAATGATATATTATTAAAAAGAAAAAATAAAAAGGTATACTTAAAACATGACCAGCATTGTATAAAGAAAAAATCTGTCCACTTATTATGAGAGAGCCTGCAGAATTATACTCACAGGAATACGTTTTTTACGTCTTATAATATTATTTACATATTTTTTTATTTATTATTTAACTTGTATAGAGTGTTGGATTGTTTTAATTCGAGTCGAAAATTATTAGACATGTTTTTACAGCTTCTGCTGCTTGTGCTGGTTTCCTTTTATAACGGTTAATATATTAATGAAGTAAGCCACGCGAACGTTTGGCATTTGCCCCCAAGTGACTCATTTACCGATTTCTTATTGGCATTGTGGGTGCTGACAACAAAACCAACAAGAAAAAAAAACCAGGCCAACGATAGCAACAACAACATTTAAGTGGCTTGTTTAGTTATCGTTTGCTTTATGCTAAGCTTTGTGTTTACTAAATAAATGCTCCAATTTCGCTTTCCCTTTCTTTCTTCTATAATTTTTTTATCCTTCTTTGTGAGCAAAAAAGGTAAATTTAAATCGATTGACGATACATGAATCAGTCAATCAATTTTCGTTTTTCGATTCTCATCTTTTTATTGCTGTTTTGGGGTCAATCGTTTGCCATGACAAATGGAGAAAATTGCAGTTCAGATTTTTTTTTTTCTTTTTTTGTCAAACACAACTCAAATGGGCTCCTATTCTATCATTGAATATATTTCCCTTATATTTTTTCTCTCTCCTTCCTTTGCTCAGTGTAAGTGTGTGTGCCTATTTCTGCCTATTTGCATTTATCATTGGCAGACAGAAATAATAACAGCAACAACAATAACAACAACAACAAACTGAGTGACAACATTTTTGCATGCAAATATATCAGACGTCACCCTCATGTTGGCAGTTAAACACATGGGCCCACCTTATCCATACCCTAGCGCCATATCCTTACATCTTTACATCGTGATAGCGCCCCCTTCTTAGTTTTTGATACATATTTCTTGGTGATGCTTTACCTGCTTCTTGTGGGTACTACAGTGGTTCAATGGAATATATTTACAACCAATTTAAATAGATTGAGTCATAAAGCAGCTTTAACTGCTATGATTACGGTTCTTTGTAATCGGATTTTATGCTATTCTTTTAAGTTAAAAATAATGAAAAAAATTTTTTAAATGCAAATTAAAGAAAAAAATATATAAAATACATAACTTTACATAAACCAGTTTGTTTTTTTTTTTGTCGGAAATCTATTATACTTTCGACCCACTGTAATTGTCACATCAAGCGCACAAGTGCCAAATTGCTTAGGCAAACTATGTTAGTTATTACAGAATAGACAGAGAACAGAGGGATGGATGGTGGGGTAACAGTATGGTTGCTACGTAAAGCAACTTTGGTTACTTTGAGCGTTCTATTCCTCAGTTTTGGTTTCGGTATGTTGCTATGACCTGTTAAAGGCCCATAACTGGGTTGCCAACGTTCATTTTCCCCTTTTCTTCCCATTTTCCTTTCAGCTACTAGTGTTCCTTCTTTCTTCCATCATCATCCTTGTTGTCGTTGCCGGTTGGCACTTTAATGTTGCCGCATAACCATACATATCTGTATACCTACATACATATATAGAAACATTTGTAGGTATATATGCTTCTTTTGGGCATAAATAGCTGCATAAAATGAAGGGAATTGGTTTGATATACTCTTCCTACAATATCAACAACAAACTGTCAGACGAACAGAACTGCCCCAAATTGCCAAAAACAAAATCCAAAAACCAAAAACAAAAAAAAAACGTGACGTGTCTATGCTGATATGTGTGGGTAGAAGTAGTGTGTTTGTGTGTGTGTGTGTGTGTGTGTGAGTATGTCTGTGGGGTACATAAACAAATCCACCTATTGGTCTCATATATGAACAGACGAGGTGGATAGAAAAACGGACCACACTGATAGACAGCCTAAAAGCAGGCAACCGCTTGCTGTTAGCCCCGCATATAGCCAATCACTTAACTTGGCCAAAGCGAAAACAAAAATACCTACAAAAGAAGAGAAAAAAGAAAGGGGGAAAACACGAAAAGGAAACCAAAATCTATATAGGGGCTCACCAGTATGTACAACACTTGACATGGCTATAAGATCAACATGGGTTCAAAAAAACCAAAAACCTAAAAAATAGAAAAAAAAAAAACCCTAATACCAAAAACAAAGATGGACAAATGTAAATGGATTTAGGGTTTAGTTCAATTTATTTTTCATTTTATGCTAAGCAACGAAAATAGTCCAAAATTCCTAGGAAAATTACTTTACTTTTCTATTAGTATATTAATTGCAGGTCAGTGCGTTTCCTATAAATTTTATATCTAGGTAAATTTTCAATTCAATATTTCTTCATTGATCAACTATCCCTCGTTTCAATTACATTTCTGACCAAATTTGTCCCCATAACAATACGGCTAACAAAAGCTAATTTATTACAAAAAAAAAAAAGAAAAAAAGCAAAAACAAATGCAGAAATTTCTATAGAAATTCGGCCCTATAGCCCACGATGATTATAGATTTCATAGTTATTTTGATTGATGGCCAGATAGTGGGGAAAATAAAAAAGAAATGGGGGGAATCGCAGAAATGGGAAAAATGACGTTAAATGGGTTATGTGGAAAACGTGAGTGGGGGGAGGGGGCGTGTATGTGGTATGAAATGATAACAGTGCAATGCAATGTTATCGGAACAACATTGTTTTCCACTTAAAATGCCATCAGGCATTATAAAAGGTTCATTCTCTTTTGTTGGCTGGCTCTCTGTTTCACTCACTCTCTCTCTCTCTCTCTCTTTCTCTCTCTTGCTGTTGATTCTCTTAGTATATTTCTCTAGACATAAACAAACAATCACAAAATAAAAACAAAAAAATATATAAAAAAAAACCAAATAGAACAATAACAAAAAATGTTTTATCACACAATTTGTTTTGATGATTGATGAAATGAAAACAATTGAACTATGGCAAACTGTGTTTTCATTTTACGGTTAATTTTCAATTTCTATTAATTTAATTGTATAAAAAAAAAATAATAAAAAAATATAAGAGAACAAGAGACAACAACAGGTAAATTCTGCACACACACACACAAACACTTTTTTTCAATCTGCAATCAAAATGCGGTGCATATGTTTTGAACCTCTCATGACCTTCTCATTCAACCTCAAGACCCACATCAGCTACAATATACACACACACACACATCACATTCCGCCAAGAACCCTGAGGATTGAAAGGTAAGGGGTTGGGTTCCATTGCTACCTTTGGGGCAGGACGATGCGCTAACAAAATGCGAAAATTTTTATGTATTTTCCTTTTATTGGATTCGGCATGCTAACGAAAAATAGGAAGCGAAAACAAACACACACACAAAAAAAAAAAAACAACAACAAAAATTGAATATGTTAGATGGAGGAAAAACAAAGAAAAATGTGAAAACGGAAAGTAACTGTGAAAACTGATTTTAAGGCATTGGTTTAATAAACACAATGACAATATGTAACCATTTACTAGCATGTATTTTTTGTTATTGTTTCGGAATACTCGTCAATGAATGAAAAAAAAAACGTTGATGTTGATTTTTGCAATTTTTCAATTGTTCTGTTGTCTATTGTGGTTTTTGATTTACTCTTCCGATTCGTTATCGTACTCATGTACAACTACTCATCTACCAGTTTGATTGATTTATGCTATTCATCACTCGATACTAGGTGCATAGCCGTTGGCATGATTTTCACTATTTATCACTCGTTCGTATTGCCATTTGCCTTAAGCGAGAACTGCTCTTAATAATTATCGTTCGCTTTTATTGATAACTCGTTTGTATTGTGGTTCTTTTCACAATCAATCATTTGTATTATTTGCATTTTCCTACACTGGATCTGGCACTTTCATCATGGCACTTAATCACTCGCTGCTTTTGTTTTTCGTTATACAATACTCGTTCTTGGTTTATTGTTCTCGCTGCTCTTTTGTTTCAATATATATCACTCTCCCCATGCTCGCTTTATGTTTACTTAAATTTTCATAAAATTATATTTTCTTCTCGTTAGTTGTTGTTTATCCTTAAAAAATATTTTATATTTATATATTTACTATAATTTTATACATAAACTTTAGCTATTTCTTGCTTACTCTTACAATAATGTTTGGCCTTCAGGGGATATTACCACCTCTCTAACCATCTGCTCATTTGGTATCCTCTACACATTTTAGCCATTAAGACCACATGTTCATAATAATTTTTGTATAATTTATTATTTAGTCTTTGTCCTTTTAAATACATCCTATATAAGTGTTCGCTGTGTCCTTAACAAGACTAATATGTTCAGAAGCATTTGATGCAGTAAACATTTTTCTCCTTGGAATTACCAAAATTTTAAAATAAACTGATTTGAAAGCTAATGAAGCAAGCAAGTCGTCCCTGCCGACATTGAGTATACCCTGTACCAAGTAAAAGTACTCCACAAAGTCAAAAACGATCAAAATCGCCATCAATTTACAAAAGAAATTCTCTTAACATTCACTGCTTGCCATGCAGCAACAGCGAACGCATGCTATCTCGCTCACACTTAACAGCCCATTTTGCATGGGGCGTTTCAGTACAAAACGGAAATACGTATATCTCCGATAATTATTGTCCGATTTTGACAAAATCTGGTCAAGTGGTGCATTTTAGCAATATAAATGTGCATGCCAAATAAGAATACGATATCTTTAATATTGCTCTAGTTATAGGTTTTTCCCGAATTGCGGGGGCGGAAGTGGGCGTGGCAAAAATTTAAAATAAACTTGATCTGCTTATACAATAGACGGATGTTGACACCAAATTTGGTTGCTCTAGCTCTTATAGTCTCTGAGATCTCGGTGTTCATACGGACGGACGGACGGACGGACGGACAGACGGACAGACGGACAGACGGACGGACGGACAGACGGACAGACGGACATGTCTCAATCGACTTCGCTATTGATTCTGATCAACAATATATATACTTTATGGGGTCGGAAAATTTTCCTTCTGCCTGTTACATACATTTTAGCGACTTTAATATACCCTTTTACCCTATGGGTACAGGGTATAAAAACTGTATTGTTGCTACTGAAAATGCAATATTTTTCAGATGCTTTAAAAAAAATAGTAAAATTGTTCAAATCAATCAATTTATAAAAAAAATATATTAAAGTTTTAAACTCTTTTAAATAACAATATTAATTTTTTATTTTGTTTGTGTTTAAATATTAAAATGTATTTTTTAACGAATTGGCATAAAACTGAATGCAAATTCAAAGGTAAATATGAAAAAAGAACATGAAGGGCAGGACCAACAAAAACAGCAACGAGTATAAGAAAAGCCACAGCCAGAGAGAACAAGTTTGCCATTGTTTGGTTTGCCTCGTTAACCAAAAGTTACACACACACACACCGACCCACGTACAGAGTGTACCACACTTACAACCGAACACACACATATGCTGCCTTCTGTACGTGTCCCTTTGCTAATCGCTGCGTTTAGAGTGAGAGATGACGACGATGGCAAAGGATGTAGAAAAATGTGAAGTAGCGTAAAAGTGCAGCACAGCTTTTGGCGCGTGACTCAAACTGTTGGATCCTTTTTGAGATCTTTGATTTCCTACCAACCGCACACGAAACATAATGTACATAACGATAAAAAAAAGGGCGAATGAATACGTGGCATTTATCTAATGAAAAAAATATATCATCATAATTTGTATATTTCAATTGCTGCCCTCAAAGTTGTTACACAATATTACTCATACGACATGTTGATCATGAGATAAGATATGACCAAATTAAAACTATTTGTAGGCATATACAAAATACCCTTTCATACTAAAGTACATTTATTTTACGGTGAATTTCAGTTTTTTGTCTGCCATTTTAAAAAAATTACCATCCGATAAGTATGCTATAAAAAATGGATCAATGGCATTTTGATATGCGAAAATAATAATTGGAGTCTTAAAACAACTATGTAAAATCTAATAAAATATTAAAATATTAAATTTGGCAAAACTTTTATCGTTCAGTGTCTAAACTTTAGTTTTAGGCCGCCATTTTGAAAAATAGTCAGCAGAAAAGTATGCTATTTAAAACGGATTATTTTCATTTGTAAAATCAATATTTGAAATATTTTACATAATCATACATAAAAAAATTGTTAAAATATTAACTTTGGGCAAACTTTTATCGGTTATTGTCTAAACTCAAATTTCATTACACTTTGTTAGGTAGTATATATTTATTTAGACTGCGCTACAATAAAATATATATAGTTTATAAAAATCAAATCAAACAATATACCAATATACAAGTGTTTTTATTTTTTTTTTAGTTTCGGTAAATATCGGTATACTGTCATGTATTTTAATAAGTACCGGTACAATGGAATAATCATAGTTTAATATTAAATTTGGTTACTAATGCAAATTCCGAGTAAATCATTACCACTTTAAACCGAAAATATTATTGGTTGATTGAATTAAAATGGTTCGGCTACTTATCTAAAATTGAATCCATTTCGGTAATACCATTACTTATCCGAATAATGTTAACCAAAAGAATTTCTTTAAAACCAAGAGAATAGACACTCGCATTCGTACACAAAAAATCATTTTTACTTTTTGTTTAATTGCTTGGAAAAAAAACGATTTAGCTTTCGAAATACTTTAAAAATTCCTTTTTTTCATACAGAAAAGCCACACAATTGTTTTCAACCAGGTCAAAATGGAGTTTGAGGAGAAAAAAACAATGAACCGCAAAAAAAAAGGTTTTGGCCAATTAAGAACTCCAAAACACGAAAACCCAACTCAAATAACTTTCAAATGCACATCAACATACACACGCGCTCGAAATTAGTCAGCAAATCTAACTAAAATTCAAAAAAAGCAACAAAAATAAACTGCATTTTCTTTAATATTTATACAATTGTTTTAAATGTAAATAGAAATACATACCGTTAGCGTTTTCAATAATTATATGGAACGCACTTTTCAGTCGTTCGAATCCAATGAGAATTGTGTGCACATTTTTCTGAGTCAAATACCACAACAAACAATAAACAAAAAAAAAAAAAAAACCAAAAAAAAAGTAGCAACAATTTGATTTCGCTTTCAATTAAATTTTGTTTGTATAAATTTTTGAAAACAAATTTTGAAAATTTAGAGTTAACACTTCTTAGAGTTTTGAGAGATGAAGCACAAAAAAAAAAACGACGAATTAGTTGCCAATTTTGAATGTATTTTTTGTCAATTTAAATGTTTTTTATATTTAATAGTTTTTTTTTTGTTATTTGTTGTAAATGTTTCTGATTGTTTTCCTTATTTGTTTTTTTTTTTTTTTTGCTCTTATTATGTTTTTTTTTGGGTAAATAATATTATGCTCTTTCTGAAGATTTCCCTCTAGTAGACAACGCGACTTGTCGAACATTCAAATGATACTGATGCGATGGCCCTATGTCGGCAGGAATATAAAGTATAAAAAAAATACACCGCACATACCCACACAGGCACACACGAAATTCAGAGAGTGGCCGAATCGTGCCGAACAAAATCCGAATTTATTCCTAACGAGCGATTTAGGAGACCTTCGTGTCTACAATTTTTGACGAAGCTTCACGTATAAACACCTGTAAGCAATATGCAGCTATATGTATGTATGTACATATATGCCGGCTAGCTATGTTGTTTCGAGAGAATGAGAGAGAGATTACATATATAGCCCATATGCTTTCTCACTTTCTTTCTCTCACTATCTCTGTCTGTCTCTCACTCTCTCTCTCTCTCTCGCTCTCTCTCGCTCTCTCTTACTGTCTCTGTCTGCCTACCTCATTTTCCTAGTATCCCTCTCTTTCTATCTGCTCTCGGGTTATTTGCTGTATGTGTGCGTGGGTGTGAGTGTGTGTGCGTTTGCGTGTATGAAGAGCGCGGAAGCGGAAGGAAACTCAACAGTTGGCACATTATTCGGCAAATGCCTCGGTCTGAGCTGGAGTCTGCATCATAACGGGAACTTTTATCGTTAACTAGCTACAACTGGTTGCTCCTTTTCTCATTTTATTTTCTTCTTTGTTTATTTATTTAGTTTATTTTTGAGCCCATTTAAATTTTTATCGATAAATAAATAATGTATCAATAATATTTGTATAACAATTTATCGTTTAGGTATCTTAATTAATATGGAACATTTAATAAATATCCAAATAATATATGAAACTAGAAGGATGGGCTAACTTCGGCCGTGCCGAAGTTCGTATACCCTTGCAAACTGTCTTTTTGATTTATATATAATTTGCCAGAATCATAAGGAAGTATATAAAACCCATCAAATATAAATTTGATGTCCGTGTCATAAAAAAAAAATTAAAACAAATTTTTTTTTCCCCGATTGTTCCTATGACAGCTATAGCATATAGTCGACCGATTCTGATAAAACTTAAAAGATATATTTCGTTTTATATAAAATTGTCAAATAACAAATTTCGTGACAATTGCTTCAAAAACACCCAAGTTATTGATCAAAAACTATATTTTTAGCTGATCGTTCCTATGGGAGCTATATGATATAGTCAACCGATTCTGATAAAATTTGGTATATGTGTTGAGGATTATATAAAACTCACAAACACCAAATTTAGTGACATTCGATTGAAAAACAACAGAGTTATTGATGTTAAACCTTATTCCTGACCGATCGTTCCTATGGCAGCTATATGATATAGTCATCCGATCGGGATGATTCCGAGATATACAATGCCTGCAGCAAAAAGAAACCTAGGTGCAAAATTTCAGCTCTGTAGCTCCAAGGGTCTCGGAGGAGATTGCGTTGATCCAGACAGACGGACGGACGGACGGACGGACGGACGGACAGACGGACAAGGCTCATCATGCTGATCAAGAATATATATACTTTATATAGTCGGAGATGCTTCCTTCTATGCGTTGCAAACTTCTGACCAAAATTAATATACACTTTTTGCAAGTGTATAAAAATAATTTTTAAAAAATTCAAAAATGTATAAAAACCAAAGCTGAAAATAACTGCCATTGAATCAATAGAATTTGTAGTAACTAATTAACTGGCTAATAATTATTAATGAATTAATATTGAAAAATAACTTAAGCGATAGAAGGAGTTGCTCAAAGTTTTGATTTGCAACTCGATTTTCTACATTTGCAGTATGAAAATTTCTTAATTACAACTTACTTTTTTTTTTACTCATCCAGTTTAAGATATATCTCATATATTATATAAATTGTATTTAACAAAGTTAAAGTTAGATTTTTAATTTAATTTAATCCACTGTGCACAGCTGATATCCTAGAGTTCCCAAATGAAAAGTGATCAAGGGGATTAAGAAGTATTTATTTTTTACTCACTTTTAAATAATAAAATATATAAATTTTGAGTCATTTCGTAAAAAATAATAATGTAAGTTAAACAAAGTTAAACTTAATTAGTGTTCATACTGAACAAAACTATAAATATTTGCTTGCTAAATTGAATAATATAGACATACATATATACATATATGGTGAGGGCATTCAAACTCAATAAACTTAAAAGATAAACACCATTATATTCGAAAGATTATATTCCATTTAATATTAACAAATCATTTAAAGTAATGGATTTTCGTTTATTTTCAGGTTAGTAAGAATTCAAGGACTCATATGTTTATTTTATCTTTTTTTTTTATATTTTCTGTTGCTTTAAACACAAATTGCACGATCAAAGATTTCTTATTCGCAACTTAGTATTACACAAATCAAGGCGAACGTGTCCCTCTCTTCTGCAGGACTCACTTCATAGCTATCAATACTATTATCTAAATCATAATACTCTTCTTCAGTGACTTTATCATTATCCTTGGCGTCTCCTTCCACTTCTTCTAAGTCTTCTTTATCTTCGACTTCTTTATCTCCACGTTCTTCGTATTCATTGTATTCATTGTATTGATTGGATTCATTACTTTCGTCAACTTTACCGTCAGCATCACCCTCATCGTCAACTTCTTTAGCAAAATTAACATTTTCAATGTTTTCAGCTTTAGAGTCTTTTTCTAATTTTTCTAACAATATTTCTATTTTTTGCAATTGTTGTGGATTCTCTTTTATGACATCAATTAAAGGTTTTGCAACATCATCATTAACACCCAATCGATTTAATAATTTCGAGACACGAAGCTCTATGTGATTATAATTGGTTGAATTTAAATCCAAAATTTCCTGCTTGTCCAAAGTATAATTCGACTTTGTTCTTTTATAGAATATAAAATGATTAAAGGCCAATTGGGCAAGCTTTAAATGACAAAGTATACTCGTCGATTTATTATTTGGTAGCACATTCTTACTTTGTGCTATCTGATAGATAACTTGCCATTTCGTTAAGAATTCTGGATCTGTAAGTTGATCAACTCTTAGCGTCTCATTGGTCTCCTTGTCAAGTCGTTTAAGATATAGATCATATAAATGTCGATGAACAGACTCCTGTGAGCTATGGCCAAAGGACGTTATGGCCAATGATAAAAGTACAACTAATTGCAATTGACAATGCATACTAGTAGTCTGAAATTTCTATATATGACTGACTGGTTAAAAATTTTCCCAACTTTATATATATATGCAGTTTGGCACCTCAAGAAGTGATAAGCCATGTTATTTATTTATTTTTTTTTTTTTGTTATTTCGGATTTGATTTACGTTTTACGTAAATTGTAATTGGTTTTACACACAGAGACACACAAGTACACATTCTGAATACATATTCGAAAAACAAGGGGCATGACAGAGAAAGAGTGTGTGAGAGAGAGAGAGAGAAAGAGAGAGAGCGAGTGTGTGTGTGTGTGTGTGTGTTGGAAAATTATGTATTAACGTTAGTTCGCTTATCGCATTTTAAAGGCCCTTCTCTAGAGCCACTCGCATTGCACGTAACATTTCTGGCAATAGGGCCACATGCTTGTCCACACAATCAAGGGAACAGCGTTCCAAATTATATTCATCACATTTATTAACTTCCTCATGCATGCGACATGTATGCATGCAACATTCAAGTTGAGACTCAAATTCGGATAATTCTTGTTGGACATAGCAACGGGCACGAGTTAATGGTATTTGGCAACGATCCACACAACGTTGCACAGTATCGGCACTGGCATTCGTATCGGAACAACAACTGGTGGCACAACTATGCATCTCCATTTGAAGTTTACGCAAATGTTCGCGATCCAAATCATCGATAACATTAATCATTGCATTATCGATACGTTCACGTTGCTCATCGAGGCTAGGACTATCATTCATATTTTAATTAAATATATATTATTATACTGTAATTGAAATATCGTGCATAGACTTTCTAATGGAAACTAAAAGAAATTGAAAAGGTTATGCGATAACAAAATTTATACAAATTTATTCTGACATATGTAAGCTCAGTTTGTAGAGTTTATCCAATTACATAGAGAGTGGGAACACGACCGAATATGTTATTTTACTCACAGTCAAACTCAATTGAAATCGATTAAAAATCCCTTTTCCGGACAAAAGGGACAAAGGAAAATGTGAATTTAAATTGGTTTGACATTTCAATTGGTTTAATCGAATTTCATTCGATTGGCCCATAAACTGTGACTTGTGCAATTACCATAAAAAGAGGCTCAGTTTTGTCTGATAGTTCAAATAAAGAAGTTATATTGCAAAAAATTTTATAGATAAGTTAGCTTAATGTTAATGTAGCATACTTTTAGGCGTTGTGCAATATTACAAATTGCACAAAATGTATTTGATAATAAGATTATAAAAATAGTATCCCTGCTATTTGATGGAGAGTTAAAGAAAAAAAAATTAAAAATAATTGTGAAGAATATCTTTTGTATTTAAGTTGAGAAATCTTTGGCCAAGCTAATGACCCGCAATGTCCATGATATTCTCTTCAATTGTTCCTGTCTGTCCTTTGCTATCAATTGGGCAATCAAATGTTAAAATCACACGCATACACACACACACACATATGACAAGACAAAGCCAGAGAGAGAAAGGGAGAAGGAGATAGAAAGGACGATAGACAAAGCAGTTTAAAAGAAAAATAAAAAACGAGACAGTGTCTAACAAAATGTTTTCACATTATTCAAATGAAATGCTTTTTATTGTCTGCCTCCACACTAAGGCAACATAGAAAATTGCAGGCAACACACACACACTCACACATACAAAAAGAGAGAGAGAAAATGAGAGAAAACCAACAATAATACAAATCAAAATGAAACAAGTGAGGGGCAAGAGTAAGAAGAGGTAACAAATATATATAAATATATAGTATATTGTATACATATTACCTGCATTCATGGCAAACAATGAATCATTTTTGCTCTTTGTTTTAAATGAAAAACAAAAAAAAGAATACAAAAAACAAACGAATGAGCAGTCAACCGATGAAGAATAAAACAGGACTTCAGGCATCACTCTTAAGTAGCATCGAACAGAGTTTTTGCCCCATTTATAACCACCAATAAATGTAATTTCCATTTTCATTAATCAGAAACAAAAAAATACAAACAAAAAAACAAGCCCAACGGCAAATTAAACGTTATTTACAAAACTACAAAAAAAAAAAGATTTTTATATTAAATATAGTCAGCGGATCATGATAATAAGTTTACTTCAAAGAAGTTTATCCTTAAAAAATATGTACTATCTTTTAAAGGAAGACTAACGCCAAAAGACATATTTTAGCAATTTCGCTTAAATTGAAAACCATTCACAACAACCCCTTTAAGCATTTTATGTTTTTTCTTTTTAATTTTAAATTCCTATTCCTATTAATTAGGTCTCAGGATAATGATTAATTTTCAGTAATATTTTACAGCTTAAATAAAATAATGATTTAAAAAAAAAGACCCAAAACAAAATTATTACTATTTAAGTTTTATTATTTGCTCAAAGGAATACAATTATAGTTGTCTATTTTCAGATTTTCAATTAATTTTATGAGCATTTTATGACTTTGTCATTGACGAAATATGATATATATATAGTAGCGTAGCTTTTTGTACCTGGAAATAGTCCCATAGAAAGAATATACCTTATTTTTTTTAACAAGGGTATGCACACACACATGTAATTTGAGAAAGATATAGTGGGTGGGAAAATGTGACAGTGAGTCAGACAACCTGAAGCTATGCAGACGTATTTGAAACGTGCTAGATGAAAAAGATTAGATTGATTATATATATACAAACGTGCATACATATATGTATATATATATATAGATACAATATATGTGTCATATATTTTGGTAACCTCAAGACCCAAGTGGCAGACTCTTAAATATATTACGTTTTTGGCCGACTGTTACTATTTACAATAACCTCATCAGATTTAAAAGGAAATTTATCAATATGATTACAAAAATTGTATTCATGATAAAGGACACTTATTTTACATTATGAAACTGTTGGATATTTAGAACAATTTAATTTTTATATATTTATAATCATGATAAATTTAGATTCAATGGAGCAGTAGTATCTCTTCATGGGAGAAACCAAAAAACATATTAACAAGGCAAAAAACTTTGCTGAACTTTGCATTCGAGAAACTTTTAACTATGAAAAATAAAGCAAACACACAAAAGAAATAAAGTTTTAAATTTAATGTTATTTAATCGTAAAATATTGTATTTATGTATTAGCAATTGGTTCAAAATGTATAAACAGTGGTCTAAAAATTGATGTAAGCTAATTTTTGTGTGATTTTAGATGATCGCCAGATTTTAATAGCTTTCAAATCTTGATGGAATTATTTAAACGAAAGCCGTGGGTCGAACGCAATCAACAAATCTCACATGCACGAGACGATTTGCTTACGATTCCAATAGTCTTGGCAGTTTAAAGATGTCGAGGGAGCACTTTCTGATAACCAATCAAATACACAATTTGCATGATTTTATCGCCTTTTTGGAAAGAATCCTATGGGAAATGAAATGCCCATATACATATATGTACATATGTATATATAAATAAAATAAATGCTTTAAGAATCGATTCGATTGAGAATTTGATTGATCGAACATAATCTAATGTTCTTTGGGAACTTCAATATGGTCTGAAAATTCAGTGGAATTTCTTAACGTTTTATTTTTTTTAGTTTCAAGGACATTTTCATTCTATTTTTAAAGTTCTGTTGAGTTTTTTTTGTTTTCTTTTTCTGTTTGTTATTTCGGGGCCATCTTTGAGCTTTAGCATGACATTCAGATTCCCCAAAGCACCAAGAATGCGATATGAACCATGACGAGAAAAATGCCACAACAGAAGCGCCAAATACCCAAAACACTCAGCACCAGGACTAGCACCAGGACCAGGACCAGAACCAACATCAGTACCACTACCAGTACCATTCGCAACACAAAACTTGACTGCAGTCAGTGTTAGCCCAGTCAATGGGCAATTGCCGTCGCCTAGGCCTACATACGATATGTCTGTCGGTCTTTTGGTCGGTGTGTATGTATGTATGTATGTATGTCTGTCTCTCTGTCTCTCTGTATGTATATTTGTCTGTTATGGGTTGCCTTGAAGGCTGAGCCTCAGTCTCAATCTCCCGCAGCATTCTCAAAGTGGCAAGTCAAGCAGAGCAAAGCAGAGTACGAATACGAGTACGAGTAAGAGCAAAAGTAAGAGCCAAGGTTGTTGCGGCCTTTGTGATATGTTAATTTGGTCTAAACTACGCACACATGTATGTACATACGTATGTATGTATGCATAGGATACACAAGATGCGGTGAGCTCCACAATGACAATGATGGTAATGGTGACGGTGACGACGAAGGCCTTCGCATCCTGTGTAAATCCCATAACACCGAAAATGTGTCATACATTTGGCAGTTACGTAGAAAGAATAATTTCAACTTTTCTTCCTTCCTTCCTTTCTTCACGCTTTTTTTTTTTTTTTTGTTATCTAAATATACCCTTGAATTTAATATTGAAAATTGTGTAGATTTGTTTTATGAAATATATGTATTAAAAATCGTTAGCCAAATTTAAAATATTTATAAAATGTTCATAGATCATTCAATATACATTGATTTTCATTTCAGTTTTCACATAGTTTTCCTTTCTATTTTGCTTTGTTGAATTGAAAACATTTTATGTAAAATACATATCTTTTATACGTACAATTTTCAACATTTATATGTATATAATAAATTTTAGCGTTTGCAATTTGAAAATTAAGGTATTCGAATCAAATAAAAATTGAACCAAAATGATTGAATGAAAATGCTATAAAGACTTTGCGATTGTAGGATGCCACAAATATCGATCAAATTCGATCAAAAATTAAGTCAAATTCGAGGATATCGTTGAAACATACACAAACTATTTGTATTTTCATGTTGTAATTTTTAATAAATTCTTGGTGTCATCAGACAAACTGGCGTATCAATTGACACGTGTCCTGTGGGCTCCTGTTTTTTTTTTCCTTTGCTACCGCTCATGTTTCTACTGATGCTACTGCTACCCATCCTGTTAGCGTCAAATTTAATGCGGTTCCCTGTTTATTAGATTTTCACAAATGGCATTTTCGGGAGTTCGGGTCCAATGTTTGCTCTTATCCTGGTTGCCTGCTAGATGGTTGCCTCTGTCTAGGCGCTAAGTGCTTGTTGGTGGCCAACTCTATCGCCGCCTGGGTGCCAATGTGTGTGTGTATGCGAGTGTGTTTGTGTGAGTGTGAGTGTGTTTATGTGCCAGGCAGCAACACAAAAACCGACAACGAAATTATTGAAAATTCATTTTAATGTCAGGCAAAGCAACAGACAGACATACATACATACACTACCAAATACACACACTCACATACACATAGACGAAAAAAAAAAGAAAATGGCGCAACATGTCGTATGCGTAATATTAAATATTAAAGCGTTTACATTTTTAATGCTCTCAGCATGTGATGTGATATGGGTAGGGGTAAAAAAAAAGTCATGCCAAAGCCAAACTCCTTTGCAAGTCAAATGTTTTTGCAGACAAAAAAATAATATTAAGTTGCTTTCAAAAAGTTACCTATACTACATATATATGTATATGTATATATATATATATATATATTCTCCATCTCCTTAACATTCAGCTCCGTATAGAATATATCTTGTTGAATGAAAAGTGGAATTTCAAATGATTTCCCACAACTAAATTTTACATTTTTCTCCCAACTGCAGAGGCGAGAAAATTGAGTGTGCTGATGCGTGTGTGTGCGTTCTATCGTCCTAGCTGTCCTAGCGCTTGTAAATTAGAAATCTGCAATGCAATTGCACCATACAAAAAAATAACAAAAAAAAAACATAGGGGAATATAAAAACTAAAAGTTAGAGGCTAACTTCAAAGGCATTGGCGACCATTTGTATGCCCTTTTACTAATGTTCAAAAACCTTTTCTTTAAAAAGGAAACGAAAAGCTTTCAAAAGAAAAGAAATTATTGTTAACTTTAGGGACTTGAGTCGAGTCAAGCCAAACTAGTGCTAAGTCATCTAAGGAGTATTTTGGAGAATCGATAGTCACCTAACGAGTAACTCGAGGAATTCAAAAAAAAAAAAGACTCTGACTGAATAAACCTTCTCTCATTTAATAAAAACAAAGAACGCATCAGTTTATGATAGAAGTTCGTCTTAAATATGAATCGATATACTAAGATACTGATAACTAAAATATAATATAAATTCCAAACTCTTATTCCGACCGTTTATCGTTTTTTATGAACAAATCGTCCAATCAAAAAAAAGATCTTCGTTCTCATTAAACATATATATGTACTTTTTATAGTGAAAGATGCATTCTAAAATGAATTTACCCATTTTAGCAAGGGTATAATGAACTACAGTCAACAATAAACAACCCGAAAAACAAATGTTCCAGATTGAATAGGAATATTTTGATTGCCTTTTGTTCAGAATTGGCAAAATTTGGTCAGCCTGCGGTGTGTGTGTGTGTGTGTGTGTGTGTATGGGTATGGGTGTGGGCATTTGGGTGTGTGCGTGTATATTTAGGCTATGTCAAATTGCATGCCAGTAGAATATAAAAACATAAACGATAAATTACATGGCCTGTAGCATGTACAGTTAATCTTAGTGGCTGCATTTTTAAAACACATGATCCGACATGGAATTGATGCTGCACGAGTATTGGCTGTGTGTCCCTACTCAAAACGGGGCAATTTCATGTGCTATAACATGGATTCGTTTAATACTGAAAATGTGGCACTGCATTGAAAAGGATTGCAAGTCAATTATCTTTCTCTTTGGCATGTTGCCACATGTGGCAGTTCAACGTGCCAGCTAAGCAGTTATTAAATTTTTCTTTTACAATAAACTTGACGATGAATTGAAGAGGAAATCACATGACAGATTTAATTCTTGTAGATTCTCACATCAAATATTTATAATACATATATATTATAAAAAAAAAATCACATTGTGGGCCTAGGCTAAATATGAATGAAAAAACTTACATAAGCTTGAAAAAATATCTAAAATGAATGCATAACATTTGTAATTTAATATTTTTTATTCAATCACCATACAGAAATCAAACAAACTGAGCATAACTTAAACCTATGTCATTCAAATAACCAATAAAAATCTTCAAATACCTTTTCTAGGTTTCAATGTCATGTTAAAGGCTCATAAAATTTCAATTTTTGGTGGCATTTAAGAACGTTTTCTCTCACCCCCTCAATAATTTCTATACTTTCATACACATATATACAAATATATACATATATAATATACATATATATATATACATATATACATTATATATTGCATAATACTCATATCAATATCAATTTCAAAAAGGTGAATATTTCATTTCGACATGCCAGCTATTCAACAAAGAAGAAGTAAGAAGAAAACGGGGCAAAAATAAAAAAAAAAAAAAGGATAATAAAAAACAAAATAGAATTGCTGGTACAACAATCAGACTTTAAACGACGGTAACTTTCTCTCACATTTTGCGCTCTTTCATTCTTTACTGTGGGGTTCGCGTAAAACCACTCCAAAATGAAATATAACAACAAAGAGTTGATGGAAAGGAGGTAAAGAATCATTGCACACACGCACACAAATATACACAAACACATGCACAGATACTTGTCGCGACAACGGGACGTATGCGTAACGCACAAAGAAAACATTGAACTAAAAAGAATAACGAGCGATAGAGAAAGCATAACAATAAAGTTCATTCTCCACTTTAAAAACAAAAAAATTGAGTAAATTTAAAAGAATATTCATTCTTGGACATTTTAATAAATATTTAATTTGTTATTTTAAAAAAAAAAACATGTTGATTTTTACTTTAAATACACATTTTTTAATCATTTATATGCACTTTTTTAATGTACTTTCATCCATTTTTTATGTAATTTATCTCTCAATTTATTTTCATTAATTAATTTTTGAATGTTTACACATATTACATATTAATTTATATTTTTTTTTGCTAAAGTAAAATATAATGAAATCTCATTCGATAACTTGTTTAACCAGTTTAAAGTAAAAGAAACATGTAGATATATTTCTTCATTTTTTAAGATTAAAGACCAATGCATAGAGTAGTTGGGTTTAAAAAAATAAACCGACTTTTCTTGTTTTAATCTATATGGATTTCTCTTTGCTCCCTCTCTTTTGTGGTATTTGTTGTGTTGCATGTCATTGAAAAAAGCGTAACTCGGAGCTTCTATTCGCATTAATTTTTTTCACATTCACATTTTTCTTTCTTTCTTTTCAGTTTTATACTCTTTCTATTCAAGACACATTGAAAAGTGTTATTATAATGCATATATATGGCTAATCTAATTTAATACGTAATTTTTCATAGTGTCTTTGTAAGATACCTTATTTTTATTTCACTAAGTTTCAATAACGACTTGATTTAGCTAAAAGCAAGGAAAACGGCTTCATAACGAAGTAACAGACGGCCACACTATTTAGATATTGACATGTATGATCTTGTTCAAAAGCCACTTTACAGTATTGCCAGACCTAACCATATTATAGAATACTAAAAGAGCTATAACTTAGTTTAGCTATTGTCTAACTAACTAGTTACTTCTTTAAGAAGTCGATATAATAAGAAAAGAGAGTTATTACTTAAATTCATTGGTAAAGGGTATCACAAAAGTCATTGCCCAATTCTAGTTTATATATATAGGGTAACGTTATTTTATTTATATATTTTTTCTCGATGAAAAGAAAATTTTTTGTTGTTTCTACGTTTAGAAATATATGATTACAATGGGTGACAGAAACAACACCAAGCAGGAGGTGCCAGGCGCCGTCGGTTTCCTTGTGCTCGGTGCCGTGTGACATATTCAACACTTTAATGGTACAAGGGGTTGAGGGGATAGGTTTAGTGTTGGGATAAAACTTATATGTAAAACAAATTCAATTAGGAACGTTTCATAATATTACATTGAAATTGTTGTTCGTTAAATAAATTATTAATATCGGGGATTTGTTTTCTGTTTTCTGTGTGTGTGTGTGTGTGAAATGTTTTTAATATGTAATTATTGGTTTAACTCTTTGACCAGGAACTACCAAACTTCTCCCCTTTCCGGTCATTTGTTATACAATTTTTTTGTTTTGTTGTGTGTGTTTAGTCGTAAATCCAATGAACATGAATATCAGAATACGCATTAAAATGCATTAATATTGTCAGGGGTAAATACCGGAATGTAATGTAATTCGTTTTTTACCTTTTTTTTTGCTGTTTGTTTGTTTGTATAATACATATGTATGTATGTATATATATTTTCTGTATATTGTACTTTTTTCTTCATTTTTACGACATGTACATAAAAATTCTGTTGGTTATACTCACGTATCGCTGCAATGAGAAGAAAAGAGAAGAAAATCAGTATTAGAGTCAAATGGGAAAATCAATATTAAACAAACAAAAAAAAAAAACAACAAAAACAGCAACAAAAAAATGGTAAAAGTGTTTCAAATATTGTATCTAAAGCTATAGCCAATAAATGTCAATAAAATGCTTAACAAGAAATTAGATTAGTATGAGATACATATGAATGAGCGACAGCGGACACGTGTCTCTGTCAATTGGTTGGACAACACCAAAAAAAATATATATATAGAATATATACATAGATAACAATTTATATGACACATTTTAAATCGGTAAATCGGAAAAAATAAATATCAATTAAAAAATCAAATGGATATTTTTATAGTACTTGTCTTCAGTTAAAGCAAACTTTAGTTTCGAAAAGTTTGACGTTGATTTGATTAAACATCGGAAACCTAATGAAAATGGAACAAAACTTCTGTTGGAAGGGATGTGGTAGATCATGGCCGTATATATGCGATTGACCCAAATTCATAAATTCGAAACTTTTACCCCAAGTCTGTTCTGTTTACCTTCGCTTGTGGCATGGAAACTCTGTCCTAGTCTTTGTCTTCAATGTCGGTCCATTAGCATTTTAAAAATTGATTAATAACAATTTTATGCAGTATGCAAGTTAAAATGATGGGTATATTAGAGTTATCGAAACAGGTACAATAAAGAGTCCAGAATTACATGTAGCCATTAGCCATTTTATATATCTCAGCAATTTATCAATTATATGACAAATTTCATTTATGCCATAAAATGACCAAAAATTCGAATCGTTATTTGTTTTGTGAAAAGAAATGAAAATTTGTTCAATCAAGCAATTTTTTTTCGTCTATTTTTATTTGCAACATTGCCAAGATGATTGTGAACTTTCCTATAAACTTAAATCAAAACGATGCCAAAAAAAAAAAAAAAACTCGACTATTACATATTCGATATATGAACATAAATAAATATGTTTTGAATTGCCCTCTGACCGTGCCATATGCATTTCCACAAAGCTTACAAAAACCATCAAGACATTGAATTTTCTATTGCAAAACCAAAAGGGAAAACCAACAGAAATAGTAGCAACATGGCAGCAAATTCCCTATAGGCATATCTATATGTATGTATATACTACATATATACATATGTATATAGTATACATATGTATATATAAGCATAAGCAAACGCGTGGCACGCAACAGAATATGACGACGACCTGTAAATTCATAGGTAATTTTTATGCCCTTTTGTAAGGTCTTTTTGTTATATCACATTCTAACTAGATGTAGAAATCAGGATAAGGTATAAAAATCAATTTTGTGTACTATATCGGTTTCGTTTTCAAATCGTTTCGGTTGTCCTATATATTCTATTATATATTGGCAGCATTCACGTCTTTTTTTACACCAAAAAAATGTAATTGAAACGTTTACAAGATTTCAACAAAAAAAAAAAAGAATCTATTATTTGATTAAGTTGGTGAAACGAAAAATGACTCTGCCATTGGAATTTTCGTTCATTTTACATAACAAATATAATAATAATTTATAATAAGAATTTGCCATTAATTTTTAAGAAATTTTTATTGAAGCCAACTATAAAATCGTAGCTACTTCCGGTTTCCGTTTTAAAAGTGTTTATCGAAAATAATTTCGATTGCTAATATTAATAAAAATAAGATGAATTGTCTTAAGCGACAATTTCCTTCTTCGAATCACATTGTTTTCAATTAACAAATAGCTAGTCAATTTCGAATTCGAATAAGCTATTTAAAGTGCCAAAGGATACTAGTTTTATGTATGATGGGTTATCGAAAGTCGATCACTTTACATGCACAATGTACAAATATCTGCTGTTTGTCTTTTTTGATGCTGTGCTTTTGCTTTTGAAAATGTTGTTCGGCGTGTGTGTGTGGAGAATTTGGTTCACAATTTCGCTAGATGGCTGAGTGTATGTGTGTGTGTGAGTATGAGTGTGGGTGTGCGTGTATAATAAGCATAACAGCCTTGCACAACCTTGCAAGCTACGACTAAAGCATCGCTGCAGGCATTAAATATTTTTGCAAGCCACAGTAAAATGTGTGGACGTAGTACTTTGAAGTAGATTGAGAAAACGTTGGTTGGTTGCAGAAGAAACTTGGTTACTTGATGGTTCTGGGAAACCATCGTAAAGATGCAGCAATTCGGGCGATGGAGTTGCTATCCGCGGCAATAAAAATAAGCCAATAATTAATCATGAAAGTTAAGTAATATTTTTATATACTCTTATCGCAATAATAAAATCTGTGTAGCTGCATATATAAACAAAAAAAAGAATAAATAACAAATACAAATAGAAAATTTGATTTTGCTTTCTAGGGTATCACAGATTCGGTAACAACAATATTAAATATACACACATTTTAAACAATCTTGAAGCTGCAGCAAATCTTTGTCTTAAATTGCATAGTGGAAATACTTTCTTTTGCCATTTCCCGCAGCGCTTAGCTGGCATTTTTGGAAGCTATTTTGAAGGTTTTTTTCCCCTCCATTTTCTTTTGATTCAATTTCAAGGCGTTGGATGCATTTTCTGTTGCTATTTACGAAAAAGGACAGCTCTAGCTTAAAGTTTACTATTACTCCATCCACTTTGACAGCAACAGATGCGAATTTACCATTGCACATTCTCTCTGTTATTCTTCTTCTTTATTTTATTTTTTTTTTTTTTTTTTGGTAAATTTCCAACTGTTATTTTTCTGTGTTTTTTTTTTTTGGGTAGCAAAACTTTATGACAGCCAAGAAATGCAGGCATGAGCGATACAGAGTTTTCATGAAACACAAAGCAAAATAAAAAAAAAAAATAAAATAAAAAATAAACTATAAAAAGATACAAACCCACCCACACATATGCACATTTTATGGTTAAAAGGGCTTTTTTTTTCTATACTATATATGAGCATTCCACATATCCAGCGAGTAATTTAACTTTGTTTCATTTTTTTTTTTTTAACTTTATCCTCCTCCGAGCTTCCTTTTGAAAAATTCCTTGAACATTCCACAGATAGTTAAACGTATGTATAGAAAAGGGAGAAGTGCGTTGGCTGGACATAACATACAGTCAATGTCCATCCGTTTGGTCCATCTTCATTAGATGCTGGAAACCGCGAAAAGCACTCCGAATGGAAGGCAACAGCGCGCCTACGCTGAAAAGCACTTGTTCTGGCCTTATGTTGGCTTACCGCTCAATTAACTGACTTAAAAATAAAGGACACCTGCAAATATTTACAACCTCTATGAAGGTGGTGCCGGCTGCTGCTGTAAAGCCTTAACCTTCATCAGCCGTCAACGTTGCCATCACCGCCAAACCAGCAAAAAAAGAAAAGGATAAAAAGCCAACGTACTTCATTAATTTTAATTAAGCGCCCATAGCATGACAAAAACGTAGCGAAACGAAAGCGTGTATACATATATACATAATGAAAAAGAAGGCACAGAGAACAACTGCACTACGACGACAACAAGAACGAATGTGTCGTTCCCATGAACGATGGGCATTTTAAAGGACCTACGAATGGGTATATGTATGTGAAGAAACCTATCCTACACATATCTAATCTAATAAATGTATATAGCAAATAATATAATACGATATGAATATAATATATTAGATCCATATATAGGTATAACGAATAAATTTTAAATAACATTTAACAGATATTATTTCGTTTATCAAACGAATAAGGCACATTTTAGTATTAAAATTTATTATATATTTATTAAATATATATATGAAATTTAGTTATCGATTATTTAATTGATTTTCGTTAGCGATAATAATTTCTAAATTTCACTGGAAAGGTTTATAGTTTAAGATATAATAAAGATTTCTCTGGTTCTGCCAACAAGAAGTCTGAAAATTTTTTATTGAATTTAAGCATTAAAGCTTAACAAAATATCAGAGAAATCGGAATTTAATAAATCTATTTAAAATATACTACCGATATTGCCTTGAAAATGAATTAATAAACTAGTTCACACTAGTCTGGACTGAAAAACTGTAAATGCTTATATTACTAGACTAAGCGCCTAAAAGTAGATTAAGATTTTATAGACAAAATGTAGAATGACACTGTTATGTAGGTCTAGTTTTCTGTATGTGTGTGTGTGTGTGTCTGTGTGTGTGTGTCTGTGTGTGTGTGTGTGTGAGGGCTTTTTATGTATTCGTTGTCAGATTTGTCGCCTATCTGACGTGTTGGTTAACCTTGAGACTTGCCGAGAAATATTAAATTAAATTTTTGTTACCACGCCCCGTGCGCTGTGTCTGTGCCCTTACCACCGGCATTCCATTCCAGTTTTGCCATTTATTCTATGCCAAAAATGTGTAGTAATTGAAGCTCAACAAGTTCCTAGCTATCATAATATTTGATTTTCTTTTACTTTTAAGTGCTTATAGAAATATCAAAATAATATGTAGAAGTTGACTTTCTGTTTCACAAAATATTTGTTTGATGGCAAGTAGAGAAAGTCAATTGACATATGAGATAGAAAATTAATTAGAGCAATTACAATTAAATAATAATTTGTTATATTTCTTATTTTCCTAAAGAACAGATCTTAAGTTTAATTTTTCAATCTCTTTTATTGGATTTGCGATGTAGAAGCTTTATTCATTTGGAAACAAAAACAAAAATTAAATCTTATCATCAGAGCTATTCGAGATATGGCCTAAATCTTATAGACAAAACAACCCAAAATCACTTTTAAAATGCGTTGAATTCTCTTTCTAAAGTTTATAAATGCCAGATGACATTCTCCAACATTTGGTTAACATATAAGATATGAAAAAAAAATATACATATATAAGTTTTGATTATTTTTCAATTACATTCAACGATTTCAAAAAAGTTTAAACAAATTCATTTAATGAATAATTATAAAATTATCAAAAAATGATACAAGCAAGTCGTCCTTGTCGACATTGAGTATACCCTGTACTAAGTAGAGGTGCTTCATGAAGTCAAAAGCGATCAAAATCGCCATCAATTTACAACAAAATTCTCTAAGCATGCAGCAACAGCGAACGCATGCTATCTCGTTCACTCTTAACAGCTCATTTTGCAATGAACATTTCAGTACAAAACGGAAATACTTATATCTCTAATAATTATTGTCCGATTTCGACAAAATTTGAGCAGCTGGAATATATTGGCTATATTATTAAGGGTGCCAAATAAGAATAAAATATATTTAATATTGCTTTGGTTATACGTTTTTCTTAAATTGCGGGGGCTGAAGTGGGCGTGGCAAAAATTTGAAACAAACTTGACCTGCCTAGACAATAGACGGATGTTGACACCAAATTTGGTTGCTCTAGCTTTTATAGTCTCTGAGATCTAGGTGTTCATACGGACGGACGGACGGAGGGACAGACGGACATGTCTCATTCAACTTCGCTATTGATACTGATCAAGAATATATATACTTTATGGGGTCTCCTTCTGTCTGTTACATACATTTTAGCGACTTTAATATAACCTTTTACCCTATGGGTACAAGGTATAAAAAGAAATTATGGCATTTTTGATTTTAAGTTATTATTGAAACGCTTCTTATGTTTGAATAATAATAATATAATATAAAATAATATAATAATATTTGAGTACAAAATGAAAGTCAAACTGTTATATAACTATTATAAAATTAACTTAACAATCGCTTCCTATGAATCCGAAATCGACTCTGAAAATTATATATTCGAAATTTTCAGAACAATTTGTTTTGAAGATTTTAAACACAATTGTGAACAAAATATTTTTATTTTTTTTTATTTAGCTTGAAAATTGATATTTTGGCATATATCTATATATATTGAAATAAAATACATCTTTCACTTACTAGTCCAACATTTCAATATCTTCCTCATCGCCGCTATCGACGTCTTCGTTACCATCTTCCTCATCATTATCATCATAGAACTTGGCCTCTTGTGCGGCACTTAAGCCGCCGAATCGTTCACGGCTCCGTTCCCGATTTGATGTTATACCATTAGTAGCTTTGTTAGCATCATTATAGCCACGCCCACCACCACCAGCACTACCAGCACCGCCTCCTCCACGACCACGACGAGCTGTTGAATTAGGTGAACCATCTGGTTGACGACGTCGTGTCGATTGGACATGCAAACCAACGCCTTGTTCCAATTCATCATCCTCTTCATCGCTCTCGATCTCAATCTCATCGATATCACGTTGACTAATGCTACGCTCGGGCATAATCAATAATAAATTTCAATTTCACTGCACAAAGAAAAAAAAAGTATCTCTCTATATATATATTTATATATGTAGATATATTTATATGTTATTGTTGTTTATTATTATTATTTCTTTTTAATATTCCGTTATCGTTTATGATACACGCACGCTGATGCTGACTTGCACCGAACGCATTCAAAACTGCAATTGCCATTTGAAAATTCGATGGTAAATGCGAAAAGCGCTTGGAAAATCAACGCCTTGTATTGTTAGGGCTTCACTGGCTAAAAGACCTCGCTCATTTTAGTTGGCCATAGACCACTAATTCAATTAGCCAACAACAATAACACAACATACGCTCAAACCAAGAACGTTTTCTGAAATGGGTCAGCGATTTTCGTTACGTTCAAGAAGTGGCGCTAGGTGAAAGGAAGCCCCAGCACGTGCTGCTTTAGGTCTTAACTGTGATCGGAAGGTTTTCACAATAAACAGTTGCTTTTTTTGCCTTAATAAGTTGCTCAAGTTTTTAACATGCTAAATAATGCATGTACATTATATAATTTAATAAAATTATTAACATGTGAAGGAACTTATTTGATCAACTGTTACATTTCGACCATTAACCGATTTAATGTACATAGAGAGAAGATTAAAAATTAACAACTTAAAACTGGTAATTTTTAATACCGTTTCAATTTGCATTTCCCTTTAATCCGAACAATTTATCCGATCAAATTTTTGTTTCAACATTCTTTTTTGTGAGCATTTGGTTTTTTTTTTTTTTTTACTTTTACTCTAATGCGATGTAATGCACTTTTCTATTGTTGACTATTATTCTTCATCTTTACCTATCTATTATTTTTCTCTCTGTTGTTATTTCCCATCATTTGCTTATTGATTTTTGAGACCATTTATGAGAGAAAAGAAAAGCTCGCGTGCCTTCGTCTTGGCCAATGTGCCTGGCTAATAAGCTGGCAGTAAAATGAATAACAAAGCAAACAACAGAGAGGAGAAAAAAAATGATGGCAAGAAACAACAAAATTATAAACAATTATTGGCTTGAGCATGGCTGGCATAAAGTTTCCGGCAAGCCAAAACAATATCAAATAGCAACAACAGCCAAGAAATACGAGAAAAAAAAACAAAGTACTTACAATGGGAAATAAACAAGAATAACAACAAAAATGATTGAATTTAATGAGACATTTTGAATGCCAAGACGCAAAGCTATGCCACCACTCCAAAGTGGGCGAAATGATAATAATATTATAAATAGATATATATAAAGTATACATACATAGATAGATGCAAAACACTTACCTCTTTTTTCCCCTCTTTTTGCGTTATATTTCAATTCCAAGTGCCGAGATATTTACAGTCTTTATTTTGCACTTTAAAATATTTTAGAATTTTTGTCTTTGATCTAACTATTCTAAATGATTATTCCTTCAATATACCAGCATAAATTTGAACAAGGAATTAAAACAAAAAAATAATATTTGCAAATACATACATACATACATATGTCCATATTTAGAGAATATTAATAAATATGTCAAAATTATCTTATTTATTTTGCACTTTGATTAATTTCTTAACTTAATTTAAAAATAAATAAATTAAAATAGATTGGTTCAAAAATAATATGGAATTAATATTGATTTACGTTTGAAGAATATTATAGTAGTTGAACCGACTTGTAACACTCTTAGTATATATGTATTTTATTTAATGTCTTCATTAGATATCATTTAACATCAATGACTCTTTCTTACAAATGATCCTACCGAGGTATTAATTTAACCAAAACTTTATTTTGATCTTATTCTTAAAAAATCTAATTTATATAAGAAAAGACATCTGTGGACTAAATGTATATACATAACTTGTAATAAATTACAAATTTTTTAACAGATCTATTTTTTTTTTTTATTCTTTTTATCAGATCTTTTATTGTATGTATAAGATATAATTTCTTTTAATAATAAATCTAAAACAGATTCTTATCTTTATCTCTTATCTTTTTGTTTTCTAGAAATCAATTGGTTAAGTTTCCAATATCTTATCTTTATAAATTAAATATGATACACTCACAGAACTGGTCTAGAAAGGCTGTAATAACAATTTGATCTAATTTTCTAATTGTTAAAAGAAAGCTTTTGCATTCCTAAACCGACCCTTTACGTTTGAAAAGGAAAATTTCATTTAGCTATATGTTGATTTTAATTGCATTAACTACTGAAAATCTCTCAACGTCGCAAGGGTCATTGAATTAATGAAAATTATTGGTGTGCATGTTGCAAGTGTCATAATGGCAAATTATTTGAGTGGACAAATTAATTAAAGTCGTTGCACTGTTTTTGTATACAATTTTGTATAATGATTATGCGATGGAAGGCAGAACCAAACGAGCGACCAACAGCAGCAGCGAACAACATCGTGTGAACGGCTATTGGCACAGTGGAACCATTTGTTAAATTATGTTTTAATGTTTGTCACTCCCTTAAAAAAGGTTTTTTCAATTTCCTAATTATTAGAAAATTTATTTAAATTAATTTTTCTATTATCATAAGGAACAGTGGCATATTTATATTTATTTTTAATAAAATTGTATTTACTAGCAATTAGAAAAATGTAAAACCAACTAAAAAAGTGAAAAGTAAAAATTTAAGTTTTAAAAAATTAAATTTCTATATTTTATCCCTTTTTTTATCTTATCTTATGACAGATAAAAATCATTATAATAACTTAACTAATAAATAAATGAATTTTACTTTAGAAGACACGCATTCAACCAAGTTCATTTGGCATCTTTACGGAAAAAATTACATAATTAAGAATATTTTGAATTTTTTAAGAATTAATTTAAAATATTAACAGCATGTTTTGCAGAAAACAAACCACTGTACGTCGCGTTGCGTTGTGCGAACGGTCAATGCCAAGGGCGCACAGCTTTTGCCGGCTACGAACACACGATTGCGAGACGAGGTGAGTGAAGCAATAAAAAAAAAATAAATGAAGAAAGAAAGAGAAACACCACGGATGAAGAGACGCTTTATACAATACCAGAAAAAAGACGGAAAAAAAACCCAAAAAGGTGTCAACTAACACAACCTTCAACGATACAAAATGAAAAGGCAAACCAAGTAAATAAACAATGCGGAAGAAACAAGAAATACCGGAAAATCATTTCTTCATAGCGATAATACGAATGCTCTAGGATTTTGAAATAGCTTTTATGTAGTTGAGGGATTTATTTGGGCAATACGAAAATAAACTCTAGCAATACAAGTAAAAGACGAGTTAAATACTGCTTTATAAGACCTATTCATTTTTCGTTTCATTTATTTGAAATTCCCAACTAGTTCTAGCGTTAAAAGAGTGGATATAGTATTGCAATTCAGTTAATGAAAGAACTATAAAATGCGTTTACTTCCTTTACAATAATATTTTCGAGTATTTTGTTTTAATTATCCATTTATTATCTTGTTATCAGGTCCTTGATTAAATTTTTATTTTTGTTTTATTAAATATGACAATTCTTTCAAGAATTTCCTAAACTTTGAGCGAATTCCTTTAGTTTAAATAATTTAAGCTTTTATCATCTTTCTATTTTCTGGTCAATAACCTATTGACAATTGATATTTATTTTTATCTAACTATAGCTATTTTTTAGTTAATGTGTGTTAACCATTTATGATCAGTTAAAAACTTTATTAAGCAAATCGCGTACTAAAGTGAATGAACTTTTATTTGGTTTGTGAAGAGAACGGATATCATATTTAATTTTAGTAATAAAAATAATAGTTAAGGTAGCGCTAATTTAAAATTAAAAGCCATGAGGCAATAATAGTAAATGCAAAAACTATATATTGATCATATCAAACGATTTAAAAATCCAAATTTTTAAATACTAATGGATCAAATTATGATGTAGTCGCATACTGAATATTCTATACCCTTTAAAACTTAATAATTTCATTCAACGGAATATTTTATATATTTGAATAAAATTGGCTCAAATTATAACATTAATTAACTTAACTAAAAAGATGAACTTGAGTTTTAGATTTATCATTTCTACGGATCGGTATATATGAGGTTGATATATAAAAAAACATAGGCTTAAAAATAGTTCTTCCTACACAATTGGGTATGATTTCATTTGGTCATATTTATCATGAAAATCTATAACTAAAAATTTACTAAAAATGATCAATATAGGATATTCCCATTTGACCGCTAGGGCATTGAAAAGTGGCGCCGTTCTTTGTAAACTCTTTGCTTATCAGTCACTGATGACAAATACAAAATGTGATTCTTATCAGTTAAAAACTGACACCGTTTAAATGATGATAAAACAAAGCTAATTAGTGCAAGGTGTGCCAGGGTTATTCTGAATCTGAATCAGCAGTGAGATGGAGGAGACACGTGCAAATGGCAATGAGATGAGTTTCTACCTTTTTTTTTTTTGGTAAAATAAAAAATAAAATAATTAAAAAACTTATAATAAAGAAAAAGATAATATATTTAACCAGGACTACTAACTGCTGCACATTTTTTAGAGTTTCAGCATAATCTTCACTTTGGTATTACTATTAAAAATTATTCTTTTATTAATATAATATAATTATTGAAAGAGTATATAAAAGGTGGGGGAACTTTTTTTCAAGTCTTTAACTTTCCGATTCCATGTTTCGATTGATTTAATTATACGTATCTGAAAAAATTCACCTAATTTTGTTACCGGTTTATAAATGGCTCTCGGTTATACTTCAGTTACAATCGGTCAAGGCTTCGGTTTTCTTAGTTTTTATAATTTTTGTTTCCAATTTGTAATACTTCTTTATAAAAGTAGCATAATTTAATTGATTTTCTAACTTATATGGTCGCAATTAAACTATTTTCAGATATGAAAGTTTCCACAAATATTTAGTTTAAATAAAGATTCACACCTCTTAACCCGCAACCCCTTTCCCAGCCGACAATTTTAACGTTTTTAGCACATTTTAAATGGATTTGGTAACCAGTTTTTTTTTTTTAACAACATGAGATGATTCAATACAACAAATACACACAATTCTCACAAATTGGTCACGATAAAATGTGGGCAACAAGTTCAAGGCCAAGTATTGTGTATTCTTACTCACCTGTTGGCATCATGATTCTGATTCAATAAAGTTATTTGATTGTCTGCTGATACTTCGGTTGTAACAGGCCTATAGATCAATGGTTTCACATTGCGCTCAAAATCATCGAGAAAGACAACATCGTGGACAGGAATTAACCGATTATCGGATGCATTAAAATGTAAATCACGAAATGGTCCATTAAAGAGGCAACGTAGTGGTGACGTCACAGCTACATGAGCATCCGTCGGTGGCAACTTTTTTGTTTAAAAGTAAAAAAAACAAACATAATAATAAGAAATTATTGGTATATTTACAAACTTTTTTAAATCTATTGGCACTAAAAAATTAAACAAAAACAATTAGAAATACTTTTAAATTTATTTTGAACCCTTCAAAAAATGTTGATACATATAAGGCGTATTAATCCCATAAAGTGTCTAATAATATATACATATATTATATGTATATGTATATATTCTAAATCAGTATCAGCAAAACCATTCGTTCTGTTTTTGTTTACAGATTAGTTTTTTAAGTTTAAGATTTTGAAGCAGTCAGATCGAACCACTATATACTATTTTGTTTTTCTAGTTATTTTAATTTTATGTGACATTTATATGTATGTATATGCCCAAAACATTTCACCCAACTTCAATGAGATCGGAGTACTACATCAAAAAGATATAGAAAAGAGATAGGGTTCTAATTTTTATATTTCTCTAATTACTTTTTGAAATCAAGTTGTTTGATGAAGTAGTGACATTCAAAGTGGAAGGGCTCACTTTCATACCTGTGAAACGAGCGCTCCAGAATTATTTTTATTTTTTTGTATAACTTTTTAAATAGACCTCGTAACGTCATTAGAATATAAGATATTTATTTTTAGTATAACACAATTGACAAGGTCAAGCGAGAAACCAAAAAGTTTAAATTGATTTATTCAAATATGTATATATACAAATATATATATATATATGAAAGATATACTTTTCTCAACGTACAAGCACCGCAAAAAAATTAGTCACATTTCGTAGTACTGTTTGAATTGATTGATATTCCCCCCTAGAGATATAAAAATCTTAACTTCTAGGAACAGTAAAGAGAAAATTATAGACATGTTCGTATAATTCTTTTGGATTTTTGCCAAAAATCAAATTCTGCTTAATGAATTACACAAATTAAATGTCAAATTAATAATGAATATTGGTTTAATCCAAATTAAAGTTGAACGCAAAATTTTGATATAAAATAAAGGGAATCGTTATAAAATTTTCGAAATCCGTATTTCCAACATATTTCATCATTATACAAAATATAAATAAGAGTTGAATTTAAGTGTTTTTATTGTTTATAAAATACGATTAAAAATTTAGAACAACTTTTAACAAGAAAGTTAGTATGAATTTTTATGAATTACGATTCTATTCAGTATCTAGTCGAACTATTGGATCGAATTTTCATATTATACAATAGCACTAGGACTAATCGATCTAACATTTAAAATAATAAGAAATTCTTTTTACTTTAACAGAAATTCGTCATGTGTATATATATGTACATAGATACATATATCAAATTTGTTGAAAAAAAACATAAATTAGTTAAGATACACATATATAAAAACATAAATCAATTTTCAAAATTTACATATGTATGTACATATATTCCATTTAAAAAAACGAACGAGGGAAAGGGAGTAAATTCCAATTATTGCGCGAAATCAACAGTGACCCACTGTATGCACTTACACACATACATACATACATATGTATATACATAAGTGTGTATGTAAACTTCATTTCATTCACCTTGATTTTGCCATTGGCTGCCGAGAACATTGAGATGAAGCTGATCGCCAGCCGCCCACAATATGCCGCAATGGGGGGGGCGGATGCATTTACAACAATAATAAGAGCAAACAGCAATTTAAAACTTTTGTAATACGCACAACAAACACTACACACAGCACAATAACAAACAAAACAAAAAAAAAAATTAAATACAACCGCAACAAAACAAAAAATATAAGAAAAAAAATTAACAACTTTCGACACGCGTGCGTACGTCGCGTTGGTCGGTGCGGGCGGTTAGGTGGAGGATGGGGAAATTCGGGGTTTGTCGGTTGCTGGGAATAACTGTGCCTTTTTCTTTCCAATTAGAAACACTTGCCCAATGCAATTGAATTAAATTTGGATTTCGCAGCTGCGTCTGCGCCGTTAACTTTAGCTAAATAGCCAAACAATTTCATTTATTAGCAAGAGTAGAATTTTTATTATTTGTTTTGAATATCATCAAGCGGGAGGAGGACACACACACACCGACAGCGAGGGAGGGGAAGTAACAACTAATTTTATTTGAAATCTGTCTGCTTCTGCTGATGGCGTTGCCGGACTGCCATTTATTTGATTTTGCAATTTTAAAACATCTTTTCAAATTGACAGTCGAAGTCGTTGACTATGTTAAATATAACATTCAATTTAATCACTCACTGATCATTTTAGTTGCAATGATCATGTTAACTTAACATAAGTAAACATTACTTCTCTCTTTAATCATGTTAAAATTTCTCGCTCTCTCTCTCCCTCTCTCTTATTGCAAACCATCGATAGTATCGATTGTTCAGTTGGCATGACTACAATTTATATCGATACATGTTAGTTTTTCAATACTTTATATCTTCAAACACAAACTTAAATTGCGTTCAATTGCTTACATATACAAATTTTCCTTTCATCAGAGTTCCATTCCCAGACACAGTAAATGGTATTCAAAACTTACTCCTCTCTCACACATTATTTACTGTTAACCAACACCGATAATAATCTTTTAAATTTATGCTTACATTCTTCTTTCAATTAAGCGAACTAAAAAATTATGAAAGTGTTTCATATTGATAAATCTTAAATACAATAGAAATAATTTTTTATTTTTTTTTATATGAACAAGAGACGACGAATTATTAAGAACTGCAGAATCCCCTTAATATTATTTTAAAATTTCATCTATCGATACTATCGATAAATTTCGAGTTCTATGGAAAAGAAGAGCTGTCGAGGCAAAACGATTTATTAGTAATATAAGAATAAAAGTCGAAGTATATATATATATTCATTTATATATATAAATCTGTATAACTACGACAACACTGTCAACCAAAGGTAAGCGAATGTTAAATACAAAATAATATAACATTTGTAAAATAAACATCTCGGGCCGCTGCTGGCTGCTGCAACTTGCATTTGCGGGAGTATAATGTGCCGTGTGTGTGTGTATTTGTGTAGGTGTACGTTTTAAAGCGGCAAACAGAAAATATGTAAATTTTGTTGATTTTTATAAACTTTTCTGTGCTCTAATAGTGGTATTTCATTAAATTTGACATAGAATTTGCAATATCTTTTCGTTTTTATTGATGTTTCGAATAAAAATGCAACAAATTTTGAATATGCCGACACAAGCGTAAATCTATGTATGCGTGTGTGTGTGGTAGTGAGAGAGGGAGAGGAGTGTAAATAAATGCAGCATGGACGTAAACGTATTTGCTTGTATAAATAAATATACTTCATTCAAATTGGTTTAATTGTTAACAAATTTGGATTTTACAGCATCAACTCCCATTGCTGGAGTCTCGGAGAAAAATAGCCTGAATAACAACAACAACAACGATTGGGAAGCGTTTTTCTTGTGGTAAGCATTAAAAATACATTTGTCGCTCTCCTTCTTTAACTCTCTGTTACTTACTCTCTGTCTCTCTCCCCTCCATTCGCTAGCCCGTTTATTATTATGGTAGGCATTTAAAGAATTCGGTAAATTTTAGTACATTTTTTGTTTTTTGATAATAATTAGAGAAAAAATGATTAAAACTTACAGTAAATTGGTAATTCGATAAATTAGAATAGGTTAATTGGCTCCTATCCTGAAATCCATGATAAGCCATGGTAATAATATAAATAACTATGTATTTTATTTTTGATAACTAAAAACTTCAAGAAAATCAAAGTTTACATTTGATATATGTACATATATAAATGATTCAGCGATTATTTGTTATTTATTTTTGAACAAATTTACTGATCTTTATCTGTTTATCTCTTTACAGTTGCATCGATTTATAACAGACAGGATTAAGGCATATAAGGAAAATAAAATGTCCCATACCATTTTATTGGTACAGCCCGGTGTGCGTCCTGAAACGCGCACCTATTGCGATTATGAGAGCGTTAACGAATGCATGGAAGGTGTATGCAAAATCTATGAGGAACATCTTAAGCGACGAAATCCAAACACTCCAACGATAACCTATGATATTAGTCAATTGTTTGATTTTATTGATACATTAATGGATATTAGTTGTATGGTATATCAGAAGAGCACCAATACCTATGCCCCCTACAATAAGGATTGGATTAAAGAGAAAATCTATGTGCTGCTACGCCAGGCGGCCTTTAGTCCGAATGCCTAAAATAAAAAAAATTCATAAACCAAAATTCATCACCACAACATCAGCTATATATATATACATATATATTACATATTGAAATACAACAAAATGTCGAAAATCGATGAATTTGAAAAACAAATTAACGATGTCAAGAATATCTCAGAAAAACTGATAGGAAAGTGAAACTTATTTCTAAATCCTCTAACACTTTATTATACATGAATCGATCTTATTTGATTGTTCCGCACTTTTTTTTTTTGCGTGTGTGTGTTCAATCAAAGAGCCAGCCAAGATAAATGTAACAGATGAACCAATGGGGAGAAAAAAAAATTAATAATAATGACTACTGAAATGTAAGATTAACTTACATTAATAATAATGTATAATGTATATACACTTAATTGAACAAATTCTGTTGTCTTTAACTTATCATCAAATAAACGGAATAGGGGGAATTCACATGAAAAAGGTAACTTAACTGCGTCACTCCAAAGTTTCTTTCGTATCTTATCGACTTTTGCTGATTTATTTGCCTTTAAAGTGCTGTAAAGCTATGATCAGTTAGAAAACTTCATATTTACTAGATACTGATTTCTTTTAAAGTAATTTTTCGTTATTTTATTTTATATTATTCCTAAATTAAGAAAAGAAAAACTGTCCAGCTTATTTCAAGAACCGATTTGGATATTTTTGTGTTCCGAAATTCATTAAAAAAACCAAAACCAAGTCGAACCTAAAGATATAGTTCCTTAGAAGAAAAAAAAAACTCATATACCAAAATCTTTAACTATAGTCCAGACACTATATTATCAAAAATTTTCCTTTTTAAATTTCTGTAATTTTTTTAGCCATTAGTTTATCTGATATAAAGTAAATATGTACATATTTCAAAGTATCATAAAATTCAATGTCGAGAATTCTTAGAAAGGGGGGTTATATAAATTATGGCACACTTGTGATTTATATAGTACATATTTTTCAATTTTTTTTTCACATTTCAATTTGTAAAAAATGTCATAAAACTTGATAAGTCAAAGTTACGTCTCGAGTTTCGATGGATTTTTCTATATTGTTGTGTGTATGTCAGCAGTAAATAGAACCTTTGGGTTTGACTACTTTTATAAGTATGTATGTACATATATCTACATACATATATGTACATATATACATACATATGTGCATATATAGAGTTGGATCATCAGATTTTCATAAAGAAAATAAAGCTTAGCACACAGCTTTAACGGTAAATGACCTTGGAATGGTCAAGCTTCAGCTGCATTGAACTTGGCGTGTGATTTTTAATTAGCCCAGGCCAACTTTATATTATATTCTATTTTATGTAATTGTAACTCTTTTTGTTTTTTGCTTTTACCCTGTAGTCACAGTGGTAGGGTACATGTGAATTTATAGAAACCATCTAGGTAATCCATATACTATAGGATCTAATACGCGTCATTTTTTTTATCATCGATTCGCCTCTGTTAAGCTTTGTTATATAGTGATATAAACTTTTTAATAATCAAAGATCTTTAAAAACTTAAATAATTGTTTAAGCTATTCAATATCACGAGAGCTTTTCGTACTTGAAAAGATACTTCAGTATGTTCATTTTTATTTAAAAAAAATTCCTGACACATCGAACTTATCTTTGGAAGATACTTCAGTATAATAAAATTTGCTATATGAGGCAATGTACGTAACTTGGGAAGATACTTCAATATGCTTATTTCAATTATATATTTGCAATTCACATAGCTCCCAGAGCGGCACTGCGTGAAATGCAAAGGCACGCTAACTTTCCGATGAATTTACATATAGTAACAACACATAACATTCGGAAATACACTTGTTTAATTGGTGTAAAAAGAAAGTATCCTTCGTCAATTGAAGAAAGGAGTCTTTATAAAATAAGAACAAATGGAAACATTGTTATTTGGCTAATACAAATGCGAGTGAGTTGGCATAAACCACCTGGAAAAAATATCGTTTTAGACGAATTGCACGCCTACTTGGTACGAGGTAGACGAAAGTCGCACCACATTTTATTTGTAACTGGTTTTTCAAGCAATGTCAAATTTCAAGCTTCTCCATGTGTGGAGAATTCTATGCTTCTCTCTTTGTCTATCTCGTTCTTGCTTATTATTGTCCATCTCTTTCGTATTCATTCACAAAACACTTTTTGATGATTTTAAATGTTGTTATTTAATTTAAAAGTAAAATTTAGTCATATATATATAACATATATAAGATGGATCTGTAGAATTTGCTCCTTTTCATTCTTATCATTTTGTACCTGACTAATAACGCACTTCCCTTTGTGGAGCTTCAGTTTCAACTTCATATTCGTATTCCACCTCCAATCTTGGTTTGGTCCGACGACGTTTTGTCGTTCCGCTGCTACTGCCAGATGCTGAAGACGATGGTTTCTTTGAAGCTGAAGTTTTTGTTTTCTTTCCGGGCACTTTAGTATCCTGAAAATTGTTTTTTGAGTTTACAACAAATGATTAAAAACAGAACAAAAAAAGAACGCACGCCAAAAATATGGCAATTGATCAACAATAACAAAACACTTCAAAAACATAAACGCACACGACCGCTTTTATTTTGTAGTATTCTCTACGTCCGATCAGCTAGCTACTGGAGATGCTAAGATGATATTCGTCATTCAAAAATTCTAAGCGCAGTGCTCTAAAAGAGCTTTTAGATAAAGGGGCCGGTAAAGTGCAGCGCAGCAGTTGTAACGTCAACTGCTGTGGTAACGGCGGCGGCTTATTGAACTTGTTCGCTTTGTAATTATGGTAATTGTGAAATAAAAAGCGACAAGTTTAAAATATTCATTAAATTTTTTGCAATGAATATGCAAAAACAAAAAAAAAATGGCACGAAAGGGTAGGAGTGGAAACGGTTGTACAATTAGCCTAATGTAGGGCAGCGACCCTCTCCTCTAAAGTGTAACATTAGTTATGGGGGCATTAATCTTAAACCTATTCAGTTCCGTTTTATGATCTATAGAGTTTGAAATAAAATTATCATTAGGAATAACGATTACATTTAACTTTGTTTTCAAATTATCCGGTATTGAGTCCATGTGAAGCATGATTGATATAAATCAAGTAGTCTTCTTCGACAAAAAATAACTTTTGTCGACGGAAAAACGGAAAAAAGTCAGACTACCGAAAATATATACACTATAAAGTCAAATGTCTAGTTAGTGGAAGGTATCTAAAGACAGGAAAGGTTCTTTTTGTCTTTGGGCTTGATAAGAGTATGGGTTGGATAAGTTTGTTGATATTATCCTCATAGGTTAACCATGGGAAGAGCTCAAATTGAAGAAGTTCTTATGCTGAAGTGATGCGTAGTGATTCGACTGTTGATAAATTGCCAAAAGTATTAAAAAAGCTACCTCAATATCCTCATCATCATCATCGTCGTCGTCGTCGGACTGATCAAAATCGCTATCCATTTCAACTTCCTCTCGTCGACCAGAATCGCTATCATAATCCTCATCGTCATCTGTGTCCGCCTCGACAAACTCTTCATCCAATAAGGCACGATGGAGCTCAGCGGCTTCAGCTGGATCTTGATCGGGATCCAATTCCATTTCACGTTCAAGTTCCAATTCTTCCGTCTCCTCCTCATCTTCATCCTCTTCACCGTCAACACGTTCAGCTTCCAATGCCTTATTGAAGGCAGTTTGTGAGAAATTATATATATCACGATATGTGCCAGTTTTAAGACGCTCCATCAATGCCTTTTCAATATGATTATCAATTTTGGCCGCTATTAATGCCTTCTGTTCACGACGTGCCTCCCGTCGTTCAATTTTTGTGGATAAAGGTACAATAAGCTTTTGTCGTCGTAATTTTAATTTTCTCATACGCATCAGATATTGAGTAATTTTTAAGAATCTTTGCTTATTTTTGGCTATCATGTATTTTGGCCAGAAGACAAGATTTTCGTTAATCTGCTCAATGGCCTTTTCAAAGTTACGCGACAATTTGATGCGTTCCCACAGTTTACTGGGCATGTGGGATCGTTCCGCCGTCTTGATAAACAAATATATGATACCCTTTTCCTCGCGCACTGTGGCATATTGTGAATTGGCCAAGGGGCAGGTACGGCGTGTGCAGAGACCCGTTAAATTGTACTCATGGCGGCAAAATGTTCGTGTGTCCGTTCTGTAACATAACGAAAACCAAATTAATATCAATTTGATTTGCATTTCAATGAATTGAAAAACACTTACTTCACTTTGTGGGAGCAAAACGATTTGTTGATAATACTCCAAACCACCTGAAAATAACAGTAACATTAGACTATTGGACAATCTCTTCTCTCTCTATTACTCACATCGTCGTTTTGCATTTTGTTTAGTTATTTAAATGACAGCAACTTAATCTGTTAATATAACTAACATAAAACTAAAGAAACACGTGCAGTAGCCGCTGCTTTAAAATAAAAGAAAACAAATTGTATCGACTAATCGATTCTTATCGATATACATACATACATCGATATGTGATGTGAAAATATTTATATATCGATATTAATACAGACTGACGCGCAAACCTTCTCTAAAAACCATGCTAGTCGCATCGGTCTTTTCTATTTATAGTAATTTAATTTGTGGTTAGGTGCGTTAAGCGCGCAAAAATTCTATTAGTAGTTTGCATTTAAGTTTAATTCCCTAGACCATCATTTAAATAAGCCAAGTTCAAAGTAAAATCAATTTAAACTAACACCGCAACTAGAACCTGCCTCGATAAGGATGCATAGCATTTTACTTACATTGGCCGCAACAGTGGTACCAATTTTGGCGCTAATTTTTGTTGCCGGATTATTAACGTATAAATTATATATAAACATACGGTAAATGATCGAAAAAGTTATAATGATATCTATCAACCAACCACCCAACCACCTATCTCATTCCTCCACACATCTCACTCACATTTCGATAACTTTAATTTTTGTTAGTTGCCGGTATGATGCCAAGGTAAATTGCTGGTTCTGCAATGAAAACTCAAAAGTACCATTTGTGGAAAGGAATAGCTTCGTCTGTCCCAAGTGTGAGCAATATAATGGCTTCACCAAGGATGGTGACTACAATCGTGATATGTTAATGCAGCGTGACACCTCTAAATGTAGCAACAGTTCATCATCAACTAAATCGGCATGTGCCAATGCCTATTATAGGGATATTGCCTCATCGTCACCCTCATTAAATAATGGACTCTGTGATCAATGCAATGAGGCTCAACGTTTAAAAGTGGAAAAGTTGGCACAATTTGAGCCGAAACATGAATCTCGATTTGAGAAGGAACTTAAGATCTACAGGTAAACCTAAACCTAACTAACAAAAAATAAAATATTAAAATCGAAAGAGATTAAAATATTAACTGTCTGAATTTAGTTCTTCAATTTATGATTTTTCTAATGTCAATTATTTTCTTTAATTTTTTATTTAGAAATCAATTGGAACAGCAATTCCGCTTATGCTCCAGCTGTGAACGTCATGTGAACAAAGTCCTCCATGAAAAGAAAAAAATGGTATTGGGATCAAAGTTCCTGAATTTCATAATTAAGGGCGCTGCATTGCTTAAGCAACCGCATTTCAATCGCTTGGCCCGGGCACAACAGCAAAGAAAATTGCAACGCTATCGATTCCTAATGGCTCTGCTGACTATTTGTAATGTTGTGGCACTTCTTTGTGGCATGCCACTTGTAACGCGTGATCAATTTATTGCCATATTTGGACAACATTTGGCTAAACCCATATTCTTTCTCTATTCGCATTTGTTAACCCTCTTCAGGGTCATTTGCACCATGCTGGAGGAGCAACAAGGTATTGCCAAATTATTGTTATATGGACGTACTTTTAGTAAATTATTACTCTATTCGGTGGGTTTAAGTCAATTGCAAGTACAAAATGCCACAATATGTTCATGCTACATCAGTTTATATCCCTATATGATGTTAGGATTGAGTTTTCTGCATAATATATGCGATGGCTTAAAATTTACCCGATTCACTCTATTGCTGGTACTATGGAGTGTCTATGCTAAGGGTTCATTGTTCCTATACGAGGGAATTGATGGCAATACATACATTCTTTTGGGCAGCATATTAACGCTTATTCTTTTGGCCACCAAACAAAGAAATCTACTGAAGCAATCATCGCCACATAATGATGAATCCGCTGGCGATAGTTTTCATCGTTTGTGCGCAGATGAGTGCATCAGTGATGAGGAGACAATTAGCATGTTGAGTCAACAATTGAATTGCAGTGCTGGGAGCAATAGCAGCATGGGCATGTCATCCCTCCAATCGTCCATCAGTAATAATGACACTTTGCGCCAAAGGAGGCTCAATAATGGTTTGGATGGATCAGCAAATAGAGCGCCATCAGTACTATCGCTAAACTCCCTACATTTATCATCGCAAAGAAATGGATTTGGTGGCATGAGACGGCCCCAATCATCAGCTTTATATGCGGCTAGCAGTATGGATCAATTGGGTACATGGCGCCCAAATTATATTTCATCGCCAAATCCTTATATTAATACAGATTGGCCGCAACATCATCATCAGCAGCAGCAGCAACCTATGCAGCAAGTTCTTGGTCATGGTCCTCTACATTCGCCAACTATTCCATCTACACGTTCAACCTACAGATCTGGAGAGAAACTATTAATGCCATCACGTCTATTAGCCATTCCAAAGAATATTGGTCATGGTAATCATGATGTTAATGCCTGGGTAATGGCATCCAGTGGTCAGGATCTTCAACATGACACAGCTGCTAACCTAATGCAGACATCACTTTCTCGCACATCCTCGCAATCATCGGGCTTTGAGTCACAGCCCAGACCAGAATCCCAGTCGAATTGTTTTTCCTTTGCCTCTGCTCCAATTCAAGCCCAGGCGACTGCTCCCGTATCATCGCTTCATATGCCGTTCCATGATTATGGCTGGCAGAAGTCTGCAACATTAGCTCCTTCGGTTGCTTCTCCATCTGGTCCCCTTTCTATTGTGCCTCCACCATTGGCCTCTCCGCTGCCTGCCAGCTCACTCTATTCGCATACACCAAATGATATGCCATTTGGTGCTAGTCGACCACATTACCAGCCTGGCGATCTTTTACGCAAATGGGTGGATTCCACATCGCGTGCCACGCCTCAGCGCAATTAACAGCCGACCGAAAAGGTCAAAGATGACTTTACAACAAAATAAATGCTCTGTGTTCAGATTGTATATATGATTTAAAAGTCTTATATTATATTATTTAGTAAATATATATTTTAATTTTTTTCACTTGATATTTATTTTACGAATAAAGGATTTTGCTTTTTTCCAATAATAAATTACAGCTCTAGTTTTGACAATATAAATCTATAAATCTGACATGATATTTGTAAAGGATTCTGGAATTAATGAAATCTGACTAAACAAATAAGGAAATTTTCCCCATTTCAAAATCCTTTCTAAAAACTACCAAATTATTTAGATACCCGATAAGGCTATAGACAGACGATTTAAGTCCACGAAACAAAATGATATTATATATTATATGATATTATATATTATATGATATTATATATTATGATATGATATTATATATTATGATATGATATTATATATTATGATATGATATTATATATTAAATTTCTCTCAAATCTATTGAATTTTAATTTAAACTTCGTGGTGTTTGTCTCTTGGCCGTGTTCTTCGTTAATCCACTTAGTATAATAATCTTCCCCTAAGTAAAATCCCATTCTCTCGTGATGGATTTTAGTTCTTTAAGAAAAGAAAAAACGAATGGGAATCAATTTTAAAAAAGGATTAAACTATAAAATAGATATGTTAATATTAAAATCTTTAACTTACATGTTTGGTCGATATATTCCTTATATCTCATCCTGATTCTGCTTTCTCTAAATGGTTTAGTATATAAAAATATTATGGTCATGATGGGTACGAGAAATAGTGTTCCAAACGACTTCGACTAAACAAATAAATAAATTTTCTTGATTTAAAATGTTTTCTAACAACCAAATTAATCAATCAGATACCTGAAAAATGACATCCATTTATGTAACCGAAACGAATAGTGTTTGTTACCTATTCCAACTCTTCTTTTAAATTTTTTTTTCAAATGAAAATCATTTGAATTTTAATTTAAACTTTTGTGTTTCTCTTAGTTGTCCTTTGTTAATCTACTGTTTCCTAAAGGCTTGTAGTTCTAATAAAAAATAAATACAAATTTTAAAACAGGACCAACCTTTCCTAATAGCCAATATTTAAAAAATACTGTTTTATGATGCTGCTGTCTTTGGTCGTGTCCTTTCTTAATCTACTCTATTTCAAATCCCTCTTCCTTTGAGACTTTTAGTTCTATAAAAAAACAATTACTAATTTTAAAACAGGATCAAACTTTTGTAAAATAGTTTAAAAAATATTGAAATTTTTAACTTACTTGTTGGTCATACTGATTGTGCTCCCTCTATATGGTTTAGTATATAAATAATCTGTTAAATTTTCTTTTAAATGAAAATCAATTGAATTTTAATTTAAACTTGGTGATGCGGCTGATGATGGGCGTGTCCTTTCTTAATCTATTCTATTTCAAATCCCTCTTCCTTTGAGACTTTTAGTTCTATAAAAAAACAATTACTAATTTTAAAACAGGATCAAACTTTTGTAAAATAGTTTAAAAAATATTGAAATTTTTAACTTACTTGTTGGTCATACTGATTGTGCTCCCTCTATATGGTTTAGTATATAAATAATCTGTTAAATTTTCTTTTAAATGAAAATCAATTGAATTTTAATTTAAACTTGGTGATGCGGCTGATGATGGGCGTGTCCTTTCTTAATCTATTCTATTTCAAATCCCTCTTCCTTTGAGACTTTTAGTTCTATAAAAAAACAATTACTAATTTTAAAACAGGATCAAACTTTTGTAAAATAGTTTAAAAAATATTGAAATTTTTAACTTACTTGTTGGTCATACTGATTGTGCTCCCTCTATATGGTTTAGTATATAAATAATCTGTTAAATTCTTTTAAATGAAAATCAATTGAATTTTAATTTAAACTTGGTGATGCGGCTGATGATGGGCGTGTCTTTTGTTAATGTACTCTATTTTAAATCCCTCTTCAAGACTTTTAGTTCTATAAAGAAAACGAATACAAATTAATTTTAATACAGGATCAAACTTTTGTAAAATAGCCATATGTTTGAAAATTAAAATCTTTAACTTACATGTTGATAATGTTTTATAGCTCATACTGATTCTGCTCCCTCTATATGGTTTAGTATACAAAACTTCTCATAATTTTCTTCCAAATGAAAATTAATTGAATTTTAATTTGAACTTCGTAGTTGTTCTCCATGAGTTGAATCTCTCGGCAGTGTCCTTTAATAATGAATCTACTCCATATAAAACTTCCCCCTTAGCGAAATCTCACTCTCCCGTGTAAGCGTGTACTTCTAATGAAAAAAAAAATCAAATACAAGAAATTTTAAAACAGGACCAAATTTTTGTAAAAAGCCATATGCTTAAAAAATTTTAATCTAATTTATATTAAAATCTTTTACTTACATGTAGGTAGGATATACTGTATATATCGCATTCTGATCCTGCGCCGTTTACATGTTTAGGTATAAAAAAAATTAAAACAAAACACTTAAAAAAAACTTGAACTTTTTGCTTAATAATTTAAATGTGTACACTTTGACTGTCGTGTGGAGAATGAATAGAAAATGAAATACCATACGGTATATATACTTTCCGTAGTGACAGAAAAAAAATCAAGGATAACCTGATCTACAAATTTTTAGAATGTTTTAAATAGAAATACTTTCATTCGTTTTAAGAAACTTGACGTAAACTAAGCAATTTTTAAAATTTATATCAATATATCAATATATAACACCAACGATTACTTTATTACATTTTCAAATAATCTTCCGAAACGCATTCAAATCACATATAGAAAAGGTAAAAGATATACTTATATATACCATTTCGAATGAAAACAAACAAAAATTTAAACATATTCTTTTATATACATATATGTATATATTTTGTTATCGGGAACATTATATTTAAGTAGATGGTTTGTATTTTAAAATTTAACTGAAACTTTTGCTGCTTACAATCTTTGCAAAACTTCTGGACACTTGAATCACTGTAGCCGATAACATATCGATATTTTTGTCGATTGTGGCAAGCCGGTAAACACAGACGAAGCAGCGAAACAAAGTGGCAACAACAACAATAATTTTAGATACGAGCAAAGAGGCAAGAATCTAAAAGTAAATGCAACAAATATTTTCGGTCACTGCCAGACCCCAGGCGAAGTGAAGGAGGGACAGGTGATGACAGAGCGGAGGTGGAGCGGCAGGCAACTTATTTCGATATCTAGCCAATTGAAGAGATTGAACATTTAAATTAAATTCTCATTTTCAATCAAGATGACAAGTCGTCCGCAGCGCACGGTAATTATATTTAAATCGGAATCGGAGAGTACCGAAATCTATGCCGAAACCCTTAACGAACACAATTTCCAACCGATCTTCGTGCCCACACTAAGTTTTGGCTATAAGAATTTAGATGAGCTGCACGGAAAGTTACAGAATCCGGACAAATATGCCGGAATCATATTCACAAGTCCGCGTTGTGTGGAGGCTGTCGCGGAGGCTTTACAATTGAGTGAATTGCCTGGCGGATGGAAACTATTGCATAACTATGCTGTCGGCGAGGTTACCCATAATCTGGCATTGAGTACCCTACAACAGCTCTTCACCCATGGCAAACAGACGGGCAATGCCCGGAATTTGGGTGAATATATTGTGGATACATTTGATGGTTCAAGGAATTTGCCCATGTTGTTGCCGTGCGGCAATTTGGCTACAGATACATTGCTCTCAAAACTGGTGGAGAATGGTTTCAGTGTGGATGCATGTGAAGTGTATGAAACGAAATGTAATCCCCAGCTGGGTGAGCTTTTAGAACGGGCCCTAGTCAAGGCATCAGATAACATTGAATATTTGGCCTTCTTCTCGCCATCGGGTGTCAATTGTGTCCACGAGTATTTCAAAGCACGTCAGATACCGTTGGATAAATGGAAACTAGTGGCAATTGGTCCAAGCACTAGACGAGCCATGGAGTCACAAGGATTGAAAGTTTTCTGTACCGCCGAACGTCCCACTGTCGAGCATTTGGTTAAGGTGTTGCTCAATCCTCAAGAGAGTCGAGAGCGATTGGTACGTACTGCATCAGCGGCTGGGGATACCAATTAGTCGATCAATCTGTCACACATTTCGATTTCATCTTTTCTATTTATTTAGTACAAAATTATTTGAAAAATTAAGTTAGCTACAAAAATTGTATAAAATTGTTGAGACATCAAATGTCTGTCTATTCTATTTACCTTTGTACGGAATATATGTATGACTCTCAAGTTATAGAATAAAAACCATTTTTTTCTCTAAAACTAATAAAATTTTTCGAAATTTATATTTTTATTAATATACAATTCTAAATTGGTGATCCTATTATCCTGCTGTTTGCCACACTTTGTATGTACGTCTATATATAAATATTCTTGTTCTCTTGCAAATACTATTCATTAATAGCATGAATTCAACTTCACAGCTTTTCTTCAATTTCCCAAACTTAAATCCAAATTAGGAAAATCGTTTTTTTTGTGCTTTTTTAAATTTTCCGCCATCATATGCAGAGTTGATATTTTTCACACATTATCGCCACCTACAAGTCTTCTCAAAATGTCGTATTGTGATTTCCAGCAAATGAAACCTTAGTTATTTTAACAAACGTGGCTAACGGTCACACTATTTGTTTCTTCTTTTTTTTGCGTTTTTTTTTGATTACTTTTTAACAAATTTTGTGCATTTAGGACATAAACAAGAAAAACAAAGCATAGAAAAAAACGTTTAAAGTGAAATAACAGTGATTGCAAAGCATCGGAAGTCAAAACCACGAAAAACCAAGCTCAAAGTAAGTTTCAAAAAATGAAAGAAAAAAAAGTTTGTCAACCAAATTCCGCTACACGAGAGAGAGAAAAAAGCGCAACAAGCCGCCGCCAACAAAGACATTAATTCCTATGTAGCCATCTCCCTCTGGCACACAAAGGCGACCACCGGCAAAAGCAAGACGGTGTTTTTTTTCTCCTGTTCTAAACGTTGTTGTTTTTTGTGTGCTCAGCAACAACGGACTAGTACAAGAAATACACACATATAAAAGTGTAAAATTCATAATAATTATATGGAATTTAAGATTTTTTTGGTGTGTTTTGTGAACAGAACCAAAGCGGAGTGTGAATGTGAGTGCGAGTGTCAGTAAAAAGAGTGAGTTTCCTATGCGGTATTATGATCGCAGCGGCTAAGACGAGTGAGTTCTCGATTGCCGGTAGGAAGAGAGGGAGAGAGAGAGAGCGGCTTTGAGTGTGAGTCATTAACCGGCCTGAATATGTGAGCCTGCATATAAAAGAGAACAAATATTAAACTGCAAAAAAAAAAATTCTCGTATACAATATAATATTTAAATATATGTATTTATATGCAAACGTAATACATGTGTGTGCATGCATATGTATAAATTGAAATATTTGATTTGCAGTTCGTCTTGCCAAAATGTCAGAGTTGAGGTAACTTTTAAAGTGACTTTTCATGCTTCGTTTTGTTTGCTGCTGCAGCTGCCTCATAAATCATAAAGCGTGTGAAAATTATTGCAGCCGCTGTCGCCTCACCTTTCGCTCCCTTTTGCTTTGTTTTCATTTCTTTCTTTTTTTTCTGATGACCCTTACCAACAACCACCACAATTTTCCTTGCAAGTTTTTCCAAGCAAGTTTCTTTGTGTGTTGTTTGCTTTTGCCTCTTACTTCCGTCTTTATCAAATGTCTCCTCTTCTGTCACACACTCACACACACAAACTTAGACATTTACTCACACACGTGTGCGTCTTTTTAACTTCTCTTCTATTATCTCATTAGCATTAAAGAGGAGCCTCTTCGCTGCTCAGCGCGCATTTTCCAGTTAGAATAAGGCGTAAGCAGAAGAAGAAGAAGCTGATGGTCCGCTTTTAATAGCAAGAAGCTGTTAGAATTCTTTTCCAATTCCATTTTGAATTTGATTTTTTGTATACCTTGCATATCATAGTCTAATTTAGTTAGGGTATATAACACTCCTAATCATTAGCAAAAACAAAAGAAAAATAGAATTTAAAAAAACGTTTTCTTAATTTTATAAAACGAAAGTAAAAAGTGAGTTAAAAAAAAAACCCTTCTTTCCTGTTTCCGGTGGCAACCGACTTCTGATATGGGTGTATGTATGTATACATTATTTCCTCTATTTTGGATCTTCCTGCTACGTCTGTGATAAAAGTAAGCGAGACGAAACGTATCCCATTGTACCGTAGCTTACAAATATTCCATTACATAGTTGATGAATATGTATTTATGTAATGGGCATCTAAAAGTCGATCGTACGATTCAAAGAATTTGTTTATTTTTTTTGTATCTAACTTTTAGCGGTTCTCTTCGACTTGTTCTGATTTCTGGTTTTCTGTGTGATTTGTCAACTTTTTATATCGTTCCACTAAGCCAACAACATTCTCAAGAGCCAATTTGTAACGGTTTTTTTGTCATTATTATTGTAGTTGTAAAAAGCAATGTGCTTAGAAGGAGGCTTTAGAAATACCCTAAGGAATTAGTCATTGAATGGGAAATAGAAATATTAAAACGATTTTGAAATGCTCAGCTGAACTTTTGCTTCTTTTTGGTAAAACTTTAAAATCAGATTGAATGTTTTATATGGAAAAGATCAGTGATCAGTTATGAAGTTATTCTACATAGGTTCCAGGTTTAATTTGGTAAGAGCTTTGCGCGTAAACTTATCCTGCAAAAGTTTAAATTTCTCTCTCTCTCTCTCTCTGTTGTTTTGTTGCGCTTGGCCCAATTCCATTTGGACCAAAAACACTCGACGCCGCCTACGTTTGGTGACGTTAATACCAGCGGATGCTGAGGGTGCTGCCTTCGCTTTGTTTACAATTTGTTTGTGCTATCTCTATCTTCTTGTTTCTCTTTCAATTCTCTCTCTCTCTCTCACTCTCTCTGCTAGTCTGTGTGACTTCGTTTGTATTCATTCATTATTTGATTTATCGTTTTGTAATTTTTGGACTGTTAAATTCTCTCTCATTTCTACTCAATTAGCACATTTATCCATTTCTGGATATTTATTTACATAATTTTGCATTTATTTAATGTCGCTCTCTCCTTCTTCTCGTACCTCTCTTCCACACACTCTATAGCAGGCGAAACCAGTTTTTATCTACCAGTGTTGCCATTTTGCCAGAAATTTTTTTTTGTATTGTTGTTTTCGACTCCATGAAGCAGCAGCAGCTAGCTCCCCTTACTCTTTGGCATCTTCTCCCCTCTATCATTCTTTTTGTTCTTCTTTCATTTATTGGGCCACAAAAAAAATAATGTTCGCGCTAAGCAAAAACAGACGGACATAACATAGTAGCGGCACGGATGGGGCACAATACACAGGTAGAAGAGGTAAGCAACAACAGCACCCAAACGCTGACGTATTCGGTTAGAGATGAGTACGTGAACAAAGCGATAGTTAAGATCGATCTGAACATCATGAATTCGACATATCAACAAAACGAAAGAAACTGAAAGACCACAAGTATTCTTCGAAAAAAACAAATTACATTGTTTGCCCGATTCAATATTTTGGAATCGGCAATTTAAAGATTTGAAATGAATATCGTCGTCGTCTTCTTCAAATTTTGGTTCATCCCTAGGTTGCGTCTCTGGCGACAGCTTCTGTTTCTCTACTGTCTGTTGGGTGTATGCATATTTTTATATATATATAATGTGTGTGTATGTGTCTGTACTTTTATTTTGGCATTGAAATCCAGAGAAACAGAATTTGCACAAATAGATGGCGACTGAGCGACTGACGTCATCGAATATTATTTATATATTTGTAGGTACTTATTTGACTTGCATTTTTAACCAATTGGATGGAGGCAGGGGGTTTTTTTTGTCACGCAACAAGTGTATGTCTTTGTGTGTGTGTGTGTACCGTTTTTTGTATGTTAATTAACCCCAAAACGAGTTGTTGTTTTTTATGCTTGACTAGTTAAGCGGGCGCAGAGTCAAAGGCAACGGGGCGTATAGAAGAGAGTTGAAAAAGCATCATCATCTAGCGTTTGTTATGTAATGAGAGAAAGATGGAAAGCAAAACAGAAAAACGTTAAAAAGTCGTTTGAAATTTGAATTGAAAGCCTTCAGCAGAAGCAGAGTTGCCACCTGATTTGCAGACACTTGTTGGTTACGCTCAACGATCTTTTGATGCTGCCTGAATGCGCTGTCTCTCTTTTCCTCTCTCGCTGTCTGCCTCTCACTCTTCCACTCCCTCTCTATGGTAGTGCTGCCGGGCTGCTTCTCTTACTCTCTTTCTCTCTTGCGCCTGTTGCATTCATTTTTCATAGCTTCATTTCGCATTTGACTTTCGGTATGTGCAGTGGTCAGTGAAAAAAAAAGAAACGGTTTATAACGAGAGAGAGAGTGTCTAATAGCGTGTGTTTAGAAGAGAGAGTGCGTGTGAGAGAGAGCCAGGCTTATATTAAGAAGCCTGAGCTTTTTATATAAATAATATATTAATTTTCCTTGTCTAAGTGTTAGTGTTTGTGTTCAATTTTTTTTTTTTTGTAATTATGAAAAATTGTTAAAAGATTTCTATCAAGTAAGTTATTCCTCTCCATATGGACTACTTCCTTAGCAAATATAACAAACACCTCTCACTTCTGTTCGAAAGGCGTGAGAAATTATTCAAATGAGTCATGGGGTTCAGTTGCCCCCTTTCGTTTCCACTTTTTTCCTATCCACCCTCTCATTTCTCTTCCCTTACCATCTTTTGTTTTTAGTGGGTCAAAACCGCGTCTGGTTTGTGATGACCTCCGACGATCCCAAACCCGTTGCCCGCCGTCCCCTGCGATTACCCCTCTATGATATGTATCTTATCTGCAGTTCCAGTATTTCTTTTTTCTCTCTCTCTCTCTTTTAGCTCCCTCTCTCCCACTCACTTTCTGTGTCTCTTCTTTCGTCTTAATTGCGTGGGCTTTTACTTTTTATTTTGTGACTTTTTTGAAAGTGAAAGAGTTTTAATGGTAAAACACAAACCATGAACACATCTACATATGTACATGTGAATAAATGTATTTTCATATACATATGTATACATACAAATACAGACATACATACATACATATGTATATGGATATGTAAATACATGCTGTACATGTATCTATGAATTCACAATTTAGATTCAATTGATTTTAATTCAAAATTGTTGGATTCAATCGGTCTTTCAACCGATCTATCAATGAATTAGTAAAGATGAATTCTTAATCTTTTTTATAGTGCAAATATCAACATTTTTATTGACCCTTACAGTAATTACATGAGTCATTAGTTATGACACTACACTAGGTGACTATATTTAGTCGATTGCCTGCTATACAGTAATTAATTGGAAAAACAAGGTGAATGAATTCCATTATTTTTAATCAAAATTCATTGCAAACATTTTTTTTTTAAAGTTCTTACACTTAAAATTTGTTTAACATTTTCGTTGATTTTCATAGATTTTTCGCAACCTGTGGAAAACTTTCGTTTAATTGAAAGCTAGCTGATATGTGTATATGTATATATGTAAGTATCTATACATATGTATGTACATACATATATGAACATTCATGTATACAATGTAATTCTACTGAACTATTGGAGTTACATATGAAATAATTGTTATTCAAACTTCAAGGATCATTTTACGCATTTGTTTACAATGTGTGCGAGGTGTACTCGAAAAGTTGATTTAAATTAATAACAAATGATATCAGCTATTGCTTACTCTATATGCATTTTTCAAAAGACTTAGAGTATCAAATAAACTGAAAGTTCATTACTTGAAAAAAAATGAATTAAAGATCGGTTATATTAAATCTATATATGTATATATAGTGCCGATATCAGTCTAAGTGTTTAATGTGGCCATACAATGAATTAAATTGGGTTTTAAACCGGCATATAAATTTATTGTGGCCGTTATTCGTAGTAGTGAAATTTTGGGTCTAGTTCGACACGGTGGAGGAGCTTTTGAAGGGCGGTCGGCACATTATGATTAAAGTCTATTATAAAAAAAATGTATACATACAGCTGCGAACATAAAAATAGCACCACTCGCACTAGCAATGTGTTCGAAGGACTCTAAGGTTTATTTCAAGGGCTAGAGAACATCAAAATACATTTTTAAAAGTAGAAACTCAAGAACTAATGAAAGAGAAAAAAAAACTTGATATTAGTCAACCGTTTTAAATTTTTTTAAGGAACTTCGTAAAAACTTAAAAAAATTGGCGAAAATAAAAATAGCACCACTTTTCAAATATTAACTAAAAATTATAAAAAAAAGAAAAAATTAAGAAATTCTTTTCTTATTTATAATTAGCTATTTAATATGAGATTAAATTATAAACTTAATGTTTAGTTGCATTGCCCTTATTGACAATAATGGCTGCACAACGTCTTGGCATTGAGTTAACCAGGTCTTGGCAGCGTTTCACAGGAATTTTGCTCCAAGACTCCTGAATTACTTCATAAAGTGACTTGTTTTTTGTTGATTTGGTAATACCAACTGTCTTTTTAATATCGCACCACAGATTTTCGATGAGATTGAGATCTGGTGACTGTGCAGGCCACTCCATAACGTTCACCGAATTCGTTCTGAACCACTTTTTGGCTTCCTTGCTAGTGTGCTTTGGGTCGTTATCCTGCTGAAAGACCCATATCAGGGACATATTGTCGTCTAGGTGGTGTAGCATCACCTTCTCCAAAATATTTACATAAACATGCCGATCCATAATGGGTTTAACCCAGTATATTGGACCGACACCATAGTATGAAAAATATCCCCATACCATTACTCTAGCTCCGCCGTGTTTAATGGTTTTCAATGTGTGTTTTGGATTGTATTACGACTTCTGTGGACGCCTGACATACTTTCTAGAGCTTTTCCATCAAATATGACGACTTTGCTCTCATCATTCCACAGAACATTACTCCACTTCTGGGCTGACTGATTCGCATGTTCTTTTGAGAACTTAAGGCGGTTGGCAACATGCCTACCATTTAAAAAAGGAATCTTTCTTGGGCTTCAGGCTTTTAAATGATGGTCTCTGAGGTATCGTCGAACTGTTTGGACAGTTGTGGGAATATTCAGGTCCTGTTTTGGTTCCGTTGCAGGATTAAACTGATTCTTCTTGCGCTCTCGGATTAATTTACGCACCATCCACTAGGTCATTACTCGCTTTGGTTCACGATTTTCAGGCTTTTCTTCATATGTAATTGTATTCCGGATCATTCTGTTGTAACATTTAACCGATTTTCCAATATCCGGGTAGGACTTCCCATAAAATTTGATTTTTCGAATTAACTCCCCCTTTTCCACTAAGCGGTGCCTTCCGCAACCCATTTGATTAAAAAATTTTTAATTTTTTGAGATATTAATGTATAAACTAATTAGTTTTATGCAAAAACTGTCAAATACGTACTTTTAATTGAATCGATTCCGCCAAAAATAACAGAATTTGTCTAAAATTTGCAAGTGGTGCTATTTTCATTTTCGCCATTTTTTTGGTATTTTCACTAAAAAACGCTAAAAACCTACAATCCATATAAATTCTGAGAACTTACATGCTGTTTTCTTAAAGAGGGAATATCCACCAATACATTAAATGTAAAATTATTAAAAATCCATTCACCATTTTTTTGTTTTTTGATCAATAAGATAAAATGCTATAGTGGTGCTATTTTTATATTCGCAACTGTACATATGTATGTATGTATGTATAGGTGATATGTTTATATATACAAATGTATAATAGCCGGCTTGCATATGGATATTAATTACCAATAATATGGAAAAGTTCCTGTCTAATGACTTATTAGATTACATTTTGTGTACCACTACTTTTGTATATCTCTGATATAAAAAGTTCTAGAATTTTTGTTATACCTCTGATATGAAAAGTAAGACGCGAGTAAAAACCTTGAAGTTTCTTGAACGTTAATGAGTGTGTGTGAGTGTGTGCGAGTGTGATATGGAGAGCCCAGACTAGCTAACAGATGCATATCATCAATAACACAATTGAAGGTTTTTAGCAACAAATACACATGGACATATGTATAACGTATTTATATTACTTACAGTTTTTCAACAGATGGCGCTTGAGTGCAATTGAAACTGTGCAAGGCTCTCTTACTCTATATATATGTTTATATGTACTTATATAAATATATACATATACATACATATATATAATGTGAATTTCAAAGAATGTCAGAATTTGTTGATAACGTGGCCATTTTTTTTTGCTTCTGGCGCTCCCATATTTGGTTCCAACGACCGTATAACAACCGAAATTAGAACATTACGTAAAATATGAGAAACACAAACCTAGAGAGAGAATAAAATAGTTTTTGCTTTTGTTTTCTTTTCTTACCTGTATTTTTATCAGTTTTGAGAATTGATAAAAAATTTTCTTGTTATCATACGAGCTAAATATGAGTTAAGAGAGGAGGGGAAACTCCAAAATAGCTCAAAAAGTCTGATCATAATAAAATTCTCAAACTTTTGGCATATGTATATGCAATTGTTAAGTGCTAGTTAATCTTAAGTATCACCGATTAAGTTTAATTGTCCTAACAAAAACTAAAAGAGAAAAGCGCCACCTGTCGATCATAAAGCACACAAGTGTTGATTCTAAATAAGGCATAACTGATATATATTTGAGAGCGGGAGAATCAGAGTGAGAGTAGTAGATTACACATATAGCATAAAGAATGTTATATGACAAACCCTTTTTGTTTCTTTTTTTTTTTTTTTTTTTAGAGTGATCTCATTCATGAGGTATTTAAACCCAACTGGAGGAGATAAGCATCTTTGATATGGTGGAATGAGTGTTTTGGTGACGCGTCAAAGACCTGCATAAATCTTATCATATTGAAGAGCTGTAAAAGCGGCATTCTTTATACTAAACCAAAATATTTTAGTTATTCTTTAATTTTAAAATCAACAATTTTGGGATGATGAGATCCTAAAACAAATTTACTACACAAAATAATCGTTGATTACACTCTAAAAAATATAGATATACATTCATTATATTTAGTACATATCTTTAATTAAGATGACAAAGTGTAAAAACAACAAACACTATTATCACTGTTTTCATGCGATCAAGTTCACTTAGATTTAAAGCTGCATCTTTAGTAAACTTTAGTTTGAAGAATTCCTAGTAAGTTTTGAAATTTATGAATCGTCAAAACGCTAGTTTTCAAATGAATGTACATACATACATACATATACATATAAACGTTAACCGCAGTTTCCTGTCAAACGATTCAACGACTCTGCCAGGGTTGACTATATGCCCCCAATTCTGTTATTAATGAGTTTAGATTTTTACTGTTAGGATTGGCATTGATTGTAAATACCAAGTTACACATTTACATCTGGTATACATGGAAGGGTATATTTAAGTCGCCGCCTTTAACTCAATGTATACGGAGTTGCTGTTATTTTTTTTAGGTTAGGTATAGCAGCCCCACAAGTATGGGTACACACATACTTAAGCATACATATAGATGTGAGATATTATTTCCTGCGCTATCTTAAAACCTTGCGCAGCAACAAAACTGTAGTTGTTATTATATAGTAAGAGTTGCGCCTGTTAACTGTCTTTTACTCTCGCGCTCTTTCTCTTTTTCCCTCTCCATCACTATTTGTATGTGTCAGAGTGTGTGTGTTCGTTCGTATGTGTTAAGCTTCGTCTTTGGTTGCTTGGTTGGTTTCAGGGCATAAAATTTTGCCATTTAGTCAGCAAACTTGCTTACGCGTCTGTACAAAATTGAAGCTCCCTCCCCCCATCTCTCCCCCCACCATCTTTCTTCGCTCAGTCAGAAACACACACAGAGCAAGTGGTGTCTCTCTCCCTCTCTCTCTCTTTAAACAAGCTCCGCGTGTAGAGCAGCGCCCAACATTGCTAGCAGCGCAACAGCTTTAAAGTTAGTCGCGACGGCGCGCTTGTTTCAAGCAGACGCGAATGTTTTTTTTCATGTGACTCCTAGTTTGTTGTTTTTTGCATTCTCTGTTGTATTTTATATTAACATTTTTGTTGTGTATTTTTGTTGTTACTTAAAAATAAAAACTCCCCGCGACGAATTCTAACAATTCATTTTGTGCAGTTCCAACAACAAAACGGAAAGAATAAAGCAAAAGCGCAGCAGCAACAACCACAAATTAAAAACTGCGGTTGGTATTTCAATAAAACAAAAACATGCAAAACAAGAAAAAAAAAACCGAACGATGAAAAAAATTACAATTCAATCTAATGTGATGATTGTTAGTAGTTGCTATCCATGTTATTGCTTGTGGACAATCAACGGCATTTCTAAATTGACATACTTTCTAAAAGCAGCAAAAATCTGACAAACGAGTCGTAGAGCATTGTACGCTAGCAGCAGGTTTCCCACTGTCCACTGTCCACTGCCCACTGCCCACCGCCCACCACCCAACTCCCACTGGCCATTAGCCACTATATACCACTACCCACTTGCTGCTGCGCACCTCACTGTCTTCCTCTCTTGAACAAGTTAAAAGACAAGACTCAATACGGTGGACGTATATTTATAAAGAAAAAGCCTTTTTGGACCATAAAAGAAGAGAGAAAAACTTAAAGAAAGCCTGAGGGAGAGAGTGAGAGTATAGAAAAGAAAAAAAAAAGAGGAGCTGTGTAAGCGTGTGTGTGTGTGTGTATGCAACATAACTGCAAATGAAAATGCAGTCTAAAACATATTAAAAGTTATATTATAAACGTTTTAAAATAACACATTTATTTATATTACGAGATTGCTGTGAATGAAACTCTGATTAAAAAGGATAATCCAAACAAGTGTTGAAATTTTGTTCCGTAAACAGTATTGGAAAAAATATTAATTATTTAATACTAAAATCCTAGTAAAGTTTTCGAAAACCTTGAAAACTACTTTTATTACTCCAAACTAAAATAAAGTGAAGTGTTTTCTAGAAATAAATAATTATGAATTAAAAATATCATTTAATGATTCACATTATAGATCACATAGAATTCATTTTATTAAAATATTTCAAAGTTTTTACATATCGAAACAGTTGAAGCAAACTCTAGGATCTTGGGGATACTACTTTCTTTCAAACACTTTTACAATTAAAGTACTTTAAATTAATATATAAACAATATTAAAACTGTAGCAATGCGAATACTTCTTATAAAGAAACCTTTATGTAAATCGATTAGATGAATGACTTACATAAATAATTACTTTAAATACTTTATGGAGGGAAAATTAAACGTAATTATATTATTAGATTGAAACTGACATTTTTATTCATCAACCCTTTGATTTTAGACTTAGACCTCATATACAGATAGTATGTAATATATAAAATTTAGATTCAAATTTCAATATCAGTTTCAATGCAATTGGAGTGTTGGCGATTTTCTTTGTGGCTTCTTCGGTTTGCATGCAACAATGATGCGCGCGTGCTGCAATGCATTAAAACTCGCTTTTTAATTTTACATATTTTTTTTATAATTTTGTTATTAATTTAATATTTAATAATTGTGTGCATTTCGCTCTCTTTTAGTTGGGTTAACTCTCTTTTAATTTTGCTCTAGCGTCGTGACTTCTCTAGCCATGTCGTGTCGAAAAAGAAGTTTGAAATACAGTCAAAGAGATTGATACACTGAAATGGAGACTGTGAATGCTTACGACTACTGCTACTACTTCGATGAGTATACATATGTACGTAGACTTGTCTAGCTGGTGGTTTGGGGGCCATTGGCCAACATGTTGGCCGCATTGCTAAAATTCCGCAGCTTTCTTTTGTTATGTGTATGGTGTTGTATGTAGCTTTCTCAGCAGCCTCACTCTCCTCTATACACAACACCTGTTTCTGCATTTATGTACGTATTTGGATATACAAATATGTATATGTTGTGTGTGTTTGTGTGTATAACAACATTTAGCCAAAAGTTGTTAATTTGCCGCACCCAAGTTATTTAGTGGCAGTATTTGCTTCTCCCTCTGAAGGTTAAAAGAATTCTAGCAAAAACAATTTGAATGAGTTAATACCAAATGTTGTATTTATTCGCTTCATTGATTTTAAATAACTTATTTACATATACATAGATATATATACATTGATAACGCTTCTTCATGTTTATTGTGTGTATGTGTGTGTGTGTGTAGTTTCTGGTCATTAGCACACAAAATCACAGCTCAAAATGTCATAAAACCAAATAGCAATGACAATAATAAGGAAAACAGGTTGTTGTATGGATTTTCCTTCATTTAGAAATAGTGTGGCTGCATATTTTCAAGGACAAAATGCCAAAAACTATGCTAAAACATTATTGTTTATAATGTGGGACAAGTGTATCTACCTATGTATGTACATATGTATGTATGTATTGGCACGTTTCGCATCTGAAGGTAGCAACAATATGGCAAGATCGACCCGATGTTGCTGCTGCACTTCACTCACACTCACCTTCGACAGACAACAGCGACGACAATAACGACGTCGTTGACGACGCGTCGCTTTTGGTGTTGTTGCGTCAAAGTTCAAGGTGTAAAAAATACAATAAATCTTCAAACACATTGTTATTGAGTGTGTGTGTGTGTGTTGAGTGCCGAATGATGCGAGCGAGCGTGTGTGTGTGTATATATGAAATTGTTCAAAACTGAGCTCATCAACTTGTAGCCTACGCTTCACACCCTCTCTGCCACTCTCCCTCTCGATACAGGTTTAAAAATAGTCATTTCAATTATTAATTAAAGATATGACTAATTTTGCAATTGATTGTGATTTTTTGTTGTTCGGGTTTTTATCTTTTAACTACCTCCCGCTATGGTTTTCATTTCCATAGTTGTTATTCGTTCATAAGCTAAGCGCATCCAAAGGGAAGGCATTGCTGCGCGACCAATTTAATTTAACGGCACTCAATGACTCACTTGGTGCTCGGTGTTTGATTTCAGGTGGGAAACTATAATGCAAATATATTTAATTTTTCAATATTTTTGATTAGTGCTTTAAAGTAGATGAAATTGGTAAATATATCTTATATACATTTTGATCACGCGCTATTTTCATTCAATATTTTTAGAAGGGGATTATTTCTCAATGATTGATTTGATAAAGGCTGTGTCTGGCTACATACAAACACACATATACATTCAATGGGTTCTTATCTAACACACAAAATGCTATCTATACATAAATACATCAAAATTTTCATTGGTTTACATCAATGGAGTTCCGTTCTCTAATTGTACATCAGCTACATTGTATTTGCCTAAGCAGCGGATGCTTCTGCAGCTGCAATTAATCAACACTTCCGCTGATTAATTTTTACAACACTGTTATTTGCGCTGCTGCTGCTGCTGCAACTGTCAGTCGCTGTCTCATTGGATTACCTTTCGGTTTTTGTATTTGTATTTTTTGTATTTTTATCGTAGTGTAATGTGATAAGACACACGAACAATTGAATGTATATGTATGTATGTATGTGCATATATACACGTACATTTGATGTCGGTTTGTATGTATCATCGTAACCTCAAAACTCAATGTCACGCATATTATTTACTTTTTTTTTTTGTTTTATTATTATTCTACGAGTCTCTATTGTCTCTTATATTATTTGCACGAGTGTTTTTCTATACCCTTGAGCAAAGGTGAAGGAAGAAGAGTATAACAGTTTTAGTCAAAAGTTAGAAAAAAAAAAAAAATAAAAATAAATTACATTCTCAATCATCATAATATGATTTACAGTCGTCAATATATGTCAAGAGTGTCCCCATCAAGTGAGGCACATTCAGTCATTTGAATTAATGCAAATTAGTTGCATCACTTTAAAAGCTATATATGTATATATATATTCCTACCTCCCATCTCTCTCTCTCTCTGTCTCCGTGTAATCCATCTTTGGGAAAGTTTGTTGCTATGCGCCCGCGTTCCTCACATATTGTTTTAAAAAATTTTACTTTGAAAGTTAAAAACTTGTTTGTTATTTAAGTGACAACGTTAAGCTAAATTTTTGGTATTGCTCCGGTTTATGAGTATATAGCAGTGGGCAATAGGACTGATCAGTTGAAACGTTTAAATGAAAGAGCATAGAAATTTCGGTGCTGATAAAGTTACATCGATTATCTGGCAAAAAAATTTTGTTTGCACGTGGCACTTTGTCGCAAGTTGCAAATAAAATTTATATTTAACTTGGTAAAAATAATAATAGTAATACAATGACAGATGAGTTAGAGATGATTGAATTTACATATGGCTGAGTTATGAGTGTGTGTGTGTGTGTGTTGTGTGTTGCATCATAAAACATGTCGCTTAGTGTGTACAATTTTTGCATGCAAATTCGTTGTTATTCGTTGGTTTCATAATGATATCTGAAAACGAAAGCAAAAAGCAATAAGTGGGCGACACGCAATTGGCCCAAAAAACGAGGCATGCATAAAAAAACAATTATATATAGGGTATAATGATCATACAGATGATGATGATGACGATGATGATGATGATTGATGAGTAATATCTATTTAAGAGAGAGATAGAGAACAAGTTGGGACAAAAATGATTGGGAATATTAATATTGAAACCGGTGTTGTAAAATTTTCAATTTAAATAAATGTCGGTAACACAATTAACAATTGTGTTTAGTCAAAGAAAGAAAGTGCTATGGTTCTTTTTTCTCTCTCTCTCTCTCTCCTTTTTAATCAATTTTCAATGTACGTATCTATATGTATGTCAGTTGAGTTTGCTACCTACAGTATCTAACATTTTTGCCATAATTTTTTTCCCTCTCTCTTCCCTCTCTTGGCCTGTCTATCAGCCTATCATTAGTTGTTGTTAATTGTTTTTGTCAATTGTCAACGTATCTCGAAGCACATGCATGCAAAACACACTATAAAAGTCCACAATGTTATAAATTTCGATATTGCATACCGTATAATCGGGGGTATATTAAACAGGTTATATTAACATATGTAAAATATACATTAGATAAAAAAAAACTCCCCAGTTACACTCCCTACTTGGTACAGCTTTTATCGAAGTCAATGTTGTTCTTCAGTTTCCAAAATTTCGTGTAGAGGTTAGAGCTAATAGAGGGATAATAAATACAGTAAACTAATGGAAAGTTTTCCCCCCAAACTAAGACATCAGGTTTATTTCAAACAAATTAAAAATAAGTCATTTTACAATGATATAAAGTTCAAGTCAAAGTCCCAACAAATAAAGCAATTGTGTTACTACTACTACCTACAAACATATATAGACTGACTGAAATGACGTTATTTTTCTATTGATAATCTTAATTGGGTCAAATTACATAATGTGACGTGGTGTCGGATGGTCGATCGGTCGAGCTTATCACAGAGCATTGAGAGAGTTGTGACAGTGTGTGAGTTAACGGTCTTTTAGATTTCTTTAATTATTATGCGATAAAAGCAATTAAATTAAAGTGCACGAATTGTTTTGTGATTTTGTATGATTTTCATCATCACGATGAATGAAATGTCTGTCGTTAACACAAAATTGTAATAAAATCAAAAGTAGTTAATGTTTTCAAACGTCACTTCCGTTCAAAGTGTATGAAATGAAATCATGTGCATATCTTATCTAAGACAAGGCACACACCAATAATTTCTGATGTATGTATGTATGTGTGGCAATAGCTACAAAAATATTTTATACATACATATGTACATACATATATCCCGCCGAAAAAAAAAAAAAAAAAAATAACCAAAAACCATTACAAATTGGCAAATAGACACAAGAAAAACCAAGCGTCGGGGCGTTGTCGTTGTCATTTTGTGGTATAGTTTTGGGTTCTCATAAAATTTAGCAAACACCAACAACGCCCAAGCAATTGGGTCGCATGTTCTACTCAACCCACCAAACCCCCCCTGTACCAACATCATTAAAGACATACAAACATATATGTATATACATACATATAATGTACATATATTGATGATAAACAGGCGCAACAAGACACTACATCGGCGCAATGTACCCACGTACACATAGATCGCATGTGTGTGGCACATGCGTTTTGACGCCAGCGCGCGCGACAAAAAAAAAGAAAGAAGTAAATCTCAAAAAAAAAACACGCACGCGTGACGCCAAAAACCCCCCAAAAGAGGCAGTAAAAACAACGACACGATGTTCTTAGATTGCAATCTCCATGGACAGTTAAGTGCGTTAGTTGTGCAACAAACTTCCTACAGATTAAATCATTATTTCGCTACTCAAAAAAAAAATAAACCTTGTGTCTCTCAGTGAAACAAAGCTATCATCGAGCTTAATTTTATCTATTTAATGATAGCCACCGATTGGTTTGATAACAACGTTTCATTAATTCCTTCAAACAATAGTTTCTATTAATATTTTCAAATTTAATCGTAATATAGACTAAAATGGTTTGCCACACGTTTAGTTATTTATCGCTCGATTACTTTCTCTCATAAAATTAGAGTTATCCGGTGCGTTTAGGAATTGACTAGTATTTTGTAGAAGACAAGACTAGTATTGTCCAGCAAACCGGGGGGGAAAAAAACACGAAATAAAGTTTCGTTTAAAAAATTAAAAAACAGAAAACTTTTGGTCAAAACCTGACTTCTTAGCACATTGCATTCATGTTGCTGAAGCGTGCAAAGAATATTGACAGCTAATCACTACGTTTAAACAGAAAAGTTGTCATATTTTGATTGACACGATTGCTAAAACTAATTTTTCTCTATAGTATGTAGTGTGACGTAAATGTTCAAATAAATCTAAAACATCCGTCAATTCCAGTGTTGGCTAATAACGCGAAAAAATACATCGCCTTTATAGTAATAAAAACAAAAAACTACATGTAAAAACATTAATTTTTGACCTATGAGTTGGCAAAAAGCAAGAAAAGTCAGACAGGTGAGCTGCGAATATGTCATTAAATCATACATACAAACACACATACATACAATGATTCTATGCGCCTATCTTTGGTCGACATTGTGATACCCTGTAATATTAATAAGAAGGCTAATTTCTTAAAAAAAGAAAATAACTGTGTAAGAAATTTGGCCAAAAAAAAAAAAACAAAAATTTTATAAATAAGCAAAGCTTGAGTAAGGGACACTCAGATACTCGGAAATGCGCCAATTTCGATTCAATCGATTTAAAATTGGAACACAATATTCTCAAAATGTTTAAATTCAATTTAAAAAAAAAAAACAAAAAGAACTTGAATGCCCTTATCCTTCTTCTTCAGGATTATTCCATCTTGCTTTTATTCATAAGCTCGTGAAATATCATAAATGTAATAATGAATAATGCGATTAAAAGATGAAAATCTTAATTTTAAATACTGTTTTGTCAAATGTCCATGTCTAGTTTAATAAAACACCGTAGTGTGCGCTGCGGAGCGTTGAAGTTACTACTGCACTGTAAGTAGGTGGTCTTTCTTCCAATTATAATAAGAGGGTAACTTAAAGTCGATCCTGTCGCCAAGCAATTTACGAATTTTAAAATGTATTACTTTTGCTATATACATACATACATACATATACATATATATATATATGTAGATAGATATGTATAATTGTATCTATTTCTTTCTTCTTTAGCAATGTGCGTGCTCGTGTGCCTGTTAATTATGGCCGCGTTGATGTTTTCATTTTCTCTTCTTTGAAGGTGTCCAATGTTGTTTTCGTGTCATGTGTGTGTCGTGTCATGTCGTGTCGTGTGGGCCGCTTTTAGAGCCAACTTGTTGTTGTAGCTAGCTAGCCAGTCAGTCAGCCAGTCAGGCATTTGTATGTATTTTCTTTACGTGCACGAATTTGTTTGGCTTGCTATCTAGAACATTTAAGCCTAATTTGCTTCATTAAATCGTCACATTTGTTATTTTATTGCTTGCTTGTTTTTTTTTTCCTTTATTGTTATAAAGAAGAAAAATTGCTGCCGCTGCCAAGTTGATTTGTCTTTTATTTTGTATTTTTTTTTGTTCTTGTGCTGCTTTTTAATTAACAGCTGTGAGAGTTTATATATGTATATATTGTTTTTTTTCCCGCTTTGCTGTAATTAACATTTAAAGTCTGTTTCTGTTGCTTGTATTTGTTTCGCCGTGGGCCATAAATTTCCGCTTACCTTTAAAATAGTTCAGTTGGTGTTTTCCCTCCTCTCTCTCTCTCTCTTTCACGGTATTACAGAAAATTCGACAATTATATAGGACTTTGGTTAACCTGATTTTTTTTACTAGAAATAAATTGATATAAAAAGAAATATTGATTGCTTTATACTTAATTAGTTGCTTAAAAAAAGGCACGATTTGACTGTATCTTCTATAGAAAACATTTACAAAGAAGAGATTATTTCATTGACCTATTTATATATACTGACCTTTGTGTATACATATTCTTGTTTAGTCTACTCGATTTTGCAAACATTTGAAATGACTTTCAAGAAATTATCTGACTGGCAAAAAAAAAGAGTATAGAAAACTTCGGTGTCGTTAAAAATAGGTCCGTTTCTACATTTTTTGGGTTTTTTTCTTCTTTCTTTTAATTATTGAGTGACCACAAAAATCATCGCTCCATGAAAAAGACAAATAATTGCTGAAATTAAGTTTGGTTTAAAGATGAAAATTGCTTTGTCGTTCATTATATATTAAATATTATGAACTGAAACATAAAAAGTAAAAGCAAAAAAAAAAAAAAATCTCCGCCTACTTTCTTATCTCACTCTCACTAGCTGGCCGGTCTTTTATACACATATATATAAATATATATATGTACATACATATATCTTATAGCCCTTCTCGTTTATCTCTTGACAACGTTGCGTATACGCAGTGTGTTGATTTTCTTCTTCATCTTCAGATTGTGTTTATGTTTGTGCTTCGGCGGTTCCAGTGGTCAAACAATAAACGTGATTTTGGCTTTTTAAAGTTGAACTCATTAATGTAGTTAATGGATATTAAACAGAAACAAAACAAAAAACGAAAATGAAAAAAAAAAAACATATAGCGCAATGGGGGGTTGAGGGGTCTCCAAATAGCGAAACTAAATAAAAAAAAAAACAACACGGACACATTATGTAAACGTTTGGATAACTGAATGAACCGACTGAATGACTGATGGATGGATGATTAAATGGAGATGAGTATGTGGGGTAAAAAGAAGAGGAGAAGTTGGTGGAAGTCGGGCAAATCGGAGGGAAATGACAACAATGTAGAAAACCATTCATTAAATTTTTGCTCCCCCCCCAACTAGCAATAAATGACAATCTAAATGAGTTCCATATTTTCTGTCTCTGTCCAGTATTGCAAAATGAATTTAAAAAATGTTTCCTTAACCGTCTTCTATCGTTTCCTTTTTCAACGATAATAATTTTCAATTCTTATTAATTATTAAAAAAAATATGCTTAAAAATAAATATTTTCTTTAAAAAAAGTATTCAATGAATGAATTATACAGAAGAAGTAAAGCAAAATACTAAAAATAAGCGAAACATACAAGCCAGAAAATTTAACATTTTTTTTTTTAATTTTAACTAAATTTGATTGTATCGGTCCATAACTTTACTTTTAAAATAGAATCTGAGTTTCTGTATAAAGAAAAAAAACCACGTCACTATTTTCCTGGAAAGGATAAAATGAAATGACTTATATATATAAATGACTTATATTATGGAGGTCAACTAAATATAGAATATTTCTGTTTGTAAACATTTATATTTGTTCTATAAACGCGATAATCAGACCGCCCAACTTACATATGTATGTGGCATATTTGTGGTTTTAGAAAAAGGATAAAAATTATTTATGGAATTCTGTTTATGAAAATAATTTGTTATTTCCTCCCTTATAATTTATGCTTATCGTTTATGTATAAATGTAAAACTTTAAACATACATACATACATACATATATACATAATTATATTTGTATGTCCGATGATGATTTATCAGCACAAGTCCTCGGTAAAGTTTCAATTTCATGGTCGATCTTGACTGTTTGTTGTTGTTGTTGTTGCATTGCCAAATCACTTCCGTTTGCTGCGGCAAAACTTTAAAAGAACATAAAAAAAAAAAAAAAAAAGGTTTCTTCTGGGTTTCTTTTTATTTTCTTCCTTTCATTTGATTGTTTTTTCTAACTAAATTAAATCAAATGTGTAAGATCATTAAGGAAATGACTCAAATCTATCTGCCTGTGTGGTGTGCGTATAGTTTTTTATCTTTTCTCTTTTATTTTGCTCATTCATCGAATGGCAAAGTGATGCACTGAATCCATTCAGATGATTCATGGACAACTATCAAAAGTTAACTTTAAAAAAAAAAAAGCTGTTAGCCACGTTTCTTTGCCAAATACTATGGAAATATACTATATATACTTATACATTGTATATATAAATATTTATAGGTATTTGGTGTATGATGATGACTTATTACTTGTTGGTTGTTAGCTTTGATTCAGGCCAAAGGAATTTCCTTTGGTCGAGTTGCTTGAGTGGTGCAGCTCCAAAAGAAAATAAATAAAACAAAAAAAAAAGCGATTGCCATTGTATGAGCTCATTTTCATTTACTTTAGATTATTTCTTTCTTTTTTTTTTGTTTTGTATTTTCGTTAACTTTTAACAAACGACAAAACTTTTTACTTACAGACATATATATATATATATAGATAGGTATTTATATGTACATATGTATATATATATATATATATGTTTAAAGTTAACGCAGAAGCGATAATAAATACGGCATGATGTCATAATTTGTTTTATGAAATAATATTGTTGTATGGTCCCTCCGGAACCCTACCCCAGCCTGCCCCGTCATTTATTTTTACCCCCTTAAAAGAAGCATTTCATATTATCACTCGCTCACACTCGCATGTATTTTTTGATTTAACGTTTGTTTTAACATTTCAAATAAAGTTTCGAATTGACGTCATAAAGTTTGTATTTTTTTTTTTTTCATTTTGCTTTGTACTATTTGTCGGACGGTTGGGTCTCTCGGTCAAATGTTAATTGTGTATGAATGGGGTGTATGTATGTGTGTGTTGTGTGTCAAATTTAATTGGATACTACAATTTGTGATAAGCAACCTTGTTGAAAAGGAATTTTAATGTAAAACAATGTTTATATTAAGTGACCAAATAAGGAAACATTACATTTTGATTGACCTGGCGACTTGACACTGCCATTAAAATCAAAATGTTTCCTGACCCTGAGAACTAATGCGTTCCGTTTTTTTTTATTTTATTAATATCATTTATGGAGTTTATATTATGAAATCATTTTAGAGTTTTGGCCTTCTTGGCATTAGCTAATTTCTAACATTTTCTTAACTTTTTTTTTCTCTCTATTGAATGATTCATTTTTATTAGTTAATTTTATTTAAAGGTGACAGTTTTATCAAAATATTGTCAAAGTGCCAGCTGAAATCATAAATACTTATAAACCAAAATGATCTACATGTCATCTATACATATATACAATATATACAAACATGCTTTCTCGCTCTTCCCAGTTTTTCTCTTGCTCTCTCTCTCTCGTGTTGATCCAAATTGCATATCTATATAAAAACCCTACAGTACAGTATTCACTCTACATTAGTAGTTAGCTTTTGTATAGAAGTGATTGGTTGGTTCTCGAATTTTCTTAACAAATAATATCTATTTTTAAATAAATACATAACTAAACTATTTTTTTTTTTCATTTGTTTATTTTGCAGTTTTGAGCTCCCCCTCCCCCCTCCAAGCACACACACACACACAACGAAAAGAAGAGCAAGCAATAGCAATTCGAACGAATTAAAAAAAAGCTACAACAACAATAAAAAACCAAGGCGATAAAGGACAAGAAAAGCAGCAAAATGCCGCCTAAATCGGTAAGTAATTAGAAAAATCAATACATATAGCAAATATTAGAAAAATCAATATAGCAAAAATTACCATTTGTTTATATATAAAAAAATAAACCCCAAGAAAAATAAGTTATAAAATAGATAAAATTTTTAGTTAATTGAGAAAAACTCAGTCCAATTCAGACTTTTTAATTTCTTACTTATTCAATTTAATTAAAATTAAAAGTTTAAAAGTAGCTGAGGAGAAGAATTAAATGATTAAAAATAGAGTTTTCAAATTACGATCATTTAAATATTTGAAATTTTTCCATATTTTTATACCCTGTACCCATAGGGTAAAAGGGTATATTAAAGTCGCTAAAATGTATGTAACAGGCAGAAGGAGAATTTTCCGACCCCATAAAGTATATATATTCTTGATCAGTATCAATAGCGAATTCGATTGAGACATGTCCGTCTGTCCGTCCGTCCGTATGAACACCTAGATCTCAGAGACTATAAGAGCTAGAGCAACCAAATTTGGTTTTAACATCCGTCTGTTGTGTAGACAGGTTAAGTTTGTTTCAAATTTTTGCCACGCCCACTTCCGCCCCCGCAATTTGGGAAAAACCTATAACTAGAGCAATATTAAACATATCGTATTCTTATTTGGCATGCACATTAATATAGCCAAAATGCATCAGCTGACCGAATTTGACCAAAATCGGACAATAATTATCGGAGATATACGTATTTCCGTTTTGTACTGAAACGCCCCATGCAAAATGGGCTGTTACGTGTGAGCGAGATAGCATGCGTTCGCTGTTGCTGCATGGCAAGCAGTGCAGTGTTGCTGCATGGCAAGCAGTGCATGCTAAGATAATTTTTTTTGTAAATTGATAGCGATTTTGATTATTTTTGACTTTATGGAGTACTTTTACTTGGTACAGGGTATACTCAATATCGGCAGGGACGACTTGCTTGCTTTATCTCTTTATTTTTTAATTTTGTTGATCTTTAGCAAATTTTAATTGTTTTGTAACGGTAATATCAATTTATTCTATACATTAATCATAATTGAAGAGATCAAAATAATAATGAATTTTAATTATTAATTTATGAACAAATTTCGGTAATCACGCGTTATAAATCAAAAAATGATAAAAATTGATATACACACAGATAGAATTGAATACAATTCCGAATAGACCAAAAATCAAATTGATAAAAGAACAACGTTGAGGAAACGAGAAAAATATATGTAGAAATAATCATATATTATCGTATATAGATAGATAATAATGCAGTATATGTTATATACATAAAAAATACATGTGTACATACATATGTACTCTTTGTACATTATACATATATCAATCTGTATTTATCAAGTAGCGACAGCACTTGAAAAAATAAGTGGGTCGTCTTTAGATAGTTACAAATGCTTGGTAATTTTAAAGTTATTTTTTAAACGATAATGAAATTATCATACAACGATATCGATGATATAAGAAATATGCAAACTCGACTTTTGCATAGGTAAGGTGAGCAGAGTTCTTATATCAATGCAATGCCTTTACACTAATTCAACGCTAAAACTAGTTGGGAATTATAGAAAAATGCATTGAAAGAAAAGGAAAGCTTAAGAGTTGACTTTTTTGTTGGCCAAAATAAGAGCTTTCCCTTAAAAATAAAAAATAAAATATATCAATTAGATTTTAACTTTTCTATATACATAAGTTAAATAGAAATATTTGCTATAAATAACAGTTTTATAATTTAAAACAATTTCAAAATTCAAGATGATTATTATCTTGGTCAGATAAGAGCTGATTTTTTTTTTTTTATGATAGTTATATGTATATGTAGATAACATATACAAAAATTGCATCAGCAAAATTTTTGTTGCCTCATTTATCAGATGTTATTTAGAAGCGACGTCATTGTCCTCCGTTGACGTCAGTTTTCTTCTTCTTTTGCTACCAAGTGTTTGTCCACTATCTATTTGGCTTAGAGCCAATTTCTTGGGTCTCTCCTGATGTCTGTGGTGTGCATATGACGTTGATAGTAAAAGAAAGAGATTAGAGACAACGTCATGGTCGTGACCAAACCCACTCTCTCTCTCTTTCTCTCCAGACAAACACTTGTCAATTGCACGCCCCCTCTCCCCCATCCATCAGCACTCCCAATTGTTAAACGACAAAAATACACTTGACCGTGCCCCTGTCTTGGGCGCTTTTCAAGTGCCAACTGACAAACTTATAAAATTAAAAAAAATAAAAAAATAAAATAAAATCAAGCAGTGAAATGCTAATGAAAAAATAAAATGTACTACTATTTCTTGATTGGCAGGAGACAGACTCTCATCTGATCATTGTATGTATATATATATATATACACGGAAATCGCTGTCCCAAAAACCATTTAGACAGGTCTCATTGTTATCTAAGATTGTGACAAAGGGTGCAGAAGGAGGAGGAGAAGAGAGTTAGTTAGTGAAGAGAGGAGCCGGGGGGAAGCATTAAATTAAATAGTTTCTGCTAGCTCACGCTGTTTAAATGTACTTACATAAATTTGATACGGATGTGTGTATGTGTGTGTGTGTGTGTGCATTGTGTATTTAGTTAAAATCTACTTTAAATAAAAGGGCTCTCAGATCTGACTAAAGATAAAAGTAATTTCGAATATAAAAACAAGAAAAAGATTTAATTAGCATGATTAAAAAGGTTATTTACCCACTAATTTTAAAAAGTTGCATTCAAACGCTGTAATTGGAAATTTCAATTATAATGTTATAGTAAACCATTGTCTGATTCTTTATAACATTCTACAGAGAATTTCTATTTATCGTTTCTTTTTTTTTTTTTTAAATATGAAATGTCCGCGCAGAGGCATTTCCGTTAAGATATTTTTTACTATAACATATTTATAAATGTTGAAAATAATGATTTTAACTGATTTCAGTAAGTTTTAGATTTTGTTTGTTTATACATTGTGTATGTATGTTCCTTACTGTATTCTCTTTTAAAAAATATTCCTTTTACATTAACAATCAAAATAGTATTTATTTTCTTATATCGATTTATTGATAGACTTTCTATTATAGGCAAAGAATATTTTAATGTTATAATTAAAAAGAATCGTATATAGAATCAGTAATATATATAAAGTAATAACATGTTAAATCAAAATCGATCTGCTGCTTTCTTTTTCTACTTTTTTAATAGTTTTCTTCTTATTTGACTTTAGCAAAAAGCTTTCGCTTTTCCCCAACACAAATAGAAAATTTCCCTAGTCATAATTGCAGGCGTGTGCCTTTGATTGACAGTGATTTGTTTGACCAACTAACATATGGATTGTAATAAGAGAAGGGTGGGTGGATGGGGGGGTTTGACTCCTCCACTGACCTTTAGCTAAGCAACGGGGCAAATACCATCATTGTATTCAGTCCAATCATATTTTACTCTTGTCTCTTTCATTCTCTCTCTTTCATACTATTTTTAGATGCATAATTAACATGCAATTATTAACTGTCAGTCAGTCGGTCGATTGGTGGTCCGGTCAGTCAGTCCGCCAGTCTGACTTATTGTCTGTCTCTGTTGGCAATTTAAATTTTAAGTTTACTTCTCTCTCTTTCTCTCTCTAGCTATCCATCCTATTTATTTACCTATTGTCCCCACTTTTTTTTTATTTTCTTCTTTTCCCCCACTTTCTTTTATTTCCATTTTCCATACAAATGGGAAAACACAAAATCAACTTAAATACCTGGGCAAAGTTTTCCATTTTCCTTAGTTGCCGCTGGACTACAGAACGACGCGCATTGTCTTTATATTCTTTGTCTCTATTATATCTCTTTCTTTCTCTTTCACACACTTACTGTGATTGTGTCAACGTGTGTGTGTGCGTGTATCTGCAAAAGAAAAAAAAAACATTTTTGGGATTAAAACAATTTGTAATAATTCAAAAATTACTGAAAAATTCATTACGACCCAAAATGGTCGTCGTTTCGGACAGTCGTGTCCGTTTGCCCCGTTACGGTGGGAGCGTGAAACGTAAAACGGTTTGTTGCACAAATATATACATACATACACATATATCTATCTCTCTCTTTCAGTCATTTTGAATGCAGTTTTATGGTTTCCGTTTTGAAAAAAAATTTGGCAAATAGGAAAAAAAAAACCAAAATAAATGAAAGAAAATACGAAAAGATAAACTTTGTTAGAGTATAATTTGTCATGCTGCTGCTGCAATCAACTTCAATTCAAGCCGAGTTAATTCAAGTTTTGATGAAATAACATCAGCAACTGGTTTTACGCATAGTTGTTAAAATTGGACTTCCGTTGCAGCCATATTTCAAAGATTCAAAGAAATAGACAGAAATGAATGAGGAGGGGAATGGAGGGTCGGGAGATAGCAGCTCACATTCAGCATACACATGCATTAACCCAAAAACGTTAATTGGATTGGAAATGAAAACGTTTTTCAATTTCCTAGCATTGTGTCACGTTTGATGATATATTTTGCATTTCACTTCTTTAGCCATTTGTTTTCTTCTCTCCCATTCTATTCGTATTAAAATCGACGGCAGAATCATGCAAAAAGTTAAATTACTTTAAAAAAAAATTCCATTATTTTTCGTAATTGCAGTTTTTTTTTTTGGTTTTTGTTTTTACCGGTATTGAAGCGATATATTTATTCAATCAATTTAATTCTTTATTTTATCAAAATTTCATTATCTGTTAGTCATATAGATAGGATGGATTTATTCATAGACTTTTGTTATAAATAATATACATATCCCCCATATAATACACTGTGAGAGAAACAAAAAAAACTTTACTCCCGCTGAAATAATTGTTTTCTGTTAGTTAGTTATTGTTAGGGGTAGTCACGTAGTTAAATTAGGTCATTCTTTTAGTTTGATTTATATTCCTAGGATTACAATTATAGTGTAATTAATTTAATAACAAAAGTTTTGATTTATTTGTTGGGTATTTATTTTAATTTAAATTGAAATTCTGCTCATAGAATTACCATCTGTTCGAACAGGTAAATCCATTTTGGAAGTGAGCTTTAATAGAATTTAGTCAAGATTCTTAGCTGTATTGGCAGCAGCCACGATTAATGCACGTGTCATGAGCTAAGCTTTTTTTTTACCTGGGATTTACATAAGCCATGTTTTCACTTAAATGCACGTTTCAAAGCTAAAGCCAAAGCAAAACATAAAATAAAGAAAGAAAGCGCCTGTTATTTTTAAAGGGAAAATCACGCTCGGAAAACGCAATAATCAATCAACCATGACAACCAACAACAACAATACAAATAGAAGAAAAAAGAAGAAGCATAACAACCAACAACAAAACAAAATGCCAATTGAATGTATATAGATAAATACAAATATCTGTCTCGCGTATGGACGGACTGGGTTATACAAGTAATAGTCTCTTCTTACCTACCTACCTACCTCCCCCTTCACACCATACCTCATATCATCACATGTTGCGCTGTAAGCGCAATTGCATGTGTGTGTTTGTTTGTGTGTGTGTGTGTGTCACTTGACCAATTTTATCTATGGGGTTTTCTATTGTTATGAAAGCATTACCAATTACCGCTACTTTGATGTATGCGGGTGGCGAGATGGCCCAGTGACTGCGATTTAAGCTCTTTGGGATTGGCACGACCCAAAAGAAGGGAAGAAGGGGGGGGAATATATGATTGACTGAGATAGAATATGGATCAAGCCTAAGCACTTGAATCCAAACTAAACTAAATTTTAATAATGCAAATTTATTAATATTAAACTATAATAGGAATGGAAGAGGGACCCATGCAGAATAGAATAGAATAGACCCATGTTGATATATTTATACAAAAGTAATACAAATTATTGATTTAAGTAAAGTGTTAATATAATATTATTTTAATAATATTATATGTTATTTTAATAATATTATATATTATTTTAATAATATTATATATTATTTTTTGGATGTTTTTTATAAAAGTGCAAGTTAAAATTAACTAAGAGTTTACTCCCAATTGTAAATGCATTCTTTTGGAAACGGAATGTCTAAAAATACATTGAAACAAAGTAAAATTTCATAAAATATAAATTTTAAAGAGAAGAATCCGTTCTGTAAACGATCTACAATTTAAATAAAATTTTCAAACTACTAAAACGAACGTTTTCATGGAATAATAATTTATTATACATAAAATGACTGATATATGTATATATGTATGACTAATAATAACTTTAATATACATATACATACATATGTGCTTTAAGATAATGTTTTTTTAAGAAAGCGTTGCCTTAAAGTCGGGGATCCCCTTAAAAAAAGGTTTCATCATTTTCGAATATCTAAAAGATAGAATATAACTTTAGTTTAACTTTATTTATATAGTAAGAAAATCAACCTTGTAAATGAATGAATAAATGAAATGATGAATCGGTTGGTATACTAAGAATGTTAAATCGAAATAGGTAGTATTAAAGTTTTCGTTATATGACATTTAACTATTTATAGAAAAGTTATTTTATATCCTTATCTAGTAAAATCGATAATAATTTATGATTTAGTATGAAATCAATTTAGATCTCAAGTAGAATTCTGCAAATTTATATGTTTATATTAAAATCTCTACTATAATATAATTTATAATTAATTTTACTTTTCATTTTTTCTTGCAGCTAAATGTGCGCGTCACAACAATGGACGCCGAACTGGAGTTCGCCATCCAGTCGACAACAACGGGCAAACAATTGTTCGATCAGGTGGTCAAGACAATTGGTTTGCGTGAGGTTTGGTTCTTTGGTCTGCAGTATACCGACTCAAAGGGTGATTCCACATGGATTAAGCTATACAAAAAGGTAAGAAAATTTAAAATAATTGCATGCTATTATTATGGTGTTGTAATAAATAATTAAAACAATAAAAAGAAAAAAAATTTATATGGATATGTACATATAAATATATATATAATATATTGCATTAGCCTGAATCACCGGCCATAAAGACCATAAAATATTTGAAACGTGTGAAGAAATATGTGGATAAAAAGACAACAGCCGATAATAATGGACACAGTCAGGCAGAGACAAGTGAAGAGGATGATGATGCTGATGATATGGTGGGCGATCGATAATATTATCTAATCCCAAAAACAAAATACCAGCCACACCCCTTCCCACCCAACTAGCCCAGTATTGTTGTTGATGTTTGATAATATATCTAAAACGTTGCCGATCTTCGATTCTGATTTATATAATTTTAATATAAAAATAAAGAAATCGGATCGATAATATTTTTAAACAAGCCCCTAAAAAAACATTTTTGGCTAAACAAAAAAAAGAAGCAATAACGAGCGTAGCATACTTTTAGGCTAGCCTTTGCTTCAAATCAATTTTCTGTTTTCTTCTATATATGAATATTTTTAATAAGTTTTTCTACATAATTTTAATGCTGCACAAAAAAATGCACAGACTGGATCAATGCCGTTTTCCACATGGGTAAAAAAAAAACAGTCTTGCACTTAATTTTAAATGTTATTAAGTTTTTTTTATTGGTTTATTTTTTATTTGAGAAATTTTGAAATCTTGGTTGTGTTAATAAAATAAAATTTCTTTTGATATAGGTCATGAATCAGGATGTGAAAAAGGAGAATCCCTTGCAATTCAGATTCCGTGCCAAATTCTATCCGGAAGATGTGGCAGAAGAGCTGATACAGGATATCACACTTCGTTTATTCTATTTGCAAGTGAAGAATGCCATATTAACGGATGAGATCTATTGTCCGCCAGAGACATCGGTACTATTGGCCTCGTATGCTGTCCAGGCCCGTCACGGTGATCACAATAAGACGACTCACACAGCCGGCTTTTTGGCAAATGATCGCCTATTGCCACAACGTGTCATCGATCAGCACAAGATGTCTAAGGATGAATGGGAGCAATCGATAATGACCTGGTGGCAGGAGCATCGTAGCATGTTGCGTGAGGATGCCATGATGGAATATTTGAAAATTGCCCAAGATTTGGAAATGTATGGTGTTAACTATTTTGAAATTCGCAACAAGAAGGGAACTGACCTCTGGCTAGGTGTTGATGCATTGGGTTTGAATATCTATGAACAGGATGATCGTTTGACACCCAAAATTGGTTTCCCTTGGTCGGAAATTCGTAATATTTCCTTTTCGGAAAAGAAGTTCATCATTAAGCCAATCGATAAGAAGGCACCTGATTTTATGTTCTTTGCACCACGTGTTCGCATCAATAAGCGTATTCTGGCCTTGTGCATGGGTAATCATGAGCTGTACATGCGTCGTCGCAAGCCCGACACGATCGATGTTCAGCAGATGAAGGCGCAGGCGCGCGAAGAGAAGAATGCCAAACAGCAGGAGCGGTAAGATCGGAAAAATAGGAATTTATTGTAATTTAAAATAAAATTTCAATTTTATTATCGTCTTTTAGTGAGAAGCTGCAGCTGGCGCTGGCCGCTCGCGAACGTGCCGAAAAGAAGCAGCAGGAATATGAGGATCGTTTGAAGCAAATGCAAGAGGAAATGGAACGCTCGCAGCGTGATCTGTTTGAGGCCCAGGAGATGATACGCCGATTGGAGGAGCAACTTAAACAATTGCAGGCCGCCAAGGATGAGCTCGAGTTGCGTCAAAAGGAATTGCAAGCCATGTTGCAGCGTCTCGAAGAGGCCAAGAATATGGAGGCCACTGAAAAGGCCAGACTTGAGGAGGAGATAATGGCCAAGCAGTTGGAAGTGCAACGCATTCAGGATGAGGTCAATGCCAAGGATGAGGAGACAAAACGTTTGCAGGATGAGGTCGAAGAAGCAAGAACCAAGCAGGTAAATTCTATTTGATTTACAATAATACTTACTCGTAATTAACTAATTAATTTTATTACTTAACATAGGCTGAAGCTGCTGCCGCTTTGTTGGCTGCATCCACCACGCCTCAACATCATCATGTGGCCGAGGATGAGAATGAAAATGAAGAGGAGCTGACGAATGGCGATGCTGGCGGTGATGTTAGTCGCGATCTGGACACTGATGAGCATATCAAGGATCCCATTGAGGATAGACGCACGCTGGCCGAGCGTAATGAACGCTTGCACGATCAGCTTAAGGTATTTATTAATCTAACGAAAAAAAAAATTTATTTTATAATCATTTAAATAATTAAATATATATGTATATATAACAATCTTTAATTGCAGGCCCTTAAACAAGATCTGGCGCAATCACGTGACGAAACGAAAGAGACGCCAAACGATAAGATACATCGTGAGAATGTGCGTCAAGGTCGTGACAAGTACAAGACACTGCGTGAGATTCGTAAGGGTAACACAAAGCGTCGTGTGGACCAATTTGAGAATATGTAAAGAGAGCCGCCAGCAGCAAAGCCGCCACGTCCCAAAAAAAAAAAAAGAAGGAAAGAAAAAAAAAGTTAAAAAAAAATGATAAAAGAAACACAGAGTAAAGAAAAGAAGATTAAAGAAAGAGTAACAACAAATAAGAGAAAATCAATTATTCCGGTCGACGTCGACAAAAATCCCCCAAGTACAGCAACAAACACTCATACACTCACAGACACACTCACACACAACATACACTATACTCCTCTTGTGCTCCTGCCTCCAACCTGCAAACCAGAAATGTTCTTCTTTTCTTTTTTTTGACTAAGTAAACCCCAAAAGTTTGGGTCTGTATAGAGCAATGCGTAAGAATCAGAAATGTTAGACATAAAATATAACAAAAAAAGAAACAAAAAAAAAAAGAAAAAGAAAACAAACAACAACAACACACACACAAATAAGGAATATATGAAAGACACATCTACACCTATACACACACACACACACACAATTTACCCTCTGGCAAAGGCCTTATTTTTTCTTGGACATCCTTTAGTATATAAACGACAATCAAAACAAATTAATCTGAATCGCTCCTCGATTAAGATCACTAAATTGGTATTCCCCCAAAATCCCCCACCCAATCCCCTCGCCCACCATTAAATTCTTGAAAATTTTGCTTTACTCTCCCCTTCCGAATTTTCTTTGTCGTTTTTGTGCATCGAAATGAAAGAGAGAATACAAAAGCCGAAAAGTACAGTACAGATACAGATACGGATACAGATACAACAGATTTATATATATATATAAAAGAGAAAGAAAAACAAACGAAAATAAGAAAAAACCAACAACTATTTGCATTTTTTCCCTCTCCCCCCGTTATAATTATTATTTTTATTATTATATAATTACTATTTTTTTTTTAAATTTGTATCATAAACTAAGAACTTGATTAATTGTTTCTTAAATTAACTTGAATGAGAAAAGAAAAAATATATTATATAAAATATTTTTCTTCTTGAATTTTTTTGTTTTGAAAAAAAAAAAATAAGAAAATGCATAAAAGCAACCAACAACAACAACAACTATTGTGAAAAACCAAACAAAGTGTTTTTAAATTAAACAATAAAAATGTCAAACAAAAAAAAAAAAGAGAAAACTGATTCATTAGCATTGTCAACGACTTACAGAATGATAGATCTTTTTATTGTATTTATCAATGATCTGTTTTCAATGTAATCGATAAGTGGTGTTTTATTTGTTATCGACTTGAAAGTTAAAAACTTTCCAAATTTGTGTCATGTGAAGGAAGATCTTAATGTTTATAAAATGCAAGCATTGCCATGAAATTGTCCATGTCTAAACTAAAGTTGATAGTTATATCTGCTGATATCGATAACATTTGGGTATGTTATCGTCCGTTAAATTGATCGGTTCGTGGGCTACACTGAAACCACAAGAGAAGATCACTCATGATCTAGATATATCGATAATTAACGAGTTAAAATCAAATGTGTCTTTGTTTTTGTACCTACTGGGTAAAACGGTATATAAACGATCAATCCGATCAGATATAGATTACATATTAATGACAAAGATTTGGCTAGTATATAGGATAATTAGAGATCTTTTGGGTTTTCTTTCATTTTTAATATCTTGTCTTCTTTTTTTGGTATATTTATTATTAATATTTGCAGAGTAAGAAAGATAAGATATATTGTATATATATATATATATGTATATACATTATACATAATTATATACATTATATGTATATACATATATATATATAAGTATTAAGAGATCAGATCGGTACTTACAGTTAATATTGTCTGAAACAATATTCCAGTGAATTTTAAATTTATTTCAAGATATTTTATTTTTGTTTCTTTACTAGCGTTTTATTTATGCAAATATCAAGATGACAACAATAGATACATCAGCTATATATAAAGTATTCATTTTCATACAGGTATCAAATATTGTGTAAATGTGTATATAGAAAAAAAAATTAATGATCAACCAACCAACCGCGCAACTTAAAATTAGCACAAAAAAAAAGTCAATTTCCATTATTTAACAATTACAATGCCATTACGATTAATGGACAGATAGTTCATATACTTAATCAATATACATGTATATAGATATATATATATATGTAGATATATATGCATGTAAAATATTTAGAAGGCACATAATTACAGGGGCAGGCGGCAGGCACTTGGTGTCTGGCCCCCATTCAAGGCGCATATGGGGGAGAATACGGAACCGGTTTCGTATACGGTTGGACTTGTGGCTAGGTTAGAGGAATGTTCTAATGTACAGTTGAATTGAGTATATATATGTATATGTATATGTATATTATTTATCCATATGTATTTATATATATATATATATGTATATAGCATATGCAGTTCGATCTTTTCGTATTTTGCCGTTTGCTGTTTTATCAAATTTTAAAATCGTTTGATTTTATATTTTGGAGTATTCAATTCTTATATTCAAAAATGCATTCATTTTGACCAGCTCGTTAATATATTCGCTGCATATACTTGCAAATTTCTATATATTTATCATATACAAATGTATATGTATAGATATATATTTTATATGTATCGGTATAATTATATCCAATTAGTATCGGTTTTCGTTGCACGGTTATTCTAATTGTTTATTGTTTTTGTTCCCCTGTTCAATAGGGATTGACTGCGGCTAGGCCGACACGCCCACCATTCCGGGCAAATACCGGCTCCGCATAACTATGACGATAGCCTTTTGGCATATTGGCCAACGGTTTGCCCGACGATGAAGAATTACCATTGGTATGGCCATCATTTGATCTGTTACCGGCACCGCCGTTGCCATTACCGCCATCTCCGACGCCACCTCTGGCATTGCTTGTGGGTGTTGGGGCTGGCGATGGATAACGCTCAACTACTACATGATGTGATGAGACACCACGAGCCGATCCAGAATTGGATTTTGTTTCATGCATATACTCGCGGGAATGGGCACGCATCGGATGGCGGCCATGATCCCGTGGATCTCTTTCACGTTCTCGCTCACGCTCTCTTTCACGTTCACGCTCTCGTTCACGCTCCCGTTCTCTATAAGGATCTCGGGAGGGTTCTCGGTGTGTTGGCAAGTCATCAACTCGACGATTAAATTCGCGGTCACGCTCTCTCTCTCGTGGCCTGGGTATGGGCTGTTGCGGTTCTTGTTCTCGCTCCCAATCACTGCGGGATCTGGCACGAGAACGATTGTTTATTAGATGTGGGGGAGGTGCTGGTGGTTCCTCCTCCTCGCTCCATTGCTCATAGCTGACTGGCGGTTCGACTGAACCACGGCGACGACGTGATGATGAACGATATGGATCTGGGGCGGGTGTATCTCGCTCATCCATTTCGTAGCGGCTACTCGAGCGTTGTTGTTCCATTGCCCTAAACTTGTCCTTGGCATCGTGAAAACGTTCTCGTTGAGAATTTTGATTTGGTGGCGGATAATCACGTTCCCTTTCGCGTTCGCGTTCGCGTTCGCGTTCCCTTTCACGATCCCTTACCCCTTCACGTGATTTCTCCGAACGGGGCTTAGAGGGATTGGGAATTGGTGGCTCCGCATAACGCATTCCCGTTGATTTCATCATTTTCTCCATACTCTGTATGTAGGGAAGGCTTTCTGCCTCACGATATGGATTACGATCACGTGAGTGATCTCTATCACGCTCTCGTTCCCGTTCCCTTTCCCTCTCTCTGTCACGTTCACGATCGTGACGCCTCTCGGTAGTACCACGATGGACGGCCGCATATTTATTATGAGCCGCCTGTGTTGGAGGATTCACCTGGACTACCTCCGGCTCAACATAACGATGGCGATAACGTTGTGAGTCTTGATGTTGCTGTTGTTTCATAAACTTTTGCTTATCCGTAAGATTCTCCTTGCGGTAGTGATTAATCGATTGGTGGGCCTGTTCGCTACCCTGATCAGAGTCCTCGAAATCATCAAGATCATCTTCATGATGTGATCGGCCGCCATTTTTCCTGTGTGGTTGATCCCGTTCCAATTTTTTGTTAAGTAAACGATTTATCTCATTATATTTATCTGTATCCCTTAGTTTATTCGGCTGTTGTGGTGGTGCATCCAATTGCATAACTCGATTAAATTTAGCATCATAATCAGCGGGTCTCATTATAATTGGTTTAATATCATCCTCACGTGTCCACGATTTGTTTGATGTTGAGGCCGGAGTTTTAATCCTTTCCCTTTCCCTATCTCTCTCCCTTTCTCTCTCTCTTTCTCTTTCCCTCTCCCTTTCTCTTTCACCATCCTTTTTCCTTTCAATCTCTCTGTCTGTTGATCTAGGCTGATAGGGTTTAGCAGGTAAATCCCTCAGGTAACTATCCTCTGGCGGTTGTACGGCACTTTTTCTCTTCAATTGGCCCGGAGGTACGGAAATTTGTGACGGTTTCAGTGCTATAACTGAATTATCCGCCTCATTTGACCAATGTTCATCATCTGGTAAGTAAAAAAAATAATTAAGTATAGATATATTTTAATTACAATAAAAAAATATACATATATCCTGATGGTAAAAAACTTACCACTTGAACTATTTAACTCTTGTCTTTCGGGACTTGGAGCCAAATCCGAACCAATACCCGAAGAACCTCTCGATGATACTTGTTTTCCATTTACAATTCCGGTTGTAACGCCAGCTGGAACACTACCTTTACCAGCAGGTGGAGATCCACCCACTATCAAAGCATTGCGGCATCTTCTCAACTCAATTGCCGTTAGATTACCCTTGGAACGATGAACTGTATCATAATCACGTGGTGGCAAAAGCAACGGTGGTCCATTACCATTCAATTTGGCACGTAATTCCGCTGCAAGGGAATCAAATAGTTCGCTATTCTGTTGTGGTGTCAGCGGTGGATGATGCTGCTGCTGTGGTTGCAAATGCTGTGAATGTTGATTTTGATGTTTACCATGTGGCGGCGATCTGGATACTGGTGAATTGCCTAAACCGTGCTCCTCACTACATTCCGATTCACGTGTACTATTCCCAGTATCACTGCCCAGTGAGCTGCTAAAACGTTTCGGTGACGAAGTATCATGTCGACGATTTTGATGGTGTTGCGAATAACCCGACGCCGATGATTGCGTCTGATGATGTACTGCCGATGAGGATGATGTTGATTTCTGTAGAGAGTCATGTCTCTTCTCACCATTGTGGTTATTATTATTGCTGGGAATAGGTGGCAAAATGCCCAATCTATAAAAGGAATTAAGAAGTAAGCAAATAAATGCTAATAAAACTAAATCAAATTATTAAATTCTATCTAAATTCTCTACAGATTACTTTTTAAATAAGCTAATTCATTTTAAATTTTCCTAATTCATTTTTTAGTTTATCTAAATGATTGGTAGCCAAAGAAACCATGTTAAACATAAAATTTGATTGAACGTTTTAGTTCATTTAAACCATTCATCATTATGGGAAACAACTGTGAGAAAAAAAAAATACTTTATTCATGCAAAAACTAAGCCAAAATGTCACCATCAACCATTTAGGGAAATGCCATAATGGTATGTCTATCCTCTCCCCCCACCACCCCCTTTAAAATACCATAACGGGTAGCTGTCTAACATTTAACATTAAAACCGAATATGGGTGCGCTGACATTTTCGATGGCATGTGGGTGCAGAATTAATTCTCATGGTAAGTCCAAAAGTGTTTTTTTTTAAGTCATTGGATAAATCATGGCAAATCTATTATCTTATTTCATTTATATTTAATTAAAAAAAAAACTTACCTTGTTTCTAGCTCTTCGAAACGTTTCTGATTGTCCGGACGATTGATAAGAATTTGCAATTGTAGATGCAGTGCCTCGGCCGTTGTTTCCGAATCGCAACGATAGGCATGCACATGTAATGGACATTTGGTAGCCGGATTGTATAATAATAAAACACAAGCCACTATATCATCGGTCTGTACGGAGCTGGTTATGGCACTGTGTGGTATTAAATGCTTCGACGATCCCTAAAAAAAGTAACAACATAAGAAACGGTATGTATTCATATAAACAAAAACCATATGTATATACATAAGTAAATTTAAATGCATTACCTGCACAATTTTAATGCCCTTGTGCGATACTTGAAGCGTCACCTTGAGCGGCTCTTGGCCCCTTGATCTGTCCACCAGATAGGGTAAGACGGAGTTAATCACGCGAGCTCCACGCAAACCTTTCGCCTCCTCGGCACCCAAAAACCATACATAGTATGAGGCTTTCTGTACATCCCGACGCAAACGTAGCGCCATTTTGTTATTTAAGCCTTTGTGTGTTTATTCAGAATGCCAATTGACACGTTTATTTTAAATGCATCTGAAAATATAGAATAAACGTTTAAAAATGCATTTACAAAAAATTTAAACAAAAGTGGAAAATGGTAAAACTTTAAAAGTTTACAGAAAAACAATACACAATGCAATGATTTGGTATTTATCGTATTTAAATATGCAGCCACACTTTTCTTTAAACTAAGCTTTGGGTTATTGTAGCTTTAAAAATATTTAAGACTTGGATTAATAAGTCGTTTAAAAATAGTTTTAAGTTATTAAAAGTTCTGTCTTCGTAGGTTTATAGCTTGAATCTGAAAATATATGCAGAGTAAGCCCGACTATCCATCCTAGAAAGATTTTATAAATACATACATATCTACTTATAAGCAGGGAAACGGGTCTATAAATCTATGATTTATAGCACCATCATTCAAGATAAACTTGGAATTTAATATTCCAGAAAGTAGATCCATATTAAGCAAATGAATATTCTTTTATTCTTTGATATTATGTGGAAAATTGGTTTCAGAACGTTTCCTTATACAAAGTCAAAAAGTATGACAACTTATGTCAGTCATAAAACCAAATCCAACAAGAATTTCCATTATAGATAAATGTTCGAATGGAATTTTTAAATTGATTGAAAATGCATGGAGTATTGGATGGATGGTAGATAACCAAAAGTGCCATCCTAACGGCAAACCAAGACCAAATCAAGTCCAGACAAGTCAAGAAATTTAAATGCATGTGTCATAATCTATCTACTCGAAAACTGGTGCCAAAGCCACAAAAATTTCAACGGTATTAACCCGTCCGTCTCCATCTTATTGAATGTATCGTGTGTGTATGTGTGTGTGTGTATGTGTGTTGTATCTCCTCAATAATGTATATAATCGATGATCTTGTACAACTTGTTGTGCGGCGTAGGCTACAAAGAATCTTGTTTCTTTGGTTTTTGTTTGTATGTATATATGTACATGTATATATATTCTTTTTTTTTTAATATCTTCACTCAGTCAATGCTATAGAGTATTTTTTGTGTGTATGTGTGTGTATGCTTAAAAAATTTACATATGACACAAAAGCAAGCAACAAGAAGAAGAACAACAACAGTAACAATAACCAAACTGCTAAACAAGCAATATTATTAACCTCAAAAACGGATTTAAATACATGCATATACATATATACATATATATATATATGTATAATATATATTCTTAATATACATATACAAGAATATGAAAAATTCCATAGGTATTTTTATGTTAGGGGTAGGGCTTCGAGATACCCTTTATTATTCTTTAACCTATCTTTAAGTTATTAGAATTTATAATTATACCCTTCTTCTTTTTTCTGATTTGAAAATATCTTATTTAATTGGTTAAACATTTAAAATGAAATAAATAGTGAATTTAGCTAGTTCTAAAAACTCTGAATTAAAAAAGTGTGGTTCTAATTTTAAGTTGATTTTCACATATCATTTGAAATAATAAAGATTCCATTCTCTACTATTTTGTCTTTCAAGCATTGCAAAAATATATATACCAAAGTTTATAAATATGGGAATATTTAAAAAAAAACTATTTCAAAATTTTGTCATTATCAAAATGATACAAAATGTTTACAAAATAGTTTTTTGCTTCCTTAAAATACTCTTTGAACTTATTGATACAACGTATCAATATAATGGGAAAACCGAAATACAAAAATATTGAATTAAATTAACATCATATTGAAAATTTATTTAAGTGAAACAAACAATCAAAAAACAGCAAAGGTGAATATAAAAAAAGAATAATCAAATCAGTATTTAGGTTAATTCTCTTTCTTTCTTTTGCTTAGTTTTCGATTTCTTTTTTTTTATTTTTTATTTATTTCAAATCCAATAACCTTTATTCAGGTTTTCAATTAGAGATATGAAATGCTTTGAAATTTTTATCAAATAATATATCCATAGGTATATAGATGATTGATCAGCCTAACAAGATGTCTATATGTATGTATATTGCAACTCTAAAAGTCTTTTATGTTATTTTGTTTATTAAATTAACATTTTTAGAGAGAATCACAAAAATTTGATCACTTTTCGGAAATTTAATACAAGCTATAGTAAAAACACAAAAAAAAAAAAATAACACAAAAATTCCAACTCAAATACATTTGCAAAAATTAATTTAATGATCAAAAACACGTTTTTGCAGATTAGTATAAGCAATCACTCACAAGTTTATGCGATTTTTAATTTATTTTTGGCTTTTAGATGTATAAAAAACAAACTGTTATTTCCGATGTTTTTTTTTATGAAAAACATTTTTGATTATCATATTTAAGTAAGTAATAAACTTATAGAATTAGTATTTTAAGAAAACAATACAATAAGTATTGGTAATTATTTGCTATCATTTTAATTGCTTTCAATTAAAATTCCAATAATAAAAATTAGTTAAAACCAAGTTTGCAATTGAAACTGGTCAACTAGCCAGAAAACGTGACCGCAATTCATTTATCACATGTATTCAATAAATTTTTCATTTCAGAAGCACTTTGCATGCACTCAGCGAATTCATTCTTGGATTAAAAATCGTGAGTAAATAAAAAAGAAAAAATAAAAAAATATAAAAATTAAATGTGTATGACACCATCATATGAACTGAACAACATTTTTTGTTAGCTAATAGTATTTGGCATCTGCATTTAGTATTAATACTAAAAATTTTAATTGTTTTCTTTTGAGTAGAGGGAGAAATTTATTAAATATGAATTAAATATATACATACATATATTTATGTATATTGGAGAAAATATTTACTTTTATAATGATGATTTAGAATTATCACAGTAATATTAAATAAATCAGAAGATATTTATATAGAAAATCTGATTCGAGAGACTGAAAAGTCTTAAATTTTAAAGATGATATAGATAAATATATATAATTTTTTCTACTCGAAATTGTTTTGTTTTTTTTTTTTATATTTCTCATTTACAATCTTTTAGATATTGTAATCAATTCTATAAACATTATTGATGAATTTCAACAATCAAATCAATGTATTAAAATTTATTTATCTGATTTCTACTAAATTGAATACCTAGAAAGATAGAGGGGTTACCCCATTGGAAATATTTAAATATATACGAAATTTTTAATACATTTCTTTTACCAAAACTACCAAAAATATGAATGAAAAATCATTGCTAGTCGTTAGGTGTCTACAATAAGACTTTTATAGGTTTGATGGAGGGTATATCTAAGTCTTTAACATTAAATAAAAGTATGTATTACTTTACATACATACATAGAAATAGTTGCCATTATGTATAGAAATACGTTTTGACTGAAAGCACTATTTAGCATAAACAATCTGTTAAGTGTTTAGCGAAGCATTAAATATACAATTTGCGAATATGTAAATCTTTTATGATGTTAACTTGACCATAATAACACCTGTTCTTTTTGGTAACGAAACCGCATTTATAGCAACTACATACATACATACATATACATACATATATATGCACATGTATAGACTTTTGTACATAGGTGGAATTTCAATCAGTAATTTTGCTTATTGGCTTCTCTTTGGTTCGTTCTACGCCTAGAAATGGGTTAAGCTTATTTGCGGCTTACAATTGCTGATAATGATGATGGTGATGGCAATGATGATGATAGTATGGGGCACACACACACACACACACACACACGCACGCAGACACAGAGAGAAGAAACACTTGCACTGTTACTTATTTCGGATTCTTCATTTGTTTTGCTCTATTTTATGTTTGAACTCGATCAATGAACCGTTTAAAACTCTCCACACACACACAAACACCCGTAAATACACACAAAGACAAATACCGAAGTGGAGCGTTTAAATTTCTACAAAACTTATTTGATTAACGGTAATTGCAAAAAGAGAGCCATTAATGGGTCGCTCTAACTCTCATTTCTCTTGCTGTCGGTATATATATGTATCTTTTTCTCTCTCTCGTGCACACATACACACCTTTGTTAACAACAAAAAAAAACAAAATCAAAAAAAAAAATCAGAGTGTATTTCTTTTTTTTTTTTTTATAACGTTTTCTATGGGCCTTCTTTTTACTGTGTTGTTTTATTTTTTTTTTTTGGGAAGGGGGATGGGGGGTATTTTATACTGAAATTGGTAAACGCGTCCGTCACGCGCGTCTTAACGGTTTGAACGCCAGCTAACGACTGACTGCGACTTGGCTGACTGCCTTCAAAAAACTGGTGGTAGTGGTGGTGGTGGCGGCACCACCACCACCGGCCCGAGAGCTCTTCCACAATTTTGTTGTTATTGTAGCTCGAGTTTGTGCGGCGATCCGAGCCCGAACTTGTTTTTGTTGTTAGTCGTTGCTGTTGTTGTTTTTGGTTTGTAAGCCGCCGCAAAGAAAGTCAAGTCGCGCGTACATACACACACACACACACAGAAAGAGATACGAGCATCTACAGGTATCTACAATACATTAATATATATGTACGTATATGTATGTATGTATATGCACCCCATAGCTTGGAACAGTGGTTCACAAGAGCAGGTGAAAAGTATTTTTCTAACCAAATTTTTAATTTTAATTTTTGAATAACTATATAATTTTTGGTAGATACATATATACATATATATGTATATTCATAGTATATAATCCGCTTCCTATATACATTGCTAATGACAAAGTTTACCATCTTGAAATAATCATCAAGAATTCTTTTTATGTTTTTGGATTATGGATATGAGAATATATTCCAAATATTCATACATATATTAGTTTTGAATGCTTTTTGAATTTTTTTACTTTTCTTACTAAAGAGCTAAAGTGTGTACATTTTTGATTTGGTTTAAATTTTTGAGTTAAGGATATTTTTTTTTTTTTAAATGTTCTTTTAACAAGCTAATTAGATATTCAAAAAAGAATTAAATTTTTAATTATATTCATTTTCTTGCCCATTTTTTTCCTACCTATATATGAAAAAAAAATTGTGAAAACTTCTAATAATTCAAAAATTCGATTAAATTACATAAATGTTATTGTAATTTAGGGCTATTTACTTGGTTGGTTATACATTTAATAATATAAAAAATTCCAAATTCTCTTATCTTATTTATAGCGAAAAGGAAGTAACAGTAGTTCACCAGGATTTTGTTGTAGTTTGAAATATGGCTAGGTCTATATATCTCTAACTGTTTTCTAATTGTCAATCTATTAAATGTGACACATAAATTGTTTGTTGATTTCTTTTATGCTAATCTTTTGTACCAATTATAAAATAAATTTGGTTCCAAGGTGCGGCAAGACTTGATTGTGGTAGAGTGTGTCTTGTGCTGGAATGTGTTGAAATTAAAAGTTGTTGGGTTTTTGGGCGCAGCAGCGGCAACAAAGCAGGCAGTGGCAGTGGCAGCGGCAGTGGCAGCGGCAGAGACAGCAACGTTAACATCGGCCCTGGGCCAAGAGGCTGACGGCGGCCCAGTGCATGCGTTTTTTGCCGTTTTTATTTTGTTGTTGTTGTTTTTATTTTTTGGCTTAGACAGGTGTACAGAGGCGACTCTTGATGTGGTTGGTGTTTTGCTAGTGTTATTGATATAGCATTGAGCACTTTTTGAAAAGCCGTTCATAGTGCATTCTACAGGTTTTCCATCTAAGACACAAATACACGCACACACACACACACACAACTTTTGTGAAAATCTTGGCATTTAAGTTTTATTTGATTTGTTTTTTTTCTTTTTTTTTTTTTGCCATTTTGGTCAAGTCAGAGTGAAATCTACAAACACAAAGTAATTCTGATTACCAAAACGGAAATGCTCAAATTTAGTCAAGGTGTCGATATATTTCTATGAGAATATCTTTTTGTTTGGCACAATTTTTGTCCGTTTCTTGATATTACTTATTTCCTGTCTCTCCCGGTATCTAACAATCAACAAATGTCTATCTAAAACTTTGTAGGAAGTTGTCTTTGAACAAAAGAGTGGAAAAAACATGCCTAAAAATATTCTTTTCTTATATATCTTTAACTATTTCTAGTCCATGGGAAAGTATTTTGTTTTTGTTTTTTTTTCTTCAAAAAAATTAAGAAATTTAAGAAAAGCTTAAAGTGAATGAATTTTTTCTAATTTTTAAACGAATTACTCTTGAAGGATATAGATATACTTTTATAGATCCTTTATTTTTAGATACATGCATATTGAAAAGACTTGCATTATATGTTATAAATATAATATTGAATTTAGTATAATATATATTTTTACATGCAACATATAAAGTTACATAACCAACAAATAAAGTAAAGTAAATAAAGTAAAAATTAAAGTAACGATGAGATTGTAAAATATGCTGTTTCTCACGACGTTCTTAAATCAGATCATTATTTTATTCAAAAGGCCCGGAAATTACTCAAAGTGAGATTTTCTATATATTTTTAAATTCTTACATTTTCTCCAACATTCTAAATTTACCTCAAGTGGGTTAACTCTTATTTCAAGATACTTTGAACTTGCATCAATAAAAAATGTTAACCCCTCTGCCATTTACTGTATAGAAGGGTATATATAATTTGCGGATTAACATGTTATAAAACTTTTTATTCGCAACCAAATTTTATATAATTCTATATCATTTTCTAATTCACAAATTAAAATTTTTCCATGAAGTTTTCATAAGGGAAATGTAATATGATAATAGAAAATTTCCATGGTTTAAAAAAAAAATGTTTAAAAAGAGTATATAAAATTTCGGCACTATTACAAATTTGGTACCGACATTTTGGTCTTATTTGGTTACTTTTTGGACTATAACTACCTCTTCCGCAATCATCGTAGACCTTTGTGAGATTCTTTAAGTACTTAACAAATTGCTTAACCAAAGCATGATAAAGCACAAAACACAACAATAAACAATTCAAAACCAAAAAGGGATAGCTAGAGAAAAAGAGAGTGAGAGAGGGAGAGATAGCCAAGTTATAGCTCAATTGACTTGAATTTTAAGTGCATAGACCATTTACATTATATTACAATAGCAAATCGATTAAAATCCATTGGTTCAAGTCGTGACATATCTTAAATTGATAGACATAGCTTTTGGCCATAAAAAAAAAGAAAAACAAAAATCCAATCCAACTCGACCCATACTTGTTGTAATTTAATGACCTTGCTCAGTTTTTGGAATGCAATTTTGGCACGAAAGATTTCACCAACTTTTGCTGGTGTATATTTGGTTTTTTTTTTCTTCCATTTTTTTTTTTTGTTTTTTTGACAAATCTCTGCTAACCTGCTGACATAAATGGAATTTCACTTTTCTTTCGATGGAAAAACTATACGAAAAAAAACAGCACAAAAACTGATTGCAAAAAAAAATTACATACATACGACACGATAATTTGCAATTAAATTCACTTGGGAACTGGTTGCTCAAAAATATTTAGTTTCGGTTTTCAGTTTTTTTTTTTTTTTTGGGAGAAATTCGAAATCGGCAAGGCTAAGGAAGAAGTGGAGATTGTTGTGTACTTGTATCCACCACGCCTATTTTGATAGGAGGCCGAAACAAGTGGCTTTCTTTATTTTCATTCATTCGGATATGTCTGCCACATTTTGGGGTGCGACAGACTATACTCTCATCTTGGACACTCTTTGAATACAACTTTTGCTAAGCATTTTTAATTGAATTGCAATAAAAAGAGAAGTTATATGAAATATTCAAGAAGAAAGAAAGAAAAAAACAAAAAACAAATAAGAAAAAGAGTTGCGAGAAACGCGTTAAACCGCTTTTGATTTTTATATGTGGTTGGTGCTTGGGTAAAAGTGGGTAATCATCATTAGTGGAGGCACAAACCAATCAAGTCAAGATTAGGCCTCCTCAGCCTCAGTATCAGAGTGAAAGATAAAGAGATAGAGAGAGAGAGAGAGCAAAAATAAATTGACAGACATACATAGAGAGTGAGAGAGAAAGGATTAGAAAAGGAGATAGATAGAGAGAGGGAGAGAGACAGAGTAATAGTTAGTGTATACTTTATGCACCAAAGTTAAATAAATTCCATACATCAAGTCAAGGGTATAACTTTTACATACCCTCTATATCAAACTAACAAATATATAACAAATTGTTCTCAAACATTGTAATACTAACGCAGATATAGTATCTATATACTAAAATACTAACTATATTATTATATACTAAATTTAGAAGTTATCATAAATGATTTCTCTTTTACAATAAAATGTAATAATTGCATCTTAATCTCTATTTAAATATACCCCAACTGTATTACAGGGTATACAAAAAAAAAAAAAAGCTTAAGCATTTCCATTTCATCTTGTTGATATATTTATTATACTATATAAGTATGTAGTTAAGTTCAAGTCAACCCACTCAATCGGACTTGTCAGCCAAGCAAGTGAAATTCCAACTTCTCCCCATCATCAACATGATCACGATGATGATCATCATCATCGTCATCATCATCCTCATCATCTCAACTGTGCCGACAAAAAAAAGAAATTTGATCTATTTCATGTGATTAGCTCTATATAAATTACCTTTCAAGCAGCTTGAAAATGAAAAATAAAAGAGGTGGAAGGAAGAGTCGTTGGCGGTTAAAATTGATTGAAGATTGGGTGAAAACTGAATACAGACAGGCAAACATAAATATATATATGTATATATGTATATATATACGTACATATAGCATATAATATGTAATTTATGGGAGTATCTTGTAAATTTTCAAAGATTTAAATTAACTTGTGGGATAAAAATTGTAAATTTCCATATTTTTTCGTTAAAATGTTGTTAATATAATTTTTAGAATTTTTTATTTATTGAAATATCTTCTTTATCATTATCAAGTAAAATCTAAAATATTACCGTACGAATATACGAATAAAATCAATTTAAGTTCGAACTATAAATAATGAGATAAAATTTAATATAATATTAACTCCATATATAGTATCATATTATATTAAATTAAAGACCAAACCAAATCTGAGAACTGTTTAATAGTTTCATTATTGAAATGTTTCTTTTATGATTTATTACCACATTAATGCTGAAACAAAACACCTGACCATACATATATACATATATAAAGTTCATTTGGCATGTGCTGACATAGAATATTTTTAAAAAATTTCCTAGAAATTGCACAAAAAGAGAATTAAAAACAATGAAAGAGATTGAGAGGGTGAGGAAGAGACATGAAGAGAAGGTTATGGAGTTGTCTCTAGTTGCCAAAGACACGCGCCCGAAAAAATTCTTGAAGCAAAACCGAAAACATTTGCTGTTGAAGAATTTAATGAGGTTGAGTTAATGTTGAATAAGGAACAGTAGAAACAGTAATTATATCATTTAATTTTGGCTAGGGGGGGATGTCGGGGGAAGTTTGCCGGAGGGTTATTGTAATTGCAAAGTTACGATGCGTTAACACGGCGTAAAGATTGTCCAAATTTGATTGTATGTGTGTGCAACTAAAACTGGATTTAGTATTAAAATAAAAAACAACATTTTCTTATATATATGTATGTATATGTATGTATGCTAGATATATATATTTTCTTGGACTTATGTAAAATGCCTTCATTAAACTATCTAGGAAAATAAATTCCACTCTGACGTGGTCTAATTAATTGTCTATCTGCAGACAGACAAAGCTTTTGTTTTTTTTTTCTTTATGGTATATATGTATGTATATACATATATACTTTTTGATTGATGCTTGCCTTATCAATCAATTTATCAATGATGCGTCATTGGGCGTGGCAACATTGAGAGGCGTTAAAATTTACATTTGAAAGCCAAAGTTAAAAATAAATCAAGACTATTGTATGGTATTAATAGTGTATATAAATAAAATTTACTCTCTACTATAAATTTTTCTGCTGTGTTGTGGTTTTTAATTTTCATTCAAAATATTTGTTATAAAATTCCTTGTTAAAAAGTTGTTGTAACTTTTTATATACATACATACATACATATATGCTGGCGGTATTTCCCACACTTTTTTTATTGGACTTCCTAATTTGATCTGTAACCCTTTCTTAAAATTAAATTTATATGAAATGCATTGATTAATCTTTCATTCAACTTTTTTAACAAAGATTTTTCTAAAACTTTAAGGAAAAGATTTGATTGTTATACTTAATTTTAGAAAAATGATTTTACTTAAACTTCAGCAAATTGAGTTAAATTTAAAAATGATAATCAAATTTTCAAATAACAATAAAATACTTAATTTAAATCATTTTAAATAGACAATTTTATTTTGTAATTTTGTTGTTAGTTTTATTTGTTTGTATATTTTTTTGTCGGTTTTCTTTTGTTTAAATTGTGCAATAAGTTTTGAAAGTTTTTGTTGTGGAAATCTGTGCTTTTGTGGCCTCTGGCCTAGACCATTTCCGCCAAGAACTATGCACAAACTTAAAAGCCAACCATCATCACCTGCTTGGAGCTCAGAGAGTTGCTCTCTGGCAATCTTTGGCCATGTTTTTGTAGCTCTTGTAGCTTTGTTTTTTTCCTTCTTTTTTCTTTTTTTTTTGTCTTTTGCTTTTGCTGTTGCCCTCAATCGAAAGGCCAGTACTTGAAATGACTTCATTTGCACGACTTTTGTTGCTTTTTTTCTATATGTATATATATATACATATATATATATATTTAGGTATGTCTATAGGTTTTGTTTATCCACAAATCAAGGTTAATAGTCTCTCTATTTGTCTGTCTGTTTGTCCTTCTCGCACCTTTCTCAATCAATCAGTGGTACAAAATATTTGTTGTCATGCACACAATTTGCATAAAAGAGCCATACAAACGACACACATAGTCGTATAACTGTAATCTCTAGTCTTTAAATGGTCACGATGTATACCCCACCCACCACCACTACTACTAACACTTCACCCACATTCGACATTGTGGTCAACAGTTTTCCTTTATATGGCTTTTTGGGAAAGTTCTACAATTGTAGGGTAAGCAAAGTGGCCAAAACTTTTGTATGCAACACAATACAGGTTCTCAATAGTTTCCTCCTTACCCTCATCGATCTATGACATCAGCAAGCGATAATAAAAAGAAAAAAAAAAAGCGGAAAAAAAAACCCAAAAATCATAAACATCATCATTATCATTATCGGCAATAATTCCTAGGCAGAAAAATAATATAAAATGTTCGGTGGTAAAAATTAAATACATGTTTTTAATTTGCACCCGCCCCGAGCACATTCTTCTGCTTTTGCTCACAATAACAAAAATATGAAATATAGAAAAACCTAAAAATATAAATTATCGAAAAAAAAACCACAAGAAAAAAATGAATCTAAAGAAAAGTATCTGAAAGAAGAGAATCAGTCTGCCAGTAAATCGTCTTAATGTTTCTTCTTTTTGATTCTTTTTTTTTATATGTTTGATGTTGTTTTTGGTTTTGTTTTTTTGGGGTTTTTGCGGATGCGACTTATGGAGGCATGACGATAAAATTTGAGGGTTACCTGAAAAGTTATCAATACAATTGGCAAGAAAAAGAAGAACAATGAAGAAGGAAGAAGGAAATCAGTGGTAAACTAGTTAATACAAAAAAACTATTTAATCAAAAATTAGAGAAAATTAGTTTTACTTTAAGATTCGCAGTGCGTTTAGAATTATATTTGCAATCCTTTAGATATATGTATGTATTATAGATATGTCTAACTACACAGAAGGCAAAATTGAATTTCCTGTCCGAAAAACAACTTTTTTGATAATAATTTTTCCAAATTTTATATATGAGTAGTAAAACTTAATCTAAATTCGGTGAGTATTTTATAGATTCAATTTCTAATTCACAATTGCCAGAAAATGAAGTATTAAGTGTAGTAAAAAGCTGTTTTTTAAATAAAAATACTAAAACTATTTGCTAATATACTGCAAAATATGTTTGCCATATTTATTTTTAATGTATTTTTTAAATTGCCACAAACTGATCGGAATACCCTCTTGCTGTATTTTATTTATTCGCTTTATAGTTTCCTTTCTCTCTCTGTCTAGTTTTTTATTTTTTTCTATCTATTCGAATGTTATTTCTATACCAAGTTCTACATGTGTGTAATGTACTTAACTATGTCTGGCATTTGGTGGTATCATCTCCATCATTGCCCTCTCATTCCCACTTACTTCTTATTGTTAGTGTTCATCTCTTTCTACCGCTATCTTTTGTGTCTGCAGTGTCGGTGTCAGTGTCGGTGTCGCTGGTTTCTTCTTTGCCTGTTTGGGGGCCTCTTTTGTCAATTCATTGTCAACAAGTCAGTGAACTTGTGTGTGCCCAGCAGAAAAACTTTAGAGTTGAGACTCTTCTTGGGACTCAACAAGCCAACAAGCTAGCAAGCGAACAGCAATCCAAGTGGGGCATCATCATCATGGTGTGCCTTTTCTTTTAAAAATAATTAACATAAATTAATAGGAAATGAGTAGAAACAGCAGAAGCGGCAGCTGGAGTTGATGCTAGAGTTGAAACAGTTACAAAAACATTAACACGAAAGAAGACAAAAAAAAAAAAACAACAAAAAAGTTTTAGATAAAGTTTGTGCCTTGAGTCTTTTGTTTTTGCATTTTTTGCTTTGGTTTTTACGTTTTGCGTTGCATAAGACACCAAAAAAAGAAAACATTTTTTTTTTCTTTTATTTGTAGGCCGAGGCTGTTGGATGTTATTTATGGGATTCAAGTTGCTGCACTAAAATTTGCAAATGTGCAACAAGCGAGTTGCAAGCTAATCAGCACCTGTCAGATGCGTTCAACGCAAAATCAGGAAAACAGTCGCAGAGTCTCTGACTCTGTGTCGATGATTAGGTTACGTATAGCCATAAATATATGTATGTATATACATATATATGTACATACATATATAGCAAGTATGCATATAGGTTTTATAAGTGATGTAACCCTCTCCCTATAGTATGCATAAAAAATTGAAGAAGGAGGAGAAACAAGTTTATTGCGAAACAAAACTAAACAATAATTTATTTCATTTAATCAAAAATTCATTTTGTTCGAATCTAACATGTGTATAGTATTATAAATATATATTCCGCCTCTGGAATACCCTGCATTGGCCACAATTTCACATGGTTTAGCCTAAGCTATAAAGTTGAGTTTATTATCCTAGATAACCGATTTATATGTTAGCCATAGCATTATCTTTAGCTTTTCATAAAATCAATTAAATGGTTTTCAAATAATTATTTTTAAGTTTAGCTATCACAGTTAAATAAAAGTAATAAACTTACAAATAATTTGAATAATTTCAAAATTTAGAATTAATAACTGTTTAGGAAAAATTTGACATAAATAGTTTTCAAAATATTAATTTTATTTACCTTTTTGTCGGCTTGAATTGTCAGCAAAGAAAATAATTCTGATAATAGAACATTTTGTACAAAAATCATTTATAAAATATATATACATAGGTATAGTAGTTTTATTACTATTCAAATTTTATATTCTGTAATGTTCAAATGTGAGTAGCCTCCTGTTGGAGCGCCAAAATTGTTATGTACATGCTTGTACGAATCGGTGGCGGACTAAGGTGGTGTTTAAGTCGCTCTCGGAGTCAGGAATGCCTAGCGGGGCGGGACCCTCTGGAACCGTAGCTCTTTCGGTGTGGGGTGGGTTTTTGCTGGAAACCTGTCTCTACATTAACAAAAATTAAATTTAAGGATCCCTTCTGAAACTACCAGAAAATATGACTAAAAAAAATAAAAATAAAAAAAATGGTCAAAGGAACATAATAGTAGTATAGTCAAAACAAAGCAACAAAATTGTTGAAAGCTTGGGGGGAGTTTTTAATATTAATTACAGCGAATCATGCGGAATCCAAGATGACAACGGATCCGCCCGCTCTTTACCCTACCCTACCTATGATTTTCATTGCGGATATTTAATCTGAAAATCCCTTAAACGTTTAGATCATCTGATTTTTGTATTGCCACATCACCAACAAAATTATATTAATTTCTCATGTTGATTTTCAAATAAACAAAATTCATTTAATTTCTGCAGTAAATTTCAGGCTTAAATCAACTGACATTATTTAAAAAAAAAAAGTGACAGTTTGCTTGAACTTAAAATTAATGTTATATTAAGAATAATAGCTCATGGCATTAGGAAGATAAAAAGAATATAATTACGGAATTAATAGATATACATTTATACATTTTTAGTTTTAAACATTTTTTTGTTTTTTTTTTTTGTTTGAATTATTTCTTGTGTAACTGTGTATGATCTTTATTTTCTCTTCATGTGTAAATATGTAAGTTATTCTAGAAGTGATAAATGAAGTTCAATGACCTACATACAGTAGATCAGCTGTTCATAATTGAGTGAGGAAAGAACTGAATATTTAAGAGCGAGCTTAAGAGCTTAAACTGTATCGAACTAGAAAAGAATGCAAATAATAGAAGTAAACGGAGATAATCATTTGGATCAGATTACGAATGGTTTAGGTATGTAAGTAAATCTAAATCGAAACCGTTTTACTAAATCCATATGATTATCATAACAACATGGGGAGGTATTAAAGTTTGGTAAACGTTATAACTCACGTGCTTGTATTCATATAATGTTGTTTTTATCCAGCGGTGAAAGGCCTTCCAACGATGTCTTGGTAATTTAATTTGATTACTCCATTATTAATTATTTTTGATTCATTATTATTATTTTTTTTTTTTTGTTTTTCACTTATATAATTGGCATAGTTTTTCTTTTAGTTCGATGCTTTAGTTTTCACTCAGGGGTTAATTGTTAGAAATATAGGTAATCAGATAAATTTATGAAACAAAAATTAGGAATTTAATAGAGAATCAAAAGTTTACTAGCGACCCGTTGCGCTTACATTTACTTTAAACAGTTACATATACATACATATGCTTTTGCAAACATATGAATGCACTTATAAGCGTACAGAGGCGTATTTAAATCATTTTATAAAAAGGGGAAAAAAATTATAATAATTATTATTGATATTGAACTGGTATTAGTAAAATAAGCATTATTTTATAATTGGTGATCACACGAAGAGATTAATTAAATCATCACAGATACTCACTCTCTCGAGCTTAACAAAAAAAAAATTCTATACACGTGCTTTCTAGGTTAAGACAAGAAAAATTTATATTTTTTTTTTTCGATTCTTAATAGTTTTCACTCATGTTTTTTTTTTTCTTTCCAAATATTCTTTAAGTTTCTTTATAACTATATGCCTGTATGTAGCTTTGCATTGTATATAAAAAAAACACGTGGGCACAAAGAAAATTAACACTGAATACTACACTGCCAAATCTTCAAGGTTGGGTAGGTTGGCCGATTCCTTGTAGATTTCAATCCGCAGCGTACAGAAGTTTATATAATTTTCATCAGCAGACATCAAATTATGTAATTTGCGTCTTTCTCTTGGCTTTTCTATCCCACTATGAAAGTGTGTAGGAAACTCCTATCACAACTGCTGTGATTTCTGCTGACAAGAAAACAATTTTATAAGAATTCCTAAGGTTTGCATATAGTGATATGCGACATACCTGTGAAAGCAGTTTTATGTTTATCCGACTTGTAAATATATATGAGCGGCTACACCACTTTCTTAGGGCCAGACAATCGAAGAGAAATCAATAAAAATCCTGATATTGAATTTACTTCCCAGTAAATCACTTGCGTTAAGTTTTGCTTTTGTATTTATTTGCGCTCTATGAATATTGGAAAAACTGAATTTTCCAATGAGGAAAATTTTGGCACGTGGTTTTTTTTCTTTTCTTCTTGGCCTGTACTTAGCCGTTTGTAACTTCTGTGAGTGGTTTTAGAATTAAGAAAAGGCCGTCTGCAGTTGATACACTGTCTTTTATAACCACTACCAAATTAAAGCTCTCTCTTTTAACTCCTGAAGTGAGCTGCGATCACTGCCAAAAAAAAAATCTATTGCAATCGAAGTAACGCCCTCTATGACAACAAATACATCGCCTTAAATCGCATGCGAGAATTTTTCTTATTCGCGCCCAATTAGCGATTTAAAAAAAAAAACAAAATTAAGCAGTTCGACCATTACACCATCCGATAATATAACAACATTAGGCGGCATATTAGCGGAAATTATTGTCGAATATCTTTAGCATGGAAGGTACCAATTTTTTTTCCGTTATAGTCTTCTAATTGATAAAAGCTATTTCCTAATTTCTTTCTCACTCTACATTTTACAAATTGTTTACCCAATTTGGCATTAAAATTCTGACTAAATTTACTTTGTGCAAAATTCCTTCTGAACACCTCATCTCCTTCTTTAAATGATACAGGCTTTGACCTAAGATTATACTGAGAAACATTTCTCTCATAGGCTTGTTTTATGTGTTTTTGAATATCTTTACGCATCAGTGCTAAATTATCTTCTCTATGCAAGGGAATTAAGGGCTCCTCTAAAAGTGCTAAATTTTTCAATAATCTATAATCTGTACCGTGTGTAATCATATCCAGCCCGAATAGTGCTCGATATGGAGAACAGCCTAGTGACTGATGTAATCCAGAACGCAACGCACAAGAAATACTTGAAATATTTTTATCCCCCTCGGTCTGATCTTTTTCTAGATAAGAACGAACTGCAGCCAACAGAGATCGATTTACGCGTTCTGCTGCATTACATTGTGGAGAATATAGTGCGGTGTATACATGAGTTATACCTAATTTAGTAAGAAAAGCATTAAAATCATTAGCTTTAAACTGCACTCCGTTGTCACTAACAAAATCCGAATGGTAAACTTGATAATGCTGTCTAAGTGCGAGACAAAACTCTGGCCAATCAATGTTGCTATTATTTATTTGCTTAATCTGCTTGTGGTACCGCCAGTACCAATCACGAGCTTTACCTACAAACAGGACGTGCATGTTCTTACACAGCGCTACAAAATCTGCATCAAGAGTTTCCTCTGTGAGGGACTTGACTCGGTAAATAAATTCGTTTACTCCTAATCCTTCAGTGGATCCATCAAAATATAGATTCCATTTTTGCATAATGTCTGCAATACGTCTGGGAGACACGTTAGAAAAATTATGTGAAATGTTATGCTGATTAGAGGACAATTGTACAGGTACTTCTGTGAATTGCACTGGTGTATTCCTATTATGTGGTATCAAGTTTGTGATAGCTTGTTCTATCATATTTTGAATAGCAGTATAATTGAAGGTGCTGGTATTATTTCTTGGTGCACGAGCAGGACGACCTCTTCTTTGTCGATTAACAGGTCTTGCTGAGGCAGCTGCTCCATTAGTGCTGTTGCTGTGATCTAATGTCTGCAATTGTGCACTACTGTCTAATGGTACTGTTTGCTCGCCAGCTGGAGCTGGTGCTAAGCTCATGGTTTTGGCAAGATTTCTTGTGACAGGTCTTCTGGCTGCTTGACTTGTAGATGGTCCCTGATCAAGTATAGGCTGCGGAGTTGCGAACCCGTTCACAATTACTAATTTCAAATTTACATCGTCTAGACTTTGAGCACAGCTTGGGCATTCCCTAAGCGACGCTACATGTTTGTCCAAACAATCCTTATGAAATACATGACCGCATGGTGTCATTAAACATGGCTGTACATTTGTCATTAACTGAGAACAAATGATACAGTAACATATATTGGGTGTAGCTAATGTGGAAGTATCTTGTGGACTATGTTCTAAAGGCATTATGTAATACTTCGTTATGGAAAATTTCTTTAAAGTGATGTTTTGTGGCAATAACAAAAAAAACAGATAATCTAAAAATTCTGATTCACCGTATTAATATTAATTTCAAGTGGAAAGAAAACTGGGCTATTGCATTTATTAAATAGTGCAGGGAGTAACTATGTTGCACTATGGAAAGACTTAATTCTTTCTCTTCAATTTATGATAATAGTCTAATTCTTGAAAGTTCATCCAACTCTCAGGATATGGTATCCGATCTAAGCCAAATACGCATATAGTCAACTGAGTGTTGAGCAACGTCTAAACCAAACTAAAAATGATAACTTAAGGAAAGAGTAACTCTAAAAAAAAAACGAGCTATTATTGTTAGAGAATGTTTTAGGTAACGGACGTTAAAGTGCTACCAACTTTCTATCTTCTTCTACGAATCGAATGAAAATTTCACGACTTGGAATTCGACTTCGCCAAATTAACCAGATTCAAATGAAAATTCTCCACTCGCTCTAGAACTTACTATAACTTTACGGCAATTGAATAACTTATACTCAAAGATTTCAACGTAAACTTAGCAAAGACTTTAACTTTAAGATTGTTTCTCTGAACAATATGGGTATGTGACCGCTAACTACTCTTTTTAAAGAGACTTTCAAAACAAAACTATGTAATGAGAAGTGTTAGTTGCCCCACGTTGGGCGCCAAATTATTTGTAATGTTCAAATGTGAGTAGCCTCCTGTTGGAGCGCCAAAATTGTTATGTACATGCTTGTACGAATCGGTGGCGGACTAAGGTGGTGTTTAAGTCGCTCTCGGAGTCAGGAATGCCTAGCGGGGCGGGACCCTCTGGAACCGTAGCTCTTTCGGTGTGGGGTGGGTTTTTGCTGGAAACCTGTCTCTACATTAACAAAAATTAAATTTAAGGATCCCTTCTGAAACTACCAGAAAATATGACTAAAAAAAATAAAAATAAAAAAAATGGTCAAAGGAACATAATAGTAGTATAGTCAAAACAAAGCAACAAAATTGTTGAAAGCTTGGGGGGAGTTTTTAATATTAATTACAGCGAATCATGCGGAATCCAAGATGACAACGGATCCGCCCGCTCTTTACCCTACCCTACCTATGATTTTCATTGCGGATATTTAATCTGAAAATCCCTTAAACGTTTAGATCATCTGATTTTTGTATTGCCACATCACCAACAAAATTATATTAATTTCTCATGTTGATTTTCAAATAAACAAAATTCATTTAATTTCTGCAGTAAATTTCAGGCTTAAATCAACTGACATTATTTAAAAAAAAAAAGTGACAGTTTGCTTGAACTTAAAATTAATGTTATATTAAGAATAATAGCTCATGGCATTAGGAAGATAAAAAGAATATAATTACGGAATTAATAGATATACATTTATACATTTTTAGTTTTAAACATTTTTTTGTTTTTTTTTTTTGTTTGAATTATTTCTTGTGTAACTGTGTATGATCTTTATTTTCTCTTCATGTGTAAATATGTAAGTTATTCTAGAAGTGATAAATGAAGTTCAATGACCTACATACAGTAGATCAGCTGTTCATAATTGAGTGAGGAAAGAACTGAATATTTAAGAGCGAGCTTAAGAGCTTAAACTGTATCGAACTAGAAAAGAATGCAAATAATAGAAGTAAACGGAGATAATCATTTGGATCAGATTACGAATGGTTTAGGTATGTAAGTAAATCTAAATCGAAACCGTTTTACTAAATCCATATGATTATCATAACAACATGGGGAGGTATTAAAGTTTGGTAAACGTTATAACTCACGTGCTTGTATTCATATAATGTTGTTTTTATCCAGCGGTGAAAGGCCTTCCAACGATGTCTTGGTAATTTAATTTGATTACTCCATTATTAATTATTTTTGATTCATTATTATTATTTTTTTTTTTGTTTTTCACTTATATAATTGGCATAGTTTTTCTTTTAGTTCGATGCTTTAGTTTTCACTCAGGGGTTAATTGTTAGAAATATAGGTAATCAGATAAATTTATGAAACAAAAATTAGGAATTTAATAGAGAATCAAAAGTTTACTAGCGACCCGTTGCGCTTACATTTACTTTAAACAGTTACATATACATACATATGCTTTTGCAAACATATGAATGCACTTATAAGCGTACAGAGGCGTATTTAAATCATTTTATAAAAAGGGGAAAAAAATTATAATAATTATTATTGATATTGAACTGGTATTAGTAAAATAAGCATTATTTTATAATTGGTGATCACACGAAGAGATTAATTAAATCATCACAGATACTCACTCTCTCGAGCTTAACAAAAAAAAATTCTATACACGTGCTTTCTAGGTTAAGACAAGAAAAATTTATATTTTTTTTTTTTCGATTCTTAATAGTTTTCACTCATGTTTTTTTTTTTCTTTCCAAATATTCTTTAAGTTTCTTTATAACTATATGCCTGTATGTAGCTTTGCATTGTATATAAAAAAAACACGTGGGCACAAAGAAAATTAACACTGAATACTACACTGCCAAATCTTCAAGGTTGGGTAGGTTGGCCGATTCCTTGTAGATTTCAATCCGCAGCGTACAGAAGTTTATATAATTTTCATCAGCAGACATCAAATTATGTAATTTGCGTCTTTCTCTTGGCTTTTCTATCCCACTATGAAAGTGTGTAGGAAACTCCTATCACAACTGCTGTGATTTCTGCTGACAAGAAAACAATTTTATAAGAATTCCTAAGGTTTGCATATAGTGATATGCGACATACCTGTGAAAGCAGTTTTATGTTTATCCGACTTGTAAATATATATGAGCGGCTACACCACTTTCTTAGGGCCAGACAATCGAAGAGAAATCAATAAAAATCCTGATATTGAATTTACTTCCCAGTAAATCACTTGCGTTAAGTTTTGCTTTTGTATTTATTTGCGCTCTATGAATATTGGAAAAACTGAATTTTCCAATGAGGAAAATTTTGGCACGTGGTTTTTTTTCTTTTCTTCTTGGCCTGTACTTAGCCGTTTGTAACTTCTGTGAGTGGTTTTAGAATTAAGAAAAGGCCGTCTGCAGTTGATACACTGTCTTTTATAACCACTACCAAATTAAAGCTCTCTCTTTTAACTCCTGAAGTGAGCTGCGATCACTGCCAAAAAAAAAATCTATTGCAATCGAAGTAACGCCCTCTATGACAACAAATACATCGCCTTAAATCGCATGCGAGAATTTTTCTTATTCGCGCCCAATTAGCGATTTAAAAAAAAAAAACAAAATTAAGCAGTTCGACCATTACAATTCCAGTGAAAGACTACCAAATTAATTTAGTTCCAGATTTAATTATATTATATAGACTGACTTTTCTATAGAATCTATAGAGTTTAGTTAAGGGTAGATGCAGGGTGTTAAAAGTTTCCCCTTTGTAAATTTTAATTAGAAGTTTATTTCTCTTTGTTTATTCGTCTTTCGTTTCCGTTTCTATGAAGCTTTAAAATGTTGCAATTTTTAAGTATTTTTGTGCATTTTCTAAGGTTTTTTTTGCAGGTTTTAATTTGTATTCTTTTTTTTATAGTTAATGGCTTCTTTTTTTATTTACTGATGTTAACAATTATTTCGGCATTAGACCATCCATTATAGCCATTATTATGGCAATTTTTGTTGTTGTTATTTGTATTATTGTTGTATGCTTATTATACAATATTATAAAGTAAATATAATATTTGACGCATTGGCTGCACAGTGTAATGATACGAGGCAAATAAACAAATAAATGTACAAAATAAATGATCAATAAATAATTGATTTTCGTACGAGTTGGAGTTGAAAGATTTTTCGAGTTCGATTTTGATGTTATGTTGAGTTGAGTTGAGTGAGTGACCGATCTGCACTTTCACTTTATAATTTTTTATATAAATAGAAACTTTTTGTGTTTATGTTCAATACATTTGAGAAAGTATGAATCATCCAATTCATCAAATGAAAAATGAATAACTAAATAGTTAAATGCAAAAATCGTTATATTTTGTATTTAAAAGAAAAATATATATATAAATATTTTACTGGCCAGGAAATGCATGGCATTGACACGATTTTTATATATTCATATATGTATATATATATATTTTATATTTAGTATTATTAATTGTTTTAGCTATCGATTAACCACCAACAGAGTTAGTTTTAAAGATGGCTTAGAAATTGAAAAATTTATAAAGTTGAGTTAATTGCAAAAAATTTACTTAAGTAAAAAGTGGCTATCAATTGACCTTATTCAATCAGGATTACCGCCCAAAGCAAAATCAATAAGTGAGCTAACAAAATATGTAAAATTTAACACCACTCAAAATGAGGTTGAGGTTACAATCAAAGTAAAAGAGAAAAATAAAAAGTGAAGAGGGGGAGAAAAAGATGAAAAGGCAAAAAAAAAATAAAACACGTTGTAACCCTTTTTAAGTTTCCTCTCATGCACCTTTTGTCAATTGCCTGTTAACCTTCAATATTTCTCAATGAAATTTCATTTGAAGAGCAATCAACCTGCATGTAGGTATGCCGGTATAAATATATATATATACAATATATATGTATGTATTTGGATATATATACATATAAATGTGGCTGGCATATTTGATGGACAGTTTTTTTGTTTTTTTTTTTTGGGTACCACACAGAGTCAGTCCTCTTCAATGTCGCCGTGTGGCAGGTATATATACATATATATGTATGTTTGTATGTGTGGGGTCTCCTTTGTTCCCTCTCTTTCTCTCTCTTTGCCTGGTTTTTGTGCCTGACATGAGAGTTGGTGGTGAAAGTTGTTTTGCCTGTCATGTTTAAGCATTTGAATGTTTAATTGTTAATTGTGTATTTTTTTATGTTTTTCACTTGCTATAGCTTTGACCTTTTACGGCTTTGGTGTCGTCCTTCAGAAATGTGCCAAAAAGACAAGTGAACTTCATTTGGATGTGTAAGTTTTTAGTAGTGAGGCTGGGCCAGTATGTTAATCTTTAGTCTATCATATTGCAAATCCTACTATGATGCCATCCCACACCTGGTGCTGAATTTTGCGGGGATTTTGGTTTGTTGCCTTTCTCCTGCTTTTTTTTTTCAATAGGTTTTCGTTGTTTGCCATTTTTGGCATGATTATGCGAACATGCGAAATTGCCTACTCGACATCGACTTTCATTGATTTTTTTTCTTTTGGGTATTTTTTTTTGTTTTGTTTTTGTTTAATGCCATTCGGTTTATGCCTCATGCGATTGTCGTTAGTGTCTGCCCCGAAATATGTGAAAAATCAACAAAAAACGTGCCAAAAACTAAAAAAAAAAAAAATGAAACCTGAAAATGCCAACTGAACTTATCGAGACAATTTCACTTTTCATTGTTGTGTCAGGAACGAAAAAACGAACGAACGATTGGTGGGAAATGCGAACTTTTTTGCCATTGCCCAAATTTGGTTGTGTTTTTGCTACCATTTTATTTTATAATTGTCCTTTTGGACAGTTGTAAAGATATCAACCATATGGAAAGGATTTTACCGAAATATTTTATATAAACGTTTATATGTACATATATATACAATTATGATTACCTAACTAGAAATATAATTTTTAAGTTGAATTTTATCTCAAGCTATAAAAAATTGTAAAAAAAATTGTGATAAAAAGTGATTTTTAAACGCCTTTTAGAGTCGCCTAAAACGACATGTTTTTACTGTCTTTTTTGCTCCTCGTACCATTGAAAGTTAAACATTAATGATGCTCCTTAAATTCAAGTATAATTTATAGCTATATATGTATGAACGAATCGGTGGAAAACGTTAATGCAGGGTTGCGGTTTAATAGTTGATTTTCAATTTGAAAGTTACGTATACGCATAGATGAACATTAGCTTAATAACCGACAAAGTCAGTGAAGCTAAAAACGTTTCCTTATATTTTTATGAGCTTGTAGATAGATATATGGATTTCTGACTATACTATGTATGTACATATATCCACCTCCTTTCCATTCCCTTTACATTAAATGCTGATACAGTTTATTGTTGAAGTAACTCTTCAATATATCATATGGTCATATATATATACATATGTTCACCTACATATTATTGATAATTGATTTGATATTTGGCAACTTGAGTAACTTAATTTACAAATTTTACTCTTGTCTCACATCGATTTTACATTCAAATGCAAAGTGCATTGCTTTATTTTCCTATTTATGTATTCATTTAGTGAGTATATTTCATTGTTGCTGGTTCATTAACTTTCTTTTCTGTTATTGTTGTTGTCGCATTTTGTTGGTTAAACAAATTAACACCCAAAATATTTGTATGTCATTTTAACGTGCCTTTTGTATGGATTGCCCCAACCCCATACCCCGCTGTGCCTGTTGTCAAATGCATTTCGTTTGCCCATGTGAAAATGACAAAGAGACAAACCAAATGGAAAGCAATATACAATAACAACAAACAACAACAAAACAAAACAAAAAGAAAAGAAAAGAAAATAATAATCATAAATTGTGAACATGACAATGGCACAATTTATGTAAAATGCATTTTAAATATTTATACATAAATATTTCTGCATATTGCAATGATATTTCAAATTATTTTTTTCAGCTTTTCTTTCTTTCTTTTGTTTTTTTTTTTTTTTTAATTTAATGAGCTTTTGCACAAGAAATGCTGGCAAATATTTATCAAACGTTGTGTAAGAATAGGAAAAATCATTAAAATACTATAATATTATTTTAAATTGGCTAATTAGCCCACAAAGAAATGACAAACAAATCTTTTATATAATTAGAAAAAATTTGTTTTTCGATTAATTAGTTTGCAAATTTTGCTTTCAGTTAGAAAAGAACTCAAATAAACGCAAACTTTAATTTCTCGTTTAGAAATATAAGCAACGAATTTAATAATTTGAAAAATAACTTACCAAAATGAATGTCGCCTTTGTTACAAATTCACCTCACAGCAGCTGCAATTAAACATAATTTGTTAATAAATTAAACAAAGCCGAAAATAAAAAAAAAATAAACTAGAAGGCCGAGCTACTTTGGAATGCTGCCAAAACTAATATACTCTTACAAAAGTTGGCATTTGGCAATTGCGGTAGACAGAGAAATTGACAGATTGACAAATTCATATAATCTCAGTAGTAGTTGATCAATAATATATAGCATATACATATGTACTACATATAGTCTAAATTTCATTTTTCTAGGCGAAACAAACTACGAAAGAACATTAATATACCTTTTTAGACAAGGGTATAATAAATATAATAAAACCAGTCTAGACAATTTATTCAAATGGCACATGAAAATGTCATAATAAAAAGACAAAAAAAGTAAATACATACATACATATATAATAATAACGAAAAAATGACAAAACAAATAAACCAAAAATTGCAATTGAAATGCCAAAACTAAGCGACAAATAGCATCATAAAAACCAAACCCAAATTTTTTTTGCTGTATAAATAAAATGTAAAAAAAGATCAAAAGGCAAAAGGGAGACAAAAAATTATTAAAATTTATCTCATCGACTTTGAAATACCCTAAGGGAATATTTTTTAAGAAAATGCGAAAAGCAATCGATAAAGTGTCCCTTCTGCCCTATTTATACAATACAAAACTATTCTAATTATTCTATAACCAATTAGATTGGATAAATAATATACAAAACTTTAGTAAAATGAGTGGAATATTATGTGGAATATTAGGAATGATCTGTTTGGATTGAAAATAATAAAGAAATGAGAAGAATTTGTATTGGAATGCGTTTGATATTTAAGATCACGTAAATATTGAATGTAAAACATTTATAATTATCTTATTAAGTATTTAGGATTAAAGGATTGTAGATTATATATCTATTTTACCTGATTGGCAATGATTTCTGATATATTTTGATACAACTAAAATTTATTGTTTGTTTATATATCTTTTTATGTATTTAATATAACATTCAATTGATTATAGGGTATATAAAATGAAGTAAACAAGAACAACAACAACATTATATTCTGGCAGCCGGCTGGCTGCTGTGACCCACAAAAACAAAACAAAAAAAAAACAAACCAACTCAAAAAAAAAAATAGAAAAACAAAACACTCTACCATAGTTGTTATTTCTTCTGTTTGCTAGATAATTGCGGCATTTTTAAAGCCTGGCTGGTTGGCCTGGTCTATGCATTGTCTTTATTTTCAAGCTGGTGGATTATGCAATTCAGAGGAGCTGCAATTCGAATGCTGGCAGAAACATGAAAAAACAGTTATCTGTGAAATTGCATCGGCGAAACGTGATGAACGTTACCCCAATACCTGCATAGTTAGTGACTTGAGTGGAGTGAAGAGGATATACATATGTATGTATGTATACACATAAAGAGATAGATAGAGATAGAAATACAATATATATATGTATATATACATATGTATATGTATACTATATGTACATAAGTATCTAGCACAAAGCTCTTCCGACTTTGTGTGCGCATTTGAGCCTAATTCTCATGTCATGGCAACTAAGCGACTTGAGACACAATGCCAACTGAATCTCAATCTACTGGAATCGTGATCTAGCCGTTGAGGAAGGGGGAAATGGGGTGAGAAGGGGGGGTGAAGATGCACCGCCATTTGGTTGCACTTTTACCTGCACACATAATTCCCACGCCCACAATAAAGTTGACATAGTCTCACAGGAAAAGTTTTACCATGGGCCTTTGCTTTAGTTAGTTCAGTTTGTTAGTTACTCAGTTAGTTAGCCATGGCGAGAGTGGTTTTAAAAAAAATAAATTTTTGAATTATATAGAGTGAAATTTTCTTTATTTTTCCCCTTCTCTTTGATACCGAAATTATTAATTGGCTTAGAAATAATTATTATCATTTCTGTTCAAATTGACTTTAATATAAGTTTAATAATAAGTTGTCTTGAAAAGATCTATTCTATATATTTCTATGCTTGAATCAGCTAACTATATTCTATTATCCATATGGAATTAATAATCTGAAATGGATGTATTATTTTTTTGGATATAAAAAAAAACACAAATTAAAATTATTTTTCTGCCACTTTTAATTCCCTTTGAAATTTGTTAACATATAAAACTTGAAATTGTATTTAATTGCACAAAAATGTAGTAAAATTTGTTTTATTTTTATGTATGCAATTTAACAAATCGATAACTAACTATCGGTTAACTCTAACTAGTAATTAGTTTAACTCTAAAAAAAAAAAACAAAGTTATTTATTTTAAATGCAACAGAAATAATAATAACAATTTTTAAGTCAACTCTCGTATGTGTATGTGCGAATGTGTGTGTGTGTGTGCGGTTGTGGAGAATTTGTGTTAACATTAAAGTTGCGCCTGCTCGGGTAATTACATTGCCAACAACAGCAGCAACAACAACCACAAAAATTCACAGTTGCAGTTTAATGCGCCTAATGAGCGGTTTGTTCTGCAACAACGACAACAACAACTTCAGACATCAGCAACAACAACAATGCGAGCAACTAATTCGCCTAGTTGTTGCCTGTGCCACATTTTTTTACATCACTTGTCTTGGGGGCAAGTTCGTTTCCTAAGTCTTTTGTTTTCTTTGGCGTGGGTAAAAAGTACAAAAAAAAAAAAAATAATACAAACAACAACCGAACAGAAACCGAAATTCAAAACAGCATGCGCTGATTTCTATGGCTACGCCCCACGCCTCTGTCCCACACCCCCTTTGGCCTCACCTCCACTCCCTCCCCCTAATGCTGGGCAAACTGTGCCAGCCAAAAGAGAATTTTCGTTAAGCAAACAAAAATAATAAAAAAATAAAAAATAATAATACAACAAAAACTTCGATTATGACATTGATTATGCAACTTTTATAGGAAGGGCGAAAAAACAAATACAAATACAAATTTTGGTTTCTTCTTTTTCTTTTTTTTGCTTGCTGTCAAATTTTTTTTTATTTTTTGACTGCCCTACGAAAAGTGGCATAGTCACGCTTTCTTTGAAATACAATTTGGAAATCCAAAAATCATTAAAAAACATAGAAAAAAATATATCAGTAGACTGTGCCGATGTTTGTATACCCTTGCAGTTCTTGAGTATAAAAAGCAAAGATTTTCTCATCCACGAAGTATAAACTCGAGTTTCTCCTGTTATAATTTATGCTATTCCAGATTTATATATACAATCATTAACCGATGCCATTGTATCTTACTGCTATGGTCTAAAGATAGTGTTTGATTACTGTTACAAACATATGATCAATTTTATTATGCTTTATGCAAGAGTATTATAAAAAAAAACACACACACATCATAATCAAATTGACATTTGCACTAATTAAAAGTCAAGTGTGAATTAAATTAAATTTACAATCAAAATAAAATTCAAAATTTGTCAAGGGTGACAAAGTTTGCGCTAGTCTCACAGTTTGTATTTTCAAGTGTTAAATAACTGTGACCCATTTATTTACAAATCATAAATATTAATATTTACTTCTCTTCAACTGTTACACCACTTAAATTTCATACTATACTTAAATACAATTAACCAAACTTTATATTTCAATTATCAAACTTAATTTTCAACCGTTAAACTTTAATTTGGTTTATATTCTCTCTTATTTTAATTTTATCTTCTTTCCTTAACTCATTTCTTTTTATTGCATTTTTATATTCTTTTTTGCAAAATTCTTGGAATTTATTTATTTCTTACATAATTCTTTCAGATTTTGATTCTTCAGTTCTTTTTGCTTTTTTCAAAACTTTGTTTTTTTTTATCATGAATATACATATATTTAAAAAAAATTATTCTTGGCTGCTTTAAAACCTCGATATTTCATATAATAAAAGTAATAGTGTAATATTTGTTTTTTTTCAACAAGCAAATATCGTTTAATTATTCTATAAATTCAACATTCCCAAGTTTGTGTAAAAATATAAATAAATTGACCAAAAAAAGAAAAAAATTTAACTTCTGAAAGGGGAGAGTCAATAAGATTAAATTAACACTTAACTTAATGTGCAAAGCTTAGCTGTAAAAGCAAATATTATCTATCGTTAAAATATTGTAGCGGCCTTTCTGCCATAAATTACCTACATACTTATCTATAACCACTTAGCCTATTGACCTATTTTACCTTTAAGCTATTCTCCTTTTTAGCAAATATGACTTTCATTTCCAAGTGGTTGAAGAAATTTTGTTTAAATACTTGTACAACATTTTTTTTTTGTTTGTAAGAAACAAACTTTTACTTAGTAGGAATTTTTTTTATTACTTTTTTTGCAACGAAATTCAAATTCAATATGTTCAAATAATGTGAATGGTGTGTTTTTTTTTGTTTTCTGAAGTTGTTTTTGGGTGTTTAATGACTGTCGACATTTGATGGGACGATACGACTAAGATGGCTATAAAATAAAGCTTAAAGGAAGACCAAAAGCCATCAACAAATACAAATTAAGCAAGTTGCTTGTTGATTACGTGGTGAGAAGGGTTAGGAGCCGTGGAAGGTAAAGAGTAAAAGAGATATAGAGAGAAATCATTACATCATCGTCGTCATTAAAATCGAAGACCCACAAAAGACAATGGGCCAACGCCTTGTCTGGTAGTGGTAAATAACCAGTAAATACTAACTACATGCTACGTACAAGCCCAGAAATTTTTTTAAAATTTTTGTAGTTGTTTTTTTTTTTTGTTGTTTTTTTGTGGCTGACTGCAATAGGATATATGTATGCAATTTGGTCCAAAGAAATAAATATAAAATATATATATATATATTTTTTATTTATGAAGAGGTTTAACTTTACTTTTTCATGTATCCCTTTCCAAATGGATTTATTTAATATAATTATAGTTTATTGGCTATATACCCTTCTTAATATAATCTGCTATATTTATGAAAGAATAAGATCATATATTATATATATATATACATATAAAATACCTTTTCTAGAAATAATTGATTATATAAGCAAATTATTGCTTGTTTTTCTTGCATTAAAACATTTAAAGAAATCTTTTGACTTTCTTGTAAAGAAATTGTAGTATCAAAATGCTAGGGTATCAAAACTTTGGCTTTGTTTTTTTTTTTACCTTATTTATTTAGATTTGAGTACTGTATATATACTTTGTGAAGGGTTGGTTGATTGTGCACCTAAATGCTTGACGCTTGAATGGAGTCATGTGATAGCTAGTATGGTCTTGCAACTGGAACTGGGACTGCTGGGCAATGGGTTGGGAGTGTTGGGGTAGGGTGGGGTGGTGAGGGGAGGGGTTTACCTCTGACGAGTTACTGAATGACTGAGCGATGACTGAGTCTCTGGTGAGGTTTTGCTTGACTTCATTTGCTACCTACTCCGATTGTTGCTTGCAATTAAGGTATGGTTTGGTTTTATTTTGTTTTTGGTTGTTTTTTTTTTTATATTTTTATTAACGCTTGACTGAGTCAAGAGTTTCGGGAGGAGCTATCTTATGGAATATGGGGAAGTGTTTGGCTGTAATCGATCTACGAGTAGCAGGTATAGCGCAAAAAATGCAAAAGAAACGAACCACAAATGGACCTAGTAAGACAAAGTCTCAACTCTGTCGTATGTATTTGTATTGTAATTGGCATAATTGCGTGGCATTAGTTGTTGCATTCAACCGCAGATAATCTGCATATAAAGATATACATATATATATATATATATATATATGTGATCAGTCCCAAAGCCCAGCTAATGTGTCTGTCTGTGTGCGTGTTCATTATTATTATGTCACACTTTTGCTTTTGCGTTTCCTGATGATGATCACAATAAAAAAGAAAACAACAACAACAACAGCAACTGCTCATCATATATATATATACATATATGTATATATGTGATTTGTCTGATCAATGATAATGACAATAATGGTATAAGGTAGGTAATAATAGCTGATTAGTGGACATTATAATGATAGGTTTTCGGCATGTCTATGAGTTGTCATTGATTAAATAAAATAATATATTAAGGTTATTCAAAGGGCAGCTACTGGGAATTTCAATTTGAAATCAAAATGAAATTCTCTATTAAATTTAATGAATAGATCCAAAGAAAGTTTAAACTAAAGAAAACTTCAAATTAACTTTATGTCGATATTTGAAAGTTGTCAGATTTACTTTTTTTTGCTGTTTAAATTAAATTTATAAATCTTTTTTTTTTTGAACACTTTTGAAGATGTTTATTTTTGCTCTTAATGTAAAACAATAAACAAGTAATGGTTATATCTAAACTATATATATATATAGTTGTATATGTATGTATATACATATATACAATTTGTAATGCGTCACGATTTTGTTGTGATATTGAATGTAAGCACAAAATGGCAACTACAAAGCCAAAGAGGTTTGAAATAGAGATTTTAATTACAGGAAGGAAGTATTTCAGGAAATCAGATAATTAAACAAGTTGTATGCAGATATATAGAAATATGTCTTCATATCCATAACTGTTGCAATTCAGACTTTATTTCCATTGTTCAATCCAATTTGAAAAGCCGCAGAACATTCAAAGAAATCAATATAATCAATCAATGCCTAAGCCATTATAAATGATCGTTTCATTTATATGAATTGTAAATATTAAAATATGATTTGCTATAGATGACTAATTTATTGATTCTGAGACCTTCTGTTTGATTGTTAAATCATTTCAATTCCCTTATATATTTGAATAGTTTCAATATCTGATAATCGTCTTAAATTTGTTTGTCCGTTTTTTTGTTTGTTTGTTTGACCTTTTCAATGCCTGCAAATTTGTATTTAAACAAAATAAACAATAAATGAAAACGTGGTCATAAAAAAAATTTGTTTGCCATTTGCCACTCAAGTCAAATCATCAATGACCCACTGACTTGGTTACTTTTATTGTTGTTTGGCTTTTGTTATTGAAAGAATCGATTTACCTCAACTTGATTACAAATTTTGCATGCTCCATAAAAAAAAAAGAAACCAAATGTATCTTTTTTTTGCTCTTTTTCTTTTTTTGTAATCATTTAAAGCAATTAATAATTGTTTGTTCGTTGTGGCGGTAACTTTTCATGTCATAATTTCCTACTTCCGCCATTGAAAAAAATAATTGTATGGAAAATTTTCAAGAATGATTCATGAATTTGTTGTATTTAATAAACATGATTAGCGTTTTTTTTTTCTCCTTTTCTTTTTGTACGTTGTTTTGTTTTGTTTTTTTTTTTTTGGCTAACAAGTGCTGTTAATTGAACAAAAGCCACCCAAAAGTAGACTAGAAATTTCTGTTTGAAATCGAACTCTGGCATTTAAGTATTGCCAAATTATGATAATGTTAATCATGATTTATACATATAGACGTATATATGTAAATGTATATTATGCATATTGTCTATATAGGCAGAACCAGTTGGCTTTAACCTTGAAAAGTTCCCACAGATATAATGTGCAAGGAAATCGGTGAACATACCGAAATTTCTATACTCTTGCAGTTCTAAGACTTCATGCGAGGGTGGTCTAATGAGTTTCTGTGCACAAAATTAGAGTATTGTAATTAAAAATGAATGTTGGGAAATCCTCAGGAAGGAAGTTGAATTTATCTGTTTTCTAAGTTAACTTTTACAACAATTAAGAATATCGACATTAAAAGTCATTGATTTAAAATCAGAATATATATATGTATAGTATATACATATGTATACTATGAAAACCAAGATATATCCTTATGGTTAATGAAAAATTGTATTACCCATTGCAAGAGTATTAAAAATTGTAAAACTACCGAAAAAAGAAGAAAAAAAAACATTTCCCGTTTCGAATGCAATTTCAAGGCGAAACCTTTCAATGTTTTATGTTGTAGGGTTAGTGGGGGGGCGTGGCGATGGTTCGCCCACTGTTTATATTATATATATTTTGTCAAGAAATAACAACAACAGAAAATCCAACTGCATGAAGGTTACATGACAACATGAAGTCGTTGAAGTTTAAGTACAATCAAATTAAAGAGCTCCACCAAAAATAAAAAAACAGAAACTTAAGCGAACAAGAAAAAAATCTCAACAATGTAAATAAACTTCATTAAAATAAATGTTAAAATAAAGATATATACAAATGTGTGTGTGTGTGTGTGTGTATGTGTGTCTGTGTTGTTGCTTTGGTGTGAACTGAAAGAGTTTTTAGTGATGAAATTAAATTAACGTTCAATAGATGATAAAAAAAAAATACATTAACAAGAAAAATTCAAAATCTATTTTGGCACTCAACAAAAAGTATTCGTTTCTCAAGCTTTTAAAAAAATTTGCAAATTTTTTAACAATAAAATAATACAGAAATATAGCAATAAGCTTATATCTTAAAACTTGAACATAAATAAATGAAATTGTTTAAACTAATTTAGAAAAACAGGCAATTTTTTCAACTCTTTTTTTTTTAAATATTAAGTTAACTAAAACTGTTTTTAATTATCAAGCCAACTAGAAATTCTTAAAACTCTTTGAAAAATGTTTAAAAAACTCAATCTATTTTTAAAACATACTTTAAAATGTTTCGAACTCGAAAAGTCATCATAATAATGAAGATTTGTTTATAAATATAATTATTTGAAATATTAGCAATTCCCATTTTTTAAGCAATTTTAAATATATAATTTTTTTCAAAATAATTTAACTTTGTTGATTTGTATAGATACATATAAATACATATATATATATTGATATTATACTGATTCAAATAGTTAATTTTCTTTTCTTTGTTCTTTCAGTTCAAATTAATATTCTTTAGTTAATTGCTGTTATTAAAGGCAATAAAATAATAGTCCTAAATAAGACTTAATTATGGCAACACTGAGCTATGATCATCAATTATTCTTAAGATTCGTTTAGATATCGGTTTTTGTTGCTGGGCTTTTTAATGTTGTTTTATTTTTACTTCTTCTTGTTTCGGCTTAGTGACCATACCAAAAATATCTCTCCCACGCCTCACCTCCCCGGCTCAAGTCATCTCGCTAACCAAATCTCATGTCTTAGTTAATACTGTGAACCTTGTGCCTTAATTAAATTTTAATGCCAACCACTTTCAATTTTGTTTATTTTATTTGTATTTTTCTTTTTTTTTTTGTGTTGTTGGTTTTTCTTCACACAGTACTGTGTATTTAGTTTATTTCACTTTTGTTTTCATTTCAAATAAAGTTTAAAAATATTTCTGGCCATGTCTCCCCGACATGCGACAATTGAAAGTGTTGTCAATTTTTGCAACGACTTTTCACTTTTTCTCCATTGGGCGTCTCTGTCCCTCTCATATCTCATGTTTCTTTTTTAGTTAGTTTTCTTGTCTAGTTTGTTGGCTGTCCAGTTGGAGAGTTTCAGATTTCCGTCATGATTGTCATGCGACATTAATCTTAGTTGTTTGGCTCTTGGCATTATTATGATTATTATTTTTGCATTGTCTTTTTGACGGTCGCCGTCGCCCTGTCAGTTGGTCGGTCGGTTGGCTAGTCGACTTGTCTGTCTGTCTGTTGGTAACTGGTAACCAGTAACCAGTTGACCCTACCCAAGACCCAAGACCCGATCTCTTTAATGGGGTTTTCGTTTCGTTGTTTTCATTTTCATTTTCCAGTTTTGTTTTTTTTATTTTTTATTTTTTTATTTCGCTCTTTTGCCACTTGCAATGTGAAACGAGTTTCAATTTAAGCAAAAAGCCCCCCAAAAAAAAAAAAAAACAAATTAAGCGAAGAAACCTTTTGACAATTTAATGAAATGCGAGAGTTGGGTCAATTATTCCGCAAAAGGAAATAATTTAAGTTTGCTTCCTGGCAAATTTTGCCAGAATTATTTGAGTGTAAATAAAGTGCAGATTGATTGAAGAAAGTATATATATTTATATGATTAAAGTTCGTATATTAGCTTTCTATTAATTTTCTCAGTTCTAATAGAAAAACAAACATTTTTTCAGATGATTTTTAGTTATTAGCGCTTAGATTGATCATGAATCGAAATAAACCCGTCAATATGAAAATATTCTTAGGCAATAACGAAAACTAACCCGTTTTTACCTGGTAAGTGAAATATGAAATTTATTACCAAATATAAATTACAATTGAAGACCAATAACATAATCCGCCCAAAATATTACATTTCTTTTTGGCATTTTGATTAGTAATACTCAAAAAGTAGAGATTCCAGCTGTAATATATTTAAGTTAATTCAAATTTGAATAAAATGTTAACTCGATATTTTCTTGCCTTTTTAACCTGAATATAGTTGTTCAGTTTGAAAATCGATAGTTAAGGTTATAACTATTAATATTTATTCATTTTCCCAAATGAATATCAATTGATTGAATAACAAAATTTAATAATTGTTTGACGAATTAAAAAAAATTTTATTATAGGGAATTCGAAATTTAACAGTTTTTTAAATACCATCAATTGAAATTTTTGTATTTTTATTTCAAATTGATCATATAATTCAATTTTTCATACTTTTCCATTTTTGCATTTTAATTTGCCACATAAATTTGACAATTTTATGAAAGGACATTATTTTTGAATATTTATTACAATATATATGTATATATATATATATGTATATATATGTAAGTTTTGTTGCCCAAGGCGTTAAGCGGTGACTTTACGTGCACTTTTTTTTGGAGGTGGTGGTGGGAGTGAGAGGTGGATAGTGGGGGGTAGGCAATATGTATTTTTATCATTAGAAAGTGAATTGCTCCTGTGTTGCTGCTGTTACTTACTGGTTTATATTTTTTTTTTTTACCTTTCTCTCGGCAAGAAAGAGAGGGATATGCGGAGATAGAGCAAGACAGGCAAATCGTTGCCAAAATCAATTCGTTTTGGTCCCACTTACATCGCTTAGAGACTCTGGAGGCTACCGCAAAAGCCAAAGCCATAGCCATAGAGATTGAAATTTATGAGAGGGAGACCGGGCAACATGATGGCAAATCCAACTGAAACTGGAACCCAAAAACTAAAACTGTAACCGAATCCAAAACTGGACCTCAACCACATGAACAAAATAAATCAAATGCAAATTAACGTAAAATACAAAAATTGAAAATAGAAAAGCGATTTGTAAAAATGTTAGTTTATTTTTTATCATTTTTTTTTCTTTGTCTAGTTATTTAGATTTACAGAGATGCAAAAAAATCAGAGTCATATATATGATATTGAAGAAGTTTGATTTTCTAGTTTTATCCCAATTATGAAAAATTTATTATTAATTATTTATTATTAATTATTAGCTCTGCAAAATTTTGTAATAATAATAATTTGTTATAAATCTCCATTAATTAAACAGAAAACAATAAGCTTATTATGATCGATTATCTTTATTGAGATGTTTTAAGATAATAAACTTTTTTGTGAATTTACTTTCCAATTGTCTGATTCTCACTAAAAACTCAAAGATATAGCAATTTGATTAATCAAAAATTTTGCCTAAATAATAAAGTAATATTTGTGTTTTCTATACTTTCTTTCTTTGGCTTAAGTCTTAAGTATTGAATCTCACCTGTTATCCGTTAAAACGAAACATAATAATAATTTGTGAATATTGTTATTATAAAATACCCTTCATATGTCCAATGTGTGAAATGGGTATATTAGGATTAACAAAATTCTTAATTAGTATCAATTAATGTTTTGTGACAGAGTAAAGCAATCAAAATGAAGTGATAAAAGTGCCAGAGAATGGCAAATATATGATAAACATAGTGAAGGAAGCTGTATATAATATACATATGAAGGAAATGGTGTATAATATATATACATATATATATTTTATGTATATTATGTATATAGTTGACTCAAAAATTAAGATTTTTTAATTATAAACATAATTGTAATTAAATAACTAACAATGAAAAAAGAAAATATTATGCAGATAGGTGAGTGATCTGCTGTTAATAACAGAGGAAGCCAAGTTAACTGACATTTATCGATATGTTTTACATCTGTATCTATGTTTATTCTGTTATTAACAGATATATGCTGCTAAAGTTCCGTTAGATCTAAATCAAGGTACAGGGTATCTTGGAGGCAGTGCATCAATTTACAGAACTAAAAATTTCTTTTGATTTCACACGCGCCTTAATTAAATTGACTGTCTCAGATGCTCTCTCTCTCTATCTCTTTCTCTATTTAAGTTTATCTTTTTTTTTCTTACTGTCCCGTTTTCTCGCACCTGTCCACTTGCTTTGCTTCCTCTTCGTGTCAGTTATGGGGTTTTTTTTTCTGTTTTTTTTTTTGGGTCTTGTGCGTGAGCGTAAGAGTTTTGGGATTCTTTTCACTTTTTTCTTGAGAGTGTGAAATTACAATAACAACAATGGGCCAACTTGTGAGTGACAGCCAAATGGAGGGAGAGATAGACAGACAGAGAGGGATAGACAGATAGAGAGAGAGAGAGAGAGATGATGATGATGGAGTTAAAGAGGGAGAGATAGAAACTGCATTGTTCGATTTAACTTTCACTGATTGCCCGTTGACAATGCCGCATGACGGCAAAGACGCAGACCCAGACAATGTTGCAGGTGTAGGTCGTTTTATACATATAGTACGAATGTATGTATGTATATGTATGTATGTATGTGTATCTGTTGGCATACAAAAAACTATTAGCAAGTACCAGCAAGTGATTGCTCCACCCTCCGTTGTCTCCCCAATGTTGTTTTCATTAAAAAGGCGCGCAAATTCCATTTACTTTCTATATGGAAATATGTACAGGTTACTTTTTTTTTCTTGTTATTTTTGTGCAGATTTTGCCAAGCTTAGAAAGTTTACACCCAGAAAGTTAACGCCCCACAAAATAAAAAAAAAAAAAATGTGAAGAAGAATTACACGGCACGGAAGTTTTAGTTGAGGTCTTGTTAACTCTTCTGCCTAACTAACTACCACCTGTAATTTTAATATTAATTTAAATCATTACTCATTTTGTTTTTTTGTACTTTTAATTAGGGTTTTACTTTGCAACAAAATTTTGCAAGGGCTATTTGGGCTATATTATAGGGCCCCGCATATCGGTGTCTTTATCAGATCAAATTAATTGAAGGTGAACGGAAATGTGAGCTAATTTCTGTATGATTAATGCCTTTTTTTCTTTATTTTCTGTATATATGTATGTATGTATGTATGTATGTATCTATATATGTAGGTATGTGTGTGGCACGTTTTCGGCAAAAAAAAAGAAGGTGATTTACTTGTATAATTAATTAAATGCAGCATCGGTTGTTAAAACAAAACGGCTACAAAAGAGTTTCTTGACCTTCATGGTTAAGTTTTCCCTTGTTATTGTTGTTGTTGTTTTTTGTTTGTCTTATGCGCAACAAGCAAATTCATAACTCACGACTTTCGCGACAAATTTTCACCTATAACTCATATAAATGGTAACGAAACAAAAACAACAAAAATGTAAAAAATCGTTAAAAAAAGAAGTAAAAACAAATTAAAAAGAAACAGCCAAACCTCTTAACCAGTTTGTGTTGACCAAACGAAAGAGTTTTCAAGTGATATACCCTCTTAACCGGGTTGTTAGGCTCTTTCAAATCGTTTCATCGATTCGTTTATGAATTATGTGAAACACTTGTGTAATTGCAATTAAAAAAGAATGAACCTTTGTTTTTTATATAATAAGCATTCCATTTATAAAGTGGTCTTAAAACGCTTAACTTAAAGCAAACACTTAGAAAACGAAAACTACCAACTTAATTTTTATATTTCAAGCACAATGAAAATATTGCAAAATATTTAAATCTCTCATAAATCATTTGTAAATCACAATTATAATTCATTTATAGGTAAACATTAAGGAAACTTCAATTTTATATTTTATCTTAAATTTTTTTCGCAAGTCTATTTTAAATCCGAAAATTCTACATAAATCAAACATTTAACCTTTTTTCTATTTGAGAAAATGTTTTTAAACTCATTTTAAAAAGCGACAGCGTCAAGAATATAAAATATTGTAGTAGTAAATGAATTGTTAGATCCTAAATAAATCAACTTCATCATTCAAAACAATGAAATTTTTTTAAAATAAAATGGTCCTTTAAATTGAATTAATTGAAGTGGGCACAAAATTTAAAAAATTGGACAGGTTTTTCTATTAGAAAAACTTTTTTTTTGTTATGAAAAATTATGTGGAAAATAGATTAAATTAATTTTATTTCTACATTTGATATGTGTAATAAATTTTTAATTTAAAGCTAAAGTTGTTTTTATTTGGTATACATAAATGACTCAAAAAATAACATAATGATTACATTTTTTCTATAATTTTTTTAAGTTAAATTGGATAGATAAAATTAAAGATTATGTTCCGAAAGTGAAAACCTAATTTAACTTGGCATTAACTACTCTAATTATACTATTTTATAAAGTAAAATGATTAAAAAAAGTTAAGCTGAAATTAAAGCCTTTTTGTTCTTCTTTTCTGAACAGATTTAAAAAGATTAACGAACTCCTGATAAAAAAAAAAACATTTTTGTTCATCACACATATTTAAGAAAGTATTTGGAAAATCACGATTGCAATTTTTTATTTGGTTTTGTTTGTCTACACTGACACGTCAGTCATCTTCAATCAGAAAACTTGTTGAGCCAGATTTTGGTCATGCAAAAATCACTTGTTCGTATGATTTATTTGACATTTGGCTATATTGCAGAAAGCCAGTTGCCGCCTCTTTTACCCCAACTTTCCGTGTGTGTGTGTACGTGTGTGTTTGTGTGTAATGGCAATAAAAATAATAATAATGAAAATTGCATACGGCAAAGGCATCAAACTGCATCAAACTGCAACCGACTGCAATTTCCACTGTGGCATAAAATTCCAAGCGATGTCAAGCGGAGCGCAGCTAAAAGACAACGCGTTGGAACGATGGAGAGAGAGGTAGAGTGATGGTCTGGGATGGGTTGAGATGATGATGAAAAAAATAAAGAAAAACTTCAAATGTTGGGAAACTTGTTTCGTCTCTGGGTGCAAAAGAAAATGTTGATAAAAAAAAAAATAAATAAATAAATAACGAAAACGAAAACTAAAACAGAACAAAACCAAAGACCAAGAAACGTAACCAAGAAGAATTTTCCTAGACCGGTCAACATCTTGATTCTGTTGCTATGTACATAGATAAAAGGGGGTGGGTTCGGGATGGTATATGAGGGGATAGGAAAGGGGGACTAGAACTTGCTTCTAAACTTGATTTCTTTCCTCTTTCTGGCACCATCCACACCATCCAGCATCCGTATCAAGACTCTCTGTCTCGCTCTATCTCTGTGGGGCCTGCTGGGTGAATGGTCAAGTCATAAATATAAATAACTAAAGACAAAAAAAAAAAAAAAAGATAAATATAATCGCTAAAAAAAACTGCAAAATCTTTGCAAAATTTTAGTTGCCAAATAGCAGATGATGTGGGCTTAATTAACTTTACACATGCTGTTGCGGCTACTGCCAAGATCTGAAACTCGAAACGTTAATGGGTTTCCGTGTGGCCCCCCCCTTCCACCCCCATCCCATCGTAGCCTTTAGCTTCTTTAAGTGGAGATTTTAAATCGAACTAGGATCAATGGAAATTTTCATAATATATCAATATGAAAGTAGCTGACAAATTTTTTTATGTTCTTTATATATATACATTTATATTTTTAATGGTAGATTCAGTAGTTTTTTTGATATATATTGATTTCAAAACTTCTCGAAGATTTACTTTCTAACTTACCCAAATCATAAGTTAACAGTTGCAACTTTGTGCACTTTCCAACACACAACAATTTAAGGCAACCAAAATTTTGGCAATTGTCAACACTGACAATTTATTTTTTATACAATTTTCGATTTGTTTTAATGTAAATTTTGCACAATAACAAAAACAACAAACAAGAAGAGATTAATTTCTTTAAAGTTATGCTCTTTGAAAGTTCTTTTATATATGTAATGGATATGTATGTATGTCTTTATATATATGTATGTATGTATATATGTAATAGATACGTGTATAGTGTAGAAAAACAACCAACTTCCACGAGACGCGCGAAGAAACTAACAATAACAAAAACCACAAACACCGTTCGCTCTGCATTCAAGAAGTGGAAGACACCGCTCGAAAACCGGTTAACAACTAAGCGAACAGAAAAACTAAAGCTAAATTTAAAGATCTATCCGTTGTCCATAATAAATAATTATGTTCGACACCAAAGGCAATCCATGAATATAGTAAATACATATATTTCTTTTAATATGAATCCACAAATCTTTATTGCTAAAAATATCTATAAAATTATAATAATATATATAGTTGATACACATCTGTATATCGAATATGTGTATTAATATTGACATGTTTAATTGAAATATTAAATAAATCTCTAATAAAATTATAACTAGAAAATCATTATAATTATTTATTCATATATTGTTTTTATCATTGCTTTAAAACATATAAGTTAAATAATATTAATAATAAGTAAAATTATATAAGTAAAATAAAGCTATATATTTTATAAAATACAATATATGTATATTGTAGTAACACATATAGTGATGAAAGTTAATGAAAAGAAAAACAATTGTGTATATTGAAAAATGTTTTTAATCTTTTTCGCTTAATTGACAAATTGGAAAACATTTTTAGTTTAAAAGCAAAATACATATGTGAATATAATTTGAATGTTTCTTCTTTCCAGAAACTTCATAAAATATTTGGCATGTGCAAATAATTAAGGAAGTTTTTCTATTTAAATTTGGATTCTTTCTATTTTATTTAAATACTTTGAATCAGAAATTTGTTAGCATTTTACTATTTCTCCAAAGATGAAAATATATTATCCATTTGTCAGCTTCTTAGCAGAATAGTTAATTTATTTTTTGAAAATTAATAAAATATTTATAAAACCGTTGTAGACGATATTGTTAACATTTTCGTTTATCGTATTTTTTATATCGTATTTGCTTCCAATTGGTTTGAAACTTGAATTTCAGTTTGCTTTAGGAGAGCGCTAGATGGCGATATTCAGGTCAGCTGTTGCCGCTAGTGGCGCTGTCAGCAATTTTCATAGCGTGCATTTTGGGATGTTTGTTGCATCAGTCGAAATATTTATAAAGATTCTTTAAATTAAATCATTCTTATCAATTAATTATATTGTCACTAGTATTTATTCTTAAAAGTAGTCACTTAAGTATTTTAATGTAAAAAAATTTGTACTATTTGTACTAATATTTTAATCTTTTTCTTTCATTTTTATTGTCATTTGGCAACAATTTTTTTGACTGTTTTTCATTTTGAAATAATTAGTTATTAAAAATATTAAGTGGTAGTAAAATAAAAGTAAGCAACAACTGTTTACTCTTAAATTGGCATTTATTATGACAAATTTGCTTGAACACAAGTGTTTTGGAAGGTTATTGATTTTCAACTGAAAAACGTAAACAAGTTTAGTTCAATACTTAAAACTTTGGTATAAACCTAGAAATAAAATTTAAAAGTTTATGTTTTCGTTATGGTTGTTTAACTTCAAGGATTATGATCAGTTGGCATGTTTTAAAAAGATTTAAATTAAATAATTTGAAAGAGTTAACTCTTTCTAAGTTAAAATCTGAAAGCCAATGATGTTGAAGGATTGAAAGCCAATCTAAAAAATGGCTGGCACTAGGTGAGGTCAAAATGAGCCTTTTCCACTGTATTTTAGAGTTCATAGAGATAAAATCCAGTTTACCAAAAATGTAGGTCCGAAAATCCTGGATTCCCAGCGAAAATGTCCAAAGTTTATCCTAACACAGGTATCATAAATCGATATAGAACTCGATATAAATGATTAAGCATCAAATTAAAAAATTGTTTGTCTAGAAAGGATTGGGCAACAAATATTTGAAATAAAAACTGCCCTACAGAATAATCTATTTCAATAATCTAGAATAATCTATCTGAAATTAGTTTTTTTATACAGAATTCGGCTAAGTTTGTTTTATTAAAGATATAAAGAATAAAGTAAACAAATTAAGCGTAAAGGAATGTAGTTAAATTTTTTTTATTTACAATTCGTTTATCAAATGTACTCGGAAGATGATTTTTTGATTTATTTAGTTTCTCGATTACTCATTCAACATTCATTCAACACATTTCCCGGTATTAAATAGAAATATTTTGAAATCTGTTTTCTGATGAAATAAAATGCAATTATGATTTCATTTGCAGTTTCCACTTTCCGCTAAAATAATATTTTCATTTTTGCAACTATTTTTAACTTTCGTCATGAAAATGATAAAAGTTTTAGTTCAACATTTTTCGCTCAAATGCTTCGACTTTTCATACATATGTAAGCTCATATACATAGTATGAGTATATACATATATACATATATACGAGGGTTGATTAATAAATTCATTTTTTATAATTAAAGATTTTCAAATATTTATTTCATGCAAGAGTCTTTTTAGAAAAAAAAAGGAAATGCTGCAAAAATTAACATTAATATAAAAATATAGTTAGAAATTCTTATCAATCGGCCCTCGTACAAGGGTGCATGTGTATGCATGTGTATATAGATATAAATTGTAGAAATTGTATCTGCTAGTAGTCATTCCTTTTTGTTCCAAGTTCAAAATTAATGCCGGAAGTGCTTTTCGCATGCAAATGCGAACAGAATGATCCTTGGATTCCATTGGAGGATGTGCGGGTGATGCGGCCGGGGACCTGATAAACGAACGTGAACATTTTTTGACAGTTGTGCGTATACATCTTGAAATGTTTTAATTTGCTTGCGAATCGATTTAAAGTCCAAACCAAACCACACCAACAGAAAAAACAAAAAAAAAATATATATATATACGTAAAGAGTATAAAAAAAAATAAAGGAAAAACGGAAAGAAACGTTGAGCAAATGGAAACGAAATGTAGCCGATGCGGCAACATCGTTGCGTATGATTTATGAATGACATTTCAGCTTTTTTTCTGATACCCTTACCACACGTCGAGTAATATGAAATTGATGCATTATTACAAGATAAAGCATTTGCATTAGAACTAGTTGTTCTATGTAATCGACTAGCCGAAATAATAATTTCCCAATATTCTTAAAAAAAAATTCTTCTTTAGTTAATAGTTGAACAAAAATCCATCTCATCCATTTTAAATATAACTTATTATATATAAATATATTATATTTATTAATATATCAATCCGGTTCTCTGTTGAATATATTTGTAAGCAACTATTTAAGTAGATTGGCTAATAAAAACTACTTTAAGAAGCCCGGAACCGAAGCACCCTAATTTATCTATTTATAGTAATTGGTATTATATATATGACTTTGGTATATATCGAATTTCGCCAGATAAATACATATACATAATATTATATGATACCTTTTATTCCTTAAAAATGATCAAATGTTTATATTGTAATATTATATTTATCTATTAGCCAAATCAGATTATCCTTAAACCAAATTTTTAATATCTTAAATTGATTTTTTTTAATATATCCTTACTGAAACTGAAATTGAAATAATTGAAAACTTTAAAAATTCTTAGAATATTTTTTTGCTTAAACAATTTTGCTTTAGTATTATTGTCGAGTGATTTGAAATGTTAAATATATACATATAAAAAGAAGGCAAAATCAAAATTCAGTTGATATAAAATAAAAATGAATAATTAATTCATTAATTCTATCAATTTTATTTATACAAACTTATACAACGAATTTGTTATTAATTGCTTCTTTTGTCAATCTAAAACTTAGTTAAACATATATTGCAACTGAAAATATTTTTCAAAAATTGTTTTTAAGTTAATGAAATGTTTTGAAAAATTCTGTTTAAGAAAATTATTTCATTTGCTGAAAGATTTAGGTTTTTGTTTTTATATTTTTGTCTAATGCTTTGTAGAGTATTGCAAAGTTGATTTGGGTATATCGATATTGAAGATGCAACCATATCTCTGTAGCTCACACTATGTTGTTTTCCTTTTGGCCTTTTGTGGAGCAGCGCGAATTAGCCAAAAGCCGTTGCCAATGCCCAATCCATGGAGTGTTTACCTTTAAAGCGTTGCAAGCTCGCCATTTTTTCTTTTTTTCTTCTTTTGGTTGCAGTCTCGCTTTTGATTCATCTTTTATTTCTTCTTTTTTTCCATCGTTTTTTATTCTCTCGTTTTTCCATTTTTTTTTTGTGTGCTTTTGCTGTGGTCCATGCAATTCCATATCATATTTTTGCATTGACCCCAGACTGGGACAGTGCAAAGCGAAAAGGCGAAGCGGCTCTCGTTTTTTCTTTCACTTTTTTTTTTTTTGCTTTTAGTCTCTTCATTCCTTTTGGTTTTGGTTTTTTTTCTTTTTTTTTTTTGCATTTTTGCTCTTGGCGTTTATAGATTGAGTACTTTATCAAAAAAACGAGACATCAAAGCGTATATCATGTCAGCTGCAGACGCACTACAGAGGGTCCTATTGAGAGGGAGCAGAGGGGTATTGGTTGGGTGGAGAAAGGGGTTCTTTTTTTTTTTTTTAGCTATGGCGAGGGCCCATTATACGCATTTGCATGCGATTGGAGTTTTTGGTCATAACTTAGCCAATGGATCCCTTTTGGCTAGGGCGCCATTTTGTTTATCTTTGTCGCTTAGTTTTGCAACAGGCCAGAAAGCCAACTATCACTCTACCCCTACTCTCCCCCCCTCTAGACCATTGTATTATTACTACTACTACGTTAACTACTTTAAGCCTCTTTCCCTTTACTTCCACCACATTTGATTTTACTGTGTGGGCAGTCGATGATATTGAGTCTCCTTTAGTCTCGTTTCGTTTGTGTTGTTATCACATTTGAAATATCTCGATAAATGACGCAAAAGCAGACTGAAAAAAAAAAAAAAAAAAACGGAGACTGCTCCCCAATTCTTGATTTGGATCTTTCGATGGATCATGGTACATTAGGTTTTATTTTTTTTTTTTTGCTTTATGAATGAAACTCAATTGTGTGTTGTGTGTTTGCTCTTCTTATGCATCTTGTGGGGAATACTTACAGTTTTGATTGCATATGAAACGACCTGATTATTATTTGACTAACCTATTTCATCTCTTTATATTGAGTGTCTACTGTGTGTGTGTGCGTGTGTGTATTCGTGGGTGTTAAATCAGTTGCAACGGAAAGAAGATTCCACTTAATTAAAGGTAAACCATATAAGTTAAGCAACAGTATAATTAAAATGCATATATACATACATATACTATATATATAAATATATAATTAAAATGCATATATACATATACTATATATATATACATATAGATTTTGTGTCATTTAAAGTTAATTCTTTAATGCTAATTTAAAACACTAAACACTTTTCTAGTCTATTTTTAAAATTAAAAACTTTGTTTTGTTAAACAAGTTGAATGCAGAAAAATGTTGAAACGATTTAAACAAATATAAACTTGAAGAAAATTTCCTATTAACATAAAGGATACAATATTTTCTAAATACGATAAATATTAATTAGCTTTTAAATAGTCAATTATTTTGTAGTTTATATTTAAACTTTTTATTTAATAATAGTTTAACATTTAACAATACGATTAGAAACACAAAGAAAAAAACAAGCCATAACAAAATAAAATTTCAATATTAAAAATAATTAACAATCAGTAATATTAATTATAATTTTAGTTCTGAGGATTTCATTGTTTCTATTTTGAATCGAATCTCTTGAATTTAAAATTACTTTTAATTTGCTATTTTTGAAAAAGAAAACTATTCAGATTGAAAGCTTTTTTTGATTAATTTTCAGTATGAAATGCAAAATATTTAAATCATTTCCGTTTAAAGTGATATATTTTTTTGGCCAAAAGCGAATATGATGATGTTTGTGGGTGGGAGGGGGGAATGGAGGATGTGCACCTTTCTTACGCCTGTCGCTTTTGATAAATTTGAGTTTTTTTTTTCTTATGTTTGTTGGCCAAGAAAAATAACTTGTTGTGATAATTTTGCTGGTGAATTTGTTGGGCAAATATCAAAATAAAATTAATTTTTTTTCAGCTTTCTGCATTCGCGAGATCCTTCTTTTGCCTTTTCTTTAGGCCTTATGTTTCCTTTTTTGTACCTTTTTGGTTTCTTCGGATGCCTTTTGGTTTTTTTTATATTTATTTTTCTCTCAGTCTCAGTTTTGTGAATGAATTCGAATTGAAGTCAGAGTGGAAGTTGGAGTTGGAGTCGTCGTTGTCTTCGTTGCACCGGAAATTGAAATTTTAAAAGTTTTGACGTTTGCTTAGTTTTTTTTTCTCTCTCCCTCTCTCTCTCTCTCTGTTGTTTATTTATGCAAACAAAAAATACATTTAAATTGCTGTGACCATAACACGAGCCAGTCCGGTCCGGTCTGGTTTGGTCCGTTTCCATACACCTTGCCCCAACCCTGTTGCCATTCAACATCATTCTGTTAAAAGAGATGGGCAAAAAAAAAAAAAAAAAAATTAACAAAATATTAATTGGCTGACTGACTCTGTGATGTGATTCCGTTGCATACATCTGCCTATACAGATACATAGATATATATACATATATATATATAAACATGTTTGTATCTACACACATATCTGTCCATATGTCACTCCAGGCTGTCCATTTTGTCTATGCTGTCGCTCTGCGGTTGTCTACATAACGTTTTCCGTTTCCGTTTAACGCCCATCACAATTTGCATAGAACAATTTATATCTGATTTTGTCGGTGTCCATCAAATTTATTCTCTTAACCATGCTTGCCCATATATGTACATACATATTTGTATCTATAGATACCCAAATAAATGCGTTTATTAGAGCAAAAAAATATAAAAAAGAATAAAAACATTAAAATATTAAGGATAAAACTTTTAAATTATATATTGTTAATTTGGATAAAGTTAACTATGCAAACCAAAAGTTGGTCGTTAAAAAAAAATAAACACTCACAAATTTAGTTGTCTTAAATCAGATTCAATTCGTCAATATATCTTGAGAAATGAATCAATATCAATGATAATTAATCAACCAAGTTATTTTTCATAACTCTATTTTATCTATGATATAAATTATACTTGATATATCTAAATACAACAGTATGCAAAATATATTAAAAAGTTTACACTATATAAATAATTAAAAAGATTATATAATTCAAATCAATTTTTTAATTGAATATCTTCATTGCAAATTCGTTTATAATTTGAAATCAAATTGAATATATTTATTTAAAAGTTATAGGAATGAATGACATCAAAAAATGACTTTACTAACTAATTATTTTTCGTTCAAGAAGTGTAAAACCGCTTAAATTTAAATCAAAACTAATAACATACATATATGGAAAGGACTTATGAAAATATTATATAAATTATTAAAATTATTTTGAAAAAGCAAAAGATACATTTGGATCTTTTTATTAAAGATTGCAATTTTTATATACATAGATTAAATTCTTCAAATAACTAATTTATAATTGAACGGATATGGGAAAAGTCTATCTTTATAGCTGGCTTGTACACAAACAGGAAAAGGATACATTTTTACATGAATAGATAATGTAGTTGTACAAAACTACTATATATACAAATGTATATATATATACATATATATGTATGTATGTATGTATATATACAAATATCCATTATCATTGACTTTCCCCTACCACACCTCCAACTGTTGAGTGATTTTCTGTAATGTCTATATAAAAATATTTTCTATTTTAATTTAAATACATATTTTTATGTCCCGTTGTTGTTGTATTTGCAAAATTCGACGAGTCTGCTGTATGTATATATACATATATGATTATATATATATATATACATATATCTGTGCACGTATGCAGCAAAAATTTATTTTAATTTTCAATAAAAATGCAAATATTTTATTTATAATTTTTGTGCAATTTTTTCAGTCATCAGTTTTTTATTTTTTTTTTGTTTGTTTGTTGTTGTTATTGCTCTCATCATCATCATTCACACACACATGCTGATGATGGTATATGTGTGTGTGTATCCATATACACAACAATATAAATAAAATAGAATATTTGCTGATAAAAACCCAGTCAACATTTTGCTTTATAAACATTTTTTACAATACTTTTCAAGCATAAATACAAAAATTGTTCACTGGGTTCGAGTTTGATTTGCTGGCGACAATTTGGCGCTGAAAAGTGACAAGCCGTCAGAATGACAAAGTGACGAAACAGAAGCATTGACAAGCAGACTTGTTTAACATATTTTTATGTATCGTTGCAGGGTATTTTTAATATAGACATACTCTATATATATTTAGCTAAGTCCACGCTTGATACACCTAAATCGGTTTCCATTTAAATTTATTTTGATCTATTATTAAATACTAAAACTAAATAAATACTAACTAAATAATAAATTTACTATGAATGAAGCAATTTTGCTTGATTGGAATAATTTTGAAATAGATGTAAAGAATAAAGATATTACAAATTATTAAGTTATTTTTGTAGTTCTCAGTTTTATTTAGTATACAGAATAAAAATATATATACATGTATATATTACTTTCTATTAACATAATTATGGAAAAAAAAACTAGTTTCAAGTTAAGTCCAATAACATTTTTCTTTTATGCCTTAGTTAACTTATTTTCAAATAAAATATAAAAAAAGTAGCCAAGTAGTCAAAGAAAAACTAATAATGTCAATTATACAATATAGAAATAAACCATATAACAAAATATGTAAACTTTCAAAATACTTATCATAAATATTTAGTAGAAATTTATAAAGGTTTTTTACTTGCTGTTACCAAGTTTTTCATTCGTATGGCTGATATAGTTAATTATCTTTTTAATGCACTATATAAACTGTAGTCATCTTATATATGTATATTATTTATAATTATATTATTTTGTTCCAGCATCAAATTTGACTTTTTGAAATGATGCTAGGTATCAGATAATTCGCGTTTTATCTTTGTCTATGTTAATATTGGTTGATTATTTATTCATATACATATATACATATATATATATATATATATTACTGTTTGCCCGAATTAGTTTAGTTGTTTCGGTTGGTTTCATGAGTTTGGTTCATTTGGTTCCGTTTCACTCTATTTTTGTTTTCCCTATTTCGTTTCCTTTTTTTTTCTTTTTTTTTTTTTGGTGGAGGTCGTGAGGATAATTTTGTGTGGACTCCGTCCATTGGGTTTTGCCTGAATTTTGCATATTTTTCGCGCACTAAACTGTCAGTTGCAGTTTAGTTTGGCTCTGTTTGGGCCTAGGAAAGAATTTTTTATATATTTTATTTAGTCACTTTCATGCAGGAAATTATCAAAATGCAATTTTAAATTAATTCCCATATATGCATTTATTTCGATTAAAACAAAAAAATATATACATACATATATAAAAAAGAAAACAAATATGAATATATTCTTTTGGCATTTGCCTGCAGGTTAATCAGAAAAACTTTATCAAAGGAATTACAGAAGAAAAAAATTGTACTAAGAACAATAAATAAATAATAAAATTATGTAAAAAAAAAAAAAATTGTGACAATCATTAAACATTAATTTGATAAAAAGCAACAATTTTCAATTACATTGATTGCGTTTTTCTTTTGCCTTTTCACAAACAAAAAAGAAAAAATGTTGGAATTATCGGATATTAAAATTCCATTTCATTAAGAAATATTTAAAAGTATTATATATAATTACATAAATGGTAGCCAAACTATTTTCGAACTACATATATTTAAATGTATATATGTAGAATTATTATTTATTAAACAATAAATTTATTGAATATTTTATAGATTCATAATAATTTTCTTTTAGTTAATTTTTAAATAAATTGTAAAAAATATAATTTGTAAATTTGTCTTTTGTTAACTATTGAATATAATTGAATCAGACATCTTGAAAGATAAAAATATATTTTTCATATATCATAAATAATATTTGTCTTACAGTTTTTGTTTCGTTTCTTTTAGAAACCTAAATTGGAAATGCATTCTAATTTTTAAAATTAATCAAAATTCTTTTTTAAATCTAACTTCTTTATTCATTTGCTGCTCTTATTTATTGATTCGCACATCCATATACATATATAGTATATATATATTTACCAGTTGTTTATGAATGAATTTTTTGATTTGAAAAGAAAAAGTCAGACTTTGTCATTGACCTGTAAGTAGGTGAAAAAAAAAAATGAAAATAAAATCATATAAGCGATTTAAAAATATCTAAGGAAACATATGCGAAACTCAGATCGATCTGAGGGGATGGATAAGGTGCAAGAAGGAGTGGATTTAGTGGCAAAGCCGACAGCTTAGTGTGAGGCCCATTCACAACAGCTAGCAGCTGTGAAATTGCACTTTGTACCTGTAATTGTAACCGCAAATATAGATAAAACGAAACGACTTAAAAATACCCTGCAAGTGTATCTTAAATAAACCTTTACATAAATAAATAACTCTAATTTCATTTAACTAAATTTATTATTTAATATGCGAAATATAATCTTAATTATATAAAATCATCTGTTTTGAACATACCAATATATACTTGATTCACTCAAATTACAGGGTATATTAAGTATGAAAGGAGTGAAAGAGAGATTGTATAGCATAAAAGAGAGGTAGACAAAGATCATTGCTGGGACAAGTGTCAACCGTGATTTGCATACAATGGAAGCCCAAATTCAGTCTCAACATGGGACTTGGTTTTTTGGGATTTTTCATGCGCGTGCGGCTCATCATCATCATTTGTCGTCTGGTCCAGCACCAGCCACCAGCCACCACCATCATCTGACCTGACCTGAACCCCATGCCGGTTGACAGTTGAGCCTTATCTTAAATTTAAATCACAAAACTGCCACCGTTTTACTTTCATTATGAGCCCAAAACGTAATGCGGTATAAGGTTTATATGTATGTATGTACATACAAATACATACATATATATGTATGTATATATGTAATTCGTTTTTGTATTCTTAAGTCTGTTCAATTGCGATTTCTACCTGATGGTTCAGTTGGTCATGGATTGTTGCTCAATTTTTTTCTTTTTTTTTTAAATGACTTTTTGTTGGCAATTTTCAGATTAAGCGAAAAGTAATTAAATCATGGATTTATTAAACTTTCCTAATAGAACTTTAGCTATTTTATAATAGATTTAATTATATTAATTTATTAAATTTGAAGAGATTCTAAATAGGTTTATTAAATTCATAGTGAATCACTTTAAATCGTTTTAGCATTTTAGTATATTTTTTATATCCTTGCAGAGGGTAAAAAAAATTGGTCGAATGTTTATTTTTACTTTATTATAAATTATTTTGGTTATAATTTAGTTTAAGAGAGACTTCTTTATTTATGGAAACAGTTAATCAAACTGATTAGATTAAATATGAAATTGGAAAATTCGCTGAACTTACAAAATATATTTAATTTTGAATTTTAAGGATATTTTGTTAATGGTTTTAGGATAATTTAGTTATTATAAAATCACTGTGAACCAAGAAAATAATTTTTCTAGTCTAGCTTAAGCTTCTTGACATTTCTGATTAGTTTGTTTTAATTAGAGCATAGTTTTTTTATTTTATTTTTATTTTTAGCATTGATTTAATCATTTTCCATATGGTTGTCTCAAGAATTTGTGCGACAAATTCTCCATACGTTCGCTTGAAGCAATGTAAATGTGAAACTGGCAGTGGGAAGGACAGGAGGAGGGGTGGGAGACATCTTGTGTACTAGAGGGAAAATGGTGTTAGAAGCAAGTAGAAGCCGTGTGTCAGTGTCGTATGTCAAGTGTCGACGACTTGTGACGGACACAAGTGTCAAAGTATCTGGCTTTACGGTGGCGGTTGGTTGATGGTTAGCGGGAGAAAGGACTTCTATGTCTGAGGCTCCTGTCCTGTTCTGTCTTGTGTCCTGTAACTTGTGTCTCCTGGCAATAGTTACAGGTCACCGCCCATTTACGGGTGTAGAACGATTGGGTAGAAGTGGGGGGTATTTGGGGTTGGATTGGTAACTGTGTGGAAACTGGCTACTGACCATGGTAACGCAAATGGCAATGGCCACGCACACGAGCGCAAATAATCATAATAAAGGACAAGTGAGGATATGTCAGAAGAAGGCGGCAGGTCCTGCCAGGCCATAGGAAAATCTTATTTCACGCTGTAAACCACAAGGGAACGTGCCAAACACCGCAAGCAATAAATGAGACAAGAGATGGCGATGAGCAGAAAAATTGCCAGAGAGCTACGATACAGTAGAAGGGAAAGGCAGAGAGGGAGACAGAGAGAATGAGAGAGAGATAGAGATAGAGAGAGAGAGACAGAGTAAGATAGGGAGTGAGTAAATGAGAGGATGTACAGGACGAAACATGGTGACATTGTAATAATTATGCCAAAGATTATCCTTAGACCCTGACACACGCACACACACACACACACACACACACACACACACACACACACACAGACACACACAAACACCGAAAACGACACCGACACCGATACAGATGAGCGAAAGAGATGGCTAGTGGGTGTGAGTGCAGAGATGATGGTGAGGGGCGGCGACTGTTTTGCCGCAGGATATGAGCTGGGCAGGACAACGCCAACGACTATGACATTGACGACATTGTGAGCCGCGAGCAAGCGCGTTAAGTAGATGAGCTTCAATTTGTTTGCCTCCTGCTGTCGCTGCCCGTTAGTCCTTCAATCCCGTTCCTGACTCTCAGAGTCCGTCCACAATGTCGTTTTCGTCGTCATCGTCGTCGTCGTCGTCGTCGTGGTGGTCGTCCTGTCGGATATCCTGTAACCAGATTTGCTCTATGTGATTAAGTAAGTCATTGAGATGGCCTCGTCTCCGATAAGCCCTTACCCAGAGCTCAAACCCATCCTTGTCGTTGCTATTGCTGTTGTTGTTATTGTTGTTGTTGCTGTTGTCACGCTTGTAAATTGTTGTCCTTGCTGATGATGATGATGATGATCATGATGATGCCTGCGCCGCTACCTTCACCTCTGCCATCGCCCACCCTTAGCGCTTTTATCGTCTTTGCATCTTAAAGTCAACAAAACTAATGAAAAAAGGCAACACAAAAAAATAAATAAAAAAAAAAGTTGAAGGAAAAAAATTGAAATAGATTTTTTTGGAAGTTTTTTGCTTCCAGATTTCTTTTTTTCACTCTCTCTCTCTTTTTGGGCCACGTTGCCAGGGCTAATTAACAAGACAACCAAAAAGTAAAAAAGAAAGTAACATAAAACAAAAACATTTACCAAATCACAGTGGAATAAAATATCTACATTTAGGCACCAATAAAGAAATGACAAAAAAAAAAAAAGAAATACCTTGTGCAATATTATAGATATAAATATGTATATATATTTTTAAGAAATTTATATATACTATTTTGTTGCTTTTAAAATCTAGAAATTTAGTCTCTTAAGATAATTAAAATGATTTATTGCTTTAGTCCGATCAATTTAATAATTTATAGACTTGTTATGTAGGAAATAATGCTTTTTTTTCTTCTATATATTTCTATATATATGTATCTATCTGATCTGCATTGTGAGTATTCATATATTTGATTTTTTAATGTTAGATCACAAATTTCATATCATAGTCAGAATTCATGTGAAAAACTTGGTAAAATTTACAAAGGAAGGAAGTATTATCAATATATGAGATATAGTACTATATATATGATACATATGTATTTTCTTGATTAGCTCTATATAGTTTTTGTCAAATAATTTAATTAAAATTTAATGTTAAAATTTAATGTTAAAATTTAATGTTAAAATTTAATGTTAAAATTTAATGTTAAAATTTAATGTTAAAATTTAATGTTAAAATTTAATTTGATATTTTGCTTAAATTTATGCTTTAACATTTTGCTCCACTGTGTTTTGTTAACCCGCACACGAATTTCGCGACATTGTGGGCGTGGTGTGGTATGTGGTGTGTGGCTGTGAGTGTAAGTGTATGTATGTGTGTGTGTGTGTGTGTGTGTGTGTGTGTACTCGTGACAAAAAGATGGACAGCACCAGTAAACAAATGGCAGACATGGGGTGACAAAGAGATGGCACCAACGACAGGAGACAGGAGACATGAGACAGTTAGTTAGTTAGTTAGTTAGTTAGTTGGAGTGTCGGCGGTTATGCCATGGCCATAGTTTGTTTATTTGTTTGTTTGTTCGGTTTGCTAGCTTGTCCCTGTGTTTGCTTTAGATCGCAATCCAAATCGCAAAAACCTCCTTCCACCCGCACTCCCCCATCCACCTATCCCAAAAAAAAAAGAGACAAAAATTTGAAAACCAGAAACAAAACACAAAAAAAAAATAAAAAAAATGAAAACTGTTGGCGGCTTGAGTGACATAGACACGAAACTGAACTGACACTTCAAACGACAGTGGGAAAAACCCAACAGTGGTGGGGAGGGGGGCAGGTTGACAAAAAAGTGAAAAACATTTTTGTTCGTGTGACAAATGAGCAGCAGCGGCAGAAAATGAAGCGGAAAAACTCATCAAAACCAAGACCAAAATGTGTAAGAAAAAAAAATAACCAAACCAAAAATGAAATGCAAAGTCAAGTCATCAAGCCACAAATAAAAAGAAGAAGAAACAGAAACAAAAAAAAAAAATAAAACAAACTCATTTTCAATATTTGATGTTTGGAAATTGAATTTTCCCATTTCCTGAGCCTAATTAACACCAGGCATGATGTGGAAATGTGACAAAAAAACAAACCAAGCAAACAAAAAACTTGACAACAAAATTTTGAATAATAGAAACAAAATCTCCATGAATTTTGACAATTTAATCAGTTAAAAAAAGGCAATTTTTTATGCCTTCTCAGTAAACCAAATCGGGCATAACATAAAGATTATATATTTAACTAATCGGAAACATAATCAGAAATAGCTTGAGTTTTTTTTTTTATTAATTAATTAGCCATAACTATTTAATTTTTCTTTTTCTTTGGGTTAAGACAAACTTGCATTCTATATAATATAATATAATACAAGTTTATATAATATAAATCAATCGGCTAATGCTTATAAAACAAGTGAATTTTAAACTGCCTTTACAAAAAAAAAATGATTAAAAATAAACAGTTTATAATATAGTTTATATTTTTGTTAGTTTTGTACTTGGAAAGTCAAACTTTGTTTTAAAATTAGTTTTAAACCAATTCTCTAACTGATTTCGAAAATATTTAAAAAAAACATGATTCTGCATGTATATAAATGTGTAAATGAATTATTATTTGTAATGTCTCTCGGGGATAAATTCTTTGGAAACTAAATATTATCAACTATTAGAGGAGACTTTGAAATTTTCAATATACTCATCTGGTATTTACAAGTTCAATGAAAACTTTTCGAATATGCAATCGATGATATACGAGTACATAGCCCCTCAATTTGTACTCAATTAAAGTTATTTTCATATATTTTTTCCCTAAATAAATGTTGCAAAAACTTAAAAAAATGTCATTGTTTTAGATTAGTTTTATAATGAGTTTTTCAAATCAATATATTATCAAATGTATCTAAAAAAAACCGAAAGTTAAATTTTTTTATATTTCATTGCCATTAAGACAGAAAAAAATAAATAAAATTGGATTATTTTCCGAATAATACAGAAAAAAGTTTGATTAAATATATTTTCTTTTCTGCTTAATATTTCCAAAATTTTTGATCGAAAGTTATGAAAAATAGGCAGATGAAAGAAAATTTGTTTGAGATTTCTTAAATTTTATTTTTTGTGATAAGCAAAAGCAAAAGAAAATATTTTTTTGTATCATTTTTAAATTAATGTTTACGATTTAAGTTTATTAAAGAGTATAGATAAGTCGTAGCTCTGTCTTTACATATGAAAAATTGTTCCTATATATACATACATACATATATATGTACATATATATATATGTATATTGATTTTTCATATGCCTTTTGGCATTCACACTGATCGCATTGATCGTTTCCATTTTTCTTACTTTGCCTTGGCAACTTAATTACAGGGTGTTCAATGCTCAGCTGCAACTGTGGCAGTGGCAGTGGCCTTGCCGCTGGCTAAATGAGCAGTAGCCAATGCAGTAGTCAATATGCCCTGCCTCGATGCTTCCCTCCTCCCCCTATCCATCTCTGTACCCCTCTTTCTATTTCTCTCTCTGTCTCTCTGTTCCCGTTCGGTTAATGTTGTCGTGCGGCAGCGATTAGATGTGGCCAGAAGATAAGAGGCACGTTTATTAGATCCCATTAACTGATTGGTCAGGTTTGCATATATATGTATATGTATATTATATACATACATACTATATATGTGTATGTATGTATGTGTGTGTATAGATATGCATATGGACAACCGTTCACAAATCTATTCAATTAAAATGCAAGTCATAAATCTCATAAAATATTGCATTTTAAATGTTGACAAATAAATTCTTTTTTGTTGTAGCTGCCAAAGTAGACAATGTTGTTGTTGTTGTTATTGCTGTTGTTGCTGTTGTTGCTGGTGCTTAGGCGTCTAATTTGCTATCAAATTCATTAGATGATAAATTGGCAAAACGTTTAATACTATAAATTGGTGACATGTGTGGGGCGATATTTATGTCAGCTATAATTAAGCCAAACATATATCAAATTCAGTTTAAGTCCAAGTTTAATTTTGATAATCTTAATATTAAAACAAGAATAAAGATTAAATAAAGAAAGCGGATGTAAAATGAATCTAAAATTAATATATTCTTTTAACAGTTTTTTAACTGTTTTAAATATGACTTTGTATTTTATTTTTGTATTATTACAAAACAAAAAAATAATGTAAAATTATTGGAAATATATATTTTTAATTGCAAGTAATTTTATATTTACAATATCGACTTAATGTTAGATAATGTTGTTATCTGATCTAAAGTCTTGTTTATTTTTTAATTTAAAGTAGCCTTACATCTAGTAAACTGATGACAGAAAAATACAAAAAATATATTTTCAGATAAAACATATAGAGAAAAAGAGACAGATGTCATTGTTAACTGTAAATATGTATGTACGTATGTATATATTTTACATATTTTTTATAACATATTTTTTATAATTTTTATAATACCTTTTTGCTAGGGCTTTTAATAACTTTAGCAGCATGAATGATTTGGTTATTAAGTAATAAAGTAATTACATGTTAATCCCAAGTGTATATATCATATATAGATATTATATAAATACATATATTGATTACTTGTATATGCGATTGTGTGTGTGTGTATGTGTCATGCATATTTACATATTTTACATGTACCCACAATATTGTATATAGTACTTATATACAATAATCTCCTGTCATCCATATGGCAAATGTGCAGATGTTTGTTATTTGATTGCCTGATTTTCTTTTTATTTGATTTTAATTTTTATTATTTTTGCCAATATGGTAAGCATATATACTAATTATATATAAGCTAGTGTTCAATTTGTTCTAAGTCGGCTAAAAAGAGTGCAACAATTTCAAATGTTAAAATTTTCCATTGAATTCTAAGATTTTTCTTTTTTTTAGTGAAGATTTTTCTTTTTTTGAATTTTAAATATATTTTTCCTACATATAAAATCATATTAAAATTTAGAACATATTAATCCTATGGATTAGATTATATTTTAATTACTAAGAAATTATTTTTGGTGCAAATAAAATGGAATTCTTTTGTTTCAACTTTTACTTTGAGCACTTTAGCTCTTTTATTTGCAATATTTATAAACTATATTAAGTTTTGAAAAAATAATTTATATATTATTTCTCAGACAGTTTCGAAAAGAAAACCATAAATTTATTATTCATGATGTATAAGGGTAAACAAGCTTCGATTTGCTTTATTTTCGATTTTGAAATATAAAAAATAAAAGTTTTTGCAACTTTAGCAATTTCAATTTCATTTCAATTTATATTTAATCAGAAAGTAGAATAGTAATGGTACAGAGAGCCATGGCAAAAAGCAAATAAAACTGTCCGCATGTTTACTTTAAGTAGGCAAAATAAAAATGTAAAATGTAAAACTGTTAAAAAAAAAAGAAACGAAAGGAAAAAAAACCTGTGAATAAATTTGATGTGCATATGCTTAAAAATTCAAATATTTACTGAAACAGGCGCAACGGAAAATTGTTATTATTATTGTAAATGTGCTGGGTAAAAAAGCAAAATGTTGAAAAAAAAACAGTTAAAATATGTAAATATATTTTAACTTGACTAAAATATACTCTAGAAATCCCATAGAAAAAAAACCTCCATTTCTATATACATATATAAAAGATAATGTTTTTATATATATATAAAATATAATGCTCTTTGTAGTATTTGTAGGTTATGGGTTACATATTGTAAATGTTATTTTATTTTCATTTTTCTTTTTAATATGAGATAAGAGGTTAATTAATTAAAAATAACTAAAACTCAAAACAATTATAGAAAACAAAAATATATATAGACAGACTATAGAAATTGATAAATAGGAGGACGATGTTTTTTTATTTGTTTTGGTTGCTTGGCAAACTTGTATACCCTTCGTTTATAAGGGTATATAGAAAAGAGCATATGTCCTTTGTAATACTTATGTTGGTACAACAAAAAAAAAAAAACAGAAACATGTTACATGCATAAATATATATAGATATATGTTGTTGCTTTCAATGCAATTGTATGTTGTTGTTTATTATTATTATTATTGTTGTTGTTGCTGATGCTGCTACTGCTACTGCTGCTGCTGTTGTTGTCGACACCATCAACGAGTTGCCATTGTCGCCAGTTCTCGTTAATTCAAATATTTATTTATGGCAATAATGACAAAATACATTTTTGCCCATCAACACGATGAGCAGCGGTAGCAAAAAAAAAAAAAAAGAAAACCACAACAACAGCAATAACACAAAAAAAGAATGAGAAAGAAGCGGCCAATAAAAATGTTGCAACAAGAACAACAACAACAAAAATGTAACAATTTATTCATATAAAAATAAATTATATACATAATCTACATACATACATACATATATGCAGAAATATGTGCTTATATAGAATATTTACATGCATATACATTTATATATATATGTATGTATGTATATATGTATATATGCATATATACATGCCACAATGATTATCTCATCGAGAGGAAAAAAATGTAATTTTTTTTTAAAAGTGAATTAATTGAAACAGTTAGAACAACAGGAGTATTTATGTAGATTTACTATATAGTGCCTTTGCCATATCTTCTTTTACAAAATAAATTTACTGTCTGAGATATTTTTTGCTTATACAACTTAAACTTTAAAGAAAAACGATATAAACATTGAAAACGATAATTAAATATTTGGATTTTAGTTGCTCTGATTATAATTTTCTTAATTTTTCTTGAAACTGAAGTTGAAATTTTATACTAATATTAATAATTGGTTATCGCTTTTCAACATTGTGTATGTGTAATTAAAGAATTCAAAGGTTCATCCTTTATATGGATAATTTGGAAAAAGCCCAATTTAAATTTTCTATATTGAGTTTTTATTAAAACACACAGAAAAAAACTAACTATATCTTTTTGCTAAATTTTAACAATTATAGATCTAATATTTGTATTTTCTTTTTCATTTCAGAACCTGCCTGTCTTTACTAGGTTAAATTTTCGAAAGCTTATTAAAAATCATATTATGTAAATCACTCTATTTATGTATGTATGTATATCCTTATCTATCCTTATCTATACCTGATCTGATTGATAAATATTAACTCAAAAAGATTTAAATTACTATGTAAAATCTTATTTCTGAAAATAGTTTAATATTTTAATTATACAATATGTAGAAAAGGATCAAAAATGTTTTTATTGAAAGATGAGATATAAAAATATTTAATATATACAGGATATAAGGATATATAAAAATGGTAAACTTTCTTAGCATCTAGATATTTGAGGTCTTGACATTCGTCGCTTTTCATTCAACTTCAAGTCAGTGGACGGTGCATGCAACTCGCATATAATAGTGAAGATATGATGTAGCAGCAGCAGCAGCAGCTGTGGAAACATTTTGTCTGTGTTGTGGTTGAAGAAGCATCTCTCAACATCAAAGAGGAGGCAACACACGACTGACATAATCGAGACAACATCCACAACCAACTTTGGTCTCTTGGTACCAGAAGGTGCTGGCAATGTTGCTGCTGGTTGCTGGTTGCTGGTTGCTGTTTGCTGCTTGCCCCATTGCAATTTCATTTTAAAGGAAAAATTAACGTGAATTATAAAAAATAACTTGAAGAAAACTGAACATAAAAAAAAAACCACTATATATATACCAATATGTATGTATGTATTTATGTATATACATACATATACATATAACGAAAGAGGAGAATACAGGAGTGAGCGCATAGTGCAACGGCAACAGCAGCAGCAGCACCAGCAACAACAACAACAACAAATAATTGGTAATCTTGCAGATATAATGATAATCACAACAACAATAACAACATCTACCCAGTTTTCCCCCTTTAACGTGCACTGAATGTCCTCATTGAAGTGAAGGTAAAAATGGTAAAAATGGCAACAACAGCAGCCGCCAAAGTTGCTACGTGCCTGGTCGTCTCTGGGCATTGGTCTTTAGACCTGGAGACCTGGGACCTGGGACCTGGTCTTGGACCTGGACCTGGGGGATGTGGTGAATGTGGATGTGGATGTCGGATGTCTGTTGCCTGCTGCCTGTTGGCTGGTTTACTGGTGGCTTTGACTCGCCTCGACCGCGCCACTACGTGAGCAGCACACGCGGTGTGATTACCAACCAAACCAAACCAAAAAAAAAAAATATATATATATATATATAAATATTAAAAAAAAAAAAAAAAAAAACCCCCAACCAGGTTTGGGTCCGGGCGGTTGCTTGCGGTTACAGCTGAAAGCCAAATGCAACACACATTTTTTTTAATACTACAACAAGTTGCGGTTCTGCTTAAGTAAGGGAACTAGGTAGTCGACTAGACAATATCTACTTGATTCAATCATTTGAATAAAAAATTATAAGAATTATACAAATTTAATTACAATTTTCTTTAAGCTATTTAAAAAGGAAAAATTCGGTTGTAATAAAGGTTAAAAAGTGTTTTTTATGGCTCTTTTTTTTTTAAATTTGGCTATAATGTGAGAAAATAATTTAAATATTATATATAGAATAGCACATAATTGTTATTAAAATGTTATTTAAATTAAAAACAAGTTTAATGTAATTAAGAGATTTAAAATTTCTAAATCCTTTAAAGATTTTATTCGTTCTGGTTTCATTGATAGAATTAAAAATTTTATTGGATAATTTTTAATATTTATAATTTTTTATAGTATTATCATATATAGATCTATAATAAAAATAATAAGAATATAATAGTTAAAAAATTGTGTAAATTTTATTAAAAAAAAGGTTTTTATTCTTTATGTTTATAATTATTGGGGGGGGGGGGGGGGAAGAGAGGAGAAGTTTTCATAGGTAAAAGAAAGAAACGAAAATCTCAGAACTTGTTGGAGTTAAATATTTGGACAAACGAGATTATCCATTTGGGAGATTCTTGTAGACGAAATCTTTGTACTTTTCATAGCATCCAATTTAGATAGACTTCTTTCTATGATACCCTAACCACTTACCTGTGTGTACACTGTGTGGCAGGAACAAGAACGACTACAACAACAAAAACAACAACTGTTATGGCAATGGCAGCAATTGCAACTTTGCAGCAAATAGAAGAAGAAGTGCAATTCAAATGTTGGTACATTTGGAGAGGAGAAACGCCAGAAAGAGTAAACGGAGACGGAGACGATAAAGAAGTGGAAGTAAAAGTAGAAGGAGAAGACCAGCCATAACCATAATTTCATATCTTGGATACAAAACCCAGCAGCATATAAACTAACTATATATACGTACATATACTTATTTATATATATCTATATATATATATACATATATATATATACATATGTATAGGAAACCTCTTTCTTTACTTCTCTCTATGGATTGCTCGCCTGCTATATATGAATGGGTTTTGGGGGAGTGGCGCGAAATCAAAATAAAACGATGGGCGTTTATCGTTATGCGAACTGAATAACTTCTGGAAGTTTGTTTTCTCTCCTGTTTTCTCCTCTTTGGTATTGAGAATTGCTATGCCATGCCATGGGGGCTTAGCCTCCTCTTTTTTTTCTTTTTTTATTTTTTTTTTTTATCCTCATCATCCGCCTCCTCCTGTTGCTGCTGCTGTTTCCTTTTCTTGTAGTTGGAATGCAAACGTGCCACCGTAACGAAATGTCTTATCCTCTTCTTTCCTTTCTTTTCTTTGGTTAGTTGATCTAAAATAAAAAAGAAAAAAATTGTTTCCTGTCCCAGAATTAAGAATTATAAATATACATACATATGTATATATTTTTTGTTCTTTTTATTAAATTTAAAAAGGATACGACAAATTGGTTGCTATATTTCCATTTTCGTTTTGTGTTTTGCAGTCTTAACATTTAGTTTTACAACGTGTTTACCTAATCTAAATATGACTGTATCAGTGTAGTTTTATTACCCTTTTTTTTCGGGGGCAGTCATCATCAGCTTTTAACGTTTTGCCTAATTAGCTTTTCGGTGCGTGAGCCATTTGACCGGTTAGCAAGTATTCTGCGTTTAAGTCGTTTTCTTCTCTTTTTTTCCCCTTTTTTTTGTTATTGGTTGGTGATGTTTTTTTTTTTTTTTTTTTTGCGTTTTTTGGGACTAATGAATTTTCAATTGTTAGTACCTCGTTTAGATGGTGTCCCGTGGCGTCGGGCCGTAGTGATGTGGCTGTGGCATCGGATCGGTTGCGTCGCGTCACTTTGTTGCGCAACAATTTCAAACAGTATGGGAGAAAACTAGGGAGGCTTCTGTTTAACTGGCTTGACTGACGACCGACTGACTGGCACAAAACTCTAATTACAAATCACAAATGGCCAAAACACTCTAAAAAGGCTCATAAAAACCGGCAACCAGTCGAGCGCATTACACAAAACGTTGCCGCAAATGCGACATGCAATATCAAAAAGCAAAAAAAAAAAAACAACAAAATATCCAAAAAGAAAAACACTGTGGCAGCAACAACAAAAAGTTTGCAAATTAAAAGTACAAAAAGAACACTTGAAACGGAACATTAGCGGAAAATTGAAAAGCTCACGAGCGATCAACAGTAGCTAACACTAAACAACGAAAATGCAAAAAAAAAAAAACAAAAAAAAATTTACTTAAAGGCCGGGCTTAGTTTAGCCAAGCCGAAGTTTGTGCACCCTTGCAAATTATTAATTTGTCAAAATATTAATTTTTTCAAAGATAAGCCAAAGCTATTTTAGTATTGATTGATATTTGTATGACACCAGTAAGATAGAGTCAAAAAAACAAAAATGTTAAACAGATTTTTAACAATTTCAACGCATATTTAGTTCAGACCATCTTTTTGTCGATTTAAAAAAATTTAAGATAATTGATGATTATCGCAATGATTGCATTGAAACCTTTTAAATTGTGAAAAAAAAAATGTTCGACTAAATTTTTGGAATTTTTAATGATGGAAAATTTATAAAAAATTAGTTAAAGATTTTTTTTCATCAATTTTTCCAGATTTTTATGCCACCTAAATGATGCTGATTCTAAGAAGGAAATAAAGATATTGTTCTGAATAAATTGGAGACTTGTGAAGTTGAGGTTCTTTGAAAGGATTTGACCTATTGATGCGGCATTAGGTATTATAAGTGGACTTTTTTTTCTTTCATTTTAAATGGCAAAGTTTTTCCATTTAAAAGCAATTTCTTAAGGTATTGCAAACGATTAAAGTTTAAAAACAATTTTTATTGTTCTGAAGTTAATATACCCTTTATACACTTGGTATGGGATTATTGTTAGCTTCATCTGGTAGTCTTGGTTAGTAGCAATGTTTTCTACTTATTCACATTGTTGTACATTTATTACGCATACGTCGCTTAACAACAACAGCAGCAGCAGCAGCAGCAGCAGCAGCAGCAGCAACGTGAAAAGGCATCAAATTACAAATGGCGCCAGTCCAGACAGTCCGACAAGGGGAAGAGACTGAAAGGAGATGGTATCGAGGGAAGTGAAGTGGGGTATTCAGCACGTGACCGTCACATTGGTGAGGAGCTTTTTGGTCAAGTTGAAATGCAAATTGCAACTTCCGTTAAATTGCTGCAGCTGTTGTTGCCCGTTTTCGATATGGTTATAGAAAGGGCTATAAGGTAAAGGTGTACTAGCACCTCACAACCTCTACTCTTGCCAATAATCAACCAATCCCCCACATCTCCCTTCTCCCATCTTAACCATCATTTGCATTTCATGTGGAGCTCACGTAATCCAGCTACTAGGGTTCAGTTTTTCATGCGCTCTCTTTTGTTTTTTTTTTTTGCTTAGTTTTTACTTGGCTGATTTATGACTTGCTGCGATTTTTGTTAATGGTTTCCCTTTTTCTTTTTGTTGCTCTTTAGCATTTTTGTACTTGATAGCTTATAGTCAAAGTTACAGCTAATAAATGTCACAGATTTTAAATCCAGGATTACCACATTTTTCTTTCTATTTTGCTCTATCCCGTTTTTCTTTTCTTTTGCATTTTTATTTTGTTGCTTTTTGGTTTTAGTGGTTAGCAAAATTTTCTAATTACAAAACCAACATTTACAATGTAACTCGTAAGGGTAAGTAAGAGGAGAAGTAACAGCAGGAAGCGTACTAAATGCAACAAGTTGCATACACAATTAGCACAAGGATACACATGCTCACACAGAGAAAGAGAGGCAGAGAGAGAGAGAGAGAGAGCAGAACAGAACCATCCTTCTGCTACTTCAAATGTTTCTCTTCCTCCAACTCCAACTCCTTCTGCTCTTTCAACAACGCAACACAAAAACCCCTTTTGGCCATGGAAGCGTCTGTTTAACTTTCAAGTGCCGTTCATACGATACTCATAAAATTTCCTCCAGGTAATTTTCTGTCATGTGAATACATGTGTTTCCATCTGTGTACATGTGTGTATGTGTGTGTGTGTGTGTTATTGTTCTAGTGGACTTTCAAAGAGCAGGACACAAAAACAGATACCAAGTTAAAGTATATATATATATACATATATATATCAACAGAGATAGAATGAATTTCTGTTTTCCAGTTGCACTTTTGGTCACTTAAACCAATGCTCTATATCTATTTTCATACTTTCATACGAATGTTGTTGTTGTTGTTCCTTCTGTTCATGTTTCGTATGTTGTTCTTGTTGTTTATTGTGCTTTCTAACCATTTGCTCTTTGCTAGAGCATAAACCTTGGCATAGACTTCATCTGTAGAATCTCTAGTATTAAGCATCTCAAGTTAAATAATTTCATTATTTGCATTTGAATAATATTGAAAGTTTAAAATTTAACAAATAATTCAAAAATAATATTAAATAATAATAATAATAATAATAATAATAATAATAATAATAATAATAATAATAATAATAATAATAATAATAATAATAATAATAATAATAATAATAATAATAATAATAATAATAATAATAATAATAATAATAATAATAATAATAATAATAAAATAATAATAATTTTAATAAACAAATGTTTGTTATATGTTTCTTATAAAAAACAAATATTATAAGCAGATGATTCTTTTTCTGTGTTTAGAAATTAATAAACTGTAATTGTAATAAATAATTAAATATAATATATATAAATACATATATGTATAAAATAAGTTAAAAATATAATTATATATATAAAATAAGTAAACTTAAACAAAATATATAAATATATATATCTAAATCATTAACAATAAAATATGGATCTTTTGTTTATTATATAGATCTTTTATATATATATCTATTATTTACTGTGGATAATTAATCATCCATTCTATATTATAGTTAGTAAAATGATTTAAAAATGACAATCAAATTTAATATTTCAGCAAAAAAATTTTTTTTTTAAGTTTTTGCATATTTTTTAAACCTAAGATTTTTAGCTGGTCTTCTCATTATTAAAAAATAACAAAATGAATAAATTTAATAAAAAGAATATGTTATGAAAGCAAACAGAACAATAAATATAAAATAATATATATGTTTCAATGTCTTTTTTCAGATTTTACAGTTTTAAAACATTTTTCAATTTTATTTATTTTAGGTAAGTATTAATATTTCCTTAACAATTATTTTAAAGAATTGAAAATTTTCTTTAAAAAGAAAAGAAAAGCTTTAAAAAAATAAGAATGGAAAACGTTTAAGCAAAATAAAATGATCCCAAAGAAACCTTGTAAACTCAAAAAATAAGTTATACCGATTTTACTTCGGAAATCGGTTTGCTATAAATAGTTAATCGTATATAGTTTTATATAGTTGAATTACAATTTTCCCCTTGATGTCTATACTTTTGTTTTTATTTTCCCCTTCCCATTTAGTGTTGCTTTTAATACTATTATAGTTACTTATATTATATAATATTAATAATGCTACTGCTATGGCTGTTGTTGTGTGTGTAGGAGCATATAATTAGCATTGCCTTACCGCCTGCAAGTATGCAACTACAATTTTGTCAAACGCATTAAAACATTATTAAGCATAGCCAGAGTTATACCAAGCTGCAAATTGTTCTTCCTTACGTCTGTCCAGACTCTGTGTGCTTGTGTGTGTGTGTGTATATGTGTGTTTTAAATATTTAATTATATTTAGCTGCCTAAAGTACTTACAGTTTTGCGCTCTTAGTGACAGATACGCATACATAAATGAATGTGTTTATGTTGATGTTTGTGTGCGTGTCTGTATATGTCTGTGTGTGTGTGTGTGTGTGCACGGCTGTGGACAACATGACGTATGGTTAACCCACTCTCAATTCCTCCCACTCCATTTACGCTTAGAAGTTTCAGTTCCTTTGGCTATTTTCATGTTTCAATTTCTTCTGCAAGACTACTTTCTAATATGATCAAGATAATTTATAAATTAAAGGCATAAGCTATATACATACATATATATATATATATATATATATATTAGATAGACTTTCATCCTTTGCCATATTTTGAAAAATATTTTTCCAGAATTTTTATAAAAACTTTGTTCAAATTTCGTTTAGAGACAAGTAAATAAATAAATTGAAAATGCAAACATAAATCGTTAAAAGAGAGAGAAAAAAATATACTCTTGCCACATGTGGTAAGTTGTAGGATCTGCGCGTTGTCCAAAACGATTTTATGCCCTAAAGCACAAAGTAAACACGTTTCGATTTTTTTGCCTGACCCTGGATCTATATATGTGTGTGAGTATGTGTGTGTGTGTGTGTATTGGCCAAGAAGCTATATATATAGATATGGTTTGCATATTTCTGCAAACAAATTTTCAATAATTTGATTTCATACTATACATACATATGATAGAAAAATCATAAAATTTCCACTATTTTTTGTCAAGGAGTTGTCAATATATCCTTTTGGACCACAACTCTTGAATCCGCCTAACTAAAACTGACGAAGAAAAACCAAAGCCACAAGCTCTAATCTAAGCTCAACGTCAAGGTGAAACTATCAACTTGAACACCTCCGAATCATTTGGAACGGCAACAAGGACTGAACATTTTCAGGATATTGTGGCGGCAGCTGCCACCGGTCTTTCTCGGCATCAACTTTAGCCTCATCAATGCCAAGCACATTCCAATTATTCTCAGTCAGTGGTTTGGCCATTCTCACCTCCTCTTCCTTATCTGCCAGAGCCAACTCATCATCAATGTACCGACAGCTACATCATGTCATAATCTAGTCAGGATCCTACACTCATCAAGCTATTTATCGTGCCACAAATTGCGACTGACCAAAGCCAAATATGAAACAATTGGAAATCTGCATTGCGTTTCGTTGCCTTTGGTGGTTAATTGAGATGGAGTTGGCCTCCTTAATGTATGTTACTTTTTCTCTACTGGCTATGAGGATTATCTATGCATTGTTTTGGATTAGATTTAGAGTTTTGCAGTAATGATTCGTAATCTAATCTTCGATTTATTTAAATATTTAAAATAGCACTAAAAACTATGAAGTTTAGCGGCTCTGTTTGTCTAGAAATATTTTATATATTGTTATATATTGTATATATTTATTTTTATATACATATATAGTAAAGTAATGTAAAATCTCTTTAAAAAAATATGGTTTTTAATATTTAGTTGCATTTTGAGCTACAAAAGGCACTACAACTCAGTACTGTTATAGTTATTTCAAATTTAGAAATTAAATTAAAGATTATTTGTTAGTTTTAATCATTATTGAAACAAACTTAACTTAATAAACAATCTTTTTAAAATCTGTGTGTTATTAGGAAATACAATTTCTATATTAGGTATGAAAGGAATTATTATTTTTATTATTAGAAATTTTCTGCTTTAAAGTAGAATTATGTGAAATGTATATATTTATTAGACATGGTTTAAAATTTAAGCTAAAACAAATTCAAATTTAAATTAAATAATATAAAACCATTTCGTTTAACTGGAATACAAATCTTTCTCATTAGCATTCTACACAGAAAACCAAAAGAGAAACAAAGATAAATAAATTTTTTTTAATTCATTAAAAAAAATATGAAACTTATTTGTAAAATTCTAAATCATTTACATGGCAATTTTTGAATAAAGGGGAATAATTTTATAACTATTTCTATATCTAGCTAAAGGATTTCCCATTAGTGGAATTTTTTTTAAGCTTTAACCCATTAAAAGATAGTTTAGAGAATTAGCAATTTCTATATGTACCTGGATTAGCTTTAAGGTCATTTGCCAGTGCCAGCAGATATACAAGGACATTTGTCTATATATGTTTAATATGCAATTCACGTCTTTTGTCATTTTGTCACCTTTTTTTTGCCTTTTTTTTATTCTTTGTTAATTTTCTTTTGGTGCATCGCAGCGGCATCTTCTCTGACTTATTTCTCTGATGTTCAATCGTTTGCTGAGAGTGCCTGCCATATGAGTTTGTGTTCACGAATCGCAATCGCATTGCATTTTACTTTTGTTTTTTTTTTTGTTACATTTTCTTTTGTTGCTGCTCTTGTTGTTGCTGTTATTGTTGGTGTTGGTTTTGTTTGTGTGCAAGCACATTTTTTCTTTATTTTTCCGCTGTGTCGTTTTGTTCGGCAACTTTTCGTGGCCATAAACACGTACGCGTCCAGCTTTTGTATTTTATCTCTTTCCCCTTCACACACACATACACACACATCCTCATACACACACACACACACACACACACATGTGTGTGCAGGGCAGATTGTTGTTGTTGTTGGGAAAACTCAATTTAGCTTTTTGCAACCTTACAACAAAACAAAAAAAAAAGTGAAAAAAAAAACAAAAAAGAATGGAAAAGAAGAAGAAGAAGAAGGAGGAAGAACGTAACATAAGAAAAAAATGAAGCGAAAAGCGAATTCCTCTTTTTCTCTCTTATTTTTTTTTTCTTTTCGTTACTTTTAGTTTTTTTTTCCTTTTCCATTTTCTTTTTTTTTTGTTTTTTTTTTGTTTTTCTTCATGTCATTTTTCCTGAGTTGCTTGTGCGCCAAACGAGAAAAATCCACTTGGACTTGTCCATATATATATACACATGTACACACACAAACACACATATATATATACATATATATGTATATATGTATGTTCCCTGACAACAACAACAAGGTGCCTGTCAACGTTGCCTAAAAATCGGTAGAGTACGAGTAGATTCTATGATTCCGATTCTCTGCCTCCCTCTTTTTATTCCTCTCTTCCTCTCCTTTTCAACTAGAATAGCCCTCTATTTTGTCTGTGTGTATGTGTGTGTGTGTGTGTGTGTGTGAGTGGTACGTGCCTCGCTTGCCGCTTATTAGAAATCAAATCCCATAAAAGCCACACTGAGCCAGAGCACCAGGCTATATATGTTTGTTTGTATGTAGGAACTGAGGGGCCTCAAGAGCTGCGAGTCAGCAGCAGGAGCAACATCATCGTTGTGGCAAGGGCAACATTTAATGGCACAGAAAAACTAAACCAACGAAAAACTCAAACTCTCTATGATGTTGCACGGTGGATTAGTAGTAGACAAAATTACATTATATAAATGCATATAGAAAATTCATGTTCATGTTCAAATTACAACTACTTGTAAAATACAATGGAAAATGCTAGTGGAAATATAAAATTATTCAAATATTCAAAGAATTCAATCAAGAAATATAAAATAGATTTCAAATCAACAAATTGATTTTTGGGTTTCTTCTAATAAATTGTTATAATCAATCGATAAGTAGATATATAAAAATTAGTACAATAAGCATAAAAAGTATGTTAAATTATAAAAATGTTCTAACATTTTTTTGAAATTTTATTTTAAAATATAAGATTTATTTTATTTTTAGTCGTAAACATGTTTAATTCTCAACCACTGTGGCATACACAAAAGGAGCTCTCTGTATGGCTCACTGTATGCGAAATGGTTTCGCGATGTGAAGGCCAGCAGGAAACAGAAATAGTTAGTCAGCTTTAGTTATCTGTGGCTTTGACACACACACACACACACACACAGAGACATACATGCATACACATCTATATATATATATATATACATAGATATGGACATTTATTCTTTTGGATTTGCGGTTGGTTTAACTTTGTTTTCTCATCGCTGCAGGTGCCAACGGAATGAAAACGTAAAACGAAAATTTCCAACTAATAAATGTAAAACGATTCTAGTTGGATCATTTTCTTTATTTCATCATATATAGGATACATTAAATAGGGTAAAATTTAACAATGTTTTCATATGCACCAAAAAGTAGGCAATACAATTGGTGAAATTTTGTTAGTTTGATTGCGATATATAAATTTATATATACATATATATATATGGACATCATTGTTTCGATTTCAGTAATGATTACAGGTACAATGTACATATATAATTATTTCTATATAGTTAATACCAAAGAAAAGTAAAAAAATATTTAAAGTTAATTAACATTTTATTTTTATTTTTTTCAATAGTTAAAATAAAATCATGTATTAACTTAAATAAAATTTGTAAGATAAGATATTTTACAACAAGGAGATTATTGAGCTTTCGATTTAATTTAAAAATTTTTTAAAAAATAAAGCGTTTAAAAAAATATTACTCATACGACAAGTTGTAAAAAAATATATTATTTTTTTTTAAAACGAATCTGCATTCCAACAACAAAAACAAACAAGAATTACCAATCTCATAAAATATTCAATAATTTCATTAATTTGTAAACGCAGAAAATAATAGAAATAATTTATCTACTTATGTTATATGTGTATATAGAATATCCCCCGATCCAATTATGGTCAAGTATTGCAAATGAAGATAGGTAGAAGTTTTTTTCATTTTAATAATAAATTATATTATTATTTTAGAATTTCATAATGTTTGGACTCGGTTTTTAATTATATAGTGCTGCATTGTAAATTGTAAAACGATTTTAATCTGTTGGATAGTAGAGAAAAGTAGATGATTAGTATTTCGCAAGAAAATTATGTAGATTTTCGTTTTGTAGATTAGATGAGATTCGGTTAGGTTTATCTATTTTTTTTTTCCTTATTTTCTTCCTCTTTTCTTTTTTTTTTGTGACAAGGGGTTTGGGGGAGTTAATGGACAATGCTGACACTGCGGACTGTTGCCACTTAAAACCGAAACCGACACGAAAAAAGAGAGACAAAGACAGACGGTGAGACAGACATACAGATAGACAGACGGACAGATGGATAGATAGATAGACAGACAGACAATCACACTCAGCAAGTGTGCCATCTCCTCCAGCTCCATTTGACTGCAGCTCTCTAGCTTTTGCCTCCATCGACCTCTTCCGGCTGTCCATACGGCCTCCGTTTGCCTGTATATGGGAATGTCTGTGTGTGTGTGTGAGTATGTATGTGTGTCTGAATCCCACAAATCCCCAAGAGAGCCCAAAGAGGCACGGAGTGATAGCGGTATGGGGTAGATAGGAGGGGATTTAAAGGGGAATGGTAATGGTGGTTGCGGAGGGCGGCAAACGAGACGACAGTTGCCATGGCCATTGCTGTGGCTCTGGCTTTGGCTCTGGCTCTGGCTCTGGCTATGGCTATGACTCTGCCTCCGATTCTGACTGTGCCCAGAGCCAGATATTTTGTCATTTGTGTCACGTTCGCCATTCATGATGATTTCGTTCGTGCCTCACTCTTGCCATCTCCCTCATCAACATTCTCTGGTTCTCTGTTCAGTTTTTGTGGTGCGCCATTTTGCCGTTTTTATTTATGGAATGCAGCTACTCTTCTGTATCACCATTCTACCACCCCCCCCAACGCCATCCCTACTCTCTACCATGCCATGCCCTGCTATCTCCCACTATATGCCTCATTCTGGTCTGTCTTTCTCTCTCATCTGTCCTGTGCTTGTGTACGTGTGTGTTATCCTTTCCATTTCGAGCATTTCTCTGCCTGCCACAATAATTCCCACGTACTCCAAACAGATCCCAAACTCCAGTTTATTCTACCGACCCCCCACCCTCTCTTAATTCCATTCCTTCTCTTTCGCCTTGTCACTCTATATCTCTTTTGTAGATGTATCCACTTTCAGCATTTTTCGTAAAAGGCATAAATTTCAAGCATTTTTCTTACTGCCTGCTATAAAGAAAATAAGGAAACCAACAACAAGAAAATATTTATGAAACTTTACCTATAGACCAATAAGTTATAAGTTTAAAAAAAAACTGGTAAATATCATTAATAATCTCGAATACAGATTTTACTTCTCTTCTACTTTTAATTGATTCCATTATAACTCATATAACTTCCACATTACTTTTCTTCCCTTTCTTGATCAAAATTTAAATAATCAATTGTAGAATTCATTTTTATTTTAGCAGTTTTTCAGTTAAACATTTTATTTTTAAAATTTTCTTTTAAACTAAATCAGTTTCAATTCGATATAAGAACTAAATTTCAGTTACATATACGAAAAAGTAAATTTGATCTAGGAATATGATTTAGAAAATAATTTTAATTTAATTTTATTTTCTAATTTCTGTAGTTTTAAATGTTATATGCAGTTTAATTTTAGACTCCGTTTTGCAAATTTCAACAATATAAATTTTATAAAATGAATATATCTAGATTTTTACGGATTTTCTTGCTTTTAAAATTCCAAATATTTCAATAATAGTTCGAAATAAAATTAAGCTACGTGTTTCGTCCAAAATTTATGATAATTTAGAGTATTGGGAACCCTTTTTCTTATTTTGCTTTTAAATTAAAATACGGAATTTATTGATTTCTAATTTTATTGCTTTGCAGAGATTCCCAAGTGAATATTATTAAACAGTTCAATGATTTTTATAAATCATTTAATTGTATAAAACTGAAAAGCAAAAAGCTTAGATCGATATAAAATGATGAACTTAATATGTAATCCTGACTATGAATATATATATATACATACTTATGTATAGGCATTAGAAAATTTGAATAAGAATTAGAAATAAAGTTTATGGCAAGTTGCAGTCTCTGCATTTACTTTTTCTGATTTATAAAACTTTGATAACTTTTTCTACTGGTCACTTGCAAATTTTTTGGATTTGAATGTTGCACATTTCCCCCCCTCCCCCTTTCTCTGTGTTTTGTTTCTTTATTCAGTATCTGTTTGTATATGGCATTGCGCAACCAAAATTTATAAAACACAACCAGTAAAAATATAAGCAAAAATAATATACAAAAATAATAAATAAATGGAAAAAAGAAAAAAGATTCCAAGTTTGGATGGGAAATATATTTTTGACAAAATATTTCAGTTATTTACTTTTGGTGTGGAACTTTTAGGCTAACAAGCAGACAGTTGGCAAACCAAACATAAATCTTTGCCACATTTATGTGTCTGTAACACCTTTTGTTGCTGTTGTTGTAGTTATTGTTGCACCACCCTATTGTTGTTTTTATTGTTTTGTTTTTTTCTTCTTTTTTTTCGTTTTCTTCTTTTCCTTGGTATTTTTATTTTTTTTTTTTTGTTGCCTTTTTGTTTAGCGCAAAAGTGAAAAACATGGTTCGGTCCGGTTTGGTCCTTATCCTGGCTGAAACTCCCAAGCGACGATGCCCGAAAAACCCAATGAAACTTTATGCATATTAAACTTTTTACATTATTTTTTGTGGCCAGGCACACACAAAGTTGAAACAACAACACCACATCACGGTGTACACGATATATACATATACATATATATATCTATATAAAAAATAAAAAAAAATAAAATAGAAATTATGTGAAATGGAGGGCGTTAAGCTACAATATTTTAGCTTCTTGATATATATTTGTTTTTCCCATTTTCATTTTTAGCCTAAAATTTGCTGCTTAAATAGGAGAAAAGTCCAAAAAATAATAAAATAAGGTGATATATATTAGAAATGAAAGATATATACTCTAAGCTGAAAATATTGCACAATATTAACAACAAAAGAAGTTATATTCAAAGAACATTGGCAAAAAAAGTCAAAAAAAATTCTTTGAGTAAAAGTTTTATATTAGCATACCGATTTTTATTTTAATTGAGAATAAATATCTATTGGAAACTAAAAATTAAAACGGAAATGCAAATCAAATATTAACAACCGTTCTTAATTAAAAAGAAAATTATTTAAAATTTATCCAATTAACGTCAAGATTGTAAGGCTTGGTTCAGTTGAATATTTTATTGAAATGTACATTTGTTATTTTTTAGGGTTCTTAAAATCTCAAATCAAATTCTAATCGAATATGTAATTGTTTTTTTATTTTCAAAATAATTAGATTAATTTCCAAATTGAAATAAAAAAAATAGCACTTAAAGCTTCAGAGATCACCAATTAAATTACCTAAAAATGTTCTTTTTGAAAGGAATAACAAACAAGAAAGAAACTAAAGGATTCAATGATCTAGAATCTAGATTCTTATGTAAAAAATGGAATTGATATAGTGTTGAAATTCAAAAAGATTTTGCATAATAAAATTAACATAAATTTAATGACAATTTCTGTCTTCTCATTATGTTCTCAATGTGAACTTTCTATTATATGTATAAATAATTTATTAAAAAATGTTTACAATTCAGGGAGAAATTAGTATTTTTATTTATCTATATTCCTTAGACAATTGAGAAGAGAATTATAGACTTAAAAAAGAAACAAATGTTTTGTGCATTTTGCTAATTTAAGGCAAATTATGCATGTAGATCTTTAAAGCCAGGCTAAAAGTGTTTTTAGAGGCCAAAAAGTTAAATTGTTGGCCTCTGCAATCAGCTTTTGTCTTGATTGCAACAAATCACGTAAACATGGTCAAAATTTATGCCCAACAACAGTATACAGTTTAATTTCACAAAAGTCATTTTGCATGGTACGCAAACCAAAAGATACAAAGATACCGATTTACTAGTATAAGATACAAATGTATCTGGCATGCAATATATAAACATATGTATATGTACATACATAAATAAATTCATATATATATATATATATATATATATATATATATATATATATATATTATATAGCAGGTCGTTGTTCCCTTCAGATAAGACAGCAAAACTGCAACTACCAAAGACATTTTGAGTCACATAAATAACACAGTTATGCACTTGTGTGTGTGTGTGTGTATGCGTGTGTGTGTGCGTGTGTGTTATGTCAAAAATATCCTTAGCCTTAGCAACTAGGAAAATTTTGGAATTTTGAATTTGTTGATGCAACTCAAATAAATGCGAGGAGGTCAAAATTTAACATTAGTATGTAAAAGTGAGATGGAAATAAGGCAAAACCACAAAATGAAACAAAGGAAAGGGGGGGGAAAAAAACGGCAAACATAGAGAGAAACAATTTAAACCAAACCACTGAAATCTTGTTATAAAGAAGAGGAAAGAGGACACAGAAATAGTAGAAGTAGAAGTGGGTGTGCCTGTGGCTTTGTAAAGGGAATGGGGGGGGGGCGGTGGGGGGACATGCATGCATGCCACAGAGAGAAAACTTTTGAGAATGAATGACGTTACGTGAAGTTGACAACATGTCAAAAATGAGAAAAGATACCGTAAATGGACAAATGGAACAAAAGGAGGAGGAGGAGTGGGGGAAGGTATAGGGTATAGGAGTAACTCTAAGTGCAAGAGATGGGGAAAAGGTCCCCTCTTTCCCTTTTTTGAGAAGTTAGTGGTTATGGCGAAGAGAGGGCTGAATTGTGTTGCGGTTGTGGTTGACTCTCGTCTATGTCTGCATGTGGTGGATAAAGGGAGGGGTAAGGTGGCAGAGAGTGGTAGGTGGATAGGGTAAGGTAAAATTTACCTACGGCGACAAGGGAACAACTTGGCAAAACAAGTGACATTTATGTTGCCAAAACAAACAACAAAACCGTTGAGTTTCGGTATCGGTATAGTAAATGTTGATGCGGGGGACAGGGGAAGGGGGGATGTCAAAAGTTGCTCTCTCTCTCTCTATCATGTCTGGTTAAATCAGAAATCGCAAATATTAGAATAAAATGCAACACCAGCAAAATGGAGGCAAATGGCAACAACAGCAACAATAGTAAAAGAAGGGAGAGGAGCTAGAGCGAGACAAGACACATGTACAGTTGTTTCTATTCTATGTCGTACGCAGCTAACACACACACACTCAATATAAGAGAAAGAGGAAGGGAGGGAGGTAGGAAAAGCTTGAACTTCTTCTAGTACAACTCATACAAATTTCTCGGCGAACAGAAAACAAGTAGCAACAACAACAACAACAACAACACAAAAAAAGAAAAGAAAAGAAAAAAAGAAAACTATACCAACAACAACAAATGACCCAAAATATTGCACCATCAAATGCATCGAACATTTACTTGCCCTGTGGCAGACACAAATTGTTGCATCAATCGTTAATCGAAATCCAAAAGATATTTTCATCACCAAATAATGCCGAAAATCTGATCAATCGAACAGAAACTAAATAAATAGAAAATATAAAAACAAAACCTTTGATTTAGATCACTTTTATTCGTTTTATTAATCGCGAGCCAACATAAAATTATTTTAAATAACTTCTTTAACTAGTAACTAAAAAGTGGTTACCCAAAAAAAAAAAGAAAAAACTATTCATATCTTGCCAAAAATATATGAATGAGTTTATTTAGTGCAAAAAATGTTTTCACATATTTCTGTTATTGAAAAGTTGTAAAATAGAGTTTCTGTAAAATATTTTTATATATTTTTTACTCTCTGTGATATCAATTTGTATTTGTATACATTTGTCTATATTAATTTATATATTTGTACTTAAACATTTCGTGTTAAATTATTTACATATTTTCAATTATTTACCGAAATTTTAGCTAAAAATATATAAAAGAAATTCTATTTACGCTTTTCAAATTTTTCTGCATTAATTAAAAATTATAACTGACCCACTTGAGCCATAATTATTGAACATATTTATAGATCAGATATTCTTATCCATATATGCCTTATACCGATATGTATCAACAGTCAAAAAGTTTTCAAATCTTTATAAAATTTACATAACTTTCCATATGATTTTTTTATAATAATAACCGATTCAGTAATTGATTTTTATTTTGATCAATAAAACGTTTCATTTAGTAAGTTTTATTTACTATTTTATTCTTTTTTATGCTTAATTATTATAATTTTTTTAAGTCACAGCTAAACTTTTAATATATTAACTATTTATTTCAGTACATATGACAAATAATCCATTATACTTTAAAGCATAATATATAATTCAACAAACAACAATTTCTTTGTTTCATTTAAGAAAATGAAATATTCCCACACCATTATAAAAACAAAAAATAGACATAAATAAATAAATTCATGTTTTGACATCTTCGGTTTTATTAAAGAACAATAAATTGTTTAAATTTTAAACGTTTCTGTTATCAATTATGTTAACAATTATGAATTAGAATCTTTAAAGTTGAGTGCCAAAATAAAGCAACTTTATTTTGTTATAAATGAAAGCAATTAAGCATAATTTAAGTGTTCTTCCAATATACTTTTTTCTTTTTTTTTTTGCTAGCATTTCTTTATTTATTTTCATTGAGCCAAATCGACCTTTTGCTATCCTATTTGCCATTCGGTTTATAAAAAGTATTTTTTTGCAACAAACAAGCAAAAGTGACACAAAACAGCAGCTTTTTCCTTGTTGCATGCACCGTGCACACACACACAAAAAGGGAGAGAGAAAGAGAGAGAGGTATAGAGATAGATTTGGGTTAGGGCTGGGGGCAATGCAAGGCGTGGCACATAGCGACCGCCCACATGGCATGGCGTTTTTAGCTTGGCTTTGATTTGGTTTTTCGTTTTTAGAGAGATTCTTGTTGCTCGTTTTCGTTGAGTGGCAAGAGAATAGTGGGTGGCATGAAATGAAGGTGGCAATGGTGTTGGTTTGATAGTAGGGATAAGGTATGGAGGGGGAGGGGAGGGTACAAGGAGTGAGCGCGTGTGTTTGCATATCTGAGCACTGCGATCGGCCAAGTGTCGTGCTCGCTCTCATCTACATCCTGAGCTTTATTTCTTTTTTCTTGTTTTCATTTTTTTTTTGTGTGTTTTCTTGTTGCTTTCACCGCTGTTCCCCCACACAATTCAGTTCCTTTTGGACTCCCCTCTTGACATGGCGACGTCCGTTTTGCTGTTTGTTCAGTTCGTGACTGGCCGCGCGCTACGTTGTGAGGGCACACAAAACCGGGAGGGGAGGTGACACAAGCAGGAAAAAGAGGGAAAGAAGAGGGGGGGGGGGGCTGTATTTTGTGTGGTTGCGGAGGCGGCGCCAGCACTTGACTCCCAAACAGGGCCACATCCTTTGTTTGCCTCGCCGTCGTCGTCGACGACGTTGTCGTGCCAAAAGTTTATGGCGCGTCGCGAACCTCGTCGCGCTTTTGTTGTTGCTGGCCATCGACCTAACTCCCCTCCTAAATACCCTTCCACCCCCTTCATGCCCACAATCCAAGAACCGAACCGATCCGTTTGTATAGACCCCCCCCCCCCCCCTCCTCACCCCTCTACACAGAACTGGGGGTGTGGCGTGTACTCTACGGGCTGCCTCCTTATCATGGCTTGGCCAACATTTTCTTGCTACTTGTTTGTTTGCTCATGCGATTTTTGATAACTGACATTTGTTGGCGTTCGCTTCTGTGTTGAACGAACGACTCTTGGCGAATTTGGGCGCCACAGCAGTCGCTCGGCAAAGGGAAAGGTAATTTCTCTTTGGCAACAAAAAAAAAACAAAGATGATTTGGCATGCAGATATGATGGGGCAAAGAAATGGAGCAGCTGTGTGTAGATGAATCAAAAATTTGTTCCGTGCTGGTGCAAACAATTTTTCTTTTTTCTTTTCTTTTCTGTTTTTTTTTTTTTATTTGTTACCCAAAATGGCAAAAGAAACTTTTTCTAGGCTTTGCCCTTATTTGTGCTTTAAGTTTGTGCAAATATTTTCATACAAATAATTTATCAAGCAATTTTCAGACAAATATTAAAACAAACCAAAGAAGCAAAAAACAAAAAAAAAATCAACAAATAATTTGTCATTGTTGCAATTTGAAAACAAATTTTTATACACAGTTTTTGATTTAATTTTAAAAGTAAAACAATATATTTAAAATATGCAAAATCTTTACTTCTTTTAAAGATTTTAACAAAGATTTTTAGTAAAATTAGAAATAAATTTCATTATTTCCTAATTTATTGCACAAAGATATTGTAATATTATCATAATTTTGAAAGCAATCGATTTTGAGCTGAGGAATTATTGAAACGAACAAAAGTAAATTTTTAGATCCATTTAATACTTTAACAATATTAAACATACCATTTGGATATAAATATTTCAAAATTCTAGATTATATTCAGTAAAACAAAAGTTTTGCTAATGTTTAAAAAATATATTTATTATATATTTATTATATATATACATAATTATATATTTATAAGCTATGTAAGCCGCATAATTTGTAAAGAAGTTTCATACCCTTGGAAATTCTTTTTAATATATTTATATTATTTCTAAAGTGTAAAAAAATCATATTAATACCACGAAACTTTTTAGTTCATAAAATTGTATTAGTCTTAAAGAAATTCTTTGAATATAATGAAATTTTTAAGAAACCCAAATGTTTTTTTTAGTATAAAAATAGTTTAAAAGTATAAAAAATTAACAACAAATATTTTTCTAATTTTCTAGCAAGTTTTGAATTTCCGTGTTTGGATTTTTGTCACCACAAAATATTATGCATAAAATGTTTTAAACTAAAGTTAATATATCCTTTTAGTAAGTGTATAAATATGGGTTGATGTAGACTCATTTATATAATTTTTTTCTAAAAATAAAACCCAGATTCACTGTCAGGTCTCTCTCATTAGAAAAAGTTTTTGGGGCTTCTTATTTCATATTCAATAACTAACCAAAATGTAAATTTCAATAAGAAGAAGCAAAGTATTTAAAAATTAAACTTCCTTTATAAAGAAAATAAATGTAACAGATTAGATTTCAGCTTGTACAGGTGGAAAATCAAATCCGAATCCTCTTACATATTTTGTAATTGCCTTTTGCCAGTTGTTGCGCCAATTACTTGTACAAATACTCCGGCAAATATATACGTATACGTGTAGATAGTATCTACAAGATACGTATTGTATATGTACATGTAAGTATGCATAATTATTCTAGTTAACAAAACATATGGATAACGTTTCCGATCGCACAAAAAGAAATGAAAAGAAAAGAAAAAAAAAGCACGTGTCAAAGTAATACGCCAACCGTTGTTTTCCGTTTTCCTTATACTTTGCATCCTTGTTTAATGGAAGACAGTGACAAGTGAAACATCAGACAAATGAACGCAGGCGGGACCCAAAACACACACACACACAAACACATAGAGACAGTGGGCCACCAGGAACGAAAGAGAGATAGAAAGAGCGACAGAGAGAGAGAGGGAGAGAGAGAACGAGAGAGAAAGAGGGACAGGACAGCCAAGCACTTCACAGCTTAACACCCTAATGTGCAATATTTTTGACTCCCACACAACAACGAGAACAACAACAACAACAACAAGAAGAGCAAGTACAAATACAAATATAAAAACGGAGCGTCTGCCACGTCCATCCGCCACCATTCCTCGCTCATTTTGTCCACACCCCGTCCCGCGGGAGCTGTCGAAGCATCTTTTGGTTCTGGCGCATAGAGAAAGTCATATATAGAGGGCGCCATCTACATACCCCCCACCACCCTTCATCCACTCTCATAACATGAATAACAGTAAAAGCAAAGCAAAGCACAGAAGAAGAACAAGACAAAAAACAGCAACTACAACAACAACAAAAGCAACAATAATAATAATAAAAAAAACAACAACAACAAAACACTCTCTCTCGCTCTCTTTGGGCTTCCCCTCAATTTTTTTATTGCGCTTGATCTTTGGCTTATTACCATGTCACGTCGAATGCGAAATGCGAACGCTGCCGGAATACAAAATGCACACAACGCAGGTTTCGGTTTACTTTTTTATTTTCCTTTTTATCCTTATTTTTTTTTTTGTTCATCTTACTGTTATTTTTTTTTTTTTTGTTCTCCTGGCTCGAATGCGTTAAAACGCCAAAGGGGCGTTGAAAATGGTTGTGTTGCAGCAACAATTGTTGGTACGTACTACAACGACGGACGTTCGTTGCGCAAAAGTTTGCGCCGAACTTTTTTTTTTGGGGCGACGACCAACAGTTGACAGTCCGAAAAGCATTTGACATTTTACCTTGGCACACACACACACACTCACACATAGTGAGAGAGAGTGTGACTGTAACAAAACAAGAGCAAAAGCGCACGCAAATGTCACTTTGAAAAATGCCATTGGTTCTGAAGCAAACAAAAAAAAAAATACAACAGACACACACACACACACATATATATATACAATCCTTACATTTTTTTTTTGCACTCTGCGCATCTCTATCTCTCTCCCGAATAGCTTGAAAACCAGTTGCTTAGCAACGCCCCCTCTAACCGCAGAAAGGCAACAAAAAACCAGAAAAAAGCAACAAAAACCAAACGAAGAGGAGAAAAAAAAAAAACGCTGACAGCGACGCCAAGTGTCGCAGCGACTGCGACAAATGTCAGACTCAACCTGAACTCCATTGCTATTTTAGCCAGCAGAAGGCAGCAGCTAGAGTCTAGCTAGTTATCTCGCTCTTACCCATGTCTAAAGAGGCACTGTCTATATGCAGGGGAAATAACTGTTTGCCATTGAGCGAGTGCGTGAGCCTGTGTGTGTGTTTGCATCTGTGTGCTTGTGTGTGTGAGAGGGTACATGTGTGTATGAGTGTGCGCGCATGCGATTCGACCCTCGTTTTGGGCAACAGAACAGCAGCAGCAGCACCACAGGTACTAGGCACAAACACATTGCAACTCAGTTTGTGTGTTGGCTGTCTCGCACTCGCACGCCTTCGCGCCATTCGTCGTCTTTTGCTACCGCTATCGTTCGCTGCCGACGAGGCAGCAGTAGTAGTCAGAGTCGTTCGTTTCGTATAGCCGTCGCCGTTTTCAGTTTTTGTTTGACGTTCGCGTGAAGCGGCTCGCCATCATCACAGAGGAGAGTTCACATCGCTCGTTCGATCGCTTGTTTACCGTTAGACATTCGTCAGTCTTAGTAGACAGCAGTCAGCTGTTTTAAGCCACCCATTTCGATATTTCGGTGTCACCGTCGCGTCTCGCGTTTTCGCTTCAATACAAATTTTTTGTTTTTGTTTTTGGCGAATCCCCTCTTCCCGACCTTACCCCCACCAAAAAAAAAAAGAAAGAAAAAAAAGTTAATTTTTTTGCCAGTGAGTGAGAAGTAGAAGAAGAAGAGCAAGAGTGTTGAGTGCTACAAGAAGAAATTTGCAAAAGAAAAATAAGAAAAGAAAAGATAAAAGAAATAAATATTCTACAGAAAATCTGGTTAAACAAATATATATATAAATATACACCCAACCAATGCAAAAAGTTAAGTTAAGAAGGAAACCATAAAAAGAAAATCAAAATCAGCTGCCGTGTGTATTGCCGCCGGCCTATCAGCACACAAAAGGCTCCACGTGCTTTATCTACTGTCTGCCGTCACCGTCACCGCCACCGAAACCATTACCGCAACCGTCACTCCGTCTCTTTTGCCACAGCATCGCTGCGTCTCTCCGTGTCAGTTGTTGAGTGTGTGCGTGTTTTTGTGTGGGAGCCTCCTATTAAACTGCCCGCGCACTCAATATCCTCGCATACCGGCACCAAGCACACCCGTAAAACACACACAACCACCCACCAAAAAAAAAAAAAAAAAACATACACAGAACTTCCTCCTACCCCCGGCTTAAACATATTCGACAACAAAATTCTCACCGAGGCATCCAAAGCGCCCCTCAGGGCTGTCGCGCTGGCGTCATTTCTGGGCGACGGTTTTGCCGCCCTCGGTAGCCGAGCACCACCGGTCAAGGATCTAATGGCATTCGGTGCGGTACTACACACAAATCAGCATAATATCGGTAAGTCAATTGACCAGATGATCCCACTTAAGGATCAAGTGCTTCCGTTCTACATTTTGCGAGTTTTATGCGTAAAGGCGACGGCTTTTTTTTAACGCGGGGAAAAAAAAAAAAACTTGAGGATAAAAGTTTTAATTAATATGACGACAAAATCCAACTATAGTTATTGTTGAAAGCGTAAATCTGAAAGCGTAAATCTTCAAAGATGTTGAAGGATGTTTTTCTTCTTTCATCATTAAGAATATTTTATAAAAAAGAGAGAGATTGATCCACATTGATCGATTAAATATTGAAAATAGTTTGTTTAGTTGAAATTCGAAGACTTTGATATAATTAAAATAGTCCAAGAATTATCTGATATATTAGACAAATAGAATCTGCAAATTATATAGAACCTTTGTTTTTGGAATTCATAATCTTGGATTTGAGATTAATATTAAGCAAGATTTTTCCAGAAGAAAACTTTTAGTTTCTCACTTGGGTTAATCATATTGTCATTGCCCAAGGAAAATGTGAGATTTCTTATTTTGTTTTTTTTTTTTTTGGTTATTAGTTGTTCTTGCATTTTCCCTTTTCTGGCAATCATGGGTTAAGAGTTTGCCTTCTTTTGGGGCTCCATTGCGCACCCTTAATGGCGACGGGATTTCTGTTTCTTTTCTCTTTTTTCTTTGCTTTGGCAGAGAAAAGTTTTGCACTTTTGAACTTGTTTTCAAAGTTTTCCTTCTTTTCTTTTTTTTGTTGTTGTTCGGTTTGTACGAGTCCAGGAGGGGGGAGGAGACACATAAAAGGGGGGGTATCTCTGAGTTCTACTTCTGTGTGTTCCTTCCTCTGGTCTCGATGCCACAATTCAAATGCTACCTACAACGAGTTGTACGGAGGCCACCTCTCCCCCATCCTAGCCATCGCCATGCCTCACGCCCATTTTGTACGCTTTTGAAGTTTTTTGTTTTTTGGTTTTATTCGTTCGTTTTTGGCCAAAAAGTTTTGCGCAGTTGTCAAAGTTTTCTTGTTGTTGTCGTTCTTGTTGTTGGCTGGCTGACTGGATGGCTGGCTGGCTGGCTGGCTTTTGTTTTATTTCATTTGCTCTTATGTCAAATTTTCACTTTTGCTGACTGTTTAATGTCAGCCATCGAAAATTTCGCATTCCCATTTGCTTTCATACCCTTTCATTGGATATTCTTGATTTTAGCCAACAGTTTGCTACTTTGTGATATAAACTATTAAGATAATAAAATTCATATCTATTTGTAAACCTTTGGTCTTGATCACCCTAAAGATTTCCTAGTTCTAGTTTATCAGACCATTTTGTTATATATCAATAGATAAAGATTTAGGTATTTAATATAACTTATAATAATTTCAATTCTTTTTTCCATTAAAACAATCAGATGGCAATATATAAGCTAAAGTAAATCTTTTTCATTAATTTCAAAGAAATGAAAGAGAATTCCATCTGTATACTAATTATATAGATTTAACGATCTATAAAAATATATTAGTTTTCATGGCAAATGTTAAATAATCATAAATCATATATTTATTAAGCACGGATCTAAATGATGTATGTATATAAATGTATCATTAGGCCATTGCTACCATCGGTTGTTTACCTATTTTCTATAAATGAGTAATTTTACACCATTTTTTCCAACTAATTGCATCGACAAATTTGTGAAAAACTGAACGTGCTGACATTGACCATAAGCATTGCATAAAAGTGCCCACTCGACTTCCTCCAGAAGTCCGAATAGTCATACCTGTCAAGACAAAGAACAAAAAGAGCCAAGTAAAAGCCATAAAACATATTTTTATTGTTGTTCTTTTCAAAATATACCTTGGTTCTATAGTTCAAACACTGGGTATATGAGTGACTGGAATTTCATAGTTTAAATAGTTAAAAAAATATTTATTTTAAAAAAATATGTATATTGAGACACATGGCTCCAAAAAATAATGCCAAATCAAATTGCCATATTTAAAGGATTGATTTTGTCAATATAAAAAACTTTGGTCAATTTATAATATTTTTAGATTTAATGTAATACTATATTTATTTATAATTTCCAAAAATAATGTTTAAAAACGATCAAAATTCGGAATGTTGAGGTAATTGCAAAAATATTTAATCCTGTCGAAGAACGACAATTTGTCCTTTGTTTTTTCCTAGTTGGAAATCGTTATTAAAATTCAGTAACTTCAAAACGTTAAATAAAAATTGATTTCATATTTTATTATCCTAAAAACAAAGCTAAAACACATAATTTCAATACTTTTAATTATAAATTATACAGCGTTTCCGAGCGTCCAAAATATCTAATATCTGACAAAACTTGAAAACAACAAAAAGTTTGTTAAAATCTTTATACGATGATGTCGAAATCCTTCTTAAAGGTTTATTGCTAATTATCCGAAAAAACACTTCAAAAATGATTCGTTTCGATATAATTGTAATATCTTCTTCTATCTATCATATCTAAAATTAGTCAAGTGATAGGTAATACAATAGTTGATCACATTACTTTATATTTATGCTAGTTTAGAGTTTTGCCATATTACTTCTGGTTATACATATATATCTTCTTGGTGGATCTTTTCAATTTTGTTGCTGTTGTTGAACACAAGCAGCAGGAACAACAAAAGCTCAGCAACGCCTTTAACAAAGTTCGAGCTGCTGTTCATCAACATTTACGACTGCCAGTAGAAAAGAGGAAGATCATCATCATCATCATCATCTGTGGCAGCAGCAGCAACAACATCATTACCATCATCACCATCATTATCGTCATAAACATGCTGAGTTGAGCGTGCAACAATATTTCCGGCCTGAACATGGTCTTTGTTTTGTTTCTTCTACTGTTGCTGCCGTTGATGTTGCTGTTGCTATTAATGTTGCTGCTGTTGTTGATGTTGTTGTTGTTGTTGTTGCAGCAAACGACCAAAGAGACGAGCGACCAACCTGACTTAACTTGCCCTGACTTCACCTTCCATCATTCAACATATATGCATTTCTGTTTTATGCGCCATTTTCTTCATATTTTTACGATCTTACCAATGCCTTAAAGAAAAAGCAAAGAAAACGCTTTACAACAACAACAACAACAATAAAAAGGAAAAAAAAAAACCAAAGGAAAAACAGTTTTGCCATACTTCTACTTTACTCTTCTTTACTCTTTTCTTGTGCTTTCTACATCTTTTGGCCAATATGTTGGATCCTGGCATTGATTTATTGAACAAAAAGCGTAGCCGGGCAGCAAGATGCTGCCGCATTTAGCATGGCCACAAATGGTCTATCCAAATCGTCGTTGAAATGGTCAGAAGAACAAGGCGGTATAGTCAGTTGGTGAATGGGGGCGTGGTTGTCTATAAATTGCCATGCATAATGAGGCGTTGAGTCTGTAGTCTAAGGCAGCTTCTTGTCAATATATGTAATATTTTGACATCACCAGTCGCGGATCTTTTACCATCGGGGTGGTCCAAACCAAACGTAACAAAAAAAAAAAATTAAAAAAAAGGGGCAAGACACAGCGACAACAGCAACAACTAAAAAACACTTAGCATAGCCAAAAAGTGATCTTAAAATGAAAAACCAGTTTGAAGGTTTGACAACTTTCGAAAGGAGATTGTGGTCTGGCGATATCCCACAACAACAACAACAACAAAGCAAGAAAAAAGCTAAAAAAAGTAAATGAAAAATAAGAAAGAATGCAAAATCAAATCTAATTTTTAGTCTAAATTCGAATTTCTATTAAGAAAAGTATTTTCAAATACGAATTTAGATTTGTTTTAAATAGTTTTTAGATATTTTTATGTGCAGTATTTTCGATTTACTTATTTACTTTGTGAAAAATCTCTTCATTTGTTTAATTAATGTCTCTAAAAATTTTAATATAGTATTCGTTATATATATAAAATTATTCTGAAACTCAATATTTTTATCTTCTGCTCAAATTTCTTTAAAATATTATTTTCATATGATAAATATTTTCTAATGATTTTAACCACCATCAAATTGAACAATTTCATTTTCCAAAGTCAAAAATTGTATCCCGTTTTATAATTAGATAAAAATTGATCACTAGATCATAATAAACTTAAAATCAAAGCTACTTGAAAGCTGATTGTTTGACTTCTGTCTAAATGGGCAAAATATGTACAATCAAAGTATTAATTATTATTATCGAAATATACAATTAGGATTAATCGTATATCTTTAGGTTGTTGACATAATAAGTTTTAAATAAAAGTTGTATATTAATGGTAATAAATCTTACAAGCAAGTTTAATTGATGAAAATCTATAAAAAGGTTTACTTAACACATAAATAAAATAAATAAATTTACGATTTTTATTACTGAAGCATCCTTTTTGAAATGTTGTTCCACAGAATTGATATTGGTTTTGAAAAAGTTTTGAGTATTTAGTTAATATAATTTAGAATAAAGATCGGATACCATAAACTTCTATATGAAAATTGTATTTAATATATATCTATATTTATACATATTTTCAATCAGCATTGTCGAGTTTATTGATTATGAATATTTTTATAATAATTTATTAACGTTATATCCAGTAATTCTTTTCTCAAAGAATATTTCCTTAAATGATGTAAAAACAATTGCTGTGATTAACTGAAACTTAGTTAAAGAATTTTGTTATTAAGCAGCAATAATTAATATATTTAGCATAGAGTATTTTGATTCGTAGTTAAAGTCAAAACATAAAATATTATTCTTTGTTTAGTTAAGGTTTCGGGTCCTAGGAATTGGTATATTGAATCTGTTGTTTCTATTTCTTCACGTAGTTCTATCTCTCTCAAACTCTCTGTATCTATCTCTCTCTCTCTCTCTCTCTGTTGCCATCTCTGTCTTTGTTGTATCTGTCTCTGTTGTTTCTTTGTCTGTCTTTGGCCTGCCATGCCTGTGATATGCAAGTTATGAGGGCCCCCCAACTGTTGGGAATTATTCCATGTTTTATGCCGTCAAGGCTTGGCCAGGCACAGACCCTGGGCCCAGGCTTAGGCCCAAACTGAGGCCCAGGTCTTGGCTCTTTGCTTTCTGTATATATTGGGGATCTAGACTGGAACGACGAGGGTCGGGTCGAGAGTCAGTCGGCAGTCGGGGTGAACGTCATCGCTTGTCTGACAGTTTCGTTTTTTTTTTTTTTGCCGCACACCCAACTTTACCCCACACCACCTGCCTCCAACCACCAACCCTTACCCTATCCGTAAACTCGCCATGCAGTTTGCTGAAATAGTAATTCACATTCATGGCTTCGCTTCGTCTGTGTTCTGGTTTGGTTTCTGTTTCTTTTATGATTTCTTAGCCATTTTACGATTATTTTAAAGCTGTCAATAGTCAACGTGTGAGATAATTTATATGCCATAAATTTCACTGCAAGCCAAAAAAAAAAAAAAAACAAAAGAAAAACAAAAAAAAACAAACGAAAAAAAAGGAGAAAAAAAAAATCAGTTTCGTGTCGTTTTCTGCGGAAAAACAAGACGAGGCAGCAGCTCAGCTCTATTGCGCTTTTTTTTCTTTTTCTTTTCCTTTTGTCTGTGGCAAGCATTTTCGGTGGCCCCACAATTCATTTGAGTGGCTTATCGCCCCTTTGGCTTGATTTACTGCCCTGCACTCAACAGGTTTTCCTTTATTTTTTTCTAATTATAATTTACTATTTCACTCATAGCAAAAATATAAAAAGGGCAAACAGCAACAACACCAACAAAGAAGACGCCAAAAGTAAAAAAGAAATAATAAAAAAAAAAAAAATTTATATACAACAAAAAAAAAAAAAGAAAAAGAAAAAAAAAACGGTAGCTAAAGCCTCAGGAATTGATTTATAACCGAAAGATTGCCCTCAAGTTGAAAATGAAGGAAAAGATGAGACGAGACGAGACGAGAACGAGACGTGAGGCAACTGAAAGAGGTAACAAGTTGTTGTTGTTGTTGTTATTTTTGTTGTTGCTGCTGTTGAAGTTAACCAATTGAGCCACTTGACGCTCTCACGCAGTTGCCCGAGGCTTAGGGGGTGTGGTGATAATGACCTTTAACCCAACTCTGAACAGCAAGAAAACCCAACAACAAGACGAATTGAACTCAAGACAAAAATAAAAAAATACCAGTAGATATTCATAAGCCGACTAAGTGATACCCTTTTATAATCATATAAGAGACAGAGAGAGAGAATACTGTTTATTTATTTCCTAGCAAACTTTTATGATTTAAACAGATCTGTTTGAGAATATATATATATATATATATATATATACATATATGTATGTATGTATGCAAATGATTCATTACTTGTCGGACACTTGTTGACGATTTGTTGGACTGCCCCTTTACCCCTTTGGTTACGACTAATTCAAGGGTATTCAAAATGAGTAACCTCTCTCTTCCTCCCTCCCTCTCTCACTCTCTTTTCCTCTGGTCTTGGGTTTTTTGTGTTTTTTTTTTTTTTTTGGTTGGGTTTGGGTTTTGGGTCTGGAGGTCTGACTGATCTTGCGAGATGTGTTCGTCTGGAACCAAATGGTTTGCCAGAGTAAAACGATCGCGAAGCAGATGACCGCAACAAACGGCAATTCGTTCCAAGTGTGCACCCAGCAAAAAAAAAAAAGAGGCAACAGCAGCTTGTACACCATACAAAAATGTCCATTTTAGCCATTGAAAGTGTTTTTAGTAAAACATTAGCAAAACCAAAAGAAAACGATAGAGAAAAACAAAAAAATATTAAAAACAAAAAAAATTACAACAAATTTACAACTTTTTTAAATATTTCATTAGCAAATAACGGTTTATAGCTACAAAGATTTTTTTTTACATATTTTATTTTTTACATTTTTCTTGTTTAATTTTAAATTGGAAATTTGTCATTGTTTAATTTTTCTTATTATATTATATAATTTTTAATTATGAATTAGTTTAGGAATTTTTTTTTAGTTCGTTTTTGTGTGGTGTACAAAACGTGTGCGTGTGTACGCCTTTGTGTGTGTGTGTGTGTGTGTGTGTGCACCGCTGTGTCAAGTGAAGCGTTACCAGACAGTGCGGGCGGCCCCGAAACTGAAGCCGATGTGGCAGCGTTCCCCCTAATGCGCCCCCCCTACTCCCACCTTTACCTACCTACACAATAACCACTGGCGTCCCTCTATCATCCTACATATAGTTACATATCATCAATAACAACCCAAAAGAAAATAAAGAAAAAAAACATAAAGAAAAAAAAAAAACGCTCAACATAATGATGCGTGTAATGTTGCTGCCGATGTCGAATGACGAGGAACGACGATCTGGCCGTTGGCCACAACACCTTCTTCGTTCTCCGATCTCCGGTCGCTGTGTGTCTCCAACTCCTTCAATTTCCTAAACCACTCGAACATCATCTCATCCCATCATCATCATCGTCATCATCATCTTAGGCCAGAATGAGCAGCGGCAATTTGTTATGCATTTTTATTGTGCGTTTATTAATTTGATTATCTGTTTGGTTGCATATTTTTTTTTGTTTTATTCTTTTAGGCAAAAACTAAAAGGAAGAAATTAATGCAACTTTTACTTTTCTGTTTTATGCAAATTAATTAATCAAAATTTATATAAAAATCGATACACACACACACACTTGCTATTTGCTATTGTTGTTGCTGTTGGCAAATCATTTGCGGCAAACTTCAAAACGTCGCAACGGGCGGGCAAATAAAAACGCCGTCGACGGCTACAACGGCATCAATGGCAATGGACAATGCCATGGAATATGGTATGATAAAGATGATGATGATGTGTATGTGGATGTAGATGATGATGATGATGATGATGACGGCCAGGTGGCAGCTAAAATGAGCTAAAACCATAACTAATTGAACCGGTTGGGTAGAGTAAACATACATACTCTCACCATATGTCGAAAAGTTTTTCAAAATTCTTTAAAATGTTCCCAAAATCTATTTTCAATATTCTAATATATATACATATATATTTGATAACATCAAGTTTTGAATGGTTCAAACTGTTGCTAAAAATTAAGCAAAAATAAGAGAATTTTCAGAGATTGAAATAAATATAAAATTTGTATTATAAAAAACAAAAACTTTTATCGTATTTTTAATACAATAATTTTGGTGAATTTCTAACTGTATTATATTGTTTTTTTATTATTATTGTTTTATTTATTTTTAATAAACATATTTAATATATTTCACTAAAACTTCCTTTTGTTTATTTACCTTATTCCCTATTCTATTGGCATAACCATTTGGCATTTTCTGTTGCCTTTTTGCCTAGCCACCCTATTGCCAAGTGCTCTATGATGCTGGTCTACTGATAAGCCTTGTCAAAAGTTGACTTTACCATTTGACAGAAAGAACCAAAGAGAAAGGGAGGATGCTAAACCAAAGGGGGGAGGACATAGGGTACAGGACATGAGGCACAAGGCAGCTGGCTACGTGCATTCGCATTCAAGGTTAAACTAAACTGAGAAGATTTTCAGATAAGATATTTATGTTTTCTATTCTGTTTAGGGTGATTGAAAGGATATACAAAGAAATATATATATATATATATATATAGGGGGTGAATATAGTCTATATGTGTATCAAGTAGCGCATAAATTGTTCTTATCTTACTTATGTGGCAGCTTTAGATAAAAATTACAAATCCAACAGAAAAAGAAAAAAACGAAACAAATAAAAATGATTTAATATTTTTGTCTTCAATTGGATTAACTGAGAATACAATTAAAGACTGGGGTTATTTTTTGCCATATGTAATAGATATTTTGTTAAAAAAAAAATACCAATTCAAAAGAAATGTCAGAAAATATCACAAGATAATAAAATAGTTTAACTTAATGAGTTGTTTTTTAATTATTAATACCATTTACTTAACGAAATGTTTTAAAGTTTTAAACAACTTTTACATAAGTCTCTGAAAGAGAAAGTGCCACGTGTTCAAGTACTTTTAGAAAAAAATATATTATTTATCTTTTGTTATTATATAATTATTTTAAATACTTTTATTCATATTATTCCTTAATGCTTTTTCGTATTTGCTCTGTTATAGATTGATGTTTAAATTAAATCGATTGAACAAAATGTAGTTTTGTTTTGTTTGCCTGTTTTACTGTCAAAATGTTGCTCAAGATTTGTTTATTATTAATTGCATTTTGTGCAATAAATTTGCAAAATTAATGTGAAAACCAATTAAAGGACCATTTCGATATAAATTTGGTACTTTATGCTGTCCTGTCCTGTGCAGTCCTGCTGGCAAGACGGAATGTCCTAAATGTATATATGTATGTATATGTGTGTGTGTGTGTGTGCGTGTGTGTGTGCGTATGTGTGTAAACTCTGATCATTATAATATGCATAATATTATGCTCGTCTTGGGCCTAGTTCAAGGAAATTGGCCACCAAAAATCTCTTCAAGGGAAGTTTCAGTCCGAAAATCAAAGCAAAATTTTCAATTGCATGTGGTAAATGCCAAAGAGAGAAAGAAGGGAGTTGGGGTGGATAGAAAGGGGTATGTATGGGATGTGTGTGTGCTTGGGATGGAAAGGAGGGTCAGAATCGATGGCCAAGAACTAATGCTGCATGCATACGCTTTATTTGGCACAAAAGTTTAAACCTTTAATCGCATTAAACGATGGCTAAAGTCAGTCCAGCGGGGAAGAAGAGAGTGTGTGAATGTGTGTGTGTATGTGTGTGTGTGAAGGCGAAAATTTATGCAGCTCCATTCATCTCTCTCTCTCTCTCTCTGGCCCACTCTCAGTGTCTCTTTCTCTCTCACCCACACTCTACTGTTTCAATCGTTGTGTGTCTGCCACATTAAATATTAAAAAATGCAAATTTACAAATACATAAATTTTCAATGAATTGCCAACACCAGGCCAGCTAGTAAAGCATTTAAAATCAATCAATTGAACCTAGAGTTGCCAAGTTCATTCAACACACACACGCACACATACACACACACACACACACACACACACACACACATTCATTGGCATACACATACAAAACGAACAAAAACTTACAATATGTCAAAAGCCTGCAAAACCACATTGATTAAACCGAAAACCCAGGTAGCCATTGCACTGCATTGCTGAACGGTGGCTAAAAGAGGTAAAAACAAAAAAAGAAAAAGGGTTAAAAATGGAGTCCTCTTCATAGCATTTGTATTAACAGAATCAACAAAAGGGCAGGCAAAAATGCCAACCAAACAAAACCGCAAACCAAAATACATCAAAGTCTTTGGGTAAGGGGCAGACGGAGACGTAATGGGTATGAGAGAGATAGACAGGCACTGAGTGAGAGAGAGAGAGAGAGAGAGAGCGAGAGACAGAGAAAGTAAGCCCATTGAGGTTAAAGGGGAATGTGTGACAAAAGTTAAAGTAAAAAAATTAGCAAATACAAAACAAAAAAAGGGAAATATTTTAAGAGAAATTTTAAGTTAATATTTAATTTGTATTATGACAGGGTTGTCATCAGTTTTCAGAAACAAATTTTATTGCTTGAAAAAAGTGAATGTGAAACTCTTGAAAATTGTGGAAATTTATAACATTTTGAGGTCACAATTGTTGGAAATCTTAATTGAAATTTAGAGTAAAACTTTTCTTAAATTTAAGCATTAAAGTGCTGCCAATAAAAATCTATATATGTACATATATGGGTCACACTTATTACCAGTGTTGATTAACAATTTAAATAGAGTATTTTTTATCTATATTTATTTAAAATGAAACATAAATTGAGTATATTTTGTGTTTAATACAATATTTACATTCTCAATGTTATCTTATGTTAATACTCATTTTCATTTTGATACTCAATTCTCCACTTCATCTTTCCATCAACATTTTCCCATTTACCATTTACCATTTTCATAGTCATCGTCATCTTCATCGTCATTTTCATTTTCACAGTCGTCATCATCAACATTGTCGTCAGTTGCAGAGATTTTTATAGGCTCTCCCCATGCTACAGAATTCTCTCCATTACCTCAATCCAAAGGATAGGGAAGAACTTTGTTGTTTTTTCTTCTCTTCTCTTTTTTTTTTTTATTTTTTATTATTATTTTGTTCAACCCCCAGCAGCCCCACAACAACCTTTGCACCCCGTCACACCACCGATGTTGTGAGTTGAGTCGGCTTGAGTCGCCCCATAAAAATCACACTTCAGTTAAGAGGCAGCACCAAAATGATACGAGAGATAGACCAAAGCCAAAGATATGTGTGATAGAGTGAAAGAGAAAGAGCTAGAAGAGATGTGGTGCAAGAGGGAGAGTAAAAAAAGCAAGAGCGAGAGAGTGAATAACAGTAATAGTAGAGTTAGCTGGAGTATGATAGAGAAAGGAAGATAGGAGAGTAAGTGTGAGAGAGAGTGGGAAACGGAGAGAAAGGGAATGGAAGTGATATATATATATATATATATATATATAGAGAGAGAGAGAGAGAGAGAGAGACAGAGAGCAATTGAGAAAGAGTGACAGGGAGTGTGATAGCTATCTATAAACTTTTTGGGGGTTCGGGTGGATTTGGTTTCCTTCCAACTGGATGGTTGGCCGCCCACTTTTTCTTCCCTTTCTTCCCGTTTTTACTTTGTCTTTCTTTTTCTGCTATGTCTTCGTCTTCTTTCTGTTGTTGTTGTTGTTGTTATTGCTGTTTGTCATCATACAGATAGCCAATGATAAGCCTTAGCGTATGAGTGATGTGTCAGGGACAGGGACATAAAATATGACACAGGACTCACGACATAGGATAACAACAATTCAACCCACCAAAGACCAATGCAACCAACTGGCTAAGAGTATTCCAATAAGGGTTTCTCTTACCATTTGCAAATTTTTATTTTTAAATATTTACATACATATATTTATAAAAAGAAACTACTGAATTATCTTAAATTGTTTGTGTTATGGATTTTAGCTAAACATAATTTGTTTTTCCTTTTTTTTTACATTTTTTTTAAAGTATATTCAGATTACTGTGTTGCCCTTTATTCATCGATATCTTCACCTCTCCCTCATTCTTTCTCTGTATCATAAACAAACGCAACATGAATTTTAATGCCCCACAAAACAGAAACAGAAGGCGATGCTTATAAACAGATATGAAAAAAAAAAAAAAAAACCAACAACAAAAATAAATAAAAACAAAGAGCAAAAAAAAGAAAAAGATACTCTATAGGCAAGAGGCAATATCTGCAGATACATTTTGATGCCAACCAGGATTTAATGGACATGACTATGGGAATGAGGCAAGGTGGTTGGGGCAAGTCGCTTGGTTTTTGGTTTTGGAAAATGGCAAAGTCAACAATTTGCCGAGTCGAAGAAGGGGAGAAGAGGTGAGGTGGGACAAGATGGAGGCGAGGCGAAACGGCGATGGCATCGATGGCTTCTGGGCTAGTGGTTGTCGGGCAGTGCCTTTCAGCTGCCTCTGTGTATATATGTATATATGTATATGCGTGTGTGTGTTTGTGTGTGTGCGTGTGTATCTAGCAGATACTTTATATGCATGAGTTACACAAAAAGAGGCGTATTTTTTTCTCATATATGTATGTACATACATATATGCATATCTGTATATATACACGTTTGTATACACAAAAAGCAACAAAAATAAAGTATCAAAAATGAAAAAGGAAAAAAAATATATATTCATTTTTCATAACTTTAATAAAATGAGGTAGAAATAAAATAACAACAGCTTTAACAAGTGCAAGTGAACATTACCAAACAAGACAAATGAAATAAATAAGAAAATTTATAAAACAAAACTTTAAAAAGTAAAAATTTTAATCTTAGATCGATTTAATTACTAAAGACTAAGGAAAGGGATAAAAAATTCAAAAAAGGAGTTAATCTCAAATTTCAAACTCTAAACTCTAACCTGTCTGTGATTTAAAACTAAATTTCATTAAATTTTATAGTACGCTTCTTTAATCTCTTTGATCTCAATTTTTAGTAGTAATTATAAATTTAAAAATTTATTTTATTTCAATACATATATCATTACATATACATATGTAACTCACCTACTATATGCACTATTTAATCACCTTTTCCCCTTTGGCATCTTTTATCTACCACTCGTCGTCGTCGTCTGGTCCTATTTTTAATGCAATTTGTTGCGCCTGATTTGAGATTTTTGATTACATTTCCTATGCTCCAAGTTGTCGTTCTCTACATAGATATATATATACATACACACATATATATATGCATCTATATATACTTTCTTAAATCGTTGAGACAACTCCACACAGAGTATGTAAATTTTGGTTTTCGTTTTGAATATAATAATAATAATAATACCTAGAAGGAAAACGAAAACGAGATAAAAACAAAAACCATAAAGTATATTAAATGTTGCATGGATGGGAAAACGAAGGGGTAGACAAAGTTCATCGTTAATATGCTTGAAATATTAATATATAAATTTTAACACCTATTTTTGTAATATTGTTGCTGTCATCGTGGCTCATGGAAATTGCTCGCATTAAAACTTGTTAACATTTTAATTACATAATTAGTTGCGATATTAGCGCAAAAAATTGAATATTAATGAATATCGATGAAAGAAAATGAAAGAAGCATCGAGAAATATATAAACACAATATGTATGTATATATATTTAAAATCATGAAATTGTTTCTTTAGCTCCCATTTAATTTAGCATTTTTGCATATATATGTATAAATGTTTATACATATATTTAGATCATTCTAAATATAAAAATATTTGCATAATTGCTAATGGGTGTATTCATTTTCAACATTTGAATCATTGCTGTTTAGATTTCTATCTAAAAATACTACCAAATTTCTTTATTTTTATCTTTTTATCTTTTAAAGTTATTTCATGTTCAGATATAATTTAAAAGTACTTTTTTATTATTTAAACTTTATTTGGATTTATTTTTTAATCAATCATAAATTACCATAATTCTTTGAATCCATCTTTTGGATATTATTAAGCTTAAAACTTCAAATTAATATATTAAAACTATTTCTGTCCAATTAATACAATTTAGTTTTTTGCTTAAAATGAATAAGTTTAGTTAATTTAGATCGTATGAAGAGCATTAGTGGATAAAAAAATGAAACTTTGTACATTTATTCGAATTATTTTTTGTTTTAATTTTTTAACATATCTTCTTTGGCTTTTCGGCCAATTTAGTTTTTGGTTTCAATCCTCCATCTTTATTTTTTTTGGGCTCAATTTTTTTTCTTGTTTTTCCAGTTTGTTGCACAAAAAACTTTAAGTTTTAGACAAAAAAAAGATGAAAAAAAAACTTAATCCGCATTCTACAGCTGCTTCTAGTGCCTTGTGGTGTTTCCTCTGCATCTCTCTCGCCTCATTAGCATAAAAAATGGTTGGATGAAATGCAAGAAAGAAGAGAAAAAAAAATATCATCTCTCTTTTAGCATAAGCACTTTTTCTCAAAAGTGCAAATTTCCTTCTGTTTTTCGTTTTTTCTTTCATTTCTTTTGGGGTTTTTCTTTGCACTTCCCTCATGACCAGCCAATGCCTATCCTTCTAATACAACGCAAAGAAAAAAAATGAAAGAAAAAAAGTAAAGTTCGTACTACACTCTTCCACTCCTTCAGTACCCCACACCAACTCTTTCTTTCTCTTTTTCAGATAAGAAGAAAATAGGGGAAAAAAATAAATTACTTTGTCAAGTAGAATAACGAATTTAAAATACTCTCCAACATGTAGCAAACACAGAAATTTGAGATCAAAAGTATAAAAAGTTGTAAAAAAAAGGAAACTTTTTTTTTTGTAACTGATTTATCTGAAAAATATCCGATAGCGATTGCAAAATTATTATATAAAAATATTATATAAAAATATTATAAAAAAATAGTTCGTAATGTTGATCAACAATATATATATATATATATATATGTATATCCTCTTTAACATTTGGCAACTTTTAATCACAATCGAATACATCCTTTAGCAAGGGTATAAGGAGAAAAGGATACAAAAAGAAAAGAAAATCTTGGACCAAAGCATCTCTTTCCATTTTCCATTTTATTCTGCCATTTGTTTAGCTTTGCTGCATTTCCATTTGGATTTTTGCATAAGATTTGCAAAGAAAAACGACTAAAACGTAAAGGCAAAAAAAGTAAGAAAATAGAAAATAAGAAGTAGCAGAAAAAGTAGTAAAAGAATGGGAAAATTATTGCGATTGAGCGACGGCTGTTGCTGCTGGTGGCTTGAATTTTCTTTCTTCTTGTGGCTTTAACATTTTAGTCACGTTTCCAAGAGGTACTGAGAGAGAGAGAGAGTGAGAGAGAAAAAGAGATAGGGGCAGGGATGGGGAAATGGCGTAACCAACATGGCGCAGCAGGCAGCAAGTGCTTTGCCAAAACTACAACAAAAACTTGTACAGAAAAAAAAAATACATACAAGCCAAGTTGAAGTTGATTTTTATTATTTTCATTTTGCTGATGTCGAACGAATTTTTCACAGTTTTACTTTTTTTTTTCCTGCGACTATTGGTTAAAGCATTTACAATGAGGACTGGCAATAAAGGACAACAATTACATGGATTATAATTTCCACCAAAAAATATGAATACATATTTGCCTTCCTTAAATTTAAAATAAAAGTCATTTCTGATACCTAAATTTAGTCTGCCAAAAAATTATAACAACTAAAATAAGTAAACTGCCAAATCGTTTACTTGTTTTAGTTGATTTTCTCTTTTGACAGACTAAAATTAAATCAAAAATGAAAAATAATCATATTGTTCATGTTTGAAATACAATAAAGTTAAATAAAAATTTTTTGTATAGTCAATTATTATTCATAAAAAGTTCAATCTTTATTCAAATTTTGTACAAAATTAAATTTCAAAGAATAAACGAATAAAAAATAAAATCCTATATGTATTCAAAATTTTAAATAAAAGCAAGTCAAATAATCATCTTTGATTTACTTTAAAAAACTTTGAAAAGTAGACGATTAAAAGCTCAAATTTTATATAAATATTAAATATTGTACGTAATATTAATTAATTATTTGAATAATAAATAAAATATCATTATAGATTATTATAGATTAAAGAAAAAAAATGTTTGTGCCTTTTATGAACAGAAACCAGTCAAAACAAGTCGGGACTAACCGATATTGCTAACGATTTTTAACGGTTCTATTGGTTTAAAGCTGTCATAATATCAGTATGCGTTTATTCTATATACGCTTATTTAGCCATCATGGGAACAATTGGTTAACCAAGGCAATCTTTACGGTATTGCTAGTGTTGTTGTTGTTGTTGGTCAGAGGCAGCTGCCGTTGTCAGAGCTTTAAAAGAGCCTGAGTTCAGTTCATTTGTTATTTTCCTCGTTTTTTTTTTTTTTTTTTTTTTGTATTTTTCTTCATTTTTTTTTTGTTGTATATTTTTTGGGCTGGCCTTTTGGGTGTTGCCCGGACCAGCCCAGCGAGCCATGAAGAAGCTGCTGCTGTTGCAGTTCTGGTTGTTGTTGTTGGTGCTGCCTGGGCATTATAAATGCAGTTAGTCTGTATGGATTGCAAGTTCCAAGCTCCTCCAGCTCAGGGTACACAATTATTGGCTTTTGTTTGAGAGCGTCGGCAACGAACAGCGGAAAATGTTGTGCAAAATGCTTTGTACGTGACTCTTTTGCTGGGGCAACTGTGCAGCACTGCGGTCAATGTGCTGGTCATTGAAACGTAGATATATACATATATATATATATATATATATATATACATATATATATTTTTTTTCCTTTTACCAGACAAGAGATCTCATAACACAGAGAAGGAGAGTAACAGAGACAGAGACACTTAGAGACAGAGAGAGAGAGAGAGAAAAGAGAGAGAGAGAGAGAGTAAGAGAGGATAAGGAGGGTTAGCGATGAGTCTCGCCTAGAGCCTCATGGTACCAGTAGCTGGCAATTTTTCACATCGTTACATAAATTTCAGCGTAAAATAAATGGCCAACGGTAGCCAAAAAGTGCACTCAACAATATTTAAATTGCGACACTTAAGCGGCAAACAACAACAACAGCAACAACAACGGCAACGGCGTCTGCAAACAACAATTTGTCGCTTTTTAAAAACGCGCCAGAAGGCAATAATATGTAGTATAAAGGCTCAGCTCTCCCCCTACAACCCTTTCCCCCATTGAAACAAAAGCAACCCAAAATATAAAACAAAACAAAAAAAAAAAGGGAAGAGCAGAGAAAAACCCCAACGAAGCTCAAGAATTAAGAACAAGAACATGTGAAAGAGATGAAGATGGAGAATAGGAGAGAGAGAGAGAGAGAGACAATCAGAGATTACTCAAGTCGAATAAAAAATGCTCTATTCAATTAAATGTACATTAAAAAAAAATAACTATATAAAATTTATATTAAATTTGTCTTTGAGACTATAAAAATTTCTATCAAACTTATCTTTACTCATTTGAAAATTAATTTGCTGTCAATTAAAAAAAGGTTTTCACACTTATTGTAAAAAAGAAATATATATTATATTAAATATATTTCATAAAAATTTATTATTTTATGTTGATGAAATTATATTTAAGCTTTGTGCATGAATCGATTCAAGCAATATATTTATATATATATATAAATTGAGAAGAAAACAGAAATGAGAAAACTGCAAAACAGAAGCAACATTTAACCTGAACTTGCCCTTTTTTCTACCCTTCCCTCTCCACCCTCCCTGTGTGTGTGTATGTGTGTTTGTGTTTAATGTAGTTCAGTTCATTGAGCCAACATCAAGTGGAGAACCCCGCTCTCTGCTCCTCGGGACTCCTGTTTCAGTTGTGTGTTGTTCGGCTCAGTTTTGTTTTGCTGTATTCTCTGGTTATGGCCCGTTCCGTCTATAAACGTCTATAACCTTCATTAAAAATTGTCTGCAGCGGCATAAAATGATTGATAACATCCGTCAATTTTGACATATACGGCAAGGTCTGGACTTTTGTTAGTGACGATGCTTGAGGAGGGACTCTCGTTTAGAGACGTAAACGGAATCTGAGGATGAGTCTGGGTTTGAAACTGGGACTGGAATTGGGACTGGGACTGGGTACTGGTACTGGGACTTTCGGAAATGCTCGTTTTCAGCATTCTGTTGCGAAAATGAGTCAATTCGTCAATCAATCAGTGTGTCAGTTGCTCATTTATAATGTGCAAGCTTTTGGACTGGCATTAGCTGTTGTTTTCTCGCTTCCTTTTTGGCTTCCTTTACCTAATTATAAATATATATATATATATATATATATATTCATATATATTTATACTTATGATCGTTTTATTTTGTTCTCGTTTTTTTTTTTTTCTACTATTTATTTGTCATTCAGGGCGTATGAGTAATTCAAAAAAGAAACAGACATTCCACTTAGTTTTGTTGTCAAATTCATACTCATTAGTATATTAACCTTTTCTGACCTTTTCACTCAGACCGACAAAAAAAAAATTAAAAATTAAATGTTGTAAATTCAACAAAAAACACATTGAAAATGCAGCCAACTGTGCGCCAAAATCCTTCGAGGCGCAAATTAGCACCTCACCATGATGTTTGGTAGCCTCATTAAGTTTGCACATGTGTGCGTATATGCCCCCCACCCCCTCAATCAACCCCCTCAACAATTTTACCACCATCTCCTTTGGCCTTTATCCACCATTGCCCCTAAATGAGCAATCCCCCGGGTTGGCCTTGGCAAATGGCAAACATTTGAGTGTTAACCAGGACCAGAGGGAGAGCTTTACAATTTACACTTGCATTCTGCACTTGGACAAATTTTGGCATATCCCTAACTAAACTTTCTAAAACCCCTTTCGTCCCTATCCTAACCTTTGTGGCACCTGTTTTCTTCTCTTTTCTTATTTTTATGTGGTTTTTTTGAGTGTCCAAGATGAGTGGCATATTTACACACAACTGAATAAACTTTGAATAAGTCCAGATTTTTGGTAAACTAAATAAAACATGGTTTAAAAACAAAAAAGAAAAAAAATATAAAAAACGGTAGCAGGCGGTTAGTGTGGGCGTGGCGCACACCCTTAAGAACTCAACTGGAAACTGAAAACTGCAACCGTATAATGATAGACGCCAAATCAGCCCCAAGGCTAACAGAGGGAGAGATACCGAGAGGGAGAGAGACACAGATAGATATAAGACCAGTGAAAAGGAGGGGAGGTGGGAGCGGCTGGTGGGCTCTTTGTATCAAGTCCAAGTTGAAATTCCTTTTCGCAGTCAATCAGTCAATGAAGTTGCAAAGAAAGAAACAAAAAGGAAACCATGAGGAACTTCTTGTTTAGCACCCACAGGGCATATTTAAAGCCACAAAAAGTTAAAGAACAAGAGAAGAAGGCGTGGCCCCAGCCCAATTCCCAAAAACAAAAAAGAAAACGAAACTAAACGTTAAAAAAATATATATAAATATATATAGATGTATATATAAATACGTATATATGTTTGTATGTTCAACTTGTGTGTGAAATTTATTTTCATTCAAAAAGTTTTGCACATTTTTTAGTATGCCAGAGCAGACTGCAGACTGTTGGAGACTATGAAGTGGATGGGGTGAGAGGGTGGGGGGTGGAGTAGACTTGGAGAGAGGGTATGCCAACTAAGAAGGAGGATAAGCACATGAAAAAGAAGTTGAAAGGCGTTGCCCAGTTTGTCCAATGTAGGGATATGGATACGGACAACCTCTAAGCGTTTTATTCTAGAACCAAAAAATTTATTTCACAAAAATTTAAAAAGTAAAATTAAACAAGAATATGTATATATACATATATTGAAATGTTTAAAGAAAATTAAATTAAATATAAGTTAAAACTGGTACATATCTAGTTTTCTACCGTTTCCTAATAGAATATATAGAGATCAATTTATTATCAAGAAATCCACTTGCAAAATGAAAATTTGTCGTTATATTTTCTTGTGTGTTATTTAATTAAAATATACAAATTTTATTTTTAAGAATAATTTTTATGACTTAACTATTTTATTTGATAACCATTAAAGCCTATTTTTTTCTGCAATTAATTTTTTTGACTATTTGTATTTTTTAATAGAAATTTAATCAAAATTGAAGCAAATTGGATTATAAAGTAAAGATTGATCAAAAAATAAAACCTTTTAGATTTATAAACTACATAAAATATTATACATATATAAGTCTCGTCCGTAATTTAAGTAGTTATGAAAATATAAATATTTAATATTTTTTACCCTTTTTGTTTTTTGTTTTATTTTGTAGGTCGCAGTGAGCCGCCCGTTGGTGTTGGCGATCCCTGTGCCGGTTGTAATAAACCCATACTGGATAAATTTCTGCTCAATGTCCTGGAGCGAGCCTGGCACGCGTCCTGTGTTAGATGCTGCGAGTGCCTCCAACCGCTGACAGACAAATGCTTTAGCCGGGAATCCAAGCTCTATTGTCGCAACGATTTTTTCAGGTGAGTGCAAAAAATCGAAAAAATAAAATCAAACCCAAATAAAACAAAGCAAATCAATCAATGAAAAGAGGAAATAGTGTGTAATAGGAGAAGAACGAGATAGAGAAAGAGAGAGAGAGAGAGAGAATGAACGAGAAATGGTTTATGGAGATGGAGAAACAAAATCAAAGCAATTAAGCCAAGTTGGCTTTGACTTGTCGTAGTTGGCTTTTGTGTTGTCCACCGCATCGCTGGATCTCTGACTGACAAACTGACTGGTTTGCTCACGTGTTCCATTTGAATTCACCTGCCATTCAAATACAACTAATTGAAAAAAAAAAGCGAAAGGTAAAATGGAATTTAAATGCAAAAATGCGCCAAGCCAAAGCAATTAACATGTAAAATACCTGAGAAAATCACAATGAAATCCTTTTTTTCTTCTGGTTTTTTTTTTATATTTATTTTTAATTTTCCTTTTTTTTCTCCTACTGGCACTGCCAAAGTCAGGTTGCATTGTGATAACAAAAGCATTTTATAATTGTCTACCGTTTTGTACTTTTATCTCAGATATTTGATTTGAAATCAAATTGAATAAATTTCAAATAAATAACCAGATAAACAAGAAAACAAACAATTTATAGAGATTTTAGGACAATTCTTATTTAAATGAATGGCAAAGAAATGTTAAAATGTAGCAACTTAATTTAAGTTTTAAATATATTCAATTTATTTTAGAAATAAATTTAATTGATACTTTAAACAAAATGTTTATACACAAACCCAATAATTATTATATTCTTAAGCTTATTTAATAGTATTTAATTTTTTTTATATCATTTTTTAGACGTTATGGCACCAAATGTAGTGGCTGTGGCCAAGGCATTGCTCCATCGGATTTGGTGCGTAAGCCACGGGATAAGGTTTTCCATTTAAATTGCTTCACTTGCTGCATTTGCCGTAAACAGTTGAGCACTGGCGAACAATTGTATGTGCTAGATGACAATAAGTTTATCTGCAAGGACGATTATCTGCTGGGCAGGGCGCCATCCTGTGGACACAATTCGTTGAGTGGTAAGTCCGATATCATATCAGTTTGATGTTATAAATTCTATAAGCATAATACAACTGGGGGCTCATCTTTGCTAATTAAGGGTCTCTATTGTTCTCACTGTTCTCATTATTTTCACAATCAACATTCCTTCATATCCTATCCCGTTAGACAAAATCTTTATCCCATTTTTCCACCACACTAATGCTATCAGCAATAAATACAAAACTGCGTATACGACACATTGTCAACACTTTTGGGTATATTTAGGCGTAATTTTCATAGATATTAGACATAGACATAGAATGTCTGTGTGTCTCTGTATGTGTGTGTGCGTGTGAGTGTGTGTGTGTCTGCAAACAATAACAATGGCAAATTTTTTGCACAAATATTTTTATGCCATGCATTTTGTGTTTTGCCTTAATTGTTTATAGTTTGATATAGAAATATTTAGAATTGAAATTATCGTGGAAAATGGAAGCATTTCGTGCAATTGTGTGTGTGTATATATGTGTGTGTTGTCCTGTTGATTTTTGTAATCTATTTTGTGCACATTGGATTTCTGTTTGTCTGTGCAGGTTTTTTAACTGCAAAACTAACTTAATTCTATACTATTTTGATGTGGTGGCAACCCTGGCTGAAAGTCAAAGTTAAATGCTGTGCAAATATTTGCACAGAATGTGAAAAGCGTCGCATAAATAAAACAAAAGTCATGCATAAGATAACAGGACATACACACACACACACATACAACCACTCACGTTTATATATATATATATATATATATATATACGGATATCCCAAGACAAAGACACCGCATAAAAAAAATGAAAGTGAAAGAGGAAAAATGATATTTGCCTTGTAATTAATGAAAGAAAAGAACATTTTTTTATGCTCATGTAATCTTCAAATATTTATTGTCATTAGTAATTTAATATATTTATTTTTGAATGGATATAGATACATATATAGTTTAAGAAGACATTACAAATAACTTGCCTCTTTTATATAAATTCAAACAAAACATTGGTCAACGTTTCTTTCATTATAATCCTTTGGCCAATCAAATAAAGAGAAAGAAAAAAAAAACACAAAAATAATAAGGCAAAAAGAGAAAAACAATGAAAATAAAATGTGATCTTTAAGCGCATTACGAATCACTGTGAAAATGTCAAATACTCCACTCATAAATTATTTTATTTCACATTGATATTTCATATATATATTTTTCTTTTTTTGGCAAAGGATTTGCTTTTCATATATTTTTTGTCTGTCTTTTTTTAAATTTTAAAGTGAAGGCCACATTATAATTTGGCCAAAAGGCAATTAAAGCCTTAAAGTGCACATCAATGCAGGGCACGCACACACACACACACACACACACACACTCGCATACATACCAGACATCCTGTACCCTCACTCGCACTTGACTGTCACACGCAGCAACGCCTCGAAGTCGGCAAGAAAAAAAAAGAAAATGTTTGAAAAACATTCTTTTTCCACAATTTCCAGTTGTTCTTTCCCTTTCATTTATTTTTTGTTTATTTTTTTGTTTTTGGGTGTTCTGAAAATATTTTCGTAGCATACTTAGCGGCGTTAAATATTTCAACGGTGCCATTTTTTTATTATGTTTATTGTTGTTGTTGCTTTACCCCAAATGAGGGGAAAAACGAGGGAAAATGCCAGACGAAAACGAGAGAGAGAGAGAGAGAGAGAGCGCGAGCAAAAGAGGGAAAGAGAGAATACATTAACAAAAGAGAGGCGGAGCAGAGAGATAATTTCTCGCTCTCAATCTTGGCGACTGCGCAAAAGATGGCCAAAACTTGAGCGTCGACGTCAACGCCAGCCGCTCGGCACCCGGCTTCCAAAAAAAAAATGTTTTCTGAGAATTTCTCTCCTATGTGGCCCCAAAATGTAGGCAACGATTTGTTTCTCAATATATGATTTATCTCTCCGATTATAAAGTAGTACAAAAAGTATAAAAATATCCTGGATTATTTAATGATAAACTAAAATAATTTGCATATTTTTTTCAGTAAATTTTCATGCATTTGCTTGGCTTGCAAAAGCCATCGAAATTCTCCTTTTTCGCCTTGTTTTTCTCTCGTTTTGTTTTTGTGCGCTGCCGCTGCTGCAGCCGCTGGAGCAGCGACGCTAACCGCAACGACGACGCCGGCATTCTTTAGGTCCTTTAGCGCAGGTCATTAATGTTTTGATTTTAATTGCGTTAATTACGTGCAACGGATTTTTCACTTTCCTTCAACAAAGCGTAAAAAAACATATATATATATATATATATATATATATTCCAGTATAGATATATGTAGATATTTCTCTCTGTAAATTTGTCAAAGCGCCGGCAAACGAGTACCAAAAAAGAGAAGTGCAAAAGAACAAGAAGAAGAAGCAAAAGAATCAACAAGAAAGAAAATACTGTAAGCAAATGAAATGTTAATGCCATATTTATGGTTTTTCATATAAATTATGTTTCTGTTCATGTGCATCTGTGTATGTGTGTGTGTGAGATAAATAATATAAAACAATAAATAAATGTGTAAACCAAATGGAAAATAAAACTTCTGCCAATAGGCCATATAATGGCGAAAGAGAGACTGACAAAGCCAGCTGAAAGAGAGGAGACGGAGATCCGACGATGGGAGGGACAAACGACAAAGGTGGGGAAATTCGGGACAGGTGGTTTCGGGGGGCAGGAAATATAATAAATCACCATTAAGCAACCAAAATGTCATGCAAACTCTTTTATCTTTAACATTTATATTGTCTCTTAAATATTGATTTTTTATTAAAAAAAAAAAAAGGAAAAAACAAAAATGAATGATAAAGAATAATAAATATCTCAAAATAAAGTTAAGGCCAAGATTTGAAAAATCTTAAATGTTTAATAATTTTCACAAATTAATGAAGAGTACTTATGAGGGGGATTTTTAATGATTAAAGTTTAATAATATTTAATCCTTTTTGTTAGATTTAACATCATAATCTTATTGTATATATTGAGGACATCTATTTAGATTTTTCTTTTAATAATTAAACAAATGATTTGTTTTTATTAATAAAATTTTAGTTAAAAATCTTTACCCCAAATATAAACGATTCTTGTTATAAATATAATAATTTCAGTTTGAATTTTTAGCTTACAAAAAAATCTTTAAAAATCATTCTTTATCTGAACCAAAAACGGTCTTAGTTATATAAAAGTTAAAGTTCTTTAAATTTCTCTTGATATTTTCTTGCTTTGCTGCTAAGTTTATTTTTGTTTAGGTATTTTGGGTGAAGCGAAAACCTTCAATTGATTTACAACATTGAGTGAGTCTGCATATGTGTACATGTGTGTGTGTGTGTGTGTGTGTAACCGTAATGACCCTTAAACGACCTTAGCTCAGATACAATATTTGACTGTTGCCGCTCTTCATGTTGTTCGTTTATGTGTTTTTCGGTTTCTTCTTTTTTTTTTTTTTGTTTTTATGATCTCAAGCTCAGCCCACAATAACAACAATTTGTATGATTTTCGGTTCACATGGACTATTGCTGTTGTTGTTGTTCTTGGCGGTTGTCTTACGCCTACTTTGGCAGTTGGGTCAACTCCGCATATGGCATTCCCATTCGCAACGTATCCAATCGACATCCTCTTTTTTGTGTCTTCTTTTTGTTGTTTTTGTTACCCTCTCCCTGTCTTCTGAGGATTTTCAAAGATAAGCAGCTGCTGTTGCTGTTGCTGCTGCTGCTGCTGCTTCTGCTCTTTAAATGGCAAAAATTCTCTTTTGTACATGTTCTGCCCACCATTAAAGCCAAGTTAAAATACCAAAGTTCAAAACGAACCCCCTACCCTTCTGACCGCCCTCTATATGGTTTCCTGCCAAATGCTTTAGGCAATCTCTTTTGTTCTTGCTTATTTTAGTTTTTACCACTTATATATTTCCCTTTCTTTGAAATCAGTTTTATTAGATTTTTTGCTGCTCTTTCAATTTAATATCTATTATATATCCATAACATCTATCTCCTAGGATAACTTGAGCTAAGTATTAACCAAATTTTCTTCTTGGCCATAAAAGAAATCTTCGTTCAACAGTAAGACAAAATTATTTGTGTTACCTTTAAATATTTAAAAAAAAATATTGAATAACCTGACACCTGTTCTACATATTGTTGGTTGTTCATTGATTGTATAACTCGAGCAGAATACATACAATAATGATCTCTCATCTACTATATATTATTTATAGTAAAGATTATTTATTTTCTTCAAAAGTAAGTTCCATTTTTAAAAGAAAATTAATTTATACTATAAATGTACAAATAAGTATTATTTGTTTACTAACATTTCACACAATTTCCATATTGCTTTTTGAGAAATAAATTATTGGAAAAATTAAAATTCTTTTAGAAATATTAAAATAACTTAATAACTTTTGGAATAAACTAATCTTTTGAGATGTTTAATATAGAGTTTCGGTTTAAGTCCATCTTAAGGCTATATTGTTATATATTCTTATTTAATTAAAGTCTCGACTAAAATAAAAGTCCTTGAAAGTTAAACAATCTCAGAAATAATATATTACATAAATGTATATAGATAGAAATAAATTTTTATTGCCTGCTTAAGAATTTAATAGGTAAAATCTTTTTCTTAAAAGGTTTACTTTCTATTATTTTATTTTTTATATTTTTATAAGAACTCAAACTTCTAGCTAGAATATTTCCAGACTCTAAATTTTGCTACATTTTCAGTATAGTTATAAAATGTTTCCATTATCATTAAAATTTTTGTTTAAACTTTTTAAGTTGTTATTGATATTTTCATTGTTTCGTTTGTTTAGAAGATACTTTTAGCCAAGAATTATAGTTAATTAGGGTATTTATCTAGTCTAATCTGCTTTTTGTTTTATCTTGCCATTATTTGCCATATCTCTTCTCTTTTCTCTTCCGTTCCCATTCTCTGGTAATGTGTGGGTGGCTTCTTTTTGGGGTTTGCCACATGAAAAATACCGCAGATTTACGGTTGTCGTTGAATTGTGCGTCCGAGGGCACGCAATATAGTACTTTCCCGTTCTACCTTACCATTCCCCACTCCCCCTCTACACCTACATAAATTGTGGCTAAAAAAAAAAAAGAAAAAAAAAGTAAAGGAAACAAAATAGGGAAAACCAAAAAGAGTATACTATATATATATATATGTATATATATATGGACATAGTGGACAGGCTTGCGGCTTCTTCTTCTGACTGCCGTTGATGTTGTTGCTTTTGTTGATGTTGTTGTTGTTGCTGCTGCTGGTCTAGAGGTTATTTTTATTTGCAGTTTCAGTTTTTGCAGCGGTGGCATTTTGCTGTTGTTGCTATTGTTGTTGCTATTGTTGTTGGTAGTCGGTTTCGGTCAGTTTGTTGTATTTTATGTGGTGGTCTTTTCTTTTTTTCTCTCTGTTCCAAACCCGCCCCCCCCCAGCCACACTCCCTCTTTCCATCCTGCACTTTTCTTCAGGCTCTTCAAAAGTTTATGGGTTGCTGTGGATACCGACGTCTGTCCCTGTGCATCGTCTGTCTTTTGTGTTTTTTGTCTCTGTCTCACTTATGGTTTGGCTGTTTCTTTTTTTTTTTTTTTTTGCCACTCCCACTCCAACACTTTTGGCCCTGCTCTGGCTCTGACCAAAAACCGTTAAAGTTTATTTGACATTTACTTGGGCTATTTTTTATTTTTATGACTCTTTGGGGTTTTTTTTTTTTTATTTTTTATACTGACCACAACACAGCAATACTCTCTGCTGCCCTTTCTCCCTATTTGGCTTCTCTTTCTCACTCTTCTTTTGGTGTTTTTTTTTTTTTTGTTTTTTTTTGGGATGTTTTTGTACTTTTATTTTTTATGATTTCTGTTTCGACAATAAATTTGCGGCTATTTTCCACACGTGTGTTTGTGTGTGTGTGTGTGCCATGAATTTGATACTTGTCCAATGTGTATAAGGTATGATAAAAGGCCGAAAAGCCAAAACCAAAACGAATCCACCTAAAAGTCAACACCATCTAACGCCTTTTCAACGCATTCGTAAATCATTTGGCTAAATGCTTTTGGCCAACACTAGAGAGTTAGTACATACCTTTGTAGACAAGTCCATAAGTTTTTCCATACTAAAAAATTAATTGTGATTTGTGGACATTTCTTAGTATTTTTTTTTTTGACCGCTTTCTTTCTCTGGTTTTTTGCGTTTACCAAATGTATTGCCATTTTGGTTAGTGAATTATAAATAATAACTTATGAATTAAAATGAATAAAAGTGCCTAAAACTGACCAAGTAAAAGATGTAGAGATAAAAATAAAAAGAAAATTCCTTATTTTTGAATTAAAAATTGAATGAATAAATATATTAAATAAATAAGAACGAGTATGAATAAATAACTAAATAAGAAAAGGAGAATAGGAACAAAATTGAACAAAAAAATAAAAGAGATAAAATAGTCACTTCGTATTTGTTTTATTAACTAACAATTTTATTTAAATTTAATGTTAGATATTTACATTTCAATTAATCAATTAATTCTCAATCATTTAAACAATTTTTCGTTTCATAAACTAAGAAAATAAATGTTATCATTATATTTTTTGTTTGGTATTCATATTTTATTCACTTGCTTATCAAAGCGAATATCATAGTGAATGCATTCATTCCAATAATGCTGCAATGCAGCAGTGTTGTCAATAATCTTCAATGACCTCTCTTAACTATTTTCACATACCCCTCCTCCCCCCCCCCCCACACACACTCTTCTCCATCCATCACTTACTTTATTCCTTTCACATTTTATGTCCTCACTTTGGGCCACTTTAATGGCATGCCGGACAACAAACAACAACAATAACAACAAAAAGAGTATAGAAAGGGTCTCTATCGTTTAGGCCACAAAACAATTTAATGTCTAACAACAGACAACAGAATCATGAGAAGTTTGGTTAGAGTAGGGGGAATAAAAGATAGGTAAATGGAGTAGGTTGGGGAGTGGGGGTGGGGGGGGGGGTAGGAGGAGGAGGTAGGGGATTGAATGAAGTACGCGTAGTCATCAAAAGTGTTTTTTGATGATGTGTTTTTTGTTTTGGTAGTAGTAGGGGAGACAGTGTGGCTGGGTGGAATGCAAGGTCCAAGAGGCGTTAAAACTAGAGCAAAGACTATAAGGCACTTGACTGAATTTCCCCAACTCCACAACTCACCCCACCCCCCGCACTCCACCACAATGCTCTTGTACCCATACCATCATTCTTTTAACACTTGTTTCATTTTTACTGACTGACTCGAGTGAACTTTAGTGCCAGAGAGACTGACTGACTCGTAAATCTCCAATCAAAAAATTGAGTACCCCGTAAACCAAGAGCAAAGAAGTCTCTCGATAATGACAATGGTAAAAGAAAAACATTTTCTCACTTTAAAATCACATTACTAAAACAACAAATAAAATAGAAACTAAGAAAAAGAAAACCCACCAAGAAAAGATCTTTCACGAGAGATTTATGTGTAAATTTTCTATGTATGATGAAAGCAATGATGTTCGCGTGGTATAAAGGAGATGGCGGCGGGGCGAGGATAGGAGGATAGGGTGTAGAAGAAAGGGATTGGTGGGTCAGGGAGCAAGATGCAAGCAGTTGATAAGGGATCCCACGTAATCGTGTCATATTTCAAGCTTGGGCAACCATTTTGAAAAAATAAAAAAAAAATACATATATTCAAAAAAAAAAAAAAAAACAAACAGAGAGACAGCCACAGTTCACCGCAAGGGGCCGCCACTGTGCAACAAAAAAAAAAAAAAAAAAAACAACCCCTCGAGGGCTCAACAACTGAGAGATAAACTGCGCTGCCGACTGCGGCGTAGGCAAAAACACAAAAATACAAAATCACACAAAAAGAAAAAAAAAATAATAAAAAAAAGGCGGGCCAGCGGCAAAAACCAAGCAAGATGGCAACAGTCGAAAGCAAGAGCAAGACAGAGAGATATGGAAAAAACGCAACAGAATGAATGAATGAAAGAGAGAGAGAGCGAAAAAGCGAGTGAGCGAAAGACACAAAAGGCATGGGCATGTATGGTGAGGGGGAAGGGAGAGTGAATCCAGCCACATTGGGGTAGAAGCTAGGGTTTTTCTTTTTGTGGGGGGGTTTTTTTTGGCGGATTTGACGTTGGCGTCTGACTAAGGAAAACATACACAAAACAAGAAGCAGAGAGAGAAAAAAAAGAATAGAAAAAGTAAAGAAGCAAAACGAAACAAAAGAAATATAAACATAATGGCGAGGGGGCGGCAATGGGATGCTGCTCCAGTAAAACTCTGTGGGCTGACACTGCTGGTGTTTTTGGTAGGTGGTTGGAGATAAAAATGGTGATGGGTGATATTCTGAAAGTAAGGGATAACGAAGGAGTGTGGATGGAGGCGGCGGGGGCAAGTATCCTGGTCGTGTGGTGTAGATTGTGTGGATTTTATTCTGAGGTCGAAGCACAAATCCAACTGTCGAAACCAAAAGCACGAGAAGCTTGTGCAGGTGGCATTTGTTCAAAGCGGTTAAAAGATGGGGGGGAAATGCTGCTACCATCGATGGATGGCAGGAAGGGCTTAAGGTTGCCCGAACAGTCTGATGACTGGTGACTGGTGAGAAAACAGGTGCTTCTTAAGGGTGGCTATGCCAAAAATCTGTATTGAGGTTATGTATACAACAAAAAAAAGAAAAAACGGAAACGGTAATGTGCGGAGCTTTGTGCAAAATCATGTCTAAGAGTCCTGGGCAGACACCAAAGCCAGAATTCATATTGATGCAAGGCGGTCGGTTCGGGATGCTGTATACTGTTACTGGTGTCAGTGCGGGTAGAAAAGGTTAGGTTGGCGTTTCTCTCTTGGGATTGAGAAAGAAAAAAAAGCTTAAGACCTTTACAAATGCTTAAAACATATTCAAAATCGATTCGATTTCAATTCCTCTTATCCAGTAAATTTCTTAGTGTTTTTGACTTTAAGCTTTTGTTCCATTTTTAGCTTAAAGTTGGAGACTTCTATTAGGGTTACACCGAACGATTGTGTTGCTTCCCCAACTCCCTTGTGTTTTTCCCCCTCTTTATGTTTGCCTTATCGTCTGCGTGAGATCTTTGCCATTGGTTGAATTTTGCTTGTTTATTTTTTTTCTTGCACATATATCATGTCATATATGTATGGGTACTTAAGTATATATATATATATACATACATATATACCAACCACCCAGTTTGAGTGGCAGAAACAACCCAAAAACGGGAGAAATACACACACATAAAGAGGAAGAGAGATAGAACGAGAGAGATAAATTGACAGAGTCAAAGATGGAGAAGAAAAAAAAAAGCAAATATTAAATAAATAGAAAGAAAAATTACTTTAATAATTTTTCCTTTTTTGTGTTTTGCTTTAAGGTGTTTTTAATTTTAACTTTTATTTTATATTTTTTATAGTGCATTTTATATTGATTTAAGATTTTGGAACAGTATTAATAAAAATCATCAAATTCCATTAGATTTCAAAAATATAATTAAAGTGACCGCTAGATGGCGTCAAAGTATATATCAATGGCAATAAGAACGAGTAAAACGCCAATTCTCAAAAAAATTATTCTTTTCTTTTTTTTTTGCTTTAATTCAAATTAAATGTTACTTAATGTAGGGTGTTTTAGAGTCGACTTTAATGTACCAAACTGTGCTCATTCTTTGTTATCCCAAATTGAGAAAATCAACCTGCACCTTTAGCATGAAAATGCATTCTAAGCTTGACCCACTTCAAAAGTCGATGCAGTTTTCTTATCGTCTGAGTCAGCCAGTCATTTGGTATCGGCTTACTAACGGGCGGGTTTACTGATTGAGTGACTGACTGACTGACTGACTAAGTGACTCACTCACACTTCTAAATTTTCATATTCTGACTCAGAGAAAAACCTTCAAGTCCTTCATGTGGTTAGATCATTTATATATATGTATACGTACATATATATTTAAGCATATTTTTTTTTTGCTTTTCAAGCGAAAAAATTTATTTTCACGCGCATTACGCAAACTTAGATGCCGACAACACTGGCTCTGAAAGTCAAGTCTAAAACCCTTCACCTACCTCTTTTCCTCTCACCAATTCAGGTCCCTTTCCCACCATACTACATTCATTTTCTGTCTCTTTGCCCCACCACCTCCACCTCCCCTTAGGCTGCTTGCCGATTCTCTTGCTTGCTCTATGTAAAAGCCCATTAAAAATGGCTTTAAAGTGGCTGTTAAAAAATAAAGCCAAACTACAAATAAAATAAACATAAAATGCGCACCAAGTGCGGGCTTTAAAAATAGCAGAGAGAACAACAAAAAAATAAACAACAAAAGTAAAAAAAAAAATATATATATATATACATACATATATATATATAAATAGAGCACAGTCCGTCGTCAGTGGAACAGGTTAAAATTTTAAGTTTGTTCCACCTGACTGAGTTTTCGGCTGAGCGAAAAATGTTTATTGGCCAACACACGGATGGCCAAATTCCTGTAAAGGTTATGGGAACTCAAAAACGAGATGGAAAAAAAAATAGGACTTTGTACAAGGAAATAAAGAAAGTCACAATTGTAAAAGAAAAAAAGTTTGTTTCTATCTGTGAATGAAATCAATTTATAGAACAAATACTTCAAATAAAATTTCTTAATTTTTCTTTCCATTTTGCATACATTTTTTTTTTTTAACAAAAAAATTAAACTTGAAAACGATATAATGATAAATAAATTTGTACAAACATGAAACTGATTTTAATTTTCCACAAAAAGAAAAATAAAAGAGCAAATAATTTCTGATCTCAACATGAGGCGAATTCACAATTCACTTGCTGGCCAATTTCAAGTGGGCCACAAAACAACAAACAACCTTCCTTATTCCACTCACTGCCACCATTAAATGCACAATTCATTTGCGCATAAATTTTGGCCGAGTGTCGAGATTTTTTTTGTGCTTTTTATTATTATTTTTTTTTTTCTTTTTTTACGCTTGCGTTTTGTTTGTCTGGTTATTTTGTTGAATATTTTTTTTGTTTTTTTTTTTTTTACTGCCCGGACTTGGGCCCATAAAGCCAATGCTGGGCCACAACTGGGTAGCCATAAAAACCGGCAAACTGTGACAATTTCACGGGCGTTTCTTTGAGTACCCCTCGATCGGTTGCCACTAGCTGCAAAGTGCCCCCTTTACAGACATTTTGAGGCAGTTTGGCCAGGAGGCGTCCCACGCGTCTTGCCGGCGCTATGCAAAGTGTCACAAATGATAAACGCTATAAACATAAATAAATAAGAAAATAAAAAAAAAAAAATACAATAACAACAACAAAAAAAAAAAAAGAAGAAGAGTCTTCTCTCATTCTTTCTCTCTCTCTTTCTCTCTGTTTCTCTGTGTCTTCCAATGAATTAAAAATTATGAGACACGGTTGCTGTTTGGCTTATTTATTAGTGTCACAAATCGTTAAAGTCTCTTTCTTTTCCATCTCTCATTTTGCGAAATGCATTTTTCGGGCTTATGTGTTAATCGATTTCCTATTGTTTTCACATGGTCGTAGGAAAAGGGGTTTATAACCGCGAAAAATCAAATTTTTTAAAAACATAAACTTGTGAAATTTGGAAAAAAAAATATTCTAACACAAATGATAGTGAACAATTATATTGGCAAATATTCCATTTTGTAACTTTATAAATTCATCCACTATATAATCTCATATTTGATGTATTATAATCTTTGAATTTGATGAATTTGCTCAATTTTTACATAGATTATAGAATTTTACCAATTTTGATGTTTCAATAACTTACAGTTAAACAGTATTTCAAATATATATAAATGTTTGTTTATAAAAATAATAAATATTTCCCAAATATATTTATTTTTTCATTGCAAATAATTTCTTAAAATTATATTTTTGCAGTTTGTTTAATTAATCTTTTTATTATTTGTTCGACCAGGCCGTTCCCCCTTTTATTCTTTTTGTTTTGCCAATTTAATGTATATGCCCATGGCTATTGGTCTTATTGTTGTTGTTGCTATTCCAGTTGCCTTTATTGTTTATGGCCATAACATAAATTTGTTACTTGCCGCGTTGCTGGCTGACAAATATCGACTGTGATTTATAATTTTGAACTTTAGTCGCAACGTTTTTATTTTTTTATTTTTTTTTTCTTGTTGTTCTTGTTTGTATTTTTCGCCATCGTTTTTGTTGTGCCCATGTGCAATCCATCAACTAAAATATGCCCGAAATCTAGAAAAAACACACACACACATACACAAATACGATATATATATGTATATGTTACATAGACATTTACCCATATGGCAGACAGATAAAATTTGCTTTGAAATTGATATGTTTGACAGGCTTCAACAATAGCCTAGTTGGAAAAACAAACAAAAATTGAGCGAAAAAAAAAAATACAAATTTAAAAATGAGAAAAAAGAAATATGAGAAAATAACGCATGAAAAATAAGATTACCAAACACACACACACAGACAGAGGGAGAGGAAATACAGCGAAGAGGTGTGTGTGTGTGTGTGTGTGTCTGTGGATAGTTTAAAAGTTGCACAAATTTTCCAATTTATGGTAAAACTTTGTACAACAATTTTCAAAGCCAACAGCAAAGAAATAAGAAAAAAAAGGATGGTGGGGCGATGGGTGGGGGGGGGGGTGAGTTTACCAAACACTCATTACAATGTTTAACAAATAATGAAAATTGATTGAAAAATTTGCCTAGCATAAATTTGCAATTCATTCATCTAAAGGCAATTGCTGGTAAATATTTGCATTTGCGCAACATTTTGGTTTTTTTTTTTTTGTTTCTTTACATGAAAAACTTAAGTTACAAATTTGCTGCCTTTTTTTTGTACTATTTTGGATACAGTTTTTATCTGTTTTTGTTTTTTTTTATAACTTTTACTTTCACTTTCACGGCCTGGGCTGGGCGGAAGTTAAACGCAGAAATATAACTATCTGAGATCGGCGCAAACCTTTTTTGGTATTTGCTGTTGTTGTTGTTGCTGTTGCTGTTGCTGTTGTCATGTGTGGCTTAAAAACCAGACCAAAGACCTCGTCTCGCCCTTTTTGTCATGACCACAAAGTCTACCATAAGAGCGGCTGCTGTTGCTCGCTTCGTTTAATTTTAATCCGTAAAAAGATCTGTGTTTACAAATCCCCTACGAGCCAGCCAGCCAGCTTGGTTTCGGCTCGTTCCCAATAATCTTTCTAGGCGCGCTCTGATCTCTGATCTACCGATCGCGTGGGCAGGTAGAAAGAACACCACCACCACAGTATCAGAATATTAACAGAAAAACAACAACAATAACAACAAACGGCACCAACTTCTTGAATGATCCGACATTGAAACCCGCTGTGGCTTAGGTACGCTTTTCGACACTTTGTTTGGCACGGTTTAAGCCAATTGTTAATCACCATCAGCATCAGGCGAACTGACGGTGACTGAGCCCGTCCATCTGTATCAATACTATGAGAATCAGCGACTGGAATTGGGATTGGGCCTGTGACTGAGTCTGGGATTGGGGCTGGGCCTGGCCATAATCCCAATTGACAAAAAGTCAACAAAGCGCATCAATTCATTTGCAATTCATGCAGATTGAAGGATACTCTTCTGTCTCTCTATGTCTATCTGTCTGTCTATCTTTGTGTGTGTCAGTATCTATGTGTGTGTGTGTGTGTGTGTGTGTGTGCGTGTGGTCGCTATTGTCAACAATTTGTCAAATGAAAGAATGACATTTATTGTTATATGAACTAGAGCAAATCTTGTATATAGAATTATGACTGCAGTTAAATACATATTTTTCATGCTTGATTTAGAAAATTTTTTCTATTTTAAATACAACAATAGAAAATAATAACTGATAGTTCAGGTAGATAAGGTATAAGTAATGAGAATAGACATTATAAGAGAAAGAAAAACTTGTTGGGATATACATAGATCAAGAAAATCTTTAGAAAAGAAAGAAAGACAAAAATTATTTTATATTGTATTAATCTCGTATCCTTTTAGACAAAAATGGAGAAACGCAAATAGTGTGGCTGCATATTCCTATAATAAAAATGCTTCATTTTCGATTTGTTACGAAATTGTGTCATTAAATTAAATGACTTAATATTATGCTTTAACTACATACAGAAAACTCCTATAAAATCTATGAAATAACCACAGTGCCCCGCCCCTTATATTATTCCCATTGCTGGGCTAAAAAAGAAGAAACTAAAAAACGAAAATTTATAAATTGTAGGTAAAAATAAGAAAAGGGGCGTTCGTTTGCTGTTAATGTTTGGTTGGCTTCTAAAAATACGCTCTGTTACCTTTTTGGCAACATTTTGCTACCGTTTGTTGTTGTTCCTCATATTATTATTATTATTATTATTATTCCAAGCGGCATTGCCACAAGCGACAAGCGGCAGCAATAACAACAACAATATGTATAAAACCGGCCGCATTTGTGGGCATTTGTAAAATGATCCTTTTTCCCTCTATGTATGTATCTGTGTGTGTGTGTATGTGCGTATTGTATTTGAATGGCTGTTGGTTCGCAGGGACTGAAGGGACCTTTTTTCTGCTCCTGCTGCCAGCCTAAAGCAACAGGATTTCCAGGCACACGAGCGCGTTGAGCTGTGCCAAAAAGGATTTACGGTACCATCTCTTTCTATCCTTCTCTCTCTCTTTATCTCACTGTCTCTTTATTGTAGAATATTTAAAATGCGCTTTTCCCCTCCTACCACTCCGGTTCGTCCTTATGCTTACATTATTGTTGTTTGTACTGAAATTGATACCAAGTTGCCGTGTTTCCCTTCTGCTCCTTAGATGCCTTCCTCTACTGCTCTTGTTTTGTTTTTATTATTGTTATCCTTGTAGCTCTCTTCCTCTCACTGTCATTCACTCCTCTTTCATTGGTCTCCCTATCGTTCTCTGTGTTATTCTTTCATTTCAACGCGTCGTTTGCCAAAAAAAAAAAGAATAACAAAAAAAAATGTTAAAAAGCAGCCGCAAAAATAAAAGGTGAGCTGAGCCTCAACAAGATGACAGGACACAGTATCAACAAAAAGAATAAAACACACACACAAAAATGAATAAAAAAAAAACAACAACAACAAAATGGCGTCATTTACAATGCTTACATGAAGAAGAAGAAGAACTGTAACATTTCTTTTTTATATTTGGTAAAAAATAAAGGAAAAAAAAGGTGGAAAAGAAAAATAAATAAAATGAACTGTGAGACTTTCATAATATATACAGGAAAGAGTTTTACCTAAATGAATTAGTGGGAATACTACGAAATTTGAAATTAAATATAAACCAATAGACAATTATGTATATTGAAATGGGATAATATTTTTATTAGTAAAGAATTTTAATATATTTGTTTCTGCATTGTTTACTTGGAATATTGCATTGCGAAGGTCATCGAAATTTCTTCAGTGCTTACTTAATTTATGTCTATTTTTGGAAACGTTTAACAGAAATTCTTAAGTAAAATTTAACCTGTTAATAATAATATATTTGTTATTATTGTTCTCACATAATTTTTGCCTATGACATTTGCTTGAATTTCTTTATTAAATAGCCAGAAAATACTTTACATTAATTAAAATAATTTTAACAAATGTTTTATGGTCTTTAATATGATCCATCTTTAATTTGAGGGTATCTAAATGTTTTACCTTCAAAATGTCATTAGCAGAATAGAATAGAATCATTGGGGGGGGGGAATTTTCACATCTTAAATCAACAACTTCAAGTGTCTGTCTTAAGTCTGTGTGTGTTCTGGCATTTTGAGTGACCAACGTCACGTCAAGGTCACACAAGTTGCCAGTTGTTGGGGTCACTTGTAATGACAGGAAAATTCGAACTTAATTGTTGAAACTTTGGCACACCATTTCCTAGTATAGTATTTCTATTTGTGTTGCGTGCCAAACATTTCAAAAATTTATAGACAAATGAAAAGAATGTTAGTTACACACCAAGACATTTACACATACATACACACACATATGTATATGTATGTATATGCCCCCTTTTTTCATTTTTTTTTTTTTTTTGGTCACTTTGAAGCCACTTGGCCTGCTCAGTCAAGTGGAAAACGCAAAGCCCTTCCATCTGCCCGCACCAACAATTCATTCATTCATCTATATAAACCCAACGGAAAGCCACCCCCAAATGAATTTACCGCTACTGCTGCCCCCTTTGCCAATTTTCTTGGCTGGTTTTTCCTTTTGCTTTGCCAGCGTTTTTCATGCTTTGATGCGGCATAACAAATTGTTGTGGTATTTGTTGTTATTATTGTTGTTGTTTCTGTTGTTACTATTACAGTTGGTAGTAAACTCCCGCATACACGCAAACACACACACACACGCACACACACACACACACACACAGTTACATAAAATAGTTTAATTCATTTCATGTGTTGCCTTGGCTTTGGCATTTTGAAAGTTTTTTCAAGTTTGGCATCGTCTCCATGTATATATATATAAATATATATATATATATATCTGTCTCCCCGTTCAATGTGTCAAAAACTGTTTTCTCAATGTTTCTGACTTTCGACTTCAAAGTGAGGTAGAGTGTTGAATGGTGGCAGGAGGTGAGTGGGGGGGTGGTAAGATAGTTTGTTTGACACTTGGAACAACAATAACATCAACTTAAACAATTGTACTTTTATGTTTTTAAAGGCGTTGAAGCATAAATGAAAAGAAATGGCAAAAGAAAAGGGTTGCCAAGTGCACAAGTGCAGCAAATGCAATTGATTAAATATACCAATTATTGTACAATAATAATGGGATATATATACATATATAATGGTTCTTAAAGTTTGTATATTTTATTTTTAAAGTGAATTAATTTTTATGTCTTTTATTTATTGAAATTAGTTTAAACGCAATCAATTAATTTGTGCAAATTTCTTAATGACTGAACGGAAAGGCTTAAAAGAAAAAGAATAAAATTGTTAACAACAAAAACCAGTAATCGCTTAAATAAACTTCGATTTGTTTCTTCTTTTTTTTTTAATGTTTTATGCCTTCCGCCACTATCTAATTCCAAATACCTGTCCATGGTATATATAAATATATATACATATATATATAAATATATATACATATATATATAAATCTAAACCCAAAAGCTTTTGTTTCTTTCCCTATTTTTTTTTCTTTTTTTTTTTGTTTGTTTTTGTTGTTTTTGATACGACAAGTATGTCGCCTGGCTGGGACTTGATAAAATGAATTGAGGGTGTAGTTTTTGTGGTGTTGGTACATGGCATCTACCCCCCCATCCACCCCCCTATTCCCTTATGGCTGCTTCTATGGGGAAAATCAACCCTCAATCGACATAGACAAAGCGCACACACATTAATTTCGAATTAGTTTTGCATCATGTGGTTCACGATGCAGAAAAATCGACTCACTGGCAGCAGGCAAACCTTCTTCTTCTCCACCCACTATTCTCCATCCTCCACCCACCATCCACCTTCATCTTTCACTCCACCTTCGTGTGGCAGCATCAGCAGCATCAGCAGCTAATGCCTGCTCCATTCGCAAGACTCCGATACCGACACCGACACCGACATCGACATCGACATCGACCCCAGTTCCAGCACAGTTCCAGCTGGGACCGTGTTTATGGGCAACTATTAAGTGCACAACGTACTGCGGGCATGAAAAATGCGGCATGGACGTGGAACAGATCGCTGGATTTTCTACATGAGCGCATTCTGAAAGTCGTCGTCGTTGAGTCTCTCATCTTCATTCATGCAGAGAGCAAGGAGCTGGCAAAGGAGAGAAGGTGGAGTCCAAGTTTGTTGGCTGTAAAATTAGGTTAATTCCTGTCAGTGCGTTGCTGATTTGAATTGTCACACACACACACACACACAGACACACAGACAGAGAGAAACACATACAAACACATATCCGCATACAGAAGAATAAGAAGTTGTAGAAGAAGAAATCTTGGCACCTGGTTCTCTTCCACATCTTTGGCATGGGATTTACTTTATTCTCTGTGTCTGCGAGTGTACATATGGGTGTGTGTGAGTGTGTGTGGTTTTTTTTTTTTTTGCTTGCCACATTGACATCAGTTGACGTTGCACGTTACCTCTCCCAGTATGTCTCTGGTCTGAGACTCAGATCTCGGCTTAGTGCGACGACTCTAATCCCTAACTGAATGCCCCGGGTCGGTCGGTCTGTCTGCCTTCCACATTTCTGCTTATGACAGTTACGCAAGAAATGGCAAGCCAAAGACAAGACGAAAGGTGGCACAAGAGGTGAGCTTATGCCTGATGGCAGGTTATGCAATAAGATATTCAAATTGATACTTAAAAAAAAAAAAAAGGAAAAAAAAACCTTTTACCATTTTATTATTATGTTTTCATTCACATAGGGAAAAACATATAGAGCACTTAAATAAATTTAAAAAACAATAGACTTTAATTTTTTTTAATTAAAGTAAAACTAAAAGTTGATTAGCTAATTTAAATTTGAATCTTAACAGTGAGTTAACATTTCTGTAACATGAAACTTGTAAGCAGAATTCTAGGAACTGTTTCCCATTAGTGTATACATAAGATATAACAATCGAGATCAAGTTGATCAAAAATTATATATTCCCTTTATATACAATTTATTATTTTTACAAAACCAAAAATTTTAAAATTAGAAAAGTGTGTTAAAAAATATATCAATTTAATTTGAGTGTTAACATTGCAAGGGCGGTATGTTAACCGTTTTCTTGAAAAAGGACATGATGGAGAGATGGGGAGGGGGTTGGGTTGGGTTGACTATGTTTTCGGCGGTTGGTCGGACGGCTATTCGGTTGCCAATTCTCAAACATCGCACTTGACTATGCAAACAAATGGCAAGTGGGCCGATGGTCGATGATGGTTGGGCAATGAGATTGTGCCCCTTGTCTTCTGTCCCATATTGCCCCCACTACCGCCCTGCCCCGCCCCGCATCGCTCCCTTGACACTATAGACCACACCCAACCATGGGTTTGTTTTGTTTATTTATTTGCCTGTCTGTTTACTTGGCTGTCAGTCAAATTTACAGAAGAGGATGCGCGCGAGTGTAAGGACAAGAGCCAAGGCTCAAGGATGCTGTCGAAGCTTGCACTTGTTCGTCTTCGCTGCCGTTGGCTAATGTTTGCATTGAACAAACACAACTGAGTGGAAGGTTAAGATAGCATTGACAACGTATAGAGACGGGTGGGGAGTGATAAAGGAGAGAAAAAAATAGAAAAAAAATTACAAGGAGGAGTGAAATATATTTTCTAAGCGAAAAATGAGTGTTTGAACTTTTATGGCTGCCGGGCAAAGGCGATTCTTACTATATATATATGTACTCTATGCTATACAATTTTCTTTTTTTTCTTGTTGTTGTTATTTCTCTCGGAGGGTGTGCATTGAGGGTTGCTGTGCTTGTCCTGTACTGAATGGCATAATTGCTATTGCTACAACAACAATTACAGAACAACAACAAAAAAAAAAAATACTAAAGCTGAAGCTGAAAAACATTGAAAACGTTTTCTGGAATCTGGGGAGCGAAGGTTAAAGGTTTTTGTGGCAATCAAATGAAGTGTTCCTGAATGGTTTTCAAAGTTAATTTGAGTGATGCTCGAGAGCCAGTTGTTGTTGTTGTTGTTGTTGTTATTGCTGTTGCTATTTGCTGGTACTGACAACCCTCCTGCCTACAGCCTCCTTTATCGTTCATTCTATATACACCCTCATGGTCTACCTCCCACCCCCCACCCCCCCCCTCCTGTCTAGCGACAGCCGCGTGTTTATTAACATGTGTTTACAACAACTTAAAGCGCCCATATGGATTCAGGATTCTCTAGATTCTGAATTCTGGATACAAGCAGCAGACTTTGAGCCTGGCAACTGGCACTTTTGGGCAACTTTGGTAAATGGCAATTTTAGGGTGGAGAATTTTACCATTCATTTTGTGAAGCGACATTTGTAAGCGATGCTGGTAAACACTTCAAGTTTCCGTTTCGTTTCATTTTTATCGCTTGGCCTTTGTTGGTTTTATTGTTGCTAGTCCTTTGGACTTATTCTTCTTCTCCTTTAACGTTTATGCCAACGGCTTGTGGGTCAATTGTGGTTCGATTAAAAAAAAAAAAAAAGAAATAAACCAAAAAAAAAAAAACAAACAAGAAAAGGGTCTTTCTTTTAAACCGAATATAATTTTCTTGCACCTGATGCAAAGTGAGAAAAGTAGAAATGGAAAAATCTGAGAATTTAACAAGTTTCCAAACAAAATTATTTACTTTTTGTAGTGAAAAGATTTTTTCTAAAATTTATTATATCTATTTAATGTTTTAGAATATTATTATAGAATATATAAATACAACAATAGAACTTTTATTTAAGTTCTCTGTATAATGAAATAATTTCTAGAACATAGCTTCTTGATATTATTTTTAGTATATTTTCCATATAATTCAATTTATAGAAAAATTCGACTATATATGTATGTTCATCAAGATTCTAATAATTCTATTTAAGTCAACTTTCTGTTAATCTCTATAGCTTATAGTGGGATAATACTGTATATATGTATATATATTGCTTTTTCTTCGATTTAATGTCTTAATCTTAAACCAGAAAATATAGTTAAAATTTGATCATTAAAATAATTTCTCTTAGTTACTTTCTATTTGCATTAAATGTTCTACTCCTGAAAACTCATTTCACATGAAACCAAAAGATGATTTCAGTTTGCAGCTGTGTCCATGCCATTCACTTTTTCTATTCACTGGTCTGGTCACCACTAGCTCTAACTTTAATTCCAAATCCAAGTCCAAGTTGAAAGCCAACTTTAGCTTCAAATCTCAGCTGGTCAGAGCTCAGAATGCATTAAGCTCTAGTCCTCCACTTCCTCCTTATACTCTCTGTCTATCTTTCTCTTGCCCCTTCCGCGTCGATTTCTTTTTTTTCTTTATATTTTTTTTTTTTTTTTTTTTGCCTTTGACAGGTGGCTTGGCATATGAGATTTGTCTGTATAGAGTTTTGAGTGAAAGACATGACTGACTGGATGACTGGCTGGTTGGGTGACTGACTCACCACCCCAAAAATGAGAGAAAGAAAGAAAGAAAGAAAGAAAAAAAACTGCATTTGAGTCGCATCTGGTGCGGATTAGATTATGCATAATAAAGTGTAATTTATTTTGGCAAGTTGTTGGATAACGTTTCGTTTCGTTTCGATTCATTCTTTTTTTTTCTTTTTTTTTTTTGATGATACAATTCCCAGAGGTATTTCTGTGTGAGTGTGTTTCCGTTGAACTGAGATTTCAGTTCTCAATATTGCGAATGGGGACTATATATATATACATATATATATGTATAAAGACAAACGAATTGAACGATTTTTAGAGTGACACGTTTCAACGCGCCATATCCCAAAAGGAAAGGAACTCGTGTCAGTTCTTATCTGGAGTAGAACAGCAACAGAAGTATGAGGACAAGAAAGACGCGTGTCAGCATTTTGCATGGCCAGGCAAACTGTGAGATAAGCGAGTCCTTAATCAACTTATAAAGCGACACGTGACCCCGGTAAAAGGAGATGGAGGAAAGGGGCAGGGGCTACTTTAGACCATGAAATGGTGACACGTGACTTGGGGACGCCAGTTCAGGCGTCGTTACTGGCTTAGCCCCGGCACAAATATTATTTATGGCAATTGTATTTTAAGTGGCTCATTCTTGTACATACAACAAATTTGTAAATCAAAGTCTCTATCTATCTCTCTCTCTCTCTCTCTCTCTCTCTCTCTCTGTGTAGATTCAATAATGGGATCAGCTAGTGAAGATGATGACGATGATGATCCGCCACACTTGAGAGGACCGGCACTGGGATTGGGCGTACTCGGTCCAAATGGGCCAGACTCAGCGGGTGGACCATTGGGCACCTCGGATATATCAGTACAAAGCATGAGCACCGATAGTAAAAATACGCATGACGATTCCGATCAGGTAAGAGAAGTAGTCATACATACATATATTATAAGAGAGATCATTAACTTGGCTAAAACCAAATAATGAATGGTACTATATACTCTATAGAAGTGAATAGATGACTGAACAGAGATGCTAACAAATGGTTTCAAAGTTTACTTTGTATTTCATTTTTGATTAATGATTGGCTAAATGATTATGACTATTGCCATCTCATTCACTCTTCTCAATATTTACTGATCACCTTTAAATTCTCTCAACTGTTATATAGGGCTCCTTGGATGGTGATCCGGATGGCCGCGGCGATTCTCAGGCGGAGAACAAAAGTCCCGACGATGCAAATGGCTCAAAGCGTCGCGGTCCTCGTACCACCATCAAGGCCAAACAGCTGGAGGTATTGAAAACGGCATTCAATCAGACACCGAAACCGACACGCCATATTAGGGAGCAACTGGCCAAGGAAACGGGACTGCCCATGCGTGTGATACAGGTGAGTGAAGAGTGCGAACAGCTCTCTTTATTGAACATTCAAACAAACTTTATACCCTCGGAATATCCAACTATTTTAGTCTTAGCCCCAAATTTCAAATGCCAGCTGTCATGCTGTAGTTCACCAACAAATAACAAAAACCAAAACCAAAACCAATTTGTTCTACCCATCACACAATAAAAAATTTTTATATTAAATATTTTCCTAAGAAAAAGTACAAATTTTAAAATAGAGAAAAATATTTCTAATTATTTGAAAATATTCAGGGAAGAAATTTATTTGCAATTATGAATAATCCATCAATCTAATTATAGAATTGATTGTAGAAGTTAAATAATATAAATACAAACAGGAGAACAATTTCAAATTCACATTATATATGGATATATATAGTCCATATGAATTATAGTCCATAATTTCTTAGTAAAAACAGGATTCCAATAGAAATATTCGCAATCGTTGTACTAAACGATTCTTTACGAATTTTACAATGTTCTAATTTTAACCTTTTAAATTTTAAGCCATTTCAAAAATTTACTAATGTCATTGCTTGATTCTGAAAAACAAATTATTTTATATATATTTGATCAATTTTTACTGTTTCTTGGAACTTGGAATAATTATCAATTTTTTAAAAATCAAAAACTGTTTAAAGTACGTCAATTATTAATAAAATTATGAAAAATTTTCTACATATTTAGAGCCCAGAAAAATTGAAAATTTTTAAGAATACCTTATATACTTTTTTATGTAAGGAGAACAAAGCCAAAACTTGGTTTAATCTATAATCATAATATCAAATTCTATAAAATATTTTCTTAAACTTCAGTTTTAAGTTTAAATCAGTTTAAGACCTCAATCAATAATAACTTCCGAATTTATTAAAGCCATAGAAAATATCTTCCGATATTTTGTGTCACAATATTCTTATAATATTAACAAATATTATTTTTAAGCCAATATCCATATATGGTTTCACTCAACAATAAGATTTGAATATTTATATAGGCCAAAAGTCAAAAAGTAATTCTGTAGTATAGCATTTTATAGCTTTTCGAGAGACTTTTACCGATATGGGATTATTGGCAACGACAAGTTGATTATAAACATGATTTACAATATTGACTTTTCTCTTGAAAATGTTTGCCAAACTTTTTCGTCTTATCTTTTCTCTTCTTGTTTATATTTATTTTTTTTTTTATTTTTGGCTGTTTGGAATGTTGTTCTGCTTTTGTTGTTATTGTTTTGGATATTTCTTTTAACGATTTCATTTTTACTGGCTAGCCGAAAGACTTTGTTTTTTTTTTTTTATTTTATTTAGTGTTTTTAGTTGTTGTTTTTTTTTTTTTTTTTTGTTTCTTTGGTGTACAGTCAGTCGGGCTACGGTCCGGCCTCTGTCTGCGTTTCATCAGCATAAAAAAGGCATAAATTAAAGCTCGCTTTGACTGGCAAATGTTTAAACTAAAGCAGAGCAGCTTTGCCATAGTCGGAGACGACTTGGAGTTTGGGGTCGGGGTCGGGGTTGGAGACGCTCGCAACTTTCAACTTAAAAAAACCGAAACCAAAAACGAAAAAAAAAAGGGAAGAAAAAAAATCATAAAAAATAGTCGGAGTCAATTTTTTAACGTCGCCGTCGCCGCCTTGCAACGCTTCATTGCGCTGAACGATGGCTCAACAAAAGCAAAATTTGAACAAAACACAAGAATAAAGAAAGAAATATGCATCAACAACAAAATATAAAAAATAGCATAAAAGATAGAGGGGGCAAAGTGAATCGGAAAACGGAAGTTCACTCAAGAATAATGCAAAAAGAAAAAAAAATGGTTACAAAAGTTGCATGCAACTAATTTGAAGATCAACTTAAAACTTAAATGCCAACAGCCCAAAAGATTATGTGAATATAATATTAATGAATGAAGGGATTACATTATTCAGTTGAGAAATAAAGTAGTTGGCCGACAAATTGAGCATAACATATTAAAGAATAGCATGTCTGGATGGGATTATTAAATATACTATTATATATATATCGTATATTATATGGACAGTTAAAAGGAAATTTTTTAAGTTTCCGATTAAGTTTATAACTATAAATGAAAATATGTAAATGCAAATAAACTTAAAAAAGGGAAGAAATATTTCATTGAAGCAAATTCTTTTTGGTTTATAGAATTCTATTTTAAATTATGGTAAATTGGGATAAATTGGATGGGAAAAATTAAATTTATATAATTAGGTATAAGATTAGTTAAAAAATACATATTATTTTCAAACGTTTATGAAATAGATAGAAAGAGTTTGCAGAAAAAAGAGTTTTAAATTAATAAATTAAAAATGATTTTCTTTATTATACTGATTACTCAATTAAATGAAATAATAATAATTATTGCTCCGGTTAGAAGTGAATTTTATTAGTTTTTTAAGAATGACATTTTTCTTAATATTATGTTTAACTTTTAAAAATAAAAATCATTTAAATTATTACTTAATTATTAAGAGTAATAATATTAAGGTAAAACAATAATTATTAAACCTTGTTAGTTCTAAGAAACATATTCAAACAGTTTCTCAATCATTCACAGGGAATGTTTTAGTTCTCACTCCCAGTAAAATTTGGCTCTATCTAATCATTTCAAAATCATTAGAAAAACGAAAATCCTACACACACACACATACACACACACACAAACAAATAATTTTTTAATAATAAAGACAAAAGAAAAGGTGTGTCGACAGCTAAGATCAAATTCACATCTGTCTATCCTACCTTTAAGGATCACCAGAGAGATAGACACATATATAGAGAGGGGGGGAGAGAGAGGTAGGAGGGTAAGCAGTCTGTCAAGGATATCCGTAGCATATGTTTTTCTCAAGCAACATCATCATCATAATGATCAGGGAAACCAAAAGAACAATGCACCTTGCTCTTGATTTTCAACAGGTTTGACTTACAAATTTCATTCTCCTCCTTTGCCCCAAAAAAATTCCAAACTTCAATTCCTCTGCACCGTGGAACCACAGATGTTTTACGAGAGAGAAATTAAGTAGAGAAGATGAAAAGCGAAACACTTAACGGGGGATTACGCATGCGCGCATGGGTTTCAGGTTTTCAGTATGTATTTTTTTTTTTTTTTTGGTTTTCTTTCGGTTCGTATCTTTGATGTGTCATTGGTTACAGTTAAAGGATATTTAGGCGGCATTTTTCATATTTGTGTATTTGTATGTGTGAGTGGTTTTTTTTCGGTTTTTTTGTATCTTTTAAAGGCGACAAGTGTGACACAATCAACACCTCTTTATGGCTGGATTGCTTGTATGTTGTTTCTGTTGCTGTTGTGTGTCCCTCTTCAAATCTAAACGAAAGTGACAAATGCCAACAAAGTTGAAGAGGATGATCATCATGATGAAGATGTTGATGATGTTGTATCTTAATCGCCTTCCCTCTCTCTCTCTCTCTCTCTCTCACTCTTATAATAAGTGAAGAAGCTAAGACATTTGTGTGGTGTCAGAAATCTTAACATTTGCATTTTTATAAAAATCTTGCATTTTTTTTAGTTTTTTTTTATTTTCTTTCTGATTTTTGCATCTTTAAAACTTTCTTATTTCTCCTTCTTTTAGTTTTTTTTTTTTTTGTTTTTCTTCTCTTGTGTTTCTTTTTTGACATTTCAAGCATATCCCATAACAAGTTGTCAGGCTGATGTTTTTTTTTTTTTTTTATATTTTTTTGTATTTATTTTATTTGTTTCACGAGAAAGAAACATCTGTTTAAACTCTTCTTTGAGTAACCCGATCTGGGAGCAAAGAGTTGACTCTGTTAGTCAGGTCATCATCAGTTCATCAAAAAGCAGCAGGGTTGCTTCTACTCATTCCTCCCTCCCTATCCCTCCACCCACTAGCACTCACCTACTTGAAACCTCCCATCAAAAAGATGTCAACGAAACGAAATGAAAGGCGAAACAATTTGTCTCTCACTCTCCATTCATTCCTTCTAAATCTTTCTCCTTCGCTCACTTTGGTGCCTGCCTGCTGTGAGTTTTATAATAAATTTTACAACAACAGCAGCCTCAGCAGAAGCAGCATGACACACAAGAATGAAGGAAGCCAACAGAATGAGAAAGAAAGAGAGAGAGAGAGAGGGGGAGAAAGAAAAATAAGAAAAGCAAAGAAAAGAGAAACACAACTTCTTAAGAACTTTTGCCGACACTGAGGCCCCACGTTGGGCGCCAATACAAAAAAATTTTTCATACAATATTTTTTTTTCTTTAGTTTGCAAAACTTTTAACTTGACAGGTGACCAAAGCAGAGTTTTCGACTGAGTTCATCATGATAATCAGTGGGAAGTAGTTAAAAATAAATCATCGACATTTAACACAATAATCATAATAATAATAAACACTAAAAAGAAATCAAGTTAACAGAACCGATTCAGAAAGACAACAACAAAAAAAAAACAAAAATAAAGGGTACTACCCATTTGAGTAAAGTCAAGTCAATAAAATTGCCATATAGATAGCTGACTAATTGTTAAGGCAAGGAATAGAGGGGCATAAAACAGGAAAATGATTTAATGTTATTTTGATAGTTCAAAAGAACTAAACGTTTTCTTTTGTTTTTGTTTTTTGTTGTCGAAGCGATAAACGAAATTGTGATGGCTTAAAAAAAAAACGAGTTAAGTGAACTTTTTTTTCAACTGTTTTATAAATGAGTTAACTTAACTTACATTGGTACATTTGCAATTTGGTTTTCAACAAAAAAAATTTGATATATTACCTATTCTATAAAGAAAGCAAACTTTGAATTTAACAGTTATAGTATTTTAATAGTTAAAACACATTTAAATTTTCAATAAAAATATAAACAATCTTGCATTTTAAAATCAATGATATTATTTTTGAAATATTGAAAGATTTATAATGAATTTAAGTTCTTTGAAATTTATAATTATAGAAATGTAAATGAAGTGTTTAATAATTCAAGTATATATATATATATATTTTTTTTTCTTTTTAAATCATAACAATTGACCGATTTAATAGCAATGAAAACTTACATCTAAATATCTTCTAATTGAATAATCCTAAAAAATATGCATAGAATCAGAAAAATCTTTACTAAGAGACTTAAAAATTTATAGCAATTTTAAATAACGACATAACTGAAAAGATTTTCATTTAAAGAAAGTCAAAATTAAAGTATTTTGCTTTTAAATTTCTAAACATTAAATTATATTATCCGTAATTTGGAATGAAAAATGTTTTTTTCCATCTTTGACTAAATTTCTTTACAAGTGATTGGTACTTAATTAATTGATATATGATTTAAGCTTCATTCTAAAGAGTTACTCTGATTGATTGATTCTAGGCTGTTTGGTATTCAACCTGTTCCAGAAATGGTAGATCTGATCACCCTTTATAATAATGGCCAAAGCAATAATATTTGAACGATTTAATCTTATAGCCTTTATTGGGTCTAAGCTCATGTGGCTTTTGGTTTTGGTTTCGGTATTTTTTTTTTTTTTTTGTTTCTTTTCTTTTTTTTTTGTCGGTTTCATAATTTTTTTTTTTGGTTTGTTTTGTTTCTCTCTGCTTAATTTTTAATGCGTGCGCTCCATTTAAGCTTTGAAAAATTATAAACAAATAAACAAATGGAGTTGAAATGGTATGGAGAAAGAGGTGAGAGGGATTAATTTGGGGCAGGGGGGGAGGGGTAACGGGAAATCACACAGTCGGCGAAGCGCGGTTTAAGTTTTTTAATGTGGCATGCGTTTGCCCTGGCGCCAGATACAAAAGATATCCGAAAGATATACAATGATACAGATGCGGATGCGAGACTCGAATTTGTCAAGTGTCCCCCCACCCCCCTTCCCCCTACCAGTAACTCAAAATGCAGAGGCGTTTATTCGAGAGCATTTTCAACTTGATTTACATTTTTTTTTTTTGTTTTTACTCGGTTTTGGTTTATCTCTTTTTTTTGTCGTCTTTTTATCAAAAAACAATGATTTATAATAATTTTTATTTTGTGGCTCGTTTGAAATGAAATCTGGGTCGGAAGTTGACAAATTTCGTATAATCTATATATATAGTATGTGTAGCGTTAAAATTGCCTTAGCTAATTAGTCAAAAGATACTTTGATTTGTTTTTGTTTCTGGTTTTCTAAATTCGTTTTTCTTTTATTTATTTTTTTTTTTTTTGTATTAATTGAGCGGAAATTGTTTGACAAATGCACAAAGAAGAGCAGACAGACGAACAATTAAGAGCTCAACAAATTATGTTATCTAAGCTTAAAACCGCAAAACTTGAAAGAAAGAAAGAAAAAAATATGTATATATATGTATATAAAAACCAAACTTACTTTTATCCAAAATGAAAACCATTAAAAAGGCACAAAAGCGGCTAATTTAACGCATTTACTTGAACAAGCAACCAAAGGTAACAGAAGGCAATGGAGAAGGGGGCAGGGAGCGAGGTAACGGCAGCGTCGGCGGCGGCGCCTAACCAAACATGACTTGGCAAAATTATACGGGGTATAAAGGTAGTCGTATATACACGTATAAACGATGGGGGGATTTATAATTTCAACAACTCATCAAATTGCTATTAATTTTCTTAGGTATGTTGGAGGCGCCGGCAAAACCGAAACAAAAGAACTAAAAACAAAAAAAAATAAAAAAAAAATAAAGGCAACATCGAAATCGAAACCGACAACCAGTAAACTGAAAAAAAAAACATAGAAAAACAAAAACAGAAACCGATAGCTCAAAGAAAAAAAAAAAAGAAAAACTGCTTCATCATTTCAAGGAGCTACGACACTCGATGGGCATGGCATACGTTGAAACACCTACTAAACTATGGGAAAAACAACAGCGGTTTCAAGTCAAAGTTAATTATCAGTTAACCTCTCTTCACTCAACACTCTCTCACGTACATCCCTTCATCCTCCTTCTAAAAATCTTTGTACAGTAGTAGTTAGATTAGTTGTTGTAGTCATCGATATATAGATTACATGTATGTATGTATGTATATACATATATTCCGGCGTTCTATCAATAGGGGCGTGATGACTCTTACGATAAATGCAAATCATTGTTAAGTAGGCGGTAAGGGAAGCTACTTGACAGCGGCATTAACAAAAGAATTGACTTTAGTTATCATTTATAATTGTTGGCTCGAAAGACTTTTGCCGCATTTAACATAATTTTAATGAGAGGTATTATATGTAGATACATCGTCTGTTTTTACTATCTTTCGTTAAAACAATTCTTTTTGGTTTAGAACTTTATTAGAACATTTTAAACATTTTACAAGTATTTTTTCAATTTTTCCCAAATTAATAAATTTCAAACTTAGTTAAATGACATTTGAAATAATGCCTCGAAATTTATTTTGTTTATTTTTTTTAAACTCTATTTAATTGCATATATTTTTAATATAATAAATCAAAGATATTTAATATGAAAATACAAAATAATTTCTTAAATAAAATTAAGTTGTTAAAATTTTTGTAATGGATTCTTGAAAGATGAAGAAGGATAAAATACAATTTTAAATATAAAAATTATTTACAAATCATTTTCGAATGTGGTCTATATGTATATGTACATATATAACTGAAAGGAAATAGGTTAACCCATTTCATACTTTGTCCGATTTCCTCTCTATCTTTCTCTATCTCTTTCTTTCTCGCTCTCTCTCTCTCTCTCTCAATTGAACTCTATAGTTTTGTACTATTTTTTTTGGCTGTTGTTTCTTTTTTTTCTTGTGAATACCTTCGTTGATTAGCTTTAAAAATTGTTATTGCCAAACAATTCGTTGGCTACCATTGTTGAAATTAACCCTCAATTTTCACCTCCCCTCATTCCACTCCACACTACCTACTCACCCTCTGCTGCTACCTTGATTGTTTTTGGCAATTAAGCGTAGAGTAGCACAAACATGAAAAGGCATTTCGAACTAATGCTATATAAGATATACATATATATACATACATACATATATATATATGTATATATGTATATAACAAACAAATAATGCCGCATCATAGTCAGCTAATTTAACAAAAGTCAAAGAAGAAATAACAACAACAACAACAATTAGAAGAAGAAGCAGAAGAAATAAAAGCAAAAAAAAAAAATCGAACTTTTGCCACTCGAAAAAAGGGATTAAAACTTGAAAATCGAAAATCATGTCAATCAGCAATCGAACGTGACACACATTTGCCACAAAGTTAACTCAACGAACAAATCTACTTGAAAAATTCAGATAACTTTTATCCAAAAATAAAAAAAAAAGAACGCCAAAAATTATATATGTTAACCCCTTTAATGGGGCCGCAAAATGGACAGCCAACGCCTCCGCCCCCTTCACCGAAAAACAACAGCAGAAAAAACCAAAAAAAAAAAAAAGGGGGAGGCAGGCACGCTGCCGTTTAACATAATTTGCTATAATTTTCAACACAACACAACAAAAAACAAAACAAAAATAACAAAAGGAACAAAAGATAGAGAGAGAAAGAGGGAGAAAGAAAGAGAAAAAAAAAGTTGTTGGCGTATAACTGCCAAGTGGCAGGGCCCAAAACTTCAGCACCTCATCCTCTTTCACCTTCCCCCGTCCCGCCTGACCGTTCCCGTCCATCAGCAACAATCATTCAGGTTCAGGTTCAGTTTCAGTCTTTATTTTTTTTTTCTTTCTTTTTTTTTTTTTGTATTTTTGAATTCGGGTTCGGGGGTCTCGTGATTGCTACCATGGTCCCATTATGTTACGTTGTTTGCCCTTTTATGTCAGAGTCGAACCTATAATTTAACTAAATGTTCAAATTGGAAATACAACATTCATTTTTGTTTTACTTTCCTTGTTGCGGAAATAAAATATTAGCCCTCAACTTTAATTCAAGACTACTTCTTAAGCTTCCATTCCTCTCCCTTCTCATCATAAAAATTGCAACAATTTTGATATAAGGTTATATCATCATATCCATAGTAGTGAAAAAATGGAATCGAGATATCGGACCCCGGGCAATGGCAAACATTGAAAAACTAAAATTAAAACACACACACACACAACAAAATAAAAAAAAAATAATAAAAAAATTTCAATTGCACCTGCACCTGCAATTGAAAATTTGTTGTTTTAAAAAACCCGCAAAACATACAAATAAAGTAACAATAAAAAGAAGTAAAAAAATGAAGAGAAATAGAAACTTTTATCGCGCATTTTCCCCTGAGGGTTTCAAATTTTACTTATGCGTTTTTGGATGTGAAGCATTTGCAAAAATAACGCAATTTTTCCTATTTGTTATAGCGAAAAAAAGAAAAAGTACAATAGATGAAATGGAATAAGATAGGAATATATACACACGTATGTATATATCTATATATATACATATATAGAGTTTTTGGTATCTAAACTTTATATTAAAATGAATTTCAATACTTTATCAAGAAGCCCTGAATATAAATGTAAGAGTCCTTTAATTATCTATTTTCATGCGTTGATTTCCTAATCTCTTGTAAATTATATTCAATTTAAACAGATTTAAGAGGCATCATCTCTCTATATATTGATAGTTATGCAATCTATTCAAGTTAATCAGTTTTAAATAGTTTTATATAGATACTTTTTTCTTTTTTTATTGTTTATATAGAGAAGCCATTCAATGTATCATTCTAAGCTCTGTATTTGAATTGAATTCAGTTTTTATTTAAATTGCGGTTAGAAGGGAAGGCTGCTGTGCCTTCACCTTGTGAAAGCCATTAAGAGCATATGGAATGAACGCACAGTGCATTCATTATAATAGACTTTTAAGGCGAACAAAGAAAAATGGCATTACCCCATTTACCAACGCCCCCTCCCCCCACTTCCATTATTCTATTCACCATATGCTCTTTCATTGTATGACGCCCACATTGCAATTGGCATTTTCTTTCCTTCTGTTTCTTTCGTTTAGTTTAGTTTTGTAGTTTTTCCTTCAATAGTTTTTTGTTTTATTTTGCGCCATTTGTTGCTATTTTTCTTTGTGTGTCGACGACGGCGTAGGAAAACAATGAGGCAAATATGCCGCAGAGCAAAAAACACCGAGTAAAAAGAAAAAAAAAAAAGAAGTAAAAATAAACTAAACTAACCGCATGCAAAACTATTGTAAGTGCATATTTTAGTTTCATTTTTTTGTGTTCTATTTTTTCTGTTTTTTATTATTGTTGTTGTTGTTGTTGCCTCTTTTGTTGGCTGCGTATATGAAAATGAAAAATTATGTGACCGCAGGGGCCAAGAGGCAAATAACGCACATGGAAAAATATTGTGAACACACACACACACACATACGCTCAATACACACAATTTTTTTCGAATTGGATTGGTTGAATTTTGCCGCTGGCATAGACAATATATGTACATACATACATATGTATATATGTATATACATATATATGGCAATATACTATAGGTAAAGGAAAAAAAATGTTGAGAAAATGTTTAGATTATAACGAGAAAAGCTTTAACAATTTTTTTTTTCTTTTCTATTGAAATGTCCCTTTATCATATTTCTAGGTAAACTAATCGCTTTCTGATAACGTTAACTAAACTAAACCATTTGAGATCTTCTTTAATTTCATTTCGTTTAACACATAAAACAAAGTTGATTAAATTTATGTTTAAAATCACACATTAACCGCAAGTTTTATATAGTTAGAGTCTATCAAAAGGTCTCATGCTGATCGGTTGATCGGTTGGGATGAATAATCCCATTGGTCTTAAAGACTTAAATACTTCTTTCTTAGCTGTCATAAAGTCACACGCTTCAACAAAAACTTAAAGGTAAAGACCGTCCGTCGTCTGAATATCAAATCTGTTCGCTGAACATGATCAAGCATTAGAATTTTGAACCTATGCACAGCATGTTACTTCCTTTTTATATGCATCCTGTGTCAGTCAGTTCTCAGGCTTAGCTTATATATATATATATATATTTTTTTTTTTTTTTGGAAAGCTTTTCTAGCGAAATTCGTTTCGCGTACAAAATGTCAGTTTATAAAAGCAAAAAATAAAAAAAGCTAAAGCTAAAACTGAAATGTGAAGCGAAGGGCCCCTTCAGACAAACAAACATGCAAACATATATACATAAATATATACATATATACATATATGTCTAGTCGAAATCTCTTTGGTTTCAGTTTATAAAATTCAAATGAACTTGCAGACAAGCGGCGCTCATCATTAAAATTCACGCTTAAATTGCCTCCTAAAAACGAAGAATACGAATCTGTTCTCTTCTCTTCTTTTCCTTTCCTTTCCTTTTGTTTTTTAGTTTTTTTTTTTTTTTTGGTGGGGGAGCAACAGCTGCAGCAGAAGCAACGTTCTAAGCCCAATTCATTGGAAACTATTTGCCAAAAAAGCAAAAGAACACCAAATGAATAAAACGGGAAGGGGGATGAAAAAAAAAAAAGAGACGAGCAACATAAATCATAAAAAAAAATTTCATTGAGAAAAGTTGCAAAAGTTTCGTTGACCGCAAAGATCATTAAAAACGCGAAAACAAAATATAGGTATATATACATACATACATACATACATATGTACATACATACATATAACCATCGCCAGATATGAATATTAAAATGAGAGACAAAGAAGTACATATCGGTATCCAAGGCTGAAGCTAAAAGACCAACACAAAAAGGTGCCACTAAAAATTTTGAAATATGTTTTTATTTTATAACTTTGCATGCTGTGCACGGTGCTTCTGGAGCAACCCAAAGTACCGATGCAGAACGTCATAAAATTGGAACTCCTCGGTACTGGCATTGGCACAGGGACCGGCACAGGCACCGGCACTGCCATTGCCATCCGTATCGGTATCTTTTCCTCTGTATTATACCCTACCCCCCTCTTCTCTATCTCACTATCTTAGTTTCGGTTCTTTTTGGGAGCTAATTTTGCAACGGCCGCCTGGTGCGGCGGCGGTAGCTTCAATGCCGACTGCAAACCACAATTAGACATGCGCCTCCACTTCATTTTATACGTACACACACACACACACACACACACACACACGCACATACACATACAACAACTACCTTTTCCCAGAGATAACGACTAAACGCCTCTTCTTACTCTATCTCTCTTTCTCTCTTTTAGGTATGGTTCCAAAATAAACGATCGAAGGAGCGACGCATGAAGCAAATCACCAGCATGGGACGACCTCCATTCTTTGGCGGTGCACGCAAAATGCGCGGCTTTCCCATCAATCTCTCACCAGGTGGCCTAGATGATGGTCCAGGGTTTCCCTATTTTGCTGCAGATGCTAAATTTGAATTTGGCGGTTATGGTGGGCCATTTCATCCGCATGATGGACCCTATTTTCCAGGACATCCCGGTGGACCGATGCCATTCAATGCGCCAGGTGAGTTTAGAGTTATGAAAATTGGAATTAGAGTTGGTAGAGAGAGAGAGAGAGAGAGAGCATTGAAAGCATTTCAAAATGTTTACTAATCAGGGTCAATAGGTCATTCGGTTAAATTTTGAACTAGTGAATGTCTCAGAGTTTAAATGTTAACTAAAAATCTGTTTAAATAACTATATTGAGTTTGTCTCAATATTTCTTAAAGAAACTACTTTTTCATAAATCATTTTACTGGACCTTTAACGGAGACATCTTTTTTAATGGCTTTTTGTTCATATTTTTTATTTTTTGTGTTTTACTTTTCGCCAAGTAAAGTTAAGATTTTGATTTAGACAAGTTTAGATTACATTAAACTGATCGCTAAAAGATGTCTCACAACATCTATTCTATTCGGATTATTGCAGGTGGCCCCATGGATCACAGTGGCCCCATACCAATGGTGAATGAGTTTGGTCTTACGCCCGAATCGACATTTCTGAGTCAGGCTGGGGCACCACCAATGCAATTGCAAACGGCTGTTGGACCACCTCCACCACCGCCGCCGCCTAGTGCCGAACATTTGATGGCAGCGCAGCAACAGGCGGCAGCTCAGCAGCAACAACAACAACAACAACAACAGCAGCAGGCGGCTCAAAATGCGCAACAAGCAAATCAAACGCAACAGCAGCAACAACAACAACAGTCCCAGCAGCAACAGCAACAACAAAATGGCCCGCGTACCGCATCGCCCGAGTTCATGAGCTCGGCGAACTTCAGCGAACCGCAGAATATGCAAAATGAAGGTCTTGTTTGGTAATATACAAAACAGTTGGCAACACGCCTGCTATATCTCAAAAGAGAGTGGGAGCGAGAGCGAATGAGAGAGCAGAGAGACGTTGTTGAAGAGTAGCGGTTAATGCCGCTGCCTCCCGCCCACTGAACAGCTCTCTTTCACACACACAAACACACACACATACAAACTCGATAGCCATCTCGCTCCAACTTGCTTTAGACACGCAAAACACACACACAAACACACACAAACAAAGAAAGAGAGAAAGCGAGATAGAGAGCGCACGAAAGACGGAGAGGGCGTATCGTATGGCTCCCTATCTTTTCTTTTCTTTTTTTGTTTTTTTTTTTTTGATTATTATATTTTTTGTTATATGTAAATTATAAAATTTAAAATAAACAATTAAAAAAAAAAAAACAAAAACAAAATATAGACAAAAGTATAAATAAAATGGGCTTTGCACATAGAAACCTAAACTAAACTTAAAAAAGAAAAACAAAACAAACCATAAAAAAGAAGGAAAATCTTACATTTTTTTTTTAATTGCTAAAGAAATAAATTAATAAAATACATCCAACTAAACGTCTTGTCTGTAACTTATATATATACATATATAAACAAAAAATAACAAAACAAATATATATATATAAATATATATATTTATGTGTATCTGTGTAAAAATATACGTAGAGTAAAGAAATATTAAAGAAAAAAAAAGCAACCGAGAAGAAATATTTTTTTTTTATTGTAAATTAGCACATTTATTAATTATTCTGAACATTTTTTTAAAACCTTTTTTTTCCTATTATTAAATGAACCTATTATAATCGTTGTCTAACAACATAAACGTAAAGTGTAGTTCACTTAGTCAATAAGATTTATAAATACTACATATATATATAATTATATATATATATATATAAAATAAAAACAAATATATATGGCACATAGTAAACTCTTTTTTTTTTTGTGGTCTTAGTGGTTTAAGCAAATGAAAAAAAAAAACAAAATTCAAGAGAAGCCGAAAAGCAAAAACGTAATTTATGGAAATCGAACAAGAAAAAAAACCAAAAGGAAATGCTAATTAAATGTAATATCTAGTAAAACAAAAAACAAAAACCCAAACACGCATAAGCTATATGTGTATATATATATATATATATATATATATATATATCTAAATATATATATATAGAATATATTAAATTCCTCCATATATAGCGATCAAACTAAAGACAAAGAAAAACAAAAGTAAAAGATGATAAAATTGGGCATTACTCTCAATTTCCGTTCGTAATTCTCATCAAAATTTTTCAGAAATTCTTATTTTGGAAATCTGGAATGTTGTTTTTAGAGATTTCAATTAAAATGTGACTTGCGTATGGCATTTAAATACCATGAAAACAACATAAATTTGGAATATGTTTACGTTAGAAAAAACGGATTATCAAATGCGTTTCGAATATTTCATGGAACTTTATTTTTAAATATTCAATATGTTTTCGGTATTTAATTTATGGGATTGTTAATAATATTTTAAAATGTTAACTTCAGTGTTTTAAATATTATTCTAAAATTGAACAGGTAATAACTCAAAAGTTTTTGACATGGAAAATTTATAAAACTTATTACATTCCACTTGTATAACCGACAACATTTTTTAACTTTCAACAATTGTATTAAATTTGAGTTTTAAAAATATCATTTCTTTATCTTTTCTTTGAAATAAGAAACATTTCGATCAATTGGTTTTATTTAAAGTAATTTACGAAACGTTTTTCCAATCGTCAATTCTTAATTCTGGAAAAATTTGATGGTACTTCCTAACAAAATTGAGAATAATCCCAAATCAAGATAACAAAAATAAAAAAATGAAAAAAAAAAAACGATAACAATTCCTTTGAGTTTCCAAATCGATATTATTGAATGATTATAATATGATTATTATTATTATTGGGCCCATCCAAAAAACCTATTATGATTATTATTGTAAAAAGTATTTAGTGTTAGCCTAATGAGTAAGTTTATTAAACACAAAGACACACAAACACACATACACCACACATCACACACACAAAAGATATGAAGAAAAGAAAAATGAAAATCCTTATATTTATCATGCGATATACTAAATACAACCATGTGCAAAACAAAAATGGCAAAACAAAAAATATTATATGTAATAATAATAATTGAGAGAGAGAGAGAGAGAGCAAAGAAAATCAATAATGCATAAATATAAACATTAAACAAAATTGTTAACAAAAAAGAAAAGAACGAAAAAAAAAATGACAAAAACAAATCGACGATGATGGCATAAAACACAAAATGAAATGAATGACAAAAACATGATGAGAAAAGATATATAAAAATAAAAAAAAAACAAAAAAATTAAATCAAAAAATTGTGTTTTAATTTTGTCTACTGGAATATTTCTAAATGCATTGCATTGAATAAGTTTTTTTTTTTACTTGTTGAAAGCTTCAGAATCTTTTCACTCACTTGGGTTAATTTTTGAACAAGTTTCTTAATGATTTTAAAACATAACTTTTGAAGACTAAAAATTCGAAAGATTATTATTATTTTTCAATGATCGGTAAGTTTATGTTATTGCAGGGCTTCGACATTTATTTTAATATATGTAATTGAGTTATATATGCATATATCACTATCAATCAGTAACCTCAAATAAAGAAATTTCTTTCAAGAGAATTTTGTATCATAGAATTTGTTTAAGATTTTAAATTCTTTCTGCCTTTTTATTTAATTATTGAACTTTAAATATGCTCTACAAATTAGGCAAATAAAGAAAGTCTTTTATTTTTTTTGGACAAGGAAAATGTGTGGAACTTGACAGAATAACTTTATTGAAGAAGAGACTAATAATCGCTTAAAAGAGTTGCCTGTTATGGAAGCTATTATGGCATTAAATAGATTTATTATGAACTTAAAGATTGAAAATCTTATAGTACATATAAACATTTAAATATATCATCACAATTATATAGTTTTCTGTTGGTTAAAGAAGGAAAACACTTAAACTTTTCAAGCACTTAGATAATAGCTATTAGGTAAGATAATTTTTAGTTCAGCATCATCTGTGAATAGCATCTTTAATCCTGCATACAAACATATACAAGAACGCACACACACGCACACGCATACAGATGCACAGCCACATGAGTAAAGTTAATATGCGTGGCTAATATCGAGGCAACACATTATTAATGTTGTGGACATGCACCCGAAAACTTCAGAATGAGAAGGGATGGGTGGAAGGAGGGTGCATGGCTTAGGCCCACAGCGAATGAGTGTGAATATGATAGTGGTGGAACGGTGAGATGATGTCGGTAGTTAGGGGGAAAGAGCGGGTGAAGTCAATGCCTTTTGTTCGGACACATGTGCGCGCATTCACACCTACGACTAAAACATGGCAGTGAACAATGAAATGGACAAAACCGAGATATGTTTGCACGTATGTACGTACGTAGATAGGGAGAGAGAGACACAGAGAGAGAGAGAGAGAGAGAGAGAGCGAGAAACACGGACGGAATGTCGATGGAGAAGGAAACGGAGACGAAGAGTCTGAACAAGGTAACATGGATAGCATTTAATGCAAAACAATGCTGATGTTGCCCCGCATGGCCAACACCAAACAACACTATACAACATGCATCCATAGACACGCACATACATACACACACACTCACACACGCACACGCACACACACACACACACACACACTTACACCATGACGAATTTCGTGCTCTGAAAATACATTTGCAGGCGTTGCAAAACGATGGCACGCACATTCGGTCAGGGAAATGGACATTGGAGGGCAGGCAAGCGTTGCACTTCACACACACACACACACACACACACAAATAGATATCTAAAACGCATATTAAACGTCCATCAGGCATCTCTCTCTCTCTTTCATTGTGTTAGTGTGTGTGTAGAGTGCAACGTTCAATCTGTCTAGGGCCATCAATCCACAGAAAGCGTCGACCTAGGATCTCTTGGCTCGATTCGGATTGACCAAAGCCTGAAGCCCAGCCAGCCTGGTTGCCTCATTGCCTCACTGCCTGCCTGGCTGCCTGTCTGACGTGTGACGTTCGTTTATCAGTTGGACAGCATTTCGGATAGATGGTGAGAATATTTGGATGTAGGGGTAAGGGGTGTATATTTTGTTGTTGTTGTAGTTGGGTTTTTTTTTCTTTTTTTTTTACGGGAGTAAATGTCCACTTGTGAGTGATGGGCTCGGACATATGTATATGCATCTCTGTTTCATGCCAACAAATCGTAATGGAAAATATTTGGAAAATTTTTTGAAATCCCTTGAAGTATGCTATGAATATGATATACCAATATATATACATATGTATATAAATATAGGGCATAAAGATCTACTCTATAAAAATATTTTAAGACATTCATTAATTTTTTCATATTTCATTTCTTTGTTTTCTATCCACTGTGCCACTGCAAATGTCCTTGTGCGTATAATTTCCGTTTCCGTTAGTTGGCAAAAATAAATTTTGTTAGCCTCTAAATGGCACTCCCCCCTCTCTGTCCGCCGTGTACTTCGGTCTCTTGCCCCATCTCTTTATGTGTCAGAGCAGTTTCACCTTCATTCATCATCACTCATGATGTTGGCAGACTGTTGTAAATGTTGTAACTGTGATAAATGCTTTTTGGTTTTACTTTTCTTTTTTTCGTTCATCCTTACACATATAAATACATATATACATATATAGATGCATATATATAATTCGTGTCTATATACTTATTATATATGTATAAGCACTTTTTTTCTATAAATATATATCTAAGGTAGCGAAAAATAAAATATTTATTTATTTAAACCTTTTCTAGCAACTATCTTTTAGCATATAAACAAAACAAAAAAATATTTTTTTAAAATTGGAAATAAACATATTATGTTGGAAATCAAATGTTAAATATAAATATCAAATATCAAGTATTAAATATCAATTATTAAATATTTAAACCTTTTTTAGAAACGTTTCTTATGTTGCTTACTTTCTCTGGTGTATTAGTTTATTTTAACAATTTATTTATTTTAACAATTCATTTAAAAAAACGGTTCCATTTTAATAGAAAATTTTCTGTATCTTTTAAATTTGTTTTTAAACAAAACAGTGCAGAAACATTTTCTTATCTTTAGTTTTGCTTTAGTTATGAAATATGTTGTAAAACTTTGTTTATCCCTTTAAATTTAAGAAAAAATATACTTATAATTAACTTTAATTGTTTTCTTAAAAGGATAAATAACAGACGTTTTTCCGATCCTGAATACCAATGAAGGAGCAAGTGCTAATACAATAAAAGGAATTGAAAAAATAACACTTCCAAATGGAATGTCCCCCAAAAGCAAATTTTTTGGACTACGATTCTGACTATTAGTTTATTTTTTGTTAATAAATGTCTCATTAGAATTCTCTAGCAATTATTTCATTAATTATTTGTCAATTTCTTTTTTCGAGTGTAGGGAATTCTATTTGAATGATCGTTTGTTGGATAAAGAAAAGAAAACCACAAAAATGAGCTGAATAAAACTCCTGGCCAAGATCTTTTGGCTTAAAGAGGCTTTTGATCGCTTAATGGCAATTTGCTGCTGTTTGTTTGTTAATCTGTTGGTCTGTCTGTTTGTTTGTTTGATTGTTTGTTTGTTTATTTGTTTGTTTATTTGTAGTTGTATTTGGACTACACTGATTGCCTTCATAATCGTCTAATGACTCAATTTTCGTTCAGGCCAAAGACAATTACGAGTCCACAATTATCGATGTGGCTCGGCAAGAGGCAGTCAACTGAGCAGGCGGCGAGGGGCTATTTTGGCTGTCTGAGGTGGAGAGAGGGTAAAGTGTGTGCGTGCCACGCAATGACAGCTTGCAACGATGTTTGATTTGAAGCTGTCGAAAACCAACTCGAACATACAGAATAACAAAAAAAAATAAATAAAAACGAAAATAAATAAACACTTTAGAATAATCGAATTCTGTGTACCCTATAAATGTGCTTTCCCCTTAACAGTAATCAAATATGGAATAACTATTTCAATTACTGATCCTTTCCCCTTGTCATATTCATCCTTCCCCACAAAATGTTAAGAGTATCAAAAAAAAGAAGCTCTTTCAAAAACTGAAAAATTTCAAGTTGCCAAAACACACAGACAGGCATAAAGACAAGACCACCCCCCAAACACCAGCTCTCTCTCCCTTTTCCGCCTAACGAGTTTTGTATCCTGAACCCGTACCCTACCTGAACCCGTACTCAAAGAAAACGTGACGGAACCTGAACGGAACAACGACCAACGTCCGTCTCTCTGTATCCGTTTTTCTTTCTTTTGTTTTCATTTTCCTTTCTTTTTTTTTCGTACTTTTTGGTACATACATACATGGAGAGCGAGGAGTGGGGGGAAGGGATAGGGCGGCAGGATTGGCTAGCTAGTTGCTACTGTTGCTGCTGACACGCAAACCTACTCCAATTTCCAGGGCGCCGTGTGTCTGCCAAGTGTCAGGCCAAAGCAAAACACAAAAAAAGAGGAGAAACCTAAAAGGAAAAAAACCAAAAAAAAAAAAAAACAAAACAAAAAAAGGATTTCACTTCGACATTGCGCTGACACTTGCCGGCTGCAAAAACCTGTCCAAATTGTAGGGGGTAACTCAGCATGGATAGAATAGGGAATGGGAATGGGTATGGGAACAGGAATGGGAACGGGATGGCTCGTGTTTTGTCATTAAAACGATGCAACTGCAAAATACCAAACAACAACAACAACAGCAACAACAATGGCAATTGCTGTTGAGCTTATTAGTTCAGTTAAGTGGCCGATTTGAACAGAGCAGCCGGAGAACAAATTGGACAACGGACATATTTCAGTTAACGGTGCCGCCGTTACACTTAACAAAAAACTATATGTATATATTTTTCTTTTTTTAATTGTAAGTACAATATTTAAATTTAAATTGAAATTCAAAGGTCTTGTGGAAGTCGCTTAATCTTATAAATTCAAAATAATTATTTATTTAATTTAGAAAAGATAAACTCTTAAACTTATTGTCATTTGTCTTATTGAAACACTTTTAAGAAATTTGTTCTAAGACAGAGCCAGATTTATTTTTAAAGCAAACTTGTATTATTTATAAGATTTAATTTGTTGTCGAACTGAAATAACTATGCGAACTTTATTAAGCAATAAAAAACATGGAGAAAATGTTTCAGAAACATATACATACATATACTCTATATATACTATACTAATAATAATGAAGAGAATCATTTATATTTTATTCATTCATTTTTATTCTAGCTCAAAATACTTCCTAAAGATTATATTCCTAATTCAACCCAAAGTTAAGTACATTTACATAGGTCATAGATGAAAATAGTTAATGTAAACTAGATTAATAATATTGTTTTCATATATTTTTATAATATATATATATTGCTTTGAGACCAACAAAAAAATCACCTAAAATTAGATCTGTTGACTAATATCCCATTTATTCATAGACATATCATATTCATTACTATACGTAATGAATATTAGTTAACTGTACTTTAGAAATAAATTTTTTTTTTGTCATTTCACAAGATTTTGAACCTTCTTTAAGGCCTAAAGAATCGACAGTATTTAGCCTGTTCTAGTTTGAAAAGTTTTGTACTTTTTTTTCGTTACAATTACAGCTGAAATTCTTAATTATTATTTTTTTTCCCGAAATTATATATGAGCCATAGTTTTGGGCACACCCACACACATAAGACACACACACTAACATATGCTACCGTTACAATTTGAAAGAATTTATCGTTCCAATTTTAGGAAATCTAATAAAAATTTGTAATTTCTTGTTTCTCAAATTCTTTACTTAGAAGTTCGCTAACTTAGATGGCAATTTATAGCCACATGAAAAGGTTATTGGACATATCCTTTGAAGCCAAATCAACTTCACAAGACTTAATATCAACCGATTTTAAAAAACTTTATATTTATTTGCTTCTTAGAATCGCATATTTTAACTGACATAAAAATCTAGAAAACAAAACAAAAAAAACATTCAAACTGCTTTTTGTTAAATTTCAAAAATTGCAAAAATCTGATTAACAAATTTTTTTTCATGTTTCGAAAGCTTTAAAATAAATTTATTTTTTACGAAAAGTTGCAATGAAAACGTAAAAGTTTTTGAAATCAGCAAAGAGATGGCCAACTTGTAGTTGTTTGTAAAGGACATTAGAAAAGTCCTTCGAGGGGATCTTAACTCCACATCGCTGCCATTTAGTTTTATTTGGATCCAATTGGAAAGACTGCATTTTTGTTTCCTTGAATTGAATCTCATTTTTTTTTATTTTTAAAAATAGCTTTGCTTAGAAAACTAAATTTTCAAATGAAAAATTAGCAAGGGTATACAAACTTCGATATGGCAAAATTTCACTCTGCCTTCTAGTTTTGTTTTTGTTGTTCTTTGACCGCGATTTCATTTCGAGCACGCAATGTCATTTCACGCTAAGCCCCAGAACGCACATGGATATGTTCATGTCCACATTCATGTCCACATCCATGTCCATGTCCATGTCCATGTCCATGTCCAAGTCTGACTAGCCAAAAGGCAGGAGGAAGGCCTTTTTTTTCGACATGCCACGTAACAGCGGAAGCCGGCGCATGCGTAACTGAATGATTTGAGAGGGGAGTGGGTAAGGAATGGAAGGGGATGGCCGCATATGTCAGCGCTTGAAAATGTGTTAATATTTGATAAGCTCAATATGTGGTCGGGGCTTCTGCAAAACAAAAATAAGAAAAATACTCGGACTGCAACTGTTTGAAATTGGTAATGGGACATTCAACTGAAGGATTTAGCTTGCGTGCGGCATGCATGCACCATCTACCACCTATCGTCTGCCCCCTTACCCCAATTCAGTTGAACGGTTACCCAAAACGAACTGAAATGACACCCAAAACCGTAACGTTGGAAAATTGTTACGAAAAAGTATTAAGGCCTGTCACTTTGACACCTTGTCTAACTAAAGCAGATAGATGGCAAAAGGGGGATACAAGAGGGGTATTCCTCTGACTGCCGTATTCTATACGTATTTGTCATGGTGAAAGGTGGAATGCAAGAGAAAGAGAGAGAGAGAGAGAGAGCGAGAGTCTCTAAGAAGAGAGAGAGGGAGGCAAAGGCAGGCAACTTAACAATTGGACACGCTATGCGAAGGCTCCTTTTGTTGGTCAATTGTTGGTTTCCATGTACTTGTATATGGCAAAAGGTTACCAAAAAAAAAAAATATATATATATAAAACAACCTAGTGAAAATATCGAAACAACAAATTCCACGAAATTTCTATTGGATTTCAGTTTAAATATTGATTTTACTACTAAATAATTAATTTTAAACATTTTTCAAAGTAAAAGCATTGTAAATATTGGTTTAATTTTAGATTTTTAAATATTTTATAGATTAAAAATATAGTATAGTAAAAATATAGTATTTTATAGATTAAAAATATTGCAAGGACTTAGAAAAGAGATTAAATAATTAATAATTTCCCATCATTCTACAAAATCGAACAAAACTAAAGTACACATTTTAAAATTTAACAATATTTATTTAAAGATTTATGTCATAGTTTATGAATACATATAAAAAATTACTTTAATTTTATCAGAAACAAATTTAAATGAATATCAAAAGAAAAAGAACGCAAAATAGAGTTTTAGTCGTTGTCTTGTATACATATTCTCAGAAATACGATATATTAAACTAGAGTAAACTAAAACAATGACTAAAAAAAAAAATCATCATAATCATAAAGACAAACTAATTGCCCAGACCAAAGCGTAACGCTTAATTACACGATAATTTCGCAGCCATCCAAGCCTACAACAAGTTATACGATGTTTGTATACATTTCTTTATTGTTGTTGTTGTTGTTTTTGTTGTTGTTGTTGCACTTGTTCCATGGAAATCATCATCAGTGGAAACAGAGATGGCTATGGTTAGACGGATAGCAAGAGGATAAATTTGATTGCTTGAACATACAAACACTGGACCACAGAAAACCAAATACAAAAGTAAACCAAAGTGAAGAAGGATCACATCGGAGCGGAGCGGAGCGGTGCATAAAGACTTTAAATGAAGCGTACGGCTGCTGAATTTCAGCTTATTTAATGCAAATGAAGCGGAGGCAAAAATCCAGAAAGGAATTAGTTAGTGACAGAGTAAGAGGTGGAGAGGTAGAGTGACAACGGGATGGTAAACGAAGGGCAACTAAAGCGCAGGCCATTTCACTGTCAAGTCAAACATCTGTCTGTATAAATGCATATGTGTACCCAAGTGAATGTGTGTCCCAGTCTATGTGTGTGTGTGTGTGTGTGTGTGTGCATTTACAGGAATGTTGACGGCGCCAAACAACACTGTCCATCCAGCTTTCATTTCATTGAGTACATCTTCAAAGGATTTTTCAAACTCTACACACAACAACAAAGGAATTAATGCCAAAAATTTTAACTATTTTTAACAAGATAATAAAATTTATAAATTATATTCCAAAAAAAAATGTATTGTCGTTGAACTTTAAGTATAACTTTAAATTGATTTTCAATTAAAAATTTTAAGTTTAAGATTAAAAGAAGTTAAAGAAATTTTTATAACTAATTATTAACATTTTTAGACTTATGCCTAACAATTTATATCAATTAGCATAATGAAGATCATTATATAGATCAAAAAATCGTTTTAATCTATGACAGATATATATATATATATATATATATATATATATATATGAATTCCAATTCCTAATGAAAATATTTTCTTCTTCAAGTACTTAAGAAGTTTAATTTTTACAAATGTATAATTATTATTATGTTGGTTTTTATTGTAACAAAATTAAATAATAAAAATTAAAGTAAAGCATCAACAAAATACAATAACAAAGTAAATTATGATTAAAATATTGTTGCTTAGTGTAATTTGTAGTAAATCTATCAACTGTCACTAGTCGAGAGAGACATTTATGTTGCCTAGTGTAATTTGTGTTTCGTACTCGTTCTCATTTCTTGTTCTGGTTTTCTGCAATCTAGCCCCAATCTATCTAGACATCTAGGTGGGGCATAAGACCATTTACTCACACACACATACACAGCACTTACGTGGGCTGACTTCATTTACTCATTCGCTGAATGACTGACTCTATGTGGACTCTTCTGTATGCCCTCGCCTGTCTATTCTGTTGTCGATACGTGTCGATGACACGTGTTCAGTTTTTCGTTGGGTGACAACAAACAGCTTTATTACACGACAAGTTATGAATATACAAAGGGAGAGAGAGAGAGGAGGAGAGAGAGAGAGAGAGAAGGAGCGAGAGAGATGCAGTTGCAGATTGAAGGAGCCTCAATGCCATTCCTATACATATACATATATACATATGTATATATAAGTATATATAAATATATGTAGGTGTATCCAGATTTTACATTGATATACATACTTTTTATTATTGCTCTCAATGCAATTTTGAATGAAATTTTGTTCATTGCCATCAATAAACCAAAATTAATGCAAATTACAAAATATATAATTGACTATGAGATGAGAATGTGATATATTAAATCTGAAATTCATTGATAAAAATCACAATTCATGCATGGAAAAGCTAATACTTAAGCAATTTCTTTATGTTTTACCATTTTAAAAGATTATATGAAAATGTCTTACTAAAAATTTAATATGATAATATATTTATTTAGTTTTTTCAATAGCAACAAAAAGAAGAATTAAAATGATTAAATTAATTATTAACGGCAATAAATGTTTTAAGTTAAGATATTAATTTTCCAAAAGTTAATAATTCGCCATAATATCTATGGATTATAGTAGTTCGATCTATCGATCTTAAAATTAATGGTTTGCCCATAACATAATTTTCAAAAATTTGAAAAATTAAAATACTTAGCTATCATTATGCATAGAAACAAAAAAAAGGACATTATATATCATGAATATATATCTGCTCCTTTTTTAAAGCGTTGCTTTTTTATACTCAATTAAATAAAAATAGATATCAGTCTTGTCTTCTACATAATCCGCAACTTATTTGCCTTTCCCTTTCCAAAATGAAAAAAAGATTTTCGTACAGGCACACTTGTCGTATGAGTAATATTTAAATTACAGAGTAAATTGTGTAGCAACTTAAAGAGTATAAAATATTTGTTAAATTTTCATTAAAAAGAAATGCTCAATAAAGTGAAATGTTACCATTGAAATGTTATTAAATGTGTACACTGTACTATATGAATATGAATATTCATATCTACTCATAAATATACATAAATGTACATATGTATATATGTATATATATATATATAAATGTTGTACTATTTATTTGCCATTCCTACTCTCACTCTCTTTGTCTCTTTGCGAATTGTTAGAATATTTCATTGCTTGTAAGGGAAAGGGGGGAAAAAGTGGATTTGTCTGTTGTATTGTTGTTGGTATTGTTTACTTTGATTTTATTACGATTTTTGTGTTGATTTTGCTTTTATTACAATTCAGTATTGTTGTTATTATTGTTGTTGTTGTTGCTGCGAATCGAATTTTTGTATGCCAAATTTCGTTTTAGCACAAATTCAGCAAAAATCACAAAACCGCACAAAATGCGCTTAGATCAACAGAAAATGGGCAAAAAGAAAAACCGATATACCAAATACATACAAGTATATATGTATATGTAAAGATATATATACATACATATATGTTATACATCTGAACGACGACACATATAAAACAAAAGATAAAAAATGCATAAAATAACAAAGCAATAAAATATGAAATTTATTTAACATATTTCTCTCTATGTTGTCTGAGTGTGTTTATCTGTGTATATGTGTGTGTGTGTGTGTGTGTGTGTTAGTCAAATCTGGGGCCAAAAATCTAAATCGAAAATTGTTCGAGTTATAAATTGAAAGAGAAATTGAAACAATGAATTGCAAACTTGAGATTTTTAAATCACAATGCATTGGAATTATACATATATACATGTATATATTTCTTGTATATGTATAATATACATATATGTTTATGTATATGTGAACATAGTTAATAATGAACAATTTTGATTGTCTACTTTTTAAATCAAATGCTAGAATTGATTTCTTTTAATCCTGTCGTAATAATAGCTAAAAGAAATTGGCTACAACAAAAAAAGTCATCTACGTATTTCGTTGTTATAGTAAATTATATAAATTCTTGATCATCAAATTGATGTGCTTAACATATTAGGAGTTAAATATTTATTAATCAAATATGTACGAAAATATATGAGCTATATAAATATAAAAATGCCTTAATGATCAGCTTGAAAAGTGAGATAATTAAGAGAAAGTTTAATTAAGGAAGAGTATTTCACTTTTATTTAATATATATCTTTTAAAGAATAACACTACAAATTCCCTTAACCATAATGAATTGAATAACTTTGAGAGTTAATTCTTTTGTCAAATTTATAATAATGATTGATAAACAAAGATATTTACTAATTATTTTTAAGTACAACATTTAATGCTGCTTTTCCAGTTAAGTTTATAAATTTCAATTTTATCATTGCGCTTATACAGAGTTAATTTCGCGTATTGACTTTTATATCGAAAATTTCTTTTATATATATATATATATATATATACATATATATATGTATATGAATATATATATGAATGTATGTAGCTTGAAATTGAAAACTCTCATTTTACTGGCCTATAACGGATTTTGTTTATTTTGTGTTTAGCAGACAAACAGCAAAAATGAAAATCAACAAACAGAATTCATGCAGAATTCATTATTTTGAATACCCTCTAACCCAGAATTATGAGAAAATGGGTATATCGAATATAGTGAAATTGATTAAATAGTATCTATTATATAGTCAATAATATTTCCAATCTTAATTCATAACTCTTGTGTACTGTAAAGAAGGAAAGAAAATTTCTAAATTTAGAAATCTAATAATGCTATAATTAACATCCATATATAAGTGGCTAAACTATAGAGTATTTGTAAGTCGTCTTATTATTTTATGATTTTTTTTCTTTCTTTCAGATTATTTCTTAAAAAAAAATATATATGTATATATAAAAAAAATTCTTATTACAACTTTTACATTTATTTATATATACATATGTATATATATGTGTGTATTATGTATATATATACATAATTTTTTTTTTTGTTGGTTTATTATTTGTTTTGCCATTTGCCCCACACACACACACATACACACACCAACAAAGAGTGGGAGAAAAAAAGGAGAAGGCAATATGCAAAAACACAAGAAGGGAAAGAGAAAATGAGGATAAAAAAATTTATGTGTGTGAAGCATTTAAAAGCTTTACAAACATTAAAATGTCTGTCTAACTGTATACGGATGAGTGTATATGTGAGTGTGTGTGTGTGTATTTATCGGTATCAAAAATTCCGGTGGGTGTGTGTGTGTGTGGGTGTATGTGTGTACGTTTCCTGTCTGTGTGTCTCGTGTTTGCGCAAATCGTTAGAGCGAAGAGTTGTGTAAATATTTGTGTGAAAAATTTTTACCGAACGTGGATTAAAAACTTTTACCATGTTGCTTGGTTACACTGTACTGAAAGAGATAGCTACAGGTAACGGGGGGGTATATAATGTGGGGGGAGGAGGGGGTAAGGTAAAAGGGAAATGGTCTACGACAAGGACTGCATTTAGTAGTTTGGCGTTCTATCTGCTATCTATTACAGATTTATTTTGAAAAATTTATTAGCATATTTATTTACTTTGTGTGTGTGTATACACACATATATGTATATACATATATATATATGTATGTATGTATATACATATGTGTGTGCAGGAGTGTGTTCGTATATATGTATATGTAGTGTATCTGTCTGGTTTTTCTTTGTATATTTTTGGTTATTTTTGGCATTACGCATATTTCTCTGTTGTTGTTGTTGTTGGACTGCTGCCTGCTGCTTGTCGCCTGCATGGCAAGTGATAAGTTTTTGGCAGTAACTGTAAATGCAGGTAAAATACAGATGAAATGCAACTGAAGTACAGTTGATATATTGACAAACTGATATGATTTAAATTTATGCCAATACAATTTAATTTCTATTATAAAATTGTTTAATAATAAACTCTGCCTTTTTTTTTTGCTTTTCGTTGCTTAAATATTAAAATAAATTCCAAATTTTTTAATCAACTTTAATGATTTGTAAATAAAATAATTCATCGTTTGATAAAGGCTCTAACAAATGCTTCTTCTTCTATTCATATAAATCTCCTAAAAATTTAGAAATTTTTAACCAAAAAGTTTGCCTGAGGCAACTAAAATTTAAAAATAAAATTTAACTTAAATGTTATTTTGAATTTATTTTGTAAACATTTTGGAAATCTAAATGCTTCCATCTAAATGCTTTTTAATTGAAGTAGGTCATCATAATTTACTTCATTTTATAAGTAACATATTAAAAAAGAGATTGTTTTACTTTTTCGTAGGATATCAATATCTTTTATATTTTATATTATTAAATTAATTTTTACACACTCACAGTAAAATAGAAACTGTTACTAATCTAATTTATCTTAACAGCTTAACATTTAAGTTAATTGCTGAGATTTTTAAACAACCTAAAAAAAGTAGAAAAGAAACAAATGTATAATTGTATTTAAAACGCTTCATTTTAGTTAGATTTTAACATTACTTTCATTCTTAACAAGTAATATATATATTAATATAGATATATGTTTGTATCACTGCCCAATCTAACTTTATCCATCTTATAAACAAAAAAAAAGAAAGTATGAAAAATAAAAAATAACTTGAACTTAAATTGAGGCAACTTTTTCACTTTAAGCACAAGGCAAACAGAAAGTGGCAAGTGGAGAGAAGCAAATGATGGTAGGCGGTAAAGGGAAGGAGGACAGAGATGGAGAGGCAACAGCAACATAAAAAAAAAAAATAAAGGAAAAAAAAAAGTGTGAAATTTTAAGTACTTGAAGTGCCGCTGGCGCATCCACACCCCAACCAGCTCACCAGTTTCCAGCTTTCAGTTCTCAGTTCTTCAGCCATTCACACACACACACACACACACACGTACGCATATTCACCAATACTCACACAAATATATATACATATATATATATATAGATATATAAAGAAGCAATACGTATTCATAACGCGTATACGCCATGTTGTTGTTGACAGCCATTTTGTAGATGATGCGCGCGTCGTTTCAACACCCCCCACCAGCAACCCCTCATCTAAAAGTTCCACCTCATCATGCTGCTCCATCTCCATCTTCTTCTTCTTCTCATCCTGTATCTGTATGTTGCTGCCTCCTTGCTGTACTGCTACAAATTCAACGAGGCGTTCGTTTATTTGAGCAACGGCACCTTGGCGTGGCAAAAGCTCATTTTAGAGGGCTGTTGTCGCAACCACCCCATACCTTTCTCCACCCACACCCGCTCCCCTCCCCCTCCCCCATCATCATTTTCATTTTCCCCATCAAAATACTTCACAACTACCTCACTCTCTTCTAACCTACAGGGCACGTAAATAAACACAGCTCAAGCGAAATATATTGACGATGTTGAAGCGGAAGAGCATCATCATAGCGGTAATCATGTTACCTCAATTCGAAATGAATTCATAACTGAATTTTCCCTCCCTCAAATGTCATTGCCCGCCCACCACCCCATGCTCCAAAAAAAAAAAAAAATAAAAATAAAATAAAAACCAAAAAACAACAACCAAAGCAGTAAAATAGAAACTGGTAGCCAGCATCATAATGATGATGATGATCATGATGACAACGATGATGATGAATGGTTTCTCTTCAATCGGTTTTTCTTTTCTTTTTTCATTATTATTTTCTTCTTTTTGTTTTTTTGGACAAACAGCGAAACTATGTTTTAAAGCGACAAACGGCGACGCAAAGAAGAAACAGCACCAGCAAAGGCAACAACAACATAAATATAAAATCAAATCAAAACTAACAGAAATCATAATTGTAATAAAATAAACCGAAACAAAAAATACTCTATACAAACCAAAGTACAATTTTTATTTGAAAATACTATTCGTATTATTATAATAAGATTAAAATAAGATTGCCATGAAATTAATCAAATATTTCATAAAGTTCATATAGCAATAATTTTTCTTATTAATTGTTTGTATTAAAGAATGAATTTAAGGGCTTTATATTTCATTTGATTTTTAAGTTCATTTGAGAAACAAATTTATCTTTAATCTGTTAACTATTTCGATTAACTAATATAGTGAAAAAGGTTTCCTAAAAATAAATTTTAATATTATGAAAAGCAGTTTTTGTAGTACTTTTGTATTATTAATAAGAATGGCGTGTGTAAGCTTCTATATTTAATAAAATATTGACAAATATGAAAAATGTAATTCGAAAATAGTTACATTTATTATAAGGTGTTACTAAATTATTAACCAAAAAGCCATAGGCATTTTTGCTTTAAAAAAATAATTTATTTAATTGTAGTGAAGAATTAATTCTGCTTTACAATTTTAATTTACAATGCCGGAGCATCAAAGGCCTTCAGGCTGACTTAAATATTTAATAAAATTTAAACAAAAAACATAAATCACAAAACTTAACTTTTATATTATTATATATTTCTAAAATCTTTCAATCTCTATAACCTGGTTAAATAATTAAATATAATAAAATATTTATTTGTAAATTTCCTTATACCAATTTTAATCTTTTGAATAAATTGAAAACCTCGAATGAATTTGTAATATTAATTTTCTATATTAAAACAAAAAGCATACGAACAAATCCACTTTTTAAGAATATATTTAAAAATGGTCTGAAGGAATATATTTTATATGCATTATAATTATTATAATTATTATAGTTATCTTGAATAATTTCTTTTATACGTGAAAGGTTTTAATTGTTATAGGAAAAGAATCAGACTTCTAATATAAAAATAAAATTGTTTTCGAATAGCAGATATTGCATTTAAATTTAGTGCTATTTAAATAACTTGGTAATAAATAACATAAATATTATATGGAATATATTGAATCTGTTCATATTATCTATATAATGTATTGAAAAGTTTACACAGAGTTCTTTAGATGTTGCATAAGACCCTTTTTTGTGGCGAAAGGGCATTGAAAAATGGCAAAAACTCGTTAACTGGCATTCCATTGCAGTCAAGGAGGATTGCAGAGAGTGGATTGGCAGCTCCCAGCTATGTCCTGCTATGGCACTGGTGGTCCTCCTCCTGTTTCTGGTTTTACAATGCCTCTCCCCTTGTCGCTTTTCTTGCCCCTTTTTGGATTTGCAACTGGTTCGATGGTGGGGCAAATGTAAGGGGGTTAGAGCGGCAGATGGCAGTTGATGGCCTTCTATTTTGCTACCGTTTCCATGGCCTGATGATGTCCTGCCGAGGTCCTTGTATGCCTGCGCCTGTGACTGTGTGCCGTGCCGTGCCGTGCCCAGCTCCCTGCCGTGGCATAATGTATTTTGTCGTTTCTCGGTTCTCCTAGGCATGCATTTTATCTTGTTGTCGTCGTCATCCTACATCCTACATTCTATATCCTGATGCCGCCGCTGCTGTTGCTACCCATGCACAGGATGTTGCTCGTTAAATTTTCTTTATGAAGTTAACTGTAAATGCTCGCCGACGTTGTCCCTGATCCTGCCATTGCCATTGCCACTGCTGCCACTTCAATTTCAATGCGCACCAGAAATAAAATGAAAAAATAAAGAAAAAATAAAAAACAAAAACCCGTACATAAAACAGAAAACAAAATTTCATCAAAATAAAAAAAAAAATATATATAAAGAGAGCGAGCGAAAGAGAGAAGAAAAAAAATTACTCGGTAATGCAATTTTGCAGATGCTGTGGAGAATTCTTAAAGCTTTAATGTAAAAAATCAGAAAATATGCACACAACTTTCACCCAAAAGATCGAGAAAAATACCAAAAAAAAAAGAAAAATAATAATAAAAATAAGTAAAAGAATAACAACAAAAACAACAACAACGCGTGCCTTGAAATTTTCATTTTCCCTTTAACAGCAATGGCAATGGTGGAGTAGAATAGTATGTGGAGTCAAGAATGGAGTGATGGTGGAGGAATGGGGGGGGGGGGGGGTGGGATGGTAAATGCAAATATTTAAATTGCATTCGCGGCAGTCGCCACCAACCAGAAACGCCCAAATGCCCAACTTAACATCCTTACCCACTCCACACAGCATCTACCTTAAATCATTCGTTCTACAAACAGATAAATTATGTTCTACAAGACGAAAAACTTTACAAAAGAAAATGGGAAAAATAAGAAAACGACAGAAAAAAAAAATAAAAACCAAAAAACAGCTACAATAAAACTATACCAAAAGATGGCCGACTCTGTGATACTCTGTAGAAATTTGCGTTAAATTAAATACAGAAAACTGTAGGGAAATATCCTTAAAAATTGAGTAAATAAATGTTCTATATACTATATATACTTGTACAATCTAGAATTACATTTAATAATTATAAATGTAACCTCAACCTACAAAGATCTTAATGGAAATTTTAACAGCTTTAGCAGAGTCGAATATAAAATATATCGATAACTATCTGTTAACCAATTTAATGCTTTTATTTTCTTTCTTTTCTGGATCACTGCACTGGAATTTAAATTACTTTTTAATATATTCTAAATATAATAGCTTTAACTAGTATAGATTAAAGAAAGGATTACGCTTTATTCCTTGATATGCCTAACATTTCATAAAAAGATATTGTCAAAGACAAGATCTATTTATATAATATATTATTGTAAAAATTTCTCACCATTAATTTGCTATTAAACGATTCAAATTAATGGATTCGTTTCGGTATTAAATATAAAATAGTTTAAATTCCCATGTCGACTTTTATGCCAAAAGAGACAAACCCAAAAGGAAAGTTCGCCAAGTAGCAAACAAGAAAAAAAAAAAAGCAAGGTGAATAAAAGTGGAAGAAAAACGAGAGAACAAAAATCCTGAAAAATTTCCAAGTAGTCGAAGTACAACAAACATGGCACAAGAAAAATGTGCACAAAGGCGTATTTGCTAGAAAGAGGTGGGGATGGGGATGGGGCTGGTTTGGGGGTATGCGAGAAGTGATAGAAACCACTGTAAGTAGTGTGTATGTGTGTGTGTATTGGTAGCTGTGGGTGGCTTGCTTTCTGTGTATGTGTGTCCATGTGGATGTGTGGTAGGCAGGGAGAACGATGTTAAATGGCAAGAAGAAAGCAGACAGCTTTTGGAGATGGAGCTGCTGAAGTGGCCACAGTGGCAAAAAAAAAAAAGAAAAATGAAACAGTTTGAAAAAAAAAAAACAATTTAAATTAAAGTTGTTTTGAAAAAAATATTATTTTAAAATTTTGGATTACTAAAAATTTATGAAGAAATTTTTTTAATAAATTTTTGAATAAATTTTGAAAAAAAAAAATTTAAAAACAAAGAATATTTCTTTTAAATTTAAAAACCACAAAATTTTAGAAAAAAGCCTGAAAATAATTCTATATTCATTAGCATTTAAATTATGCATTTCATTTATCGGTTACACTTTCGATTTATATAAATTTGCCGGCGTATTTTGATTTTTTTTAGAAATTGGTAGATCAACTAACAAAAAATTTGAAATCGCAAGACAGATCTGTCACATTTAAACTTGGATTTTTTTAAGTTAAGATTCAGTACAAAAAATAATCTGAAAATCTCTAAATATTACCAGGTTCATATATTTATGGCAAGAATGAACATCATTAGAAAAATCCAATAAAGCGAGCTGATCAAACAATTATCTACGAATATATGACTTTCATATGGTTAATGGTATAGATTCAGATTTATTTTTGGATTTTAACCATTTTGACCCACTGTAATGCCCCAGCTCTTAAAGTCTTACTCTCAATAAAGGCGCCAAAAAAGGCAAAACGACAACAACAAAAATGAAAAAAAATATCATGAAGAAAAGGAAAGGAAAAAAAAATAAATAAAAGAAGAAAAACGAAACGAAAACGGCAAAGGAAATGAAGCAAGAAAAATTACAATTCTCGACATGGATGTCGGTTGTTGGGTTGGTTTTTTTTTTTTTTTTTGGGGCGTTGTCGTTGTGCCCAGGATTGAGAATGTTCCCTGGCTAAGGTGCGGGGATACGGTGCGGTGCGGTGCAGTGTGGTGTGGTGCGGTGAGGTGCGGTGCGATGGGGTGCGGTGTGAGGCAAATGGGGATGTGGGTATGGGTGATATTGGCGGAGTTAGCTGGTATGGTCTTATGGTGGGGCTGGAATTGAGTTTTGCTACGCGACGACGATGACTACGACGCCATTTTGTATGCAGGTGAATTCTCTATCTCTTTTGCTCTCCCCATTTCTATATATATATATATATATATATCGTTCAGTGTTAGTGTGCGTGTGTAATTTTTATCTGCCAACTTTTATCATTTTTTATTTTTATACACATTTCGTTTGCCTTTTACAAAGAAGAATGAAAGAGATAGAAAGAGAATGTGTGAGTGTGTGTGTGTGTGTGTCTCATAAAGCGCGTCAAGGTAAACGGAAAAGAAGAAAGCACATATGTGTGTGAGTATGGGTGTTTGTGTGTGAGTATGGGTGTGGGTATGAATGGGGCGCGCATGGCAAAGAAAAATTGCGTTCAACTTTGAATGAGTTTTCCATCCAGCAGCCCAAAAGTGAATGGGCAAGGATGCTAGCAAATGGTAAATGTAGAATTCTATACAAGAAAGCGGCACGCAATGACTCTCAAGGCTACACACACAGAGTTTACTTTTATTTTTCCATCACCTAACCCCCCCACCTTACCTCCCTACCATCATTTTCACCCACTACATTTTTCCTTTGAATAACAAACAAAAAGAAGAAGCAAAAGTGGTATTGTCATCGTTAATGTTGTTGGTGTTGGTGTTTCTTGGATGGCAACTGAAACAGAATTACCTGTCGCTTGTGGGTGATATATATACATATATATATGTATATATATACAGATGTCTGAGTGTGCAATTTATATATGTGTAACACATATATGCCTTAAGTATATATAGTTTATTTAATATTAGATATTTATAGTATATCTTAATTAAAGAACGAGTTTACTCTTGACCTAATTAAATTTATTTCGTTTGAAATTTCTTAAACTATATAAAAGATTAATATAATTTTATTCCTTCTCCCACTAACAATATTTAAACAACTCTGTTAAAGTTAACACCTGACAAAACAAGTCATTGATTAATACTTTCGATTTCAAAAATAGTTTTAAGGCATTATAAATCTCAGCGATTAGTCATTCATTTCTTAGCCTCTCTCATTAAATTAAAATGTATGACTATTTAATTTTAAATTATTTATATTAATGTCTCAAAAATTTCATAACTAAATATTAAGTTACAATTTAAGCTCAAAATAAGTAGAAAGTTTAGCAATATTTTTTGATTTAATTTTTTCAATGGAATGTTTTTTATTTTTTCTGTAATCTAAATGTTTCGTTTTAGCATTTTGTTGTAAATTTTTGTTACTTTTTTGTAACAAGTTTTTTGTGGAATTAATTTTGTTTTTTTTTTTTTTTATGATAAAACTGGCGATTTTGTTGCCCTCTTCAATTTCAACTTTAACATTTGCGCCCTTAACAAGCTCAGTTAACCTTAATGGCAGTTGGTGGAGGTGGGTGGTTGGGGGGGGGGCCTGTGGGTGTTGGGGTTCGATGTTGGTAAAGAACAGGAGTCATGCCAAGTGGCCAGGACATGAAGAAAGTAAGCAAGCAAGTCAAAGCAATTTCTCTATCCTCTGCCATTCCATTCTGCTTGCGTGTGTTTTTATAGCCTTAGCTAGAAATTGTCATTGAGCTATAGTCTTGGCCCACAGTTTCTATCTCTGTTACTCTGTATCTCCCCCCGTTCTCCCTGCTATATATATTTTCTATAGCTATCCATCTCACTCTTGCTATCTCTCAGGTAGCTTGAGTCCTGTCAAATGTCTTCAAAGACTTCTACATCATTGGGGCGTAAGTAGCGCAGCAAGAGAAACTGGCAGCCATTTTGACTGACTGACTGACTGACTGTCAAGGATCTGCTCCCCTGAAGGCGAAGGGTGATGGGGCGGGCGGGATTGCCACCAAAAATTCTCCACCTCCATGTTCGTCTGTCTGTTTTATGCCTGAATCACTTTTGTAACTTTTAAACATAGAATGCAGGAGAGCGACAGAGACGAAGAAAACTCATTGCGAAATCATTTTTGGAAAATCGCCTGCGGCTGTGTTTTGTTAAAAACTGAAAAACGGAAATACTACAACAAAATGTTACCCCAAAATATGGGCTGAGGGTGTTGGTGTTGCTGTAAATGGAAGTTAGCGATGAAGGGGAATGTTGGGGGCGGGGGGTATGCTGAATGAACGTCTTTCTCTTTCGACTTGTTTAACTTTTACTCAAGTGGATGTTTTTTTTTTATTTTATTTTATTTTTTTTTTTTGAAAGGCAAGGAAATGACATGGTTAGGTTAGGTGAGGCTTAAGATTGGGCGGTAAGCTAACCAGAAAAATAAAAAAAAATGAAATGGAAAACTGTTGATGGGCATGTTGAAATTTCCTTGGCATAAATAAAAATAAATACACCAACAACAAATTTTACCTTTGAAATATGCAAAAAATATATACATATATTTGTATATATATAAATACATAGATATACTTGATCAAGAAAATATAAGTTCTTTTTACTAGGGCCTTTATTTCAGACGTTTTCTCTGATATATTAAGTCATATATAGATTTATGATGATATATAATGAATTCAAATTTTATTAATTAGTTTTTAGTTCTTATTTGTTTAAAATTATACAACTCGAAAGTTTGTAATTAAATTATAACTTAATTTTGTATGAATTTTTGGATAATTAAGTATAGGTAAATGATAATTATTAGTTTTAATAATTATCATATAATTATTATTATTTTATTTTTAGTATTTATTATTTATCATTTACTTTTTCTTAATTATCCAATAATTCATACAAAATTATACATATAAAATAATCAAAGACGACTTTCAAAAATGTTTCTTTTATTAATATTTTTTCGTAAATTTAAATTAAGTTGTTTAATTTCTCTGTCAAAACATTTCTTGTTAGTTTCCATTTCATTTGATTTCTATAGATGTGCCATAAGGTGGCAATTATCATGCCAATTAACCGATTCACTTTTTATGTAATTGGATATTAATGCCTTTTAGTTTATTTATTTTTCCGATTTTCTGATTTACTATTTTCTCACTGTTGACACATCGATATAGTGAATCAAATTTTTAAGGAAAAATAGCTACAGATGCATTATAATGGGGGAGGGGAGGTAGGTCGCACATATGGCCAGCAATAAAAAGAAAATGAACCACCAAAAACCAGAAAACTAAGGGAAGAAATTAAGAAAATCAAAGTAATGTGATATATGGCAGTCGAGTATATATATCCCTCTATCTCACTGTAATTAGATGATCCCCAAATCAGCCGCTAATTTTTCCGCAATTTGCTTAGTAATGCAATCTAAATACAAACAAAATACATAGTTCTCCCCCCCGCCCCCCTAACCGAATTTCTATTTTCATGTGTATGGTTTTTTTTTTGTTTTCGAACGCTTTTCAAAGAGGGTTGAGATCGACGGGCCGTGAAATACACACTCGACGGGGAAAACTGAATGGCATATGTACACATATATGCCCCGGAGTGTTGCACATGTCCCTGTGCGGCAAAACAAACATCCGCAAGGGGACAAGCGGTCTGAAGTACGGGAATCAGGCAAGGGCATAGCCATGATGAAGAGATGAGAAGGTGTAGAAGAAGCAGAGGCAGGATTTAGGAGTAGGAGGAAAAAGGGTCCAAGCACCATGTCAAAGCCAAGCGATGAACGACAAACGCGACTTTAGCGGCGCATCTCTCTGATCCCAGCGGGAGTTTTGCCCAAAAATCACAGCAGGATGGAGAGGTTTTCATATAGTGGCAGTGGGAGAGAAGAAGGCGTTGTGTGTGTCCTTGTGTGTGTGTGTGGACTGTGGGCAATGTTGTCGTGGTCGTGACTGGTGTTTGAGCTGTTCTATACAACGCTCTGGCTATGCTCCCTGACAACTGGTAACTGCCAACTGGGGTTGACCTGTCGCCGACAACATTGACAACAACAACAACAAGAACAACAACAAATACACCATCATCAGGAGCAGTACCAATCGAAAAACCAGGACCAACATTGGATACTGTTACCAGTTGACTGTTACTCTACTTCTACCCAGACCACATGCCGTGCCTTGATATCGTTCTTGTCTTTAATTTCAGCGCATTTGGCTTTTGTAACGTGATTATCAGACGATTTGATTTGGCGCTAAATGCAATTGCCAAAATGCCAAAGTCAACGATGCGACGGAAAACGGAAACATCATGGCGAGACAAGTGCCCAAATGGTTAGGGGAAAATTCATATTACATTTGACATCAGAATCAGTATCAGATATATGTATGTATATACATATATATGTATATATTATTTATTTATTTTAAGGGTGTTTCTTTTGCATTGCCATATAAAATTTATTATCAAACATAAGCCAATTAGAATGAACTTGTTCGAATCGCTGAACATTTTAAAACTGTTTAGAAAAATTGATAAAAAAATAAAAAAAATAAAGGAAAATTGTACAAATTGTTTCAGTTTAAAATGGTTTAAAAAAGTAGCAACTTTTTTATTTTTATCGAAACCGAAAACAATTGAAAAAAGGTTTAACAAAATTAAAAACTAGAAAATGTTTTTCAGTCAATTGGTTAGTCTCTGGTTAGTTCTTCAAACAACAATATATACACTCCCCCCCCTTGACATTCTTGATCTTGATGCAACTTTAAATTTTATTTAAAAGTCCTTGAATCAATTTGAAACTTCTTTAACAGAAACAAGACTTGAATCCGAAGGAAGCATTTTTATATCCTTCGTTATTTTTCCAATTATAATTTATATTTCTATTAAAAAACATCTAAGCAATTTTTTTATACTTTCTGCAAAAGTGAAAAATTTTTTGATTGCACCTTTACCAAAAAATTTTTAAATAAATATATTTCTTTATACTATTTGTTTAGATCAAAGATAAACTTAAATATTAGAGAAAGCTTTTCATTTTCTCGAGTTATACGGACAATTGTTTGGTGCATTTAATTTGAGGCGTCTCCGTTCTCAACAATCAAAATGTTTTTATGAAAATATGTCAGAATATTTTTAAAAGAAGTTCCTAATCATGTACATAATAAACTGAAAGTAATTAATACTAATAAATACTCAAGAAATAATTACTTAAAACTGTTCTTTTTAATAGGTTTCCCTTTTTTTCCCTATGTCTAATTTCTATTAAATTGTAGTACTTAAATATTAAAAATAAATAAGCCAATTAACTTTGAGAATGTCAAAATGTATGTTTATCAAATTTTAAAACTTTAATCTAATATTTAGTTAATTTATTTAGTAGGAAAACCTATATGAAAATGTATATATGTATGTAAAAAGAGAATACATAATTTGAAAGTAATTATTTCATTGATTGATCTTTCAGCATCCAAGTCATTCAGTCTATTGATCGAGTTTGTCCCACCAGGGGATCGTCTTCTCAATCATCATCATCGTCATCATCATCATCATCATCATCGTCATCATCCTCATCCAATTCGTTATTTTTTTTTTTTCTTAACAGATGCTAACTGAGTTGCCTTTTGGGTATTGGGTTTTTCTTCTTCTTTTTTCGCCTCCCAGGGGAGTTACAACAGCTACAGTAGCCCAAAACCCAACAACAACAACAACAATAACAACAGCATAATGCCACACAGGTCATCTATATGTATCTCACTCTATCTATCTATTCATCTCCATCTCTAGCCAGGCGCACATAAATATGTAAAGAGAAGAAAAAAGACAACAGACAAAAACGAAAAAGAAATAAAAAATGAACCAAAAACAAAATGCAAATCACTGAAGCTCAAAAGCCCAACGAGACTGAACCATTGAGGTAGGGTGTAGATGGGTGCGGTGATGGCAAGAGGGCTTGAATTTTCGGGTTCGGGGGTTGGGGTTTAGACGAGGGTTGCTTGATTCTGTGCCGAGCAAAGTCAAGCCATGCAAAAGTATTACAATAATTATGATAATCTATGCCATAAAAAAAAAAGAAAAAAAAAAACGTCGCATTTGTGGCCTGACTTGGTTTTGGTACTTGTGTGTATGTGTGTGTGTGTGTGTGTGTGTGTAAGTGGGTGGAGGTGAAAAAAGAGGAATTACCATACTTTAAGCTACCGCAAGCCAAGAGAAGATAACACCAAAGAGTGAGAGAGTGAGAGAGAGAGAGACGAAATGTAAGGTAAAGGCAGCTTGGAGACGTGGCAAGGCTGAAAAGAAAAATGTTCATGAAAATCCCAAACTTTTGCCAACTTGGATATATTTTTTTCGATTTCGTTATGCAAAAAAAAAAAAAACCAACACACATACACAAAAAAAAAATCAGAAGGGGGATAAAAAACGGTATCAAAACGAGAAACCTACATAAATATGACACCAGATCTAAGCTGGAGATAGTAAATGTTTTAGGTTAGGTAGCTTATATACCCTACAATCAGTATATATAGAATGGATATAGAACTTTTAGACTGGTTTTCGAAATTCAAAACGAACAACTAGAATGAATCTGTGTATAAGTTAAAATAAACTCATTTAGAAAACAACTTATTAAAATAATAGATGAAAAATAAAGTAATTTCAGAAAAAAAACATTAAAAACAACAGTAGAAGAATATTTTAGAAAAAAAAAACTATTTAACAATTTCAAAAACATTTCTAATTATAAGAATCTATTTCTTATAATAGCCTTAAAGATTGTATAAAGATAAAAGGAATTAAAACTTTAAGTAACCTTGCTTGATCGTTATAAAAATCCAGATATTAAACAATATTGAAAGAATAAATTCAGATAGACAGAAATCTTAAAATTCTTAATTTTTGAATATAGATAGACACAAATCTTAAAATTCTTAATTTTTAAATAAATAACTATATATATAACTTGGCTTAGATATATTTTATATATTATATAATATATGAAAATAGATATATTTTTACTCTTATTCCATTTCTTCATAATCGGACACATAAAATCACTAAATAATAAATGTTGTAATGGATTTTATTATATAGTTTTTTTCATTTTATTGCATTTACTTATATGTTACTTAAGAAGAATTCAAAACCATGAATAAGTTTTCAATTCTTTTATCTGGAATATATTTCATTTTTTTATAGTATGAAATATTCTCTTTTAAATTATTTCTTTAAAGAATAATGTATTTTTTTTTTTTTTTGTATTATTTAATTTTAGATTTCTAAGTTATATATTTTATGTTGTAGGGAATTTATTAGGGCGACTTAAAATGGCTTAAATGGAATACAGGTGTCGACTTTGGCGCTGTAAGGCTTCTGTTTCTGCCATTTTGCTTCTGCAACTGACTGTTGACTGACTGTCCCTGTTCTTTCTCTTTCTCACTCTCTTTCTCTCTCTCTCTCTCTCTCTCTGTGTGTAGGTTTCTCTGCTTGTCAGTCTCTGAAATTTTTGGACATTGTGAGTTTGATTTTTATCTGTGTACGTGGCGTGGACCAGGCGTAACATTTACACATACACAAACATAGAAGAGAAGAGGAGAGAGTACAGTAATTTTTTTCTTTTTTACCCCACTCCCCTTAGCCCATCTTTTACTATTTATCTCTATCTCTCTCTCTCTCTCTCTCTGTCTCTCTGTCTCTCTGTCTCTGTCTGTCTCTCTCTCTTATTGACCCCTCAAATGATCCAACTGGCCAGTGGCCACATCAACATATCGACAACACAACATTGTCCCAAGAGTGCTACGTCGTTGGCAACGTTTGCCAGTTTGCTAGTTTTCAGTTGGCAGTCGCCAGTTGCCAGTGCCCGATGACGCCTACATATCCTTGTGGCCTACCAGTGTTGTTGTCCTTGTTCGCATTGTTGCTGTTGTTGTCGACAGGCCATCAAAATCAGGCGGCGATTCAGCTCCCTGAATGCTCGTATTTCGTTTACAATTTGACCCTTGAAAGGCACACAGACATCACAAACACACAAGACTATATACATATATATACACATACATACATATATATGTATAAATATATATATACACATACTTAAACAAACACTCATACGCCTTTTTAAGAGGGTCAATAGAAAAGTTTTAATATAAAAGTAAAACTTGTTAGCCGTTATGTATAAATTTAAAATATATATATATATATATATCAACTAATATAGAAGATCCTCCAATTATTGATATAAACTAACGATTTTTTATTATAATATTTTCTTTTTTTACTAAATTTAATCCACTAAATCTAAGTTCTAACATAAATCTTTGAATTTTCTCAACTAAAACAAAGCAAATTTTTCCTTTTTTTTAACAACTTGGGTATATATAGTCCTAATCTGTATTTGTATGTATATATGATTAACATAATTTAAAATCTCTTAATGAACCCTCGTCAGTTTTTTGTGGAATATCTGTGTGAGTATTTTGGACGACAGGTTGGATATTTTCTATGGATATTTCGTGTATAACTTTTCCATGGGCCTTCAATTTCTTTTTTTTTCTCTCTCTCTTTTTTTTTTTTTTTTTTTGCTTTGACGGTATTCTGGCAAGGTCCTGATTGTACTGTGTCTGGACTATGGGTAGTTTTGATAAAACGTTTCAATGGCTGAACACATAACAGTTGACTGGCTGCCTGGTCGTGTCTCTTTCTCTGTTCCCGCTCCTCCGTCCAGTGTCTATGTGTGTGTGACAAAGACCATATAAAGCCCCAAAAATAAAAAAAAAAAGAAAAATGAAAAAAAGCCAAGCTCAACACACAACGAGAACAAACGTTAGTGCTCCTGGCTGATGGCTTCTGTTCCTGCTCATCCCACTGCTCCTACTGCTCCTCCTCCTCCTCCAGCTGCTGCTGCTGCTGTTGACGATGCGACGCTGACTGGCATTTTGAGGATGGCAGCGGTGATAAAAAGTTGTACTTGTTGTAATAACAACAGCAACGAGATTCTCAATTCTCCAAATGTTGAATACCAGTTCTTTTCCCATATACCGCCTGATGCTGACATTGAGAAAAAAAAAAAAAAAACATTTACGGAAATCGCAAGTTTTTCAAAGATTATCAAATTAAAAAATCCTTAAAAATAAAAGTAAAATTTCTTATTAATGTTTTAGTTAACTTATGCTTATTGGATTTTAATTATGCTTAAAATAAAAATCAAACTAAAATGGTTTTTAATCAACATTTATATGTAATGTTGTAAACAACCGATATAACTTTTAGCTATATTACCAATTGTTTGGATATTTACAGTTTCGTTCATAGATAAAGTTATAAATTATGAAAATTTAAATGGTCTTTCGCCAAGTGTAGATGTAATGTGGAAAATTGGCTAAGGGGCAAAAGGGAGTTGAGAGAAGGTATATATGTACATATATATCGTCTGACTTAATGAGGCTATTTGGAATACAACGATTTCGCGACAAGGCTGTCGTTTGGCTCTTCTTGCCACTGATGACGACGATGCCTATGATGATTACACGTTGACGATGACGACTGTGTCTTGGGCTACACTTCTTCCAAAAAAAAGAAAACAAAAATAAAAACACCAACACTCTAACCAACATCATCATCGTCATCATCAACCACCTTGCCCTATGTATATATACATACATATACATATATAGGGGGAGGGGTATGGGGTAAAAGATATTCATCGAAAGCAAAATGACAGCCTAGAGACACATTCAAGGGAAAGGCATAAGATAAGAAATGAATGACAGGCAGGCACAAGACACAAGAAAACCAGAAGGAGTCAGGACACAGGAGGAGCAGGAACTGACTACGTGTATAACAGAGAGCTGGAGCATATCAGTCAGTGTCAGTGTGAATGCGAAATTGCGTTGCTTTTACGAGTCCCCTCAGCTCCGTTGTATTTCTATTGTTGTCGTTGTCGTTGTCGTTGTCGTTGCTGTTGCTCCATAAAAGTAATGTCTGATGGATATGCCCCCAAACGATACAAGTAGGTATAGGGGGATAAGATGGAGATAGAGAGAGAGTGAGTGAGTGAGTGAGACAAAGAGAGAAGGTAAATGTAAGTTAGCTAAAATCCTTACCAGTTTCTCAGTCCTTCTATAATATGTATATAGGGCATAAATCACAGTTGCAGTTTCAAGTTTAGCACAAACCCATTTTGCGATAGAAATCTGTCTCCAAAGAGTATTTCTCTAAGTATGTGTGTACGTACATGTGTGTGTGTGTGTGCTACAAAAAATTTATTTGATAATGATTCAAATGGGACCAACGTTTCGTTAGGCTCACTGAAACGATATTACCCACAAATGTTATTAACAACCATCTCATATCCTATAACTTTGTATTCCCATGATTAACTATTTATTATAGTCATTTGATTTTCTATATATATACATATATAATTTAGTATATTATTCCATTATAAGACACCTCAATAAATTAATTGTAAATTTCTTTTTAAAAGAATAACATTTCTCTATGAATTTCTTATCGACTCTGTTAAATTTAAAGGATTTACATATTTGCTCTATCTGGTCACATTAAAATTAAATTCTATTCGTAGTAGGCTTTGAATTTTTTCCTAGCAAATGTGTATATAAAGCCCCAGCTAAATGCCATCTGATATCATTATTATTTTGTTTTCCTTACAAACAACATTCATTTCCTTATTTATATTGTTATTTATTTTTTTTTAGATATTTTCTTTCCTAAAGTTAACCAACTTGCTTTGGCCAAATTTTCTTTTTTTTCATAATATACATAAAAATATACTTATTAGTAATTCTTGGAACTTATAAAATTTTGTTCAAAATTCGTTTTCGTAATGCCGCTTTGAGTGAGAAAAAATATAATTCCCTAATTTTACCAGAATACCTTCTTAAAAAATTGAGATAATCGCTTGACCTTATATATTCCTTAATATACTCTTCCTAACATTGCTTAAGCTTTTTGGAATCAAATTGTCCTTTTGCTTAAAACGAACTGTTGCAGTTTCAAGTTTAGCACAAACCCATTTTGCGATAGAAATCTGTCTCCAAAGAGTATTTCTCTAAGTATGTGTGTACTAGACATCTGCATGAATGCATCCAAAAGTACAAATGAATCATTCATTCTAAAAACGTGTACACTTTTTTTCTGTACAATTTTAAATGAGTGTAAGTGAATACTGTACAAATTTTTCTGATTGACAGCTAGAATTCTCACTCACTTTCATGTTGTACAGTAGTTAATGAGTACACTAAAATTGGTGTACAGTACTTTTACTGTACACTATATTAGTGTACAGTTTACTTACTGTACAGTGAGTTAAGCATAAAAAAATAAATAAAAAATCAGAAAGTCATATGCAAGAAAAAGATAGCCAAAATTGGTATATTAAAGTCGCTAAAATGTATGTAACAGGCAGAAGGAAAATTTTCCGACCCTATAAAGTATATATATTCTTGATCAGTATCAATAGCGAAGTCGATTGAGACATGTCCGTCTGTCCGTCCGTCCGTCTGTCCGTCCGTATGAACACCGAGATCTCAGAGACTATAAGAGCTAGAGCAACCAAATTTGGTGTCAACATCCGTCTATTGTATAATCGGGTCAAGTGTATTTTAAATTTTTGCCACGCCCACTTCCGCCCCCGCGATTCGGGAAAAACCTATAACTAAAGCAAGATATCGTATTCTTATTTGGCATGCACATTAATATAGCCTATATGCACCAGCTGACCAAATTTTGTCGAAATCGAACAATAATTATCGGAGATATACGTATTTCCGTTTTATACTGAAACGCCCCCTGCAAAATGGGCTGCTAAGTGTAAGCGAGATAGCATGCGTTCGCTGTTGCTGCATGGCAAGCAGTGCATGCTAAGAGAATTTTTTTTGTAAATTGATGGCGATTTTGATCGTTTTTTACTTTATGGAGTACTTTTACTTGGTACAGGGTATACTCAATGTCGGCAGGGACGACTTGCTTGCTTCATTTAGAGTGAGTACAGTAAAAATGTTGAACTCGGTTTTTCTAGCTACTCGAATATACTGTACAGCAAAAAATGAGTACAATATTTTTAAGAACACTTGACTACTGTACAGTACTATGATGTTAAAAATGAATACATTCATGCAGATCTCTAGTGTGTACGTACATGTGTGTGTGTGTGTGTGTGCTACAAAAAATTTATTTGATAATGATTCAAATGGGACCAACGTTTCGTTAGGCTCACTGAAACGATATTACCCACAAATGTTATTAACAACCATCTCATATCCTATAACTTTGTATTCCCATGATTAACTATTTATTATAGTCATTTGATTTTCTATATATATACATATATAATTTAGTATATTATTCCATTATAAGACACCTCAATAAATTAATAGTAAATTTCTTTTTAAAAGAATAACATTTCTCTATGAATTTCTTATCGACTCTGTTAAATTTAAAGGATTTACATATTTCCTTATCTGGTCACATTAAAATTAAATTCTATTCGTAGTAGGCTTTGAATTTTTTCCTAGCAAATGTGTATATAAAGCCCCAGCTAAATGCCATCTGATATCATTATTATTTTGTTTTCCTTACAAACAACATTCATTTCCTTATTTATATTGTTATTTATTTTTTTTTAGATATTTTCTTTCCTAAAGTTAACCAACTTGCTTTGGCCAAATTTTCTTTATTTTCATAATATACATAAAAATATACTTATTAGTAATTCTTGGAACTTATAAAATTTTGTTCAAAATTCGTTTTCGTAATGCCGCTTTGAGTGAGAAAAAATATAATTCCCTAATTTTACCAGAATACCTTCTTAAAAAATTGAGATAATCGCTTGACCTTATATATTCCTTAATATAGTCTTCCTAACATTGCTTAAGCTTTTTGGAATCAAATTGTCCATTTGCTTAAATCGAACTTTACTCTTGGAATTATGATTATATAAGGAGGCAAGCAGGAAATACGTGCAACAACGTTTCAGTCACGTACTAAAAAAAAAAATAAAGGGAAGAAACACTACCCCCCCCCCACACATAAACAACAACAAATTCAAACAACGATAAGCCAACTGGAGCAGCAGCCAGTAGCTTCTTATTGCTCTGACAGTTTGGGGGAAAAAAATGCCGGCCGGATATAAACAAAAATATAGTTCTCCGGGGTCTGCAACACACCCAACTAGATATATCTATGTACGATACATACTTATATAAATCTATGTATATACATATATATGAATGATTTTGTGGGCGTAGCATGTCAAATATCGGTAAAGGTGTGGGGTACCCCATATTGGTTGGTGGTTGCCACGCTTTGGCGGCCATGCCACAACAGCCCCAGTCACTCATCGTCTGCCTATCCTCGTATATACATATGTATATGTATATCTACTAAACACATATATACACTGGCTATATACATATATCTGAGTTTCATCTATAGCCAAAGCTTGTACAATGATTGAGAACGCGGCGACTGTACTATGGAAAAAATCATTGAAAATTTACTCAAAAAAAAAAAACAATCCTTAATGTTTTATATATTTATTCCCTAAATATCATTAAAAAATGATTATATTTTTTAACTATTTTAATTTTAAATTATTTTTACCCTTGCTGCTATAAAATATAAAATAAAACTTTTTATAATCATAATCAATCGTTATATATTATTGTTATTAGTGATTTTTGTAATGATTTAAATAAAAGAAAATTATTTATTTATTCCATAGTCATTTAAAGGCAAGTTAAGCATGATGATGAGCGCCCATCTCTATCGACATCGTCGGAGACACTGAACCGACACCCAAAAAACTCGTTTGTTACGCTCCTCCGACTCCAACTCCAACTCCAATACCAATTCCAACGCCATCTCCAGCTCTAGAGCTTTTCGTTCGTTCTCCTCGGTTTAAGCCAGGAGCACACAGGCAGGAAAAATATTTGTGCTGCTATTTGTAAACCTCACTCCTCATCTTCTTCGTTTTGCCTTTTGAAACATAGAGAGAATATTGTTACCTTTGTCCTGCTATAGCTACAGCTTCTGCTCCAGCTTCAGCTTCAGCTCCTTCCTTACGTTGCGGGTAATAACTTTATGCAAGGAGGGTAACACAGAGGTCGACATTGTGGATGGGAATGTGGTTAAGTGTGGGGTAGGGTGAGTGTGGAGGGATTGTCATGCGGTGGATGAGATGGAAGGGGGGGGTAAAGGGGAGCTAACCAAAATCAGGCTCAAACAAGCATAAAACTTGCCAAACGCCAATGATGATGTTGTCTATGTGCCGGTGTGTGTGTGTGTGTGTGTCTATGTATATGTGCGGGTGTGTATGTGTGTGTATTGGCCTCAGTCAACCCTCAGACAGAAGTTGAGACAGACCGACAGAGAGGCAGACAGACAACCAACCGACAACGACGGCGATGAAGCCTCCACCATGCCCGTCCATCCGTCTGTTCGTCCGTCTGTCCGTCTTATGTCCGTTCATCTCTCTGTCCGTCCGTCTGTCTGTATGTCTGTTTGCCTCTCCTGTCCGTCTGTCGTTATATCAGCGCAGTCATCATCGATATAAACTCTCGCCTGGCTGGCCAGACTGACAAACTGACATACACTGAGAGAAACAATAATCAATTTGAAATACCCAAAACAAAATTTTTGCCTTCTTGCAATAAAAGTATTACAATTTTAACTAGCCAAACCATAAAAAAATAAGCGAATTAATGACATTTTCAAACACTGTATATAACAGTTAACAAACACTAGTAAAAGCGCTATCAAATATTAACTAAGAATTTATTAATTATTATTATATATTAATAATATTAATTAAGCCTGACAACCAAATACTTTTTTAATTAATATCAAATTTGTGTGCTATTTTAATGAAAAATATCTCATTTGATTCGAATTTAAATAAACTTTCATTCTTACTCAGTAATGAAATAGAATTCACAATCAATAAGTGTTGTAAAATGACATTAAAATCGAAGGACTCAGAAAAAAGAAACTTTAATTATGAAATTCTTTCATTTGGACTTTTACCACTGTCGAATAACAAAAAAAATAGATAATTAGTATTAAATAATAAACCCCAAATCATCGGAATATAAAAACCAATTAGTTTCTTAAAATTAATTGATAAAGTAAAAACCACAGTAGAAAGCCAAAGTGTGCTTAATTTCTGGCCACTACTGTATGAAGAGTTCCTTTTTTTTTTTTTGCTCATAGATTTAATTTTTAAGTACTTTAAGTAAATATGCAAAATCTTAACTTACCTTCTTATATACAAATATATTTATATGGAGTAGGTAATTCCTTTTAATTTTTATATATTTTTTGGTTTATTTTTTCTTTCAGTGTTGTGGAGTACCAAATTGCCATTCCCAGGCTCCCAGACTCCAGGGCTCTGACTTCGTTTCGGCCTCTAAGCTCATTCATCCATTCATTCATGCCAGTTTCGCCAGTTTCTCCACAAAGCACAGCACACATATAGCAGGCGGGGCACGGGGGCGTGGCAACTGTGTGACTTACACACACGCACATACAATACACAAACACAGAGTGAATGAGTGAAAGAGAGATATCGAGGGTAAAAGAAGGATAGAGAATGCGATAGCAAAAGAACAAGAGTGAAAGCAGAGAGGGGGTAAGGGTAAGAGAAGTTCCAAGTCCAAGTTCTGGGTCTCGCCATGCGTATACGTAATCTGGTATTAGATTACTGATCCATGTCAAATCTTTGGCTTAGGTCTGTCCTTACTCGGTGCCCAATTCCCTTCAGGTCCCTCACCATAATTCTCTGTTCATTCAATTCCATTCCAACTCGCGCTGCTTGTTGTTTTGATTGATACGAGAAGCGAACTCAACTCAACTCAACTAAACTCATCTCATCTCATCTCAACTCAACTCAACTATACCTCTTGGACTCTTGGTGTCGACAACCCAGTCAGGCAAAGTTCTCCACCTCCAATACGCGCCGCTGATTTTATGCGCATCGTTTCCACATCACAAAGCAAGCAAACCAACGGGAGTAGATGGAAGGTGAGATGAACCTGGCAAAAAAAAATAACAAGAACAAATCAGCAAAAACAAAAATATATACATACATATATATATACATACATATACATATATATAAAGGCAAATGCATTACTTATAATATTAAGCAGTGGCACAAACGGACACGCCGAACAGGTGAATTATTATGAAGGAGAAGGGAATCGAATGATTAGGGTTAGGGATTGCTGAATCCTCAACTGTAGCAATGCCAGTGGATTGGAACTTTCCTCTTGTTTCTTTCTACTTTTCTTTTGTTATTTTTTCTTTTTTTGGGGTTGTGGTTAGGATTTAGTGTAATGGCTTTACAGTGAATGGGAAGTTAGAGTTGGGCTAGATTGCAACCAGAGCACCCAAACGAATACAAGTCATCTTCCAGTTCGATAAATGTTCAATGCTAAACTCCAAATATTTATGGGATTCCCTTTCTATATATACAAATGTATATATAGTAACTGATATATGGATTTATCTTGATTGACTTAAAAGATTAGCTATAGTTGAAATCGTTTATTCAACAAAGTCAACAAGTTTGCAACTAAGAAAAAAAAATTATATTATTAATTTGATACAGAAATATTTAAAAAATTAAATTTGGATTGTAAAAAATGTCAAATGACATTTGTATATAGAAACAGACTGTTAATTTATTAATTTTTAAAATAATAATAATTATAATAAAATATAGAACAGTACTTATCAATTACTATAGAATATATTAAATTTATAAACTAAAAAAGTTTATCCACAATAACTGTATATTAAATATATAATATTGTTTAAGTCAGATCGTAATTTGCATTAATTTTTTTAAAGAAATGTTCATATAGGAACTAATAGCTCTGATCCAGTTTTTATACTCTATTTTTTGTTTATATTAGTCGGGTGGATCGAAACGGTATAAACTCAAGTTATTTAAACATTTAGAAAACGATTTTAGATAGAACTAACTAATATTAAAAATTCACGATTTAAATCTAAAAACAAGAAAATTTTCTCAATTAAGAAAATTTGGTAAATTTTAATGGGTTTGTTAGGAGTTTTCATAATGTAGACCGATCTCATCTGAATTAAATTTAAAATGAAGCAAGCAAGTCGTCCCTGCCGACATTGAGTATACCCTGTACCAAGTAAAATTACTCCATAAAGTCAAATACGATCAAAATCGCCATCAATTTACAAAAAAAATTCTCTTAGCATGCACTGCTTGCCATGCAGCAACACTGCACTGCTTGCCATGCAGCAACAGCGAACGCATGCTATCTCGCTCACACTTAACAGCCCATTTTGCATGGGGCGTTTCAGTACAAAATGGAAATACGTATATCTCCGATAATTATTGTCCGATTTTGACAAAATTTGGTCAAGAGGTGCATTTTGGCTATATTTTTAAGTGTGCCAAATAAGAATGCGATATCTTTATTATAGCTCAAGTTATAGTTTTTTTCTAAATTACGGGGGCGGAAGTGGGCGTGGCAAAAATTTAAAATAAACTTGAGTTGCTTATACAATAGACGGATGTTGACACCAAATTTGGTTGCTCTAGCTCTTATAGTCTCTGAGATCTCGGTGTTCATACGGACGGACGGACGGACGGACGGACGGACAGACGGACAGACGGACATGTCTCAATCGACTTCGCTATTGATACTGATCAAGAATATATATACTTTATGGGGTCGGAAAATTTTCCTTCTGCCTGTTACATACATTTTAGCGACTTTAATATACCCTTTTACCCTATGGGTACAGGGTATAAAAAAAAACGCATTTATGTAAGAACAAAAAATTGAATGTTTTACATCTTTCTTTTCACCGATTATTTCTATATAATTTGTATATATATAACAAGACATTTTATATACCAAATAAAGTTTAAAAAGTTCACCCTAGAACAGACTTTTTAATGATTATAAATGCATATATACTTTTTATCTTATACGTATATACATACATATATATATATATATGTATATTATATACATAACTTAAGCTAATATACCCGTTAAACTTTTGTCTACAGGATATACACAATAACTACAAAAATATTAATAACTATTGTTCATAATTTTATACTTATCGATTTTTTATTATATTTGTGTCTTTAATTCAACATATTAAATATAGTATATATATGTATGTATATATATATCTAGTTCAATTCCCCAAACGATTCTCAAGCTATGGTTCTTATGTGTTTTGCTAATACACCCCCGCAGATGCCCCTTGCTTCATCTTCATTAATAATGCACAGTTTACCTTTAAGAGGATTTTTAACGCCTCCTCTTTTCATAATAAGGACACAAAAGCATACACAACACGCCTTTAACTCCCCCACCAAATATATATATACATACATATATATATATATGTATAAAAGTATGTGGGAATATAACGTGTTGTCCAACAAAGATCTTTTTCCAGCAAAAAAAAAAAAGAACGCCCTTAATTTTTGGCTTATTATTAACCAGCTCGCTCTCAGTGTATGTGTGTGCCCTGCCCTGCCCTGCCTTGCCTTGCTTTGCCTTTCTTACCTTTGTATACCCCGCTGTAGGTGGAAGAGAGGCTGAGGGGGCGTGGTTACAGTTAACGGCAACAACATCTGTGAAGATGCTGTTACCCCGCCGCCGACACCCCCAACTGCTGTCGTTGTCGTCGTCGTCGCTGTTCAAGCATAATTATAATAATCATTTCATAATCATATTTTATTTTAGTTTTTCGCCGCCCTGCTGTTACCCCTCACCACACTACCCTTCACCTCCCCCTGTTTGGCGGGATTCCCTGCAGGTTTATGCCTCCTCTATTCATCTTTTATATAATTTTTTTTTTTGCTGTTTTTGAAACAGTTGCCAAAAAAAAAAAAAAGAAAGAAGGAAACGTGGCAAAAAGGGAGGAAGGTTTGGTCGGAGCTCGACAGATGTGTTTCTCATTCGATTTTTAATATGCGGCCAATCTAACTGTAATTGGTTTGTTATTGTCTCCCGGGCATAGCGACAGAGAGAGCGAGAGGGAGAGAGAGTGAGCGGCAGTCGCACACCAGGCAGATCAGGTCAAGAGAAGGGAAATGGGGGGAGTAGTAACCTCAGGAGACTTTTTCTGCATCGTTTCGTCCTGAGGGTCGTGTCGTTGTTGTTCCCCCTTTCTGGATATGTTCCTTTCCAATTCCCTGCTGTGGTAAATATCTATCGTTTATTGTTATTGCTCTTGTTCGCTCTATTGTTTTCATTGTTCCTCTTCTACCTTCAATAATGCCCGTACACCCCCCCACATACACATATATACATACATGTATATATGTATGTACCCTTCACCCAATAGAACGCTTCTTCATCTTGTTAAATTTATGAAAAATGTTGTTCACACTTTCCTTTGGCAACAAATAAAAAAAAAAAAACAAGAGAGGAGAGAAAAGGGTGTTGAGACAGGTTGGTGGACAGCAGAGGTTAGGGGTGTATAGATTTGGGATAACCTTTTGTTATTGTTGTTGCAAGTTGGTATACCAAATGGGTTACATGCTTGCACATGTTCTACTCTTCAAAGCTTTTGTTTGAAATTTCCCTCAGCTACTTGACAAAAAGAAAACCAACATAAAACTGAGAGTAAATTTATCCCAAAGGTGAAGCCTGCATTTGGCCCCTTCAACCAAAATCTGAGAGAATGATAAATTGTGTTTTTTATCATCATTGCATATATACACACACACACACACACACACACTTACATACATACATATATATATATATGTACATAAGTATGCTATAGTTAAAGAGCTTAAAAGTTTCTATATTGATTTTACTGCAATCTTATTTTAAAACCAAACTCATTTACATAAGTATTTAGCACATACATATGTACATATATACATATATATACATGAGTCAATTTGTATTGGAAAGAATAAAACTTGTAATAGTTTTCAACAGCAGTCATTTAGTTGAGCAGAAGTCCTTGAGAAATGCTGACAGAAAGAGGTCATCCATATATGTACATACATGTAGAATATATATATCTATGCAATTGTAAAATGCTACAGCTATTTTATAGTCATTTTTAGATAACTAAGTTTTGTATTATTATATTAACCACAATTTGATTTCTTTATTAAAAAATAATATAACCTTGGTTAACTGGCTTATGTTATCTTACATATTTACTACACACAAATGTTAAATTCTACAATTAACAGTTACAATAAGATCAATTTAATCATCAATAGAGCTACAGAAAAACTTACAGGCTTATTAACAGGCAATCTAACAGACTAATTAACAGACAATCAAGCAGCCTAATTAACAGACAATCTAACAGACTAACTAAAAGGCTGCTTACAGCATCGGCTTAATAACAGAAAATTTAATAGCAGCTGATCACAACAGAGAGAATTCGCAAAATGAGTTTGACAGGTGAGAGATTAGGCGAAGGACAAAAAAAATATTAATAAATATAACAGTACTTTATACAGGATATACAGTAATATCGATTGCTTCTACTTTTACTTCATTTTTTGACTCAAAAATAAAAGTTTTCTTTTTACAACAAATAAACTATGTATTTTAATAAGCCAACTACTTTAATTAGCAAAATTTATGTTATCCGGAGTATTTTGACTGTATAGAAATCAATATTCAAATTATAGATTACTCTTTTTGCTAATTATATGGAAATTTCAAGCAGAATTAATTAGCTTAATTAGCAGTCGACACGTCTTGTTTAAACCGACTAAACTTGTTAATTGGCCTTTTTTTGGTTTATGGATATTTAATAAGATACTTTTAATAAACTAAGATAGAATTTATTTATATTTTTGTTTCATATTCTTTCGAAAATAGTTTTCTTTTTTTGTGAGTTAAAAAATTTTAATTAATTGCCTCTTTTACTTCATTTTTGTGTAAATTAAGATGCCTTAAATATGTTTTGTCCATATTAAGTGAGAAATATATTTTGAGAAGAAGCAAGGAAATTCCCTTACGAATGCTTAACTTTAATGGCTCTCACGCACACCTATACACACACACGCACATACACAAGTCTTAAAGTAACTCCCAAGACCAATTTCCCCACAATTTCTTACTCCCCCCACCCCATTTTAGGAACTTTCACACCCAACCACAATGACAAACTTATAAAGCATAACGAATGGCTTTGAATGGTTGAATGGGGTAAAATGTAGCCAAACTTTTGACATTCATATCCAAGTCCATACTCAGTCCAGTCCAGTTCAGACTGTAACAGGCGTCGGTTAAATTGTGGGCGAATGGATATTGGGCAGAATGTGGTACGGTTCTTGGTTGATGGTCGATGGTTTTTGTGGGTGTGTGCGCTTTACACGCACTTAAGCTCCGTCTCGGGACGCATCTGATATCAGATTTGTCGCTATCGCACATCCTGGTTGCTGCCGCCGCCGTCGTCGTCGGCGTCGCGTGGGTCTTCACAACATGTGTCTGTATGCCTGTGTGTGTGTGCCACATTTTAAACGATTGATGGGCGTCGGGCAATGTCAGAATCCTTATCCACAATTCAACTCATACCCGTTAACCGTTTGCTGATTTCCCTTTCCTTTTCGTACTCATTTTTCTCGGGTGTGGAAATGATAAATTGCGCATTTGGGAGTTTTAAAGGTCAATTTAGGGGTTAGTCTGGCCCGCCTGACTGACTGCCTGCTTGCCTGATTCGGTCCAGGACCCAGGCGACACTTCAAAGTTAACTTGCACAATAAAAAATACTTGTACGACTTCAATCCTCACTCACTCACTCACTCGCACATTCATTCATTCATTCACTCAGTCATTCGTTTTGTAACCATTTGATGGAAACAACCAAAAAAAGGGGTTGCACTTGAGAATGCAACAACTGAGGCAAGGACAAATGTAAAAAACCAAAAAAAAAAAAACCCTCCTAGAAAATCCAACCGGTGCCTGTTGACTTTCTAGTTGGCATTTATATTAATGGCTCAGCATGATGCCTAGTGCCAGAGCCAGAGCCAGTGCCAGAGCCGGAGCCGGACCCGGTGCTAGTGTCTGCTCCGAATTCAGGTCCCCTTTTTCGTTCTTTCCCATTTTTTTTTTGTTTTTTTTCCCTGTTGATGGGTTGTTAGGACCCTCTGACGCGTGCTTAGCAGTTCTTTTTTATTTTTTTTGTATGGGCAAGGGGTGTGAAATGCCCCTAAAAAGATGCCATAAATAGAAAATGAAATATTGTAAATAACAGGTAAAAGAATTTCCCATTACTAACTAGATAACATGGATTAGTGGTCAATAATAGATAATTCCAAGTGGCAAAATAAAAAGCTATAAAAGTAAAATAAATAATATATATAAAAGCCAAAAGTTTCATTTATCTCTTAACTAGATATTTCTAAGAAGTATTATTATATATATAAAATGCATCATTTTTACTAAACTATTTAAATATACAATTAATTTAGTTGAGAATGACAAAAGATAATGCTTTAATTATGATATATGTATAACATTTCTATATAGTGTAAAATTGAATAAAATAAAATATAGATAAACTATAAATAAATTAAAATAAAATGAAATAAAATATAATTATGCAAATACTTTTTATTTACCTAAAAACCTAAATATTTATTTTTATTTCTTATTTTTTATGTACCGATAAACTTAGTTTTAGACAAAAGACACATTGATAAAAAAGATACTCCTGATATTTGCCTATAAGTTCCATATTTTATGACTTAAGAAAACACTTTTTATAGAATATTAGTAGATATTTAAACAATAATAATTTAGATAAGTTAAATCTATTTAATTTCGTAAATTGTTATAAACCGCTAAGAGATAAAAAAAAAAAGAATAAAAGTTATCCTATCAACAAAAGTTCTTTGGTTTATCCTATAACTAGTGTTGAAAAACAATTTCCAAAAATAGGGTGTTGGAAAATGGCAAAAAATATGCAGATATTAGAGCTGATTTATAGAAAGATCAAATCAATGGAAATTCTATAACATAATGTCTAATTGAGAGTCCTTAAAAACCATTTTTGATCAGAACGAAAGATAATTTCATTGAATGAAATACAAATTCAGTTTTTGTTTCCTATCGTAAAACTGAACCTTGACCTAGGATTTCCCCCACCACCCCTCATAGCTCTTCCTCCCCTAAACCAAAAAAAAAAAAAAAAAAAAAAAAGAAGTTAAGTTTCAAATTACAAACCCAATTGATGCTAGTTAAAAAATTTGTGCGGGTTTTTTTTTTTTTATTCTTTCTCATTTTGATTTTGATTTTTGTTGTTGTCGGTTTTCTCAAAAAGAGGGAAGAGAATTTGGTTTTGGTTTTGCTTTTGGTTTGTTCTATTGTTGACAATTGGCCTTTGTTACGGGTTACTCCATTGGGTACGCTGGATAGTAGTTAGATTGTATATATATATATATATATATATGTATATATGTAGCTAGTTTGCCAACCCTCACGCGACCGACTTCTATCTGTGTGTGTGTGTGTGTGTTTGTGTTCTTGTTTTTGTTGTTGTGATGCGCACATGACAAGTCCGATTAGGTAAAACCCACATTTTTCGGCTGTTCCGTTTGTTGTTTATCTCCCCTCCCTCAAACCCCTCACCCCATCAGCACCCCGTTCACATCGTGTTGAAAAGTGTCAACACAGCAATCTATTTTATGCATAATTTGCCGTGCCAAAAATGCGCGTCTCATCAAAATGGTGTCATATGTTTTTATGGTGAGCCACACCAGCACCACCATCGCACCACCATCAAAAAAAGAAAACCCATAACAATATAAAAGTAAGAAGCTAAAGATAACTGAACAACCTTAAAAACATTTTCATATAGAATTAAATTTGTTAGTATAAAAAGCGATTTAGTTTGAGAATAATAAATGCTCTCAAAATGGAAACAAAAGAAAGAAATTTTATACACTTGAAAAATATATTCTCAATACAAAATTTAAATCGAAATCAAGCTAACTTGTTTAAAGGATGCAGCCAGGGGAACATTTTACTTATATTTTTAGATTTTTTTTAAATTTATAACATAAAAAAAATGAAAATCTTATACAAAAAAAAAGAAGAATTAACGAATATTTTAAATTTTAAAATCTATTTTAAAGTCTGTTTCAAAATCACTCAAATATGGAAACTCCCACTCAAAATATATTGAAATATATTGTATAAATATTTAAAAAGTTAACTCTGATAATTTAATCACCACTAAAAAAAAACACCTTAATTCTAAGACGCTTGCTAAAAGTTGGTGGCATTGGTTTATATTCTTATATTATTTAATAAAAGTTTTACATAATATTTCTGAAATGTCCCCTTATAATACACAATTTATATAAATTTATTTATATCAACCAGTTGTTTAATAAAAATTTATAAAAATATGTCAATTTTTAAAGGATTTGCAAACAAAACTTTCCCAGTTTATGAAAGTCAAAAACAAAAATTCATTAAAAAGGAACGATTTTTGAATTATATTTTTAAGTTGTTTTTTAGCCAAACATTTTTAGTTTAAAATGTAATTTTATTACTTAATATACATATATGTATATAATATTTATATATAAAATATGTATATAAGCTATAGAATTTAAATATATTCGAACGAAAAATAATTAAAACTTTAGATATTTTAGTTCCTTAATCTTTGATCCCTCAACAGAGTTAAGATTACTTTGCGGGGGGTTTACATATTTAATATATGTAATTTTAAAAACAACAATTATTGTCAATTCGATTAGTTTAGCCATTGAATTGCATTTGAAGTTATTATTAGATTTGTTAAAGGCCTACAATTAGCTTGCAAGTGACATTTCTCTCACTTGTTCACTTTGTACACACAGCAAATGGGAAAGGAGGTTGCTCTGGCATGGGCGTAGCAAAAGGGGGATTCATTGCCCTTAAAATTCAGGAATATTTTAATTTAAATATTAAACTATTTCAAATGATATTTCATAATTTGATGAATTGCCTTTTAGTTGTTTCTTTTAGTTCTATCAGAATTGATGGATGAATATTTTGTATTCTAATTTTACTTTATCCCCTTTATGCTACGGTCATGTGGACCACGCCCCCAAGCAGTTACACGTCCATGACATGGACAGACGATGATGCCACCATCAATGACATGGAGAATTTCCTATATTTATATATACTCGTAGTTCGGCTTAAGTTACGTTTGGGCACGTGTAAAAATTTTCTTCCTCCGGTCACGTGACTGCACGTGGCTAGGCATTCGTCCTTCGTCCCTGGGAGTGAAACTGGTAACTGGGCTGCTGTGATAAGCGCAACCTGACAACTTTACGCGTGTTCCTGAGAGATGTCAAAGACCAGGTTTTGCCATTTTATATATATGTATAAAAAAAAAAAAATTCATTTTTTTTTTTGTTTCCTTCGGCTTGGATTTCAACATTTTTGGTCTGACGGCTCTGTTATCTTGATTTGACCAGAATTGAGAGAGGGTAAGTGAAGGAAGCGTTAACAGGGATGGGGAATAGAAGCGTAGTAAAGGCGTTTGCGGATGGATGTGATGCTTTTCGATGGTTTTGTTAACATAAATATCTTAATTCACCGCTTCACCGCCCTCGACACGCGTTAATCGTGTGCATTTGACATGAGAATTTTGAAATGAAATGCGACACAAAAACCAAAAGAAAACGCGTTGCCATCACAAAATCAAATCGAGGGTGGAGAATATATACATACATACATACACACCGATATACATATATAAATATATATAGTTAAACAGTTCAAATATGTCGGATCAATTCTTTGTTTTATGTATCTTGAAATAACTAATTCCAAGCGAGGAATAACCTGAAAATCTTTTGCGAATATCCCCAACCCGACTATAAAATTTGTAATTATTTCTGGTATTTTAATAAAATAAAATTTTGTTTTCTAATAAAAATATTTTCTATATAGAAATTTGAAACATTAAGTAATAAACAATTGAAAATTCGTGCCTAAGACTTTCTTCTTTGTATTTTAAAATTAAAATGAAAAAATTTATTTTTATTCAAAAAAAAAACAATAGTTTTAGCCGAAACACTAAGAATTTTATTCGAATATTTTAAATATTTCAAAATCTATCAAACACGTGAAAACTGTTTTTTGTCATTTAAGAAATTTATATATAAAAAAATAACTCAATTGGAAAATAATCGAGAAAATTTTCAAGCCCATGAACAAGGTTTTTTCTAAGTTTATTCACTAAAATAATATATCTATTCACTAAAATTATGTATTTTAACAGATTTCATGGCAGGAATTAGATAAAATTCAAATTGAAGAAGTGGAAAATTAAATTTTGCAAGATTTGTAAACTGCAACAACCGAGAGATGGCGCCACGATCAACATAAAAATTATGGTGTGTCTCTCGGCTAAACCAGCCCTCTAACGGTATTTAACAAAACTGTTTGAATATCGTAAGCCTGTTAAACGGAGTCTTGGCTAAATAAAGATTAACATTTTTGGTGTTGCAATTTAACATTATTTTTTATTATTCTTCGAATTAATTGCTACAAAAAAAAAAACAGAAGTTGCAATTTAATATTAATGTGAAAACTATTTTACTTTTTGCGCTCGTAACGGAAACGATACTCTGGTGCTCTAGTCTTAGTGCCCCGTTTGACTTTTTTGGGCTTAAGGAGACGCGGCTGTTTAAGGACATTATTCAATTGCAATTTCTGCTGGACAATGGCCAGTTCCCGTTCACGTTCCACACGCTTTTTAAGTTCATTTCGTCGCTGTTGTTTCGCAACAAGGTGGCTGGGACACGATGTGCTGACCGTTGGCTTTTCTGTGTCCTTTTCCTTTGCGAGCCGCTCTTCGAGGGTTAATGGTTTCTGCTTTTTCCCCCATTTATCGAAAGTAATATGTTTGTTGGAACGGGATCCATCTACATTGACAAGTGATGACTTCAGACGTTCAATCTTGCGCCTCTCCACAGTGCGTTTCATCACTACATATTTGAGATCTTGGGTCTGCATTAGGGCCAATTGCTCCGGTGTGTGCTCATCCTTCGACTCCTTCTCATGATGCACATCTTCCGATAGCTTGGAATTGATCATATGGTGATAAAACTCATCGGGATTCTTATCCTGAGCGCGTCTGTGAAGCAGTTTAAGTGTCTTCTCCTTGCGTTGGACATCGAGAGCCCGCTTTTTGTAGTCCTTCTTTTTCTCTAGGAGACCCAAATGTTTGCGAGACTCCGGCTGGTGACGCTCACGATGCACCTTTTGGTTGCTTTTCGAGGCTTTCTTCCACGATGACATGACTCTGCCGTTCGTTCAAAATTTAAAGACACTCAAAATAAAATTATTTGTTTACTAAAAACAAAACGTGCCAGCAGCGGTAGCAGTGCTGGTTAATGCCAAAGACAGTGGAACTTGTTCAATGTAGAGGAGTGACAAAATATATCAACTAGCAGGATATTTAAATAATTTACTTAATCTGTTATTTAAATTGCACGAAATCTTTTTAAATTTTTTTTGCTTAAACCAGAAATGTTAATTTTTTCTTCTTTACAATTAAAACAAAATTGCTTCTAAAACAAACTGGTTCATTTTATATGGTTACTGGCTACGTTTACCAACACTAACAACCGCACACGTGCATTTTAAACCACAATACGACCGGCCGTGAGGCATTTGTTTTATTTGATTACAGTTTAATATATTAACAAAAATGGTAAAGAAGAAAATAGACAACCGCATCCGTGTGATGATTGAAAATGGCGTTAAATTGGGACATCGCACAATGTTTATTATAATTGGAGATAAAGCACGCGATCAAGTGCCGATTCTGTATGACATACTGATCAAATCCACAGTTAAGGCTCGACCCACTGTGCTGTGGTGTTACAAGAACAAGGACGAGGCCATTTCCAAGTCGGTAGTTCATTCTCATTTCAATTATCATTCCCATTTTAACGCTTTCGATTCCTTACAGTCACGGAAAGAAGCGGGCCAAAAAGATTGCCGTAGGCAAGGTCGATATCAATGAGGCGGATCTCTTTGATTCATTTCGTGTGGCCACCACCATACATGGACGTTACTACTCCGAGACGCATGCCATACTTGGACGTACCTATGGTGTTTGTGTCCTCCAAGATTTTGAGGCACTGACACCAAATCTCTTGGCTCGCACAGTAGAAACTGTTGAGGGCGGCGGTCTAATCATATTGCTACTCAAAACAATGCAATCCCTGAAACAGCTTTATACCATGAGCATGGATGTCCACAAGAGATTCCGTACGGAGGCCCATCAAACGGTTACCTGTCGGTTTAATGAACGTTTGATACTCTCCCTGGCCGATTGTAAACGCTGTCTGGTGGTCAATGATGATTTAACTGTCCTTCCTTTAAGCTCCAAGACCATCAACGTGGAGCCAGTTAATGTAAGTGTCACGAGATGAAAAACTTATCTTTATAAATATATATTATATATATCTTATATTTTTGGTTTTCAGCCAGCTGACATTGGCGATAATCAGGGTTCCCAGTCGAATGCCATTAATCTAAAGGAGCTAAAGGAGAGTCTATTGAATGTACAGCCAGCTGGTTCATTGGTTAATCTTTGCAAGACCTATGATCAGGCAAATGCTGTGGCTCAATTTATTGAGGCTTTGGTAGATAAACAGCTTAAACCGCCCATGTCATTAACAGCTGCACGTGGGCGTGGCAAATCGGCTGCATTAGGTTTAGCCATATCGGCTGCCATTGCCTTTGGCTATGTAAATGTATATGTTACCTCACCACATCCCGAGAATTTGATTACATTATTCGAATTTGTATTGAAAGGATTCGATGCATTGGAATATCAAGAGCATGCCGATTATACCATCATTAGATCCACAAATGTGGATTACAAGAAGGCCATCATAAGGATTAATATAACAAGAAACTCACGCCAGACCATACAGTATATAGCTCCCAGTGATACGCATCTCTTGAATGCAGCAGATTTGCTTCTAATTGATGAAGCAGCTGCCATTCCATTGCCTTTGGTTAAAAAAATGTTGGGTCCCTATCTGATATTTATGGCCAGTACCATCAATGGCTATGAGGGCACTGGACGATCTTTGAGTTTGAAATTGATATCACAATTGCAGAAGGAGAATAATGCTCGACCTCCATTAAAATTGGATGAATCGATACGATATCAGCAAAACGATGATATCGAACGATGGCTAATCAATCTCCTCTGTCTGGATGCTGGGAGTGTTACAAATATTAGTTCCGGTTGTCCCACACCCGATGCCTGTGAACTCTATTATATTGACAGAGATGCATTGTTCTCATATCATAAGGCAGCCGAAGGATTCCTTCATCGTTTGGTATCCATTTATGTGTCATCGCATTATAAGAATACACCAAATGATTTACAAATGATGAGCGATGCTCCGGCCCATCATTTATTCTGTCTTCTGGGTCCCATACAGCGTATGGATCAATTGCCTGAAATTCTTGTTGTCATCCAAGTGGCCCTTGAGGGACAATTATCAACAAAGAGCGTCAGTGATTCACTGGGACGTGGCAAGAAGGCGGCTGGTGATTTAATACCCTGGAATGTAGCCGAACAATATGGAGATCGTGATTTTCCAAAATTGGCCGGTGTCCGTATTGTTCGCGTGGCCACACATCCCAACTATCAACGGATGGGATATGGCAAGAGGGCCATACAATTACTTAAAGATTACTATGCCAGGAAGCATACAAATCTGGAGGATAAACCGCCATCGGATAATAATGGAAAGGGTAAGTATTAAATTATAGAAATTGTTTGTTTTTTAATTCCATTTCCTTTTTCTTATGGTTCCACAGGCATCGAGGAGGTTGAGGAGGAGGAAATATCACTACTGAAAGAGCAAATCCGTCCACGTAGTCGCATTCCAACACTTTTGCAACGCCTGCATGAACGGACACCGGAACTCGTTGATTATATTGGCACCTCCTATGGCCTTACATCTGAATTGTTAAAATTCTGGAAAAATACCGGTTTTGTACCCGTCTATTTAAGTCAAAAATCGAATGAACTAACAGCGGAACATAGTTGCATCATGCTCCATACATTTAGCTCCACCACATGGTTGAGTCTTTACTATCAGGACTTTAAGCGGCGTGTCCTTAAACTGATGAGCAAAACTTTTCGGGAATTCGAAACGAAATTGTGTTTAGCTCTGCTGAAAAATAAATCGGTGGATAGCAGTAAAGGAGAAAACACCAATACCATCATTAAGCAAGTGGACAAACCCACTTTGGATATATACTTTCTGCCACATGATCTGCAACGTCTGGAGAGCTATGCCCGACAGCAATCCGAATTCCGTTTAATATTGGATCTGCTCACGGATATTGCTCAATTATATTTCCAGGGTAAGATTGAATCGCTGCAATTGGATCTAGTGCAGCAAGGTGTATTACTTGCCCTTGGTATTCAGGGTAAGACTGTGGATCAACTGGGCCTGGAACTTAATATGCCTGGCAATCAGTTGCTGGCCAAATTTTTTGATGCCATGAAAAAGTGCAATCAATGTTTCCGTTCCATACTTGAGGAACACATAGAGGATGGTATGCTCCAAGAGGCGGATCTGTCACGTGGTGAGAATCTCCAGCCCTTGAGTCTTACCCTCGACGAGGAGCTTGATAAACAGGCACAAAAATTGAGCAAACAACAGAGGAAGGAGCTAAAACGTTTAAAGGCCGAACAATTGGATGAATATCAGATCAAGGGCACTGAAGAGGAATGGTCCAAAGCTTTGGATACAAATGGTAAAGCAAGCAGTGGTAGTGGCAGTGGTCTGCTGTCCGTCAAGAGGTAAGAGAAGAGGCAACTGGAGTTGGCCATTTGTTGTCTCTTTCTAACCCAATATGCGCTAACTCTCGCTCTATCTCTATCTCTGTCTCTTCAGTGGAATAAAACGTTTGGATGCCCCAATACTTTCCAATCACGAGGATAATGGCGAACCATCAGCAAAGAAGAAAAAGAAAACGAATCCAAAACTAAAGCATAAAATGGGCAAATCGTTGATATAAGCTTTATATATACATATATATATATATATCTAACCAATTGTTTTATAGGTAAAATAAAGTTTTGTTTTATAAGAATTTTAAATCTTAATTGTATTATTATTGGCCTTGGCCGCCTGGGAAGCCGCTTTGCGACGATCGCGCAAATCTTGAAAGCTTACCCCAGGCTCCTTATGGGAATTGCGCAGGAAACGCTTAATCTTGGACTTTTTACGGGATTCAATAACCGATGGCGCCAACATGTTGTTCCTTTGCATTAGCTTAAATCGATCCTTCAGTAGATTACTTTCCGTTTTCACATTACGCAAATTACCGGCCACATCCTCTGGCATATTCACATCCATATCGGGCTCTTCATACTTGTGACGACCCAAACGTTTCGGTTCAAATTTCTTACGTTCGGCTGTCTTTTTGCGACGTTTCTTTAATTCATTAAGTTCTTCGGTTTCCTCATTAATTTCAGCACGAATCGATTTGATTCTAAACAAAAAAAAATAGATGAAAAATAAATTGTTAAATTTAAAGTAAAATCTGCATAAACAATTAATTGAAGCTATTCAAAACATTAAAAAGTTTATATATCAATCGGATTTATCATAAAATAGAACCCCAAAATAAAACAGTTAGTTAAATAAAATATAATTTTACAATGATATTTATATAGGAGTAGTTGGACTTACCTTATAAGATCAGCTGTCTGTTGCTTGAGCTTCTTTTTGACATCATGCTGTTGCTGGAGCTCCTTTTGCTTCAGCTCATTACGGCGAGTCTTTTTGCTCTTTTTCTTATTCTCCACGGGAGCATTGACAGTATAATAATCGCTATCTGAATCGGACGATTTCTGCTTCTGGTCTTCATCATCAACTCCATTATCCGTATTCTTCTTTTTCTTTTTGGTTACCTGTGAGTGGTCTTCATCAATGCCTTCGCTCATTTCTTTGAGACGCAACCTGTCCCGTTCCTCGGGAGTGACAATGGAAAACATACTAGTAGTGACACGTTTTAGATGTTGCTCCTTCTTAATAATGCCCTCTTCTCGATTCACAACCTGTTCAAGCAGCTCCTTATGGGCCTCCAACGATGGATTGTAGCTCATACCCGGATGAGGTGCCACAAATTTCCTTAAAAAGATATTAGATAATAAGTTAAACAAATGGGAATACAGATTTTGAATCTAATTACTTGGCCTTAGTGGTCTTGTGATGGAGACTGGCATGCGCCTTAACCACCTTGTGTCCTTGCAAATTGGCGGCCACATGCAATGCTAGCGGACGACTGATCCACCCCTTTTCATCCTTCAATCCTGGTATCTTGTCACGGAAATCTTCCTCTTGCCAAATGTCCTTTTCGATTTTATGTTTCTTATTTTTATCACCTTTGACGGCCAGACGCTCCTCCATTTGCTCATAGTAACGGGCACGATCCGCATTGGCTTGACGATGACGCGGCTTGGTGGGATTACAAACCTCCAGCTCAATGTTGCGTCCGTTTATCTTTTGCCTCACCTTATTTCTGAAATAATGAAATTTCGGTATTTAGGTGTAAGGATTATTCTATAATCTTTATCAACTTACCTCTTGACTATGGGATCCTGGACTTTGGATGTATTTTCAAGGACTTGATGGGTTCGCATAGGCTTCTTGGCATTTAGTTTCCTCTTTTGCTTGGGTGTCAATAGACTGGCCTTTACCTTCTGGGGCGTAGCATCGAGTAGGAACAAATCGTCATCCTGTTTATCCTTGAATGTGCCAATGCGCTCTTCCTGCCGCTGATCCTCAAGAAATTGTTCAACATCTTGGATATCGGTTTTGCGCCAAGCGGATTTGTTTTTCTTGGATATCCGCTTCTTTTTCAATCTCTCCGGCTCTGCGGCAATCATGGTAACAATTTTTATAGTTTTTCTTTTAAGCTGCAGTCAAAGGAAATCAAGGAAAACAACAAAAAGAAAACAAAATTCAAGTACGGCACACGTGCGTGCACACTAAGACGTTCCGACAGGTGGCGCTTTTAACAAGTTTGGCTGTAATCGATAATTAAATAAGTAATCAATTTAAAAAAGTGATGTCAATATTCAATATAAGACTTATTGGATATGATCGGTAAAATATGGGAGGACATAAAACGTATTCTCACGTATTTTTCAATACTATTATTTATTATTGCGTTTGTTAAAAAACTTAGTAGACAATTTTATTTTAAATTCTTTTGGTGTTGCTTACTAATGTATCAAGTGACTTTATTATCGATATTATTGTGATTCCACTATATGGCAAGCCAAGCGTTTGCTGTTGCCAGAATGTTGATAATTTAGCATTCTCACAACATTCTCAAAGCTGAAGCAAATTGAAGTAAATAGTGATTTCTTTAAAAATAAATTAAAATATCAGTCAACATGGACAGTGATCAATCTGACGACGAGGTAACTTTAAGTGGAACATATATACCTTGGAAAAAGTAAAACAATTGAGCTCATATTAATCCCTAGGTACAATTAGAGCTCGAGACAACCGATGTTGGGAAGGAAGAATTAGATCCCGCTCCCACCGGCATACTTGACAATCAGACCATTGAAATAAGCTCGGATTCTTTTAATGAAGACTCCCAAAGTCGTTCAGAAAGCGATGATGTAGGTATAATTGATGACGACAGCGATGGGGATAACGATTCACCCGACGAACAAGGCCTGGAGGACATGTTCGAAAGTTTGATAAACAAACCGGATAAGGAATACCGGCACTTGGTGCAACTAAGCGACATTGCATTGTAAGAAGATTAATGAATTAATTTTTTAATATTTTTTAACGTATTTAAATATCGTGCCCAGCAAATTGAATGATTTGGAAAAAATTGAGCAAATGATTTTGGAATTTGAAAAGTTTTCCATTATGCCAGCCCATGTATGGTTAAAGTACTTAAAAGCTCGTCTAGATGTGACTCAAACCGAGGAGGAGCGACACAAATTCGAAGAGAGTTGTGCCAAAGCCTTGAGCTCCTTTTACAGTAAGTTTGCAACAATGCAACAGATGCAAATGGATATAAAAAATATTTTACTTTTGATTTTCAGGTATTCCTTTAGCCGAGTTTATAGTAGAACAGTTGGTAGAGCAAAAGAATATTAAAAATACTCTGCTCTGGGCCAATTTGCTAGCTGATTATGCTCTAGAGCGTCCTGATTTTATTGAAAAATTACGCAGCTTAATAGCTGCAGCCGAATTAACAGAAGACGAGTCAACTGAATTGAACGAGCTAATGGAAAAATATTGTCCAACATGGTCTAGTTCATCCGAACAAGTGCAGACCATTATCGATTTGATTAATTCTTTTCATAAACATCTTGAAATGTTTAAGCCACAATATAATGATTGCAATTGGGCCAAGGTTCATAGCTCCTTTATGGAAAAAGCCGATGAGTTGCCGTTGAATGATCGCATTCAGGATAATCTTTGCAAACTTATCTTTGAGCGATGTGTCGCTAAATTTCCTCCTGCTGATGCTTTATGGATGGATTATATTCGCTTCGTAGAAGATGAGAATATCGATTATGATGATCTTTTGTCAAATGAAATATCAAAGAAAGCAACTAGATTGCCATTGGGATATCTTAAGGCAAATCCTTTGGATCTGGCTCGACGTGCTGTCAAATGTCGACCCACTGTACGTGTCAATCATAAATTTCTCCATATGATGGAACGAGCAAATTACACACAAGCACAGGTCGATGATGAGCTGAAATTACTTTTTCTCCGCATTCAGCCAGAGATGACAATGACTGTGGAGCTCCATCTAGACTACTTAGCTTATTTGCTGAGAATTAAAAATGTTGGTGAAGAGGAGCAGGCAAATGAAGTGCGTGTCGCCTTCCAAAACAGTTGGGACGTACTTTCCGATCTCTATGGTGATCAGGCGGATACCAGCTATGAGGTGCTTCAGTTATGGGCTCAAGTTGAATATTGCCAAATGGATAGCCCTACAAGAGCCGCACAAATATGGCGTCAGATAATGGGTAAAATCTATTTAAATTTTAATTTGATTTTTCATATTAATCGAATTCATCTATTTAGGCTATCCTGGCAGCGCCTATCGTGGTCAACTTTGGATGAATTATGCCCAAATGGATTGCGAATTCAATGGAGGACAAAGCGCTCGTACCATTATGCGTGAAGCCATGGCTCAGCCTACTATGGAGGATTCTCATCTCGTGCACGAACTGTATCGTCGCTATGAACGCATTTATGGTACTTACGAAACCATTGCCGATTGTCAATCCCAGAATGCCCCTTTACCGGAGTGGCAACAACCCCGCCGACGACCAATACTTATACCACATCATCAGCAGCAACGCCAACAGTTGCGTCAAAACAAAAACAATAAAAATAATAAACAAAAGAAGATGCCAACACTAACACCAGCACCAAAACTGGTGCCTGCTCCTCAAGCATCCCAATCCCAGCCAAAATTATTTGGCTCTAATTTTAAGTATTCAAGTAAGTGTTAAAGATTATCATTACATTAATCCGATCATTGGCCATTTAATATTTTCATTTGGTTTCTTCGTTTAGCTCATATGGAGACTAATAAAATTTTCATAAAAAATATACCAACCGATTGTTCTAAGGAGCAATTAACCGAAATTTTCCAACCGTTTGGTACCATAAAAGATGTCCGTCTTGTCTATAAGTTGTGAGTATGAATATCAATGGTAACCCACTCCCAGTTCCACTCACATTTATTGTCCATTCATAGTAACAAACAATTTAAAGGTATTGCCTACATTGAGTATGAATTGCCTTCGGAGGCTCAGAAGGCAGTGGCAAGCGGTGATGGAGTAGAGATTGGTGGCCAGAAAGTAAGTAATTTTAAAGAATTTTTGTATATATTATTTAAAAATGTTTTTCTTCTAGATTATTGTGGCCATATCAAATCCTCCACCCAAGAGGTTAACATCTACTACTAGTCTACCGACATTACAATCAGCACCCAAACGACGTATGCCCACCAGCCTGATACCAACCACATTGGTACGTCAGGAGACTAAACGCCGCAGGCAAATGGACGTTGAACAGTCTCCAGTTGGAGATACTTTACCACCGAATGGGAGTGATCAGTCGAGTAATGGCAATGAAATTGAAAACTCAGCCATTGAAACAGCAACAACAACAACAGCAGATGCAACAACTGAATCAGCTGATCCAGTGGTTCCCAAATCCAATGATGACTTTCGCAAAATGTTTAATATTTAAACATAAAATTTCATCCCACAAAACAGATTCCATACACAATGCACCGCCCTCACCTCACAAATCAAAAAAAAAAGAAAAATACCATCCGTTCAGAGAATAATAATAATAATAATAATAATAATAATAAAAATAATAAAAATAATAAAAATAATAATAATAATAATAATAATAATAATAATAATAAAAATAATAAAAATAATAAAAATAATAAAAATAATAAAAATAATAAAAATAATAAAAATAATAAAAATAATAATAATAATAATAATAATAATAAAAATAATAAAAATAATAAAAATAATAAAAATAATAAAAATAATAAAAATAATAATAATAATAATAATAATAATAATAATAATAATAATAATAATAATAATAATAATAATAATAATAATAATAATAAAAATAATAAAAATAATAATAATAATAAAAATAATAAAAATAATAAAAATAATAATAATAATAAAAATAATAAAAATAATAATAATAAAAATAATAATAATAAAAATAAAAATAATAAAAATACACAATATATGTATACTTGTGCAGTAAAAAGACAATTAACAATACATGCATGTGTGTATATGTCTTTCCTATACATATATTGTCATAACATATTGCCATAAGTTAACATTTTATTCTCTGATTTCGTTTTATTCATTTACGAATATTTCGAATTTTAAAACGAAGAACAAATGACAAAAACCAAAATTAAATAAAATGTACAAACGTCAATCCGATAATAATTTATATATCTTATTTGTTATATACGATTTTGGAATATAAATGTATTTGGAATAAAACAATAATTTTCCCCTTCATACACATACATAACCATGTAGGATATATATATATATGTATGTACATGTATCTTTTATCCTAAGAAACTGTATTAAAACACGAGTGAAACTTTTACCAAATCAATGAAAACAATGGAACCTAACATATAGAAAATAATTGATTTGGTATTGAAATGGAATCAGTTTTATCTAGCTATAGTCGGATATCTAGTTCATAGTAAAAATCTCAACAAAATTAAATGGTTTTATGTAGCCCAATTTTTTGTTCTATATATTAATGGGAACATATCCCGATTAAATATTTACTACATGATTTATAGGACTATATATACTTGGCAGCACTTGATAATTCACTATATATTGCACAGATTTTTTATATATTTACTTGTTTCGTATCGTTGAGGACCTGTGACGCTTTGTCGTTGCTAATTCTTTATTGTTGTGTCATTAGTTTCTTGTTCCTGTAATGTTGTACTAAGAGGCAGAGAGCATCTCTTATATATTTGTGTAATACTGAGGTAAAATATATTTTAAATAGATGTTGCTGATAGTTCCTAGAAAAGTTTGCTGAGTAAAATTTAGGCAAAGTGACAACCACCAATCAGAAATAATACTGAAAAAGCTGAAAATATTAATCTTAACCCGACCGATATATACAAACATATACATATTTGATTTGGGGATACATTTTGTGTATATATTATCAGTCCGATTAGCACCTATATATATATTTCTAGTACCCACAATTCCACATTACTTGAAAAACTTGTCTTTCCAATTTACATTAATTTAAATTATTTATTGGTTTTTTTCTTTCGCTTTAGTTGGCTTTTGTCTTTATACAAATAAAAAACAGTTAATGATTGTAATTAATTAGTTTTGCTTAAATTGTATATATATATTTAAATACATATATATATATATATAAATTTAAAATAACCCTTCATAAAAAAAACGGGAAAAAAAAACATAAAGAACGTATAAAAATAAGAAAATGTTAGATACAAATACATATAGAAATATTTCATAAAATTTGTTTTATTGGTAAGAAAGATTTTTTTGTTTTTTTTTTTTACTTTTTGTTTTTTTGTCAGATCGAAAATTGTATTGAGTTATCAATTGTTTTATATACAAAATGAATTGGATCCAACGTCTTTTTCAATTTCATTTTTCAGTTTTCGTTCGAGCTTAATTTTCTTTTTGACCAAATCAATGACTTTCTCTTCAGGTTACAAAAATATATCGACATATGTATATAATCTTTTTGAAAAAACAAAAAACATCATTTTCGAATATCTTTTTAAAAGTACATGTGTGTGTTTGTGTATAATTAACGAACAACATATTGAAACAATCCAAGATTAATATTATTACAATTTATTTGATCAGATTATTTTAAAAACTTTTTGTCTTCTTTTGCTGTTCATAGCGGAATATACACAGAAATTGATTTAGAATAAGAGAATACACACTCATATAATGTTTTTCCTTTTTTTTTTATTGGGAATAAAATAGAAACAATATAATTTTCTTTATTTTTTCACACTTCCTTCACCTCATGCTCTTACTATCATCTCTCTTTCTCTTTGTTTTCAACAATATAATAATTTTGCTTATTTCATCAATTTCTTAGTTGTGTTTTTTTTCTGTTTTGCCATTCATTTTCTTTTTTTTTTGTTTGTTTTACTAAAAACTACTTAAATGGATTTGGACGCGCTTTGAATTCGGTCATTTTGCGTAACTCCTTGATTTCATCCAGTTCACGTTGCTTCCGTTGTTCGTCTTGCTGCAAAGATATATAGTAAGAAAATTAGTTAACATTGAAGGGAAATCAGATAAACAATACTCTTTATGTAACAACAATCAATAATAAGAAATAATGTTAGTAGTTGATTTTAATGCTCCACCTCTGCTTATCGCATCTGGGACACACTCGTACAAAAATTATATAATCTAATAGAAGGATTATAATGGTCAGTCAATCTGAGTCAAATATTTCACTCACTCATTCACTTTGCTATATATTTTAGAGAATTAGAAAAGTTGTTGCCTCTTGTTATCACATTTTGTTGGCCCTAAACAATTATGTATTATAACCTTGATTTGCCTATTTACCCCATAGAAATACATACATACATATATACACCTATATAGAGGTAAGTAATTTGAATGATCTCTCTCCCCCCCTGCGCTCACTTACTGTATAATTAGTTTCAATTGAGTCACCTCAAGATGATGCACAATCATCATGATTATGATGAACGTTATACCAGATGATATTCTCAAATCATAAAAGTTAGAATTGAAGAGAGACAAAGGGTTGATTTATAGTTATGATGATTAGTATATAGCGTAGTTGTCGTTGGATCAGCCATGGAGAGTGGATGATGATTCACAATATGAATGACATTGGAGGAGCATTGGTTTCATTGTGAATGGCATTGCAACGAAAATTCTTGATAAGCCCTTACTTTAAAAGTCGGAAAAATGTACATTATGAAAACTGGAAATTATTTCTCGCGACAATATTAAAATTAAATTATAATATCTTGAAACTTGTTTGCCGACAACAAAGCAACAACAACAACAACAATGCCAGAAGCAAGTGATAAGATAATATATATAATATAAAGAGAAAAAAACCCATAAAAAATAGTATTCGCAAAAGGAACCAGAGAAAAAGATGATGAGAAATTTGAGAAACAATTGACGATAAAAATAAAACATAAAACGAATATTTGAAAACATTGCAATTGAAGAATTTACAAAAGTTGATAAAAAAAACAAATAAAAGCCTATATACTATATAAAAGTCTGAAGATTTGCAACTTTTTTGTTCAACATTTTGAAATACAAATGAATATATATATATATTTGTTCTTTTCTTAGATAGCAAATAAAATAACAAGCCGATATATTGAAAAGGGGATTTGTTTGTAATGATTGATTAATGACATTGATATGGAAACACTAATTACCTAATGTAATTAAACTCTGTTAACTAATAAACAAAAAGAAAGACAAGCCCAAAGAGAAGATATTCTTATAAAAATAAAGATATGTGGAGAAAATGAAATAAAGGTAACAAAAATCGTACAACAAACCGATAAGGCTTGGATTTATATACATATATATATACATATATTCGGAAGTTCGATTGCGTTTAAATAATAGTATAATATGATAAGGTGAATTATCTTTCTATTGCCATTTTATGACATTATCAATATAACAATTACAAGGCAATAAAATGGCATAAAACGAAAGTGAAATGCTTAAATTTCCTTATGAATTTGGTTTTATTATCGTATATATCTACCAGTAATAGAGAGTGATCCCAATCCAATCCGATGGTCTCTTTAACAATTAGGTCCTGACGTTGTTGTTGTTGATGCTGCTGCTCCTGCTGCAGTTGGAAGAGTCTGACCAGGACCAGGACTATTGCATGTTGATATTGATGATGCTGAAGGTGTTGGTGGTGCTCCGGCTGCTGCTGCTGCTGACTCCTCAAATGCCGATAGCACACTATTATCGCCATAGAAACGTGGCTCATCATGTGCCTCTGGTGCAGGAGATGCCGTATCCTCATCAGTATCATCATCATTGGAACTATCCCCTGCTGGTCCACTGCTGCTGCTGCTTATGGTATGATTTAGTTTATGCTCATCCTTGGCAACACCATGACCAGCACCTGCTGCACCATGATCACTATTTGGGATATGCTTAAGACGCTCATAGCAACCATCGCATACCCGCAATGACTTTGTGCTCTGCTGGGGTAGCAAGAATTTTTTTGTTGAACAACCGGCACATACAACTGCTCCACAGTTGCGACAATGATGACGCCGTTGGACAAATGTAAATTGCGTCTTTTTACAATGCATACAAATGCTGGCATCCGAATCGGGCACCCAGACAGCAGCATGATTCTCTACTGGCTTTTTACCACTCTTTCGCAATAAATCCTCCACACACTTGTTGATGTGGGCCATCCATTCCTGCTTTTCGGTACTGGTGGCCGCATAGACAACAAATGATTTTGTTGTCGTCCTTATATACCAGCCATTACGATATTGTTGATTATCATCAATTGTTTCCAATGAGACCTCTTCGAGTGGCATTATGTGCTGCTTATTATATTTTTTCTTGCCAATAACAATATTACCATAGACCAGGATATCATTGAAAAGAAAAAACTGACGCGATTTTGGACGCTTGCGGCACATCTTGGTTAGAACACCTTCGCCGACAAGAACACGACCGGGCACACCCAATGGTACACCGGAGCTGCCAAAGCAGCTCTCCACCGACGCAATTCGACGGCTATTTGCTTCCGAGTTGACAAGGCGATCGACCATTATGGCGAAAGTTAGCTTAAGCCGTTATTACTATTGTTGTTGTTGTTGCTACTGCCTGTTGTTGCTTCTTCTGCTTGTTGCTTCTCACTGTCTCTCGCTGCCTAGTGGCTGCACATTAAACAACAAAAAAAATATATATATGTATATAACAAAAAAAAAAAAAAACACCAAAACAAGCAGAAAAAGAAAGAAAACCCGAGTACTTCAACTGTGACGACAAACAACTATCAGCACACTCTTTTGCCTCTCTTTTGAGCTCTTGCTCTCTTTCTCTCTTTGTGTATATGTATGTGATTGGTTGGGCGCAGCTGTTGAAAATCCTTTTTCGATTTCTCTGTTTGTTTTCTTGTTGGTTTAACAAATTTGCTAATTGTTGCAGCACTCTTCCTCTTATTTTCGGTTTTTACTTAATTCTTATTTATAAATGTGTATGTATTCTTTTTTTTCCATTTATTTTTTGATTTTTTTCTTCCGCTCTTTCGCACCGCTCATGACTCACTCCACCATCACTAAGCAAGCAGGCCAGCAACAACAATAACTAATTTGACTATGCAGTCCGTGCGCCAGTTTTGTAGTTCGTTTATTCTAATGATTATGACTTTTGTTCAATGGTTTACTCAATTGTAAAGTGAAAGAACAAACAAACAAACGAACAAAAAATAAAAATGTTAACAAAAAAAATACACGCTTGAAGAAGTAAATTCCGTTTACTTGAAACACATAGGCAACACAGATGTGAGCTGTATGAGTGGAACCAGTTCGATAGAGCGATAAACTTATAGCATAGCCTACTTATCGTTATCTGTGCATTTGCTTCTCTTTTAAATTTAACGTTCAACATTGTCTTTTTACCTCTTTTTTTTTCTTCTCGAACCCAAATTGCACCGCTGCATCAAATTCCCGACGTTCCCTGACACGTTGATCGCTGCGTAAATTGAATGGTTTAATGTCATGTCTTAATCCAGATGGATGATGACTTCTTTTAACGTCCGCCTGTGACGGGGGATGGGATCGTTGCTGCTGTAATGCAAGTCGACGCGGCGGCTTGGCCTTCTGTTCCTGCTCATGCTGGAGCTGATCTTTTTGCTTGCGTCGCTCCACATCTGCATACCAGTGCTTTAATGTGTCTGGCGTCTTTGGTACCGTGACAAAGTGAACTACTTGCACGTCTTCCAGACGTTTGTGCAGAACCTTAAAATTCGGCATTGGTCGACTATGGAATTCACGGGCCTTGCGTTCTTGTTCTTCACGCTGGCGCATAGCTAACTCACGCTTGCTCTGGTACACGTCTTTAAAGCCATATGCCTTGGGTTGAGCAGCTGCTGCAGGGACTAGTGATGAGGCAGGCTGCATTATGCTCCATTCAAGCCTCAATTTGACTCTATCTTGCTCATCTGCCGGCGATTTGTCTGAAATATCACTGTGTTGAGTACGGTTCACAGTGTCTGGGGTCTCCTGCTGTGCCTCTGGATGTGTCTCCAGAGGTATATCTGTTAAGGGTTCCACTATCTCATCCTTTACGGTCATTATCGCCACTTCACCGAGAACAGCGTCTCTAATTGGTTCATTCTTAATGGTCACAACCGCCACTTCATCCAAAACAGTGTCACTTATTGGTTCCTTGTTTGTAGTCCTATACGTCACTTCATTTACTGAAATGTCTTTTGTTGGTTCCTTCTTTATGGGATCATCGCAATTTCTCAGGCTCAACTTCGCCAGCGGGGTTGAGGCATATGTGTCAATATTAATAACTCGATTCTCTTTGTTTGCCGCTGCTGCTGGAACAGGAATAGAAAAAATGGCGCGTCTTTACAACTATAACTGTAACGCAAGCACCCTCCGAAAAGGAGGCAAGGCAGGGAGCAGATCGAGGACTTACCAAAGAAATTCTGCGAATGATCCAAACGATAGTCGCCCACAACAATAGCATCCCAGTCAAATTGGGGTTCCAATTCAGCAACATTTAATTTCTCCATATCAGTAACACAAATTGGTTCTACCTTGTCTGCTGCACCACCAAATTTCAAACATAAAACAAAAACAACAACGAAAAAAGTAGTGGTGGTGAAAACATCGATGGTACTATCGCGATCAATTTGCCCTAGCTATCGATATCAATTGCAGTATGCTTGAGCGCGAAAAGGAACAGAATTGGAAATGCATGGGCTTTAGAACGCAGTAATATTCAAATTATGTGGAAAATGCTTTATAAAATTTTTTTGTTTTATTTTGCTTTAAATGTTGTTTTATAAAAATTTTTGATTTATTTTGCTTTAATTGTTATGACAGAATGTTTTTTTTATGATTTTGTTTTTCTAAGAGTTAGTGTTGACAATGATAAACAATAAATGAAAATATTTAATACGTCAAGGGATTGCGGAAACTGCAAATGAAAAAGTTCATTTAGCAAACTAACGGTTTATAAATTTCAAATTTGCAAAGCAAATCTCGGGGCATTCAGCTTTAAGTTGAATTATGAGCATTAAATAAGTTGGCATCACTGCTGGAAATTTAAAGCAAAGCTTTTGGGGGCTTTTCATCTGCAGCGCGCCACAGACACAGCACAGTCAGTAAAAGGCAACGCACGGCAACAGGTCGTGCCACAAATTTGGGGCAAAGCTTTGACATTGAACTTGGCTTTGGTTGCTTTGACTTGGGTTTCTTTTGTCTAACGGTAACCCCCAAGTCTTATCAAATATTATAAATTTCATGATTTCTGTTTTTGTTGCTGCTTTTGCTCTTGGTAAACCAGAAGTAAACCAAAATGTGCTAAAAATAACCGTTAGACAAGCTTAAGCATCCTAATCAAATTACGTACAAAAAGGTGTGTGTTCGTTTGCGTATGCGTGTGTGTGCGTACGTGCCACAAAACAAATTGATTAGATATTTATTTATCCTTTATCCACGCCACCTGAGCTAACAAAAACCCTAGCGACAAAATCGCGCGCGAAATAAATTTCAAAGCGTCAGCAAAAGCAGCCCGCAAGGAAGCGGAAATGCCTTTAAGGCGTTCTTGTATAGCTTAAATTCAACACCCACGAATGTGGTTGGTGCAGGTGTGCAGGTGTGTTGCCAGGTGAGTACTGAACATATCTACGAAACTCAATAATGCGTAAATTGCTCTTAATTGCTTTTAATTGGAATCTGTTCTCGAAATTCAAAGCATCCATTAGCCCTAACATTCCCAGCGTTATATATGTATGTATGTATGTAAGTACATGTTATTCAGTTACATAGCAACGAGAGATTGCATTGCAACTGCCATTGCCTGGTTATAAATGCAAGTCTAATTTAACACATCTCATTCTTCTTCCATTCCTCCCCATCCTCATCCTCGGCTTTCGTCTTATTTTTCTTTTCGTTATCCAACCCCTGACCGCCAACAGCAACACCTTTTCTCAGGGACACTGCAAAGGCTAAAAAGTTGCCATGTTGCATATACTGAACAGATAGAGTGCTCTCATGCAAATGTCTTGTGGTTGCAACACTTTTATTTTTATATGTACTTAGTTTCAGTTTTTCTTTTTTTTTTTTGTTTTGTAATTACAAACCTCCTCTACCCCATTCAATTAGTTGAACGAGATTTTTAAGCCCGGCTAAGACCAAGGGGTATAAATATAAACAACCAACAAGCAATTAAACCTTTAAATCAATAATGTTTTAAATTTAAATCAACGTTACATATACAAGAAATGCTGCTGAAATAAAAAAATAAAGGGGGAATGCTTATTTTTATAAGTATTGAAATAGTATATTTAGACACATATGTACATATTTATTTATTTATCAGAAATATACAATATAAATGGTTAATATTTTATATCTGCTGAATAAGATTTCTGTTATTTTGTTTAAAGACATTGAAAAAGAGACAAAAGTTTTCGCTTTTATTAAATTTAAGATTGTTCTAATTTATACATTTTTTTTCAGTCAACTTTTTAGCTCAGTTTATTTCATCTCTTACAAGTTGATATATGAACAATGCCTAATATATATATATATGTATATATATATATATATGTTAGAAACTTTTAATTTGTTATTTAAGAAATCTTATACTTGACATTTGATCGATTTTTAGGCGTAAGTTGAACTTTGAGAAAGTTTTCAAGACTGAAATCTGAGAACAATAAAATGGGTAATAAAGTAGAAGAATAATTAGAATTTTTTTTTTTTTTTTTAAATCTTGGCTGGTAGACTCAATTACAATTATGGGAATGGCCATGCTAATTTCATTTCCTAATCTCTGTCCTTTTTACCTGTCATCTGGAACATTGTTATTCTCTCATTGCGAACAATGTCATATCAGAAATAAGTATCAACGCTTTTTATGATTGATAAAGGCCACTCGACAACAACAGACAAATGGATGCCTGGCGGCATCTATCCTCTGACAAAGGATGAGTAGATGGAGTCTCCGTCATAGACAGGAGCATAAAGCCAATGGGAAATTAAATTATAAGACTAACCAATGTCGTCGAGTGCGTCCAAAAGGCAGACAGACAGACAGACAGGCAGGCAGGGAGGATGGCAGAAAGGCACCCAAGCTGAATGGCATCCAGAAAGCGTTTCAAAGAATTTCTCTTTGGAAACTATGCAAACTACAAGCCACATAGGAAAAATGACCAGGTGGTATGGGAGTTGTTGTTGGGGCATGAAACGGAGAAATCGCTTTTGCTTATTATTAACATATTTGTGTCATTGGACAATCTAACAACAAAGTGTAACACTATTCCTTCTAGTTGATACATTAAACGCAATTTAATATCCCTAGTATATAAATAAATACTTTAACTTTGTGGAATTTTTAAGTATAAAACTTTATAATTTGTACTGATAAAAGTTATCTATTGAATAAGTTAATTTTTAATATTTAAGTACATTTTTTTACAATTTACAAAACTTTATTCTTTATATTACATATATTACTTATTCTTTATATATTAAGTTTATAATGATATTCCATTTTCACTATCAGGAAATATTCCTTATTTAGTCAATTCGAAGTTTTATTTTATTTGAAATTAATTAATTAAACTACTAAAATTGAGTGATTTCTATCATTGCAATATGCTTAAAAAAAAACTAAATATTAAAATCTTTAAATATTGAATTACAAGTAATAAATTTGCTAATTATAATTATTATACATTATTATAATAATTATTTACACATCCATTCAAATATAAGTCGCTGATAATTATTTCTGGATTTGTATTTAACTGATTAGAAAACTAAATCTTTTATAAAAGTTGTTTCAAATGAAATCAAAAAAATATATAAAAAAAGTTTTTGATTGTATTTTTTTTTAAACTTTAAAGCGTAACTATTAAAAAATAATTTTTTGAAGTTTTTTTGAAGAGAATCATTTAATTTAAATTGTTTCTATATTTTGGGAAAATGTACATATTTAAAACTCTATAATTTTTATTTGCAAAAGTTATGTTATTATAATTTCCTATACTTATATATATAAATATCATGTTATTCCCCAAGATTTAAATAACTTTAATATTTATAAAGCCGTATAATAGAAAAAACCAAATTTAATTCTCTTGCAATTAACTTGTATTTTTCCGTTAGTATAGACAAGTAACTAAAAACTAGTTGAATATTCGCCATCCTGTGGATGAACACTCTATTGCCGCTTTGAGAGCAGCTGGTAAATTAATTGATTTTGTTGCATGGTACCTTTGCCGGTCTCAAAGCTCGATGGAGAGAGTTATATAGAGGAGGGGAGGGAAGGGGAGGGGATCGTCAGGTTGTCTAGCAACAGCTGGTTACTCCCCTCATTCAGATGCCATTCCTTACCCTTCACACCAATAATATAATTCCCTGCCAGCTGCCTCCTCTTACACTTCCTGGTCCTTACCATCCTCGCGTTTTCTTCCTCTTCTCCCAGCCCGGCCATCAATTGTAATCCGCTTTGCCTCAAAAGGAAGAAAGAGAGATATATTAGCTATGTATATGGTATGCACATATATTCCAGAAATGGTTGCGAGAAACCAAAAAAAAATTCCTTTACAGTTAAATTATGTGGCGACTTCCAGTGCTTTAAACATTTGCCCATTTGTTTAATTATTTGCGACAACAAGAACAAAGGGGAGCCAACAACAATAGCCAAAAATTCTTTGGGTTCCCTTTCAAACGAACAAAATGAACAACAAAAAAAAAAAAAAAGAAATGTTTGCCAAAAATCTTGAAATGCCTTCCATTTTTTTTGTTTAAATATTGCTTCCCGTTTCTTGTGGCAATGCGAATATGTCGGTAGATGGAGTGAATGGGGATAGGGGCCAGTCCTAAGCTTTGGCACGGGGGCATAGATGTGGTTGTAGACAGAAAATCAATAAATCGAGATTTAATGAGTTTCAAATATTGGCAGGAAGTGAAGTTGAATCGTCTTGTCTGCGTATTTGGAGGAGTATTTTGGGGTTGGGGGGACATAAAGATGAAGATGTCTATCAAGTTGAGTGCTTGGCCCCTTTTGTCCTGGCCCAAAACACTAACTCGATGACTTTTTGTTATATTTGTAATACACTTTTTATGATTAAATAAAACGTGTATATACATTTTAATTACAAGTTTGCAACATTTATAATATGTATAATTAATAAATCAGGTAAAAAGTTCTATCCCAAAAATTAGTTCAAAGTTTTGTAAAGTTTTTGCCACAATTTGAAATACATATTCCATAAAATTTTCATAAATTTCCATAAAATTTCTTTCCTTCCCCTTCCTTATAGTTAATTTAATATAAAATCATTTTAAAAGTCATCTTATGTACATCTATATATCAAATGTAACCAAAATCGATCCATTTCAGCCAAATGGGCATTAAATATAATATATTTAGAGATTTAAAATATTAATAAGGCTTCCAAAATCAGTTTAGTTACTTCGCAATTAATTAAATATAATTATTTTGTAAATTTATTGAACAATATTTAATTTATAATTTAATCATTTACAGTAAGTTATATAATTTAATAAAGAGAATCTCTTTTTGCCAATATCTCTTAAACACTTAACGACAAAAAGTTATAAAAAGTTTTAAACAAACATAAAAAAAATGTTAAATTAAAAATAAACGGATTATTGGAATCTATTGACTTTATTATACAATATTATATTTTAAAGAAGGTAAATTGCAATAATCGGCTAGTGTAAAAATAAGTCGGTGTCGGTCATAGTTAGTACCTAAGCCCATGCTATGTTATATATATATATATATGTATATAAAAGGCCTTTTTGACCTAATCCCTTAGAGACGTTTTTTTTCGTTGCAGCAAAAGAAACACACAAAAAAAAAAACCAAAAGGATGACTTTGCATCTTCTTTGGGCAGCTGTTTCCCTAAATCACAATCATAACTAAGTCGGAAGAAAGTCTATCAAAACAAACAAAACCAAAAAGAAAATAACAAAAAATACCAAAAATGGCCATAGCTAACATTGACTACGATTATCTGCTTAAATTCCTGGTTCTGGGTGATTCAGGAGTTGGCAAAACTTGTCTCCTCTATCAGTATACCGACGGAAGGTTTCATTCCCAATTTATATCGACAGTTGGCATAGATTTTCGTGAGAAGAGATTGGTAAGTTTATAACCACAAATATTATTTTCTATTAATTTATTATATATATATAAGGTTTACAATTCTCGTGGGCGACGTCATCGTATCCATTTACAAATCTGGGATACAGCCGGACAGGAACGTTTTCGTTCCTTAACCACAGCTTTCTATCGAGATGCCATGGGTTTTCTACTTATATTCGATTTGACTAGCGAAAAATCATTTTTAGAGATAACCAATTGGTTGGAACAATTGCGAATGCATGCCTATTCTGAACAACCGGATGTGGTACTATGTGGCAATAAGTGTGATCTCTTGCAACTACGTGTGGTAAGTCGTGAACAGGTACAGGCATTGGTGCAACGTTATCGTTTGCCCTACATTGAGACGAGCGCCTGCACTGGATACAATGTGCCACAAGCTGTGGAATTACTCGTCGGCTGTGTTATGGAACGCATCGAGAATGCCATGAATAATCGAGAATTATCATTACTAATGACTCAATCTAGATGTTTACCGAATATGGTCTACGGATCAGAATTGTTGCGACTCCACGAAAGAGATCATGATAATGCGCCCTCGCATCGTCGCAATTGCAATTGTTAGATTGAATTAACGAGATGGAAGAGGTGAAATGGGCAATTTATAGAATAGCTTCTTTCAACCATCATCTGTTTGTTTGTTGGATAATTTGTAATCCGCTCTCTAGATATACATTCATACATATATATATATATATACATTTTTTTTGTGATGTTTCTATGTGTGTTTCATTGTAAATAAATGTTAATTTGTTGAAAAGTGAATTTATTTAATTAGACAAAAATATGATAAGCAAAATTATATAGAAAATTCTTATCGATAAACTAGAAATGATCAAAGTTGATGCTCTACTACGCTCTTCTATCCATTGCTGATAATACTGAACATCCACATAGACACCGGGCATTCCGGGCTCGGCGCAACCATAACCCCACGAGACGACACCAATAAGACGACCCTCATGCACCAATGGTCCACCAGAGTCTCCCTGACAGGAGTCAGTGCCTCCCTGTAATCTCCCGGCACACATCATACCCGGTAGTAATCCGATTCCATATATAAGACCACAGGTCTGTTGTCTTATGGTGCTTACATTAGCCGTCAGCAGAATGGTGGATAAAGCGTTCTATAGAAAATGATGACAACAGTATAAAGAATTTTATAATGGATTCCATAGATATTGTTACCTTCTCGGTTCTACCCCAACCGGAAACTTGACATATTTTACCCGCTGAAGTCGGTTGTCTGGACAATTCAATGGGCGCCACTGTTAAATGTGTACGATTTGGTGGCAATCCCGTCTTTAGGAACATTACACCAACATCATCTCTCATGGTATCCGTACTAAAGGTGTTCATGTAGGCAATGGAACTCACTTCCGATACAATGGTTCCATTCACATGCTCAAAACGATTCAATGTACCCATTACCACAATAAATTCTCTTGCCCTGCGATATCTTTTGCGTCCAGAGCTAAAATCAAATAAAGAATTATCTATATAAAATAATAATGTTTGGAATAAACTAATATCTAAAACTCACTTGTATAGACAATGGGCAGCAGTTAGAACTTTATTGGGTCCTATTAATGAGCCACCGCAGATATGACCACTCCCAAAATTTTTATCATGCTTCCTAAGGCGTATGGAGACCAAATGTTTTGTCTCCGCCACAGTGGCAGTTGTTCCATTTATAATACGTGGATCTGGTAATGGCTGAGACGGCTTATCCTGTAGGGTAACTGTTAAGGAGATAATAGACTTAAAAACTGATAAACATATAAACATATTTAATTTCATTCAAATAAAAATTTCTAAACGATAACCCAATTTATTCTGAATCATAAGATTATGTCTTTATCGAACTGTTTAAAAATAATCAAGGTTATGGCCTTAAGATCGTCCTATATATGTATGTACATACATAAATAGTTGTTATCTTAAATCTGCTTCGAAAATAACTTCAATCATCGTTGGGTTTTGGAGTTTTTTTTTTTTTTTAGTAGCCAGTTGATTTCTCAACATAAACGAAGAATCGAAATTGAACATTGTTCACATTTTTCTTTATCTATTTTAACGTACATGCAAAAGTTGTTTCTCATACTTCCAGCAAAATTAGAGAAACTAAAACAGGTGCACAAAATGATGATGATTTATAAATGATATGGAAATTTTTTGAGAATGATTCAAAAATATTCATGGAACATAAATATTTTACTATATATATATTTTTTACTATAATTGTTTGACGGGTTTCTCATTGTCTCATAGCTGGCCTCGTTCACATTATCTTTAAATTGTGAAGTTTTACTTCAATTTCCGTTCTGTACTGTTGCATTCTAATATATATAGATACATATATGTATATATATATATTGATCGATTGATTATCACATCACATCCTATATATTAAGGATTTTTAAAGGAAGGTAAAATTTCTCCAACTTACATATTGGAGCACAAATCACTAGCCACAGGCAATAATGCACAACTCTATGCGTCATTATATTTGATTAGATTTTGAAATAAACAAAAAAAAATTGCAAACAAAAAAAGAAAATACATAAAAAGCACAACAATAACTTTATCAATGTGAACCAACTTCCACCAATGCACGATTCTCACTAAAATAATCATAAAGAAAAAAAAATGATATTGAAGGGTTACATAGAGTACCAATTGGCAATTAGACTGGCATACTATCAGCAAATACAACAACTAGATAACGCAGAGCAAAAGTAAAATGACATAAACATATTAACCACCAAAGAGCAGAAAAAAACACAAAAAAAAAAAATACTAACAACTGCAGTTGTTAAATCAAAACTTAAGAGAAACATTAAAAGTCTAAATTAATGGGATTGGTAATATCTACTAGAGATGAGTTGAAAACTTCATTGGCTTTAGTAGCTATTTTTTTGAATATTAATTGCGTGTAAATATATAATATATATACATATATTGATTAACTATGCAATTTATATGTTCACCTATATTATCTGCCTTAAGCTTAAAATCCCTTTTATTAATTAAGAACAGTATTTAACAGCTTGTATAGTTGGTTCATCTAAAAGTGATTTATCCAATACAAACGTTTAGGTATTCTCCGAGTCATACAATCCATTTAAACAAAAACTTTCATATACTTATTATAAGTGTGAAAACTGTTTATATGTATATTTGTAATTCGATTTTTAATAATTGTATATATGTATAAAATGAGGACACATAAAAATATTCAAACGATATTCGATCATTATGTATAATAAGAAATTTTGTTATAAATGTAAATATTAATTGCATGTACTACATACATATATATATATATATATATATATATATATATGTATATTATATATGTCAAATGATTTTTGGTTACATTTGTCATTTGGGCTTTTTTTTGTATGTGTTGTGTTAGTACAAAAAAGATAAATGGAAAGCCAAGGTAACATACATGTACATATGTATATCTTAAAGGCACTTGGACGGCATCAGGAAGAGATTACAAAGATTGTGTACAATATTATACACATGCACGGAGATTCAGACATATTTTAAAATGCATTGTAAGTTCGATGCGTATATATGGGGGGTTTTGTGTGATTTTATGATTTTGTGTTTGTGCTCTATTTTGTATTTTATATGTAGCCCTGGAGACTGCGTGATTGGCTATGATGATGACGTGGTGGCTGATAGCCTGGCTCTTGCATTTCCATTTGCATAACCAGATTCTTTTGCTCGCCGCGAGCATCATAAGCCTGTCTAGCCTCACGCTGTAGAATGAGTGCAGCCAATCCCAGTAGCATAAAAGTAACGACAGCCATAGCAAAAGACCAGCCAAGCACATTGAATTTTGGATACATAAGCCAATCGCGACGATAGGCACATCCGCCAAAGATACACACAGCCAGAAACATAAAAAGTGACGATGCGGCTGTACCAATAAATGAGAGACGCACCAGGAGCCACTCATACTGGAGTACAGCTTTTAAAGGTAATCGTATAATGGTCAGCGAAAGAAGTGTTAATACAAAAAAGACAATGATGAAGGACATGGTAACAAAACCCTGAACGGCCATCAGCCAGCCGGGCAGCAAATATTCACGAATCACATAATATTCCTATAATAAATTATCGATATGAAAAACTATTGTATGGTATAACTTGTGATTGAGATATACTTACATGGGAGAAAATATTATGACATCCTGTAAATTGTTTAGGAAATTGATATTTTGGATATACAAAATTCTTAAAGCAATATTGCCAGAGGCCCATATTTTTGAAGCTACTATGAGTTTCCTCGTAGGACTCAATCCAATAGGGGGAGCAGAAGGACATCATTAGTACAAAGAAACTGGCAAAAGTGATTATGGCCCCAAAGACAACGCCATCTGTAATAGGAATGAGAATTAAATCGTTAATTAGGATAAATTGCCACCAAACAGTTTGTTCATCTCATCTGTGTCACTCACTTGTAGCTCGCGGATAGTCGCCCTTTTCAACGCTATTGTCAGTGGTGTCTTGCGACTGCTGTTTGTTTAATTCACGCATTCTTTCAAATTATACCACAACTTCAAAAATAATTGAATTAGTTTAGTTTACAATAAAGAAGCATAAACAAATAGAATACTAAAAAAAAACTTTGTACACACCCTAGAAGAAGTAAGGTGGGGCTGGGGCCGTAAAAACAATTCATAAGTGTGACCAGCGTTGGAAACAGGAATTTTGTAAAGTTATCGATTGGATTTCCACCACGCAGTCGAAATAAATATTTTATTTAAATCTGTAATAAGCGGTTTGAATGCTGTTTATATAAATTATTGATAGATATACATAAAATAGCATGCATTAAGTTTGATTTAGAGAACATTTTTTGTTATTGGATGAGTTATAATTTTATAATCAATTCAAACAAAAATTGAATTATACTTGTTTAAGATAAAGCGAAATAAGAAATTCACAATACATTTACTTAATTGAAGATGTAAATAGTATGTTTTAATTAAGAAACTATTAAATAAAGCAGTCACTTAACTTTTAAAAAGTGATTTAAATTATCGATAGGCAAGCAAAACTGATACTTTCAAAAGGCAAACCAAAGCTTTTTGATTGTGTCATGATTGTTGTTGCTTGAAATTGAATATTAACTGGCTATTCGGTCGATTACTACATGCATTCACACGCCCACACGCCTCCCCGATTTCCACAAGCTCAATTGCAAGCCACTACTGAGCCACCCAGCCATTGATGAGGGTGCTGTTTACGAAATCACCAACTGGCTAACAATTGGCAAATCGCAGAAACGCAGAAACAACAACTTGTTAAGTAAGTAATATTATTTAAAATTTAAAGCTTTTTGTCTTCTAACAAATTTGTGTGCTTGTGTGTGAACAATTGTGTGTATGTGTGTGTATGGATTAGAATGAGCAATAAAACGGACACTGACACAAGCGGAGCTGCATCTTCAAATCCGCGCCAACAGCTGGAGACATATCGAGTCTATGTAGTCACCTGGAATGTGGGCAGCCGTTTTCCGGAGAACATTTCGCTGCGTCAGTTGCTTGGTATTCATGATGCTGCACCAGCAGCAGGAGCTGGTCCAGTGGATAATACCCATTTACCCGATATTTATGCTTTGGGACTGCAGGAGGTAAATGCACAACCGCAGCAACAGATGCTTGGCCTCTTTAAGGAGGATCCATGGACGCATAAGGCAAAAAAGTTATTGCGACACTACAATTATGTAGCCTTCAAGACGGAGCAAATGCAGGGCCTTTTGTTGACAATGTTTATACGTCGCCAGCATGTGGAGCATTTGCAAGACATTGAGGCAGAATTTACGCGCACTGGCTTTGGTGGCATTTGGGGCAACAAGGGGGCCGTGAGTGTACGTTTCACTTTATATGGCTGTGGCCTGGCCTTTGTCGTTGCCCATTTGGCTGCGCATGACCATCAGCTGGATGAGAGAATTGAGGACTACAAGCAGATATTGGAACATCATCATTACCATGTCAAGCGGTATCGGGAGATTTATGATCATGACTATGTTTTCTGGTTTGGTGATCTCAATTTCCGCCTAGAAGGAAATGATTCCTCTTTGGAGGTGAAGGAAGCACTGCGCGATGATAAACAGCATGCGGACTTGATCCACCGGGATCAACTGTATCAGGTGCGTGAAAAGAATCAGCAGGCATTCCAGGTAATGCACGAACGCCTTCCTGACTTTCCGCCGACATTTAAATTCAAGGAGGGCACCTCCGAATATGATTTAAAGCGCCGCCCAGCATGGACGGATCGCATAATGTATGCTGTTCAGCCATCAAATCGACAGCCGGGAATGCAGCTGGCCATTGAGCAGTGCTCATATAAATCCCATCCTGTTTACAATATCAGCGATCACAAGCCGGTGACCAGTGATTTTACCATTAAGCTGTATCCCAATTGCCGGGCACCGGGTGTTACCTTCTCACCGATGACAGTGTGGCGCATTGGGGACGAGAATACCGTCGAGTACCACAAGCAGGCTGAGTTTGAGGAGGGTCCCAGCGATTGGATTGGTATTTATCCGGTGGAATATGCTAGCCTAGCAGACTATTCAGCCTATGAATATGTCAATCAGGCCGAATCGCCCAATTCCTCCGATTCGAATAATGAGCGCGAATACTTTGATAACCCAACTCCACATCGTCGGGGTCACCATCATCATAGGAATCGTCAACGTTTGCGTCGCCACATTGAAGCCAATCAACAGGAACAGGTGCGCATTGATTTTGCCGACGATGTAGATCTACGCCATGGCGAACAATATTTACTAATTTATTTCCGGAGTACGGGTGTACGGGGTGTCACAAGTCTGGCCGGGATTAGTGGCGTGTTTGTGGCTGAAAAGCGGCATGGATCCCCACATCGCACTGAGTACCATGTTGACTAGCTAGCAGAAGCCCTGGACATATTTATACTTTAGTAAATGCTTTATTTTACTTTACTTCTTTTTTATTTGCCTTATCTATTATAGCCTTTATCTTTATTATTGTGTGTGCCTTTTGTTAAGTTTGGTCGTTAAATCCCGTTCCCTACCCATTAACCATCTTTATAAATATATATATGTACATATATATTTTTTATATGATTATACAAATACACAATTATGTAAAGAAAAAAAGACTGTTAACCTTCCACCTTTGTGCATACCTTCCTCCCTCCTAACCCCAGTCTTTCCAGCACGTATGTATATATTATTTCATACAATTACGTTACGTTATTCATTTCGTTATTTTTATGGATGATGATGGTGTTCAGTGGCGCAGTATTAGAAATATTTAACCGGTTTCTTGCTCTCTCGCTTGCTCTTATTCTCGTTCTGTTTCTCGGTTAACCATTACAAACATATAGGTCAATTAGACCAAAAGCGAGAATGCCAACTATGTAAGAGAAAGCAAGCAAACATTTTTTTAAAATAATATCATGTAAATGGCTATGCCTAATTGTGTACACTTAAAGTACATATGAAAATTAGATCGTCCCTCACTGAATTGAGAACGTATCAAACACATTTAGAGCCCCTATAACAAGAAAAGCTAAGCTTAAACAGATGTTGAACAATGAAAGATACATTTTAGCATAGGAACGTTTCAATTTACATACAATTGAAAATAAAGTGGTTTGGTTAACCTTAACGTTCTATTGAGATATAATGATTCTCGTAAAATTATTTTGTGCTATCAAAAAGATTAAAATTTTAAAACAGATTAAACAGTTTAATAAGGCACAGTAGGTGAAAGAAAAGTGATCAGCATGTCGATCTAAATATTGAATTAAATATATATATTCAACACTTAAACTCAATCAATGTCAAGTTATATATACAAATGTTATACATGCTTATATATATATATATATATATAGATATAGGTATTGAATCCCTAAACAAATATTGCAAGTTGGTAGAATTTGTTTTTTTGATTAGATAAAGATTCGTAGTTTGATACCCTTAAAAAGGTATACTTATTGTTCTATTTGTTGTGTCACTTAATCAAGGTAGGAACCATCTCCAACCTCATTAAACTAGTAGGCTATATGAAAGCTATATGTATTCATTATTCGTAAAAGCCCCATCATAAATTTGGTCGATTGGGAGAAAGTTTTAGAGGTAAACATATTCATTATTGCATTTAAAAACGCGTTACCCTATATTCCATGTATGTACTGATAAAGAAAATATTGTCGGAGATGTATCTAAATTTCATATTAGAAATTTTTGATTCAATTAAATAATAGCCTCTGCAAAAGCTGAATTATCTTTAAATGTTTTAAACTAGATCCATAGTGTTATCCAGCCAAACTCAATTTATTCATATAATACCTTTACGATGAAACTAGGTTGCATAAATTGGGACAGAGAAACTTTCTAGTCAATTGAGAAAGCTGAAAAGACACGCCATATTATTTTTATGGAGACACACTTTTTTGTTTTCATTTCAATAAATTGCACAAATACATTATTTTGGTTGCATTTTTTCTTTAATCATATTAGAGTTGAGCTCCATTTCACATTTTCATTTTCGAAAAAAAAGCCTAAAAGTATGCGAAAGCATAAAAACAAAACAAAAAAAATTGTTTAAACTATTTAAAAAGAGTAGGGAATATCCCAAAAAATAGAAAGAAATTAAAAAATTTAGTTTGACTGATTGAAACTATGGGCTGACATTTCATTTCAAACTGAGTATTGTGCAATTAATGAATAAATTCAATAGGAATCAACAAAAAAAAGAAGAAAATTGTTACTTATTTGGGAGTGGGGAGAGCAGAGGAATAATCAAATTAAACAGTTGAATAGTTTAAAGTAAACTAAGATAATTGTAGAATACTAAAGATGTTGAAGCTAATTGATTCAACAACGGCCCAAGGAAGGCCGGACAGCCGATTAATATTGCCAGGTTTTTATTTTTCTCTTTTATATTCATTTAACTTGGCGAAAGGAGGTTGGTGGAACTGATTTATATTTTTCTTTTGTTTCTTAAATTTTCTTTCTGTTTATCTTGGATGTTTTATTGGGGGGACATTGGTGGTTGTGGAAAAGACCTCTATGTGGGTAATCCAAGCGTTTTGCGTACCAAACGACGTGCAATAATGTTGAACTCTTCTCTTCTTTCACGCCACATAATTGCCGCATCCACATTAGCCCCACTTTCGTCGTTTGGCTCTAAAATTAATAGAAACTCATTTAGATAATATTCATACAACAAAAAACTCATACTTCATTTACCCGCCAACATGCTAACTACACTCAAAAGAATCTTTTCGACACTTTGGACTGGACTCCAACGTTCGGCCGATAGTTCATAGCCCATGGGATCATCGCCGGGTGCGTGTAGAATTGATATGCAAACTCGTCCATCGACAAATATATTGGGGTGGAACATATCACAAGTGAATTTCATTTTTGGCGGACTCAGTGGATAATCGGGTGGAAAAACTAATCGGGCCGGAAATACGCCACCCTCAAAGCAGGTGCCCTCGGGTCCACTGCCAAAGTGCAAAGAGTAAATGTGTAATAAATAAATGAGTAAAGCGACTGGGGTGTTGGAGAAACTCACGCAATGAGCGCCTCCCATTCAAAGAAATTGTCCTCACTAATGGGTCCAGCTACAATGCCTTCGGGTGGATCAAGTGTTAACTCTGCAGGTCAATTGGTAGGACAGGTGGAAAAATAATATTAGATAAATTTATACTTTTAATAACTTCTTTACTTCAACTCAGGAATTTACGTTTATATTCCGCCATTAGGCGACGCAGCGCTGAGCCAGCCATTTGAACTCCAATTCGAACTCTTCCCTTGCCCAGGTGTCGCTTTTTATTAAGTTTAGCTCTGGCCCTTGCCCTCGCCTCGCCTCCTCGTCGTTGTCGTCCCTCGTTTTATGGCTGCGCTTACAGATTTGGATGCAGTAGTAGACACGTCGTTCGATATTGACTTTGAAATGTTTATTTATATAAAATGTGTTATTAGTGTGTGTGCAAATAATAATAATTCTATTTTCTATGACTACTATATATGTGGTAAGGTTGTCACAAAACAGTGTTGCCAGACATCCAACAAATGGACAAGACCACCTAAAGAAGTAGACCAAACATTTTATCATACTTCAATCATATGAAAATTCTGTACATATTTGAGAAATGTTTAAGTAAGTAGAGCTAGGGCTTATTGAACTCAAATATTAAATATATTTGACAAAATAGTCAGCTCTTTTATAAATCGACTTATCGATAGATAGCAATGATGTTGCACTTTATCGATAACTGGTTATTTAAAAAACAAAAATATTTCAAACATTTTGCGAATATTTGTGTCCAGTCTGTAACCACCAATAAATCTTTAAATACCACTGAGAACATTTGGTTTTATGGGACCTTCATTATAGAACGAAAATGAATGTGAACAAGCTTTTGCTTTTTTCACTTTTTCTTTTTTTTTCTATACCGAGAAATGCAAAGAAAGTTTTGCTTAGACTTCCGCTTCCTGGTCAACATAATTAAGATACTTTCGCTAGCCTGAATTGGATGCTGGATTATTCACAGGATTTGCTTTGGCGGCAACAAGGTATGGGGTGTGTATGTGGAGTATGGTGTTCGGGCTGAGGTTTGTGGGTTTGTTTGTTTTGACATTCAATACGCTCGTCGTAGGTCGTTGTTGCCTTCGCCTTCGGGTTTCTTGGTCAGAAGGAAGCGGAAGAAGCATGTATGCAAGCGTATGTATTTGTGTCTGTGTGTATTGGAGCCATGTATAAATAGCCGAGCGCCCTACAGGATTCGGTACTTGGCGAATAACGCTTCGGACGCGCAAGTCGAGGCGCCTAAAAATAGACAACAACAACGAAAAGGAAAAATAACAAATTTTATAATAATTTTTGCGCAGTAAAGCGCATTTTTTTGTTTAAATATGTCGAACATTTAAATTGACAGCAAATACTAAGATGTCGGGTTATCAAGATATCACGGCATTGGAGAAATCGGTAAATATCCGGTAGTAGAATTGAAGTGTATTTACTTATATTCCTCCAACTTCTCTCCCACAACCTTGCCCTTTGAAAGGTGGCCAATGCTGGCAGTCAGTTGTATACGATGGCCCACAAGCTGCATGCAGTGGAACGTAGCCTGGACCAGACCACAATGGAACAAATGGATGAAATGGAGGTTATGGAGTTACTCGAGTCTATGACAGAAGTAAAGAATGAATATCAAAATCTGCGCAAGGACATACAGGAGGTGCAGCAATTGCAGCGTGACGTCAGCACATCCATACGATTCCAAATGCGAAGCATGCAACAGACCTTTCAGATGCTCAAAAAGCGACTAGCCACAACCCAGGAACAGCAAAGAAAACGCCAAAGAAACGAACTAACGACGCCCCAACAGCATTAACGGAAGTTGGCAATGGAGTGGAGTAGGCAAATAGACGTGGTGGTGGTGGTGGTGAAGCCACCGCCTATTCAATTTATGAATATTCCATGATTTTTTATTGATTGGTCAGGCCTGTTATACATATTCAACCTAGTTAACTAACCCAAATCCCAGGCAGATACCGAGCTGCGGATGCGAATATCAAGAAAATCGTAAGCAATCAAATGTGTACTATAAACTAATATACCTAACTAACTGCGTAAATATTCTTATATCAGATAAAGTAACACCAAACATAAATTTTTTTATACTCTGAAACACTCTAAAATATACACTACACACAACAACATATAGTAATAGTAAAACAAATACTTTATTGCTAGCAAAATGCAAACCAAAATGTCTGATTACCATTTGAATGAGAAAACTGCACTTTTCCAATCGAAAAAAAACAAAGATTTGCCTTAATATTAAAACCATATTATACTAATTTTTGATATATACACATTTTATGACATATATACATATATTAAACATTTCTATAGACCTTTATTTTTTTTTTGTTGTGTTTTGTTATTTTATGTTTAAGTATTTGTTGTTGAATAAATTCTAATTAAGCAATTAAATTACTGAATTATTAAATGTTCGCGCTAAGTGTATCGAAATATATCGATTTGGAAGCGTGGTCGATAACACTAGTCAAAATGATTAACGCAACCCACCCAATTATATGTTGCACCAATCCTTTTTAACGAGTTCCACCAGAATTCAAAGGGCGATAAAGTTACACAAATACGCCGTAGAAATCATCGATATGCATTTATTATCGATTAACGCGTATGGTAGTTGAAGGTGCGCAAAAGCAAAAGAAAGCAAAACCGAGAATTAGTTCAGTTAACCATTGTGCGTATGTGTTTATTTGTGTGTTATTGCTTGTAGGGGACCCGCGTCTGTATTGGTATGTGTGTGCGTGGGATTAGTGACAACAATTGGAATTGATACTAAATAATTGATACAACGATTAAAAAGAAAGCAACAAGTAAAATTGCTATCTCTGTCGCACTAAGCCTTTGCCTCTTTCAGAGTGTGCGCGCTTGCGGGGTCTGTTGTATTTGTGAGTGTGTTATTTTGTTATTGTTGCCTGCTTACGTGTCCGCGTCGTCGCGTCGTTCTCTTTGACGCTAATCTGAAAGATTCGGTTTAGCAGAAGGTATATATCTACATAAAGATATGCCCGCTCTAGCTTCCACGTATATTCTTGTGATCTCAACATGCATTTGCCTTGCCGTTGCCACTCCCACGCCACCTTCAGCAGTTTCGTTAAACAGCATCAAAAGCAGCAGCGGTAACAGTGAAAATGCCCAAGTCGAATTGGTTGAGGAAACGGAGAATTTCCTCTCCAAACCGCATTATCTTAATAATGATGAAATTGGCCAACTTTTCGACCGACTTAGCAAGGATTATCCGCATTTGGTCCAAGCCTATGTCATTGGACATTCCATACAAGGTCGTCCCTTGCATGCATTGGCCTTAAATGCTCCTTCCCTACCGGAGAATGATAAAACCGGTGATCTATTACGTCCTATGGTAAAAGTGGTTGCCAATATACAAGGCGACGAGACATTAGGTCGCCAAATTGTGCTCTACATGGCGGAATATTTGGCCACCAACTATGAGATTGATGGGGAAGTGCAAAAATTGCTAAATACTACAGAGATACATTTTCTTCCCAGTTGTAATCCGGATGGCTTTGCCGTCGCCCAGGTAAGTCAATGTCAAAAGATCAAAAAATAAATTAAAAACGTAGAGAAATTTACTACGAAAAGAAAGAAGAAACATAGAAAGAAGTAGAATGAAACAGCTGCAAATACAGAAGAACCCTGCTGGGTCAACCCAACCCATTTAAAGAGAATTTACAAAAGAAAAACAAAAAGTGAATGGAAATCGAATCAAATTGTTCACACGTATACATATGTATGTATGTACATACATATATGAATATATATATGTAAATGCATATGTATATGTATGCATAGTTCAAAACTTATACACGAAATAAAAAAACCCATGAATCATAAGAAATCTTTCCTCCGTATTATAAGCAAGTTAAACCGGCTAGCTGCACCAGCACCTTTGTGTGCTCTTTCTTTGCTCCCTCTCTCTTTCTCTATCATTCCTTGTTAACTGTTTTCTCTCTTTTCGTGGGCCCCTCAAAGAGGCAAAAACTTACTATTTGTGTCTCTTTGAAACGTAAAAAAAATTTTAATAAGTATTTCTAGATAATAGCAAAATTAGAATATTATCAAACCATTTCTCCCTATAAAATTAAATGACAACCAAATCGATCAAACGATTTTCAAGGTTATTTATAACGTTTTTGTTCCTGGGGTGGTTCTAGGAGATAACTTTAATAAGAAAGGGTTTTTGCAATGATAAGAAATTTTTCTCGATAACTATTGTGGGTCTGTATTATTATTTATTTTATATGTAATTGGTATCAGAATAACACGCTAAGACCTAAAAAATGGTCATCATATTTCTTATAATACAAAAAATCGGATCAAATTTGAAACCGAAGTGACAAACAGAGTTACCATAGCTTTTTGGATTTATTTGCTCTAGTTTTACTCTCTAACCATTATATGAAGAGGTATATTAATGTTGGCAAGTGTATTTACATATGTAACAAGAAGAAGAGAACATTAAATTGATTCAGGGTATCTACAAGTCGACGCAACAATATGCTTCTGGGTATTTTTCTTATTTCTCTCAAACACTTTTGGGTCACGGCTGAGTGGCTAATTAGCATCTGGTATAAAGTAATTTAATCTGCGACTCTCTTGGAAAGTCATTGCAATTGTCGGCTTATGGATAGACTGCAGTAGGTACATACAAACATACATATACATATGTACATATATGTACATACATATGTATAGATATATAAACAAAGTTGTGCTTAAATAGATATTCCGACATATATTTCAATAAATGCTATTGACTTCATTCCACGTGCCGGTGAATTGTGCGCAAGTGTTTTTCCACCAACAAAATTTAAACCAAATAAACATATTAATGCATTTTACTATATACAAACATATAGTATATAGTATTATACCTTAATGGGTATATACAACATATATTTTTACATGTTTAATTACAATGCAATTTTAGACATTCTTGAAAACCATAATAAACTGAATTCAAGTCATCTATCTGGATCAAGGCAAACTAGTCCTTTAGTTTACCGAAATCAGATCAAACGATCATTTGATATAGTTCCCAAAAGAACAATCAATCGAGTATAGCAATATCAATAAAAAAAAATAATCGTATTAATATAATATATTATACCAAATTTGTTTGTTAAGCAGACTTTTATTATTTTACATCTTTTTTTATTAGTTGTTTTGTTTTTTTTTTTCAACAAGGTTTCTTATGCTTTCTTACATAAATATCTACCACATGAAATATAAGTATGTATAGTGTGATCCTAAACAAAGATTAAAAATATATTGTGCAAATTTTTAGAAAGTTTCGCTAGCTGCAATTTTCTTTCTTTCTATTTTGCTTTTATTTTGTTGAATATCAAACAAAAGTTTATTAACGGTTTCCATTTGGCTGCATAACTAACTAATACATAACATAAAAGATCTTTGGTAATGACATAATATAAACTATTTAAGTTTGTGTAATTTGTTGTACTTAACATTAGCTACAATTTCCCAATCTTAGGTAAACTTTGACAGTGTATTTAAAAATAAATTAGTGACGCGCTGTAAAACTCTAAACACCAAAAAAAATATTTCTAAATTCTTGACGAAGTTTGTATACCTTTGCAGTTCTGAGCATTATTTCAGTTACCCCAACTTTGAATGTTAAACACTCTATGAATCTATTATTAATTCTCTATTAAATGCCGCGTAGAGGAGGAATCTTAACTAAACAATTTAGTTACGGGAACAAAAACTAACTTATAATTTATCATTTCTATGGTGTCTATGTCATATAGTAATCAGATCCGACGAATTTTTAAACTAGATATATCCGCATGGATGAAAAGCCGAGAATATACACCGAGTTTAATCCATATATAATAAAAACTGCCATCTAAAAGACGCAAAGAATTAGACAGGCGGCCGGAAAGGCAGACATGGATAGATTTTATTCGGCTTTTGATGTTAATCAAAAATATGGATAACTTATGGAATCGGGAACACTTTCTTCTCAAAGTTACAAATAGATGTCAAATGTTAAGAACAAATAGTTACAAATAAATGTCCAATTTAAAGAAAGTTCTTTTTAATAACGTAAAACTACTTCTGTACCAGCTGTTTATATGTAGCTAGATCTCCATCTTAGTCGTATTCACATATTTGTTTATATATATACATATATGTATTTGTTTTTACACATTATTGTGGCATATTTATATGTATGTATGTATGTATGTACGTACACCTCTATATTTGTAATGCTGATAAAAACTAATACAACTTTGACATACAAATAGCAATCTCTTTAAATTATGTGTGATAAGCAGTTGAGTTCAGACAGTTATATGGCCTCTTTTTGTCATAAATTTTAGAAGCAAGTAAAACTCACTTTTTTTTGTTTTTGTGTCGGTTTTAGTATTTAAGTTTGACAACAAACTGACGTCACTTTCTGTGTTGCAATTGCAGAAACAAAACAAACGGGTGCAATTATCTTTTAAAGAAACCGGTTATATACGCTTACAACCGCAAAGGATGCCGATATTTACACTTTGTTTCGGTTTACATATTCTCTTGTCTGTTTTTTTTTTTCTTTTTCTGCAATCGAAAGACACTTTGTATGCAACCGGTTTTGTGACGTGTAAATTGTGCGGTTATATGATTTATGGAAAGGGGGATGTCGGAGTGGGAGTGACTAGTAAAGTGTAGTAACTTTACTTATTTTCGTCGTTCAACGATTGAGTGTTGTTTTATTTTACTTTAAGCTATATGTCAACTTTACACTATTTCTTAGTTACTTTAATTAAATATACATATATACACACACCACACATGCGTGTACTTATCACCATAGTGATTGTGCGAGTGCATGAAATGATTTGATGATGATCCCTTGACCTAAGACAATTCAAAGTAACTAAAGTTTAAACGGCAGTTGCTTCGATGAAATTCAACTTAGATAAAGAAACATTATGATTTAAGGCAAAGGCACGTATGCCACCACGAGGCACGCAGAGAAATTTCATTTCGCTTCTCGACTCGAGGGAATTTCCCATACGGTACTCATAGAATATTAAAACTGGTGACCCCGATGCCACAGTTAATACAATATTTGTTATTAATGCAAAAATAAAAAGCAAAAATTAATATACTTATCAATTAAATCGTTTAGAATTATTTTCGTTTTCATTGAATAATTTGAAGTATAAAAAAAAAAAACAAAATATTATTAGTATTATACATACATATGTACATAGATGGAAAGTGAACTTTGAGACACCATACATAAAGAAAATCTGGTGGAAAATGGAAATATTCAGAGTCAAAGTACAATCTGCACGAAATTAACAACTTTACTGAACATAAATCTAGCACATGGGATTTAAAAATAACATCAATTAAAGAAAACTTAAATCCAATAATCGATTTTGAGATCTACTACGGAATACTTTAACTTGTTCTGGAAAGGATCGTTACCAAAATTCCTATCAGACTCATTGGAAATGGATCCTAGAACCTGAAGAAGAAGAAATGCATAAAGAAATTTTAAGGTACCATTTGACAGTTATAACGGGATAAAATTAACAAAAAATGAACACGATTCAAGCAAAAAGAATTTGGTGTATTTTCTCCTTCATTCTCAAGCATAGCTTGAATTATTTAGATGAAAATAAATTTTGATAATATAATTCATAAATAAGGGAACTCTGCGATAAAGAGTAAAAAAAAAAAAAATCACGAAAAATCGACAGTGTTAATCTTTGTTGCAATTTACGCTGTGGTTGGACTATGGTAAGGGAGAAATGTGCGGTTTATTTGCTGATAAGCAGACCCCAAACAGCCAATCATTGATATAAGAGTCAGAGGGTAAATATTCTATAAGTATATATGTACATACATACATATACATACATATGTATGTATGCATGTTGAATTGTGTGGGTGATTAACCCACGCAGGCTCACAAGATTACTTATGGACATACATACATACAATGAGCATGTATGTAAGTATGTATGTTATCAAAATATGCGTATGATGCCAATGACAACAGAGAAAAGAAGTAACGTTGCTATGACGCCAATGCGACGTCATTATTGATTTTTTCTTTCTGTTTGCTAAAAATATCCTTTTCGGCTGACGTACTTTTGTGGATTTGAATGAATTCTATGTGTGTATGTATGTTTATCTCTATATATGTATGTATGTATGTACATATAAATACATCGCCAGGTCTCTCTTTCTCTCTGTCTTGTTTACTTGCGCAGGCGCTTTGCACGCATCACATCTGGCAATGCCGCAACACTGAGCAGCGGCAACAACGCCAAATCCAAATGTACAAAAAAACTAAAATAATAACAACTATTAATTTCTGTTAAAAAAAAATAAAAGAAGAAAGAAAAACATAAAAAAAGAACCGTCAACAATCAGCCAACCAACGTGTTGACTGGTAATGCGGGGGAGGGCGGCGATCGGCGGGCATCGTTTGGCATTCTCTGCCGTGTAATTTCCCTACAATTAGCGCGCGCTTTGTGTGACTCTCAGCGCACCAACTTTAGCGACAGCATAAGCAACAGCGACGTCAGCAGCGACAGCAACAGCGGGCACGGGCTTAAGGCCAATCAACGCAGCAAATTTTCAAACAGTACATTTTTCGAAGCTGAGCTGCACCAACCATACGACCACGACAAAACGGACGACGACGACGGCACCGACAACAACAAGACGTCATAGACGACGAGCACCACAAATCCAACACGCCGCTTGGTGTGGCGTGTGCTGGAAGGAGAGCAGATCCAAAAACGAAAAAAAAAAAAAATAAAAACGATAAATAAACAGAAAAGACGACAACAAAAAGCCACAACAAAAATAAGAAATTAACAATAAGAACGAAACGTCGAAATAACAGAAGAAATATTGTATCTAGAGCGGAGCGGGATCATTCAATTTGCACGCCAGTGATAACCAACAGACGTATCAATTGAGGTCAATGATGATGCTGATAATAATGATGATGAAGATGAAAATGTCATTAATGTTGTGGCTTATGCTAATAATCTCATCCAGCAATTCCTATATTATCAAGGAGGATGAGAGCTTTTTACAGAATCCTCATTATACCAGCCAACAGGAGTTGGAGGATTTATTTGCTGGCCTAGAGAAAGCATATCCAGAGCAGGCCCGTGTCCATAGTCTGGGACGTTCGCTTGAGGGAAGAAATTTACTAGCATTACAAATATCAAGGCATACCCGGCAACGCAATTTACTCACTCCGCCGGTCAAATATATTGCCAATATGCATGGAGATGAAACCGTTGGACGACAGCTGCTTGTATATTTGGCACAATATTTGCTGGGAAATTACGAGACTAGTCTGGAGATTGGGCAACTGGTGAATAGCACTGATATCTATCTGATGCCCACTATGAATCCCGATGGTTATGCCCTTTCCAAGGTATGTCACCCGCACATAGAAAGAGAGTGAGAGTGAAAGAGAGGTGAAGATGTCACCTGTTTGTGTTGGCTCTCGCTGATGTTTTTTTTGTTTTCATTTAACTTTTTTTTTTGTTCGTTTTATGCTGGGAAAATCAATAAGTGTAAAATTGTTATGTAGTGTGTGGGTGGGTGGTGTAGAGAGATGGAGTTGAAACGGTCGGTAAAATTATACGCCGCAACCCCTTCCACCCTCATCTATGTATTTTTGCCACGCCCCAAAGAGTAATGTTGACATATTGCAGACTATCATTATCTTTAAAAACAAAAAAAAATGGAATGGTTGAGTGATTGTTTTAACTGATGCACATATATATATATATACATACATACATACGTACATATGTATGTATGTCTATATCGGTTAACACCTATGTGTCCATATGTTGGTAGAAAAAACAAAAAACCACATGGAATAATATAAAAGAAGCATCTAGATTTTTATTACACTTTGAATCTATATCTTTGTTTCACTAATTAGTCATGAAAAACTATATCTTTCCGATTGGACATATGGTTAATAATTTTTGTCGACTTATTGTTGAGAAAACTATATACTTAATTGTAGTATTAAACGTATAAATAATTATAGTTTTCAGAGAAAGTGGATAAATCAAGTGTTTGGCATGATTTTAATTAACTTATTATTACTGGTTTGGGATAACTTCATAGATTTTTTTTTTGTTAATATTTGTATTATAGTTATGGATATATAGAAGTGTTTCTCCAATTTTTTCTCTCCATGCACATTGGATCTCCTCTAGAATTGAGAGCGTTTTTTTGTAGCGTGACTGATCATTGTTTTGATGTGAACTTATTTTATAATTTTAATTATATAATTTGTTTATTGCACAATTGCTTTAAAAAGGAAGAGAGAGAGAGGAGGGACAGGGGGGAGTTCATGTGCGTTCATTCGATTTATTGAACATTTTTGAGATAAAGTTAAAAAAGTAGAACTCAAGTTTAATTGATTGACATGCTCCAGTTTAAACTTGATTATGCCAACAAATAGAAGATATATATAGACATATATGCAGACGACATACATATATTTTTATAAACAAATTGGAATTGATTATGTCCTAACATTATCCAATATAATCCCTATCTACTTCCCTCTTGTAATCACACCATACCTGACTGACATTTAAAATAGGAAAATAAACAGAGACAACTCTCACTTGGTATTTTCTGATGGTGAGCAAAGATATGAAAAAGGGTGAAGGTGTGGTGGAGGTGGAGTGACAAGTTTTGAATGTCAATTGGGTTGAGTGAAACCTTGTTGTCATTAATATTATTGCTGCTCAGTAACTGATATCTGACATAATCCCTCCCACTCCATATGGTATTTTCTCTCTTTGACTCTTTGTTTCTTTTATATTCAATTTTTTTTTTTTTTTTTTTTTGCAGGAGGGTCATTGCGAATCTTTGCCCAACTATTTGGGACGTGGTAATGCTGCCGGTGTTGATTTAAATCGTGATTTTCCGGATCGTTTAAGACAACAACATTTCCATCAATTGCATGCCCAAAGCCGTCAACCAGAAACAGCTGCTCTGGCTGAATGGATAGTGAGCAAGCCATTTGTATTATCGGCCAATTATCATGGCGGAGCCGTAGTTGCTAGTTATCCCTACGATAATTCCATGTAGGTGATTAATACTAATAACCATTTATATGATATTGATGACTCCATTTATATTCATAGAGCTCATAATGAATGCTGTGAGGAGAGTTTGACGCCAGATGATCGTGTCTTTAAGCAGCTGGCGCACACATATTCCGATAATCATCCAATAATGCGTAGAGGCAACAATTGCAATGATACCTTCAATGGTGGCATCACAAACGGTGCCAATTGGTATGAGCTATCTGGTGGCATGCAAGATTTCAATTATGCCTTTACCAATTGCTTTGAATTGACCATTGAGTTGTCCTGTTGCAAATATCCAGTGGCAAGCACATTGCCAACAGAATGGCAACGGAATAAACGTCCATTGCTAGAGCTTCTCAAACAGGCTCACATTGGTATTAAGGGTCTGGTGCAGGATGGTAATGGTTATCCCATAGCTGATGCTAGCATTATAGTATCCGGATTAGAGGATAAAACGATAACCACATCGAAACGTGGTGAATACTGGCGATTGTTAACACCTGGAATATATAGTGTCTATGCAGCAGCATTTGGGTAAGCATTGGCAAACAATCAAATAGCGAATGATTATTAATAAATTGTGATTAAAACGATTTGAGATTAATTGCATATTTTACCCCTTTTTTGTTTTTAATTGCAGATATCAATCGAGTCCTCCACAGGAGATTCGTGTGACCAATAATAATGCAGAGGCTTTGCGTATCGATTTCAGTCTGTTGCCACTTGAGACGAAATATGATGGTATTAGCAGTTTATACAGTCCATATTTCTTTAGACATTAGATGATCCCAAAAACTACATATGATGATGATAATGAATGATGAAAATCGAATGATGATTTATGTTAATGATAATGATGATTATGAAAATGACACTGCACCACTGCATACTGCATCTTTTAGCTGGCACTATACATAACTCTCCTCTATACACATTTGTTTGCCCCTTAACCCCTTAGCTAAAAAAAAAACTTTCCATATACTTTCTCGCATAATCCTCACGTGCTCTTTATACAAACACACACACACGCACAATCATTTAACATCTGGAAAAGCCTATTAGAAAAATTTTAATAATAATGATTTTAGGGTTGTCCTATTTGATTTTGCGAATTTCCCATTTCCATTTCCCATTCTTACTCTTTCTTTCTCATGCATCTACTGCCATGGCAAACTAAAAAAGATAAAAAATAATGATGTATTTACATTTGAACAAATGTAAAATTTATTTTTTGATTTAAGAACTTGATTTTTGATTAATATTTGTATTATTTGTACATACATGAAACGATTTTACCCACTTGAGAGGCATCGAATGTCTTCTATAATACAACTAACCCGCCACGCCCCCTTTCCTAGTACTCTCTCTCTATCTTTCTCTGTCTCTCTCTCTCTCTCACTCTCTGTTTTTCCTCTTCCACACTTCTTCTTCTTCTACATACGTGCATACATATATAAAAAATATATATAGAAGATTATATGAGAAGAAAAGAAGTCAAGTTGAAAAACTATGTGTAAAAAAAAAAGAAAACCGAACAAAAACTATGCGCAAATTTATAATATACATAAAAATATGAACAAAATATATTTAACTATATATTGAGATAAATAATATATATATACATATGTATGTATGTATATAAAAAGATTTATGGTTAATCCTAACAATGCAATTAACAACAAATTGTTAAACATTTTTTTCTTCACTCGATATATATATATCTATACATAAACATATAAAATCTGCGTGTGAAATTGAATTTTATTGGAATAGTTAACAAAAGTCAAAACAATATTAAGAACTCAACTAAAAAATGATAGGATGAACAAATAATAAAATGATTTGATTTTTTGATCTTTTATATAGTATATAAACTAATCCCATTTCAACTTCCGCTTAATGCTTTTCTTTTTGCTGATTTCAATTGATTTTTGTCAAGTAAAACCATAAGGAAAGAGTTATCCCTAATATATTAAACATATATAAATATATATATATATATATATATATATATATATATATATATATATATATATATAAATATATATTTATATATTGAAATGAAATAAGTACCTTAATTATGCAACATTTTTCTGGGAATTGTGCCAAACAAAAGCGACAAAGCCCAAAATGGGTTATATAGAATGAAATTGTTTTTGGTAGATTGTACGGTTTAAGATTTTTTAACAATTTTTGCAATTGTGTTTTTTTTAATTCAAATATATATATATATACATACATATACGCACACATACATATGCATTATATATATCAAATAAATGTTGAAAATTGCAACCAAAACAAAACACAAACGAAACCGAGAAAATAAAGCTAATAAAATGCACTTTGCTTTACATTTCCCTCTCAGTCTCAGATTGATTTTGGCATGAAAAAGCGATAATGAAAAATCAAAATATATATATATATATATATGTATATATATTTAGTAGCAAAATATTGATAAAATATTTATCGGCCTGCATCTGTTGCTTGGTAATCTAAATTTCACGGCTTTATCTATTTCATATTATTTTTAATTATTTTATTTCATTTGGGATTTAATCACAAATTGGAATTTGGTTGCATTATCTATCTATCATCTTTGCTCTATGCTTTTCATCATTCTTTATCATCCATTGTGATTTTTATCATCATCATTGTTCAATTTTTTTTGTTTTACATCTTTTTCATTGTCTATCTCTTCGATCCTTAGGCAATTTTCATAAAGTGAAAGTGGAACGTGCTGAACCCGCCGATGAGAGAAAGGAGAAATTTGATGGCTTTCTCACTCCAACTACATTCGAGCATCACAATTTTACGGCCATGGAGAGGTAAATGTTAATAAAAATTTTTAGTATTGGATCATTTCTATATAATGCATATTATAATCGTCCCTCCCTATATCCTATATCTTCAGCTTTTTAAGAAACATTACGGCTAGTTATCCATCTATTACAAGACTCTATAGCATAGGCAAGAGTGTCCAGGGACGAGATTTGTGGGTTCTAGAGATATTTGCTACAGCAGGATCGCATGTTCCCGGTGTTCCCGAATTTAAATATGTGGCCAATATGCATGGTAACGAGGTGGTGGGTAAAGAGATGCTCCTACTTCTTACCAAATATATGGTGGAACGTTTTGGCAATGATGAGCGCATCACCCGCCTTGTCAATGGCACACGAATGCATTTTCTCTACAGCATGAATCCCGATGGCTATGAAATGGCCCACGAAGGGGATCGGATTGGCATGTCGGGTCGTGCCAATGCCAATGGTTATGATTTAAATCGTAATTTCCCAGATCAATATGGGACCGATAACTTTAATAATATCACTCAACCTGAAGTGGAGGCCGTCATGAATTGGACATTATCACTGCCATTTGTTCTATCGGCCAATCTGCATGGCGGTTCGCTTGTGGCCAATTATCCATACGATGATAATGAAAATGATTTTAATGATCCCTATTCTCGTCGTCGAGATTCCACAGTCAATGGCCGTAAATTGAATCCCACTGAAGATAATGCTTTGTTCCGTCATTTGGCTTTGATTTACTCTCGCTCCCATCCCACTATGCATCTGGGCAAACCTTGCGAACTATATAAGAAAGAGGTCTTTGAGAATGGCATCACCAATGGTGCCCAATGGTATAGTGTGACTGGCGGTATGCAGGATTGGAATTATGTACGTGCTGGTTGCTTTGAATTAACCATTGAAATGGGCTGTGACAAGTTCCCAAAATCAGATGAATTGCCCGATTATTGGCGGGATCATCGTGAAGCACTATTGCAGTATATAGAGCAGGCGAATCATGGTGTCCATGGTTTTGTGCGCAGCTCAATTGGTACACCAATAGCAGGAGCTGTAGTAAGGTTAGATGGAGCAAATCATTCGATTTATAGTGCTACCTTCGGTGACTATTGGAAATTGGCATTACCCGGTCAACATAATGTCACTGTAATGGCTGATGATTTTGCCCCATTACGTGTCGAGGTGGAAATACCCGATGCCGAACCATTTGGTATGCGTCTAGATGTTACATTAATGCGTGATGATCCCCAACATTGGTCATCGGCAAATGATTTCCGTATCATTGAGAATGTGGTCAATACAAGATATCACACAAATGCTGAACTAAATGAACGATTGGCCGAACTTGAGAATCAAAATGGTCAAATAGCCACCTTTAACTATGGGGACAATGAATTTAGTCGTTATTTTAACTACCTCAAGCTGACCTCCGATGTAAGTTAGCCACCTTATCAAAAGGATAACAATAAGTTATATATATTTTTTATTTTTCGTTTAGATTGGAGAGCCCGAGGAGCACAAATTCAAGCTTTTGGTGATTAGTTCTCTATTTGATACAGCAGCACCCTTGGGCAGGGAAATCGTATTGAATCTTATTCGCCATCTGGTTGAAGGCTATAAATTAAAGGATGCCTCCATTACTGAATTGCTAAAACATAGCATTATATATTTCTTGCCGCAAACGGGAAAATTTGTTCAAGTTTTCGATATGTACAATGCAAAGTAAGAGATGAAATTATTTAATAATTATTTCTGCAACATTCTTAATCCATATAATATTGTGTTTCTAGTAACTCCATTTGTGATCCTATACTGCCCGATGAGCTGGCTGAACGCATATCAAATCCTGAAACTGAACCAGCTCGCGATTTGTTACTTCAATTTTTGCACAGTGAACGTTTTGATATGATGCTGACTTTCAGTGGTGGCAGCTCCGATTTAAGTTATCCCAAGGGTGAACCCATATTGGAGAAATTCGCACATGGAATTCAACGGACCGAATTTAATTATTCACCATTGCAGTGCCCTGGTTCAGCCAGTAGACAATCGCATGGTGATATCACTGAGAGATTATCAAATCTATTTTACAAGCTATATAATATACCCATGTTTACCCTTGGCTTGTCCTGCTGTCGCTTGCCCCCGCATCATGAGATTGCCTCAGTGTGGCGAACGAATATTGAGAAAATTAAAAATTTTTTCGCTCTTACACAGACTGGAGTGAACGGATTTGTACAGAACGATAAGGGTCAACCGTTGCGGGAGGCCTTTGTTCGTCTAATTGAGCATCCAAAGGTCTACAATGTAACAAAGAATGCCGCAAGATTCCAACTGATATTGCCCAAAGGTCTATATGGTATCGAAATCAGTGCTCCCAATTATGAGTCAAAGGTAATCAAGGCTGAAGTGGAGCAGGGACAACAGATTGATTTGGGTGTCATTCACCTGCATGCCTATACATTGATTCGTGGCGAGGTTACTGAAATTCAGGGCAAGGATAAAAATAATGGAGCAACAACCAGCATATCGGGTCTCGTTTTAGATATTGACAATCATAGCATACGTAATGCAAAAATTTCTGTCATATTGCCGGCCGGTTTGACACATTTGCGCAATTTTACCAATAGCCTGGGCGAATATCGTCTATCAGCCGTCCCATTGGGCACCATAACGCTCAAGGTGGAGGCTCCCCGACATTTTGAGGCCACACGCGTCGTTCATCTAGTTGAAGCAGGTTTGCCTACCGAAAATGTCATCTTCCATCTAAAATACAATGAGCATGTCTTCGGTTTGCCCAGATTCCTGTTCATAATTATGGCCAGTGTATTAATTATTGTCGGTGTTGTAATCTGTGTGCTATGCGCCCAATTTTGGTTCTATAGACGACATCGTGGCAATAAGCCATATTACAATTTCTCATTGCTCCCACAAAAGGGTAAAGAGCAATTCGAACTGGATGATGATGCGGGAGATGATGGTGAAACGGAACTATTTCGATCTCCCATTAAACGTAAGTTATCTTTCCATCCAATATAGATATAAATTATTATTTCTATATTTCTGTGACAGGCGGCATGACCATTCAGCCATATTTTGATGAAGATCAATTGGAGCATATTTTGCATACAGATGAAGAGGACGATGATGGGGACCATATGCAACCCGAATTAGATGTGGCCGATGAGAGTGGCGATGAGATTGTTATGCTGCACAATCATGGCAATCGGGGAAGGCATTAGACAAAGATAATCATAATTATTATTAGACAGATGACGATGATGATTAGACATCACCAATTCATCACTTGCTCCAACCGTAACCGTAACAACAACACAACATAACTGTGATTCAAACGTTTTTAAAAAAAATGAGAAGAAAATAGGAAAACAATATGAAAAACACAACCCACTTTTAATTTATATTAATCTAAATTAATTAAGGGACAGGCATTTCCAATTGATTGTTAAATTTGCAATCTTCCATTACTGAAAATCAATTGTTAAGCTTACCCATTAATATAGCAATTACTATATATATATATACAGATATATATTTAATATGTATAAATTGGATTGTTTACAATTTTAAATCCCCCTATCAATTCCATTCCATTTTTTAAAACTAAAGTTTATTGTGATTCATTCGATCATTCCTATGATAGATATATAAATATATGTGTTTGAAAATTGTAAATTAACAAATTACAGATAGTTAACATTTTAAATATTTTTCCCATTTAGGATTTGAAATTGAAAGCAATCCTCAAAATTATTAGACTATTTGCTATTATTTTTTTTTTGTTTTTTGAATCCTGCTATTTTTTTTTTGTTTTTGCCTTATAATATTAATTTTTATTTTGTTTGTGGCTTATAGTATATATTTATGTACTCATAAAATCGATGGCGTCTTTAAGATTTATATAGAGATATTTAGCGTTGTGGCTTCAGTTATTATTTCTGGTGAATCTCTAGCGAAACACAATAACCAAATGCATAATAACTACCGATTTTATATACCCAAATAATCTGTACCCTCTGATAATTTTACAATTATAGTAAAGTACAATTAAGACTGAGCCTTGCAACCAAACATAATCGATAAAAAGAGAGAAAAAGAAACAAAAATTGTGTCCTGTATGTACTTACATAGTGGGGAAAAACAAAAAAAAAAAAAATCAAACTCCAAAGCAATAATTCAAAAAAGGTAGAATGCACTAAACTATATACACCATACATTCCATATTGATCAAGCCTTACGTCTGTCCATATTCTCTTTATAATAATGAGCTGATTTTTGGCTTAATATCATTTGGAAGCTTGATAAACAGTTAACAACTTGAACTTTTCTATCTTTGTTTTGCAAAATATATATGTATACATGTTTGGCTATAGCACTGCACGATATATATATATAAAAACACACACACATATAAAAATCTGTATCTCCATAAAGAGCAACCTATATGACATTAGAAAAAAAAAGGTTGAACAAGAAAATAAATCAGTGGTATAGTATTTATTTATATATACTTACATCTTACAATCTGAGGGAGTTCTTTAGCTCACGTGATCAAGTTTGTGTCGGAGCTATAGAATATAAATCTGTTTATACATATAAATTATATATACATACATATAGTGTGAAATACCAATAAACATTTTACTTATAATCTAAATAAATGAATGTACTTTTTTTTTTTTACTAAAACAAAAATTGAGCTTTTGTGAACAATCATTCGCAGGGGGTCAGATAAGTTTACTTTTGCTGAAATTGAATTATTAAATTGTAAACTTTTTCCAATTCTGAGAATTTTAATCAGTTGTTGCCATGGAACTTATGATACGATATTGAATTAAGCTAAAGATTGAACTCTTTTCTTAGAGCATTAGATTCGCCGTGTGATTCATTATTTAAAATATAAATACACAGTTATAGCCGAAATCAAGTTCAATTTAATTCACGAAGATCAAGTTAATTGTTATACTTGTTTCTTAGCATATATACACGCGTATATGTATATGCACAGACTAATGGTCATCGTCAGAGCCAGGATCAAGGTTATCTGTGGAGTGAACGCTCAAGCTTATCATCATCAAGTCCGAATCCAAATCTGTCAACAGAAATACGCAACAACTACAACTATGTAGCATGGTTGAGAGAGCATTGGGAAAGGCACTCTGATGATGATGATGATGATGGAAACAAAATCCGAAGGTCGTCATCGTCGTTGTGACTGTCAACACTCTGTTATCAGAATCCGAGGCCCCCGGAGATGATGATAGTTGTCAAACGGAGCGCAAAGAGCCGATCACATTGCTGTCAGTTCAGTTTTAGCACAGAGTGGAAAGAAAGTCTACACCGGCATCAAAAAATAAAAACACAAAATTATGTTGTGGACACGTAAACTAGCCACAAGATGCATTCGAGATGTCCATAGATTCAGATACAGCACAATTACCACTTCCAATCCCAGTCTCAATTCAACTGTCTTTCAAGAGCCTGAGCACAGTCTGGGTATCATTGGGGTGCCCTTTGCCAAAGGTCAATCGAAACAGGGAGTTGAATTGGCTCCAGATTTGCTCCGTCAAAGCAATCTACGACAGGTGCTTCAGACCAGTCATGGTTAGTTGTAGAATATTTCGGTGTAGGCACGGATTATTACAAAAAAAAAATCAAAATATTATTTTGTGCAAAAATACTTACGTGACATCAGAAATTAACAAGCTACATATGTATGTTAAAAAAAGTTTTCAATCTGAAAACAATTTAAATAAAAATGGAAATCTTACTTTTAAATTTCGATAAACAAAAATGTTTATATTAAAATAATATCTTAATAATATAGTGTTTTATAATTATTCGGATAAAGTACAAAGTAAATGTTGTTGCAGAACGGATAAATATCGTTAATATTGTTATACAAAATTTGTTTCTAAAATTTTGAACCTATATTGGAAATTACTTTAACTTAACTATTCTCTGCAGGTCCGCCCTTGGTGATAGAAAATTAAAACACAAAATTTATATATTCATATTTAATGTGGTAAATATTTATTTTCTTCTTTTTTTTCTTTGGAATTATTTTTGTTGTGACAAGATCGCTTGGTAATCAGAGATTATGGCAACCTGCAATATGCCGTCGATGAGAATCTGCTGCAGCAACAGCGTGTCCATTACCATCACATACGGAACTATGCGGATTTTATGGCCTGCAATCGGGCACTGATTGGCCAGGTGAAAGTGATGCTCCAACAGAATTCACAATTTTTGGCCATTGGCGGCGATCATGCCATTGGTTTTGGTGAGTAAACATAAATATGAAATAAATTGCACTACAAAATTAATCAATTAAATAATCAATTTTAATCTGTTTATATCCTTGGCACAGGATCTGTGGCTGGTCATCTGCAGCATACGCCGAATTTATCATTGGTATGGATTGATGCCCATGCGGATATTAATCTGCATAACACCTCACAGTCGGGCAATATACATGGAATGCCAGTTTCATTTCTGCTGGAACAGTTGCGCTCAACATGGCAGCATGCGGATCTCGATGAGATTGCCCCAAACTGGTGAGTACATCTTCTCTTCATCATTTCTCTCTCTCCCTCTTTCTCTCTCTCTCTCTCTCTCTCCCTCTCGTTCTCGTTCTCTCTGTCTGTCTCTGTGGCTATTTGAATACTTTATTGCACGGTTCAAACTGGGCTCACAGCTTATTGGCTAAAAACATTAACACTTAAGGCTTATTTCTCTAGATCATATCACAGTTGGATTTTTGAATCTTAATCAACTAAATTTCATTTTCATCTTAATTGTTTTCGATTCATTTGGATTTTGATTTGTTTTTGTTCATTTCGTTGTTTCCTTTTTATATTTTTCTTTTTTGTTTTTTTTTTTTTTGGTTTTTTCTTGTTTCGCTTTTACTTGTTCTTTGAGCATAGTTTTAGTCTCAGTCTTTGATTTTATTTTATTTTTTCAACGTTTTTGTTTTTAAATTTATTCGTTGTTGTCTTTAGTTTTTTTTTTCTTTTTGGTTTTTGTATATATACAATTTTTGAAAGATTTAAAGAAATTGAAATTAAAGTCATATTTTGTTCTTGAAACAAAGAAGATAATTGAAACGGAAAAAATGAAACTCAATGCGAGTTGAAGAAGATAATATTTCAAATGAAATTAGCCATTTAAATACAAATATATGTATATATATACACATATTTATTTATAAAAATTTATGTATAGAATGCTATGCTACAATACAAATTATATATTCACCGATATTATTCACTGACTTTCATTCAACTAAAGAGCGAAAGAAAAAACGGAAAATTAGCTTTCTATGGCATACTTTTTGGCATTGTTACAACTAGCAAAAAAATCCTTTTCTAATACAAAAAAAAAAAATACGAATCCCCTCTACAATAAAAATACTTATTTGAGTGCCTTGTATACCCTTTTTTTTTTGTTTTGTTTTTGCTTCTTTCTTAATTTTTTGTTGTTTGGTGCTGGTTTTTTTTATTGTTTTTTTTTTGTTGGTGGTTCTGGTGGTGCTACAAAACAAATCAAATCAAATCGATATCGAAAACTCAAAATGTCTAGCTTAAACGTATGCATGTAGTTGTATTAGTAGGTTGATTGCATATAAAGATACGATATTTATATGTATAATAAAATAAGTCCCTGTCTTAGATATTCGAATCTAATATGTGATTCCTGTTTACCCTGTCATGTTTCACAATAATGCTAGTTTACAAAAAACTGGAAATTAAACACAGCATGAAACATATATATGTATAAGTATATAATAATGAAGAAAAAAAAAACAAAAATATTAACTCAATGACAACAAAAGAAAAAAAACTGAGACAAGTTTGAGGTCACAATATGAGAAAGGAGAGAGAATTAATCAAACGAAATTATATACAATATACAGTACATAAGGAAGATACAATATATATATATGTATATATATGTATATGTATATACATATATATGTATATGTATATACATATATATATATATGTATGTATAATAGTGGAATACAATTAAAACTAAATTAAAACAAAAATAGAATCTCTTCAATAACAGAAAGTGAACAAAAAATTTGGGGTAAAAGCCTTACAAAATTTTGTGTATAGCTTAATTTTTAATAATGTTTTGTGTTGGTATCTAGTTTTGATCTATCCTTGTTTCTAATAGAAGGAAGCAACTTGAAACCCATTATAGTTAGCATTTTTAAACTTAATTGTTAGTCAGAAGTCAGTTTAGATGCTGTGAGCCAATCATAAAAAGAATCCTAATTTTTTTAAATCGTACCGAAACTGAAGAATGTTTTAGGAATAATAATAATATTGAATCGATGGATAAATAAACAAACAGAAGGCTGTCATAAAATTAAAATTTAATTTAAATTTAAAAAAACTCAAATTTAATATTAGTTTGCCTTCAATTTAAATTTTAAATATAAAATATATATATGACAAAGTTGACTTCCTTTCTATAGATTAAGAATTGAGTTGCTGTAAATAAAAATTAAATGAAATTACCAGACATAATGTAGGTGTGTGTGTGTGTGTGTGTATGTGTGCGTTTTAGTGTGTGCTTTATACATAAATACATATATATCATAAAAATATGTATATACATATGTGCGAATGTATGTATGGTATACTAAATATACACTCGGTAAAATCAAATAAGAAAAACTTAAATATTTAAATTAAAGTAAGAATTTAAATTAAATATCTAGATGAGTATATTTATGCACACACATACAATATATACATATGTATACATACACACATACAATGAGATATATATGCATGTATATAGCCCAGAAAATTGGGAAGGGGAAGAAGGGGGAAGGTTAGCTAAGGATTTGTTAGGTTTCTCATTGAATGTTGTTAGTGTGGGATAAACCATTCATTGTGTTTATGCATTAAAATAATTACAATTAATTATAATATAATTATACAATAATTATCAGTATTTTTTTTTTCTCATTTTTTGTTTTGTTTTGGTTTTTTTGTTTAATTAACTAATGGTTTTTGAAATTCAATTGAAAATCGAACAACAACACACGCCTGAAAATAAATCAAAGAGAAAGAAATTAAATTAGAATTCGATAAATATGCAATTACGGGCTGGCTTGATACAGGTTTTTTTGATTTTTTAAAGTTATAATTGTTTTTTTTTTTTGTTTCTTTGGTTTTTTTTTTGCTGACGCTACAAATAGAAGAATAAATTGAAGAAAATTGAAGAAGATACATACATACATATAGTCAAAAATATCAAGTACACACGAAAATGAAAAACCATCAAAACTTATCATTTTTGGCGATGTTTTATTTTTGGAATTCGAAAAAATCTCTGGTATGTATTTGTGTTGGTGTGTGTGTGTGTGGGCGGGTGTTGGTGTGTGTGTGTGTGTGTGAGTCCAACATTAATAAATACAAAGAGATAAGTTGAAGAGAGGGAAAAAGCAAAATTATAATTATTATATTTTTGATTTTCATTTCGATTTGGATTATGATTTAGCCTGGTTAACTGCATCTAAATTTGTGTAGCGGAATCCGTTATACTTTTTGTTTTTTTTTTTGGTGGGAATGGGGGGAGGGGGATTTCATTGAAGTAAATTACTTACCGAAAAAACACACTAAATCAAAACAGTTCAAATCAACAATAACTAAATCAATGAAAATGAAAGTCAAAAACGAAAATGGTATTGTGATAATCGACGGGAAATATGTTGGTTAAAATGAAAAAAAAAGAATTATTGAACTATATTTAGTACTTTTCTTGCGCTTTTATAGCAGGAAACGGAAGCAAACTAAGTCTTTGGTTCGGTTTATCACTTGGGCTGGCTTACTTACACTAGTTTATAAAAATTAAGAATAATGTATATATAGAAAATACATATATACATGTATATATATATACATACATATGTATATATACATATATATGAATGTGTGTATGTATTTACTTGTGTATGTGTATATATTACTTGTTTTTCTATATGATGAAACTGACGAACACATTGTTTGGCTTTTTGGAAGGACTTTTCATTAGCTTAGCAAATTAAAGATCAAGTGAAAGACAGACAGATCCATGTGTGTGTGTGTACATATGTATATGTGTGCGTGTATATGAGTGTTGACCAACTAAATGAGATAAAATGAGAAATGATAAACAAAAACTGATTGAACCGAACCAAACTAAATTGAATTGAACTTAACTGTACTAAACTGAACTAAACCGAACTGGAACAGAACAGAATTAAGTTTTCTGTGTTAAGTTTATAGATATAAATATATGTATATGTATAGATATATATGTAATTACTTGATATATATATATATATATATACATTCATACATATACATATATATATGTATGCAAAGCAAAGAAAAACTCATAATTATATATTTTGAAATACATTTATAATATTAATTTTTTTTTGTTTGGTATTTTTTTTTGCATTTGTATTGTTTTCATTTTTTTTTTGTTTTTTGAAATATCATTTGAAATGTGTGATAAATATTATTAATTAATTGATATAAATATGTTAATAAAATAAATTAAATAGTTTTTTTTTTATCATCATCGTCAGCATTATATATAGTATTGTAGAATTGAATGACTTGACTTGGTTGTTGGTATTATTTTTTTGTTTTTGGTTTTGCTGCATAAAAGAAAAAAAAAAGAATTTAAATCAGAATAATTACTCATCTAGGGTGAATTAAATTAAATTAAATACATAATTGTTACATAATTAAAAATTACACATAATTAAGCATAAAATGCGCGCACATAAAGGAAATAATTATAGAGATACACAAATACATATATCTATATAAATGTATATATATATATATAAAATGAACTTTGACATTTTTTTTTATGTTTACATTTGCGCCACAATAATTCAATAATTAATTAATGAATTAAGTAAGTAAGCCATAATTAGAACTTATGTAATTGATTTAATCATAAATAAAAGTATTCTCAGTTGCACACAAATAATATCGCCATTTTGGTATCGTCACCGATCACCGTTACATCGTTAAATGTCTGTGTCTTATACATACATAAAATAGAGTCGGCATGTTATCGGTATTAAATCGTAAACCGTTAATGTCTTATACAGAGAGTTACGTTAGTTAACGGTATATCCGTTAATCATCGTCTTTTGTATATATACATAACAATGTCAACGATTTAACCGTTAATTGTTAATGCCCGTGTGTGTGTGTGTGTGAGATGGAATATCTGCTTGTCCTGCGTATCTGTGTGTGAGTGTATATGTGTCGTCTGCCTTTTGAGCGAGAGAATGCATCAAGAGAGACTATTGACTAGACGTAGATAGTTGGGACTTTGGAATGTTTGCTAGCTTTTGAGATCATTAGGTTTTTTTTTGATTTGGAATTGTGATTTGACTAGAGAGCTTTAAGCTTGGCAGCAATAGCAATATACGCGTTTCGTCCTTGAGGAGCACACAAACACACACATACACACAGCAATATTCATACATACATACATACATAGAGATAATGTGGCATATAGGAATAAAGGAAGTGATAGAAAAATGTTTAATAATACTAAAAAAAAAAAAACAGAAAATAAACAAACAAAAGGATAAACAAAATAAAATAAACAAAAAATAATTATACTAACTTTTATCAATGTGGTTTTTATTGAAAATATTTCTTTGTTTAGCGTTTTTCTTTTCTTTTTTCTTGTTTCTTTTTTTGTTGCTTTTCTCGTTTTTTCTTTTGCTCAAAAAATAAAATCAAATAAAATATATAAATTTAAAACATAAATCAAACAAAATGAAAGTAAGAGAAAAAAAAGGATAATAATAATAAAATTAATAATAGTAAATCATAAATAATAATAATTCGATACACAACATTCTCTTTTCGGTTCAATATTTTTTTTGTTTGCTTTCATCATATATACGATATATTAGATACAGGAAGAGGATCTTGTACTATATCTAAATCAAGAGCTCAATATTTGTGTAAACTAAAAACTAAAAGAAAAATAATAATAATAAGAAAATACAGATAAAATTACATTAAAGAAAACAAAAGGAAAAAGAGAAAAACAAAAGAATTTATAATTAAAAACTAAAAGATAATGCTAGAGAGCAGCAACAGAGAGCAAAAGGGGGGACAGTGAGAAAGACAAAGAACAGTTAGACAGACGGATAGACTAATAGAAAAAAGAGATTTAGGTCAAAAAGAGACAAAGTTGAATATTAGTAGTCAGAGATAAGAAAGAAAGCTGAAAGGGGACACCGATTTGATCCTTTTGCTTCTTACAGCAGGTAAAAATACAGAAATAGCCTTTTTTTTTTGCAATGGAATACAAAGGAGTTTTTTCTCCCTGGCCATTGGTTGATCTTTAAATTGGGATTATGAGCCCAAAGATAAAACCAGAGCGAAGACACAAATTCGATTCCATTGTCGGAGGGTCAATGTTGCTTCTATCAAGGGAACTTATGATTGTGTATGTGTGTGATGTGTGTGTATGTGTGTATGTGTATCTGTGTGTGTGTGTCTCCTTAAGTGTGCTCTCTTCCGTTTTAGATGTAGATAAAGATTATGCTATATGCATTGTTCTCATAATTCTCGGTTTCTTTTGTTCTATATAAATCAAAGTTATTTTAAATTCAAATTGAATTAAATTAAATTACATAATTATAAAATACAATAAATAAGGTTTCTTTCTATTTTCTGTTGCGGTTTCGTTTTGTTTTTTTTTTTCGATTTTGTTTCTTGCTTAAATATAAAGAAAAAAATTATATATCGAATATATGAATATGTATATAAATACATACACATATAAAAATGAGCTTAAATTGTAAATTACAGACGAAAAAAATTAATTGTATAATTTGTTTGTTATTTATCATATATGTATATATATATACATAAGTTTATATTTATGTATATATATATATATATACATAATAGAATTAAGTTACATATAATCATAATCGTAAACAGATTTATGTGTTCTTCCATATTTTTCTTATCGTTTTTTTTATATTTTTTTGCTCTTTTCTCCTCTTCTTGTTTTGTTGTTTTTACTTAAAGAAATTATAATTAAAATTGAGATGCATGAATTGTTGCTAATTCTTATGTTTGTTGTTGTTGATGTTCTTGTTGTGTTTGTCATTTAAAACTATTGCACAATAATAGAATTAATACACATATACATATACATACATGTGTATATACATATATATTTATATATATATAGAGAGAGAGAGAGAGAAAGAAAGAAAGACAGATCGATAGATATTTTAGAATAAACAAAGTTTGTTGAAAAAACAAAAATATTAATGTCAGTGACAAATAAATAAATTAAAAAAAATCAAGTACATAGATTTCACTTAAAGGTAGACATATATATGTATATATATATATGCGTGTGTGTGTGTATATGTATATATAATAATAAATTGTATAATGTATATAAATAAACTAGACAAAAATTTTATATAAATTATTGCAAACACATTATTAGTGCTTCTTCGTCTCATTTCTGTATGCAAAACGCAAAAAAAAATAGTTACGAAAAAAATTCAATATTTATATATACATATATGTAAATAGAAATGTATATAATGAGAAGATTCACTAAATGGAGCAAAGATTCTCTACCTTGGCTCTTCTCCGCTCTCTCTCTCTCTATCTATCTCTGTGCCTGTCTTGCTCACTCGATCTATCTTTATCTTGTTTTCTCTCTACGGCTCGATTCAGTGTTATTTTTTGTATGGGTTTTCATTCATATTTTTTGCACTAATAATAATAATAAGAATAAATTTAAAAAAAAAAGTATAGGTATATGTGTATAAAGAAAATCTTTGGATATTTCTATAATATGTGTGTGTGTGTGCAATTGTTAAATAAATTCTGAATGAAAAGTATAAATTTGATTATAATAATATGAAATTAATAGACCTGAAAGGCTTTTCTCATTTTTCTTTCCGTATTTTGTTTTTTGTATTTTCTTTTTTTTTTGTTTTGTATGAATAATTTTAAATTTTGCTACGCTTATATAGTTTACTTTTCGTATCCATTTTCAATTTTTTTAGTTTGTTTTAGCATATATATATATCTATAAGTTGATGGGGGGTGGGGGGGTCTATTCCGAATGCAGATTTATTATACCGATCGAGACAGATTTTTTAAGCATATATAGCACCGTTCTATATAGTTATTATATATGGCTGGTTATATAAGAATCTGTCAAAAATTCTGTTAAGAACAGTTTGCGATTTCAATTTGTTATATAATTCTATATGGTTTTAGACTTATTTTTTGTTTGTATTAATTTTAATCGGCCAATTTTTGAACATTTTCCCATTTGAAATGAGAAGAGTTTGCCGGTTTTTATAGATATATATGTATGTATATATATACAATAAACACCATATAGATATAAAAAGACATATAGAATTATTTTGACAGAATTACGAATCGGTTTTTAGGAACAACCCCGATTGTTCAGTTTTCTTGTTTAGTATAATGGATTCTCTTTTGGTTTTGCAACTACACAGATTCGCTTTAATTTCGTTTGCCTTCATTATTAATTTTTCTCTTTTTTTTGTTTTGCTTTCGAGTTTTGCATTTTGCCTACAGTTTTTCACTTGATCTTTCTTCTGGTTCTTGTTCATATTCATCTTTATCTCTTCTTTAAGTTGCCATTAATTCTCATTACACATTTTCGCTCTGACTAGATTTCTTGTTGCAAATTTTGTTCAAACAAAAAAAAAAGAACATGTTCCTATAGATATAAAAAAATCATACATATATATCTTTATATATATATATATATATATATATACGTATATCGTAAGTTGTGTATATATGTATGAACACACACTCACATACATATTTTTATATACATATATATATATATATATACAGATGCTTAGTTTTGCTAAGGATTTTGTTGTTTTTTAAGGTATTGTTGCAATGGTTTTGCTTGGTGTTATGGTCTGTGTGTGTGTAGATTATATATATATATATATATTATATATACATATATGTATGTATGTATGTATGTATATAAATGTAATTAAGGTAAATCATAGGTTGTTGTTGTCTCTCTTAAATACAAATATAAATAAATATGCATGGTTTTGTTGAAACTTTTACACAAAACAAAACAAAGAAATCAAACACAAAACTTAAGTCAAATTCAAATTCAAATCCAAAAACAAATTTTGACAAATCATATAAATATATATATATATATGTATACATTGATATATATGTAGTGGTTATTGAAGCAAATAAACTGAATAAACTTAATGCAAAAAAGGAACAAAAAAGAAAGAAATTATTGAAATTGCACAAACAATTGATGGATGGAGACAGTTAGATATATATATATATTTAGATATATATATATATATATATATATATATATATATATATATAGATAGATAAATAGAGAGATGGGAGGCGGAATAATATAGTAATTGTGTGGTCGGAAGGATGTGGGGAAGGGGGGGTTAAAAAAATTCATTTTAACGAAAATTTTATCGAACCATTTTTTGTTCATCTTGTACACATTTTCTTTTTTGACTTAAGGGCTATAAAAAACGAACAAAATATAGAGAAAAAAGAAGCCTGATTTTGTCATATCAAAATGTTGCTTTTTTTCTTCTTCTTTGTTTGTTGCTTTTTCTTTGAGTTTCTGTTTCTTTTTTTTCTTCTTATTTTTTTTTTTTGTATTTCTATTTGATGTTCTCTTTTGTTCTTCTTTTTTGGTATTTCCTTTTGTGCTATGCGTTAATTATATTTGCTAAAAATGTTTAGCAAATGTGTTATTTGTTTCTTTCACTTGCTTGCTTGCTCCTTGAACTATACATTATATAAAGTATATAAGATATATATCTATATATATGTATATATATATATATATATATGAATATATATTATCTATACACATATATATATATATATATATATATATACATATGTATATGTAAATGTTTTTAGTATAATATTCACTAACAATTATTTACTTTAGTAAAACGTTTTTTCTTTCAAATTTGCGCATAAATTATTGTATTACATCTTTTTTTTCCATCAACATCATTTGTTTGCTTTCTTCAACATTTATCATCTTTTGCTTTTGCTACTTGACTGCTGTTGCATGTTGCACACTTGTCCCAAGTTTTGTATGTGTGTATATATGTGTGTGTGTGTGTGTGTGTGAATATGTGTGTGTACAGGACGTTAGTTACGCTTCTTTAAACACAAAACAATACAAAAATTTATAATTATTAATCATGTTTTTGTTGCTTTGCCTTAAGTGGTTTTTGTTTTTGTTTGTTATAATACTGTAGCAGCCTCCTTACGATCCACATATGTTCCACATCCACACCCTGTCGAATACATATGCGTTTTTTTTTCTTGTCATATTTGAAATACTTTTATAAGCTTAACTAACGTCCGTTTCAAACACATTATCAATTGTTCTTTCATTTGTAGCTTCTTGATTTTTTTTTTTTTTTTTTTTTAAATTTAAATGTTATTGGTAGAAAAATTGGAGTGTAACTAACAGCATACTTTTGGGGGAGTTTTTCTTTTCATTTTTCTTTTTTTTTTAAGTTTTGTTTTTGGAAGATTTCATTGCTGCTTACTTAAATTTATTAAATTTAAAATTTGCCTTTGCTAGTTTATTATTTGTTATGTTTAAATGTTAATAACTTTTTGTTTCATTTCTTTCATGTTTGTTGATTTCTTTGTTTTGCTTTGCGACTAATTTGATTGGGTCTGCAACTTGTTGTGGCTCGTCTATCTCTCATTCCACTTCTGTACTGCACCCCGCTGCTGTTGCAGTGCGTGAGCGAGAGAGTGGAAAAGAAATAAGAGAGGGAGAGGGAAAGAAGTATTCTCCACCACACACAGATTGCTTTACCATTCAATTCTTATTGTTGCTTTCATTTTTTTTTGTTTTCTTTTTCATTTTCTTTGTTTCACTTAAATGCTAAACAATAATTTAGCTATTGCAACATGATTAGCGGCGGCCATATCGGTAGTTTGGGATTTGGGGGGGGATTGGATTTGAGGTTGAAGTTTATGGGCAGTGGAAAGAGAAAATATTATAGTTGTTGGCAGAGGGGTAAGAGGTAGGGATGGGGCCGCCGTTTCGTTTTCGTTGTTTTTCACACGCGGGTGAGATATCTCTATATATATATATATATACATATATATATATGTGTATAAAAACATACATATTTATATATATGTATATATATATATATATATATTTGGGTATATGTGTGTGTATGTGTACGTGTGTGTGTGAGTGAGTGTTTGTGTGTTTTACACATAAGTTTTTTGTTGCGCTTAGTTACCGTTATACCATGCATATTTATATATGTATGTGACTGTGTGTGTGTGTGTGAGTGTATCTATGTGTGTGTGTGTGTCTATTTATCCCGAGCTTCATCCTATATCTATCTCAATTTGTTTACTTGGCCTTATTGGTCTTAAAGCTGACCTGCAGCACCCGATTGCCCATAGTATAACCATTAAGTGCCCTTATGGCCATGGCCGCCTCATCATAATTCGTCATGGATACAAATCCATAACCCTTGCATTGATTCGTGGTTGGATCCTTGACGATCTTCACCGATTGCACTGCTCCAAATGGGCCAAATAGTTGCCATAAAGCCGCCTCTTCAGTTTCTGGAGCCAAATTATAGATGAATATGGGATAAGCTCCACCGGGTCCACTTGCTAAAGTTGTAGCCGCTGCTGCTGCAGCACCCAAACCATTGGGCAGCATTACATCAAGCATATCACCTGCCATTGGTGAGAATCGTGCCAATCCCTTATTGACCGGTGTATGCATAGCTCCACCAATTCGTCGCACAAGCTGAGGATTTAGGAAAGCGGGCAACTGTGGCTGAATAATTTTGCTAGTACTTCCAGGGGTATTTGAGAATTTAACCACTATGGGATCGGTGCAACTGGATGGTGTGGTGCCATTCAATGCAATTATGGCTCGGGTTGCCTCCTCACGCTTATCGAAACGTATGAAACCCACACCCTTGGTCTGTGTATCGTTGCCGGCATTTTGTAGAATGCGCGATGTTATAATGGCACCAAATGGAGCAAAAATTGATTCAAGCTCCTGCTGGGTCATTGTTTTGGGTAGACCAGATACATACAGATTGGCCCCCTTAATGGCATCTGAGGATGGTCGTGCAAATGACACTTTAATTGTCTTATTTTGCAGCCTTAGGCCATTTAGAACATTCACTGCCTGTTCGGCATCTTGTGGCCGCACATAATTCACAAAACCATAGCCCAAACTTTGACCTTTGCTTGGTGCTTGGGGATTGAGGGGATCAATATAGACCTGCGACTTGTCACGTATCAGCTTCACAGATTCAATTTCACCAACACTCGAGAAAAGTGAACGTATCTCATCCTCTGTCATAGTTTGGGGCAAATAGTTTACAATAAGATTTGTGCGAGTCTCTGTGCTGCCATTGCTGCCGTTTTGTGCCCCACCAGCGTTCCCATTGGTATTGGCCTGAGATTGTTGGGGTTGTTGTTGTTGTTGCTGTTGGGCTGCTGCCACAGCCTGTTGCACTTGCTGTTGGGCCACAACTTGCTGTTGTTGTTGTTGTTGCTGCACTTGCTGTTGCTGTTGTTGTTGCTGCTGCACTTGTTGTTGCTGCTGAACTTGCTGTTGCTGTTGTTGTTGTTGCTGCTGTTGTTGGGCAACTGCCTGTTGTTGTTGCTGTAACTGCTGAGTAACTGCAGCGGCAGCCGCAGCTACTGCCTGCTGTGTCTGCTGTTGTTGCACTTGCAATATGGCCTGTTGGACCTGTTGTTGCTGCTGCAATTGGGCGGCAGCTGCCACCGCTGCAGCATTCTGTACGGGCGCGGCAGCCACATTGGTGGCAGCCACTGCGGCAGCTGCTGCAGCAGTTTGCATTAGCTGGGCTTGTGTGTCAACGCCGCCGGCGGCTCCAGTATTTGCCATCATAAAGTCCACTGGCAAGTGACGAGTAGCGAGTGGCGAGTATAACAATTTGGGGTTGATGGCGAGACCAACGCAGATGCAGCGCATGGAAAGAATAGTTAAATGTCAAGATTAAACCATTTGCAAGTTGTGTTAGTAAAGGATAATCTACACTATTTATTGCCACAAATCAGGTTTGCAAATCAAAGTAAAATAGGCTTTGATTTGCATCCTTTTTATTTTTTGGCTATTTTGTGTTATTGGGTTAGTATTATATTTAGGTTTTTCATTCATTCACTCGCTCACACTCTTGTCTCACACACACACACACACACACACTTATAAACCAAAGGAAAAACTTTCACTCACTGTTACAACAAAAACCAATTATTTTATCTGGAATCTGGGATGGACAAGGATCTAATTTTATTTTAACTAAATATTTGAATGACTTGTAGGCAATTTTATTAATATTAATACTATATATACATATATATTTTTTTTTTGTATATTTTTCTTTGCGTTTTTGCCCACCGAGAGACGAGATCCGCTACGTCCCAGGCACACTATGTTTCTGAGCGCAGGAGCAGGACTTTGTTGTTGTTGGTTTGGTTCTTTTTTTTTCTTTTCCTTTTTGATGGTTCGGGAAATTGTTACAAAGCATGAATGTATGTATGTATATGTATGTGTGTGTGTGTGTAGCCGGCCCAACCCAGTTATGTAATACATCGAAAGGCGAATAAGGGAGAGGGTTGGGAATGGAGTACATGAACTCGCACCCCTTAACCAAAGGAAAAAAGCCGAAAAACATATAATTCTTAACATGAAATGAGCAACCGCGATATATGTATAGTATATATGTATATGTATGTGTCTGTGTGTGTGCAGGCAAGCGCAACGAACTATCATCTGACGTAGCAACCCTTAGTTAAACAAGTTGTCATAAGTTGCAAAAAAATAAAAACAAAATTCAAACTAGTCAAATTCTAAAGAAAAGTTGCCCAGCCCTATTAAGGGTTAAATGCTTACAACGGTTTTCCTTGTGTTGGCAATGCTGTTGGTGCACCACCGTTACCACCACCACCATAATGGCTGCTGCATGAATGATGAGAACATGCGATTGTTCTGCTGCTTCGTGCTTGGTTCAATGAACCAGTTTTAAGTTCCGATCAGATGCCTTTTGCACTTATTTTGTAGCATACTTATGAGGATCACATATACATTAATACACACAAACGTAATGATATGAGTTTTAAGATAAAATTAAGGATTAAAAAAATGTATTTCCAGCCATTTATTTATCAGCCTGACAACCATTTAAAAATCTCTACCCACTTTATTCTTTAGAATATTTTTAAGGGTTTATTTTGGAGCTCAATCAACTTTTTCAAAAAATTGCTTAGTAACATAAAAAGATATTGTGAAATTTCATTTTGAATATAACATTCTAGTCAATTTTGCCGTTTTTGCTGTTTGCTGCAAATTGCTGCTATTAATTTAATTAATTAAAGTACTTAATTTTAAAAATGGCTACGAACAAAGCTTAGATTCAATTAAATATTATATACAAATGTTTCTACCTTAAATTTGGCTACAAAACAGTTCTCAAACTAAACTAGTTCCTTGTTTTTCGCTTCTACATATGAATATCAAAATTTATTTATTTTTCTTTAAATATTTGATGTCAAGTTTCATAATTCATATATGTCAGTTTGATTGTAGACGAATTGAAGGCTCTTACCCTGAAATTTACACCTTGAATGGAACTACTAGGTTCTACAGAATTACGCTAAAAGGCATTGGCAACACAAATTTGCAGTGGTTTTACTCATAGTACCCGCTAACGTACGCAAGTCAAAAGGTCAAACACGCACACATTCATAATTCTATGTAAATAGATACATAGGCCTTACAGTCACACCTTTTTACATATACCTACAGAGATATATGTACATATATACATATGTACGTACAAACGTACATAATTATGTACATACTAAATTCAAACAACTACAAATGTCATGGGAACGTTTTAATTCAGCTTAAGTTTGCAATAAAATGTCATATTCTAGATTTAAATACTCACTTGTATTAAGTTTGGAACACGTTGGGGGTTTTCCGCTGATTTTCCTCTCTTTATTTTTTGTTTTTTCTTTTGTTGTTGTTGTTGGCTCGTTGTCAAAGCCAAACAAATAAAATAATTAATATGCGTAGTCTCCCTCACTCGTCCTCTATCGTTTTCTTTCTTGTTCTCGCTTATAGTGTTTCTGTTTCGTTGCTCTCGCGCTGTTTCGAGGGGGTGGTGTTGGTGTAATGGTGTTGGTGGTAGGTGGTATATGTATCAGGAGTACTCCTCTCTCTCTCTCTCTCTCTCCCTCTCTGTCTTTCTTTCTATCTTTTTCCCACACTCTCTTTCAGACTCCTTGTCGTACGCGCGCGCGCTTTATACACGGCGCTGATGTCTCTGCCTCCTCCTTCTCTCACTTTTGCTCTTATATTTCTCCTCTCTCGTTTTTATCCTTTAACTGGTTCCAAGCCGGATTTCCGTTTTGTTAATAATTTTACTTTACTTCAATTTGTTTTTTCTTTATAAATAACGTCGCGTCTATTTTTAATGAAAGGAAACAACAAATAAATAATTGAAATATATAGATACATACATATATGCATGGGAAATTAACAAAGTGAAAGGGAAAAGCGGAAAATATTTGCGTGGGCGTTATGCGTATGTTTGTGTGAATTATCGTAAATCGATTTCATCGATTTTTCCCTAAAAAGCGAATATACGACAATAGCAGTACCAACAACAACAGAGGGAATATTTTATATCCAGGAGAAATAAAAATAAGCAAAACGCAAACTCAAAACAATATAGAACAATTAAATTGTTATACAATTTTTCAATTTCTTGATGATTTTCCCTCCCCTTCGGCTATATGTTGATTATAGTAGGTGGAGGAGGGTGAGGCACTGATTTCAAATATGTACTTTGGTGGTGGGGGAGAAGTCGTACGGCGACGGTTGAGTAGACGACGCACTCTCTCTTTCTCTTACTCTCTCTCCCTTATTCTCATTCCTTTCTAAAATACTTTTGCTATTGTTTATATGCTCATATATGCATACATATATACATCTGTATATTATATACTTTTTCTTGTTATAAACTAAATGCTAGCGCATATTTTGCCATTCTCACACAGTTACACACAAACATACACTCGCACACACACACACACCACTGACTATTTAGTATCTATAGGTTTTTTTGAATTAAAACACACGCTGTTGTTGTTTTTGCATTTTTTTTTGTTTGAATTGTTCTAATTTGTATTTCCACACATTTTTTTCTTATATATTTTTTTTTTTGGTTGTCCAGTAACTATAACCTTTTGCTCATACATTTTTGAATTTAAATGGCAACCGGCGTTTTGTTTACTGCAATTAATATGTTGTCTCCACCGTCCCCCTTCTCATCACTGTCTAACCAAAAATATCCAAATACTATTCTTGTTGTAATACTACACACACATACACACACACAGAAGTAGAAACTACAAATCGATAGATACACGTTTTTAGAGATGAGACAGTTGAGCAGGTGTTAACGGGCATTCAAATTTTGCTTTCATTGACTGTTATTTAACGGATCTGTCAAGCATTACAGCTCCTAATCATTTGTACTGTTAATTGTTTATTAAAACTAATCATCTGCATGCCAACTTTAAAACTTGAAGTTTTTTTTTAAATTTAAAATCATATTTAAATTATTATTGAATTTTATTGAATTTTTAGTTAGATTGGGAACATTTAAAGATAGATTGCAAATAAACATAAGCTCTGACTCAATTATCCTGGCGTTAATAGTTGGACTGCAAAATAATACGCCCTCAATACTATGAGAACTTTAATTCTCGTATGTATACATATAAGACTAAAAATTATCCAAAAATTATTTCGAATGTTTTCTAAAAAGCTCTTGAAACCTATATAATATAATAAAAATCTACCCAATTCTTTGGTTTTCGTGATTTTTAGCATTTCGTATCCGTGTCACGTTTTCATATCTACTAGCTGCGCCCTTTTTGCCACTCGCTCCTGGGTTGTGCGCTCTCTCGTTCTCACTACACTGCAGAAGTAGCAGCGTGCGAGTTTTACAGATACACAGCACAAGCACTCTTTTACACACACATAGAGACACGCGTAGTGAGCGCGCAACTACTGAGAGCATCGGCGTCGCATTAGCAGTAGATTTTAACACTGCTATGTATGTTTGTACATATGTATGCTACTACTATTATTTATCTTCACTGACCCCCTCCAAACCCCACAATCCTACTACTGTGCGTTTTGTCTCTCTTCGGCGAGTTTGTTGAACTTTTTTTTTGCCGTTTTGGTTTCATACTCTTTTTTTTTTTTGTTTTTGCCGAATTGCATATTGTTTTTGCCTATTAATATTTAACACACACAAACAAATATAGCGGGAGAAAAAAAGATATATGTACATATATATACAGATATAATTGCACAATTATGCAGCAACGCGCAAAAAAAAGAGAAAAAAAGTGTACAAAAAAATTATTTCTGCTGTTAGAGCTTGTTGCTGTTGTTGTTGTTGATGCTGCTGCTGTTGTTTTTGTTGTTACTGCTATTGCTCCTGTTGTTGTTGTGTAGTTGTTGTTGTCTTTGCAGTTTGATGCTGATCTGATCTGGTTGCACAAGTCTTTTTCTTACGTTTTTTGTTGGTTGTTGTTTGTGGCTGCTGCTACCGCCTGCTTGAAGTTTGTTTGTAAACCGTTATTACTTTCGAAATTTTAGCAAATAACCCAAAAAAAAATCAATTGCAGAAAAGAGCACCAGATTTTTGTTGTTGGTATTTTTTTTTTTTTTTATATTTAATATATATATATATAAAATTTTTTGTTAGTGGCAGCGCACACACACGGAGCGTATAAAGTACTGCGGCGTACGACGTCTGGCGTGGAAATGAAATGGCAGAGCTAGAGGCAGAGCCAGAGCCAGAGAGACGTTGCCGTTGTTGTTGTTAGTGGTGGTGGCGATGGCAGCGGCGGCGATGGTGGCAGCGGGTGGGTTTTTTTGCTTGCTAAAGATGGAAATATTTTAGGGAATTCATTGATACATATGTATTTATATATCTGTGGCATTTTTTTGTTTAACAAAAAACATTTTAAATTTAACATTGTCTTATATAGATTACATTATATGGCTTTAACCCAAGTGTAAACACGGCTTAAAGGGCAGACAAATCAAAATGGCCGACATGCGTGTGCCATTGGGGGAGAGAGTGTGGAGAGTATGAGAGCGTGAGCGTGTTTAGAGTTGTCGCATTTCCAGCGCCTGGAAATGTTTGAAATGTTACGTTATTGCGCGCCCACCCCTGCTAATTTCCACGTTGTTGCTATTTCAAATTACATATTGACAAATTTTGTGCTTGATATACATATATGTATTTGTATATACATATATTATTGTAATTAAAAGAAAAAAATTTAAATAAATATCACTCAGGAAAGGAAATAAATACCTTTAACAGAGTTGCTACCTAACGGCTTATCGAAATTTAAACTATCGAACAAACGTTAAATTGAATATTTTTAGTTTTTCAAATTTTAAAATCTGCTGAGTCTGAGACTTCATTCGCTTTACTTATACATAGATATATTAATTTACAAAATACATACATGCATATATGTACATATGTATTCCAGTGAGGTCGTCAACCGTTTTATGATGCACGCGACCAGATTATCCTTCTGTATCCTTGTCGTGTGGGTTTATTTTTTTTCCTACTGTTACTCTAAAAAAAAGAAGCATATTCGACTAAACTTATTTCATAAAATTACTCTTAAAATCAAAACCATGCCAACTTGTTCGTTTGTTGTAACACATAAAAGAAAACACACACACACACACACAGTTTTTAAGCCATATTTCTATTGCCGGCTTAAACACAATAGTTTAATAGTAATGTAAGGTTTTTAGATAATTTGTCATTTTGAATAATGAACATTCCATAGTACTAATTTGGGAGATAATTCGTTATTTTGAATAATGGATTTTATACAGTAGAGCCACAAATTCGCAAGGGTAATGAAAGTTCGGCTTAGCTTTTGTTAGCCTGACCCCTCGGTTATATTCTTTGGTTTTTGCACTGCCATCGTTGTCGTCGTCTAGCCAGCCACCACCAATACCAATGACAGCTAGGGTTGCTTCTGAGCAAACTGAAAATGGTTACACCCCCTTAGCCCTACCCCCGCCACAGACAAAGAGCGAGAGAGAGAGAGAGAGAGAGAGAGCCAGTTCAATTTCAATCCGAATTCAGGCAGGACTCAAACTTGGACACGGACATGGGCATGGACATGCTTCGGTCTTTCTTTTTTTCCTTCCTTCCTTTTTTTTTTTGGCATGCGTGTGTTTAATTGCGCTTGTATTCAGTTCAGAATTCAACATTCTGCCCTCCCCCATACCTCCCCCTGTATACTTCCTGTGTTCTGTTTATGTTCCATGTGCTGATTTCGTTTCCATTCAGTTTGGGTTTGGGTTGCCCTGTTCCAATTTACAGCTAGCGAAATTGTAACTCAACTTTTAGCACTCTTGCCAAAAAAAGGGTATACGTAATTTAAGCACGAAGCAGCCCAATAAACATTATTTAAATTTTTTAAATGTATATAATCTATATAGGATCAACAATAGTTAACTAAATAATTTTATTGTTCTTTTGATATGTATATTCAAATTGATTTTATGATAAAAGCTTCGATTTCAATTCAAATATATAATAATTCAGAGTTTTTTAAGGAGATCATTTAAGGGCATAGAAAATTCATCGCTTTAGAAACTTTGCCATGTCCTTTGGTTTTAAATTTTTTTTTTCATTTTGATTTTGGGGGTGGTTTTTGCTTGGTTGGTGGTGCAAATTCAGATTTACGCACAGACACTGCAGACAGATCGGCGTCACAAGTGTACATAAATCAGCTTGATTAGCGGCTAGGCATCTCGATAAGGATACGAAAAACGCAGAATGGCACAAAAATGAAAAAAAGAAATACAAGCAATGAGAGCGAAAAACTGCCCTTAGCAGTAGGCAATAATTTTCAGTGATATCAATGATGTTTAGGATAAGAGTAGCAAGAGAAGGAGGAGGAGGTAAGGGTGGGTCATCTCCAAAGCATTGTATTGTTTTTGTGTATTTTCGCAGATCTGGCAAAAAACAAAACACAAAAACCTTTACAACAAAACGGGATTAAAAAAGCAGACCCAAAACAACACAAGATTACAACCGAAATGGCAGGGAATGAAAGAAATAAGGGAAACCGTACAGGGAGAAAAGTGGGAAAAGAGAGAGAGCGAGAGAAGGAAGGAGGGGACAGGGGTAAGGTGAAAGCCAGGGTCCACCCTTAACTAAAATATGCTTGTTGTATTCTGTTTAAACAACAAAAAGAGAAAACAAAAAAAAAAAAAGAAACTTAAATGAAGTCTTGCTAGGAGATACCAAAAACTGGACGAACTTATGTCCATGATTCATACAACCCTCCACATACATACATATATTTCCCTATTTTCTCCCCTACCGCATTCGCATTTACATAATGATCCTTGGAGTGCTTTTAACTTTGCACGTCTCACTGCACGGCAATCCGGCGATCTGGCGATCTACTGCAACAGCAGCGACAGATGCAGTTTTTCCCTTCCTGAAACTAATAATAATCATAAAAATTACCATAAGACAGCGGGTGAAAGGACGAGAATGCAATGCGCCAGATCGTGGTCCCAAGAGAGAGAGAGAGAGAGACGTGAGAGTCAGAGAGTGAAAGGTAGTCCAAGGGGAGGACTGGCAGGACACATAGGAGACACAGGCTGCATGCCATTTGAATCGAGGCATGTGTTGTCGTAGTCGTTTTTCCTTTTTTGTTTTTCAATACAATTTGTTCACCATTGTTGGGAAAAACGGGAGCAATTCGAATTTCGTATACCACCTGGCTTACTAATCAGGATCAGCATATGTCCAGATGGAACACAAGGGTCATGGACCAAGACACAAGGAATTTTTAAAATCAATCTACTGAAAATCATGAAATGAAATAATTGATCCATTGAATATTCTTATATATAACAATATATATCAATATAAATATTGATAAGATGGAATAAATCATTTTTGTATTATATGAGAAAAAAAAAATGATTTAGATATATCAAAAATTAAAGAAAGTATACAAAAAAGTATTTCAATATGATATAAGTTATGCTTATTGACTAATTTTAAATATATTTATGATGAAAATGGGTTTTAAGATCTTTTGGTTTTATAAAAAACAAATTTGATAGAAAATTTGAAATCTTTCCTCTGCATAACTGCGATCCATTTAAGAGTCTCTATATATTGTATTATTTTATTGACTTTCCGATATTTAAAAACAAGTAATAAGGATTTCTTTGAAATCTTATAAGATTAGTTAGAGTCTTGTACCTACTTTCAATTATATTTACATATTACAAGTATATAATTTTTGATACGATATTTGGTTACAGACGATCCTTTATGTGCACTTGATGGTCTTCATGTTAATCAACTAGAATCCTTATTTATTTGTATACCCTACTCCTTACTCTACAGCTGTTGTTGTCCGATTCAACATTTGACTTTCTTTTCTTTATATTCGTCCATTTCAGTTTGCCAAAGGATCAATTGGTTTACATTGGCTTGAGGGACATTGACCCCTATGAGGCGTTCATATTGAATAAATTTGGAATACGCTACTATGCCATGGATGTAAGTAGAAAACAAACAAACACAAATATGTCTAGGTATATCTATCTATATATCCATACACATACATATATACGCACACACATACATACATACATATATGCTTGTAGTAGGTAAAAAGTCCTTTTTTTTCTCGTCTTCTTTTGTTTTACTGCATACAATTCGTGGCAGTTGTGAAAATTGTAAAATTCCGGTTTACATTCAATCGCTCTCGCTCTTGCTTTCTCTCTCTCTCTACCTCAATCTCTGTCTCTGTCTAGCATTCACCCTCTAGCCGCTGGCAGGGATCAAATGACGTGAACGTAAATGTGGATCGTGCTTGGAATGCCTTAAAATTACACTGTGTCCTCGTTCTCAGTGTCGACATCCTTCTTTCTCCTTGCCATGTTGTAAGCTTCAGCATTTATAGGGGTTGCCCTCACTATGCATCATCATCATCATCGTTGTATTGCACCCTCCCTAGCTCAATTCCTAGCTGCCTCTTTCTCCCCCTATTACATTGCTCTCACATTTCCTTTTTCGCGATCCCCGATCCCATATGGTTTCGGTGGTTGGTTACACTACGTGCTCTTCCACATCCGCTTTTTTTTTCGCATCCTTGGGTACGATTATTTATGGCTCGTGCAAAATCGACGTCTGTTGAAAAATGATTTTAATGTTCTCGCTACTACTGAGCTGCAAATTTATTATAGCTCATTAGTTCGATCGAAATATGCGTGCCCAGAGAAGGCAAAAGGCAGCGGTAGGGTTTGAGTTTCCCTCCAGGGTTAAGGGTATTATTATTACATACTTCCTTTTAATAAAATTTCCCATTGCACTATGTCTACTTTTGTACAGTTGGCCAAAAAGACAACTGCCAAACCATTGAACCATTCAAATTTGTCCTTATAATGAGTTTAGAAATTTGACTTTACCTAGAATTTGATAATATGACAAATTGACAATTAGTAAGGTTAAAATCAAGTAGAAAAGGTATAGACAGATCAGATGATTTTCCCTTAAGTATATTATATATTATAACAACTTTTGCTAAATTATGTTATATATACAAATAATGTTTAGTAAGAAAAACTACAAATTATTTTATTAATTCAGGACAGAAATATATCATATTATAAAACTAACATTTTATACTGAATCAAAAGAATTTTATAAAATATCCATTCTCAAATTGATTTTTGGCTACTATCATTTCGTATTGGTTTAGATTTGGATTTGTTTTTTTCTTTTTTTTTGATTATTTGTAGCCTTTGGAATCATTTCGATCATTGGTCGAGAATAGGATTTTAGATCAATTATTTGTTTGCTTTGTCAAGATATTATTACAAGTTCTCTAACAAGTTTTATAAGAATCGGTTGACTATATCTTATACCTGCCATACAAATGATCAGTCCACAATAAATGTTTAGTGAGGAAAACTATTTTGTTTCTTAAGCTACCTTTTCTAAACTTAGTTTTTATAAGTTATATTTATTTCGGAATACATAATAAAATCGCCTGATTACATTATTTAGCTGCCATATACTTAAACTTGCTAGTGAGTGAGATTAAATTAATATATATTGGGAAAGTGATCACTTTTTAAACCATATTAAACCATTTGTGTTTTATTTTGCTTTTTAATCCTCTTCCATTTAGGCCATCGATAGAATGGGTGTGCCCAAAGTGATTGAAATGACATTGGATGCCCTAAATCCGCAAAATAAAATTCATGTTAGCTTCGACATTGATGCACTGGATAGCAATGTGGCTCCAAGCACAGGAACTGCTGTACGCGGTGGACTCACTTTACGTGAGGGTATCAGCATTGTGGAGGCGTTAAGAGATACCAAACGTGTTCAGGGTGTCGATCTGGTTGAGATAAATCCAAAGCTTGGGAATGATCGGGATGTCCGTACCACTGTCGAATCGGGCCTCGAGATATTGAAGAGTATGTTTGGCTATCGTCGATCGGGTCATTGGGGTAACATTGATACGGGCATATTAGGTAGCGAGTAGCAGCAAGAACAATAACAACATTAAGGAATAGTAGTATAAACATTGTTTTTTATTATATATATATATATATATAATTATATATATTTATATCTATATTTATGTACAATTTATCAAATTCTTAAAACTAATGGAGAGGGAGACACAAAGAAAATAAAAAAAATGCAACAAAAAGATAAGAAAAAACTAGATGGATAGATTAAATTCGACCTGCCGAAGTTCGTATACCCTTGCAAATTTTCATTTTAATTTATATATAATTTGCCAGAATTGTATAAATCTAAAAAAAATTTTATTATTTACTACTATCAGGATGATTTCGAGCAAAAAAAAAACCTATGTGCAAAATTTCAGCTCTGTAGCTTTAAGGGACTCGAAGGAGATCGTGTTGATCCAGACAGACAGATCAAGAATATATATACTTTATATAATCGGAGATGCTTTCTTTTATGCTTTGCAAACTTCTGAATCAAAATGAATATACTCTTGCAAGGTTATAAAAAAAAACAAGCTGAAAAAATTCATTGTCTAGCCTAGGTTTTGTTTTCATTTGTTGGAGACTGAGAGATTCTATTGCAGTTCAGTTCCAGTCAATCAGTTATCCGTCTTAGGTTGAGCTGTGGGTAAGTATGCGGATATATTCACATTGGCCATCAGATTGGCCGTTTGCAGCAGTTCATTGATCGGCGGCTGTGGCTGCTGTATGGATTTTGGATTTGACACTGTTACTGAGGGTGCCGATACATTTGTTGTGCCATTAGAGGAAGATTTCTCCAGCTTTTGATATAGCTGTGGAGCAAAATTCTTAAGCAATCGCCGCTGCAATCCCAATAAGAAGACATTAATCGCCCCAGAAAGGACTATGATACCGGAAATAATTGAGCACAGACGTATAGCGAAAGTCAAGATATGATCACGATCATTGCTAACCACAATCTTTAAGGCAGACCAATCGTATTTAAAATAGATACCCGGAGATCCATACGAATTTCGTTCTGAATCTACAGTAAGATAAATAAAAGTTAATATAAGTAAATGGTCAAGATATGTATCCCATCTCGTATAGTTACCCAATTTGCGGACATTCTCCGTCACAGAATATTGGAACGTATTGATAGTGCTAAATGTTTGGTGGATTTCAGTGGGTACAATTTTTAGAAAATATTGCACTGTGGTGGCCTCCTCCTGTATAATGGTCTCATCTCCTTCCAGTGGCTGGACAATTCGTCGTGAATATTGACCAAAACTGAGGCGATTGATTCGATGTGTGAAATTTGCTGGCATGCGACGAAATTCAATCATCCAATGATCCTCAAATAGGCCAACCACTGGTTGGGCTCCACCTACCAAATGCAAAACGCCAGCTACCTTATTGATACCCAAGGTTCCATGGAGACGGCAGGCATCGAATTTTGTCTCTGCCTGTTGCAAATGCGTCTCCTGGTGCAGGTCTAATGTAGCAGGAAGCGATCCTGGTGGGGGGGCTGCAGGTTTTGTTGAGGGATCACTCTTTTTTAATCCACCTTCACGCATGATATCTTTAAATAAAATATCGGCCACTGAATGGTATTGCTCACGTAGATAATGATTTGTCAGCTGTACGGACTGAAATTGGCTCCGTTCTGCATCGGACATCTCCCACCAGACGCCCTCACGTTGTAGTGTGCCATAGGCGAAGACATCTTGTTGCGTTTCATCCATTAAATCTACACCCGACAACGAGGCACAGGGCATGGCCACTGTTATGTCCACATGCATTTGTACCTGCTCCTCGAGCGCAACGTCTGGCTCAAACTGATAAATAATTTCCGTTTCATGCCAATAATACTGGAGTTCTGTATAGACCAAATAGACGATCAGCAGGCGGCTTAACAGGGAAACTGTCCAATAGAAAAAAGAAACATATAAAGTTATAAAAAATGCAATAAATGAGATAAATTTGAAGCCTCTACTTACGTGTGCCACCAATCTCTGTAGTCTCTGTGTACTTTTCTGGAACTTTTTTAAAGGCATCTAGATTTTTAGCAAACTCGAGCAAATTGCTCTTATCGCCACGATAGCGTAACGTCGCTGTCATCTGTGTGTGCTGTATTTAACTGTGCCAATGTCTTATCCAAAATCTCATCTCATTGCCACGTACTCCAAAGCCGAATCCCCTGTTATTCGGATTATCCGCCCGCCTAGTCGCTGCAGACGTCTAGTATTAGCCGTGGAGACGGCGTAAGAAAGGAATGTCCAATTATTATTTATGTTATTTAGAATATTGTTGCGTTTAAACTAAAAACATTAACAAAAGGTACATGTAAAATTTACACCGGCACCATGCCAGGGGTGCAGACTCAAAAGTGTTGCTACTCAAAATATGTGTAATAACGTTTTAGTGTTGGGCAATTCCTAATTTTAAAAATATTAGACGAAAGTAGTGGTGTTGGTAAACAGATAACTTATTCAAATTTTAAATAAACCAGGAAAATATTTCTCTCTCTTGTTTAACGACTTGATGAAAGATCTGTAAAAATGAAATGGTAAATCTGTCCGATAATAGGCCACAAGAATCTTGTATATGGTCACATTGTTGTTTAGTATTTGAGCAAGTCTATAAAAAGGGGACTACATAAAGATTCATTTGCGTATTGGAGCCAATATGTGTAATCCGTTTCCTCAATATTTCTCCTATATATTCATGGATAAGTGGTCGTCGTAATACTTCCTCTTCCAATATTCATTCTACTTGTTTCAACTATATTTGGATAAGTGCGACATTCTCTGCCTCGCTCTTTCCTGGGACTAACTGAGTCTCTTTCTGTTTTGATATTTAAGGCTTATGAAAGTGCCTAATTTTAGGCGATTTGTTTATAAATTTCATCTTAAGCGAATGTCCCAAGGATGTTCTATTCGTCTACATAAGGTGACACTAGTTTGTCCTACAACTTCGACTATATTATGGTATGTAAGATTCTGGTCTGCTTTCAACTTTAGTTTTGAAAATTTTAGTGGATTTGCTTAAAGTTTATTCCATTTCGTTTCCCGCTAGTTACAATATAACAAGATTTCCAACTAATTTAGAGGCCAGCTTGTAGGCCGAAACCTGGACCCTTTGGCTCTTCAGTCAAGGATGTTGCGGTACCGGCGGGTTCGCTGGCGAAGCGTCCATTGCGTGGGCCAGGTGGAGAAATTTTATCAGCTCTAAGATCACGCAGAATATCCTGCATGTCTTTAGCAGTCAAATCCTCCTACATTGAGAGAGGAAAAGTGATTAGACATATTATCAAGCTCCAATATGATGGATTACACGCACATAATAATCATCATTCACCGCTACCATGGGGGCATTGACACAAGCGCCCAAGCACTCCACCTCGGATATTGTGAACTTCTTATCCTTTGTGGTGTCGCCAACACCAATGCCTAGTTCTTTCTTGCACACCCCGAGGATATCATCAGAGCCACGCAGCCAGCAAGGTGTGGTGGTGCACACTTGGATGTGATATTTGCCTGTGGGCTTGCGCATGAACATCGTGTAGAAGGTAGCCACCTCGTAGACACGCATGTTTGGAAGGTCTAAAATTTCGGCCACCTTGTGCATAGCCGAAATGGGTAACCAACCGTATTGACGCTGCGCCAGGTCCAGCAGCGGTATCATAGCTCCACGCTTATGACCATCGGGATAGATGCTTAATATAGCCTCTACACGCTTCTTATTTTCAGCGGTAAACTCGAATGGTATTTTGGGATTATCTTCAGGGGTGTCGCGATGTACGAAGAGATTGTCGCTCCATTGGACACTGCTGGTAGTTATGCGCCGCAGACCACCGAGCTATTGGTGTATGGATGAAATTTAGAAATATAAGGATTGGCTTTTAGTATTCCCGAAGTCTTGGTACTGAGTATAAATTATATAACGCAACATTGTATTTGAGTGCTTTGTCGATCACCAGTACTGCACTTACCATATTGGCCAATGCGCTAGCCGTAGTTTTCGCTATCATCTTCTCCTCACGCTAACAGGTTTTTATTTGAAAATCAAAACAATAATATGGGAATTTGTTTCCCAATGAAAACTTTTAACCTCAACCCGATGATTTCCCAGTACAGCTGTTTTGTTTGTACAAATATATCGATTTTATATTTATTTATCGATATTATTTTCACTGAAACATTGATTTTATTTTAAGCTAAATTCTTCATTTTGGTTGTTATGAGCAAAATCATAATCAAATGTTACTTATTTTTAAATATTTAACCCGTCAACAGAAAGCTAACGATACTTCTTAGGAATCTTATGCAAGAACTAGTTCGAGAAGTTCTGCAGGTTCCAGCTTGAAGTGGCTCTGCAAAATTTGAAATTTAGGAGTTCGAGCGCGAGCTTCAGAAATAATTGAACTCTTCTTTGTGTACATTCTATTTTTTAAGTAATGAATTATTCCAAATTTGTTGAGAAGTAAACACACATATTTTGCACCCGCTTTCTTCTTCACATTTATTCAATTTGTTACAATATTCAATTCACTTTGCAAATTCGCTCTAATTACCTAACAGTGCTTTTACATATTTTTTGCATTTCATGATTTTTGAAAATATTTTATTTACATGAAAATATGCAAATTGTATAGTTATGGTCAAAGTTGTGCTACTGTCAAATTTCCCTGCATTTTACATTTATTCGTGCTGTATACATACGAGTATGTAGGTATATATTTTTATGGAAGTTTTGATTTTCCGTGATTACATATTGATTAGTATAGCAAATACATATATATATATAATTAGCAAATATTATTTATATTTATATAATTGTTGTGTATATATGTATTGAATAATTATTAATTGTAGGAAACGATTAGTATTAAAGTAGGTGTGTAAGGAGGAAAAGCTTCTTATTTATGGTCCGAACTACTCGATCCGCATGTCTGATTAACTTTAAAAATATTTGAGAGCTCATCCAGCAAAGTTTGATAACGATAGGCAACACGAATTTCAGGCACATTGGTTCGGGTAATATCGTTGCCACTGATGCCATCTTCATAATAATGTGGACCCAGCCATTGTTGTTTGACCTGTAAGTGAAGTGAAAATGGAAAAGTTATAAAAATTATATATATTTAAAATTCGATTAATATTAAAGAAATACTTACAGCATGTGTAAATCCGCTCATTATAACACTATTCCTGGCCAATTCGCACATATCACAGGAGCTAAGCTTCCATACCTGAGCAGCAATGCTGTATTCCTCCATAAGAGGTTCCTATTTGTAAGATTAAAAAAATTATTTTTATAATTTAAATTGTTTTGCCAATGGATTACTTTACCTTGGTAAAGTGGAATTGTAGTGGATCATCAGTGGAGAGTGAGATTATCAGACCACGAGCCAAATATTCCGGCAATGGATTTCGATGATAGTTGAGAAATAGCGAATTATTGGAGAGTGGTGACATGGCAATACCAATTTGTGTTAAATAGTATAAATACTGCAAAACTGGCACCTTGCGAAGCAGTAAACCATGGGATATATTCTCAGCCATTAGATAACCGCAAACCAAATGCTGAACAGGACCAGCCTCACCGCAATGGGGACGCAGTACAAAGGTGTTTAGACCACGTTGCCTTTGAAAGGGGATAATGAAAAATATTACAATTAATACATATAAGAGAAGGCATAATAATGATATGTATCATCACTTACTGTCTAAATTTATTTAGCACTGTCATATTGGCATACATATAGTAGATGTAGTATGCATATGGAGGATTCTCCTCATAGGTCCATTCCTCGGGACGTGGCACATCGTTATCAAATAATGGATTCTCTGGTTTCGATTCATCATCAACGGAATCAAAACCGATCACATATTGTAAAAAGCGATGCAAATTTGGATGCTCGCTTGGCCTATTTGTGGCCTGGAAGAGCGGCAAGAAAATATTATTCAATATCTCCTGAAATGATTTCATCATCTTATTGGATTTGAAGATATCAAAGAGACGTGGTATTTGAATTAGCCAACGTATATTCGAGCTATAGACATCATTATCAATTGCCCATTTGGCCAATTTATTCCACTCATCAGCCGATTTGCCATAGATAGAAAGACGCAGTTCAGCATTTTGATATTTCGATTCCTCCAGATCGAAAGCCACTTCCTTAATAAATCACAATAAGAATATAAATATAAATAATAATAATATTTAAGTATTTAAACTATTTTTATTTTTCATATAATTACCTTTATAATTTGTGCAAAATATTTGCCATTCAAATAATTATCGGTCTTTAGGAATACCTCTCTCAATCGTGACTCTCCAATTGGATTATATTTGGAATTGAATTTATCAAACCTATGAAACGTATTTCGATCAGCATGGACATCGAGCATATCGACTGTTAGATCATATGTTGTTAAATTCATCGATTGGAACACTTGAGACAATGTCATTGGTTGGCCATTGGTATGGGTGACCACCTCATCGGCATTATTCTTTAGCGTCTTTTTGATGAAGCGCAACAAATGCTTTTGATTCATACAGGAAGCGGCATGAATATGGGTATCAACCTTTCTTGTATTATAAAAATCGCGATGTGGCACAGCCTTCTGGGCAGCAAGTTCACGCAGCTCATTAAGCAGAACATGCATTTGATATTTGGAGGATAAATAGCAAAGGCGACGATAACAGAAGGATTTTCTTTATATATATTGAAGAAGAAAATATAGATTAATTATATGAATTATGATTTAAAAGCACATTTCTAACATACAATGGTCCATCGGCAATCATATTGCACATAACTTGCATATCATTGACAAACTGACTCATATCCGGATAGGTGAATTTTAGCTCGCTTGTTTGCTCCTACAATGATAGAAAAAATTGTTCAATAGATAAAAATATATATATCAAAAGGTAATATTTTACTAACCTCATCAGTATAAAGATGAAATACACCATTTAGGGGCTTAATTATATAAGTTTCATCTGGCGGAAATTCTACATCCCATTGTTGGGAAGTCGACGACGATGTATTGGTTTGCGTTCCTGTTATTCCTTTGCTATGAATATCTACACCTTTTAAATTGATAAAAGGAAAATTCGAATTAATATTTTAACAGTCTGTTTTACATTTTAGAATCTCAAATTACAAATATTCAATTTAACTAATGGTGAGGTGATTCTACACATGTTTTAATGTTGCTGCTGATATTTAATATTCTCTTTAATTCGGTGAAACTAGATAATTTTCTTTATTATTATTCAATATTATTTATTTGCTTTAAATTTTTTCATTTATTTAATGTTTAATTAAAAAAAGAAAATCTTTAGATTTCACCGAGCTCTTTTAATTTAATGTGTATAAAATGTTGTGCGTTAGCTTTCAACAAATTTGAACAATATTCATTGATAAAAATTGAAATTTGATTACAATAATTTGCAAAACTATGTTATTTTACCAACATCGTGTCTCAGGTAAATAAATATCAAAAGGGATATACAAAAAAATATATATAAACAATTATTACGGCAAAAAAAAAAACGAATAATAAAGAATTCCCAACAAAATGAACCGTCACAAGAAAAAAATAAATATATAAATTTAAATAATAATACGAGTTTCCTTTACACAATTTTAATAAAAGCTTCCCTCCTATTTCAAAAACTTGATAAGCAACATGTTTTTTTGACTCGTATTTAGGCTAAAATGAGAGATTTTAAGTTTTGAAGCTATTTTAACTATAACTAATACATATTTGGCAAGTTTCCAAAGAAATTCAAGAAATTTCATAAATTGCCCTTTTCGATTTCTTCATTTAAATCTTTAATTATATCAAAAAATTATTACAATAAAATATTCACTTTTTGTTTTTCTTTTTTTTAAGCTAATTCTATCAATTATTTATCTTTATCAGAAGATGTTTAAAAAGAACTTTAAATTATTGGCTAAAAATTTAGAGATCATGATTCTAGTCAATAATTATTTATCTCAACTGCGTTTCTAAATAAATTATTAAGTTGTGTTCTTTGTAATAAAGATAAATTGATAGAATAAAGTGAATTGGTTAGTTTATAAATTGTTATGTGACAGTGTAATAGTCAATTATATAGCTTTTTGTGCAAGGATTTTAAAGTGGATTTGACTAGGCATATATTAAGAAAAGTGAGTTGTGAGAAAGCTGAAGGTAAGGTTATAAATTTTTGCTTGTAACATGTTAAAATTATAACAAAGGAACACAAAAAAGAAAAGAAAAACAACTGCGAAATGAACAAAGAAAAAAGGCTTTTTTTTACTCGTTGAATTTGCATGCAACGAGGACAAGTTGCAGGCGCAAGCGGTATCAAAAGCTGAGTGCTGCGAAACGAAAAAAAAAAAAACGGTAAAAGTAAGGAAGAGGAAGATGGAGTAGGAGGGGGTGAGAAGTGTGAACGAGCTAAAATTATATGTTTAGTGTTGTTAGGCGTAACAAAAATTAAGGGCAACAGAGCTCCCAAAAGTCGGTGTAAGTACACAAACAGAAACTGAATTACATATACATATGTTAATATACATATAGACATATATATGTATATATATAATGTATATATTTTGTAACAGAAAATAACATATACATAAATAGACTCAAATATTTCCGATGTGTTCGAATTACCTATTAGGCCTGTCACGCTCATATTGCGAATAATGTCTATAAAAATAAATAAATAAATAAATGAAAAGAAAAACAAACAAATAGATATATGTATATATATATGTATATATATTTTATATATGTATGTATGTACATACATATGTGGATTCATAAATAAATAATTCTTAAAAACAATAGGGGACACACTATGGAGAGAAAAAGGACATTGATAATAAATATATACTCAAGATAATAATACGCCATGGCGAAGGAGGGGGGGCGGTGGGAAGAAACAGGAAGAATGCATGTGGGAGAGGACATAAAAAGAAATCATAGAAGAACTTACTAACTGAAATAGAAGAGTACAACAAGACACGAGCGATGCGGCGATGGCTAGCGAAAAAGAGACAGAAATATGTATGTAGAAAAGGACACTAGCTGAGAGAGAGAGAGAGAGGAGATACAAACATATTTGAGAATTATAAGAGCACAATCAAAGCTGGGTACAGTTGAAACAAAACACAATACGTTGTTGTTCTCAGTGTTCATTGTATTTCTATACAAGTTTGTTTTTCTCCATTATAAATGGATGGATATATAGATAAAGTGATTTACAACATTGATATATATACAAATGTAGTTTTCTTGAAATTGCACTACAATTTGTTGATTCTGGGTCGGGGATCAAGGGGCATTAGGGTATAGTTTATAATTTAAATCCACTTACAATCAGTTTTAAGATAACTCACCTGAAACCGTCTTGGCTGGCACATTCTCATAACGATCCTTAAGTCGGACTGTCTTTAGAAAACGCGCTGTGGTCGATGGAAACGATTGATCCGACATTGCCATATAATGGCTACGTAATCGCAAAGCCTCAATTAGCAATGTTGATGCTCTTTCCAAATCTTCCAATGGTACACCGCTAGTATCCTCTCCCGAAATTGAAACACGTTGAAAATTAATATCAGCATCGGTTTTCTGTTTTTCTTCCTTTCCGTCACAATTATCATGATGCTCGTCACTACTAGACGAACAAGGTTGATTAACAATATGTGTATTGGCAGCCATTACATTAGATGATCGGCTACTCGTTGTTTGCCTGCAATTAGTGAAATAATGAAATTAGTAAAATGCCATACTATGTATATGGATGATAGATTTATTAAATAAAATATAACCATTTCTCATCCTCCGGCTGGTATTCATAGCACCGACCAAAGCTGTAGGTATCATCCGCAAATGACATGTTGTTCCTTCTTATTTTAAACACAACAACCAAATGGATAAATTGGACACTATTCTGTACGATACGATAACACTTTGTAGGAAGTCTTAACGTTTGATTGACCAATTGATTTATGAAAAGTGTAAGAAAAGTATGCGGTGAATGTAAGCCCACACCCACCCCCCCTCGTCTACCCATCAACTAGAGGTACGCACGGTACGCGACTTCAATTGCGTCAGAATGGATAATTTGCAAAATGGCACGCGATGGGCATCACCTGAAGGCCTACATAGGTGTCCATACTACCACCACCAAAAATTATCTATGCTACACTCTGTCAGTAGTAAATCGCGTGACTTACTGAATAACATTGCGTTTATGTCAAAACAAAACAAAACAAACCAATAACAACAACAATAGAAAATAAAAGAGCATTTTAATATATCGAAAAACTTTTATAAGAACAGAAAAAGCAAGCATAAATATCCATGTTTTTCGTATTAATTAAATGAAAATTATCTTCAATAATAGTCAGGGAAGTTTTATTGTAATAGGTTGTACGTATTACAAGGTATTCACAATTATGTTAACTTTGTAAATAACATTTAATGTTATTTCAAAAATGCCCAAAACCAAGTCATAGAAATCGAATCTAGCTCATTTATTAAGGACTATATGAACTTCAGGATAGACACTGTCAATGAATATATGTATATATACCTTTTAAACCTATATACATACATATATTGAGAATAGGAAAATTCTATTAATAAAAATATCTAATAAATAGCTTTAAAATAAAAAGTTTTAAACTTTATATAATCAATTCTATAATATATTTTTTTAATAGTTCGGATTAGAGAGAACTGTTCTTGGTTCTTTTTGATCCCAGAAATGAAATATTGTAAACTATTTGTGATATTTTAATTGTAATTATAGGAAAGAGTATAACGCTTCCAACTTTGATAATATTTAAATGAACTTTGTGACTTCTTTTGAAGAAACTAAAGTTGAAGTGCAAACGAAGTTTGAAAAATAATTTTACTTTGACGCTTGGCGTGTCACACGAACAAAAAATAAGTGGGAAAAGTAGTAAAGTGTTTTATACATAGTTTTATTCAGAATTAGTAGTAGTTGGTTCTACTAGTAGTAGTAGTACGAGTAACGATGTATTTTCAATGTCAGAGTAGGTCGTCGAGTTGGTGTTTCCTTTACTTTTTAGGAATGAAATATATATTTATTTTGCGTATGGTTTGCGCGTTTTATTAACGGCCAACGGGTCTCGCGTAGTCCAAGTCATCCAAGTCATATGGATGCACAATTTGTACTGAAAACAGTGACGGAATCTAAATGTAAAATTGGGTAGCAGCTTAGTTGTATTTTTTTTTGTGTGCCTTCTCCTGCTGCTGTTGCTGCTGTTGTCGATGGTGGTGGTTTCGTGGTTATGCCATAAGCTCTAACGCTACCAGCCATGGTCAATCACCACTGCCAATGTCTCTGTCTACTAATGCAGTCCTATTCAAAATCAAAACGTGTTCAACGCAGTTTTCGTAGTTGTTGCTACGTTTTGGTTAGCTACTAAACCGTGGCTTTATTTTATGTTTGCAAATAGTGTCTGTCTTGTAAATGTTAGCAAAATAGAAATCATCAACTTGATAATTGCGGAACGTGTACGCATAAGCCTTCTTTTCATTACGCTGCCATATGAAGCGAGAGCTAAGGAAAGGATATGGCATTATACTCTTACAAAAGGATATTATAGAATAGTTAATTTGATTGTTAAATAAAATGAATGGAAATTAGCCGACTTCATATACATTGATAAACAGTCGTACGGCCTAACCTCTCAAAAAAAGTCTCTTTACGAATTATCTTCGACATCATTGAGTGACGCTTTCGTCACTCACAGGAACTTCTGACTTTCACTCAATGGTAAATATTTATGTATAAAGAGTTCACAGAAGGATCACATTAAATTTAAGTCGATTCTGAACATTTCTTTTACAATTCTAATAGATTTAGTATACCTTCATTATTATATTCCATGCTAGATCTGAGAAACATCGGCTTAAATTATAAAAAGATCACTTACTTCTCATTTAATTGTCTTTGAATTTGCAACTTCTTTTCGATCTGTTCAATGGGAAACTGAGGCACTTCATATGGAGCCGATATTTCATTGGTCAGTTCATTGGGATCGGCTTCAGATTTATCATTGTCTGGAGAATCAGTCAGATCGCCTATAATTTAATAAACAATAAATACCACAATATGATAACAATAATGCGAATAATATAATTTTAAATGAAAGAAACCTATTACAAAACTATAGTCAAAGTGTATTAACAACAATGTTTTATGTGCTTACCAAACAGTTTAACATCCACTAATAATCGAAGGGTACTATCCATACGATTGAAATTCATAATTTAAAAAAAATTACAAATCTAAATAAAATCACAGCTATGTGTATATGACCGACTTCGATCGCAAAATATTTTTGAATGCTTGTAACTTTAATATGACCCGAGATTATAGCCTGGTCATTAATGGAAGGGGCAGTCGGCCACTCCAACAGAGCGGCAAAAACAAATATTACAAATGCAAGATTACAAAATGGAATGGTATAGAAATGTTGTTTAGACTCTGAGATACCCTTTGGCAAAGTAATCGTAATTATTTCTTGATAATAATAATATTTGCTTTTATTTTTTTTCTTATTAATCGTCTCTGTGGGTTCCATATTTATTTTTTTTTTCTGTGGCCACTTCAATATTCTATATACTTTCTGAATATTAAGGGTATAAATATCAGCAGCTCGACTCGAGGAAGCAAAACAAGTGCAGTAGCAGTGACAGTGACAGCGGAGATAGCGAATCACAAAAACAAAAAATTAAGAACCAAAAACAAAGAGAAAGATGAATTTTTGAGAATACAAATAGCAAATAGCATTTGCTTTTTTTTTTTCCTTTTTTCTTTTTTAGAGATAAGCTAGTCTCTCGTAAATTAAAATTTATTTTAGCACACAAATTTCAGCGCCGATGTCACAATACCCTGTCAATATATATGTATCTATAATAATTTCTGTTCTAAAATTTAAACATAAGATTTCAGTTCCAAGATTCAAATCACCCAATATCTCACTTTTAGATTCTGTTTTAACTATATATCATTAGAAAATATAAAAATAAAAACACTTTATAATTCTACAATAATGGGAATGGGTATTATCAAAATTGTTGACAATGTATTTTATGTGTAGAAAAAAATCCGATTATGAATTCGAGAGATGGAGCTGATAATCATCTAATACTAAATATAATGCTTCTAAATTTAAATTTGAGGTGTTAAAATTTCCTTGAAAACTAATATAATTCTCAAAAGATAAAGTTCGATTTTGATTAAATGTTTAACTTAGGTAAATTATATTGATATAGGGTAGAGGATAAAAAAATCAGCAAATATTGAAGAATCCTTTTATAAATTATATGTATATAACTGATTAGCTTTGATCGATATTGTATATCAATTTTAAGTTTACTCAAACTCATACATACACGTATCTTGATAGTCGTAAATGAATAGATTTTCCATCTTAGACCGGTTCTTTCTATCGAAACTAAATGATAAAGTCAACCGATTCTTTTGAAACTTAATCAAATTATTAAGATACATATCAAACTCATAAATACTTAGTTTAGAAATAATCGTTAATCTATTAATATAACATGATCTATATTATTGTATAAGCAAAGTACAGCAAACTGTGTAAAATAGTTAATTACGTTTCGTTTTTAATTAGTTTACTTTATAAAGTTGCAGTGACTCAGAATATATAATTATATTTACTTTATATAGAACTTCTAAAGTAATATTAATTACTTTAACAACTCTCTGTTCCAATAAAAACGAATCACTTAAAGTGTAACGATAATAGTCAATATATAAGATTTCCATGAATCTTTAACAACCAGATGTTTTAGAATATACTAAAATATCCGAGTTCAAGTGAGAAAAGTTGTCTTGCTTCAACGGGTGTGGATCTGGCTGATTTAACGAAATTTCGTTGGGTTTAAATTTATTAAATATTACTTAATATTTTACTTTTTAAATGGTTCGAAAGAAAATTTCTTTTGATGTATTAGGAGTAAATAAAATGGAAGCTTATAAATATATATACATACATACATACATAGTTCCTATATATATTTTATATTAAATAAAAATGATTATTTATTGTACTGTTTATTATCTGGTGGCCAACCAATGCGTTGTATCTTTAACTTACGATCACAAATTCCGCTCGATTTTAGGCGATTTACTGACAATGTTCTCGATATAGGGCTTTTAGGCGATTCTTTTGGTGTTGCACCAGTTGCGTTTTGAGACTGATTGATATTCAGTTTGGGCCGATGTGGCAGCGGATGTGGTGGAGCTATAACCATTGTATCATCATAGGATTCAGATTCTCGCATCTCTGAGGGTGCATCCGATCCGCTTAACATGCCACGATACGACATTTTGAATAGTGTATCTCGGGAAAACGCGCACCAGATGGCCACAATTGGCCGATAGATACTACTACCAATAATTCGGTTAATTAAGGCACAATTCTGTATGCGTTAATTTTGTAAACTGTTTTTTTTCTATATTTTTTTTTTTTTTATATTTTAGCCAAAGTTTTAGTTTATGTAATTTATTCTTGAATTTGACAAGATTTGCAATGGCCTTTAATGATCTGGTTTTGTTGTCCGCACACAATCGTTGCAAGTATTTGATTGATGTTGTTTTTTTTTTTACTTGTTTCTCAAAATTTGTAGATCTAATACACACGGCGATTTCCCAATTTTAAATGCGTCGTCTTTATTTTTTTTTGTTGCTTGTTTTTATTTTTTTTGTTGGTGCAATGGTTTTTGTTTCTTGATCATTTCCATACTAAGTTTATACTTGGGATAAGAGAGAGAGAGAAAGAGAGAGCTTTTCCGACACACACACACACACACACACTCTCTCTCTCTCTGTCTCCCCCTTTCACCTTTAAATGATTGCAACTGAGAGAAAAAAAAGCTTTATGTGTCATTTGCTTGCTAATTATAAATAATTTTTTGGATAAACAAATTGTTGCCCAAGTGTGCGTCTTTGTAGAACACATTTTCAACAATAACACTAATCAACATAATATTGGTAACAAGGAAAACTTTTAATTATTTGAAATCTTATTATCCAATATGCAAGTATATACGAAGAAATATAAAAATATAAGTTTTATATGCCGAAGTTTTGAGATTTTATCATATTTTAGTAACAATTCCTTTTTTTGAGTGACTTTACAGATCCTCTAATTTCATTATTATTTTAAATTGTTTAACGATTTATTAAAATAAATCTAACGATATTGCAAATTTGAAAAAAATTCACTATATACATATGTAAATCTATAATCTATATATCGAATTTTAACTTGACGATAAAAGATAATTACATAAGGCCCTTTTTTTTTTACTAAACAAAAGATTTCACAATGATTTTCTTTTCAATCGATTTTTTTATTTTTAAAGTGTATTTAGTCGGTCAAAGCAAAACATATATCTATCTATATTTTAAATTTGCCAAATCAATGTATTTCCTTAGTCCACTCCACTTTGAGCCATTATGTTTTAGTCATTTTATTTAATTGATTGTGATTACATATGTAGATATCGCATATCGATTTATCATAATTTGTGGTAATTTTCCAGACATTTATAGGCTTGTCATTGTCCACGATATTATATGCTAATGGATTGACCTATACTTGGGATCTGATTAAGTCTGTTGAATTTATCACTCACATGATAATTAATTGATAATCGAATTTTGATGGCTTTATAAGCAAAATCGAAATCATTCTATAACTAAGTTAAATGACGAATTCATTTTATGCAAGAAAATATAATATTAAAATAATTTCATGACAAAGATCATTTCACAGTCATCAGATCTATTTTTATGGAAATTTTTAAATAAGATAAGATAAGAATATAACTTTCCATCTTCTATACGTTTGTATGTATGTATATATATATTTTTTTGTATTTGTGTTGGTTCAATCAGTTTTTATTAGCTATTTATTTATTATATATATATATATATATATATATATGTATATTTATTCTAGTATTTGATACGTAATTGATGACTTATTTCACAGAGTTAAATTTTATGACCCTTGGGGATTACATACATACAATTTTTATATTTGTATATAAAATAGATAATTATAATTTATTTGTGTTATCGTTGACTAATTGTTTATTATTATGGCACACCTTAAATGCATAAATTCTATACATAAATATAATATGTATCTTTGAAGTTTAACTAATTCTTTCTTAATTATTATAATAGCTTGTACTAAAATGCAGACAGAATTGCTTTATATTAAGCAACTAATTGCAAGTCATGTTGGCCGTGTCGTTGTCCGTTTCATTTTGTTTATATTTAAATGCAGACATTCGTCTATATGTATCATATAAATATTGTTCTATATATAAATATATATGCATATATTGTTGACAAGTAATTGGGGCACAATTTATAGGCACACAAAATATGGAACCTATGATTAGAAGGCTAATGGAAACCACAAATATTTAATTGAAGGATTGCAAGCATATAAAGATACATACATACATACATACATATATGTATCCGTCATAAACGTAGATATACGTATGTATTTCAGTTTGGTTAAAAATGGGAAAAACCTCAGTGTCATTAAATGTTTATAGACTAAAACTGAACGAACAGTTTATAAATATTGATAGAATAATGGATTTAATTGATAATTTTGGATTATATACAAAAAGCAAGTCTTTCTTAACTTTGAATAACATTTAAAGTTATTCAAGCTATTATCATTAGATGATAAGAGGAAAGCGATAACAAGGTCCCAAATGATAATAATCTATTTCTGTACATGGAGATGCCTATTTTAATGTAAGTACATACGTATCGAATGTATGTATGTATGTACATAATTGTATGGTAAAAGGGCCACGTTGCTTGACCGACCGATCAGTGACAGCTGTCAATGCTATATAGCCATACGATTTCATCAAAATTTTCCACAATCGGTAATCAACACGATGCGTGAAAAATAATATTAAGTGCGCCGACGCAGTTTTTTGCGCAGTGCGTTTTGTTTTTGGTTTTTTATTTTTTTTTTTTTTTTTTTTTGGTAAGTAGGAAGTGAAACGCATGTAATAGTTGATGGCTATAATGTTTACTTCAAAACTAATGAATTTCGATCGAAATTATATACGCATGGGAGTTAATTTAGCAACGGGCATGGATTCTCTAACTGTTGTTTATCATAATTTCTTTTAGTGACATAGTCTGCGTGGTTAAGTTAGCGGAAGTCCCCATATGTACATATTTACATATGTGCCGTAAGACACCTAACTACCTACCACAACACTATTTTATTGAATTACGAAATTATTGGCATAAGTTTTACTATGTTGGATTGCTTTTTTCGGCACAAAAAAGTTATCGATTTCTCAAATATTTTTTCCAAAGAACCAAAAATGGAATATTTTTTTTTGTTTTCGAATTATTGATCAATAAATGATTGTAAATGATAAAATAAATAAATAAACACATGTTTTTAAAAATTAAAGTATTGAGGAAATATGTTATATTGAAATTTAAAAAAAAATTATTGACAGAGTTAGGATTAATAAGATGAATTTTATCTTTACCATTAAGCTTTAATTGAAATTAATATTTAATATATGTACATATGTATGTATTGAATGTTAATGGATTAGATCGAGAATTTAAAGCTAAAGAAAAGTTGTTGTAAGTACTATACAAACATATGAACGTATGTATATGTATGCATGTATGTTGATTGTAAAGGTATGTGTGTTGAATTGATGACATGACTTGACGTTTGCTTTGCCGCTGCCTACCTACACACATTTTAGGTATGCATGTACACACACATACATATGTACATACATATGCTGGATAGTCATACTCCCCCCACATCTGTGCTTACCCCCACCTTCAAACATCTGACTGACTCACCGCCTTTGCGCTTTTCAATGCGGCGCACCATGTTCCCCATATCCATGTCCATTTCCACATCTGTGTCAAAGCCGAAGCTGCGATACCCCTTGGCACTTAATGCATCTGCGTAGCTTTGCATCCTAATAAATTGAATGCACTTTAACTTGTTATTTACTCTTATGTTTTGCCGATGTTGTTTATTTATTTTTTTTTTTGGTAATTCTTTTATTTTTTCTTAAATTGTATTGGTTTAAATCGTCTGCCGATGCTGATGCACTGATGAGACACTTCAGTCTCTTACTCGCAAATGCAATGACACGTACACAGGTGGACAAAAAACACAAAACGAAAACACGAAACAACAATAATGGTTAATAATTGGTTATTTTGAACAAAAAAAAATTGCCGATATATTTTTCCACAAATTTTTCGGAGGAGCAACAACAACACTACACTTAGCTAATTTGAATTCTGTTTATACACATACACACAGACACAACACACAAAAGCATATATTTTTATGGCTCCTATAAGCGGAGCGAATTCAAGTTTCACACACTTAATGGCTCCGCAAAGCGGAGCAAATTCAAGATATCAAATGTAACCATCGATAGCATTGAGAATGTTCCTAAGACGTGCAACTTAAAAACGACGTTTCCGTGCGAAACACTTCATGAATTCGTCATGAAATTTGCTTAGTTAATTTTCTGAATTCGCTTATCTTTCTTGGCAAAACAGAAAAATTGATAAACTTAAATATGTTCAAGGGGGTTCAATGGCGCCCTCTAGTTTGCCCATTGGCGCCATCTGGTTTACCAATCGCCGCCATTTTCTTTTATTTATACATTAAGTTTTAAATTTAAATAAGCGGTTACATTATACATGTGCGAAAGTTTTGACAATTTTAATGTAGTTTTTTACTGCGACGACGTCAAATTTATTGAAACCGGTAATGTAAAGTGCAGCGAACATATACTTTGAAGGAACCTGAACTTCGATAGATTTTTCTCCAATCCATTTCCTTGAAAAGAGTTCTAAAGTTTTCTTATCTACTTTACTCGTTTTTTGTTTAGAATTGTTATTTAACACAGGAAATATACTTATACTTTTATCATAAAATAAAACTCATGTGTAGATTTTTTTTGGAATTTTTTATTTTTCTTTGTCTTCCATTTGGTTTGTTTTTGTTTACATGTATAAATATATATATATATATATATATATATATATACACATACATACATATATATACATATATATATATATATGTATACTTGTATATATATATATCGTAATGTAATTCATAAAATGGTTGTGTTTTTGTTAAAATTAAACCACAAAACATTTCACTTGATTAGTTTAATACAAATAAGTTTCAAGTTTTACTTGTACACGACAATTATTTATAGTATTTACTTTTGTGCAAAAAATTTGCTCGTTATGGTTCCTCTGACATATTTGCTGACAGATCATCTGAAAAGTGTTCTCATCTGAAAATTGTTCTCATCTGCTCTCACTGAAAAGTGTCTAAAGAATTTGGTTTCTTTGTTGCTTTGTTTCATGTTAGTTTTGTTTGTTTGTTTGTTTGGAACGGCTTTATTGAACTCTTTGTTGTTGTTGGTTTTCTTTTTTTTTTATTTCTTTTGTTTTTACATTAATTCTTTGGCAGGCATTGCATTTCGTAGTTTTGTATAAGTTAAAGTTAAAAAATGATGGCTAAAACAAGAGCAAATAATAGTAATAACAAAAAAAAAAAAAAAAATAATTACATATCAACTATTTTAAGGTAGAATAAATTTTAGTTAGTTTCCATTGTTTTGTTTTGTTTTTTGTTCTTTTTTTTTTTCTTTTTTTGTTTACACATCAATACTTTGGTAGTTAAAAAATTCTGGTTTTGATTTTGTTTTAGTTTTAAATGTTATTTTGTGCTAAATTACATTTTAAAAATATGCTTAATATTTTCTTAGAGTTTTGTTTGTTTGTCTAGTTTTTAAGTCAAAGACACGAAAGTGAAAGAGGTTTGTTTTTTTTTTTCATTTTTTACGTCTGCTTACTTAAATTAAAAATTGTTTTTTTTTTACTTTTACTTTGGTTTCTTTTGTTGTTGGTTTTTGTTTTTTTTTTTTTAGTTAATTGTGTTAAGTTTTAGTGTAAGGTGTGAAATTTTTTTTTGTTTTCCATGCGCTTAATTTTAAAACATCAAGATTTTTGCTCAAATTTGTTTATTTTTTCTTCTTGTAATATCGAAATATATGTATGTATATGTAAATTTGTTTGTATTTTTTGGTTTTTTTTTCGCTAATTTTGTTTGTTTTTTTTTGCTTTTGATTTCTTAAAGTTGTTTTGTTTTTTTTTCTTTTTTTCTTTTATGAAATATTTTTGGTTTATATTCTGTTGGTTTAAAAACACCGAAAGCTTAAAATTTAGAGATTTTCCTAAAGTGTAAAATTTTTACAATTTCTTTTGTTTTTTTTTGGGCTTGTTAATTTTTGTTTTTTTTTCTTTCTTTAAGTTTGACTGTGCTTTCTGTGTGTAGGGGTTAGTTTTGTATGTATGTGTGTGTGAGTGTGTGTTTATATGTTGTGTGAGTGTGTGTGTTATGTATTCTGGTTTACTGTAGTCAAAATGCATATGTTAATAATTAAAAGTATAAGCAAAATTAAAGGAAATATGTGCGAAAGGAAAAGGAAAGGAAAATTATATATGTTTAAAATAAAGTGACAATTCTTGCCCGTCGTCCCATTCTCATTCTGGCCATTCTCATTATCATCTTCTTCTAACAATATCCTTCGTTTGTCGAATAAATAGGTTTTTAAGGAAAAAAGTGTATCACATTTTCAATTACGTCTTTGTTCGTAGCACCTTCATAATACCATCCTTCGATCCATTCTTCAATCTCTAATCATCAATCTTCAATCTCCTAAATCCATCTGTATACCGACTTAACCACACTGCCAACTATATACAAAGATATATTCATTTCCGACACACACACACACACACACACATACACGCACATTTCATTCATACAAACCATTCATAAGTTAAAATCATTCATACATAATCAGACCCAGAATCAGAATCCATTCATTCATTCATACATTCATTCAATCATACATTGACACATACAACTTGACGTATTCATTCATTCATTTCGATACAGTTGGGGGGACAAAAAAGTTGCGTTCTTGATTTTATCACAAAAATAATTACAACTTTTCCTATTGGATGAACTTCCAATAGTTCATCCATTCCACGCAGTTCTTTCACTACACATTAAACATTCTTTCTTCATTCTTTATGCTCTTTAACCAATCCATTTCATTCTTATTTTCTTTCTTTATTTTTCTTAATTCTTCAATTTTATCTGTTGCATACTTTTTGGCTTATCCCTACATTGCTTCTATTGTAAAGTCAACATTTTTTGGTTTGATTCTCCTGGAACAAGCCAATTGGTTCCATTCCTTTCTCAACGCCTTCAATCCTATCAATCTCACTCTCAAATGTGCTTAAATGAATGGAGTATTTAATTAAATAAATAAATAAATAAATAGACATTTTTAATTTAAGTTTCTTTGGAGCAGATAACATGCATAATTGTTTTTCTATTTAAATTTGGTAACACATTGAGTAAATGTAGTACTACAATTTGGAAAATTTCCCAAATCAAATATAGATAAGGGATATTGTTACCGGGAATTCTATCAGTCATCCTATTGTCAAACCATTTTGCAACTGTACATATATGTCCTTTTGTCTGATCTTTTAATGCAGGCTAAAAATATCGAAAGTCGATATCGATCATTAATTATCGATACAAAAAGGAGGCCTCGATCAATGGTAGTATTGTGAAATAACGCGAAGTTATACTCTCTAACTAGAGTTGCCACTGTTTCGGCCTTTTTTTTTTTTTATTATTTTTTTTGCGGACTTTTAAGAATTGATCGATATAGTTTCAGCCTGCTGATCATCATATAATCGGAAGAATCGGTCAATTAAGTACCATTGCAATAGGACTGTGCGCCTTTTTAGTATAAAATTATGGCCCAGTTGAATTAATTCCGTCCCTGTTAAACATCTTCGAATCTCAATTGTTGTACGAGTGTAACAAGGGCTTTTCCAAAAAAACAGAATATTTGAAGATGTTGTGTCATTTTTTGTTGCATTTGTATAAACAAATTGTAGTTTTTTAATTCTCAATTTTGTTGTTGATGTTAAAAATCAGTCTCTATTGCTTTTTTCCATTTTATCTTTTCTTTTTTAATTATTTAGGTTCGATTTTTGTTGCTCGTTTTCATTTCTGTTGCTGCCTTTTGGTTTTTTCTTTCATTGGGTTTGCTCTATTTCTCATGTTTTATTTATTTCTGTTAGGTAATGTGTTTGATTTTTTTTTGTTTCTGGCATTTAAACTTTTTTGTTTTGTTGTTGTGGTTTTTTTTTTGTTTTTTTGTGTAATTTTTACATTTTTAAGTTTTTTTTTATATATATATTTTTTTTTTTTGCAGTACACCTTAGAAAAATATCACATTCTTACTTCGTTCGTTTTGAGAGACATTTTTTTTTTTTTGTTTAATGTGTTACATTTCATTTTTTTTTTTTGTTTTTTTTTTGCTCGGTTTTTGCCCGGATTTGACTATCTTTCGTTATTTACACACACATTTAGTTGGTTTTCAATTTCAATTATTATTGGACACGATTAAAATATATAAAATTTAAAAAATATTTGATTGAGGTCATTTCAGAATTATTGCTAGTTCTTCATTTTTTTTTTTTGTTTTGTTTTATATTTTCATTTTTCATTGTAGACACCAAATATCATTATATATATATATATATGTATATATAATATGTATGTATCTACATATGTATATATAAAAAAAGCTGAAACATTTGCGTTTCCTTTGCTTACATTTTACTTAAATTTATGTAAATTTCTATAAATATTCCATTTTTGTTTATATCCATTTTTTTAAGTTTTTTTTTATTTTTATTTTTTAAAGGACACACACGACGACAGTTAAAGTGGTAGAACTAACGTGCGTGTGTGAGAGAAATATTGTTAGATAAAGGTCAAGAGAGAGAGAGAGAGAGAGAGAGAAAGAGGAAAAAATATAATTTATTTATTTGTTACTATTTCTTTGTTTTTCTTTTCTTTTTATTTTTATTTTTTTTGCTCACAACATCAACAATGAAATAAATTATTTTTTCTTTATTTTCTTTTCTTTTTCTTGTTTTTTTTTTTGTAAAAATCTCAAAAAGACGACTAACACCGAAAAATATATGTATTTATTGTATGTACTACATATTTGGTTTATACATACATATATGAATTGCGTGTGTGTGTGTTTTTTGTAATAATATTTTAGTTTTGTTGGGTTTTTTTTAAAGACATATCTACATGGTTGGTTGTTGTTGTTAACAATTAATTTCATTGAATAAATGATTTAATTTGTTTTTCAATTGAAACGGAAAATGGACTTTTATGTGAGGTAATACAACAAAAAATATATAAAAACAAAAAATAAAATAAATATAATGTTTTCCCTATATTTTTAGTGTGTGGACAAAAAGCTATGCCACATTTCGCGCATTACTTCTACTACAATATATGATCGAACTTTAACTGTTCAAATTATAATTATATTATATACCATTTTTATTTGTTTAATTTAATTTGTTTTTGTTAATGCAAGTGAAACCTTGGAATTGTCTTATTTTTTAATGAAATCGTAGTTTTTGTTAGGTATATTTTCTTTATAAATGTTTCAGTAAGACTAAAGGCACCCGTTCTTAAAAATAACCAGAAGAAGTAGTGAAACTGTGGATGCTAAAAACTAAAAATAAAAATTTTGTTAGGGGTAAAAAGATAGTGAATTTGTCACGACAATTTATTTTTAGAAGTGTCCTTTGATATTTTAAAACCAAATTGATTAAATTGTAACATAAATTGCTTTTTGTATTTTTATCTGTCTGAATTTAAAAGTATGAAAAACAAAAAAAAAACGTTTTCCAAGGGAACTATTTTGACATTTGTTTATTCTTTTGTTGTGATATTTGAATAGGATCTCAATAGGAATTGTTGAGAGATTTTAAGCACTCTTTTGATCCTCTTTGTGATGTCACTTTTATTTATTTGAAAATCTTAGTCAGTTGGTCCTTCTATATATTTTGCCACTTCTGGTTGTTTGAATTTTATTCTTGATGATTTGTGGGTCCTTTTAAAGTACTTACTGAAACATGGGATATTGGCATTAACGTGTTTTCCATTTATAGTGGTGGGACTGGGGACGGGTGGTGAGGGATTATAGGGATTACCTTCGATTTGTTAATTGTTTTTGTTGGGTTCTTTCGTTTTAAAGTTTCCTCAAATAAACATCATCAATTGTTTGATCATTTGTTTCAAAATTTGATAGGACATTGCTATATGTGTATGTATATCTTGTATATATAACTATGTATATTTAATGTATATATATATATATATAGATATATATATGTAAGTAATAGACACCGAAAACCACATGTACATACATTTATGTAATCTGTATATAGATATATCTATGAATTTTAAATTTATAATCTGCCTTAAATTTTGTTTCTTATTTTTTTTTTGTTTTTTGTTTTATTTTGTTTTTGTTAAAATGCATTTTTCTAATGCCAAAAAGTTTCGTTGTTAGGTTTTGTAATATTTTGTTGTTACACGTATTTCCTGCATGTTTGTGCATATGCCTTAATCCAAATAAAAAAAAAAGTTTTTCTCAATTTTTACTTTTTTTTGTTTTTGTATTGGTAATTTTGGTTTTTGTTTTAAATGTATATATATATATATATATATATATATGTAAAACTATTAGTGTGTCTATATACATATATGATAGGTTTTTGTTTTTGTAATTTATGCAATGTATATACGAAATAAGAGTCTTGAATCCCTCCAAAAAATTTTTCAGTTGCTTCACATACATACAATACCAAAAAAAAAAAAAAAAAAACAATTAAACAAATATATATGTGTATATATATATATTTATTATATGAAATATTTTCAAGAATTTTTGCTCGCTTTGTTTTTGTTCATTTCCTTTTTGTTTTTATTTTTTTCGTATAGTTGAAAAACTTTTGTTTTTTAACTTTTTATGATTCTTAATATTGCTTATTTTTTCTCTGCTTACTTAGGCTAAATTTAGAAATTTTATTTTATTTTTTCTTAAGGGAATCCAATGTAAGCTTTTTCTTTTCCAACTTTTTACCAATGTGAATAAAAAACTTTAAATTAAATAAACTAAAGAAATTAATTTGATTGGGGCATTTTTTTTTTGTGAATTTTATTAAAAACAGTTTGTGGTACTCCTCCTCATGGATTATTCCTGAACGTAAAGTTATATGCAACCATATATAAATCCAATTATCTTCTGTCTTTCGAACTTTCAAAGCATATGTATATCAGACATTTACCGATGCATATATATAGTATAATGTATATGTATCTATATATAGAGAGATCCGATCTGTTTGGTAAATCAAGCACAATGTTCAATGTAAAAAACTTTATTTATAAATACAATCAAATAGTTTATTAAATAGAAAAAAAAAAGGACAATAATAATAATTATTAATTATAATAATATTAAGAAATAATAATAATGTTTCGCATACATGGCTCACAGCTCAAACTTTTGTATGATTTTGGAGCATAGTTGCATAGTTGACATAAAAGTTATATAAAAAAGATTAAACATAACTAAAAGAGAAAGCCAAAAGTGATGTGTTTTTTTTTCTTTCCTTTTCTTTTCTTATTTTTTTTTGTTTTTTGTTTTTTTTTCGTGTTTTTCAATATTCATAAAAATTGTGTGCGTATTCTAAAAAATAATTTCAAGTTAAATAAAAAGATAAGTTAATTAATAGGTTTTTTTTGTGTTGTTGTTGTTTTTCCTGTGTATTTTGTGCTTCACAAAAGGCAGTGTTGACGTTGTTATTGTTGTTGTTCGCATAGTAAAAATTTGAAATTTTTTGTTGTTGGTTTAAGAACTAAGAAGATTTGCTAGAGACCCAAATTGGCATTTAAAATAAACAAACTTTTACAACAAATACAAAATAGTCATGTCTTTTTGTTTGTTTAAGATTTAGATTACATTTAGTTAAATTTAAATAGAAGTTTAACAGAAAACTGTGCATTTAATTAATTGAAAAAACTATCACAAAATCATATTCTTACTATAAAAAAATTGAACACTTGTTTAATGAGAGAAGTGAGAAGTTGAGAAAGCAATTAAAAATAATATAAAATATAATAATGATAATAATTAAAAATAAAATGTATAAAATTAATAGTACATTTTAAATGAAACATTAATTTATCCCCTCTATTGTTTTGTCATGATTTTGGCAAATTCGGTTTAAACAAGATTTAACAAATTGAGTTTGAGAATACGATTCGAAGATCTTGTATGCTAAATTTATACATATTTCTCAGCTATCTTTTACATAATTCTACAATCTTGCAATAGGTTTTAAAAAAATGTAACAGAAAACACCATAAATTCCGTATGGAATATAAATTAAGTATAGATATAATACATGATTTTTTAGGTTTATAACTGTGTGGAATTTGTTGATAGGGGAAACTATCTAAGTCCTTAACTTAGAATTTTAAAATGACGCATAAAATTTATATGAAATTATTTCTTTAAGTTGAATAAATTGATTTTCAGTGTAGAAACCAAACGAAATTTGTCGAAACTTCAATTGAAATTTTAGTTGATTGATAGCGCTGTTTCGATTCCAACGTTCCGTAATCGATTACAGTTGGGGTTTAGGATAACGGTTTTTTAAATGGAATATTTTGTGTTTATTAACTATAGTTGATTGCAAGGCTGTAGATACCCTCGGTTTAGCCGAGGTCTGTTTCATAACTACTGAACTTTGCTAGTAATCATACTATAAATATGCATTGACATTTGTCTAGACTCATTGTGTTAATGGATGATTTGGATTTGTTCTCTGTATTTGTGTGTGTGTGTGTCTATGTGTGTGCTAATGTGCTAATTGTCTTTCCATTATTTTTGTTTTTTTTTTTCATTTTGTTTCTTTATGTTTAATTTTTGTTTGTTATATTTATTTAAATTATGAGGTACTTTAAACTTTTTGGCACAGTGAAAGTTATGCAATTACTTTTCTTTTTACCACTTTTGATGTTCAGCATTCGTTTCGTTTCCTTTCGTTTCATTTCCTTTCATTCCATTCCGTTCCATTCCAATTCAACTTTTTCTTACTATTTCCGTTTCCGTTTCAATGGAAATTGTTGGAAAAAAAATTAATCAATAAATAAATTATAAAATGTGAAATTTGATTTCCTTTCCATTTAAATGTTTGCTTCTTTTGCTTATATGTATGTTTGCATGTATGTATGTATGTATGTATGTATGTAGGTTAGATCATTCTGTGAAATTACATTTACAATTTAATTCGATGTTCTTGGTTCAAAAGTTTTGTTTTTGTGTGTATTTAATTTTTGTGGCTGTACTGTGAAATAAGCAAATAACAAATTTAAGCAATCATTTTTCATTTACTTGTTCTTAGTTAATTTGTCCTATTAGTTCTCATTTTTTTTGTTTTTTGTTTTATTTTATTGTTTAATTGCACATTTTGTTTCATTTCGTCTATTGTTTGTTTCATTTTTCCTTTTCTTTCTTTTTTTTTTCTTTGTTTGTTTTGTTAGCTTTGCTATTGTTTTATAAACTATTCTTGTTTTAGGTATATTTTTTATGCTTTATTTTGTTTTGTTTTAACTTCTTGTAATCACAGTTAGTTTGTGTTGTTGTTGTAGGTTTGTTATTTTGATTTGTCAAAATAAGAATAATTATAAAAAAAAAATTATTTAATTACTATTGTTGCTTCTTGGTAGTTATAAAAATTAAACTATTGACGGTGGTTGCGCATATACTTGTTTACACAAGTACAGTTAGGTATGGTAAGTAAGTAAGTGAGTAAATATCTATTTGTATCTCTAGCATTTTATTCTTGCAAATACCCCAAACAAAAAAAAAAATATAATAATAAGAAATTGCCCCCTCCCCACCCCCATAATCATTCTAACCTCACTTTTCGATCACTCAATTCAATCAATTTCCCGCTAGCCCTCATATGGTTGCGCCTCATAAAATGTTGTTAATATAGTATTTAGATTTTACTTTCATTTATTTTCATCTTGTATCAGTTTTGCCTCTTTGATTGTTGTTCCATTGGAAATGGATATATGTATCTCCTGCTGATGTTTCTGTTTTTTTCTTTTTTCTTTTTTTGTCTGTGTTTATACTAAACTAAAATCCAATTTGCTTAAAATTTGCTTGTATAGTTTTCAGATTGGAACTGTTCGTTCTTATTGCATTTATTGTTGCTAACCATTAATGACCACAAAAAGTACAGTTTCCACTGAGTATGGAACATTTTGTTATGATCAGGATCAGTTGTGAATGCAATTGTAAATAAAAAAAAAAAAAATAAATAAAAAATTATTTACCACTCAGCTGTAAAGACGAGTTATACCGTTACAAAAAAAAAGTATTCGGTAATTGAACCGAAATTTTATTTCGGTTGCATTCCACTGATTTAAACCAAATAATGGAAATAACAGTTGGAAATCTTTAGATTCCACTTGGTGGAATTATTTTCTTTTTCTTTTTCTCTTTTTTTTTTTTTTTTTGTTGTAGTAACAAAATTCACTATTTACTTGTTCTATGGAAATCAATGTAATAGTCATAATAAATCTATTGTAAAATATATAGATCTTGTAACTATTGTATAAAACGGCAGATTTGTGGTAAAAACACATTTGTTACAGACTATTTCATGTATAATAACATCCATTTTTATGTAATATGTATGTTTATGTAAGTTGTAATCTATTTTGCATTTCATGTAAAATGTGCTAAAAACTTCATTTCCCCATCATTATTTGAAATATCAATACGAATCAATTTCAAAATATGCACCGCATTCTAAAATATACATACAAAAAAAATTTAAAACAAAAAAAAAAAAAACACCACCACTTGAGAAAAATAAAAAAAAAAAAAATTTTTTTTGCTACAATTATTATAGTTATAAATACCCGTGTTTGTATGTGTGTGTTTTTTTGTTTGTTTGTGTGTGTGTGTGTGTGTGTGTGTGCTAATAGTTGCCAATGTGTTGCCTTGGTATTTGTTTTCTTCTTAAAGAAATAGTTGAATTTTGTTTTTTCCTTTTCCCCACCTACACAATACATTAAGAGAAATTGCAATAGTTAATGGAAAATAAGAATTAAATCTATACATAAATTTTCCTGTAATTTATGCCTCATTTGTTTATGTTGTGTATATTAATTATTTTGTTTTGCTTCAATTTGCTTCATTTTTGTTGTTGATGATGTCTATTGCTTTTGTTGTTGGTAGTGTTGTTGGCGGTTGTTGGTTGTATTATTTTTTTGGTGGATTGGGGGTTGGGGTGATACTGGGGCCTTATCTGCGTAGGAGCCTCCTCCTACGCGCCTCATCTCAGCGCGGTGCATTGTGAATGTGAGTTGTTAAATGCTTTGATAGATAATCGGCCCGTGCAAAGCATTTGCCACACGATTCACAGTGATACGGACGTTCACCCGTATGTATACGTAAATGTCGCGTTAAATCGGATTTTCCACCAAAAGCACGACCACAGAATAGGCAAACGAATGGTCGTTCACCAGTATGTTTACGTACATGCAATTTAAGATTCTCCTTGGAGCGTACACATTTACCGCAAAATGGACAGGCGAAACGTGATGTAGCGGGTCTGTAAAGAATATACATATATATATAGTTGTACAATTTGTGGCTTATCTATTAGTATATGCAAGTATAAGAAAGGCGCACTGTTAATTAGTATGTTTTAAGTGAGGTAATGTTGGGATTAAGTCTGTTTGATCATTGAATGGAAGGCATGTTAAACTTCACTTTGAAACAAGCCTTCCTTCCGTTTTTCATTTTTTAAGCATTTATTATAAAACAAGTGACGACCCTTTCTTTTTTGGTAATGCTAACAAATGTTATTTCTTCACTTACCGTTTATCGCGCTGTCTTTCAGCCGCATCGACGCGTAAAAAATTGAGTATGGATGCCTCCTGTGGATTAAGTCCCAAGAATTGTTCATTCGGTATGCGTTCGGCATTGATTAGCGATGTGAGAGAGCTAAGCGAACTGATGCCACTGCTGCTTCCGCTTCCGCCGCCACCACCACCACCACCACCACCAGCCCCGCCAGAGCCAGAACCAGAATTGGAACCAACAGCAGCGGCTGCAGCTGCAATGGAGGATGATGTGCCGGCTGCAGCATTGCTCATTGGCAGTGATACATGTGTTAGGTGTGCAGACAAATGTTGCTGCTGGGATTGCTGATGTTGCTGTTGTTGATGGTGATGTTGCTGCTGCTGTTGCTGTTGCTGATGGTGATGATGCTGATGGTGATGATGGTGATGGTAGGAGGGATCTGTTTCCAAGTGGTGCAGGCGTGACTAAACAAAATCAAAACAAAATCAATTTGGTATCAATGCAATTAAATATAAATCAAATATAAATTAAAAATATCAAAGAAGCTAACTTTGGCCTTGCCGAAGTTTCTATTTTATAAGTCCAAAAGAAACCGATATTTTATATCTTATAGTTGTCCGATCTGACTCATTTTTAAACTTGACAAATGTATACGTCTAAAAAGCTTATCTACCAAGTTTCAACCATATAGCTTTAAATTTAAGGTCTAAATCGTGCGAAGAAACAGACAGACGGACAGATGGATGGACGAACATATCTCGGCTGTTGATGCTGATCAAATATATATATATATGGGATCGGAAAGTGACCCTCTTCTATTTAAAAGCTTTAAAAATATGTCTTAAACTATTTCCTATAAGAAATAGTTTTAAAAATTTATTTTTAATATGTTTTATGTTATAGATAAATATATATATTATATCTTATGTTCATCATTTATATTAATAATTATAAATTCTAAATAATATTATTTAGAAATATTTAAAGATTTATTGCTTACCCGCTTGTTTGTACTATTTATGCCATCGGAGCTGCTTATATTTGGCTCAGTGGCATTTGTTGAGGCCGATGCCGATGAATTGTTATCATTATATAGCATTGTAATGCCAGCGGAATCGATTGTATTATCCTGTTCATGCTCCTCACTATCACCCTCAGCCTGTGTAGAGTTTTCCAGATGTAGAAGATCAACAGATGGACCAATTACTGGACCAGTACCAGATGTAGATCCAGTCTCAGTACCAGATTCTCTTTTAATATTAATACGTAAATCTTCACCCTCATCGGCAAGCATGGGCTCCTGGGAGCTAGTTACTACATCCTGATCCAATTGTGCTGATACAGATGCTGCTGATACTGCTGCCGACATACTCACACCCAATCCTGTTGAGGATGATGCCAAACGTCCAACAACACCGACATTTTTCTTACCATGCAAACGTTCTAGGGCATGATTAAGACGATGTTTCTTGAAGCTCTTCAGATAACGAAATTGCATGCCACAAACATCACAGGTGAATAGCTTATCGGCTGGCAAACGGGCACGATGATTCTGTTCTTTATGCTTGGCATAGGCACTCCGATATCGATACGATTGTCCGCATTGTTCACAAATGAATGGTTTCTCTTCACCGGGTCCAACATGTGGATGTTGTAGTGCAGCATGTTGTTCCAATAGCCAAACATTGGGAAAATGGGCATTACAGACAACACAGCGTGTTTCCTCTTCGATGGGCTCACTGAAAAGGGATGTACAAATATCTGAGGGACTTTTAAGCATTTGACTTAATTGCTGATGTTGGGCCAATATGGTAGAACTTGGCGGTGGTGTTGATGAGGTAGACGATGAGGAGCTCTTCTCCTTACAGCTGCTCGATGTGTCCGTATAACTGGCTGGTGTACCAGCACCGGATAATAATAATTGTGTATATTGCCTTAAATTTGTGGCATCGATACCGGTTGCGGAGACTGATGTTGATGCTGATGCCGAACCAGAACCGGATCCAGAAACAGATAGAGAACCATGACCAGTACCAGTAATTGAACCAGTTACCGAACTTGGTGTACTACTATTGACCGATCTTCGACGTAAAAGTTGTTCCAATGATTCCTTATACAAATGGGCACTCCGTTCGCTTGGTAGATCAACAATTGTGACATCATCATTGTCCATTGTCGAGGATGGATTACGTTTAGTTTCGATTGTATCTAAAATAGTTGCCGTTGAACTGGTTGCCATCTGTTGGGGAGATGGTGAAGATTTCGTTCCCTTAGATTGATGTTGCTGCTGATAGAATGCTGTTGGTGTAGGATAACGCATATTGAAGGCTTGAGGCTGTTGTGGTTGTTGGTGCTGTTGTTTGTACTGTATTTCGCTGGAACGGTTCGTTGTGGGATTCGGTGTAGACTGTTTGGTATAAGTCGATTGCTGTTGCTGTTGCCCTCCAACAGATGGAAAATCTTTACTTAGCAAATCGCTCAATGTGGTAAAACGGTGGGAAAAATCCTTTGGGACAGATAGAAGATTGCGAGTTCTGGAATAAGGAATATATATAAATATATTAATTATTTGTTGTAAAATAAATTAAATTTGGCACATTTCCATATATCCGAAATTATATAAAACTTGCACTTAGTTTAAGGTTTAAATCGTTTATATAGCTACATTTAAATAAATATTTTAAATAAATATTAAATATTTGAAGCTTTAAACACTCGAAATCTCATTTTTTTAAACTGAAATCCATTATTTTAAAAAAAGAAAGCTAACTTTTGTTTGTTAGTTGTAGAATGTTTCATATTCAGTTATTCCCCTCTGTAAATTGCAAATTTTAAGTGAGGATTGTTTCATTTTCCGTTGTTCCGTTGAGTTCTGTTCCCTATAAAAATTGACTCCTCGCCAAGTTGAAAACCATTTTTTGTCATAATTGTTTATAAATCAATAAATGTTACTTAAAATACCTAAATCATTTGTTAACTGAATTATTTTAATAAATGTTTCGTTTTAATTTTTGTTCGTGAAATATTCCGTTTTTGAAATCTTTTATATAACATAGCTGATGGTAAAATATAGTGATTAATATTAGATGGGGATGAGTTTCTATATTATTTTAGAGAGAAGCACAGAAGATATTTCAAATGTGAGATCATTTTTTCTTTTCATATATATTAGAATTATCGATTGTAATTTTATTTTTATATATGTATATTTGAATTATGGATTATAATTGTATAACCCACCGTATTGCCTCTTCATTCAGCCAGGTCTGATGATGTAGTAGGCTTAATATTCTGGACGGATCTATATCAAACAAGCTTAGCGGTGTAAATGGAAATGGGAAAGGTGTTGGGCATCGATTTCCAGCCATGGCACTCATCGGAGAGCTGAAGTTACGCAACCACTGTTGGTGAAATTGGGTAAAAAATAAATATATATATATATTAAAATTTAATTAATTATATAACATAAAGGCTAAGAGAGAGTGAGAGAGATTTCTATAGATAGAGAAATCGAGATAGAGAGTGAGAGAGAGCGAGAGAGAGAGAGAGAGAGGGGGTAAGGGGGTTTGTGTTGCGTGTATTAAAGTGTGTGTGTGTTCTGTGTATGTGTGTGTGTGTTTTATTTTGGGTTCTTGGGACTGACTAAAGAGTTTTTAGTGATTGCTGCTAAGGGAATCGTTCCAGAATTTAGACATTTTATCCTTACAAATTATAAAAAAAGGAGAGAAAAACAAAAATATATATATATACATATATATAAATAAATACACACACAAATTTAAATCGAATATATCGATTGCAATTCCAATAGACAAAATTGAAGGCATGCAATAAACTACATTTGCATTAAGAATGTAAATCCAAAATATATATATCTTTTAGAAAAATATCTAGAAAATTCTATTGGCAAGCATACTTACATATATGTAGATGGCTCAGGCCTACCTGAATGGTACTTAATTGATGATTAAAGATATATTAAATAAATGTAAAACGAATGTTTAAAAACGAATTCTTTCCGTTAACCGATTTCTTTACGTTTCGGTGGACCATGTTTAAAGTAAAACAACTCGTATGATTTCGTTACGGTTAACGGTTAACCGCATTCACAATTTTGTACAGTTTTGCAACAATTTTTCCTAATTAACATTAACAAATTGTTCATAACTGTTGGAAATTGCGAATTAAATACTAAATACGATTAAAACTAAATTGAAAAATACATTTGTTTTTTTTTTTTGTTATTTTCAGTATTTTATTTATATAGAATTTTACTTTTTCTGCGATCATGTTCATTTTTTTTTTCTCCTTTATTTTCATTTCCTTTTTATGAATTTCTCTCTGTCTGTGTGTTTGTGTGTGTATATTTGTGTCTGTATGTTTTTTCAATATCTTCTTACTGTTGTATTGTTTTTTCTTTTTTTGTTTTTTTTTTTGTGTTTGTTTTATTTGTTTCATAACTTTCAAGTTTCAAGGACGCTGCCGTTGTCTGCCAACTAGAAATATGGTTTGAAGGTGCGCGAATATTATATATATTGTATGTATGTAACATATACATACATACATCATTTCATACATACAAATATACATATACATATGCATATATGTATGTATGTACAATGTAATTTTTGTTGTTTGTTCATCATTTATCGTTTATCTTTTAGCTGTCTTGCTTCCCTCTCGTTTAACAGATTATTACAATTTGGTTTTGGTATAAATATATATATATATATATATATATATATATGTAGAAATAAAATCGGGATACTATATAATTTGAGTGAACTTTGTTAAGCAACCAATTTGCATGTGTGTCTGTATGTGTATATGTATTTGCCTTTAATGATTCTCATAATTCATTTTTTTTGTGTGTTTTGCGTGTCTTTTTTTTTCATTCTTTTTTCTTGTATTTCCTCTTGTTTTTTTTATAAACTATGATATGCCTTGCTTTTCTTAAATATTTTTTTTTTTTCGTTATCAACTTGGTTTTTGTTTTGTTGCTTAGATCATTTGCTTTTCTTTTATTTTCACTTTTTTTCTTGTTGTTGTTTTGGTTGCGTCTTTTTTTTTTTTTTTTTTTGCCTAAAATATATATGCATTTAAATTACGGTTTACCTTCATTTTCTTTTGTTGACTGTGTGTGTGTGTGTGTATGTATGTATGTGTGTTCACTGGCTACCATATGTTATGTTACAGTTCTTTGATCATTTTGTTTCATTTTCAATTCTAAAATATGTATTTGTATAGCTTGCTCCTATTTCTGGTTTTTTGGTGCCCAATAAGCTGTTTATTTTTTTGTTTTTGTTTTTACTGCTAAATAAATTGCTTTCAATTTTATTTCAGCATGAAGAACTCGAAAATGAGTTGAAATTTCCATTTTATTTGCTCAGTGCTTTGGTTTTTTGTGTTAAATTTTTGCTTTTCCAAAAAAAAAACAAAAACAAAAAAAAAAGAAAAAGAAATACATATACATACACGCCGAAATACATATTCATAAATCTATGTATATATGTATGTATGTATGTGTATGCATATATATGTTTGTATGCGATCATATATGTACATACGTATGTATGTTATCTATATATGTATATATATAATTTTTTTTACGCTTAATATATAGTACACACACATATGCACTCCATTATTGATGATGAGTGACATATTTAACCTTCTGTTTTATTCAAGCTCTTAAATAACGGCAAAATACCGTTGGCCGGGAGGAGGATGTCAGGGAGAGGGGGTTGTGTGTGTGTGTGTGTGTGTGGTGGGTAGGGGGAACTGCAACCCCCTCAATAAAATATATATATATATAGAAAATGAAACGTTAACGATGAAACAATGAACAAAGTGTGAAACAAAAAATGAAACAAATGGTTGCTGGCACGGATATATATATATGTATGTATGTCTGTGTGTCTGTGTGTGTATGTGTATGTGTATGAATGAAATGAAATGAAACGTGCATATCGCAAATTGATGAATTCTGTGATTAACGATGTTTATTTGCAAAAAAAAGACGAATACTTGTAGAATAGAATCAAATATGTATGTATGTATGTATGTGTATCGTATCGTATGCATTTAAACGATTTGTAATAGTATGTATGTATGTATGTATATGTATGATTTAATTAGAGCAAAAAACAAGTAATATATATAGTTAAATGTGTATGTGTGTGTGTGTGTGTCTGTGTGATATACATAAAAAAATGGAACTTAAATTGCAGTTTATATAGTTGAAAAATGTTCATCTTCTTTTTGTTGTTGTTGTTGTTCTTGTTGTTTTTTATGTTTTTTTTTTCTTTCATTTTTTGTTGATTTTGTTTGCATTTAATTTAGTAATGTTTATTCATACTTGCTAACAGCACAATAATTAGGTAATTTTATGGGGAAGGGGCGGGAGAGAAATTATATGAATTAACATAAACTTATATATAAATGTAAATATAAATATAACTGTAAATATAACTGTAAATATAAATGATTAACTGTATGAATATAGACAAAAAATATTTATGTATGTATAAATTATGTTTATTTCCCATTCTCATTCATCTCAATCGGTTCTGATCGGTTTCTTATATGTTATTAGTACTATTATTTAAGCTATTTCAATTGCTGTTGCTGGTCTCTAGTGCGTGTCCTAATCTCTCTCTATATATGTATGTATGTATTATATATATTCTCGATTCAATATACATATACTGTTGCCCAATTTTTTCCTCATTATCATCATCGTTTTTGTTTCTTTTTTTTTTACAGTTTGATTATATGTAACGTATTATGTATGTATGTATGTATGTGTTATGTGTATGAACTTATCGTATGTATGTATGTGTGTGTGTATGTATGTATGTCTATATTGTAGGAACATATTGACGTAATTAACAACGTATTGCAGCTATTTGTTGTGTCTTCTCTTTAGTGTTTTATCATTATCATTGAAAATAATTTTCTTTCTTTCTACTTTCTTTCACTTTTCATATATGTATACATATATGTATGTATATATGTATGTTTGAATGTATGCATGTATATATGTATATACGAGTATGTACATATGTACATATATACTTTCACTTTTGCCATCTTCTTTTCCTCCAGCCTCTTCTGTTTGAATTTTAAGCCTCTTACAAGAGAGTCGCATAATTGGAGCTGTCAAAAAATTGTATATTATCTGGTTTTCTGGTTCTATCAGTGTTTACAGAGATTTTTTTTTAGTTCAAATAATAAACAAAAAAAAAAAAAGAATAATAAGTTGGAAAGAAAAAAAACAATCAAACAAAACAAAATTAAAATGAGCCTCATAGGAAACTAACAAAATGTTCAACCTTAGTTCACTAAAACTATGAATTCGCTATATTTTTCTTGTGTTTTTTTTTTTTTGTTTTTTTTTTAGATCTTTGTATGTAAATACAATACACTATATATGGGGTATATGTACTATCGTCTCAACTGTTTTGTAAATTAAGCAAATGCTTTTATCCCATCAAAATGGGATAAATGATAATCAATTTATTCTGAATAACGATTTAATTTGGGATCAATAAATATGGAATTTTTAGCATGTGCATATAAATAGTAAATATATAGAAAAGTTTCAAATTGTCTGATATTCAAAATTGGAAAATCGAAACGATCATATAATTGGATATGTTAAACGGAAGAGAAATAATAACAACGATCCCGTGTGGCATTCATTTGGATTTGGTATTTTTGTGAATTTTGGTAATATTTGACAACTCTACACACACACACACACACACATACGCACACACATACGCACACACGTGGATCGTTGCTATTATCGCGCCATATAACGATAACCAAATATTGAACATTTCGCTCATATCGGTTATTGGGTTTTTGCTTCTTCTTTTTGTGGCATATTAGATTAACTATGTACATATATGTATACTAAGCTCAAATTTGCTAAAATCAAACGGAATCAAGTGAATAATTAATTAAAGGATATGGGAACAAAATGTTGTGCCAAGCATAAATAAAACATTCTGATTAATCGCCATCGTTTTCTTTTTTTTGTTTTTCGTGAATTGTTTTCTTTTCTGCTTTTGGTTTTTAGACAGTTTTTTTTTTGTTTTTAAATTTAATTTTGTTTTGTTTTCTTCTTTTTTTTTTAATTTTGTTTTGTATTCGGGAAGGTTAAACATTTCTTAATTTACTTCTTTAATTAATGAAATTTCATATTTTTGTTGCTATTGAATTTTGTCTCTGAAAATATTTTGTATTTCTCATGTTTGCGCTCTAGAAACTAATTCTTTTCATACACATATATGTATATATTATATATATATATATATATGTATATGTGGGTGTGTGTGTATGTGTATGTACTTTGTTTGATAACTTTTCTTGTATTTTTCTTGGTTTTTTGTCTTTTTTTCGTCTGAGGATATGCAAAACTACTTTGTTGTTGTTGTTGTGTTTGTTTCATTTTTTTTTTTTGATCTAATATTTTTTCTTTTTTTTTTTTCTTTTTTCTATAAGTTCAGTTTTTGTTCTTGCTGTAGTGTTTTTCATCTCTTTTAGTTTGCTTCAGAATTTTATTAAAATTACAAATGCTGTATATATATATATATATTATATGTATATATATATATGTGTGTGTGTTTGTGAGCGTGTATCTGTGTGTGTATGTATGTATAGGTTTAGGTATTCACATATACATATGTATATGTATATATATTCAATGCCTCTTCATTGCTCACTAAAAAAATAACTATAAAAAAACTGGAATTCAGTTGTGACTTTTTAGGCTTCTTTTTTTTTCTTTTTTACTTTTGTTTTTGTGTTTTCTTTTTGTTTTATAAAATATTACTTTAAGTATGTATAATGTATATATGTATTGTATATATATATATATATATATATAGATATATTTTTGTTATTTTTTTCATTTTTTTTTGGTTTTTTTAATTTTTTTTTTAATGTTTTTTTTTTGAAGGGGAGTAGGCACTACAGTGTTGTTTTTCTTTCTTTTTCTTATTTTTTCTTTGCTTTTTTATTCTTTTACGTTTTTTGTTTATTTAAGAAAATGTTTTACCAATGTCTGTATAAGCTTAAAAGCCCTTAAATTTTATTTTAAATATTTTTTTTTTATTCTTTTTGTCTTTGTTTCAATTCATCAACAATTTATTTATTAGCCTAAAAAAATAGGCTTTTCCTTGTGTGTGTTTTTGTATATGGATGTGTGTGTGTGTGTGTGTATATGTTGTTAAAAGGGAGGGGGGGAGTGGTGAAAGCGGTTAATAATTTTTCAAGCTTTTTCTTGTTTGTCCTTTTGTCCGGATCTACATGCTCGTCTATGTATATAAGATTATCTAATTATGTTTGTATGTATGTATGCATGTATATATGTCTGTGTATAGTATACATATATATATATATATATGTATATGTATATACTGATTGGTTTTTATTTTTTTTTTTTTTTTTGCATTTCAGCGTATCAAAAAGTGATCATCATTATCCCCACATCTATTATGTATAATACAAGTTCAATGTGTAATTTATTCAAAAAATTGGTTCTATGGTTTCTTAGTTCTTGTTTTTGTTTTTGCTTTTTTTTTGTTTTTGTTTTTATTTTTATATTCTCTAGAGTTCTTCGAGTTTCTTAATTTTTCTTTCTTTGTCCATTTTCTCTTCGGGTTAAGTGTTACAATTCTTCATTTTGTTGTTTGCTTTTATTGTTGTTGTTGTTATTGTTGTTGCAGACACATGCTAACTATATATATATGTATATATATATATATATATATATATATATGTGTATGTATGTATGTACATATGCAATTATGTTTTTTTTTTTTTTTTATTTAGAATTTAAGAGCAATTTTTCAGAAAATGTTTTGCATTTTGTAAAGGAAAACTGAGGAAAACTCTATAAGTGTATAAGTGTGTGTGCTGGTATGATTGTGTATGTGTGCGTGTGTGTGTGTGTGTGTGAGCGTGGGCATGTGAATTGTCTTCTAGTCATTGTTTCATTCCAATATTCCATTTTCAAATAAATAGATAATTTATTAAAGTTAAAACTTTATGAAACTAGTTCCACACTCTCACATATACATACACATGCACACCCATACACACACACACACACACACACGTGTATGTAGGTGTATTCTGCACATTATATACAGATCACTTTAGTCTTTGTCTATGTACAGTTTGTTCTCGAATTATTAGCTTGGCACTCAAACATATATTCAGTTTATAGTAGTTATCGTTATCGTGTTATTGCATTTGCATTTATTCTTGTTGTTGTTTGTTGTTGTTGTTGTTTGTTGTTGTTCTTCTCATTTATTGTAATATTTTAGCATTTAGTTTATTAGGTTATATTTGTTTTTGCAGTTCAATATGCCAATGAAACCAATTGCTTAGTATGAATGTGTGATTTGGTTATTGCATTTGCACTGTATATCCCATTCATTCATTAGTTAAGATATAAGAGATTAGCCAGTCAGTCAGTATCTTCAACTTACAAGTTTCGCTTAGTTCATACAAAAGTCATACGAACGGAAAAGGCATATATTTTTTGTGTAAAACTGAAAAAATATTATTAAGGGCTGTAAATACACATATACTAGGTATACATATTTCATTTTTCATTCATTTTATGGTTCTTTTTTTGTTTAGTTTGTTCTCTTCTCTCTTTTTTTTTTTTTGGTTTTTTGTTTTGTTTTTTTTTTTTATTATTTTTTTCTGTTTTGTTTTTGCTCAAATGATCAACAAATTGTATATTTTGCGTCTACACTAAACAAAAAAAATATGATTAAAAATTGGGTACAAACAAACAAGAAACAAAAAAAATCTACAAATATTTGTTTTAACATTTATGAATTATTTCTGTTTATAATTTTTACTATTTCACTATGCAACAATTTTTTTTAAGTTATTGAATCCCTTCCGAGCGAAACACTAGCCAAATGATATACGATATATATTGCAGCAATCAGTCGAAAATTGTTTAAAATTTATATAAATTTCAAAATTTAATTAAATTCTTATAAAGCCTTCCATAGAGCTTAATGCAATGATCATTTAATCTTACGATATTGGATCGGTGTAGCTGATCATTGGCGATAGCTTGGAGTAATCGATTAAGTAATCGATCCGTTATCGGTCCCTAAAAGATTGGTTCATAATTTTGGGGTAGTGTTTTTTTTTTTAAATTTAAAGCTTAACACTAGAAATTAATTGATTGATGCTAACTTTATTTAAGAGAAATGTTCAATTATTCATTTGAGAAATGAACAAATTATCGATAAACGACACGATCCGAATTCGTAATTAAGTACAGTTGTCAAAAAATGTTCGATTATTGTAGCGCTATATATAAGAAAATATTATCTAGTTTTATTTTACGTTATCAGGATTCGGAAACGATTCATATAACTTTATATTATATATAATATTGCTGCATTGTGTTTGTTTTGTTGTTGTTGTTGTTGTTGCGGTTGTTGTACGTTGTCTTATTTATATTTGTATTTTAGGTGATTATGTAAAAATGAACTTTACGGTTGTATGTATGTATGTATGTTTGTATTTATGTATATATTGAATGTATGTATGTATGTAAAAGAAGGCATTTTGTCACCAGGGTACATTCGTGTATAATCGATATTTAATTTTTAAGTACAATTTACCCAATGACAGCTGGATAATTGGCAAGAGTGTCAGAGGTAAAATGGGCAACATTTGTACTATATATATATATACATATTCCTATTACCTATATATTTTTGTTGTGACTATTGGATTGATTGTGGATTAATTAAATTGTTGCTGTTGCTAATGATGATTGATTTACTTTATCGTTTGGTTTTTTTTGGTGAGTTTAGTTAATTAAACTAGTTCAGCTTTAGTTTGGTTTATTGTCTGTCTCTCTTGAAGAATTGTTGATTGATTGACTGTGTATTTTAAATGCTTGGGCACATAGAAAGTAACTAAATACTCTGCCTCTATCTTTCCACTTGCCCATGTCCTTGTTCTTGCCATTGCTGTTGCCCTTTTGTTCCGCTGCATCTCTGTTACCTCTGCCCTTTGCCATTGAGCAGCGTGTACAAAAAAATAAAAAACAATTTGAAATTCATTTGATTGTTGAGGAGGGGCGAGCGAAGAAACTAATGAGGTAGCGGATGGGAAAGGTGATAAAAGTTAACGTAATTCTTTTAAATTTGTCATTTGAACACCTTGTAAAGTTTTCATATTAATTATTGTTGTAATTGTTATTAACAGAGTCATTTTGGTCTATGATTTCCATTTTATCATTAATTAGCTATTGTTCTTCCATTATGATTTTTTTTCAATACCTCTGCCATTGGCCTACAAGGAAACCTTTCTAATATCCAATTTATTTAGTTAAATAAATGGAATGATTGAATGTAATTCAATTTTAGAAGATATAACGAAAGTATCGTCTATGAAATAAGGTAATACGATACCCATTAAGATAATGGTCTTTCCGTAAATTGTAATCGAAATTGATATGAACTTTTTACCATGAATGTTCACATTTTTCATCTGGATCGGAAAATACTTTTAATTTAAGTAAAAACATCTTTTCTTTGGCATTTACCAACACTAAAATGAGTTAGAAGTATTGGAATAATTATATCTCAGTTAATCACGAACTAAACTTTAAACATGTTTTGAATCGTTTATCATTTAAATATAGATAATGTCATTTTTTGTGTCGACGTAAATTTAGCTGAAGTCAGTAAGCATTTTCCAATACTGTTTCATGGGATGGCCAGTGTTTGGTATTAAAAAATGGCGGCATGCCGCCATTGGATTATTTCTTACTTTTTTTTCTTTTTTTTTTTTTTTGGTTTGAACTCTGTTAACTTTTGTAGGTTGGTTCATTTTGTTTAACTATTGTTCGGTTGTGTGTATATTAGTATGTAATTTGTTATATCATTTGTTATTTTGTTTGTTGTTGTATAATTGTATTAGTTGATTTGTTTAGTTTATAAAAAAATATGCATGTATTCAATTAAAAATATAGAAATAGTTATAAATATTATGCATTTATGCTTATAATCATGTTTTGTTTTGTTTCTTTTTTTTTTTGTTTTTTGTTTGTTTATTTTGCAGCCATTTTGTTTCACAAAAGGTTCTTGGTGTTTGTTGTTTGCTGTTATTTTCAATATAACATTTTATTTAAATATTGGTACTATTGTTTTGTCGGTTTGTTGTATGTATATAGATTTTATACACATATATGTATACATATACTTATATATATTTTATATATATATACAACATATATTTGTATAATATATATATATGTATATATGTATGCATATATGCTTGCGCTTGTTAGTTATATTGTATTTGTATTGGAAGAATCTGTGTGTTTACCCTGAGCATTTTTTCTGCTAGAAAAAAATAAACTATATTCCACGTAGAACAAAAAAAATTAATAAAAATAATTAACAGAAATCAGAACAAAAAAGCTATGCCAAATATTGAAAGCCGAAAGTAGATGTCGAAAGTTTGAATTTTGTTAATATATTTTCATATATATTCTTTCTTTCCTTTTATCTAGGCCGAAACTTGTATTTTGTGGGGTTTGGTTGGTTGGTTTGATTGGTTTGAGGGGGACAATTTTTGTTCTCCATTTTTGTATCTTTCCCTTTATATTTTGTTGTTTTTTGGTATTTTAATTTTGCAGTTAGAATTTTGTGTTTTCTTTTTTGTATTTTAGAATTTTTTTTGTTCGTTTCTATTTTAGATTTCTTTTTGTATTGGTTCGAGTTTGAATTTTCTAGTTTTGTTGTGTGCCAAAGCTTAATTTTTTTTTCTTTTTCTTTGCTTTTCTTGATATATTTTGTTTGTTTCATTTTCGAAAATTATATATATATATATATATGTGTATATATATATATATATATGTATATGTATGGTAAAAATTACAGTATTACAGTAAGTAGAGATATACTCTATATATGTATGTATGTATATATATCTATATCTTGCTTTCTCTCTTGTTTCCTTTCTCTCTTTATGTATGTATATATATATATATCATATATGTGGTTTTACTTTCTTTTTGTTCTATATAAATTCGACATGTATGCGATTCTAGAGTAAATGTTTTCGGTCATGAAAAAGCGAAAAGTTTACCACAATATAAGTATATATAATATATATAATTTATATATAACCTTTTTGTTTCTGTTTAGTTTAGTTTTGTATTTGGGTTTTCTATTTTTCGTTTTGCTGTACAAATTTCCATTTTCTGCTTTATATGTAATTAGCATGTGTGTTGGTGTGGGTCTGGGGGGGGGGCGGGAGGTTTTGTGTGTGTGTATGGGGGTACATAGCAGTGTGTGTATGTGTCAGTGTATATATATTGTTTCTCGAAATATATATATATATGTATATATATCTATAATTTTTTATTAATTTATTTGTATATATAATTTTAAATTCCTGTTTCCTTTAAAATGCAGTTTTGTATGTGTATGTGTGTGTGTGTGTAAAAGGTTGAATGTATGTGTATTTGATTTATGATACGCGTAATGATATAATAAATTTTGCCTTTTACTCCCGATTATTATTATTCATATTATTTTTTGTATGCAAGCAAAGTGAAAAATAATTACAAATTTGAAAACCAAAATTATTCAAATAATGAAATTTTCACTCTCTTTAAATTTATATTCTATTCATTTTGCCTAAAGTATAATTTTGCTTCGTTTCTCAATCAAAAATTTGGCCTAATAAATTTGAATTTATTTATTTTTTTTTTTTTTCAGTTATCAGCATCGAAAAAAAACTTGGCAACATTTTTTCCATTTAAATAAATAACAAAAAACGTAAAAGAATTCAACAAAAAGCACAAGAATAAAGTTATAATTATTGTTATACGAACAAAAAAAAAAAAAATTAAGGTAAAGTAAATTAAAATAAAAACAAGAAACAAAAACGAACTTGCCTTTGTTGTTGCATATTGCATATATATATTGTATATTTTGCTATATGATTTTTTTTTTAAACTTTTATGTTTTATGGTTGCTGTTTGCTGTTTGTCAAAGGAACTTGTAAGAATTTATTGTTGTTTGTTTGTCGTTAAATGGCAAAGAGGAAAAAAAAACTAAATTCGGGAACCCAAACTAAGGAACTTTTGATCACAACTTAGAAGCTAAAAAAAAACGCTAAATGAAAACAACTTAAATATATAACTTAAATGTATAATAAAAATGTTAATATTATATGTATGGTATGTATGGATATGTGAAACACAATGAATTTGTGAAACGAATGGAATGGAAATGAAGCGAACGAAAACGATACGAAACGTAACGGAACGTAATGGAACGTAAAGTAACCGAAACCAAAACGGAAACGGAAAAAAAGAAAAACATTTCATTTATATTTTCATTGCTGAAAGTGTTTTGTTTTTATATAATTTGTTTTTGGTTTTTATTGGTTTTTTTTTTGCTGTGTTTTCATGTTTTGCTTTTGTTTTAATTGTGTTTTTTTTTTTAGTAATTTGCTTTCTTTCATTTTCTCATATAGCTAACAAATTCATTGTGTGTCTGCCTGCGTGTGTGTATGTGTCTATGTGTGTGTGTGTGGGAACATAAAATAGAAAGAACTAAAGATTGTTGCCATGTTTTTTTTAAGATATTTCGGTTTTCTTTTGTTGTTTTGTTTTTTTTTTTTTTTTGGTTTTTGTTGTTTTTATCTTTGTTCTAGAGCTAAACAAATTTCATATAAGTTGGTACAATAAATTTTTGTATGTATATAATAATAATAATAATAACATTTTACTTAAATATTTAAATTAAAAATATGAAAAAAAAATGTTGATTTGCTTTATTTGTTTGTTTTTTTTTTTTGTTTGTTTGTTTGTTTTTGTTATGATAAAGACACAGAGCTTAAGTAAATTGAGAAAAAAGTATTAATTTTCCTGTGGTTGAAATTCGCCGCCAAAAATTTTGAATCTTTCTGATCTTTTCTTTAGTTATTCCTGATTCTTGCTTGGAATGTTTTTTTGGGGTGTTCTTTGTTGTTGTTGTTTTTAATTCTCTCTCTTCTCTTTTTCTTTTGTAGTAGAGTTTAATTTTTCTTTTGCTCAGCGGTTGTGTAAGCTTTTTTGTTGGCTCATTAAAAATTAATTGAATATAAGTTAATATTTGTTAAAAAGAAATCCTTACAAAATTCCAATCGAAATGCAAGTAAAATTCGTGGACAAAGCTTTATTTTTTCTTTGAATTTTTCTTCATTTTCTAATTTTATCCTTTTGTTTTTGTTTTTTCTCTTCTTCTTTATCATCTTCTTTAGTTTGTTTTGTTTTTCGTTTTCTTGGTTTCTTAGCGATTAATTGTTATAATTTTGTTTCTAAAAGGCCGAAAATCACAATTTTGTTTTGTTTTCATTTTTTTTTTTTTTGTTGTCCTAAAGTTAAAATTTTTTTTTTATATCGTTTATTAGATTTATGTATTATTATTTTTTAAACATCACAATTTCGAATTGATGTCTGTTAATTGTTTCCCCCCATCGTCATCTGGTTAACCCCTCCTTTCCGCAGCTTCTAACCTGCTCAGCTTTTCCGCCTTAATACTGCCTTCTTTTGAGAAAATAAGCCAACAACAAAATACAATTGAAAGCAAATATTTTGTTTCTTTTTGTAGTTCTTAGCTTCGGTTAAATGTGTTAGTTTTTCTTTACTTTTTTCCGTTTTTTTTCTTCTTTTTCTCTTCTTTTTGGGTTTTTTTTTTTAATTTTCTATTCATCATGTCTATTCTTTGTGTTTTGTTAATGCTATCACAGCCAAATTGTTTAATCCAAAAGTTTTTTTTTCTTTGTTTCCACCGAGTTTGGTTATTCATCGTTTTTCGTTTTTTAAAATTTAGAATTTTGAATTTTGTCTAGCGTGCTTTTAATTGCAATTTTTGCATTTTGTTGTAGCCCTAATTGAAAAAACAAAAAAAGATAAAAAAAAAAAACAAAAGAAAAATTCCACAACCGCTTTGTGAGTTATCGAAATAAAAAAAAAGAAAAAAAGAAAGGGGGAAAAAGGGAAAAGAATTGTAGCCCGATCCGCAAAGCTTCTTATAATTTGTTTTTGTATGTTTTGTAATAATTTTGAGATCGATTCGCTCTATAATTTGGATAGCGGGCTTCTCTCTAACTTGAACAACTAGAAAGGATTCATATTCATCCATTGGTCTTATTTTCATTTACTTGCTTGCTCTTTCTATCACTCTCTCTCTCTCTTTCTACTTATCCTTGGTCCTTGCTCAAATTTCAACCACAAAGCCTAAAAAAAAACATTCAGAATTCGTAAAGTTACAAACAATAATTAAAAAAAAAAATTTTTTTTAAAATATAGATCGAAAATAATGGGAAAGTGTATTTTTTTTTGTTTTTTTGCTTAAAAACTAGCACATGTCCTTTTACATCATATATGTATATCAAATAGATGAACATATATGCGTACGTGCGTATGTGTGTGGGGGGTATATGTGTGTGTGTGTGTGGTGTATGTGTGAGTGTGTGGGTCAAAGCAAAGTAAACTTGGGAAGCATTCGAAACTTGTTTCATAATCGGTTGATTGATATTATTTTTCTTCTTTTCATTTATTTTATTTTTGGTGTAATTATCCAAAAGTTGTGCGAAAAAAAAATATTGTTTTCCTGTTTTCACTGATGCCCCCGCGAAATATATATGTAATTTATATATGATAAAAATCGGTATTGATGTGTATATATTTGCCTACATTTATAAAACAGCGACAAGCGGACAGATCGGAAAGTTAATATCTGATATAAGCCAAGTGCCATGCCATGAAATACTTTCTATTATTTTAAATCTATCTATATTAAATGTAAGGATTTGAAATTTTTGAAAAATAAATATTCGAATCAAATGTTAGTTTTGTAAGATAGGAACGATCGGTAAGCTCTTTGCTATAAATTGTTTAAATGATCGAATATTTTTTTTGTTTTTTGTTTTATTAATATATGAATTTTTTGTATTCAATATCACAAAAAGAAATTCGGTTGATACTAGAAAATTGTCAACCAATATTGTTTCTATAAACACTTGATATGCATACATATAGTGGTCCGATCTAAATGAATTTTAAATAATACGAATAATACGAAAAAACTTACTCACAACAACAAATACAATTCAAATATTTCATATTTCAAATTCTACATATAATTTCGATACAGGCAATGGCACTTAAATTCTAGTCATTATTTCAAAACTATGATTGCAGTAAATTTTTGGAAATTTCTTGAAATTAATAAAGGGAATTACTAATAATTATTTTTCCCTTTGTTTGATTAACTAAGTATACTATATACTCAAATTGGTATATCAATATCTAAATAGCAAAGGGCATACAGTATATAGATATAGTATATATATGTCTGTATGTATGTATATGTATATATATATATATATATATATATATATATACATATATATGGTTTTCTTATTTTGTTTCCATTTTTTTTTGTGTTTTTGTGTTTTTTTTTTAAATTTCTATTCTCCTGCTGCTGGTTTCTTGAAGCTGTATTCTATAGTAAGTATGCAACCATCTTGTCTTCTACGAAAACTACATTTAGTTTCATATTTCATTATATGGATTTCCCTTTGCTTTCGCTATTCATGTACGTAAATATCGTTAAGATCACAGATATTCTATGTAATTCTGCTTTCAAAAGTTTAGTTTACATCATATATATATATATATGTATATAAGCATATATATATATATATATAAATTTTGTTGTATATATATAGTATATATATATATATATATATATAGATATATATATGTAGTTTGTGTATATCTGCCACTAAAATTGATTTTTAAATGTGTTGGTTTTTTTTTGTTTATTGTTTGGTTGGAGAGGGGAAATTTTTTTAGGGGGGAGGTGTGTGTGAGTGACTGTGGGATATGTATATTATATATATATACATATATATATATATATATATATATATATATATTATATATATATATATATATATTTAAGTATAGATTTTAGTATTAACAAATGAATGACGCACAAAAGTATGCAACACCAGTTCACTTTGCTTTGCGTTTGTTTTTGCTTTTTCCTTTCCTTTTTGTTTTGTTTCTTTTAAAAGGTTGGGGGGGGGGGGAGTGGGAGGGTAAAACTACGTTTTATTTTGTCAATTGAAATTTTGTGTGGATATTATTATTATTATTCTGATATAATCATAATCATAATATAATTTCATATTACATCATAATCATAATCATAATTATAATTATAATCACAATATAATTATATTATATTCGATCATATAATTATATTATAATCATAATCATAATTATTGATCCTTTGCTCGAAATTATTATTATTATATAATTAATTATGTTGGTTTTTTGTTTTGTTTTTGTTTTCACTTAAATTGTTACATCACGTGTTCACTGTTCTTTTTCATTATGCATTTATCATTTATCATTTATCATCATATCATCTCATTAATCAAAATTATCATATAGTAGCATTTAATATTTTTTGTTGTTTTTGTTTTGTTTTGTTTCTTAACGTGTTTTGTTTGTTTGTCCTATATGTCTTACATTCTCTTATATATACTTTTGAAAAATATATATATATCGATTTGTTTTATTTTTAAATAGATTCCTGCTAGAAAAAAATTCTCATCGCATTTGGATTTTTCTCACTTAATTTTCATTTTTCTTTTTTTTCTTTTTTTGTTGTTTTTGTTTTCCTTCTCATTAATATTTATCATCAACTACATATGTTCTCGCTTACGCTTTTCATTTGCCTCGTTAAAAAAAGACTTGTATCTAAATTTCAACAATTTGACATTTATGCCTGATCTATTGTCTATTCTGGATCTATGCAGAATACGTATACGTATTTACATACGTATTATATGTATGTATGTATTGTATTGTATGTATGTATTATGTATGCCATTTGCTTATCATTTCAATTCGTGATTTTCATTCTGTGTTTTTTTTTTCTTCTTCTTCTTTCTTAACGATCAAGAATCGAAATTCTTGGCAAGTTTTTACATTAACTTAGTTTTTTTGTTTTGTTTTGTTTTTTTTTTGACCTCGGTTCTGGTATTTGCATCTGTTTTGCTTAATAAAAAATTATTATGTATGTACATATGTATATACATATAACGGTGTATATATATGTAGGCTCATTTGTTTGTGTGTGTGTGTGTGTGTGTGTGTGTGTGTTAAAAGTGTTTGTATATAAGTCAAAGTTGTTGTTGTTATTGCTGTTGCTGTTGTTTGCCCTTCATCAATTGTAGCTGAAATTGTTGTTGCTGCCGCTGCCGCTGCCGCTGCTGTTGGTGTTGCTGCTGTCATTGTTGATGTTGTTATTGTTATTGTTATTATTATTATTATTATTATTGTAATAGTAATAGTAGTAATAAAAATAATTTAATAACAAACTAAAATCGTTTCACTATTGTGGTAGCTCATCCTTTGTTTCAACCGGGTTGGGTGACAAATATTTCCGTGCATATTTTGGATAATGCGTTTTCTCGTGCGCTTTCAGGATCGTTGAGCGTGAAAATGTTTTCCCACACATATGACATCTAAATGGTCGTTCACCTAAGGTAAGAAGGCGGAATTTTGGGTATTTGATGATTCAATTATTTTCTTATCTTAAGAAAAATTTTAAAAATGCTATTGTTTGTTGTTGTTGTGTATGTTGTTGTTATGATTAGTTTATGATAATTTAATTAAAACATTTATCTAAAAAAAAGAAAATTCTATTCTGGAGAGAAAGTTTCTATAAAAAGAAACAAATAAATCAGAGAATAAAATATTCAAACGAAGCAAATGCAAATAGAATATTTAAATTATTTTTCGTATTCGAAAACAGTTCTCAATTCCGATTGTGATTTGAGTTATTCGGTAAATATATATTCCAAATATTTTTCTATTAATCTTTAATTTTTTGAGAACAATATTCGATTCTAGGGAATCATTTCGGTTCAGTTATTAATTTACTAGAATTTTTTCCTAGCAGACATATAGAAAAATTGTAGTTGAAATTGGAATAAAATTGAACTATTTCCGTTTCGAATGTTTCAATTAAAAATGACTGTAAATTTTAGGGTTGTCAGCATTAGAAAATTCGCAAAAATTAAATTCAATGTTAATCAAAATAATATTAATGGAACTGCTTAAAAGCACAGCAAATAATTTTTCTTTCCCTTGTACAAATTTTTCTATTTTAGAATTTTTTTTTTTTTTTCGACTTTGAAAACCTTTGATTCGATAGCTAATGCCGAAACAGCTGATATTGGAACAAAACTCAAATTGAAAACAATGGAACATTGAAAAGTAAAATGATAGACATTTTACACGAAAGTGTAAAAAGCTGATTTAAAACAATGCTTATTCGAGATCGAATTAATTTGTAAAACGATAAGAAAACGAAAGGAAAACTGATTATAATTTTTCCTATGGACGATTTATTGGAAATATTTTTAGAAATTTTAGTTAAAATGATATTTTTTTGAATATAATGTAATGAATATAGTGTGTTTCATTGTGATGATTAGTGGAATTTGAGTGGATTGGAATTGACACTTACCTGTGTGCACGCGACAATGGTCTTTCATGTGATGGCGCAGCTTAAACGCTTTGCCACAAAACTCACATTTAAATGGTCGATCACCTGTATGTACCGACAAATGCGTGATCAGTGATGTAACATCGGGAAAACTTTTAGCACAGAACTTACACATGACAACACTATTCGGATCACTTGACGCGCCTAGTAACGAGGCGGCAGCCGACGACGAGCCGGCTGTTGCGGCGGCCGATGTTGAGGGCGACGATGAGCCACCGCCGCCAGTTCCACCGCCACTGCCACCACCACCGCCAACGCCAACACTAGAACCACCGCCACCAGCAACCGCTGAACTTCCCAATAGTAAACTAGCCGATGCCGCCGATATTCCGCCATTACCTGATGTTGATGAACCCGATTGGCCACTACTTAAACCAAGACGTACTGCAGTACTATTACCACTCCCACTGGCTGTTTCCAAACAGCCAGCGGTTAGGCTCTGAAATGTACAACCAGCTCCGGCTAATGCCGCCATATCCATATCAAGGCCAAAGGCAGCTGCCATTGCAGCAGCCGCTTGCTCTTGCGGATCACTGCTGCTGGCACTTGCAGCAATTGCAGCGTTCATTTGGAACGCAAACGGTGCTGGCAAATTGGCCATATTTAGATCATGAGCCGTCAGGAGATGGGTATGAAGTAGGGCCGCATGTGATGTGGGTTCACGGAACTCTAGCGTCTTCAGGGAATGGGAAAGCACGTGACGAGTGAGTTTCGATTGATTGGGAAATGTGGCGCCGCAATATATGCACATATGTAATGGGGGACGCGGTGGCGGCGGTGTTGTATGCGGAGGCGGCGGCTGCGATGACAGCTGATGCTGTTCATGGGCGGCGGCGGCGGCGGAGCAACTGCTACCGCTGCTGCCCAAACCGACGCCGCCAGCATGTTGTTGGGGCGATTCGGACGTTTCCTGGAACAAACACCAAACAAAAATCCAACATCAACTTCTTTACTACGTTTCGCTGTTATTTGTTTTTTTTTTTTGTTTTTTTTTTTTTTTTGTTTTTTAAGTCTTTTTGTTCAGTTTCAGGTTTTGCTTGCAATCGATTGATTGATTTTTCTTTTTGCTTTTCTTGAAAATGTTTTTTGTATCTTTTTTTTTTTTTTTTAACGTTTCTATGCCATCGCTATTTTTGCTTTTCTTCGTTTTGTCTTTGTCTTTGCAACTAATTTGAAAAAAAAAATGTTTTTTTTTTATGTTTTATTTTGTTTAATTGGTTTTACTTGAAGTGAGAGAAAGAAAGAGAGAATATATGTTTGGGAAATGGGAATTAAATATTAAATTAAGAAAATATCAGCATGAAAAATATATATAATGTATATATATATATATAAAAATATATATATATATTTATATATATGTATATATATATATATATATATATATATGTGTCAAACAAGGTTAAATAAAACGAAAAAAAAAATTATTTTTCTTTTTCAAACTCTTCTTCCTCTTCTCTTAAACAGTTACTCTAGGAAAGAAAAAAAAAAAAAGAAAAGAAGGTACTGGGAACCAAAGAACTAAATTATTTTTGTCATAGGAAGAGTGGAAACTAATTGCAAAGCGCCTCCTCTCGCCTCGCCTCTCCTAAGACCTCACCAGGAAATAGTATGCATATTTCGACCAAAAAAAAAATATATATATATATATTTATATATATATATATGAACAAGAGGGGGTTTATTACAGCATGACTTTTCGTTGTGTATTTTGTTGTGGCTTTTAAATTTATACAGTTTTTTTTTTGGTTTTTTTTTTTGTATTTTCTTCTTATTTTTGTGGTTTTAAAATTTTGGTTATCTTTCGCTTGTTATTATTTTTGTTCGTTTGTGTTTTGCATTTCTCTGTTTTTTTTTTTTTGATATTTTGTTTTTGATTTTGGATAGTTATTTTGCTTTTGTTTTTGCTTTTTCAAGAAGTTGAATTTCGATTTTTGTTTGGGCGTTGTTCGAAAAACGTCGCATAATCGTACGTTAAACATGATAAATTTTTGTTTGTTTTTGTTTTTGGTTGTTTTTCTTTTTTTGTTTTTTTTTCTTTTTGGTTTTGGTTTTGGTTAACATTTGGTATTTCGTTTCGTTTCATTTTGTAACATAAATTAACTTAACTTAAACTTCACGTTGACAAGTTTCATTCGCGCGCATTTTGTTCGTTCATTCGTTTTTCGTTTTACTTGAACTAGTAAGAAAAAAAAAAAAACAAAAAACAAAAAAAAAAATAATAATATCGTAGACATCAAAATATAATTTTTAATGGAAAAAAACAAAGTTTTCACCAAGCCAAAAAAAAAAAAAATGTTTTTATTGCCAATTAAAAAATTTTTGGTATTTTTTTTTTTTAAGTATGAATGCTTATCCAAAGAACCAAGATTTGCTGTGCAAAAAGGTAAAAAAAAAAATGTAATGTCAGAAAACAAATTTGGAAAACAAAATTTAATCAATGGTAAAACAATTAAACAACAAAAACTCAAAGGGGGCCAAATCGTGTTTTTTGTTTTAGAAATTTTTTTATTTTCAAATTTTTTTTTTTGTGTAGTCAAAAAAAAACCCAAACTATTTTCAAGAAGTTTTTCCACTTTTGCTAAGAAAAGAAGGAGCCGTCAGGATTCCATCATGAACTCACACAAAGATTATTTGCTTATCTTTGTGAAACTTTTTAGTTTAATTATCTTTGGAACTGGTTTTCATTGACAAGAAAAAAGATTGTGATTTATTTAGTTTTTGTTTCTTTTTTTGAGGTTTCTTTTTTTTTTTTTTTGTTTTTTTTTTGGTTAACAAAAAGTTTTCATTTAGCCACAGCCATTTCAAAAAACGTAGATCAACTTCTTGACAATATTCGATCAAATCAAATGAATTGAAAAATTATATATTCTTGTTTTATACTTTTTATATGGTGGTACAACGAAAAACACAAGGTGAAACAACAACAGCAACAACAAAAAAAAAAAGGTCAGAAAAGAAGGGGAAAACAAATACGATAAACGAAATAAATGATAAAGAATAAAAAGAACGAAAAGAGATTGAGATTGATACTAAATAAGTTTTTGTGTTCTCATTTGGAACTCGAAGTTTGTTCTCGTTCTCCAAGGTGTTAGCGTTCAAGCCAAGAAATTGGAAAGAAAAAAATGAGATGTCTGGCAATGCCAAAACTGCTTGCCGCTTGCCTCATATACGAAACTGGCAATGCTGCAATTTTTTATATACCTTATTTAAGTAGAATGACAAATATTAGTACATTAGACTTACGCCTACATATACGTATGTTTATGTAGATTTTAGATCAAAAATGGGAGAACACAGCTGCAGAGATATATCACAGACATACACATACATACACGTATGTATATACATAAGTAGTTATATATATATATTTATATATACATATACATACATACATATATGTATGAATATACTAAAATGCACTGCTTGCTTGAGTTTATTCGATTTAAAGAAAACCAATTCGAGACTTTTACAATAATTAGACCCCAATTTGGGTACTCTAATTCATTTATGGCTTTTATATATATATATACATATGTATATATTGCCCAAAGATATAGATTTGAATCGATATCGATATCAAGGTAAGCAGTGCATTTTGTTTATACCTGTATATGATATATGTATGGTATAAATATGATTATGCCAAAACGAAATAGAAACAGAAAAGTCACAACATTTAGTTTAAAACACACACACACACATACACACACAAAAGATTATATTAAAGGCATATACTGATATGTATTATGTCTGCATATAAGTTAGATATTATATGTTTAAAAATAAAAGAAAAAAAACACATAGAAAGATATAGAAAACGACACAGATATAGAAATGTGAAACTTGAAACGAAATTACAATTATCTTTAATTTCTTGCCGCCATTTTGTTTTCTTGTAATTAACAATTAAGAACTCTCTCACACATACACACACATACACACATACATATACATAGAATCAATATGAAAGTAAGGTAACGAACAAGACAGATAGCCAACAGCAATATTCAAATACAAAATCAAAAAAAGGGCAATCAAATCAAATAAAATTAAATTAAAAAAAACAAAATGAAAGTACAACTTTTCAGCTTAACTGAGAAAATTCATTTAAAGTAATTAATTAATTACTTTTATTTAGTGGAAACAAAAATAATTTATTGTAATAAATTCGAAGTAAATTGCCTCTCAGCTTAAGATAATTAGATTCTTAATAATCAATTAAATCGATTAATTGGAATTGTTTTTGAAAGTATTTTGGAGCTGAGAAATATTGATTTCATTTCTAAATCAATTGAAAATATAATTTCAATTCGAAATTGTCGAACCAAAAATGGCTTGGAATTCATATATGCATGCTAATAAAATGATATAATAAAATATATGAATATTGTATACATATATGTAATAAGAAGCCAAAATGGTTTCACACATATAGTAAAAGAAATTAAAACAAATTACAAAAATGTGAAAATAATGATGAAGATTCAAAATTACATAACTGAAAACACACACACATTTAGTTTATGTAAAGATAAGTAATAACACACACAACGAACGAACGATTTATGTAAAAGCGTTCCACATTTAGATAGTACATATATATGTATATATATATAGATAGTAAGAAAATATTTCATGTCTGTGTATTGTGTGAGTCTGTGTATGTGTGTGTGTGTGTGTATGTGAGTGTGTGTATGTGTGTCTATGATGTTAGTTCGATTTAGTTTTTCTATTGGATTATACCAAATGAATTCGTATATTTGTTTCGAGTTGCAAATTTTTTGTTTTCTTTTTTTTTTTTTTTTGCTTGTTTCTTCTTTTTGTTGTTTGGTTATATTAATTTTAGCTTAAAAGAACACCAAAAGCGCTTTTTACTTGTTTATAGTTAATGCATTTTCATTTCGTAATTGTAGTTTTTTTTTCTCTTTTTTTTTCGTTATTTAATTGCACAACGTTCAGATAGATAAAGATATCATTTTTTTTTTTGGTTTTTTTTTTTTGTTTTTAAATCTGCTTTACTAGACCCCTCTCTTGTTTTAAATGGCTTGGTTTCCTGTTCTTGATTTTATCGATGGTATACATATGTTTTGTTCAGTTTTTTTTTTTTTTTTTTTTTTGATTATATAAAAGCACAACACACAGTTTGACACATTGAATTATATAGGTATATTTTAAGAGAGAGAGAGACAGTGAGAGAATAGAGAGGCGAGTTGAAGAAAGCAACAAGATCTTCGGAGCAAAAATTACATTCATATATATATATATTAAATAGATAAAAGAAAAAAAAACGAACATAAGATACATAGATAGATAGATAAATAGGTACAACTATTTGGTTAGTACAAATAACTAAATAGACGAAATAATCTTATGACAAATTAATTGGAATGATTAATTAACTATGGCGACTAATTTCCAATTGAGTTTTCGTTAAGCGGTTCATTCGAATCTTGTGCAGGTTCAATTTTGATACGATATTTCAATTTTGCAAGCCGAATTCAGTTTTGAAAAAAATGTTTTTTTTTTGTTTTTTAATAATTTATTGGGGTTTTGTTTTGGTTTTTATTTTTTGTTTCTTTTTTCATTTTCTCAATAGGCAATTTAGTTAAGCGTTAAGTTTCGTTTAAGCGCAAATAGAAGGGATTGCATTTTGGGTGTATATATGTATGTTATATAATATTTTGTTTTATGTTTTTAAATGTTTTGGTTTCTTTTTTATATATATATATTGTTTTTTGTGTTTTTTTTTTTTTTTTGGTATAACTGGCAACATGCATTTAGGGTGAAACGATGTGTGAGTGAGTGTGCAAAAGGGGGGGAAGAGGATTTATTTTTTATTATGGATTGGCATGCAGTTAAGGAATTGGGTATTATATAAGAGATGATTAATTGTTGTTCATTGTTGTTGTTATAAAAGAAAAATAAAGATATAATAAAAAGAAAGAGGAATAAAAAAATAATTCCAATATTTCTTCAAAGGAAATGCTTATGACCAGCCTTTTTGTTTATGTGCATATTAAAGTTCGAGAAAATAATTTAATCTTGAAGTATTTTTGTCTAAAAATCAGATATAATGGACTAAAAATGTGAAATTTTATCTAACATATCCCAAACCTATTAGTTTTAGTAAATTTTCAGGAAGAAAACTAGTAAAAAAGATTTGCAAAACAAAACTTATTTTCATGATGGAGATTTTCTACCTGATTGTTCCCATAGCAACAAATGATATTGATACATTAAAATGTACTTTTTATATCGATTTATTTAATGTGAAAATTAAACAAAACTGACAGATTGAACCAACTATTCATTTTGGACAAGAATATATATTTATTTATTAAAAAGAATCTATAATTCATGGAAAGCAAAAACTATTTATTTATTTTTGTGAATTTAAAATTTAACCCACATAAGCACAGTTTTGCCAGCATTGCACCACTTAGTTGCATACATATATTAGAAAATATATGTATTATATAGAATTTTTGTGGTTATTTTTTTTTATTATGACCTTTGTAGTGTATTGCGTGATTCAGTTGGTTTTTGGCGACCTTTCACAAAAGAACTTTCCATTAGCAAATTGCAGATGGCCACAATATGAAATGTTGTGCATATTATTGAATAACCAAAACAGAACCGAAATAAGAAGGCAAAAGAAAAGGAGATCCATATATACATATGTATATAGTCAGTCAATGTGGGTCAGTTGCACACACACACACACACAGTCTATTGGTAACCAATACCAAAGAGCCTATTCGAAAAAACAGCCAGCAAGCAGAAAAGTCATTGAACCCCAAAGGCAAGGGTAAAGTGATTGAGAGAAAGCAAAGGAATAAACGAAGGAGTGAACTCAGTCAGTCAGCTTACACTTAATGAAATCATTATCAACGATAACGCACAGTCATCCACAACTACATTGAATTTAATGTCCTGGTTGCCGTCTGCCACATCTTCATTATCATCATCATCATCATCATCATCATCATCATCATCATCAACGTCATAGTCAACCTCACTGTAATTGCAGTTGTCGTCGCCATAATAATCAAATATCGATCGATGTGCGTCTGGTTTTTTGGGCAACAATTTTTGACGGTCGTCGGCCTTTCTATTTAATTTTGCCTTTTCCTTTCCTTTTCTTTTTCTTTTCGTTTTCTTTTTTATTTTTGGTTTTTAGTTGTCTATGTTTTTTCTCCTTTTTTTTTTGTTTTGGTTGGCTTAACTTTAAAGCTTTAAGCTCGCTTCTAACCCCAAACCCGACCACATTCAATCCACAAAATGCAAACATTGAAATTTTTAATGAAAACTCTTTAGAACCGCCCTCTATTTGTACTATTATTATTATTATTATTTTGGAGATTGCTTTTATTTTTGTTGTGGTTTCTTTTTTTTTTTCCAAATATACATACACCATATATGTATGACGACACATATAGAAAATCCGAACAAAACTCTCCATACCACATTTGTTCATTGTAAAGCAGCCATCATAGAAGCGGAAGCGACTATTGCAAATATTTTTTTTGTTTTTGTTTGCCCTTTTTTTTTTTTTTTTGCTTCCCGCCTGCCCTCCACAAATTATTATGTATTGTTATAATTTTTTCTTGCCTTTTTTTTGTGTTTTTTTTTTTTTTGGGATACGAGTCTAACGAGGCGAAGGGCATTGCATTTTGAGGGGATGAGAGAATGGAAAAGCCACCTGGGCGTATGCAATGATATTTGGCTCGCTCAGAGTGGAATTGTGTATGTATTTGTGTGAGGGCTTGATTTTTAATAAAAAATAAAATATAAATGCATACATACATACATATCGTATGGATGGATGCAAATGTTATATAGATACATACATACATACATATGTGTGTATGTATTTGTATGCGTTCTTTGGCAGCAAAAAAAATAAACAGTCCAAGTAGTCGAAAAAAGAAAAAAACACCATAAACAAAAAATATTATATAAATAATAAAACAAGGCAGGCGAAACAAAAGTCAGACATTGAATGATGATGACGATGGACAGAGAAAAATATGTGAAAACTTCTCTTCACTGAGAATTGAATGGCAAATAGAGTTATAAAATCGGTAATATGTATACCAATGCCAATGCGAATCTTAATTTGTAGATCCGATTAAAGTAACTAACAGGCAAATTTTTTTCTAAATTCCTTAAAAATTTCTCTGAGGAACGCATCGTTCAGATGGCAGCTATATAATAAATTAGTCTGATTTTAAATGATGAACATAAAATTGCGAGAATTATTTTGAAAACTTTTTTTTTTCAAAGTACCGGCTATGTGGCATACTTTTGGGGATTTTCCAAAAACTAATCAAAATGGGGGGGAAAAAACCTAGCAGCAGTTTTGAAAATATATATAAAAGATCTGGGGTACACAAATAATGCAGTTTGTTGAAATTTTCTCTATCCTTTTTAAGGAAAATTATATAAATCAGCTTTTTAAATATCATCTAGATATATAAGGTAATTAAATTTACTTTAATGCAAATATAAATTTGGCTAATAATAATAAAGAATCAATTAAAAATCGGTTCAAATGTAGCATCCGCAACAATCAAAGGCTATCATTATCATTAGCATCCCCTTTTTTTTATTTTATACTATCAGCACTGACTTGGCAAGTGGAATGAAGGGGGAGGGGAAAGAGCCCATCAAAAAACAAGAAGACTCTTGAAAAACTTTGCAATCAACGCATCGTGGCATCGAGCCTTGATTACAATGGCCGGGGCCCAGAGGCTGCATAAATGTGCATTGTGCGTGGCATTCACACACCCACACACCTACACACACACACACACACACACACACACACACACACACACACACACACACACACACACACACACACACACACACAGAGATCCCCATAGCGTTTCTCTCACACTCATTTTGTAATAAATTTCGCTTTGGCATTTGTTGCGTTCTGAGTATTTCAGTTTTGTTTGTCTGCTTTTTTATCCCAAAAGAAAAAAAGGAAAAAATTTTATATATTCTTCTTTTTTTTCGTTTTGTTGTGATTTTCAAACTTATTTTTTCCCTCCATTTTTCCCTTGATTGACAGTTTTTTTATTTGTATTTTTTTCTTTTTTTTGCTGTTTTGGGTTTTTATTCTGTATGCAAGAGAGTTAGGCTGCAATGCAGCGGAAAGTAAGATGGGGACAGAGGCAGAGGGTAAGCCATTTTCATATATGCACATACCTATGTACATTTTTTGAAAGGCCTAAATACAAATATTACGCATACGCCGAGGCATGCAGAAAATGCAGGATCCCCTAAAGCTCGACTACGGTAAAAGCAATCACAAAAAAAGAAACGGAAAACTGAAAATAAAACAAACAAAAATAAAAATAAAAAAAAAAGAAAAGTTGTGGGTTTTCCTCTGCGTTTATATTTTTCATTTACTTTTACGTTGATTTTGATGCTTGTATATATACATATATATGTATGTACATACATACCTACAATTCACTTGCTACCCCCTTTTTTTTTTTTTTTTTTTGGTGTGCTTTATCGTTATTATTAAAATTTGTAGAGAATGTTTAGGATCATGGGAAATATATGAAAAGCTATCCAATTGCATTATCTCTTAGTAAAGGCCACAAACCTTTCTGATAACCAAAACTAAACTACAAATAAAACCATTTGTGATTAAGTTTTTAATAAATTTTCATTTAGAATTAATTTAGTCTTTCTTGGTTTTATCAAAAGCAAACAATATTTAAACGAAATGTATATCAATTTATTTTATTTTTATAATCTGATTAAATGTCGAAAGTACTCTCTATATGCCAAAGGGTATCAAAGGAAAACGCAAAAGTGTTTATTATGCGGCAACGGAGGCTAGAGAAGCCTTCCACATAAAACGCATTTGCCTGTATGTTTGCACTTGTGACGACTTGAGGCGGCTGCATTTTTTATTTTTGAGCTTTCTTTTTTGCCCATTTTTTGATAAAAAAAGAATATAAAACAAAATACCCTTACAATAAGAGTATATGTATTTTAGTTAGCAATAGTTAGGCATTTTCTTTTCTTTAATTTTATTGCATTTTAAGAAACTAGAAAATTAAGTTTAAAACTTGGAATCAAGTGAAACCCTGGCATTTCCTTTAACCCTTGAGGGTTTAATCAAACTACCCCTAGCAATGGGTGCTATAAAAAATATATTTGTATAGTTATTAAATCTTCTTCTAGTTTCTAAATTAAAACTTTAGTTCGACTGATAAAGCTTTCGCCAAGTGTATCGTCAAGTCGGTGCTGCTGATTTCTTTATAGTATATACATATACATATGTATACACACATACATATATATAATTTCTTTTTTTTTTTTTTTTGTGTAAAAGATTTGGCCTGCTGCGTTTTTGACAACATTTTCTGCTCGTCCGTTTGGGGGTGTCCTGTGTGGCATCTGGGTCCTGTGAACCAAGTCTCCCTGTGCTTATGTGTCCGTGTGCGTTCTTGTCAAGAGTTGCAACAAAGTGCGTTGTTGATGGTTTTTTTTTCTTCTCTCTCTCTCCCTCCCTCTCTCTCCCTCTCTGTACTTATTCCTTGCACTGATGACGTTGCCAAAAGAAAGAAAAAAAAATTGTATTTGCCGCCACAAAAAGGGGCGAAGAGCTAAGGAATATAATAAAACGTCAGCGGATAGCTTTCATTTTTTTTCTTTTCTTTTTTTTTTTTTTGGTTTTCGTTTTCGGTGGTTTTTTTTTTTGTTTGTGAACCAAAATTGTTTTTCCCCTAAAAAAAAGAGGCAGCAGCAGCAGCGCGATAAGGAGAAGAAGGAGAAGAGGAAAGCCGTGTTGTAGGTAATGTAAAAATATATATGCCGGAAGCAAAAATGTTTTGTCAGTAAGAAAAATTTTGTAGTACAGTTGTGTACAAAATGGGCAGAAAGTATGTACAATATAAGATGTACAGTAAGTAAAATGAGGAAATCAATTTGAATATTAAAGACAAAATAACCCAATTATTGCCTTTACTTATATTTCTTATTCTTATAATTTAACTTTAAATTCCTACAAAATTTCTCAATTTTCTGCTGCTAAAAACTAAAGTTAAACAGAGAGAGAGAGAGAGAGAGAGAGAGAGAGAGAGATTATTAATTACTTTAACACAGAATATAATTAAAAAAAATCCATCAAATTTAATTAAAATTGAGCCCATTTAAGGGAATTCTATTTTTATTTATTTCAAACTAATCAAATTTGAAATCTATGGCTGTCTATGATATTGGTCTTGAATAAGCATATATATATAGATGTAATAGAAATCGATTACTTTCATATGCACACCTTTGTGATTTGTTATCGCAATCGAAACCATTGCCCATTGCAACGTTTATTGTTGTTGGGTAAAAGAATTTGTTTGGGGGCAACACCTCCACCTGCGGGGTCATCTGGGATTCAGCCATATTGAAAATTATAGTAGTATATAGTATAGCAGTAACAACAACAACGACAGCAGTAAGAACAAAAACAATACCAGTAAAAATTAAATTACAATAAAAGCCAAAAAGGAAAAAAGAAACAAGAAGAGATTAAAAGAAACATGGTCAAAAAATGTATAAAAATAAAGAAATGGTTTTGGCTAAAATAACATGGAAAGAAATTGGAACTGAAATGGTAATGGGTCAGAGAGGGAGTCAAAGGGGACAGGTTGGCAAATTGCAAACGGATATTGCTGCCAATATGTACATACATACCACATATATATATATATATATATATATATATATATACATATATGAATATATATGTATATACAGAAATTCATATAATATGGAAAGCCTTACACAGGTAGCATCAGTGGGCAAGAGACGAGTGGGAGAGAGAGAGAGAGGCGGGAATAGCTATATTACATATGAAAAACAGAGCGAAACAACAACAACAACTAAAAAAGAAAACTAAAATATTGCGTGTGTGTGTGTGTGTGTTTATAGACAAACATTTAACATAGAAATAATTGTATATACAACACAAATACATAGACATCAATATATATATACTATATATATCTATTGACATTTAGAGAGTGTGTGTGTGTGTGTGTGTATGTGTGAGTATGTAGTTGTGTGAAAGAGATGGCTAGGCAATATATAGTAGAATATAAATATACACTTATACACAAATACGAGAGATTTCTACACATTTAACAATTTCAGAAAAAGAAATAAGTATACAAATTGTAACTATACAAAAAGTAAATTAAAAAACAGGAACAGATTTGTTATATTGCATATTTCTTTTTTTTTTGGGGGGGTTTGGGTTTGGGGTGTGTTGGAGTAGTATACTTCTTTAGGGATAGTTTTCAAAAAAAAAAAGTATAGTTTTTTTTATTTTGGGGGAATAATTGATAAATGAAAATGATATATATAATAATATGTATATATATATAGGTTATATAGTAATATATATAAATATATATAAATTTCATAGACAAAGAACACGACGAAGAGCAAAAATATATGTTGAGTTTTGACTGGTTTTGATATTTTTTTTTTTTTTGTTTTGTTTTTGCTTGATTTGGTAAAATATTGTTATATATTTTGTTTTTATAATTAAAATATATAGATATATATGTAATATGTATATACATATATAAATAAATATATGTATATATATATATGAATACATATAGAATAAACAGACAAAAAGAGAGAGAGAGAGAGAGACAGAGAGAAATGGAGTAATAAATTTTGTATACTTAAAAATGTTGTCTTATATAAAAGAAGTGACAGATATTGCAAATATTTTGTTATATTTTTTCAATTGGGTAGAATGTGGGGGCCAAATCGAATTATATAATATAGTTTTTTTTTGTTTTCATTTAAAATTTGGAATATTAATTAATTTTGGTTTCTTTCTGATATTTCTTGTCAGTCCTATCGAAGCAGCAAAAGCATTCACTGAATTGGGCAATATGTGTATTAAAAGGGTATTATTTGGATTGTGTCTAATTTGATTTGTTTTGACATTTGGGTAAGGTTTTCTTTTTCTCTTTTTTTTTTTTGTTTTTGTTTATCAAGGTTGGGCGGGGTTGGGGGTCTGGGTGAAGGGTGTAGTGGGGGCGATGGAGTTTGAAAGTTAAAATGGCGGACTTACCGATTCATGGGAGGCGCGATAATCAAGATCGCCGCCAAGGCCGCCGCCAGCTGATGCCGAACGAGGTTGCATGTGTCTACTGTGACTGCTATTATCATCGTCACCGCAATCGACCTCTTTCTTGAGACTCTGCGAATAGTATTCAAAGAGTGAATATTGAATGAATATGATATGAAAATATATTTAAAATTAAATACTATTCTATTTTTAATGTATACTCTTGCAAATTAGTTACAATATTAGAAAATCAAAGAAGCTAACTAAATTAAAACAAACAAAGATATATATATTATATCTTATAGTTGTCCGATCCAACTGATTTTTAAACCTGAGAAATCTATATATATAAAAAGCTTATCTACCAAGTTTTAACCATGTAGCTAAACATTTAAGGTCTAAATCGTGCAAAGAAACAGACAGACGGATAGATAGATGGACGGAAATGTCACAATTGAATCGGCTGTTGATGCTGATCAAGAATATATATAGTTTATGGGATCGGAAATGTTTATTTCTATGCGTTACAAACATCTGACCAATTTTATTATAACAAAAGATTTCATTTTGTATTCCTAAACACTGAAAAAATAAGCAGAGAATTTTCCAAAATTAACAAACTTTAAACTTGGCTAAAATTAGTCCAGATATCAAGAACTGTTATTTATTTTGAATAAATTTGTTAGAGAAAAATATATTCTTACTGATTTGAATTGCTGTTATATACAATATAATAGTCTATAAATCAGAACAGATTTATCTAAGGCAGATCTTATCATACGAAAAGGATTATATTTACATATGTGATTTATCGATTAAATTGATGTAAAAATTCTTATTAATTTAACTTACCAAAGGCACCGATTGCACTGGCAAGAGACTGGCTATACTGCCAGGACTTAGGAGACTGGTGGCTCTACAATCTGGTGGTCCAGCACCAGATGATCCTCCCGCTGCACTGTCACGTGAGCTACGCGATAATGGTCGACCCGATTGGGACATACTTAAATCGGATACACCGGTCATTGCTGCTGCAGGTGTGGAACGTTGCGATTCAATTGCCGCTGTTGTTGCCGCCGCCGCCGCTGCTGCTGCTGCTACCGCTGCTGCTGTTGCGGCGGCAGAGGATGATGACGCCAATGATATCAATGGTGATGGTATTATAGTTGAGCCAGTCGAGAGATCCACACCGCGGCTACGTCCGCTACTGCTGCTACCTATCTTCATATTGAGACCCATATCGTTGCTGCTATTATCAGCATCATCATCATCATCCAGATCCATTTCATCATCATAATCATCATCGATTATTTCACTTTTGGTAATGGGTAACGAACTGACATTAACGCCAATGCCAACGGGTGAATGTCTATGCATTAAAGCCTCATGTGCTGCTCTCAGCTCATCCTCGTCCTCGTCATCAATGTCATCGTCGTCACTGGTATTGGTTGGTTGTGCCAATCTAACGGTTCTATGATGGGCAATCCTTTGGGCAATATCGCGTGCAGCAGCTGCTGTTGCAACTGCTCGTCGCCTTTCACCAGAACTAGCACCAGCACCAGCTCCAGCACCAGCACCAGCACCATGACCAATATCATCATCATCATCCTGATCGTGTGAATGATGGTCAGTGTTAGCATTAGCCTCATGATCGGCAGCAACATCAGCGTCAGCCTCATCCCGGTTATTATCATCATCATCGTCATCATCGATGGCCACCACAGCAATGGTTGAGGATTCGGGAGCATCGCCATTACTGGCACCGGGTGAGGTGGCGGCCAGTGAGGTAGTAAAGCAACTAGCCTTAATATGGCTACTCCCGCTTCCAGTTCCACTTCCGCTTGTGTTGTTGTTGTTGTTGTTGCTGTTACTATTATTGTTGTTGCTACTGGTGGAGTTGTTGTTGTTGTTATTATTATTATTATTATTATTGTTGTTATTATTATTATTATTATTATTATTGTTACTCTCGGGCAGCGTCTCCGCAGAGGCAGCACGTCTTTGATAGAGATCTAGCGGCATGGGTGCATCCTCATCTTCAACATCAGCAACATCATCATCATCATCATCATCATCATTATCCTCATCATCATCATCATCGGCATCATCAGGATCAAGATCAATGGTTGCCGGTACAATTGCGGATGCATTACTACTACTGGCCGCTGATCGTTTTGCTGGCGAGGGGCAACAACTGTCATAGGTTTCCCTTTTTTGCAGGCTGGGTCCAGATTCATTTGATGTCGTCATTGGCATACCACTCCCACCACCCGTTGCCGTTGTCACTGTATTTTCCGCTATATTTGAGCTTGATCCCAATGTTGATGTTGCTATTGAGGACGCTGTTGCTGCTGCTGCTGCTGTTGCTGTTGCTGTTGCTGATGTTCCTGTTGCCGATGAACCGGATGCGGCTGCTGTAGCCTCCAAAACAGATGATGAATCATCAGACATTTTTCCAGCACCGCCACCAACTAATCCACCAGTAATACCAGCGCTTGTTGCTGCTGTCGCCTGCGTATGGGGACGCAATCGGTCGGGTTCACGTTCAGGTTCTCGCGAAGTCGTATTCTGATTTGTCATCTCGGCAAGACCCTTTACCTAAAAATTAAATAAAAAAGAATTATTTAATTAATTAATTAACCTTATTTATTATGCATTCACAATCTCACCTTAAGTGATTCGGCTGTCTTGAGCAGCGCTGATAACTGACAATATTGCACGTTCACCTCGCCCTTGTACATGAATTCAACTAAAGTTTGCAGCTCGGCAAAACGGACGTCCTTCAATATCACAATTGGATGTCTTTCGGGGTGCTCTAGGAACAGGCTCTGGAAGTACGAGGAACAGGCCGAGAGGACCACCTAAAAATAAAAACAAACAAAAAAAAAAAACATTATAAATATATGAAAATTCAAATTATAAAAATATATCCATAAAAATTTAAAAATAATCCTTCGAAGGAAACACTTCTTCACATGGCTACAATTTAGTCTATATATCTTTTTTTCTTTTTTGGCAACGCTTCTTTTAATTGGCTTAAAAATCTGGAAAAATTATTTTCGAACAAATGCAAAAATTTGATCGATTTTTTTTTCCAAATTTTAAAAGATTTATGTTAATTTTTTACTACAAAAACTAAAAATAATGAATTGATGTAAATTTCTTTGAAATTGGCTAAAAGATGGCCAACTAACAGCTTACAGGATATAGGATAAGTCCTTCAAAGGATCATCAACTGTAGAAGGCCACAATTTAGACTAGTTTTGATCAATTTAGGAAACTATATCTTTATTTTTTGTTTAGAAATTTTCGGCCAGATTTTTGCTTATTTTTTATTTGGTCAAAATTTGAAAGAAAATATAGTGCTAGGATTAAATTGTCTATTTTCGATGACGAATTTTGAACCAATTAGTTTCTAGCAATATTTATAGTATCTCGATTGAAAATTACTATATAGAAGAGATATGAACAACTGAAGAATCCATAAAACAGATTTATATAAATTTTAATTTTTTTTCACAAGATATTATATATGGAACTACATGACTTTCTATTATATATATTAATATATATGAACATAAGTCACGATTGACATATTGCTATAGAAATCTGATGAAATATTTATATAGATACATATATATATACATATGTATGTATGTATATATGTGCATATTTCCCGCCTTGTTGCATTAGTGGATTTCCTTATATTGGCTACTTTCCATTCTATATTCACTCTATCTCTTGTTGCTAGAAGTAAAACATTTATTAGATTTACGATAAGGCCTTGGCCAATCGACCGGACGGCTGCTTTTGAAGATGCCTTCTCCACACCGGCAACACCAACCACAGCAACAACAACAGCAACAACAACAGCAACTAAATGCAGAGTTCAGTCTTTCAGTTAAGCATTTTCTTTTTTTCTTTCGTTTCTTTTTTTTTTTTCCTTTTATAGTCAGAGGCTGCAGGCGTTAGGGCGTGAACATGCCACGAATGACAATGACGCCGTCGCCGTTGCCTGTTGCTGTTGTTGCTGTTGCTGCAAAACCAGGACAACAAGTTAGTTCATAGCTGTCGATTTTTATGTGCGCATGTACGCCTTGGGTTATGCAATGATCGTTTACGATATCCAAAAAGGAGGAGTAAAGAATATATGTATATGTATATACATATATACATATATATATATATAGTAGAATAGAGTATATGCTACAGTTGGGAGAAGATGAAGTAGAAGACGAAGAAGGAGAATCTAACTCTTCTTTTGGCCATGTTGTAAATTTTCATTGCTGGCAAATTGAAAAGGCGGCAGCGACCATTTCGCATATAGATTTCGCTCTAGCTTAATGAGGTTTTGCTTTTTTGACTTTTTCTTCTATTATTTTTGGTTTTGTTTTTGTTGTTGTTGCTGTTGCGGGAGGCGTGAAAAACTGAACGAGAAGCCAAAAACTATAAAATTTAGAGCTGCCGACGTGAGTCATGCCACAGATAAGTATGAGAAAGATACTAAAACTCAATGCGGAAGAAAATGTGAAAAGTTTTTCATTTCAACCGAAATCAGTTAAATACCACACAATATTAATTCGAATTTGTATACCCTTTTGGTTACAATATATTATGTAATTTAATTTAGATAATTGTCACACTTAATTAAATGATCCTCTTGTCCTATTAACAATCTTAATTGATTATATATTTATCATTGAGTTATTTTTTAATTTCTTCTATGATCTCTTAGATCTTAGCATATTAATTAAGATTTGTCAGAGTATTATAAAAGTCGACTTATATTAAATTATATACCCAAAATAGAACTGGGCCTGTGGTACCCAGTTCTATTGGCCACCTCAACCATCCCACCACCTTCAAGTCTCCTGTCACGCGCCGTTTGCACTAGAATTTATTTAAAAAAATGCAATCGGCGTGCACACGCCCCCGAATCCAAGGCAGCAAACAGCTAAAATAAGCGTTAATAAATTCACGCGCATATTAGACTGGATGAGGACCAGCAGGCCTGCCGGGGTCCGGTCTTTCCTCTATGTGGCATTAAGAAAATCGAATTTCCTGATTACAAGAAAAAATACAAAAAAAAAATAAAAAAAAAAACCGCAAAGAGAAGAGAAAAATAGAAAAAAGAAAAAGGAAGAAAATATATATATATATATTTATATATATATTATATATATATATATATATATATATATATATATATATATATATAGGAGAGCTTGGGGAGTTGGACAAGGCGGCGCAAATTGGCAACACTTTTAATTGAACGTTGCTGCCGCTGTCTCTGCTGATGCTGACGTCGCCGTTATTATTAACGTTAGCAGAACGCCCCCAAAGCTAATGAACGCCAAAGGCTTTTGATTTCTAATGCCAATGTCCAGTTAGTACTATATATATATATATATGTATATACCCAAGAGTCTATATCTATCTATATGCTGCATGTAATTTGCAGCCAGATAGTCAACAACATAAATTGCCAAACACGGGACAGTGGAGCCAAAATGTGGGTTTGGGGGCTGTGGGTTGTGGTCCAGTTGGGTAGTGGGTGGATGGTTGGGTGCTAGTATTTCTGTTAACTGGCATTTGCAGTTGCGTGCTAACATTTCTAATAGACCAAAAACAAAAATCAACACACATTTAACCCTTTTTATCTCTGAACTATATAAAGGATATTGCTGTCTATAGAAAATCGGCTAATGTCTATTACCAAAACGGTTAAATTATTTTTTGGACCATAATTTTTAGTTGAAACAAAAAGCTGAAGAAATTAGATTTTATTCGTTTTTCTTTTTTCCATTTTCTTTATGAAACAATTGTCCAATTGAATGCCTTAAAAAAAAATAATAATTTATATATTTTTAGTCTAAGATTTTTCTGATCTATTATCTGGTCTAATAGAAAATGGAATTGAATGAATAGAAAATTCAGGAAAATTATCTGTCATTCTGTGGTAGGCGAGGCCATTTGCTTGTTTAATCTTATTTTACACTAATTTATTATTAGTTAATTCTTTTTTGATTTTAATTCTAAATTATCAATGTTTTTTTTTTTTTAGAATTAAGGAATCTGTATAGCCCATAAGAACTTGAGCCTCAAAACGATCTTTTGGCAAGAAGTTAATTTTAAATTTGTCTTTTAATGGGTTAAGAACTAAAGTGCGAAACTCCTTAGATCTTAAATAATCTAAAAGTTATAGAGTAATATATATGTTTATTACTTGATCTATCTAGAAAGCAGTTTCGATTCGAAAATGGAATCCGTTGTAAGACACAACAAGTCAAATTTGTTTCTAAATTGCAAACATTTTTTAGAGCTATTTTTCTATATTATACAAATTTTTAAAAATGTGTCATTAGAGTGTATATAATAGTCGATATTCTATTTTGCATACCCTAAAATATATTTTTGTGTGGTCTGGATTAGATTTTTTTTCTTTTTTTCTTTTTTTTCGGGGTGTGGACTTACGACTAAAAAATTCTATCCAGGCAAAAACAAAAAGGAAATATGAACAATTTTAACAATTCTATTATGAGGCCACTCCCTTGTGCTTGGCGCTTGACCACCTTCATAGAGATAGAGAAGAAGAGTAGGAGAGAAGAAAAGAATCAGGGAGAAAGAGACGGAGAGAGAGAGAGATAGCAACAAAATATGCAAATTATTATGTTTGCATATTGCCGCCTTCGAAATATTCTTGGCACAGCTTATTATTTTGTTGCTGTTGTTGCTGTTGTTGCTGTTGTTGCTGTTGTTGCTGTTGTTGCTGTTGTTGCTGTTGTTGCTGATGTTGCTGATGTTACTGATGCTGTTGCAGCAAGTCTTCTTGAAGCAATTTGCATTCGTTCATCCGCTGCTTGCGGCTGTTTTCATTGTTGAAAGTCCGAAGATCGTCCAGTTGTTGTTCGATGCTAACAAAAATCCCCCCAGTCGATGGGTTTACCTCACATTTATGTCTTAATATAATTTAAGTCGTTTTCTTTATTCTCATCCTCATCTTTATTTTACTTGCGATTTGTAATGATTTTCCATTCCGCCCGCAATTCTTTCTGATGTTACTAAATTTCTATAATCTTTATTAATACTTATTCTCAAAATTATACCTATGAATAAATTAATATTATTGAATTGTTTTTTTGGTTTTTTATATATTATTTATAGAGGCAGTAAATGGTCAATTAAGCTAATTTTAAGTCGTTCTATGATCGCTTTATGATTAAATTGATCAATGTAATTATTATGATTTTATTTTCTCGAAATAAAGTAATGTTTAATTTTTAAACTAAATAAAAGTCGTAAAATCCTGTAATTTATCATTTATATAGAAAAAGTTTATATAAAATTTCCATTAATATTCGTTTTATCAACCTATGTACTTATATATCTCTGCGTTCGGTAAATATAATTTTATTATGAATCGCTGGCAAATTCGTCTACGTTAAACATAAAATTAAAAATAAAAGAAAAAAAGCGTAGAAAGCTTTTTAGTGTTGCGTTTTTTGCTTTTTATATTTATTCTTTTTTTTTTTTTTGCCGTTCCCTCATTTAATTATTTGTCGGGGGTTGAGGGGTTGCCCCAACGTCATTTGATAGACGAGCGGCAATAAAAATTTCGAGTTTTTAAGGAAAAGGCAAGAATGAAAAAGAGTATGCAAGTGGGAGGAGCACAGACCGATTATGTGAATGAAAAAGAAACCCCAAGAAAGAAAAAAGTAGAAGGCCAACTTTGCATTTACCCTTTATCTAATGAGTTATGAAATTAAAACTCCAAAAATAAATATACTAGAGATAATCATATTTTTTATAAAAAAAAAAACACTCAAGTTTGGCTTTTGTCCTACTTTTTTTTTTGGTTGTAATTCTGTATTCAATTTTTTTTTTTAAACTGTATAGACATATACAGGGTATTACCAGTTACTCACAAATTTATATGACTTTAATTTCAAGGTCGTGAAGTCAAAAGCAATCAGTCATAGTTAAAACCACAGAAAAAAAAAGCAAAAAATTATAGCTTACTCATAAATTATAAAACCCAGGACACAAGTTGGGTAATATTCTGACAAAGTCTCTATACTCTGTAAACTAATTCTTTAAAATTGTTTCTTTAATGGCAATGTTACCTTTGATTACCTTGAAATGATTATAATGATCCCATAAATAATCTGTTGCAGATATTTTTCTATATTTGATCGGTTGCTAACTTAACAATTTCATAGAAAAGAAGAGCAACCTGTAACTGTAGCTTTACGCATGGAAATATTTGTTTGCCGCATTCCTACGCACTTGTTGCTATGCTTCGTCATTATCACGCACTCGTTTTTAAAAACAAGAGACGTGCCCCCAAAAATGAAAACAACAACATATCGAATTTGTGTGTATATATGGCAACATCAAGTGTGGAAGAGAGGAAGAGAGAGGGGCCGAAATCATGTATGCAAAAACGTGCGTAGGGTCCACGCATAAATTGATGACGTCAAAATTGAAAACCAGTTCGAGCCCCATACGCAAAAAAAAAAACGACATGTAGGGGGGCGATTGAAGTGAGCGACGAAATGATTTTTTTTTTTTTTTTTCTTGTATTCGACGGTTTTGGTTTGGCGGAACGACAACGAACGAATGAACCCGCTGAGCAAAACTGCTGTGTGCGTATGTACATACATATATATAAACATATGTGTGTGCGTTTTAATTGAACGAGTTTTTTTTAGTATTACCCTGATAAGAACGGTATATTCATTTTGAACAGAAACTTGCAACGCACTTTTTATAACAAAGAATATATGTACTTATGTATGCAGAATCGTACAGTTGCCATGTTCCATGGAATTTACTGGAATGAAACACTTTCAAGCAAGTGTTCGTGCTTTTTTTCCTTAACTTTTTCTTTCTTTTTGAAATATTTCTAGAATAACTAAAATTGGTAGGACGATGGTAGTCGTACTTAACTTGCAACTGTAAAATATGAAAATATATATATACATATGTATATAGAAATATATATATTTCCCAATCAGCTTTAACATTTAAGTTGATCTAGAGATGTTCGTTAATCAAATTTATATTTACGTAAATTTTGCATAAATGTTCATATTAATTTATGTTTAAGTTGTGTAAAAGAGTATATGAAAGTCGGTGTTTGCACATGTTTTTGGGGATCGTGGTATATATAAATTTTTTTTTTTTTTGATTTTATTGACATTGAACTTGAACTTGCGTGCTTTTTCCTTTACGCACTCTGTTCGCCTTTTTTTTTTTTGCTTGATTGTGTGTATCGGGGAGCACAGCATATTGTACAGATATACAGTTATATGCATTGTATATATGTATACGTATATATATGTAAATACGAACGCTTATCAGAGCCATTGTAGCTCGCGATAAAAACGAGGCTAGAATAGAAGAAGAAACTCAGTCATTCAGCCAAGGTCGTTGCGGGCAATGCAAATTTATGCGCATTCTGTAAAATATGTACATACATATGTATACATTTCTACATACATACATACATATATTCATATGCATGTATGTACATATGTATGTATGTATGTATATGTATGTATATATTTTGATATGTACATACATAGTTGCTATGGCTATTGCCTTTTTATTCTTCTATTTTAATTGTTTAGACAGAATGCTATTAATTTATGACTGCATTGTATGTATGTTTATAGATCTAGGTATATATGTACATACATACATACATTCATACATATATATGTACATGTATGTAAGTATGATCTAACTGTACAAAGTTGCAATGATTATTACATTTTTTTTATTATTTTTTACATACTTGTTTGCTGTTTTTTTTTTCTGTTAAAAGCTTCGTATTATATGGCATGAATATCGAAATTGTAATCGACTAAATTTTTTCTCTCTTTCAAATTGAGCATGATGTTGGAGAATATTGGTAAATTTTTTTTTTAACCATCGCCTCCCCCTTCCCCTCGAATTGTTTGTGAATGCAGCACAATTATCCACACTTAAACAGCTGTGTGTGTGTGTGTGTGTGTCAAGCTAATTGCAGGTAGACGGCGGCGCCATACAATAGAGTCTAAATAATATCCGCCCAATGGTCAGTAGGAAGCATTTCAAGCAAGATGCTATAGTTATATGGATATGGAATGGAATGGAATGGTACCATATCCATATATTGGATAGCTGCTGCTGCTGCTGCTGCTCACACACGCACAAAAGACGCGCCCGGAAGGGCCGTCTGCTGATGGGTTTCTTTTCTGCATGGTTTCTCCATTGTCATTTTTGGTCTAACAATTGTGTGAGACGATAATGATAATGATGAAGTATATATATATATGTATGTATGTATGTATGTATGTATGTATGCGTGTATGTATTTTTTCTGTGGTCAACCTTTTTATGTGGTCAAATTTGATGTTGTTGCTGTTATTGTAGTTCTGTTTCTTCCCTTTTGCCGGAAGCTCAAGACAAAACAGAGGACGAAGGAACCGAAATACCACACTTGACCTGACGAAACAATTTTTGTTTTATTTCTTTTATCTCATTCTTTGATTAGAGGTAGGATAATTTTTATTTTGAAGGCCATTCCAGTTTATCCCACGCTAAGCAAAGCCAAATAAAATACAAACATACAATTATATGTATGTACTTAGAAAGCTCAACTGCAATCAAGAAAGGGCGAAATCGAAGAGAAGTGTATAACAAAATCAGGAAAAGCAGAGCAAATCTCAACTTTACATACATATATTATATCTGTATGTATGTACATACATATGTACATATATATATATATTGATTTGTGTGTTTGCTGGTTAACAATTTGTTGCAAATTGTAAAATGTTGCCGGCAATATAATTTAATTGACGCCGTTATATGGGCACGGCCACAACCATCTCAGATCAAATTGACCAAACCGGGTTGCAACAAATAACCAAAACGTTTTTCATTTTTTTTTTTCTTCCGCAAACGCATTCCCGTCTAAGAAATATCTATGTATGTATGTATGTGTGTATGTGTGTATGTATGTATGAACCATCGATAATTTGATATATGAAACTAAACTTTTTTCCCATTTCTTGACATTTATTCTTGTTCTTTGTGGCTTTCTCTCCTTAGCCATTGCCAAAGTGATATGAGTGCCATGATTCGAAATGTTTAGCAATATTTTATATAGACTCATATTTAAGAGAATTTCTTTTTTTTTACTACGTATTATTATAGATAAACCTACGTTTAGTTTTATACAGATTTTATTTTTAGCTAACACAATTTAAGATTTTTATTTAATTATAAGAATAAGTTTATTACCAATTCAGATTTTTTGGCATCGATCTTTAATAATACTTTTTTCGATTAATATATATGGCATACAAATTTATTAAAAATCATATAGAAAAAGTAACTAATAGAAATTACCATTAACTGATAATTGTCAAAAAATTGAAAAAAAAAATGCAAGAAAACTAATCTCTAAAAATTTAAAGTTCTTAATAATTTAAGGAAATGATTTTGATAATGGAATAAATATTTTAGCCACATGTCCTTGAATGGTTATTCTTATTGTCGATACATAAAGATTGCTCTCAAATTTCTTAAATGATTTAAACATAGCCAATTATTATTAAAACAATTGTTTGAAAAAATTCTCAACGCTTTTGTTAAAAAGGAATCATGAGAAATTTAAAAACTTGTATTCGAAAGAGTATACAATAATTGAAATTATATTTCACTCCACTCTAACTTCAGTTGGCAATTTTAAGTATTGAGACAGACTACTCCAATATTTAAATAACTGAACTAAGGAGCCAAACAAAAGTTCATATGACGAACTATAGATGAAATGAGCGTAAACTCGTTTTTATTTCAAACCGCATAAAATAAAAAAAAAAATATAAAATGCAAAAAAAAAAATACAGAAAAGAGAAACAAAACGAAAAAAAGCGCCAACGCATGCGCAACGCGGTTATTTTCAGTTCCTGTTGCTGACGTCAGTTTTAATTTATTTTTATTTTATTTTTACTTTATTTTTTTTTCTTCTTCTCTCATTTTTGTTTAAAGAGACATTTGTGCATAGAGTTTTCAGCTCGTGTCGCTGGTGACCTTCAAACAGGGTTTTAATTTTGCTGGTTTGCCTGCGTTTTTGCAGTTTCTTGAATACCCTTAACATGGGGGCATTATACATTTTTTGCACTATTTTGTAACATAAAGCGTATAAAAAATAAATTATATAATTGATTGATTGATTTCTTAATTCTTTTTTTGTGTTTTTAAATAAATAAAATTTTTAAGCGGAAGTTTGTTTCGTAAGAAGAATATTTACTGTAAGAGTATATGGGCTTCGGCATATAAGAATATATATGTATATATATTTATTTTTTTTTTTTGTTGTGTTTAGTTCAGCTTATAAATGTTGATAGAACTATATATGTATATATGTATTGTGGATATGTATATTATGCGCCCAGCTGAAGCTTTTGCCTTTGTATTGCTTGTGCAACAATTACTAATTATATACTATATACAAAGTTGGACAACAGCTGGCAATTCTAATGAGATACGCTATCTTTTTTTTTCTTTAATTTTTTTGTATTTCTTTTTTTTTTTATTATTATTTTCATTTGATATCTCTGTCTCTTTCTGGCTTCGATATATGCGTTTGTCTGTGAGTGTGCTTAAACATAAAGAAAAAGATATAAATCTGTTGAAAATGCGCATAATTATAGCACCGGTAGGCAGGCAAGCAGTCACTGAGGTAACAGTGAGGCAACCGACAACTATGAGAGCGACCCAGCCAAGTTCCAAGCTGCGAGACATCGCGAGTTGCGAGTCGTGACAAGAAAAGTTGGTAATTTTAATTATACATTTTTTTTCTACTTTTTTTTTTGTTTTTTTTTTAAATACCCTCTATGCATAGGGTATGATTAGTAGGGTATATTGCAGACGCCACAATGGCAAAAGGTATTTTGCGATCATAAAAATCAATATATTAATACATATTCATACATGTATGTATGTATATATATATATTTTTGTTTAACAATAAAGGTCAAGTTGGTCTAGGCAGATGATTGACATGTTTGTTTCCTTTTATTTTAAATCAAAGAATGTTGAAATATTGCTTTTAAGATTTATTTGTTACTTGCCAATGTTTTAGAGTAAGTTCTTAAGTGAATGTGCAAAGTTGAAGCTAATAAAAACCAATATAAACCTAAGCTTAAATGGAATAATATAATATCTATAGAAAACGTTTAAAAAATCCTTTTTATAGCTGGACAGAAATTATAACTTCCGTTTAAAAGTCAATGAACAATTTCAATCTAATATATTTTTGAATTTCATTAATATTATTCAAATTTTGAATTGATACTTAATTTATTTTTGCATACCAAACGAAGATAATTGAGAAATTTGTCTGGGATCTGTTTTTAATTTCACTGTATGACAACATAATATTGACGATTCGGAACCGTCGATCAAAAACTCAAGTATTAAGTAATCATCAATTAATTATAGATACAAGTATGTATATAATATATATTATATCATTTCTCTTTTAATAATAATTAACTTTTTTTTTCTGATTTATGTAAAATTTGATGATAAAGGTTTGATTAATAAAAGTTCATTTAGTTCTCAACCGATAAATGTTTTAAAATTATATATGCAATTTTTTTTAAAATTATTTTCTATTCACTTAATTATTTGAGATTTTGAGTCAAAACTTTCTTTAAAACGAAAATGATATTGTGTATTATTTAATTTATAAATTTATATAAAGTTTGTTGCAAAATGAGAAAATTCATGGAAATATGCAAAGAATATGAGGAATTATCTACAAATAAAATGATATATAATTATTATTAAATGAATTAACATTTATTTTCTCTTGTCAGTTGCAATTTTTCTGAGAATTTATAAGTGTAATGGATAAACATTAATGCCATTCGATTTTAAGTGTATTTCCATATACTCTTTTTTCACGTTTCTTTCTTTTTTTATCTTTCTAAACTTGTAAAATTATTTGTTTGATTTTGATTATTTTTACTTTTGGTATTGGTAATGGTTGGATCAAATTGTGCAAATGCGTTGTAAATTAACAATTATGGGTTATTAACATGACAATTTTGCACGATGGCCCGGCAAAACCGCATACAAGTCACATTCAAAAGGAATTTAATTGAATGCGTGAATTGCTTTTGTTGATTGCCAAGCCAGGCACAAGCACAACATGTTTACTGCCATTATCGTTTGAATTGTTGTTGGTTGTTGTTGTTGTTGTTGCTTGCTGTTGCTGGTTGCATAGTTGGCCGCGTGAAACCGTGACGTTTGAGTTTGGCTCAGATTTACAGGCAGATTTGAATGTTAACTCGTAACAGCAGGAACAACAACAAAACCAGCTATGACACCAACATCAACAACAACAAACAACAACAAACATTTGGAATATTTTTGTATAATTTTCCAATTTAAATTAACAGTGTTGTTGTTGTTGCTGTTGTTCGTGTGATTCGACTCGGCGTGTTTCTAAAGATTTCCCAGGCCAAAAAAAATCAACAAAAAATACAAAACATGAGGCAAAGTCTTGGTGATACCCTGTAGCATCTGGACAGGCAATCGATTTAAAGCAACATCCGATCAGGATTCTTTAATATATATATACATAAATTTAATATAGAGCTAAAATTACTTTCATTATCTATATCTTTGGTCAATCTCAAAATAAAGAGATCTTATTTAGTCTCAGTGTACAGGGTATTTTATTTAATATACACTTTAAACAATATAACAACAATATATATACATATATATATATATATTTATATGTGTGTGTATGTGTATAACACAAAAATGTAGCCCGGCAGCGCACGAGTGATAATTGTTGTTGTTCTTGCATCGGTATGCAATTTGTTGCATTTGCTATTTATTATTTATTATTGTTGTTGTTGTTGCTGTTGTTGGCGGCTATTGTTTTATTGTGTAAATTTTTTTTTTTTTTTTGCTCAGTGAATACAAGTAATTTCTTTTTAATTTACTGAATTATATCAATTGATTATTATTTGACAATTAAGATGCCATCTTGAAGAAAGGGAATCAATCATATATATGTTTCATATATCTATATTATTTATATAACTATTTAAAAGTTTATTGTTGATGTAACAAATAATAGAAAATATAGTTTAATCATTAATAGCTTGTTTAATTCTCATTTTAAATAGTTGGGTTTTGAAATTACTTATCTTCATATCTATTAATTTATTTTTAACCAAAAAACTATTTGTATAATATTTAACCAAATCCTTTGTCATAAAATCATAATAGATTAAGATTAATACAAATTTATATATAATCGATATATGCAATACAACTATTTCATATGTTGCCATACTTTCGATCAATTTGAATATAAAAAAAATAACTAAAGATTTACTTTCAGTTTGATAATTGCAGTTAATTCAGTTTGAATTTGGTGAATGTTGCCAGTGTCCAACTTGCAATTATTATACATTTATATATTGTGGTTAATTATCAAATTACTATATGTATATTGTGGTGCGGCCTGTCGTGTTGGATTAGTTATGCGACTCGGAAATTTGCCAGCAACATGAACATGAAATGTTGTTTATTCATTACGCATACGCCACGTTGCTCAAATTCTATGAGAAATATGCAAATAAATTGTATTGATATTTTTACGCCCACACGAATGTAAAATTAAAAAATATATATGTACATATATATGTATATATATATTAAACTAAGATTTATGGAAATTATAATAATATAATTGGTAAAAAAGGAAAACAAAAATTGGTCTTGGAAAAAATTAGAAAAAAAAGGAAAAAAAAAACAAAATTAACCATTTAGCCAAATAATAAGCTAACAATCAACATTAAAAATCTATATAAATATATTATGATTAATTTTGAAATTTTAGCTAATTTCGTAAAAGTTTTGCCAATAGCAGAAACTATAAAATTTGTCATATTATTCAAGAACATACAATTATATGGTAAGTTCTAATTTATGGCTTCATTCTTTCAGTTTACAGTGTTTCAGCTAGCTAGATTAATAATTTATTAATTTACATAATGTTGTTGTTGTCGTTGCAAGTTGTTATATATTTAATTGATGTCTTGTAAGAATTTTGCAAAACATAATAAGTATAGGGTACAAGGGGTGTGCTGGTTGTGTGTGTGTGTGTGTGTATGTGTATGAGGCTGACTTCACTACTTTTTCTACTAAGTTGTTTTAAGTGCTCCAAAGCCGGTTATTATAAAGTCGAGCAACTGATTTGATTACGAGATTATGGTAAAAGGTCGACATATATAAATGCATGTATGCAATAGGTAAAAGATACTGCATCAAATATACATATACTATGAAATTTGGAATTTTATATTAACATATTTGAAAAACTATTTTAAATATATTTTCCCTTCATTATTTTCAAATAATGTGAGTTAAATTATTTGTTACTAAAAGATTTATAAACTTCATTTTGGTCCTTTAATTAAGGAATATGCTTTCATTACGCATACGCCACGTTGGACCAATCATTCATTGTTGAAGTTGATAGAATGTTAATTTAAAGTTGAAATTTTATATTATTTTTATATATTTATTTTTATTTTATATTATATATTCAACTCTTTATATCGTTTTATACTAAAAAGTTTCTTTTTATAGGCCTTTCCAACACTAAACCTTAATAGGGACATAAAGAAATTTATACATTAAAATTTTTCAAATCGGCCTAAATGCCCGATAAACGTTGAAGTCTATATAGTATGCATATGCATAGATATATATAATATATTTCTGATCAATATCAAAATCCAAGCGGTCCATTTAAAGAAATCAACAAAAGTAAATGAATCTTTTTCCATCCATTTGCATATTCAATATGTATCTATAAACCAAAAATGTCAATAAAAATGGGGAATAAAAGAAGTGGAGACATAACTACATTGTATATGCAACACACTGACAGCTAGGTGGCGCCAATGTGTTTAAATAGTATTAGATAACAAGCCTTGTTTTCTCATACACCAAGAACATTCAATTGAATGTAAGTTAAGTGAGTTATATATATAGGTATATAAGATATTTGAGGGTCTGTTCTGACATTTGAAGATATATATGTATATATATACATACATACATATATAGAAAACATTTGATATAACACATTTACAAAAGATGCAAGTATGTGGAATTTATGAGGTGTCAGTTATGTTGTTTTCATAAGTTTTTTTTTTCTATTCCCCCCGTTTTGTATTTTATTTTTTAAATCAATTTGTTGTTGACATTTGACTTGATTTTATGGCCAGTCGTCGATTTGTTGTTGCCAATTGTTGTTGTTAGTGTTGTTGCTATTGCAGCCTGACATATGTTGCAAGTTGTTGCAGCTGTCGGTAGAGGCGGTCACCTCATATTGTTGCTGTTGTTGTTGTCCGCTGCTTGTCAAAAAAAAAAAAAAAAACTCAGTGTTGCCCGAGAGACTTACGAGGCTGCCTTTTGTTAGTAAGTGTTTGCATATGCATTTTTTGACAACAGCATTTGTGTATATATATATATATGTGTGTGTGTGTGTGTGTGTATGTGTGTGTGTGTGTGTGTGTGTGGGGCATGTCTGGCATGTTGTTTAACACGCTGTTATCCACCCAAACCCAAAACCCTCCCTACTCCCCTTCTACATGCTTCATCGCCTGGCAGGCTGGCAAATTGCACTTCATTAGAAGTCAAAGACTTGGCGACTCATTGAATTTCATGTAAATTTACTTAGCTCTGGCTGACTCAATCAGACTCTTAGTTAGCCAACAAATCAGTTTAAGACAACATCCCCAAACACAATATTCCTTGAACCAAAAAAACAAAAAACTTGAACGAAAAAAAAAAAAAAAAGATATCGAAAACAAAACAAACATAGGAAGAACAACTTAATTTTGTTAAGGCCGACATTTCCATACCCTCTAAATATTCAATAGTATAAACAGATCCTTGAGAAATATGAAGTAGCTAATATAGACAACTGATTAGTTTATTGATAATGTTTATAACGAAGTTTGTTTCATATATGTACATATATATATTTTTTAATTAGGCATCTTTATACTAAAATTATTTAATATATTGAAGAAATAAATTTATTTCATTTAGATGGACTAGGAATATACTATACGTAGTATGACTTTTGGCCAAACAATAATATGCCCTTCTTTTTATCACAAAGGAAGTAGAAGAACTGGAATTATTTCAGAAAAATGTTCATTACACTTTTTTTTTATCTATCTTCGTTTCTTTTATTTCCTTCTTTTTTTCTACACGTTGTTGTTGTTCTTTCCATTTTCTCTTGGCCAAAGTCATTTGGCAAACAGTGTCCTCCAGTGGTTAGTCCATCAGCCTAAAACATTCTGGCCTTAACCCCTGCATTTTGAACCCCATCCGCATCGACATTTGTTACACTTTGTTTGCCTTTGGGCAGAATAGTAAAAAAAAATATCCTTACTCGACTAGGACCAGAACCGGACGGAGGACCAGGAAAACGATTCTTGCAAATCGCATCAAATATCAACCGAGCATACGTTAAATGCCTCAAATTGAGTTAAAGTGCCGTCGACAGAAGTCAGAGAAAGGGGGAGAGTCAGGGGAACAAAAGGCTTGCGGCTTGGCCGTTGCACAAAAAACTACACAACTTCAAAAATAGCAGTGAAAAAAATTAAATGAAAAAAAAGCGAAAGGTTTTGAAAAAATGTTCACATAGACAAATTTATTTACGGAAATGACTAGAGAGGTTTGCTTGTAAAGATGTTCAGTTCAAAAATTATTAAATTAACAAATATTACTGATAAAATTTTAATGGAAATTTAAAAACAATCAATTTTCTATGTTAACTTAACCTTTTAATGTTTTTTATTCCATGCATATGTATGAAGAATTAAAGCAATAATTAACAGATCTTTGCAATAAATTAAAAATACTTTGGTAAAATCAAAATTAAATAATGGAATAATAGAATATTGATTGATTAACCGTTTAATTCTACCATTGAAGATCGATAACTTACAAGAAACTGGCCTGTCCAACACTGACTAACTATCGATAACAACTTACAGCATCGTAATGGAATAATAGCAATGGATTGATAATATATTAATGTGTGTAGCTTTATTCCAACTGCTTATAGATCTAAATATCTGATAACACTACTAATTATATATAATATCTATTTAAATACATTCATATATAGTAAAATCTTAAACTTTTTCTACTACTAGTTTTTCTACTTTTTCTATATTTTTTTTTTTTGTCAGAGAACTTCCATAAATTGTAAATATTCTTTGGTCTTGATTGATAACTCTGCTGTAGAAATTTTGAACTGACCCTCGCAAGGCAACGTACACACACGGTGAGAGAGACAAAGACACAAACACACGCACATGAGATGGCATATTTAGCTTAGCTCGATTTCACTTGCATCTGGCCTGGCTTGTTCTACCCGCCCAAACGCTTGTCCATGATATTTTTTTTGCTGCCATGTGATACTTTTGGTTTCCTTTTTTTTTTTTTCTTTCACTCGGATTGACTTTCTGCATGGCAGATCCTGGTGTTGGTCCAGCTCCTGGGTCCTTGTCTCGTCTGAGCTGGACGACCTGAGCTGACTGTGGATGGCTGGCTGGATGGCTGACTGGGCTGTCATCATTGCCTCGTTCATCGACACTTTGCTTTTTAATCAATTTAACAAGAATTTTTTTTTTTTTTGTACGCTTCTCCTCTTGGTTATTTTCGAAGACGCAAGAGGCAAACAGAAACTAGTGGAGAGTAGAAGATGGTGCGGGTGGATAGGACTCGTTAGTAGTCCAGTCGTTCCAACAGGATGAAGTAGGATGAGTATGGATAAGAGATAGAGAGAGTGAGAGGATAAAAGAGCTAATGGATATGCAAAAGTAATTGACAGTTTGTCTTCTTCTTCTTTCTAGTTGTGTATGTATGTATGTGTGTTTGGAATGGTTGCTTTAACATTCATTTCTTTGCCTTTTATTAACTTTTCCAAACGTTGACAGTTCAAACATATACACATACGTGTGTCTGTGTGTGTGTGTGTGTCCGTCTGCCTATGCTAATTAGTTTGACAAAATAGTTTCCTTCTGTAACGGAAATGGAATTCATAATTTGCTCTTCTTCTTATTTCATTTTTTGCTCAGCATTGAATTGAATTGAATGAAATTGTGGCAAATTTTGAGCTTTTATCGTTAAAGCTTTAATGTTAATAATTCCATTTTGATATTAATAATAATATATTTAACAATAATTGTTAGACTTTACTCCTTTCTAAGGGGAAACCATTCCTTCCACAAGAAAAAATGTTAAACGATTTCACAGACAGTGGATAGTATCTGTTAATTTAACAGTTTTGCAGTTTTAGGCGTGATAATTTAATCACGCCAAAACAGCAGCAGCAACTACATACATACATATATATACATATGTGCATACATATATGTATGTATATGTTTATATGTACAACAATAACAGCATGCAAACGCTAGTTAAGTAGTTTCTGCTTAATTTAACAGGAATTTCAATTGACAGACGACAAACTGCAGTAGCAGCCGCAGCAGCAGCAGCAGCGCAACGCATGATTTATGAACATACACACACACACACATACAGAAACACAAACAGGGACACGCACACGCACACGCACACGCACACGCACACGCATAAATCTATGCAGACACCTATGTATGTATGTGTGTATTTTGTTGCTTTACACGTGGCAACTTTAAAGCAGTTAATTTTCTGTTAGACACTGACCTTATCAACATGTTGCCAAACGGCAGCAACATGCCGGCAATAAATGTACGGGCTCTTTTTTGCCTCGTTTTGAAGTATGGTTGCCGCGTTAAGTTGACAATTTACTGACAAATGTGTAAATTGCATTTGATCGTGTTTGCTGTTGTTGTTGTTGTTGTTGCTGCTGGTGCGATAATTTATGCGACTGGCATTTGGAGAGGCTCATCAAATAAACGATGGCAGGCAATAGCAACAACAACTGCAACGACCTTGAATATCTTGCCTCTTCCGCATCGGTTTTTCTTCTTTAGATTTAATATATATATATATATTTTTTTTTTTGTATTTTATTTTATTTTTATTTTAGTTGGGTTTATTCAACACTTGAGATTATTATTATATTTTGTTATCTGTTACTCAACACTTATTCTTATTATAATGTTAACTTACCTTATGGGCTCTGATGGATGTGCCCTCTGAACAAGCTAATGTAACGTCCACCAGGCTCCCGTCCTGTAATAATTGACTAAACACCCCTAACAGGTTGGATTGATGATTGTTCCACCTCAAGCAGTAGTGCTCACTGCCCATGTCGGTGACAGCTTACGCTGCTGCAAAGAAAAAAAAGATAGGAAAAAAAATAAATAAAATAGTCATATTAATTAAGCTATTTGCAACAATTTTGTTTACTCAATTCCATTCAAATTGAGTTGACTATGAAAACATTTTTATAATTTAGCATCTCATTTGCCAAGCATATACATAACTAGTTACTGCAATATGTATGTATGTATGTACAATATCCTACTTACATATGTATGTATGTATGTATGTATGTATTTATTTATTTATAATTAATGCCAAAGATTGAACCATTGCATTAAGAAATACTCGGGTTCAATAATGTCACTGCCAAATCTAGGCAAAAAAAAAAGAGAGGAACAAAGGCCAACGAGAGGCAGGCGAGAGGTGTGGCAAGTTAGGTTCAAATAATGTTGGACGAGTCGGTGAAGGCAAACTTTGCACGAACTTTTAATTGAGGGCGTGACATTAAAAAGCTTGATTTATGCAAACAAAAAAAATAAAGAAAAAAAAAACACACACACACACACACAAAAAATACTAACTACTTAGGCAAAGAAATGTATGAATTTGTACGAATTTTCATTTATAACAAAAAATCATTGATCAATATTTTATTTTGTTACCAACAGTCCGGAACAATCGTCTGAGAGTCTATTTAATCACTCTCAATTTTTCTCATTTTGTTTTTCTCTGTCTCTGTAAATGGTGGAAGGAAAAACAATTGCCGTTAGCATAGCCATCAATGGCAGAAATTAATAGCTAAGCCAAGTCCAATGGATTATAGGCCAATTAACACCAACTTAATTAGCTGGAAATTATCGAAGAAATTGATTCCTAAGACATTTTCCAACACATTTTCCGATTGCATCTGTTTGTTTATCTGGATAATTTTGAAAACTGTTTTTAATCAATTTGTTAGTTCATTCAATAGAAAAACTATTGTGAATCGCGTTTAAGGAGAAAATAAAATAATAGTTAATAACTGAGTCAGTGTATAGATATATCCATTTATTCTATTTGCTAAAGGGATCAATTTATTCAAATTCTTTGCTAAAAAAAAAAATATCTCTGTTTATTTTCCAAAACAATCTTCAACTCAAATTGAATATTGATAAAATTTATATTTAACTGAATATTATATTTTATTCAACTCGGACTACTATATCAAAAATAAAATTCAATGTTAGACAACTTAAACATAGATAAATTATGTCGATCGATCTAAGAATCGAACAATCGATCAGCAATGAAATTTAAATATAACCCATTTTCTTTTTTATTTTCAATTATTTGTCAATATTTAATTTATTTATTTTATTTAACATTAAAGATATATCTATTATTTATCTATAAGTTTCGTTTAGATTAAATTAAATTAAAAGTTCAAGTGGAAAAAAAAACACAAAATATATATTACACGATATTAAAAAGTGGTTTTCATTAAGGTTATAGTTATTTTACGAGTTGTAAATTTGATGAAAATTGAAAAATTGTTTCTTGCTGTTGTTATTTTTTTTTTTTTTGCTTTTTTTTTTATAGTCTAAAGGTATTAAACTATTTTGCAAAATTAAAGTCTTGAGCCGTTCTGTTCTCTTTTTTTTTTTTTTTTTTTGTTTTTAATGCCTTTGCCATTTTGTAAGATTGAATATTCAGGGGCAATCAACAAAATGTGGCAAAGTTTGCCGTCTAGTTTTTGTGTTTTGATTGCTGTTTGTCGCAGCTGCTGGCAGCAGCAACAGCAACACCAGCAACACCAGCACCAGTAACAGGGGATACCAAATAATAACAAAGCAATAAACTCTGAATTTATTTCAACAAATAAAACTTTGATTTATTGCACTACGCATATACAATATACATATACACAGCATGCATTGCTGTGGCAAGCAGAGTCTCCAGTTGCAAGTTGCCATTTGGCAGTTGCGGGTCTTTCTGTTAACGGCAATAGTAAACTCTTTTTTTTTTTTTGGTTTTTGGGGGAAGAAAATCTAAGCATCGATCTAAGCCACATGATAACAAGCTAACCAACCGAGAATTAGAATCTCTGATCGTAAAACCGTACACACACATGTGTATACATACATACATACATATATGTAGATATGTATGTGTATAGCCCATGGCATTGGTGCATATCCTGTAAGCCATTGGTTCAAAAATTAATTTTAACTATAGCACAGTGAATGCTGGCCAAGAAATTCTTCTTTTAAGCCACATAAACAATATTTACGAACCTTTTTTTTTATATTACCTATTTGAAATAAAAAAAATATATGTATATATATATTTTAACTATGATTTTAACTGTAAGCATAGATTTCCTTAAGTTTTATTCTATTTAGCTTTATTTCGCATTGGTTAAGTTTGAGTTGGCAAGAGCAACATTTAAAATGTTAAGTGACACAGTGGCAACAAAACACGCAATGCTAACGATAGGTCGCTGAATTAACTCTGTGTGTGTGTGTGTGTATTTTTTTTTATTTTTTATTTTTTTTTTTGGGCAACAAATTTCATTAGCATGCAACAGCAACAGGTCGCCATTTAATTAAGAGATGTATGTTGCTAGTTTGCCATGTTGCAGTTGCAGCTGCTGCTGCTGCTGCTGCTGCTGGTGGTGATGCTGTTGATGTTGCTCCTGCCCACGCATGATTTTTGAATTAGCGTTGTATGTAAGAGTAACTAATATAATTGACAGCTGTTGTTGTTGCTGTTGCCTACGTGTTCTGCAGACATCAATGCCTGCAATGCATGCTAAGTAGTCAAACGGGGAGAAGTACACACACACACACACACACACACACACACATACAAAGAAGAGAAAGTCGCAAAAGAAAAGAAGAAGGAAGAGAAAAAAAATAAGAAAAAAACTATGTCTTTTGCTGTATGTTGCATGCAATTTGGGTTCGTTAATTGTTGTTGTTTGCTGCTGCGATTTATGCCGCTTGCATGCTAATTATGAACGCCGGCAACATTTAGTTGTTGCTGTTGCAATAGTTTTTGTTGCTATTGTTGTTCTTCTTCACATTGTGTATTGCTTAGGGCCCAAAGGGCTGACTGACTTCTAAATCAGTCAAAAAGACCTATTGAGTTTTCAAGCAACATAATGAGCAGCAGCAACATTTCGCGTAAGACAGGCAGCAGGCAATAACCGCTGCTGATGGGTCTCCCACGGTGCACAGTTGTTGGTCAGAAAAGGAACAAAAAAAAAAAAAAAAACCCCGTGCTCATTTATATTCTACCTCTCTCTCTCTCTCTCTCTCTCCATCTGTAGCTATCTCTTTCACTATTTCTCTTTTGACAACGGCACGAACCAAACAGTTTTCAATTAAAGACCAACCCGTGCGGGCCACATTGCAGTTCCAAAACTAACTTAAAACCGCTTATTCCCGTTCCCGTTCCCGTTCCCGTTGCCATTCTCCATCTCCATCTCTATACCAATGCTGATGCAGTCGGTGCCGCTTTTGCCTTAAAACTCATTAATATTGAAATTTGCTCATGTGCATGAGTTATTAGCAATTTTCTAATTAAGGCCCGCTGACGAGTCGCCGCCTCACAGTAGGCAACCTATCATACCATCCCATTTTTGCATCTTAAACCTTTTCGCTTCGTTTGAGCCTGGCTAGTAAAGATGACTCCAGTTTATTCCATTTTGTTTGGTTTTGGCATTGCAACTGTGTTTGGTTTAGTTTGGTTTGGTTCGGTTCGGTTCGGTTCGGTTACCTTCTTCTCTCTGACTCATGCATGGCCGCACATATGTGAACTTGAATGGCGCTATCCACTCACTCTCTTTCTATATCACTATTCACTATACTTTATACCCCCCCCCCCGCCCCCTCAATCACTGCATCTTTTTTATGCAACTGTTGTTGCTGCTGTTTTTGCTCTTGTCACACCTACCCAGAAGAGGGGCGGCAAATGTGCCTTTCATGTTGGACTCGTTGTTGCCTGGCTGCTAGCTTGCCTGCTTGCATTTTTCCTATGATTTATTCATTTATAAGCTTTATTCCCAGTCAACTTATTAGTACATAAATTTACCTATGCAACTAACCAAAGTGCTGCGAGAATGAATTGAGAAAAAAAAAAAAAAAAGAAGAACAACGGCAGCAACATCGGCGGCGGCAACCAATCTCGTGAGGCAAACTCCCATCTACAATGTCCGTGTGTGTGTGTGTGTGTGTGTATATGAAAGTTGACAATTTTTTCTATTTTTTTTAATTTAAGCTGAGAAGTCTCGAATAGACAGAATTTTTGATGCTAATCAAGGATATATGTACATATATATTTGTTATCTTGACATCATTTCAAGTCTGTTCCCGTTTACGAATCCGTTTAATCAAGTTCTTCTGTTTTCGATAATCGATAACAAATTTTCAGATTTCGTTATTATATGAAAATATTTTTTATCAAAATTAAAATTATATTATTTTTATATGAATTATAAATCAAAACATTCTCGAAAGTTTATTAAACTATAGGCAAATTTTTATGTTCATATGGAAAATATTTATCAAAAGTTTGTTTAAATAAATCTTATTAGAAGAACATTTGAAATTATTTTAAGGATTTTTTTATGAATGGATGAATTCATATATATATAATTTTATATATATTACTAAAAAAAAAGTTAATTAATAAACCGCTTTGTTTTTAATTCGATTTATATATGTAATAAATAATTTTTGATTATTGTTTATTCACTTCTTAAAACGATAATCGGTAAATAATTTACTGGAATTGCCTAAAAAAAACTTATTCGAATGATATTTTCATTATTATTATTTCTTCTATTTCGTTAACTCGTTTCGATGAAAGAATGAAATGAAAAGAAAAATGGGAACAACAATTTGAAAATAAAGCGAAATTAATATTAATTTATATTTTTTAAAATATAAATATTATTTAATGTAACAAATAACATAACACAAAATATCTTATTTATTTTTGTATCTTTTAAAAAAAAAGGATTAGTTTGATCAATATGAATATAAATTATATATAGTTTAATGTCATTAAATAGTATGAAAGCTTAGCAAATTAAACTGGGAAAACTATTTAATTTAAACTATAAAACTATTGGGGGAAAAAGAACGTTCAATTGTTAAAGTGTATTGTGTATTCGGTACAATGGATTGCATTATTTTATCTCATCGGTTTTTGTAGTTGCCACAAATAGACGGGGAGCTTGCAGCTTCCAGCTTACAGAATTTCAACTTCAATGACATTGCCTTTGGGTTCTAACTCTCTTGACTGATGATGATGCCCGGGAGAAGAATATGAAGAATAAGAAGAAGTCATAGAAGAAGTTTGTCTAGTCGGGCCACTTGCTGTGGAACGTACGTTTGTGGTGCAAGTTGCATTGGGGAGGTGGGTTTGTGGTGGTTGGGGGGGGTGTGAGATGAAGTTGAAACTGGTGGCTGCGTGTGAGTACGCCTACGTGCGATGGCGGCGTATTTTAAATCAAAAAGAAGGGCGCACGATGCACGATGGCCGCGCCTTTGCTGTTGTTGTTGTTGTTGCTGTTGCTGCTGCTGCTTTTGCCACGTCGATTATTAATTGCATACATGCCAAAGGGGTATGAAAGGTATGGGGGGGGGGGGTCTGTTAGAGATGTCTATGAAGGTGAATGGGTGGGTGTGTGTGTGTTTGTGTGTGTGGTGTTGGGGAGGAGGGGGTTAGATGTTGTGGTTATATTTCAGCTGCAAAACAGTTGCAATTTTTTTGCTGCTGTTGTTGTTGTTGTTTCGTTTCAACATTGCCGCCTCGACATTATTTTTTTTTTTCCTATTTTTTTTACGATTATCATAATGTTGGCTGCTCTGCTCAGATTTGCTTGTGTTGTTGTTGTTATTGTTGTTGCCATTTTGCTGCCGCGAATGATGATTATTTTGATAGGTTGCGCAACATGTTGCTGGTGTGGTTTTGATTGTTGTAGTTGCATTATTTTCCATAAGCTTGGCATCTTAATTGCTCTCTCACACTTGCTTTTGCTCTCTCTCTCTCTCTCTCTCTATCTCTCTCTCTCTCGCTCTTGTACCGCTATCAACAATGTTGCCAAGGTATTGCCGGAACCTGGAATTGCTGCTTGTCACTGTGCGGAAATTGGTGTATGATTATAGATACTTAAAGTTTCTATCTTTCTTTCTTTTTTTTTTTGTTTTTTAGTTTTGTTTTTGTTCATTGATTTATTAATCGTTGTCTATGCTGGTGAAAGGATTTTGCTTTAGGTGATGATCATAAATTTTCCAAGCGTTTAAAACAGATCTTTGCACTTGGTGCCAGGCAACAGGCTTATACATATTGTTGCTCTAATGGCAGGGGTTTATTTTTACAGTTAAATGGCCAGCTGGGTCAGAGACACGCACACACACACACACACACACACACATACACACAGAGATACACTTGTATACACACACACAGAGAAAAGGGCGCCTTAAGGAAACAGGAAAAATCAAAGCGAATTATTATACAAAAAGATATAAACAACAAAAGAGAGATAGGTCAACAGAGAGAGAGAGAGAGAGAGAGAGAGAGAGAGAGAGAGAGAGTGAGAGAGAGAGGGGGGGGACAGATTATGGACTACTGTACTTTAAGATTGTCCATAAAAAAAAGAATTGTGACCGTTAGAAGTTGTGTTGTTACTGCCACCTACAAATTTGTGGCTTAGTTGTCGCCTTTGTGGCATGAACATGACTTTTCGGCAATGCATGCGTGTTGCATGGCAATTTCTTGTCGTTGCTGCACTGTTGTTTTGCTCCTGTTGCAGTTACTCTGATTTAGTGGCCAATTTTATTTATTATTTTCGTTTGTTTTTAGTTGCTAGATAAGCAAATGTTACAAACAATACAATGTTTTGCATTTACATATATATATATGTATATATAATACAATTTGCAGCTATTTGTGGCAAGTGCACATGTTGCTAGTGTCCATTTTTCTTCTGTTTTTCATTTTTTTTTTTTTTTTGTTTCTTTTTCTTCTCTGTTAACTTTTGAAACATAGCTGCCATGTGCTGCCGGACAGCAGCAACAAGTTGGCAATTGAAATGCAATTAAATTAGAAGTCAAAATGAGAGCAACAGCCTTGGGTTGTTGTTGCTGCTGGTGCTATTGCTGTTGCTGTTGCTGTTGCTGCCACTGCCACTTTTGGCCACAAAATTTATATTATTACTCAATTGTTGTTGCGGTTATCCATGGATAAAATGGCATAAAGTTGCTGTTGCTATTGCTATTGCTATTGCTGTTGCTGTTGCTGTCGCTGCTGCTGCTGTATTTATTGATGTTGCTGTTGCAGTTGCTGTTGCTATTGCAGCATTATGCGTGTCGAATGCAAAGCGCCGACAATTTCGACTCTTTGTCGGGTTCCCTTATGGTTATTCTTCTTGATGTTGTTGTATTTTTTGTTGCTGTTGCTCTGTTGTGCTGTTTGTTGTCGCGGTCAATTGCTCAATAATCATTTTCAATTTTCATATAGACATTTTTTGTTGTTTTTTTTTTTTTTTTTGTTATTGATATTGCCTTCACCCCATTGCCGCAAATCGTTGCACATTGCAATTGCAATTATTTGTCTTTTTCTTATTGACTAGAGACCACCACGAAATGTACATGTTCGTGTTATTGCCTCCCTATCAAAAACCTGGCTAAATCACATGCCAGAGTTGCCAAGTTGCCAAGAGAGAGAGAGAGAGAAGAAAAACGCTTTCGTTTAATTATAATTTAATAGATTGACCATTGTATACCATATGTTAGTTAATGTTTAACATTTTTACCATATTCCGAAATCAATTCATTTTAATAATCTTGTTTTGTGACTATCTGTTAAGGAACCAGGAAGTTATAGTTGAATAAAAAAGAAACTGTCTTAAACGTATCAAAATGTGCGTAAAATGCAGCTCGTGGCACAAACAATTTCCGGGGACAGCAACAGTAACAGCATTTCAAAAGCAAAAGCAGTTTCCACTCGACTGAGTGACTAGCAATTAATCAAGAGCAATCAGCAACAGCAGCAGCAACAGCAGCAACACACATACATACATACATTCATAAGAGGTAGGGGAGGGGATCAACAATAATTGCTGTCATGTTAAAAGTTGGCCACGTGCTCCATTTTGCAAATGTTGCTGGCATACACAGCGCAGCATCGGCATCGGCATCGGCACCGGCACTAGCAACAGCAACTTACTTATCGGTAACATTTTAAGCAGCAGCAACAAGAATTTGATATGGCACACGCAATAGACATTTGTCTGCCATCTGCCTTGCCACACACACACCATATACACACACACACACACACACACACTTATACGAATAAGTAAAATATTTATTTTGATATATGCTGCCCCTCTCGGTTTGACCAGCATCATGTTGCCGGTGTCTGTTGTTCTCTTGAGTCGCAAATAAGATTTATGATTATTGCTTTGTAATTTGTGTTTAAAATATGTGCCGCCTTCTTGCTGCTGCTGCTGCTGTTGCTGTTGCTGTTGCTGACACTGGCCACTGTTGCTACGGCCATGGTGATGTCTAAAAATCAATTATCCACAAACAAAAAAAAAAAGTTAAAAAAAAAAATATCTAATAGATGCAAAGAAAATACAAGAACAAAAATCGTGTGAAATAAAAGACAAAAAAAAAAACAAATAACTTAAGAAAAATGAATAACCTTGAGAATGCAGAAACAATTAATGTTGTCGCTGGTGCTGTTGCTGCTGCTGCTGCTAATACTTATGGCCTGCAGCAATACCAACAATCAATAACTCTAACGACCTACTAAAGTATATTAAAAACATTCTCTACTATAAAAAGGGACGTGAAAAAAAACTCGAAAGTTACTTTAAAGCATAGAAAAATAAAAAGAAACTAAAAAATATAATAAAAAATACGATAATAAATATCGTTGAAGTTGATTTGATTTTTTTTTTTCTCTTTCAAGCAATACTAAAAATGTTGTTTTCCAAATATACAGGATTTGCTTGATCGAATTTTGTTTTTATTGTCACATTTCCGGTCGTGTCCAAAAGGAAAGAGAGTTTCAAAAAATGATTAATTAATCTTGATGAAATGAATGCACAAAAAAGATTATCTACATATATATTAATATTCATCAAACAGTGTTGAGTAATTGCTTTTAAAACGTCAGATTGTATCTGATTGATTAACACTTAATAATGATCAGTCGAAAAACCGATTATATGCAATTTGAAATATAATACATATTACTTCTATAACTCCTTAATTAACTTCTACTTTATGAGAGAAAATACAAGTAAATCTTTCTTTCTTGTCCCTTGAAGAAAATATAAAATAAAACTAGAAATGGCAAAGTGAGAATAATTGTTACCAATTAAAAAATAGTTTAAAAGAAAATAATTTGCAAATTTAACGATCAAACAAATTTTAAATTTTACTTGATCTTAAAAAAAAAACCTTAAAAAATGAATGGTTATGAAAAAAAAAATCACATCAGCTTTTTTGATGAAAAGAAAATGATATCGATAACTCCGGTTTCGAAATATTCAGAGCTTTGTAAACGGAAGAAAAATGTAAAAAAAAATAATTCTATTCATTTGACAGGTACAAAGTCTGCCACTATAATGAGACAATGTTGCAACAACTTGTTGTGTGTAGTGCGTTTTCTTAATGGGATTTCTCAGTTGATTGCAAAACGAAAAAAATTGAACTACTAACAAAAAAAAAAAAAAACAAGGAGTTTGTATGCGACAACCATTATGGTTGTTAATGTGCGTGCGACAGCAGCAACATGTTGTTGCTTACCAGCGGGTGATGAACATTTATTGAGCTCTCATTAGCCTATGCGTGTGCCTCCATCCTTCCTCCGTCCTTGCCTCCCTCAAATTAAGTGTCAAATGACACTAAAGCAATAAGCGGGCATACGGGATGCAAAGGGTGAGAGGGGGCGCAACAGAGAGCGGGATTGAGGGGAGTGGCAAACGCGTGTGTTGACGCAGCTGGCACGTATTAAGGTCAAAAAGCGATCGCGATCGCAATCGGATCGTGTCGCCCCAACTGTCAAACTCAATTCGCCTCCACATGCAAAGGTCAGACTGCAGCTGCTGCTGCTGTTGCTGTTGCTGTTGCTGTTGCTGCTGCCAGCGACTAACTTCCCATTCCCAGTCAACTTGCCTGTTTCTTTTTTATCTTTCATTTATTTTTTTTTTGGTTGGTTTTTGTTTTCTGTTTTCGTTGCCTCCGCTTTGCATCATAAAAATGTCAAAGCTTTATTTGCAAGGTTTTTTCCTCATTGTTCTTGCAGTTGCCGTTGCATTTTGTAGTTGTTGCTGTGGCAGTTGCAGCGGCAAAGGCGGCAAGCGGCGGCTAATTGGCGTGTCATTGGCTGGAAGGCAGGCATAAATCTGTTATTTTATACCCCCGCCTTTTCTGTGTGTATGTATGTGTGTGCATGTGTGTGTGTATGTATACATGAGTGTGTGCAACATGGCGTATGAGTAATATGCTCGAAATAAATACACGAACCATATTAGCAATCGGTTGACTTGGGAATTAGTTAAAAATATTTTGAAACAAACTCAAGACTCATTACGTAATTTAAACTAGCAAAAATTTGATCTATATAATATAAAATATTTATTTACAATCCAAAATATTGCTTCAAATTTTTATTTTGAAATATTGTTAAAACGATTTCTCTAGATGAACAAATTAAACAAAAATTAATTGTAATTATTTCAATGTTTAAAACAACAAAGCAAAAAAGTTTAGTTCTTCAAAGAAACGAAAGAAAATTTAAAGTATATAAATTCTATAAAAAATTATCTATAACTATTTTCATTCCTTTTGAATTTGTCATCTTTATTTGATTTCAAAAAAGGAAAAAGAAAAGCAATCTCTCAGAGCTGCTACTGGCCACACTGGCAACAACAGGTGTGCAGCAAAAGGGAAGACGAGAGGCCTTGGGGGAGTTATGTGGCGACTTTCACTCAAACACACCTCCCAACCGGCCCTCTCCCCACCCCTAGAGTTAAATTGCTGACTGCCCACACACTAATTGCTGCAAACAAACGCACGAATCATGTGGACCACCAGCAATGTTGCTGCCACACAGTTTTGTGTGCCACTCACAAACATACAAAGAAAAAAAAGAAACAAAAACTGCTGCATTTGTACAGCATTCAGAGAGGCAAACACTTGACTCGATTTCAGGTAAACGTATTAGGTCATTCCCATTCACTAAACTGTGATAAAAGTTTAATAAAAATTTAATAAAGAAATGATAAGAAAGAAATAATAAACATATAGAAATAGGTAAAAAAAATTAGCCAACAAATGGAAATATTTTTGTATTATCAGAAAACTAACGATACTTGAAACAGTATTGGAAAATTATAGAAATATTTCTCATGAGTAACTTTTAAAGTTAGAAATATTTTTAATTATTTTAAAATTTCAGTTCACTTTATTTTTATCTTTTCTATTCTCTATCATTTTTAGCAGTTATTACAAAAAAAAAAAAATTACATTCTTTTTTATAATTTGATCATAAACTTTAAGAAAAAATAACTATTAAATTGTTCATTAAATGAATTGAGATAATTGATCATTTGGTTTAATCGTTCTTTACATATACAAAACTATATAAATGGGGAAAATATCGTGTATACTTAACACGAGTATAAGGCATTTAATTTATCCAGCTTTTAACACAAATTAAATAATATTTAAAATGCTTTTTGTTTTGCCCTTTTCATGCTATATTCAAAAAATATTTAAGGAAAAAAAAAATATTTAATATTATTAAACTTAAAATCCTTTTTCATTAAGAATTAGAAAAACCATAATAATCGAATTTAGAATTTTCGATTAATTAAAAAATAATACTCTATAAACCACGAAATATTGCATTTAAAATGTTCTCCATAAAATGTAAATTTCAATTATTTGTAAGGAAAATCTAAATTTGATTTCCATAAAACGAGCATGACTAACGTGAAATCTATTAACTGCACCCCTACTTGGTAATATCTCACTGATTGCCTTCATTGGCTAGATTAAATTTTTGAATCATTCTTCCCCTTCAGATTTCATATATATATATATATATATATATATATATATATATATATATATACTTATATGTGTTTATGTGAGTGTTACAAGATCACGATTTTATTTTACAATCTGACCCATTTGAAAGAATTTAAAGTTCACTCCATTTGTTGCTGTTGTTGTTGTGGTATGTGCAACTGTGGGGAATCGTTGTTCTGGGATGCTCTGACTCTAACTCTGGCTGCCCGGTAGCAACAGAGGAAACCCACGCCACATCATTCATGCCAAAACGTCACCAAGCCATACCAGTTGGACCACCACATAGCAATTATATATAGTATGCCGACTACCAACTGATCTCACTCCCGCCTTTATTTTTATTTTTTTCTCTCAATCTCTGTCGTTGGTTTTTATTTATTTTTTTTTTTTTTTGTATTTTTCTCTATCTTTCTTGGTCTTTCTCTTGGTCTCAAGTGCAAGTTGCTGGGGCAATAATTTGCACTGTCGAGCCAGTGTTGGGGCCCTGTTGGTCGTGTCGTGTAGCGTCGCCACAAATCTGCCAACATAATTTTGTTATTTCACTACCACTTTGTTTGACGTGTAAATGTTTGGCTTTTGGTCGGTTGGACGGTTTGCAGGCCTTGCACCTAACCAGCAACAAGACACACACACAGACATACATTTTATTTATATACTGTATACATATATATAAATATATATATATATATATATTTTAGTATAAATATATATATACGGTTTTTTGTTTTTTGTTTTTTTTTTTGCCCGCCTGATGATTTTTCAATTTGCTTTGAGACCAAGTTTAAAGACAATCAGAAACGGCAACCGCAGCAACAGCAACAACATCGGCTTTTACTGTGGTCATAAGTAACTATAAATTATGATGGAAGTAATTTTCTGCTTCAGTAGCCAGTTGGGAGCAGCAGGTTGGATGGTTGGCCAGTTGGATGTACGAAACTCATTTTTTGAATTGTGGCTGCAGCCGTACTCCAACTCCAACAGCAACAGCAACAGCAACACCAGCGTCAACAGCAACTATTGTGATCGTGCTGGGCAGTGAGTTAGTTTTTTATGCCCCTGTTCAATAGTCTTTTTTTTTTCTTTTTTCTTTTTTTTTTTCCTTAACAACAACAACAAGAACATTCATGTGTAAATTAAGTAATTGCCGGCAGTTGCCTGGCTACTGTTGTCATTAGAAGAGTCAAGAAGTTGGCTAGATGGCTGGTTGTTTGGCTGGTTGGTTGTTTAGTTGGTTTCTTGGGTTCCGTTTGCTGTCTCGGCCATGAACTCTCTGCATAGCATGCCAAACGTTTGGCCATAAATCTTATCCAGCAGCACTCAGTAAAGATTAAAGCGCATTGAGATTACTCATGTTGCCCGACTGCCGAGTGCAAAAATGATGACCAGAAGCTAAATTCATGTTAAAAATTGAACATATATCAACTAAAAACGCACAAAAAACCACTCCACACCCAAAAACAAAAAAAAAAAAAACAACAGTAAATAGCAAAAGGGGAATAACATAATTTTCTTTGTTTTTTTTTTTTTTTCTTGAAAAAGGCATTTAGAAAACAATTTAATTTGAAAATTACAAAAGAGCAAGGAAAGTTCATACAAATTTAAATATATATATATAAATTCGTATTAAATTCATATATATTCTCAATCTGGATAAGATGGAAAATATTTAAATAATATAAATAAATACCAATCATTCATTTTATACATTACTTAAGAAGTTTATTCATATATTTAGATAATTTCTGATATGTTATTCTTTTTCAACTTATCTGCTAAGCATTTTACATTTCTCACATTCCAAAATATGAAAATTGAATCGAAATAAAATTGTTGCTGCCTGTGAAACATTTCAATTGCTGGCCACCAACAATAGCAACGGCAGCAGCAGCTGTTGCCGGGGAAACGTTTGAAAAAAATTGTTACTAAAAAAGCCAACTTCAACTCTAAACGCTAAAAGCCATTTCAATTCAATTCAATTCTTTTTTTTTTTTTCTTCTTTTAGATACCCTAGTTGAGAATGGTATATACATTTTGATTGAAACAACAAAAAATTAGAAAAAATTTATATAGCTAAATAATCTATCTAAACTATATCTATCATCTATCTACATACGTATGAAAAGAAAAAAAAAAGAGCAATCGTTATTTAAAACTAATGACAGAGCTGACCACCATTTCGAATGACCAAAATCCAAATATGATATATTTCTCAAGTATACATCAATACAGTCCAACATGGAGACACAACAATGGGTCAATAAGCGGACAACATAACCAGCAAAAAAAAAAAAGAAAAAAAAGTAATAGAAAACAAAAATCAGCCAAAGTTGGCCTGGCCCTCTGGGTTTCGTTATGGCTTGCTAAAACAATTTAAAAGTAATTTGAGTCACGCTTGGGAGTCAGGAAGCAGGAGTCATTCTATTGGCAATAGAGGGGTGGGGTGGGGGAAGCATTTTTTTTTAAAGGAGCTTTTGGCTATTCATTGAATTTGCATTTTTGTTGGCCCAGGCCAAATATTGTTGTACATGGTCATATTGCTGTTGTCGTTGTTGTTGCTGCCGTTGCCTTTGCCGTTGCTGTTGCTGTTTCTGGTAGTTTTGCGTCAATTCTTTTGGTGTCAGATTTCAATTTTGTTTGGGTTTCGTTTTTTTTTCCTTTTTGCTCAATTTTCAATGCGTATCTCGGTTGGCTTTAAGGCACAATAACGAAAAAAAAAAAGAAACAGAAACAGAAATAGGTTTGGCGGCATTTTCACAAAAGCAGCCGCCGCCGCCAGTTGTAAGTTTATCAATTCTATTTTTTTTTTTTTTTTTCCTTTTTTTTCACAGCAGCAGCAACAACTGTTCTTGAATTAGCAACCAATACAGCAAATTGCCATTCCCCCGCGGCTTCTTGTTCCCTTGTGAAAATTTGCATTTTCATCTGCATGTGTTTTTGTTGTTGCTGTTACTGTTGTTGTTGCTGTTTGTTATTATTGTTGTTATTGGCGCCTTCAATTCTCTGTGTGGCAAGGCACCACAGCAACTAGCAGTTTCTATTTCTCATGTAGTCGATTCTCTCTATCAATGTTAAACCATTTAAATACCCTAAATACGTAGAAGAAAAGTTTATACCTAAATCACTTTAGATATAAAGGAGACAAAGAAGTAGAATTTACAATTCTTTATACTCTACTCTAAAAGAGTTAATGACATGCATAAGAAGATCTGTCCGTGATGTAGCAAAGATCTATTTATCGATTATTCAATTATTAATTATAAATTTGTGAGACATGATTTTCGGCTTTGCATTGTTATCGATTGTTTAAGATCTCTTTTCTTTAGTTTTCTTTTTTTTACTGCTATCGATTATTTCTCTAGAATAAAGTTACAAATTGAAAAACAAAAATATATTTATTTACTATCAATCTACAATTTTTCATTCATTTAGAAAACTTAGGTATTGAAAAACATTAATATATTAATAAATGTAATTGGTATTAATATGAATTCTTTACAATTATAAATTTTTAACATTAATAAAATATTTAAAATTTTTGTAACCATTTAGAAACTATTAAACGATTGTTGAAGATCTCCTCAAGACTTTCGTTTAATCTAATATACCTTTCAATCTCTAAGTATAACCATTTTAACTACAGGTTAACAATTTTCCAAATATGTTTTAATGAAAATAATAAAAATCCTTAGTTTATTTATTATATAGTATAAATTTATATAGCAATTATTAATTAAACTGCTTAACTATTTTTTTTTTTAATTTAGATTTCAATCAAGAAAAAAGAAACGATTTTAAATAAACTCAAATTAGATTTCAAACATTAATTCTTTTATTTCCAAAGATATGTCACACCTTTTAGAATTTTTTTTTAAAAATTAAGATGTCTTTTGTGTAAAATAAATTTAACTTTTTTTTGCATTAGAATGTTTTCTTTTATTTTGCTTTTGTCTTTGCCACTCTTTATTTGAGGCCAAAAGTAAAACTTATGGATTTCATTAGGCACTTCGATAGATAGATAGTAGAGTAACTAGACTTTAACACACACATACACACACACACACACACACACATACATGAAATTGGCATTAGCACACACCCGCTAATCTAAGCAAATATTTCAGCAAATACGGCCTACAAATGCGGAAGACACTTTCTAAAGATACACACATAAAAGAAATGGAGGGGAGTTAAGAGATACTTTTGGACCTCACTTGGGTGCCTACAATTTATTTTTTTTGTTCTTCATCTTTCGTTTATCGGGAGCAACCGAAAACAAAAAAAAAAAAAATATATAGCAAAATATAATCGAAATTGCACATCGTTCAAGAAAATTCGATTAAAAAGCAACTATGGCAGAGAAATGCAATTAGAGGGTGGGATGCGTTATTAATGTGGAGCGATGGATATATATATATATATATACATATATATATATATATATATATATAATATATATATATAAATATATATAATATATATAGAATGCGGAAGTGTAAAGCGCCAAAAGCCAAAAACGTAACGAAAATGTGGCAAAAAAGAATGAACAAGTTAAGAAGAAATAACGCCAACGCCAAAGAGATTCCCACTTGCAGTAGTTAGGCGCTCTGGAAAGCCAAATTTAAAGTCCAGCTTCTTTTCTGGCCTGGCTAAAATAAAAAAAAAAAAGTGTACATATGTATGCATGTATGTATGGTTGATTGTCAAGTGGAAAGTATTTACTAACACACTGGCACACACACACACACACATGTAGAGAGACCTGGCCGAATAGACTAGGCCATTATTGAGACTCACTTGTGTTAAATGAAAACGCATTAAAGCTCAGCCAGCATTTTGCCGAGTGGTGGGCGTGTTGCAAGTGGCAGCAGCAGCAGCAACGGCAACGGCAACAGCAACAGCAGTGGGTGTGCCGCAAATGGCAAAAGCCAACTGACTGGCGCTGCCAACTTGATAGATATTGTTTTATTTTTTTTATTTTTCTCCTTAACGTTTCCTAGACCCGATAACAGATGAAAGTTGTTAGGCAGTTAAACCAGTTCAACTTAAGAAAAAAAAACGAAAAAGAAAAAATATAACTATTCCATTCAATCAATAAAAATTTAGCAATTTTATTTAAGAATATTCTTGTGGTTTTTTTTTTTTTTTTGCTTTTTTTTTTTATATAATTATTTCAACGCTTTTCAATTACATTCATAAATCACATAACAAGTTGGCAGGGCCACAACAAACAAATTGCCACTGCTGATTTAGTCAATTTGCTTCAATGATGTTGGTTGGCTTGTGGGAGGGGGTTAAAGGGGTATAGTGGGGGAGGGGGGGTTTAGGGGAGAGACTCGACTGGACTGGACTGGATCTTTGGCGACGGCTTTATCGTTTATTGTCATCTCGAGGCCGTCTAATTAGAAAAACATGTGAGCAAGCACGCACAGCTGCGTACAGTAGTTGTCATAATTAGAGAGACAGAGACAGAGACAGAGAGAGAGAGGAAGAGAGAGGAAAGCCCAAAGGAATTGGAAATTAGAGTGATTTTGATCAGGATGATGGACCAACTAACCAATAAACCAGCAACAACAACAACAACAACAGCAACATCAATATGGATACTCACTAGATCGACAATCAACGTCGGCAACTGGGCGACAATTTGCTAGATTGATTAGGAGGCTCCCCCCCCCCCATATTAACCACACCCCCAAATAAAACCAGTTTGAACAATTAATGCACCTTAAATGCGCCTGCCTGGTGTGGCATTGTTAATTAATAACGCCATGAATAAGACCTGACTATTGGCAAATGCCTCCATACACCACCTTCTTCTGCTCCTCCCCCCCCCCCCTCTACTCTTTTTGCTACATCTTTAGCTGGTCCAGCCTTAAGTTAATTGTTAATGCAAAAATCGTTTCAAGTTAGAAAATCAATTTTTACTTTAATGATCTGGCGGAAGGATGGAAAACTTTTAAGATATTTTTATCATAAATTATTCTAGTTGTAAAATTCGAAAAAAAAAAAGAAAAGAAAACAAAAAAAGAGAGAGAATGATATTAATAATGATTATAAATATATATATATATATATGCATAGATAGATTTAATATTTTATGGCGACTTTAATATACCCTTTTGGTCTCATTGGTTATACCAGCAACAACAACTACATAGAAGGCAACAATATAAAATGCAACCTCGGGCCAAAGTAAATAGTGTTTGAAGTAGGCGTGGCCAGTTGGTCGTTGCCAGTTGCTCTTTTTGTCGGCAGTGGCGGCGGCACCACATGGCCCAAACGACTACAATTAAGCCATGCCATAGGGCAACTTAACTTGCCACTAACAGAGACAGAGAAAGAGAGAGAGAGAGAGGGGAGGAAAATGGAAAAAGAAAATCTAGATAGAGATGATATGATAAAGTGAGATGAGGTAATTTCTTGCTAAACCAATTGCATATAGTAGAAAGATCTTTCTCTCTCTCTCTCTCTCTATATATATATATATATAGTTATATATAGTAAATTTCATATGCAAAATACTAAACAATATCCGTTGTGTGTCGGCAACAAAATGACACAAGAAAAAAAAAAGAAAATAGTAAAAATAGGCAAGAGCAACATATAACAGATATAACAGAGACAAGAGCAACGATGACAACGTCGACGGCAAAACACATTTCCGTTTCAAGCAATTTCCGCGAGACAATCTCCTCGAGAGTGCCATTTGATTGGTAAGCAATTTATTTACGCAGCAGCAACAACAGCCTGACCTGACCATCAGCAACATGGCAACATGTTGCATGTTGCATGCAGCAAAAACCAAGTCACTTGTGCTTTTTTTTTTGTAAAATGGCTTGTGATCAGGTACGCATCAAATGCCTGATGGCATGGCATCCGTTTTACTGATTTTTATATCTAATTTTCATAATCTTATTGCCAGACATTCGTTTCGTTATGGTCCTGGACAGGCCGTTGAGCAACAAAATAAAACCATAGAAACAAAACGAAGAAGAACTCCAAGTTTTTGCTCATTTGAATGCGTGCCACAAGGGAAATAACAAGATATGGCAAAGGAGGGATGGGGGGGGGAGAGAGGTAGTTGGTTGGGTTAGTTAGTTAGTTGGGGGGGGGGCTAAAATTCCAATCATGTTTAGTAACGCATGTCAACGCAACACGGCAACACGGCAACAGGCAACATCATAATCATCAACAGCAATGTATGCATATTGAGAAAAGAATGATGAGTTGAGAGTTTTACATCTTCTATTGTAATTAACACAAAATCTGCTTCCGGCAACAACAGCAAGAAGCAGGAGCAACAAGTGCGTGTTGCTGCTGCATGACATGTGACAAGTGTTGGGGCTAGCGGGTGGGCCAAGTTAACTTACGACATCTTTTAGCCGCTGGGCAAAACGCAAACACAAAATCCAACTCAAAAATAAAACGTGACAAGTGAAGGGGAAAAAGAGAGAGAGAGAGAGAGAGAGAGAGAAAGAGCTTAGAGAATTATGAATTATGAAAGATACCAAGAAACAATAAATATGGTCAATAATAAGCCAATAAACAATTTAACAATATTTTCTTTATTTTTTAATTATTTCTTTTTTTATTAACAAATAAAAATATTTGTTAATAAGTTAAGCGATATATGTATAATCACGTGCTCATCACTATGGGCTTATATTTATTCCTATTTGTTTGGGTCTTGCTTTAGGGTATACTAAAGACGTTGACAGTTTTGGCTCAGTCTCTCTCTTTCTCTCTCTCTCTCGTTCTCTCTCTTGGCCAAGATGTCACTTTACATTAGGCAGCTGGCTGGGTGTTGCTGCTGTTGCTGCTGCTGGTGCTCTTGGTCTTGAATGATGCATGGGCACCTGTTTTAGTGCCGGCGTTTTAGATTAGTCGCCTGTAATTAGTTAATAACATGGCATGGCATGTCTAAATTGCAGTCGCGACATTAAATTGCAAGCGGCAAGGCATTTTGATTGATGTGGCTGCCGGCAACGGAGATGGAGACACAAAAAAAAACAAAAAAAAAAAATAACCGCAACAACAGCAACAACATTAAGCATACAAAATGTTATGCATATATTTAATTGATAGGTTTTTAGCACATGATAAATTTTAATATAGGTAAGTGCTTCAAAACAAAACGACAGCAGCAACACAAAAAAAAAAAAAAGAAAAAACGACAAAAACAAAAATAAAGAAAAAGGCAGTAGCATAAAAGACACAAGCACAAAATAAACTTGTGGCTGTGCAACCTGTTGCAACAGCAACAGCAACAACAACAATAACAGCAGCAACAATCTACCAACATAAGCCGACACGAATCCACAAATTCCATATAAATTAAAAGCAGTTAAACTCAATTGATTTTGAGAAGCAACTGCAGCAACAACAACAACAACGACAACAACAGCAGAAACAGCAGCACCTCGGCAATAATAAAAATAAACAACAGCAACAACAAGAGGCCAGCCAAAAAAAAAAAAAGAAAAAAGACGGTTAAAACTGGAGTTGAGGCACACACCAGAGGCCAGAGGCCTCTTCGCTCAATAAATTTTTATCGCATTTGTGTGTGTGCCGGTGTGTGTGTGTGTGTGTGTGTGTGTGGGCTAGAAAGGAATGTACGCGGTTGATACTAAAACAAGAGCAACATCAGCCAGCAGCAGCAGCAGCAGCAGCAACAGACCAACGACAATCGACAGCCGACAACCAACAACCGACAACAGAAGCCGCATTCAAGGCGTTGTTCAAACATACATATACATAACAGAAACAACATGGAAGTGAAAATGGTAAAACACAAAAACACAAAAAAAAGAAACAAAAAAAAAAAGGAAGCAACAACAACACAGCACATGACTCATCTCTCTCCCTCTCTCTCTCTCTCTTTCTTTCTTTGGTCCAGCAGCAACATGAAAAAAATAAAACGAAAAAAAAAAACGGAGGATGGCCAACAATATTCCGTATTTCCCAAGGATTCCTTCGGTTAACCTCTCACCAAATTGGATTGATTAAGCTGTGTGTGTGTGTGTGTGTGTGTGTGCGCGAGTGTGTGGGTCATCTGTATAAAAGCGATGATAGTGTGTCCGTCTGTGTGCCGTGCCCTTTGGCATGCTTCTCTTACCCTATAACCATTTTGGTTAAAACGACTTTACTAAAGTCAACGGTTTGGTAGAAGATATATGTAGCTTGTAATATTACTACTTGTTGTAGGGTATCATCGAGTCGACTTAGTAGAATCATTTATTTTGGTTTCCCTTTTTTGTTTTGTTTTTGTTTTTTTTTTTTTTCTTGGACCTTTGTTTATTAAGCACTTGCGGCTACGAGTCCAAGTGTTGATAGTTGATAAAGAGATGAATGGGAATGTCGGCTGATTGAGTTAGTTAGTGGCTGTTGTAATGGTTAAGCCTATTAAGGGCCGATTAAATGGCAAAGAACTTGTCTAATCTCTAAAGCAAATTTGGCAATCTGTTGAAAGAATCTAAAATGTGATAAATAAAATTGAAAAGTATTTAATGTAAAAACTAATCAAAACAAAAATAATGAAATTCTTTCACTTTGATACTTTTATAAATTTGAATTAATTAAATGCATTTACAAATAATTTACATATATATACAGTTATGACAATCTACATATATAGAGTTAATCATGATCTTTACTGTCCTATGACTAAAGTGTTTTCAATTTCCAATAATAAAAGGTTCTAAATATCTCACATATATGTGATATAGTCACGAATAATATAGTAAATTATATTTATTATTTATAATTATATAATAATTATATATATGTATATATACACACATATTTATATTTTTCAATTGACTTTTCTTGTAGAAAATAATTTTTATACCAATTTTAGAGAAAAATTTACTATTCCATTTTAATTTTCCAGTTTAATTTTTTTAGCAACTTTAATTACGAATATGTAGATTAAATGTTATTTAATAGATCAACATAATCTAAATAATTTTTTGAATTTAATTTAATTGAATAAAATTTACATATATATAAAACTAATAAATATATGATCAAGAAATAAAACAACTTCCAACTTAATCAGTATTCTGAATAATATTTTCTATGACTGGTTAATGCCAGGAAACTTTCAACTGATTGTTGTTGTTGCTGTTGCACCCACACATTTTTAGTATATATGAATCCCCAAGTCTCCGTCACTCGGTCTTAAGTCAGTGGCCAATACTTTAGCTTCAATTTCAACTCCAACTCTAATTTCTGGTCCAACTGCTCGTCTTATGGCCAGCCTTGGTATTGGTGTGTGTGTGTGTGTGTGTTGGTGCATTTAACTGCCAAACTGCAACTGCAATTGCAAGCTGGCCACTGCTGCTGCCACTTGTGCTGGCAGCACCACCACCAGCAACAACAACAGCAACAAAAACTTTCTCTAGCCAAGAATGTGCACGCAGCTGCAACAGCAACAGTAACAGCAGCAACAATGCAACCTCCTCACATGCTTTAGGCAACAAACAACAACAACAACAGAAACACAAAAATAAAAAACGAAAAAAAAAAATTAAAATAAAAACGAAAAAAAAAAAAATAGAAAATAATAAAAATACCTAGCTTAGATAGTCCAAGTCCAAGTCTTCCGTTTGGCCAGTTTGGTTATATATAAATATATATATTTTTTTTTTTCTTTTTGCTACTCCAGTCATTCATGCCTTGGCTCTTGTATATATGTATATACATATATATGTGTATGTATATGTGTGTGTGTGTGTGTGTGTGTGTGTGTATGTTTGTGTACAGCACCCGCCGCGTGTCGATTGAAAATTTATGATCACAATTTTGGTTAATGCATTTTCGTGTTTGTGCCGTGATTACCAAATGTTATTCGCGCTCCACTGAGTCTTTCGCTACCTCTGGCCTTCCTCCCCGCAACCGCCCCCGCCTAGTCATCTATACACTCCCCACACTCTCATCCATTGGCTGTCTCCTTTTTCATATATCTCTATCTCTCTCTCTCTCTTCCTTTCTTATTCTCTCGCTCTAATAATGCATTCCATTGATAGAGTTGAATAAAAGTTGCCATCTAAATTTCATTTCTAAATGAAACTCTATACAAAAATATAAATAAAATGTACTTTCAGTGTTGGTAAATGTAATTGTAAGCAATAAATAATATAAGAAATTAAAATAAATAATTATCAATACGAAAAAAAAATAAAAAAAACGACGTTAGGTGGCAACCCTATGAAATAGAAATCCCAATACGGTTACATCGACCATTGTAAACATAAGAAACCATTTCGGTAGCCATTTGGCAGCTGCTGTTAACATTTTTGTTTCGGTTTTTTCTTTTCTTTTCTTTTCTTTCGGTTGGTTTTATTCGATGGCATATTTCCGTTTTGTTAACTTTGGTTCACATGACTAAAAAATGCTACTTGCCATTTAAATTAGGCATTTGACTTATCCCGTTTTTATACCCTAACTTTTACAACTTTCTTATAATAAAAATAAAAAAAAATTAATTAATAAGAACAGCATCTATAAAGATCTTTATCGCAAAAAAAAATATAATTGAAAAATAGTTTAAGATATAGCAAATAAGTTTACAATTTTCTTATTTTTAATAGTGTTTTTTTTAGAAGGGTATACCAAAGTCGTTGGCAATACTCCCACAACTTGTCTTAGCTTACGGTATTTTTGCTTTTTGGTTTCAAGACTAGGATTGTTGAGTAGCCCCAAACGAGCTAATGTGTCTTGTAATTTGCATGGCCATTTGTGAGGAAAGTGAAAAGCGCATTTTTTTGCGTAAATTATGCGGCATCTTTAGCATTGCCACATAAGTGAGACAAGGATGGTGGCCAAAAGCAAAAAAAAGAAACGAATGAGAGAACGAATAAAAGAGAGAAACAGTAGCACTTACAAGTTCCTTTTATGGCCACCTAGCTGGCTAGATGTCTGGCTGACTTGTTGACCAAATGCGGTCAAAAGGAGTCGCCGCTCTTTATTCAAAAAAAAAAAAAAATAAGAAAAAACCAAAAAATAAAAGAAAAAAAAACTGTTTATGGTTATGATTGCGTCTCCCGCTTTGTGCGAACTTTAAATATGCAGTGAAAATGGAAATACCCGACTTTTAAATCCATTTCCATTTCCATCTCTGTCACAAAAGAAAATTCTCCTTTCTGGTAAACACGTGGGCGTATTGGTTGAAATGTTGATGCTGTTACTGCTTCTGCTGTTGCTGCTTTCACACACAATTAGCGTGTGTTGCTGCTGCTGCTGCTGCTGTTGCTGCTGTTGCTGTTGCATCCTTGTGTGGGTGCCCCAGCTAAAAGAAAGCTAAATAGAAGGAAAGCTCACTGCAATTGCCATAAATCATGCCAAGGCTTAACACTATTGTTGTTGTTGCTGCCGTTGTTGCTACTCTTGTTGCCGTTGACACAATCAACAGCAGCAGCAACAGCAACAGCAACAACAACAACAACAACAGCAATGGCAATTGATTTGGTGTGCCGTTTTTTTTTTTTTTTTTTACCCCTCTCTTTCCTATGCCTTCCATCTTCCTGCCCTCATTTTTTTAGCTGCTGATTGCCAAGCTCTCCTCTCACTTAGTTTTTCTTGTGACTAATGATACAAAAACGGCAGCAACACAGCAGCAACAGCAACAGCAACATGTTGTTGCTGACGCACGCCCATCGTTAGCAAACAACCACTTAGAAAAGTAAATCAGAGTGTAAATATTTATTTGTGTTAACTTCAGATGATCTTTGATCAGTGAATGTAACCGATTTCAATTCCGGTTACAATATTTTAAATTTTATAAAACATTTTTAACCGAAACAAAAAAAGTTAAAATTTTAATAACTATTATATGTATATAGATGGAAATGTTTATATCTGTTGTAGCAATTGCAACTTGGATCAACTGTTGTTGCAGTTGCAGGGACCGCCTTGTTGCCAACGCATTTGACACGTAGGTGTCAACTTGTCCCAACATCTGTGAGTGTGTGTGTGTTTGTGTGTGTGTTTGTGTGTGTGTGTGTAAGTATTTATTAAATATGCCTAAAGGAAATACAATTGCTGTTGCTGTTCCACCAGCAATGTGTTGTCATTGTTGTTGGTTGTATTGAATGGTGCTGCTGCCGGTGCTGCTGGATGTTGCTGTTGATATACGGTTGTGCTATATACTTGAAATATTTTGATGATGCGGCAACAATTGCTTCTGCTGCTGCTGCTGCTGTTGCTGATATTATTTTTATTTACTTCAATATGTTGCTCTTTGGCATATTTGTCTTACCACAAATATATGTAGATGGATAAACAGGTAAAATGAAGGGAGGAGAAGGGATTGTTCATGGATGTTATTGATGGAAATGCAATTAGTTATATGATTGCTGTGGTAAAACTCAAGTGTTGCTCTTGATAATGTTCCTAATGATGTATAATATAGGTAGGATGTGTCTTACCGCTAGGAATGTGCTCCATAAAAATATTATTATATTCTAGCCCCGATTTATGAGTGTATTCATTTAAGCAAAAAAAAAAAAAAAGGAAAAAGTATTTGCATTAATGCTACATCAGCAACAAGTTGCCGCATCAGTCTGAAGTATTATCTGAATCGATAGAGTTAATGTGTTAATTAGTAAAATCAGCATACCCTATGTTGCAAGGGTATGCAAATAGAAGAACATTAAAACCAAAGAAACGGAACGAGAAAACGAGAGAAAAAAAAAAACGGAAAATTAAACAAAACATATGTACATACATACATACATATATCACGGCCTGCATATAATCATTATTTCGCAGTTTTATTTTATTCATATACACATACATATATTAGTATATATTGGCATTAGGTTGGCCCTTATTCTTATATAATTCACAATCAAATTTGACTTGCAACATTAAAGTGGATTGTTTTCATTAAGAAAATTAATAAATTAACAAAATAAATTCATCCACTGAAGAGAAGATCAAACAATAGAGATGTCAAAGTATCGATTAAAGTTAAACTGACAAAACTATCGATAAACTAGAAATAGCATTCGAAACTAAACAAAATTAAAAATTCGCATTTAATTCAAAAATAAATCGTTTATAGGTTAAAGATCTGCCAAATAATTATTATCTTCTTTAATATAGCTTTCAGATATTAATTGATCGATCGATTGAACTATAATATATCTATAATTCATGAAACTTTTCTATTGTTTTAGTTGTAATTAAGTATTGGAGCCACCCTGACATATATACATATATATATATATATATATATGTATATATTTCAACTTATGTACTATATGCATACACATAGCGCGCGTGCAACCTTGAGATAATTTAATCGTTTGTGTTTGAGAGCAAACACACACACACACACACACATGCACATACACACCCACACCCACATACAATAAGTTTGTATGTATGTGAGAGGAAATGCATGTCGATCGGCAGCGGGGCAAATGCGAAAGGGAAATAGTACATAACAAGAAGAAATACATTAAAAAAAAAAAACAAATGTTGCAAATGCCAACAAATTTGCCGCATCTCGAAATTGTTTTTCTAATGTTGGTATGACAACTACCTTTCACTTGATTCATTCAATAGTTCACTTTTCAACAAATTATGTACATAAACTTTTAAAAAGTTTAATAAGAAACTCTGGAAAATTTACATTCGAGGAAATATTCTAAATATTTCTTAAAATATACAATTTGATATATTTAATTTTTCAGTTTCAATTTATTTTTACATATTTTTGTAGTGCAGATACGGAAAATATATATCTATATATGCTTGGTTAACTTTGAACTAAAACTAATATAACTCATTTGTAAAGTGTATAAATGAAATGATGATAATAAACTTTAGTGCAGTAGTTAAGTAAATAAAACGCAGGTAACTAAATTCTTGGCTAAAACTGAAGAACATGACAAACAGAAAGGAGCCACAGACAATCCAGTGGAAAAGCACAAAGATCAATAAAAATGAAATTTGTATTCTTGATTGATGCTTTTTTTTTCCTCTCCCTCGTTAAATACTCTAAACAAAAACGATTATGTTAAAGAATTAAAATATTAATTCAATTTGAAGATCTTAAAGAATAGAAATAGGAGAAAATATAATTTATTAATAACTCCGTTGCCAATTAATATTAAGTTTAATAATATTATATATAAACTCAATTTCTTTTTATATAATCTAGGATATATTAAAGTCGGTGCTAATGCTATTTCTTAACCTTTCTTTGAATTGTATGCACTTTAAATAAACTTTAGACAATAAAAAAAAAATGTTAAGAACAAAAATCACAGAGATAAAGAAGGAAAAGATTTCTGGTAAGCATAAATCAAACAATTTGTTGAAAGAAATTTTTGGGGGAAAATGTGAAAATTGTATTATATTAAAGGCCATTGCAAAGGAAATACTTGAATCTAGATATTCCAATTAAATTACTTATTTTATTAAATAATTGAACTCTGAACGTAGCAACAGTTATCGTATTAGAATCATTTAAAAATAATATATTTAAGTTAAATAATTATCAGAAATTTATATACCAAGTTAAGGAAATTGCTACAAAATTTATATATATTTATATATATATATATATATATCGGTTAGAAATCGAACTGGCAACATTGTAAAGAGTATTATATATATGAAAACTTCGACACTGTGCCACCAGTTAGAGGCGGCCCTATTTATTTATTTTACTCTTTTACCATGTTTTTGCTGTTGCCGTTGCTCTAACAAATGATCCTCATGTCTTTGCCGTCGCAAAACAAATCTGAGCAATTTTTTATGATAAATAACACCCAGCGGAGTAGCAACAAGGGGTGGGAATGCGTTCCATGAATGTGCACCAAAGAGTAAAAAAAATATACACAAGACAGAGAGAGAGAGAGAGAAAGAGAGATAGAGAGAGAGAGAGAGAGAGACAGAGAGAAAGGGGAGGGAGTGAACTAAGCAGGCTCTTTTATTTAGTGTTGCCCCCAGCGGTTAACGGACCAGCTAGCTTGCTGCCGCTGCCGCTGTTGCTGTTGCTGTTGCAGCATTTGCCGCGGCTTGTGCAAACAAACAAATCGCCGTAGATTTATTTTAGTGCACGAGCCTACAACACCAAATTGCTCAGGCATGCGTGGGCCAGGCCAGGCCAAGCCATGCCATGCCAGCTAGGCCAGGTTACAAAAAGGAGAGTCTCAGAGTCCATACAACCGTCTATATCAAAACTAAACAGAGAAACAGCAGCGCAAAACAAATGAGAGGGGGGGGGGGAGAAAAAAAAGTAGAAACAAAAAAAAAATTGTTGCCTTTCAACGCGGTAATTAAAAGATGAATCGTCCGTTGCCTTCTGGCATGTCTTCTGTCAATGTGCAAATCTAATAAGAAGTCCCCCCATGTTAGAGTGTAACAAATTATGCGTCATTTAAAAGCCATAACGCCTCGTTTGCCAAAGATCCGTTTACTATATATGCTCCATATATATTGTACATACATACATACATAGATATATAGACAAGCATGATTGATAGTTGCTTTTAGTCCTTTTTTTCTTATGGCATATTAATTTTCACATTTCCGCCCATATATCGTAGAAACCGATTGGAGCATAATATAAGTCTATCGAAGGGCCATGAATATGTTTGGAAATCACTGTAAATTATTATAGACTCAATGACACATTCGAATTAATAGACAAAAATCGGTGTAGGAGTTTCCTTTGAAATATCTTATAATTATTTTCATTATATCGAGAGAGACTTCAATTTTTGATTAAACTAAAGTGACAAAATTTGTTCAGCCAATTTGTAAAGTTTCAGCTAATATAAGTCATTTTTTTATTATTATTTTCTACTGTTGGAAAATGTTTTTTATTAGAATATTTTTATTCTAAGTTCAAATCAATAGATTATATAGTGACGATAAACAAATTATATATCCATTCTACATATACATATATCCAAGGGAAAGCCATAATTTTCCCAACTGATAATTTTCTATAAAAGTTTATAAACTTGCTAAATAAAATTAAGTTTTTTCTTTTTATGTCAAAAAAGCGAATAGTGTTGCAAAATGCCATCAAAAGTCAAAGATTTCAGTTATTATAAAACAAAACTTGCAATTACTTTGTATTTAAATAAATCAAATAAATTATTTTTCACTTTAAATTTAATTTTGAAAATTGGTTATAAATTTTTAAAATTATTAATAATTATTAACATTTACCTGCAAGAAAATGGATCTAAAAGAATATCTTTTGCATATGTAAATTTCTTGTATATTATTATATTTATTTGCGTGTTACTTTTTTTGATCGGAATATTTTAGTTTCATTTTATTTTTGCAATAATTTAGATTATCAAAGCCAAGTGATCTTAACATGGCTGAAATACATACATATATGAAAATACTTTTTGTCATTATTGAAGTACCGCTAAATGGAATAACTGTTAATGTCTAAAAATGGGGGGAAGATAGTCCGGCAACTTTCACTTTTAGCGGAAGCTAACGGTATGAACACAAAAAGAGGAAGAAAATGAAAGCATTTCAAATGGACTTTTGTCGTCCATCTGCCGCGTTGAATCCCTTTGTCATGGGCCTTAAATAAAAACACTTATGTATGTATGTATGTGGTTGTGTTTCAATTTAACTGATAGAAATCTACAGTTCAAAAATAAAATTGGGTCAACAAAAACAGCTGCCAATGTCAAAAAAAAAATAAAAAAAGGGTTCGTAAAGGAGAAACAGAAGTTAGTCGGTCAGTCAGTCATCCAGGCAGGTAAAAGACAACAAAATTGGTGGATTACACTCTTTGACTTTTACTCCTTGTTCCTGCTTTTGACACGAGCGAAAAAATTTTCAGCTGGCATCAGGAAAAAAGTCGAAAAAAAATGAAGGGCAACTGGTGCCACGCAACATTCTTAATAACAACATTTGAAACATTGTGTGAGCAGATAAAACTGTTAAAAATTACAGTTTTTGTTTTTTTTAAATATAAAATAAAAATTTGGATATTTTTTAGAATGATTTACTGCATTAAAAGAAATTAAATTAACTGCTTAAGCATCGATCAACTGACGTAAAGTCATTCATTACCTTTAAAATTTTTTGGTTTCCATTATCGATTAATTTTTAAATATATATTTTTTATATTTTACTTACACAATTTAAGCATGTTATGTCAAATATTTATCTTAACTTTAAAGTACAGTTGCCGCAATTGCATTTAGTTCACTCACCTGCAAGAAATGAAAGAAAGAATAAGAAAAAGGAAATGAAAATAGTTACTGTTATATGATGATTCATCGATTTTTATATAGTGATAATGAAGGCTTATTAATAAACTATAACTATAACATAATCTTAGAGATTGATTCTGCTCCCAATTAAGGTGCAATTCATTCAAATGAATTGAATGCACAATATTTGCCACAAAAGTTTTCTACCTTTCTCAAAAGTTTAACTGATTGAAGTCAATTCAATTCAGCAATGAATGAATGACAATGAATAAAGGATACTACTCATATATAGATTTGTGTGTAGTAGAAGAAGAAGAAGTTGTGCATTTATTTGCAATTAAGGGATCATTTCATGGCCAAATGACTATATGTTTTTCTTCTCTCTTTTCTTTTGACTATTTTAGTTCTTTTTTATATATATTTTTTTTTGGATGGATTTACGATGGAATTCAAGTACGTATGTATGTACATATGTATAGGAGTTGCAATTATGAATGTATGCATACATACATACATACAATTGTTTGTTTGTAACCGGCGACAACAACTTTCAAATATCGCCAGTATATATGTTTATATATATGTATATAGTATTGCCGTGGTAATTTGGTTAAGAGAAAGGCAACAACAGCTCAAAGGCGTGGCCAAACAATTTATACATAGCATACTACCTGGCAGGGGATGGGGAGTGAGGTAAGAAGGGGGGGGGAAATTGTTGAAGATGTGATCCAATTCAATTTAAACGCGTGTCGCTTTGGTGAAATGAAAACTAAACTAAAAGCGGCTTCAGCTGCAAATGCAATTACAACTAAACGAAAGAAAAAACATAAACAAATCGCTAGATAAATATTTAAATAACCGAAATGTATATACCCTTTCATTGCAATATGTTGATAATATATAGTTATACCACTTAATTTATATTTAATCTTAAATTTAAAAATCTTTTTAAAATAGTTGACTAAGTTGAATCATTTTCTAGTAGGGTATACGAAATGTTTATGTAAATTCATTTCGAAATTCATGGCAATCGACTACCACAGTGACTAAATGGTAAGGGGGCCGGGGGGGGGGCACTATTTTTCCTTTTTCGTTTAGTTTTTTATATTTTTCGTTTTCTTTATTCTTTTCTGCTTTTCATGACTCCGCCCACTTTTCCACACACCCATAATTGCGAATGACGAATGACAATAGAGAGACAAAGAGAGAGTGTGTGAGAGAGAGAGAGAGAGTGAGAGAGAGAGTGAGGAAATAAAATTGATGACAGTTGCAATAGAAAGTCGACATCGTTGAAAATGATATATAGTATTTTGATCTTGATCTGCATCAAGAGGCGACTTAATCAATGTAGATCTATAATTGAAATACATTTGTTTGGATCATTATTAGCTAAATGATCTAAACCGAAAGATATAGAAAATTTTCATTATCAAAGAACTATTTATTGTTCTTTTAAATGCCATCAGAAATAATACATAAATATAAAAATAATAATTTTTAATAATTTACATATAAAATGTCTTGCTAAAGTCTAAATTTCTCTTTAAATTTTAAAATTATATTTGCAGTTTATCAGGTAACTATATGATATAGACAACCGATTTTTATGAAATTCGTCAGAATAATTGAAAAGTAAAGTAAGTAAGTGAAGATCAAGTTTAATGGAGCAATCGTTTTTGTATGGAAGAGCTAATATACAACATACATATACATATATATATAACTTTAATATATATGTATAATATATATATTATATTAAATCAAATGAATATATTTTTATAACGATCTAAATCAGAGGCGGCATTGTCTTTTGAGAGTTTAAGTGGGAGCAAGTGAGATCAATATATGCACATAGTTAAGTATATATATATATATAATTGAATGGTGAGAAATGCGAATAAATAAAATATATATTATGAATTTTAAGTAGTAAAAGGGTGCAGCTGTGTTGTGATATAGGGTATCCACAATTGATGTAAAGTGTTCTAAAACGTCAAGTGAGTCAACATGAAACGTTTTCTATTGAAAACAAAACCTTGACAAATGCATCTCAATAACAAAATGTTAAGTGAAATGAATTTTTTTTGAAAGAGAAATGAGACATTAAATTTATGTATTTTTTATTTGATTATTTATTTATTTTTTATTTTTTTTTTTTGCAATCTGTCGCGTCGCCTGTTGCGTCTCCCTGGTCTGGTCTCGCATGGCATGGAATGGCCTGGTCGGGTCTGGTCTGGTCTGGTCTGGTCTTCTCTTCTTATCATTCACACACGCATGCCCTCGGTTTTTGGTTTCAAAGCAAAGTGTCCCCTAACCACTTATCCCCTCCCATACTGACCCGCCCACACCTTAAAGCGGTGTTCGCACTTTGCCTTTGCCTTATCATCATAAGCACCTACACATGCATATGTGTGTGAGTGTGTGTGTGAATGCCGTTGCTGTTGCTGCGCTGCTATATGCGTGTGTCTGTGTGTGTGTGAGTGTGTATATGCACATGTATCGCCCGCATATGCAATTAAAAAACAAAAAACATTTCTTCTGTATTGGTGTATATTATTTTTTGTTTCTTTTTGTGCGTCTTTCTTTACTTATTTTTGTTCTTATACCCTTGCAAAAAAAAAAATACATCTATTTTGTTCAGACGTATGCAACTTATAAAAGAAAATATCGCCAACTATATAAAGTATATAGATGTATATTCTGAAACAAGATGACTTTATATATGTATTCTATTTCCTTTGAGAGTTTGAAATAAATATTTTGCAAGGGTATACAAAATTTGCTATAATCGAACTTTTCCCGATCTTTTAGTTTATGTTTGTTGTTGTTTTTTTTTGTTTGTTTGTGATTTTGTTTCCAATTGAATTTCATATGATTTTTGCTTTTCGTTGCTGATTGATAATAGAAATTATATGCAAATGATTGATAAAGCTTGAGCCGGCAATAACAAATAAACATGCATGCATATACATACATACATACATACATACATACATACATACATAAATATATACATACATATATGTACATATATATAGATTTGTTTGTAGGTGCACATCTAATTGACTTTGCTTTTTCAAAGCATTCGATGAAAGCGTCAGAAAGTCTGGCCACATCAATTATAGTTAATATGATTATTACCCATACATATAATAATTCTTTTTGTTTCTTATCAGTTGCATTGTGGATATACATACATACATATATATAAAAGAATTGCAAATTATCAACCAAATAGCCAAAGTCATTCGTTTACTATCGTTCCTAAGAAACCGAACACTTGGTTGTCCAATATAATTTTATGTAAGAAAATTGCTAAAAAGCAATTTAAAGCGATTGCAATAAAAAAAACAAATGTTATTGTTCTACATTAAACAAATGTTGCAAAACTATATATGTACATACATAGATACACATATGTAAGTTGGGTCTATTGCCGTGAGAAACAATCTATTAGAATAGAAATAGATGGAGAATTTTTATTGCATTTTCATTCGATGCTAAAGATTTTTATACCCTGTATTTAATAAAGTAATAACTCTTTTAGCGTACCTTTCACATTTTTTCTTTGTTAATTAATTATGTAAATTTAATATAATTATCATTAATTGACCGTATTGTTTAGGAGATTGAAAAAATCTAAAATTTTACTACACACTCAAAACTTTGAAACCAAATTTTATTAAAATTGAATTTATTCGGTTATTTAATTCAAATCAAACTTTAAACATAGTTTTTAACGTATCTCTCTTAACATAAAATTCTAATTAGAATAATTGGTTTAATAAAAAGTTTTTTCAATTTTCAGTCTTTATATCTATGTATTTCATTTGACAAATTACTAATTGATCCTGTAATAATCCAACAGTAAAGAGGGGTATAAAAATTTAATGTTTTTTTTAAATTTACGTTCTATTTTTAGGCCTTAATTCCATTATATTTATGTTCTGTTAAAATTAATGATGGATTTATGTCGATTTCTATATGCGGAAAATGGCAAAAAGGAAGAAAAAAAATAAAACCTAATTTAGTTTTAAAATTCGCACATATGTAAGTATTTATGCACATAACTCTTCCTCACAGCAATCACTTACACACTGACACGCTGCGTATACTTGATGCATAGGCACATGCAGGCCAAATGACGTATACGCCATGTGTATTGTATTTAATTTCGTTCCGTTTGTTTCTTACGCTCTCCCTCTACCTCTCGCTCTCTCTCTCTCTCTCTCTCTCTTTCTCTGTCTCTATCTCCTTCTCTCTTTCTTTTGACTCACCCTGTTTGCTTATGCAGCAGGCAGCAGGCGTATAACACGACGACAAAATAACAACAACAATAATAATAAATTGCTGTAAAAAAATATTGCACAAAAATGAGCAAATCGTTTTCAAATGATTGTTCAAATTTTTTAACATTTGTTATTATATTATATATTATTTATTTTTGCTTTATTTATATAAATATATGTATTTTTTTTTCTGCCCCTTTTTTCTTTTAATGCTTCCTTTTTTTGGGGGAGGGGTTTGGGGGGCTCTACTATGTCGCCAAAGCGTCGTTCATTTCTTGAACGCTACAAAAACCACAAAATAAAAATTAAAAAAAAAAAAAGAAACAAACAAACGAAATAAAAAAAAAAATAAACACGATTATTAAAAGGAAGAACTGGCCCGACGAAAACGATAGGAATTTAGTGAATTGAACACGTAGGCAAAGCACCGAACTATTTGAACCGTTTCAAATGCGATTGCGAATGCAAGAAACGCATCCAAAGTCAAGGAGACGAACATTGCGAAAACTTTTTGAGGAAACGAATTGGGATCTTTAGATGAGAAAGAGAAAAATGCTAAATAAATGGAAACCACCAACTTCGTGTGCAACGTCAGCGACAAAAACGCAGCAACGCAAACGACACTACTGAACGACGACGACGACGGCGTTGACGACGCACACAAATAGCTAACTAACAGCGGCTGTAGTAAAATGACAACTGAAACCGCAGCACAGGCAAAATGAGAACGAGTAATGACAGAGGGAACAAATTCTCGGTGGACAGCAGCAGCGGCGGTGGCGGTGTGGTGATGGTGTTGGCGGCGGCGGCAACGGCAACGGCGACAGAGGCATGCAGCGATTATTGCAAGCGGCAATCCAACTGCAGCCAGAGCTAGATTGGTTCTGCTATGTGCCAATCAGTGTTGCCAATTTAGCTACTTTTCACAACATTTGACCATCTTCTATACTAGATCATATATCTTATGCGGAATATGATTCAAACATTTTCATTATATTAGAGGATCAATTTTATTCTTAAAACTTCTTTAAATCTTATAATACATAAGATACAAAAAATATTCTCACATGAAAATCCTTAAAATATCTAAAATTTTTAAAGGAAAAATCAAAGTTTTCTTTAGAGGACTCAAATTATACTCTATAGATTGGTCAATGTAAGCACAGCATCACTTTATACTAAGCAATGGGAATGATTTGTTTTTTTTTTTATATTCTTTTCATTTTTACAAGCTTTTCACTTTTAGCTCGGCACTCACTCACATTAGAACTGTTATGGAGGGAAAAAGAGAGCAAACGGTCGGGCGGGCAAGCTAGCGACATGCTTCGTCAGCTGTTCGGTCGTCGGCATCGGCGCAGCGTCGTTGCTGTGTGTGCGGAAGTGCAGTGCGCCGAGGCGTTGACGTTGGCATCGCCGACATAAAACGCAGCAGCAAAAACTTAAGTGCAAGGCCAAACGCGTGCGAAAGAGCTAGTGGCTGTGCTTGTATGTGTGTGTGTGTGTGTGTGTGTTTTGTGTGTGAGAGTGTGTGCGCGACTGGCAAGTGTAACTGATCGCGTTAGACGTGCGGAGAGCGCGTGTATAATATGCATCGTTTCGTTCCTACCTCCCACTCCCCAACGTCTTTCCTTATGTCCATTAGCTAGCTTTGCCTTGCTCTCTGCCCTTCTTACCATACCCCGCCCACTAGCCACCTCTTTCTAGCTGGCATTGCACACGCGCGTGCCCTTGAAAACTTAACCCAGAGGCAGTCAGCCAAAACCAGCTGCTGCCAACATAACACCGCCGCCCCGCAAACGCCCCCGCATTCAAAACTGTTTGCCAACAAACAAAAGAAAGTGCACAAATTGTTGAAATTTTCTTAGCGAAATCAGCAAACGCCAGAATGAAAGAAACAAACGCAAAAATAAAACAAAATTTCGCACGTAGAATGTTGGCCAACAATTTTCATTGCTAGCACACTAATTTTTTTTTTTTTTTTTTTTACTCTTGGTTTTTTGTTTCTTTTTGTTTTGTTTTTATAATGTGGTTATTTTTTGCTTAGTTGCGCAAAAGGGAACAAAAATAGTTTTTTTCTTTTTCTTTTTTTTTTTTTTGCAAAAATCAAGACAGTGGCAACAGTGGGAAAAGAAAAAAGGGTAAAGAAAAATGAAAACAAAAAGTGGGAGTGTGATGAAGCACACATTTAGTACTTTTCAAATATTTCCATGAAAATTATGTTACCGTTTCGTTTTTAATTGCATTATGATTCACAACTTGTTCTAGACACATTGTCGCTGAAGAAGAAGAAAATCACATATACACACGTACATAAGCAAAATGTATGGATATGTATGTATGTATGTATATATATAGGTTTATCAGCAATAACAAATTTGTGCATTTCATAGAATTCGTAAGATTAATCAGTTGATTGTAAACTTTCTAACCCTTTTACAATATTCCATAGAAGAAAAACTAGTTTTTATTAGCTTACAAGATTGTTGACTAATACATATATGTATGTATATATATGTATCGGTATCATATCTTAAATGAAAATATATTCTAACTTACATTTTCTTTGGTATCAACGATAAACAAATTTAAAATCAGAATCAAAAGTTACTTTTCATTTCAATTAGTGATAATTAGATATCTGTTAGGGGATGCTTTTTGAACTTTAAACAATTCTTAGATCACTGGTGCCAGTGTTGAAAGCTATCAAAAAAAAAAGTATTCTTAAGTGTCGCATTGCCTGAAGGACTGCGATTTTTGTTGATTATTGGACTTTGTATTGGAAGGTTATCTTAAATCGAGAAAGAGAACTTAGAGTACATCCTTGTTAACAACACTTCTTTTTGGGGCATAGCATACATTTCGGCAACGGATTGATGACTCAGCGAGCTAAAGATTACGGAAAACTGGGCGTTAACTGGGTTCCACATATGTATGTATGTATGTACGTACATATATACATATATGTATAAGAAAATACGTAATTTCAATATGCGCACGCCGCCAATTGCAGTTGCAATAAATAAATAAAAAGAAATGCTCAAGGTCAATGGCGAATGCACCTATAAAACAACAACAAACAGCAAATTGCACTCATTCAATCCCTCGTACGCAAAAATGTTTGAGTTTATGCACAAATTGGAACAAAAAAGAAAAAGAAAAAAAATAAATAAAAACGAAAAACTAGTGAGAAATACAACAAATAAATACATAATATATATAGCGTCAAAAATCCAATACAATTCACCGATATTCAAATACTCTAGAAACGGCAATAAAATGATCAATTTCAAATGTAGTCATAATATACATTATTATGTATATAAAATTATTGATGAAAATTTCAGGCAAAGCTGTTCTGCTATATGTGACACATTCAGCATGATCGTATTAAAATACTTTTCCGGCAAAGGGTATATACACATGTGTAGGAATAAAAGCAATTTGCGCTCGACAATTGCAAACGCGCGTCGCAGTCGTCGTCGGCTGCCATTGAATTTTCACTGTCAAGGTCGAACGTTGTTCTGATGCGCAACGCAACGCATTGCCTCGATGCGATCGTGCGAACCACCACCACAAGCAACCAAACACATTTAGTAAGAAAGACAGAGGGAGAGGGGCGATCGAGAGAGAGAGACAGACTGGACTCTCTCGACGAAATGACTGCAGCAGAACAGCCAGCCCTCCCCCTCACTCAATCACGCTCGCTCTTTCTCTATCAATCTCTTTCTCCCTCAGTCGTTGTGTCACAGTGGCAATGCGAATTAGTGGATATGCGAAAATAGGAATAAAATCTACATAAATAGCTTTAGCCGCAACTGATCGAAATATAAAACTTGAATTCCATGACAAGGCCTTTTTTTTAACAATTACAACTGATCTAAACAAAGGTCTACAATTGTATTAAAGTTTATAATATATCAAATTGCTTTCAATTCAAGTTCTTAACTATATTCAACACACTGTGCCTTGTGCATTGTTGTACTGGCTGGGACGGGCCGGGCCGGGCCGGGTGTGGGCGCGCGCGTATGGCGAAAGCGACACACGCGTCTTATGTAAGCGACAACCACTTCCTGCACTTTGCTGTTGTTGTTGTTGTTGTTCTTGTTTTTTCCGATTTCATTTTATGTTTGCTTCTTTTTTTTTACGGTTACAGTGCCTTTTGGCATGTTGTTCTATTGCAATTGTTTCCCCAAGTTCGCAGCTCTTGTGCAATTCGGCATAATAAGTATACATACATACATATGCAGTCCTAAATGTACATATGTATGTGTATATATATATATATATGTTTGTATATATGCACCACAACCGCACCCCCAACTACCATTATCTCTACCCCTTCTCCCTAAATGTTTACATTGCGTATGCGTAATATTTCACAGAAAAAAAATGAAAAAAAAAACAAGCGAAAGAAAAAAAAATACAAATTGCACCGTTTTCTGTGGTAAACAAAAACAAGACGCGCCGCCATGGTGCCGCCGCTGCCGTCAAATGCATTTTGTAGCCATAAATCAGATGACAGAGGGAAGAAGAAGCCGAAGAAGAAGATGGAGACACAATGAGGAGCGAGTAGACTCTATGGCAATGGCACGCCCTTAATTTTTGCTACAAATCGTAAGACATATGTAATTTGACATAAGCGATGTTAAAGTTCAACTCCCCACATCATAAGGAAGAAAAAGAAAAAGAAAAAGAAAAAAAAAAAAGGAACGACGACAACCTTTTTTTCCTTCCATCTGATGAGTGGCGGCCCCCAAGATGATTGACTTGCACTTGGCGGCATTTGGTGATAATGTCAAAGGCGGCAAGCCCAGCATCCAGCATCACACGCTTAATCATGTTGAAGGGGGAAAAAAACATCACACATACATACATACATACAAGTGTGTATATGTATGTATTGTATATGTGCATGCATTTGTATGTTAAGACATTTGAAAAGGGGGGGGAAGAAAGAAAAAACTGCAACAGAGCCTGTCAAAGCTGCGATTAATCTCACTCAGAGAGAGAGAGAGAGAGAGCGAGAGAACCAAAGCAGAAAAACAGTGGTAACAAATTTATCAAAAGCGACAACTAAATTTAATTCTATACTTTGAAATTCTCAAAAGAATTTCTAAAAATAGAAATTGTTAACTTAATTATAAATTAAAATCGGAACTATCAGTCAACAGTTATGAACAATTATTTCTAAATAATATAATTAATCTTAAAGATTGATTGATTTTAACATCTAAACTCTTTCCATTCTATAAGCTATATAGAGAAATTATATACATATCAATATTTTTAAATTGGTAAAAATTAAATTTAATCTGATTAAGTGCTTAATACAATGTTCCTTAAAATGTTCCCCTAATTGTTCACATAACAATATATACATATATATTCAATATGTAATACCTAAGTTAATACTAAGTTTTGTTTTATAGCCAATTTTAATTGATAATTTTTATAGAAGCTATAACAAACTATATACAGAATTTTCTTTACTTTATTTACATCAAATAAAGCTGAATATATATTTTCGATTCATACCACATATGTAGATACTCATATGTCTTTTGATTGGTTGGCAGTTATCTATATATATATATATATATATATATATATATATTTGATATTATATAATATATATATACAGACTTATTAAATGCCTTACCACTGTACTTATTTGTTGTAGCTTTGGCGGCGGCGTTCATAATTGAGATATGTATAAACTTGGTAATATTTCATAAGAACTTGCAAACAAATATATCTTTATATATATATGTATATATATATATATATGTGTATATAGTGAAAAGACTAGACCAAAGCCTGTTCCAGTCAAGGAACCAACAAGCCATCCAAGAGCTTGTTCGTATAGAAATAACTTAATTGTCACTCAATTACTCAGTTTTCAGCTAAAAGCATTCATTGCTCTGGCTTAACGTCAGAAATGGACAGGCAGAGAGGAATGGCCAGAGGTAGGGGTAAAGTTAAAGGCTGACTAGAGCCTAGGCGTGAATAATAGACTTCTTTTTACCACATCGACCAGGTCCAAGAATACCATCATCATCATCATCATCACCATCTGGGCATTTGTGTGGGGACCCATTGGGTCTAGTGAATGAAAATTGATGAGTTGCGACAGTTTTTGGCCAAAGGGCAAACTGAGCTAAGGCTAAACGAGCTAGTCTGTTCTAGTAAAATAAAAAGAATTTGGAAAAAAGAAAAAATAAACCAGTGGACCAGGCTAACTTTTAATGAAAAATGCGCTTATCTGATCAAATTTCACGTCCTTTGACTAGTAACAAAATCATTCTGGCATGGTGCAGATTACGATATTGAATCAGATGAAATTGAGCAATAATTCGAATAAGAAAATTGAAAGTTTTCTCGAAATGTTTGGTCCATTGGTCCAAAGGACTTAAATAATCATATATATATTTATATATATATATACATATATATTTATATATATATATACATATATATTTAAATGCATAAACTACTTTGTCATAATGTCTCCTTGAAAGTCCTTAAGATCTTTAAGATTGTCAATTCACTGCAGCTGTCAATCCTAATCTACTTCCATTTAAGGTTAGAAATGTTGTAATTGACTTCAATTTGTGTTGAGTTAATTTGTAATTTTGTGTAGAGTCAATGATAAAGTGACGTAAGCAACCATTAAAAAATATTTCACAATTTACTTAAACTTAAATTTCATGCAAAAAAAAGACATTTCCAAACATAACTGACCGGGAAAACTTCTTTTGAGAATATATTTAGTTAGCAAAAGGTATTAATTCGTAGGATTTTCAACTTTCAAAATGAGAATTTATAATTTTAAAAGTAGCAAACATGTCCTTAAGTTGGCTTAAATAATCTCAAATATTTCTTAAAATTTTAAGTCCACTTTTATAAATAAAAGAAGTAAATGAAGAATGTCAAAGTTATATAATATGTACATGTATATCTCTAGAAAAAGATTATCCAGCGTTTCGAAATCTTAAGCTATATATACATATAAAAATTAAATACCTTTAAACAAGCGTATAGTCAGACAAGTCATTTGCTCAAGGTTATAAAGTACAATATATTAAAAGCTCTCTTTCCCTTTTTTTTTTTGTAATTTTTTTGTCTTCTTTAAATAGGAAAATACTTTCCACTTTCTCTTTCCTTCTCTCTCTCTCTCTGTCTCTCTGTCTTTGCATCTATATATGTACATACATATATGCATATACGTAAATATAGATAAGTATTGAATTTTCAGTTAACATAACTTTTCGCAAATGCCTAACATAAATTCTAATCAAAACTAAATGCAAACAAACTGAACGAAAGGCATAAAGAGACCGAGAGAGAAATGGAGAATGTGATCTTGTGAATCTCTAAATCTATTAATGCCATTTTACAGTATAAGCATAAAGAACATGCGCATTAGAGGCAAAAGGAACTTCATGTCGTCGAACTGTGCGATACTGGGCACTATTCCATTGCAATTACAATTGCTCCATAAAGTAAAACTAAATTGCTCAATAATTTTGTCCACATTTGATTATGTCTTCCCTTTCTCTCTCTCTCTCTCTCTCTCAACAATTTGCCGCTTCTCACTACGTCTGACTTTCTGTCTCTCTTTCTCTGTCTCTGTCACTCTCTTGCTTCCAGCATCTTTTTAGGATTGGCAAACCCTGCGAATTGCAGTCACGATTGTGTGTTGTGTGGTGCCAGGCCAAAGAACGGGGCCCACAAATTCAAAACCCATAAAGACATCAAAGCAGGCAGCGCGTGTAACAATTTGCCAGGCTACGAGCAACAACACTACAACTACAACTACAGTAACAGCAACAGCAACAGCTACAACATCAACTGAATGCCTGTTGCCTGCTGGCCAGGGCCAAAATGCAACAAAACGCAAATTAACAACGGGCCTAACATACAAAACGCAGAAAACGGAGGTTGGGTCGACAATGTCGACGATCGACCAGAAAACGCGACATGACCGAAGTCATCTACCATAGATACATACATATACATATATGCACACACACACACACAAACAAATAAACATACATCCGCACCCGCACAACAGACACCAAAAAGCAAATTGCCTTTCCAACATTAACAATTTCGAAATTGCAAATACCCTAGAATATAACAACAAGAAAAACACACAAAAATTCAAATTTTTAAAATTTCATCTACTTTCTATAAAAGAAGAAATATGAAAATCTTTTGGAATATCCTTTTAGCTTCTTTATAATAGAAAAGATTAAGGTTTTCAAAGTTATTCCATCTTGTTCTTGTGGAAAACCAATTTATCTTCTTCAGTTCAAAAACAAACTGTTTATCCATTAAAAATCAAAATATTTGCTTAAAATCAAACAAATATTAATTGAATTTTTAGATAATAAAAGGTTTGTTAAAATCTTTGTAAAAAGAAAATTAGTTACGCAGTCCCCCATCTCAGGTCGAACATTTAAATATATTTAAAATATTTAAATATCAAATATTTATATATTTAAAATTCTATAAACTAAGAGGGAAACAAACTGCAGGCTTTAAGATTTAGAAATTTTCTTTTCCTTAAAAGAAAAAACTTTATCAATTTGATTTCAGTCAGGATTTTCCTTTCTTTCTTTATTTTTGCTACCCTAGCAAAACGGTTAAATTTTTTTTTTATATATATTTTGATTGATGGACCATTAGAAATTCTTGTCTGAAAGATGTGCTCTGATGACCGTCAAACCGGTGCATTTTATAATTTTGTATGGTAGATGAAACTACAGATGATGGCCCACCCACACTAGGACATAAGTTGATGCAAAATGCCACCGAGATTGGCTCACGATCGGATGGATCGGAACAAAGCGACATAGCGACAGATCGACGGTTCGATGGATGGATGAAATGGATGGGATGGATGGTGGCGATGACGGTGCTCCAGCATCGAGCTGAAATGCTCATTAAAAATGTAGAAAGCTCAACTCCCAGCGAATCGATCGCTTGCTCGATCGCTCGCTGTCAGCGCTAATCGCACGATCTTAATTTACAGCAACAACAACAAAATACAACAAAAATTGCAGAAAAAAAAAACAGGATGACTGACTTGAAAAAAGAAAAAAAAAAAAACCTTTCGCTCACTGTGGAGATTGAGAGACTGCCGATATCTATGCGGTTAATTTGGTGAGCGACGCAACTTTCGCTTTTTTTTTTTTTTTTTTGCTGTTGCTGTTGTTTTTGCTATTGCTAACGATCATCAATCGACAGTAATTTATTATTATAATGCCAGATTTACTTGTTACGAGTATACATACATAGATATATAAATATGTAGGTATGTAGATTTTAATTCAATTAAAAGTCGGTTAGAAATTATGCTAATTATATGTATGCTTCACTTACATAAATATAAAAAAAGAAAATTGTTATCGATATTACCGATTACGAGTTGCATTTTAACAAATGATCATTTCTTGATCACAATCATAATCTTTTCTCTATACTTGTATGTAATATATATTTATTTATATGGATATTGTTGTATGTGTAATTTCAAACAACATTTGCAATTCCAAAAATCTATTAAGTCACGACTAAAAGATATCCTACAAGAAGTAGATTATAATGTAAAAAAAATTTAAGTTTAAAAAAAATAATATCCTGAGTAGAATAAAACAAACCATTAACACGAACAAAAAATAATCTTAAATCCAACAATTAATTTTTAATTATAGTTAGTTGATATGCTTATAAAAAAAGTTTTTTTCTCATCTTTTTTTTTTACCAATCTTTCAAATGGGGATATTTCCACAGACATTTTCAATTGCTAAATTTGTTTGTGGAAAAGAAAAGGATTTTAGAACATTATTTAGAAAGTTTGTAATTTTGCTACTGCAAAAAAAAATAGTTAACTTTATCAATATACCCGTTTTGTTCTATGGCTTATAGGGTATTACAAATAAACTGAACGACAACGCTTTCCGCTCTCCGATTACGATAAGACCTAATGTTTGAGACAAGCGACGCGTGTGTGGGCGCAATTTTCCATTGAATTATAATTTTTCATATTCTCTCCAGCTCTCGTTTTCCTTTTTTTTTTGTTTTTTTTTTTTTGCATTTTTTTGGCTTGTCATAATTTTCATTACATGTTTTTCTGCCATGTTTGTGTGATTGGGTTAACCAAAGCGTACCTAAAGCTTGATAAAGATCTTTACTTATTTTTTTTTTGTTTTGGATTTTTTTTTGTTGTGGCTTGGTGCAGCCTGTGCAACAACAACAACAACAGCAGAAAATTGCAACAATCTGATAAGACAACAACAACTGAGAGGCAATTGCGGTTTGTGTCTTGTCTAGGCCAACAAGAAAACAAAAAAAAGAAAAAACAAAAAACAAAACAAGTCGAGTCAAAGTTTGTAGCTGTAGATGAAAAGTGCGTAGGATAACGAACGATATCCGATACAAAACCAAAAGATACAGAGAGAGAAAGAGAAAAAGATAGAAAGGGAAAGAAAACCTGGATAATTATTGGCAATTATCGAGAAATAACTCCTTTGAATATTGTAAGAAAATGAAGACATAAATAAGATAATTGGATAAAGCTCAGTGATAATCAATATCTAGATCAATGCAATGAAAGAAAATAAATAAAATTAGTTTAAAAAGAAAAACAAATAAACATCAATTTAGTTGGCCAACACTACAATTAGACATGATTTCTAAATCATCCAACATCAATTGTAAACCATTTGGTAGGATTATTAATTAAATGTCAGGCAGTCGTAAAACATAACTATATAACTTCTAAATTGTTGAAGAAGAAGAGGGAAAAATCAACAAAACGGAGGAACATAAACTAAACGACAAATATGTATGTCAAAACAGAACAACGACAAAACAACGGCACAGAAAACTTTTAGCAAAACTGTGCGCCGTCCTTTACGTCTATCGATCTATGCAACGCCCACCCACGCGTCCTCCTGATGATATTTACCCTGTTTATATACATAAATATATTAAAATGAAATGGGTATACTAAGCTAAGTCAACTAATATGTAACACAGAGTAACAGAGTGGCTAAGCAGTGCTAAGGGCAATTGAAGTAGATTGAACTAAATAAAATACTAAAAGAATTCTACACAAACTTTATAAAAAGGGTATCTTACATTCGTTGCCATTTGTTATATTTGGTATTTTCTCTATTCATTATTTTTTTGTGTGCCTTTTTTTTTTACAACCAGGTTGGATGCAGTGGCGCAAATCGAGGACGCCATGACATTATAATATGTCCATTTTTATGCGGCTTGGCAGGCGAGCGTGTTAGAAAATGTCAAAATCCAGCGGCGCAGTCAGTAAACAGCAGTACACACACACACTAACACACATACATACATATATATAGAGACATACCGATTGAAAGCAAACAGCAACAACTCTATTGTGCACCCACGCGTTTCCATGTGGCCTTTGAAAGAAACGCGACCACTGTGCTCGAAGGTAACACCCCATCTACCTGCCTTTTTGTCAGCCGCCTTTCAGCCTTGTCACACACACACACACACACACATTGACACACACATACATAATTTTGTTGGATTTTGAAAGTCTTATAACTTAACATTTTTATGCGATTTCAATCGATTGGTGAAATCTAGGTGAGATATTGAATAAAATCAAAGATTTTACTGAATTAACCCTAATTTAACAAATGTCTAAAATTTGACAGTAGGCTCCGCCGACATTTAAATCAAATATAAAATATAAAAAAGTAATTCGTTTATTTTTAAGTTGATAGAGAACGAAAAAAATATATAAATAACTCAACTGATAAATACATATTAACTTTTAATATCAACATTTATTTAATTATGTGAATCATCTCCGAATACAAATTAAATTTTACATCTCATTTTGTCTCCGAAAGAAAGTTAACAAACAATATTACATAACCCATTTAATTATTGGTCAATAATGTTTGATCATAATGCTTGAAAAATGTTTATCCTTTTTATATATTAATTATACTTAAGCAGCTTCTATTTTAGTTATTCCAGATTCAAATTATTGTATTTTTAATAAAATTCTTGATTTCGAATAAAATATATGGGAAAAGTATTAATCGGTGGAGAATATCAGTATGCATTTCCATTATAGATCTTAGATTTCCAAAATTTAACTGTAGTTCTCGAGAGTAAAGATTTGGCGAAACTTATATTTCAAATAATTAATAATGTATTTCATACAATAAAATGATTTATGCAACATTTTACAGCAATTATATAACTTTTGTGATTAATATTTGGTGTCTTATTTTTTGTCACGTAATTCCGTGATGAATTTGATGCCTCTTCAATTGTATAACAATTAATCTAATATAATTGTCTGATTACAGCGAATTAAAGTATTTTCTAAGGTGTCAAAGCAATATCCCATAGACCATCGAATCGTTGACTAATATTGCTTAATTATAATTGAAAATAATAACTTTGAATTTATGTTATTTATTGAATTATATCATGATACTAATTTAGCACATCTATTGAAGAGAGATAATTTAGCTTAGCAGGCGACCCAGTAAAGAAAAAAAAATTCAAAGAAATCATTCCATTAATCCCTGATCCTTGGCATTATTTCTATAATAATTCTTTCTATAAAAAGAAAACCATTTAATAGCAATTCGATTAAATACAAAAAAATTGTTTAATTACTGCATTACATTGCAGATATAGTAAACTGATTTCTAATGTAATTACAGTTTAACTATTTCTGTTTTAAGTTTCAATTAATATCCTCTAATTGTGGATAAAAATTCTTACAAAACTTTTGCTTCTAATTAGACAAATTTCTTGCAACTTGAAATAATATAAAAACTTATATGCCTTAAATTTGTATTCCATTGAAATTTTGTTTCTATATAAATATTTATATACTGGCCATACTAAAATATTGTTTTCTTTTTATGCTTTCCTTAGTTTACGAGTCGCAATTAAAATAATTGCAATAATTATAGTCACAGAGGGTAAGGCATACGGCCAAGGAGCTCCGAAGAGTGTGTGGAATGTGAAGGAGAGTGGGTTATTGCCTTTTTGTCGCGCACATTACTTAATTATTTATTTTACAGGTTCTGGCATTTGGCAGACATGCAACAATAGGTTATTACAAACATATACATATATTATATATATATATATATGTATGTATAGTCTTTGGCCTTGCCGCTCTCAACTGACTCGACATCCGAACTGGGCTTGGGTCATATAATTTGTCAAACTAAATTAACATAAGTGAGCATTGGGAATCGACGGGGAAGACGGGGGGTCATGTGAAAATGCAGCTGAAACGTGATAAAACGAAAGGAAAACAAAAAAAAAAAAAGGAAAAGAAAGACTTAAAGGAACGCTGTAAATATTATAAATAATGCTAACTAGCTTAAATACATATCCTTTGCCAAGTGGAACAAAATTTGTAAACAGTTTTAAAAGGAAAAAGGTTGCTTATTTTGAGGATTACAATAAATAAAATATTGAAAGTTTTATTTGCTTTAATTTAAATATATATAAATTGTTTGTCCCGAGTTAACGATTAGTTCATAATAAAAGTATATATATAGAGATGATATATATATAAATTTTAATTTAAATAGTATTAGTTAGGATAGTCCACAGTTTGCTTTATAGTAATGAATTTAACTAATCATTTACTATAAAGATCTCCTGAGCATTATATACTATAATTTTACTTTTGATTTATTTCTTTAAATATAGACAAATTTTTCCTAAATTAAATATCCTAAAACTTTGCTCCAACAATTATATTTTGAATTATAATTTATAACACATATCAAGAAACAATATAAATATTTATGTCTTAGAGCAGATTGATTATTCAAATTTAGTGCAATCAAGAAATCAATTTCAAATATATTTTTTAATTGAAAACATTTGGAATTTGTTAATTTGACAAGTTAATACGAGCTTGTCCTTTTGTTTAAAGATTCTACCTTTCTGCCTTTATTCTCGCATTACCCTTCTCTTTTTTTCTTTTTTGTCTTGTGTGGCCAGAAACAACAAAATAAAAAAAAAACAGGAATGAAAATAATGCAACAAAAAAACAGGCAGAAATAAAAAACAGAGAGTAAAAGACCAAAAAAAAAAAAAAATAGTGGCAACTGTTGTTGATCTGTTTTTCGTTTTTGTTTTGCCTCTTTTTGTTGGTGGTCCCTGGTCTCTGGGTTTTTGACCACATTTTGTGGCAACTCTTGTCTTGTGCCACATTCAAAATCAATAAGCTTCGTTTTTTTTTCTCTCTGTCTTTTTTTTTTGTTTCCCTGCATTGTCTTGCTTGTTGCTACCGATAGTTATTGGTCAGTTTAAACAATTTTTTTTATTTCTTTTTTTTTTATATATTTTTTGTTGTTGCTCCTGAAGTTGATTACTTAATTCTATTGATGACGTTTTGACTGATTGCCTTATGAGCTTTCACTTTTTTGTGCCCGGCAACACATTCAGTTATTAACTGGCCGAAGCTCTCTCATGTTATGGCTGCTGCTCATGTTGCCATGAATTATTCATGCAACAACCACATGTCGCACCACACACACACACACACACGCCATTGGTGGCATGCCTTGGACAATTTGAGTTTTTGCTCCTTTTTTTTGTTTTTTTTTTTTTTTACTTTGATGCATTGGGACTTCATTAACTTCACTTCAACTTGGCCTTAGTCTCGATCAATGTTTCAATTGATATTCCTCGATTATTACACTAGACAGCAAGGGTTTTAGCATTTAAGCAAACATATTATTATTTTTCCCAATTGAAGATTTTATTATTTTATCGTATAAAAGTATTAAGTTTTCCATTTTAATTATAAGAATGTGCAATCTTCTCACGGTGATGATGATGATGATGATGGAGATGATTTGTTGTCAAGTGTTTACCGCTAGATGGCTTTATTAATGCCACACTTGGTGTCACCTCTGTTCACTAGCCGTGCGACTTCAATTCCAATCAAAGTGCCGCCACACCACCCAACATGATTTAGTGTCAGAGCTGGTGAATTCCTTCACACATGCTACAAAGTCTCTGTCATGTCAATAATGTCGAAAATGCATCCAGCACCACCACCACCATCTCTCCTCTTTCCTTCCTCTCTTTCTCTCTGTAGTTTCTTTTCTACTACCAACTGATAATGATGTGACAAAACAGCGGTTGACTTTGCCCGTGGCCTGCCGCTACCTGGCGGAACGCAAGAGACGAAGACTTCGCTTGCCAGAGTACCAGACCAGATCCCCATGCCTTGGAGGCTCTCTTCTTTGGGGTCCAAGGCACGTCGTCGTCGCTGTCATTAACGTGATTTCTTTTTTTTTTTTTGCCGTTGTTTTTGTTATGCGTTATTACGCGTGCGCACAGTGGTTTCCCCAACTACTATTTCTTCCTTCTTATCCGTTTGCAACTTTACCTCCTCTAGTCATATCTTTTGGCGTTACACTGCCCGATGCGGTAAGCTAAAGTGACACTTTGACAGCGATACGTGATAAACGGCAAATGCCAGTATTTTCTTCTTGTTGTTGTAGTTGTTGTTGTTGCTGTTATTATTGTCAATCGGAAAGGAAGTTAGCGCACTACATAAAACTTGTTGAGTATGCACGTTCTTAAAGTTTTAACGAATTTTCCAATAATAGAAACTTTCCATAACAAATATGTACATAAATATGTAAATCATGTTCGTGTGTTAACCCACATTTATGTTGTACAAAAAAAAAAAAAGAACAAGACTGAAACGATTACATTTTTCCTATGTTCCATTTGATTGAAAGAAAAGTCTTCAGTTGGATAGATTACCCTTTTCCTATGTTCCATTTGATTGAAAGAAAAGTCTTCAGTTAAATAGATTTCAGTGTGTTGATTGATTCAAAGAAATAAAATCTACAATATCTGTTAAAACTTTTTAGCCATGCTCTATTTTGATTTAACGATCATATCGCTCAACACGAAACAAAAAAAAAATAGTTTCAGATGGTCAACAATTTGCAGTGGCCTCCAAGTTCAACTAACATTACAAAAAAAAGAAGGAAAGAAAGAAAATAGGAAGCCGAACTACTCGTAGGTACAGGAGAGGCAGACACAGATGCTGGCAAGCCAAAAAGAATGTTGGGGCAAATGAAATTGCCAACACAATGAGAGAAAGAGAGAGAGAGAGAGAGAGAGAGAAGGAGAGGTTGCAAGTAGATAAAGACAATTTGAGTTGCGTGATTTGCGTGAGCGTCGTGCGTTGAGTGAACTGAACTGAACTGAACTGAACTGAACAGGAACAGAGACTGATGGACATACCAACTGACGGACTGACGTACTAACTGACTGACTGACTGACTGACTGACTGACTGACTGACTAACTGACTAACTGACGAACTGTTGTTGCGGGAGTTTTGAACTGCATCAAGCCAAATTATACACATACGGATTTGAGGTCCAAGTCGAGGTCTACAGATGAATACTGGTTGTTGTTGTTGTTGTTGTTGTTGTTAGTTTTTGCTGTTGTTGTAGTTGTAGTTGTAGTCATAGTCGTCTCACACCAACACAATTGAAATTCCTTTCGCGCAGAAATTGCATTTCACGCTGAAAATGCGTGCTCCGCGTGCAGGCAAAAGCAACAGCAACAACAACAACAATCACAATTCCAGCATCTTGGCCAAAAGAAAGAAGACAGAATAACCACACATCTACAATATATATATATATATGTATATATACATACAAACATCCATTTATATGTGCATACATGCATATGTACACACTGGCAACTCATTGAAATTAAAAAAAAAAACAAACGCCTGTATACACTATAGCTTAGAATATTAATTATTTTTTAAGTCAACTATATTAATATTTAAATAATATTTAATTATTATAAATTGATGAGATTTTTAATTGTTATTAAAATAAAATATATTTGCATTAATATGTAAGAATTTATTTAAATAGTTTAAAACAAGTAAATAAATAAATAATATATTTATATTAAATTTGTTTCGAAAATTTACAATCGATTATTTATTGCTCTTTATTTACAAAGGACATCTTGCAAATTGTGGCAAAGTTTCAAATATAAATTATATTAAAAAAAAATTCTAATTATCGATAACTATTAATGCATACGATGTTAATTATTAACATAATTACAGTAATACAAAAAATTAGGAGAAAACCCAAAAGTATTCGTAAAATTTATCAAATGATTCGATTTATTTTTTTAAAGTCTCAAACTAATTAATTAATGTATTTTAAAATAACAATTAAAAAAAACGAAACTAAGTTATTTGTGAAAACTTCTTGTTATACACAATTAAAACTGCAATTTTTTTATCTTTTTCGAAACATAAAAAAAAAGAAATAATTTTAATTTTCGGTCTCTGTTAAATTTTATATTTTTTGTTGTTTCTCGTGAAAGTTTCCTTCCGCCTAAATGGGCAATAAAACAGCGGGCCAATATAGAGTATATTGAAACGAAATGGCAAGAGGAAAAATAACAAACGAAAGATGGAGTTCAACTTTCGAGGAGTCAGTAGGAGGTTGCCAAGTAGCTTTCAGGGCAAAAGTGTAGGTGCGCGCCTGCGCAACAACTCTGCTGCCGCTGTTGCTGCCAGTGCCACTGCCTCTGCCACTGCTGTTGCTTGTTGTTGCTTGTTGTTGCTGTTGTTACTGGGTGGGATGCAGGTGGGCCAACAATAACAGCAACGGCAATGGCAACAACACGGCCCAACTATTCCGTCATGCCACAACAGACTGCCAAAAGCACAACACTTGCGAACTTTTATATGTATATGTATGTGTGTGTGTGTGTGTTTGTTAGTGTGTGTTTTGCAGTGTGTGCTTGTGTGTGTGAGTGTGTTGAAGGTAAAGCTGGGGGAAACTCTTGTCACGTTCCTCGTTAGATATTTAGATATTAGTCTTAATTTCAACCTAATGCAATTGCAATTTTTGCACGATTTTGTTATATACACACACACAGTAACTAACTAATGTGTATATGTTTGTAGATATATGTATATACATATGTACATACATACATATGTATAAATATTTATACACCTACTAATTTTCAATTTCATTACTTGTAAAGACAAAATCTCATCAGTGTAAAAAAAAATACATAAATGAACAGTAACTATTAAAATATATTGTTTTTAATTTATTTTTTTGTTTTTGTCCAATAAAAAAAAACCAGTCTTTGTCAAAACTTTACTAATTGACCAATTAGTGAATTTTCGGCATAGCATAAATCAATCCGTATACAAAAAGGTGTTTCCGGCAGAAGCAAAAAAAATATATCTAATCTATTTACAACTTTAAAGAAGCAGTGAGAAAAATATTTCTTAATGTGTTTTTCTATTTTATGTATCGAGGCGATACTAGTGAAAAATTTAAAAATTTAGTAAATTATATGCAAAAGTAGCCATAAATCTGTATGAAAATTCCACATTGGAAATTTAAATACAGTAAAAACATGGTTAATGGACATTTCTGTTGGCTATTGCATATCATGTCAGTTGACATTAAAATTTTTAATGAAAAATTAAACGATTAATAAGAATATTTAAAAGTTTAACTTTCCTGTTAATTAAACTTTTAAATATTCTTGTTAATCGTTCAATTTTTCACAAAAAAATAGGGAAATAAAATAAATAGTTCATTTCTTTTTTAATTCCCTTTACATAAAGTTGTTTTAAATGGACAAAAAGATATAAAATAAAAAAAAGAAACGTAAACATTTCTACATAAGGTAAAAACACTTGAGTGTATTTTATTAAATAGAAAATTTTTATTTTTTTGTCTTTTATTGTGAAGATATAAATAAAAGTTAATACTTATTGTTGAGCTGAAGACTCGAAACTCAAAAAAAAAAAAAAAAGGGAAGGGAATAATGTAAAAAAAAAGTCCGGCAAACAGAAATTTCTTGAACCGGAAACGTAACGAATTTCAATATAAAATATCCGTAAAAGTCATTTTTACATTGATACTCAAATCTATGGATTTAAAAACTAATATTAAAAGATGACAACATTTCATTGATTGAATATTGATTTGAATATATTTTCATATTTTTTTTAGTATACCTTTTGTTGTTTGTTTTGGAATTGTATGGTCAAATGAGTTGGGGAAATCCATTTGGTTAATAATAATAAGAGAACACATTGTCCAATGCGAAATGCAACTCACCTGAAATGAAAAAGGGGAATGGAGAAATGGTAAAGAACATGTTAAAAAGAATTTTATTAAGTGCAATAAGGTAAAATAGGGAAAATGGATGAGTTGGACAACAAAATGGCGGCCACCCACCTACCAGCAAATGGCATCGACACGCATACACACACACACACACACACACACACACACACAGACACACACAGACATATACACACAGATACAAGTGTGCCAACTTTTGCACTTGTTACGCAAATGCAAATAGTGTAAAATGAAACAAAACATATTTTCACACGACAAAAGAGTCCGCCCCTCTGTCCAGATACTTGGACCTGGAATCAGAGTCCACCTCCCCTCCCCTTACCCCAAACAACCCCTCAGCTAAACTCTCTTCATTCCACCGTTTCCCTACATATTCGTTTTCTTTCTCACTCTTTCTCTTACACACACAAACACACACACAGAGTGTACGCTTCAGCGATTCGCTGTGGAAAGGGAAAATTACACATACACACACACAAATTCGCATACATATATTTACTTACATACGTATGTATGTCTGTGTGTGTGTGTGTGTGTGAGTGTGTAATTTTATAGCAATGGCCGCCTTTTTCCTGTACTGTACATACATACATACATACATACATAGGTATGCATTCATGTATGTACATATGTGTTTGAGTGTGTAAGTCCTCAATTTCCTGCGCCCACAATTTGATAACCCTCCCTTTATTCCAATCCCCCCCCCCCCCCCCACTCCTCTGTATCCCTTTTCACTATTCTTTGTAGAGAACAAACAAAAAAAAAATAAACGAACTAAACGATATCAAAACCAGAGAAAAGAAGAAGCCAGGTAAATGTTGCTAAGAAATGGACAAATGTGCTTATGGTGAGTGTGATAGTGTGTGTGTGTGTGTGTGTATGGAAAATAGCCCAAATATTTGGTATAACTTGTTCTATAGAAACAACAAGAATAATATATATGTATTATAAACTAGAAAAGGACACACGCAAGGCACTAAAAAACACTGAACATTTTTTTGTTATGAATATCAAAAGAAAAATATCACCAAATGTCTGTTACGTTAATTCTTTTATATATCTCGCATTTTCCTGTATAATATATGCAAAAAAGAAATATTTATTTATATTTATTTTATATATTAAACTAGAAGCTTTCACATTTACCTAATAATGAAAAAGTGAAAAATGAAAAAAACGTTTCAATTTCCATGGCGGAACAACTGCAAAATGAAACATATTTTCTTAGTGTTGGTTAACATTTTCTTAACATATTTGTTAACAGATTCAAATGTAGCAAAACATATTAAAAATACAAGTCTAGCTGCATTTTAACTACCTAAAATTGCAAAATAATGATAATTTGAAAATCTCTTTGTTAGAATGAATTGTAAAAGATATTTTAACTAAAAAGGAGAATTATTTTGTTACTGAAGATAGGAACTGTAAAACTAAAGATGGATACGGATCACATTCAGCACGAAATCGAAGCCATATTTCAAGTCCTGTTCAATAGGCCTCTAGCCATCTTTAAATAATTACCAATAAATTATTTAGTTTACCTTTCAGGACAATTTTCAATTTTATATATTTTAAATTAACTAAATATATACATATATAATACAATTCTTTTTTAATATTTTAACCCTTTTCTATTTAATCATGTTTAGCTTATTTTCTTTGAGTGTAATCAAAAATGTAGGCGTGGTGTGTGTATGTAAGTGGTTAGGATATAAACACGACTGTACCTTAAAACTACCACGAACTAAATTCTACAAAGAAAAAAAAACAAATTCGAATACATATGTATGTATGTATGTATGTATGTATATTTATTTATTTATTTGTATATATATATACATACATACATAGGTATATATATATGTACATATGTATGTATATATAAGTCACACACACAAATACAAACGTATGCACATAGACATAATTTGCTAACGCATTTAATGGCTGAACAAACGGGGCACGAATGATTTTTAGGGGTAGGCGAATGAGTTTTTTAGGGTAAAAAGGAATGGTTAAGGCCGCCGCAGTCACGCAGCCAGCGGGTAAGGGTTGCAAAAAAACAAAAAAAAAAAATAAATAAATAAAGGAACAGAAAAACAAAACAATACAAAAGCTTCTAATAGGGAGTTGAAGTGGGATAGCGGTAAACCTTTGTCATCTCTTTCTCACACGCTTCTCTGTATTACTATAAAGGGGCAAATAGTTAACATCTACATACATACATACATACATCTATGTATATATAAACATACATATGTATACATATGTGTGTGTGTGTGTATAGTGTCTAATTTTTAACCCAATTGGCAGCCATTTTTGTTGTAGATAAACACACCCACAACAACAACAACAACAACAAAAAGTGGCCATTAGGAAATTATATTTTTACTAAATACATATGTATATACATGTGTATGTACATACATATGTGAGAATGTATGTATGTACATATATAGGTAAAGTAAAAACTGTATATTTCTATTATATTTTCTTTTGTTATTGTTGTATATATGTATGTATGTATGTATGTATATTTGTTAGGCAAATCCCTTGACATTGGCTTCAACATTTTATATTCTTTCTGTTTCATTTTTTTCTCTCGTTCTTCCTCTATTAACACTAAATACATATAAATGTGTACGTATATTGTATGGCTTACTCTAACTCATACATACATAAATATATACATACATATGTACATTTATTCATTACTATAATATGTACATATTTATGTATGTATGTATACATATATACATATGTATATATATACATATATATATATTGATATTAGACTGTCCGCCGCTTTTGTTGCTGCATTTCGCGCTGCGCACGCGCAAAAACTTGTTGGACTTTTGTATATAATTTGATATACCCTATAACCATAAATAATAATAGGGTATATACATACATAAATTATCAACTATAAAAAACATATTTATCTATATATACCCAAACATATTTAAATTTAAAACTATTTATATTTACCTCCAAATGGCGATCAAATAGATTTATTCACATATTTATGGGCGTAATTTTTATTTTATTTATACATAATATATTTTAATTGTTTGAAAAAAGGGTATCATTTAAGTCATGACGTTTCAGTCTAACCCAAAACTGATTGTTAACATGCGAAAGTGAAAGACAAAAAGAGAGGGGTAAGGAGAAGAAGTAAAGTAAAGTAAAGGCGATCTCAAGGTTAACAACGATCGCTCAAGTATCGTGTGCAATCTCAAGCAAATCAACAAAGTTTCTACAATTCTCTCTGTGTTAGATTTTTGCTCGCTTTATTTATTCCATACAAATTGTATAGGAAATCAGAATGGAGAACATACATACGCTCTTGTTGAATAGGGGGTGGTGGGGTGGTGAGGGGGTAGGACTGTATGAGTGCTTGTTATTTGTTTATTAATAGGAACATAACTATTAAAATGCAACTAATTGTTTAAAAATGATACAACATCAAATAATGAATATGCCAAACTATTAACATTGAATTTTTATTAAATTCTAAAAATAAATACTTGATATAATTTTGTATATGTATATAATATTCCCAATTCATTAAAGTCACCTTTGATCTTGACTTCCTTTTGCCCATTATCAAAAATATAGTTTTGCTTGTACATTTTTCTTTTTTTTTTTTCATTTATTAAAATTCTAACTTGTTCATAACTTTGTTATAAAACCGTCTAAATTCTGCAAAAATTGTGCAATAAATTTTCAATATCTCAAATATCTAAAAAGTTTCGTTTTAATTTAACAGAAATTGTTGTTATTTTAAAAATGTCAGCAATACAAAATTCAAATAAATTATTAATGGAAAAAGATGGGACACAAAATAACAAGGATCGTTCCAATAAATTGATGGAATCGAATAAGGATTCTCAAAAGGAGCAACGAGCCCGTCTAATAAGAGCTTTGGGTAAATTTAAACCACAGGATGCCAGTCCATTGCAATTCTACAATTGTGTTAGAGAATTTTGCATTATGCACAATTGTAGCATTGATGAGGGAATGGATAGAGCATTTCAATTTTGGCCAACATTATCAATGAGACAGAGAGCATTATACAATTCGGTAAGATATGAGAGAGATGTGAAAGATCTGAAAATCTATTAGAAAATTTAATTTAATTTAATAAATATATTAATAGTCCAAACAATATAGGATATACATATTTGGAACGAATCGAAATAGATTTTTATGGATATCCTTAACACATTTTACTGTATAAATAAGAATATATAAATATATTTTAGTAATTATTATTAATTTAATTTTTGTTTTTGTAGCAACGTCACGCCGAGCTACCGATACCAGTGCCACGTCATTTAATTTACCGTGCATTTCAAATGGAACGGAATGGCCGCTGGTCCTTGGGCCGTGCACCAGTGGGTAATAATGGTGGCACAATGTATACAGTGGAATCATATAAGCCACCGCAAAAGATATCAAAATTTCGTGCACATTTAAAAGCAAAAAAGCCAAAATATGATAATATGATTGATCCATTAACCAATGACAGAAAACCGAAACGAAAAACGACAACAACTGTAGCATCAGCAATTGGAAAAATTCAATCCAGACCGGGAACATCTGGAAAAGGATGCACATTAAGTCCTCCACAAAAAAGATCTTTAACAATTGGTCGCCCCAAAAGACATACAAATTCCATTAGCTGGAGTTTACCTGTTAAGTCAAATGCTAAATTAATGAAAACGAATCGTTCCTGTTCTGTTACTGGTGGAGCTGGTGGAGATGGTGGAAATATATGTGACAGAAAAGTTAAAAAAAAATCTACCAAATTGAACAAGAAGCCAACTAAAAGAAACTCAACCTCAAAGAAAAAGATACAACAAAAAAAAAAATCAATTAATTAACAAATTAATTACATTGGCAACGATCTAGCTGGAATTTGAGAGAGAATCCTGGTATCTATAATTCTTAGCAATATGGAAAAAAATCATCAATGTTGTAATAAAACTCAATTATTGTTATCAATTATCGTATTTCAATTAAATTCAAAGGAAAATAGAAGCATTTTACCATCGGTGATAATGGAATATTTTAAATAAAAGTTTATCTAAAAACTAAATCAGCGTTCAGTAAGATAATGACCGATTGGACTTTGGAATCCTGGAAAACTAATCTCATACTTCACTCAAATGCGAATAATTCTTAAGACCGATAAAATAAAAATGACAAAACTACGTACTATAAATAATTTAAATCTTTTTTTAAATCTATAAATTGTCTCTGTTCCAGAAATGTATATTAAAATTTACATAAATTTCAGCATTAAAACAGAATTTGGCATTATTATTGTTACAAATGAAAACGATTAATCGTTTGAATTATAATCATATATCGTATAATCGCATAAAAATATTGTTCAGTCTTTAATGAAGTTTATTATTTTTATTATTATTATTTAGTTATTCTGTTTAGGTTTTACCCTTCATACCATATGGTGTGGTATCTATGTCATAGATGTTCGTTTGTTCATTTGATGAACCTTTATTTAGCAACCGCTACAACAAATACAACAACAATGTGCCACAAAGTAAAACCAGATGTCGCAAGTTAACATAAATCGCAACGAAGTTTTTATACACTTAACAGTTTAAAAGATATGTAATATTTGTTTAAATTTTATTTTCAATTGTATTTTGAAATTAAATACAAATAATTATTACAAAGACCAAGCACACAGAAATTTATCATTAATTCTTATTGCCAGCTATACTTATATTATATACATATGTATATAAAAATATAAATTGTTAGTTTTTTTTTTTAATTGTTAAATGAAAGTTTTGTGATTTGAAAACTCTTTTCGAGAAGGGTATAAAATCATCAAAAAGGAAAAAATATTTTTGCGCGCGCAAAACCTTAAAAAAAAAAAGAATTAAGAAAAATAAATGACAAAATAGCTTTGCCTTTATTACTCTTCCCCTTCTCCACCTCATTTTCGTTGTTGTTTTTTCTTTTTTTTTTTGCGAATCGGCACGCAGCGCCAGTTGAGCATTTGACCTAATTTCTAACCAGCTAGGCATTTTGTTGTAGTTCTCAATAGGCGAAACTTAACGCTTTTTTTTGTGCGTTGTGGCCCAAAGACAAAGTAAAAGCAACAAAAAAAAAAAAAAGATAAAACAACAAAAATTTTGCTGTTATTCCGATGTTAGCTTTGGCGGTATTTTCGCAAAAAAAAAAAACAAAGAAATAAAACAAAACGAGAGAATGGGAAAAAGAAATGAGAGAACCTTTTTTGGTTTTAGCCGTACTTTTTATACACTTACTAAACGGCCTAAAGACTTCCTAAACGGAAAATTGCAGCAAATGAAAATGAAACAAAAATTTTTCGTTTGTAAACTTTGCCAAAAAATAGAAGACCTAAGTAAACTCTATTATATAGAGTCAGATAATCATATTGATTAGGAATATATATGTACATATACGCTTTATGCTTCTTTCTTGTTGCATAGTTAAGACAACTAAAATTAGTAAGAAAATTTAAAATCAACAAAAAGTCCATGCGAACTACTGTACATACATACATATGTATGTACGTATGTATGTATGTATGTATGTATGTACATATGTATGTACATACATACATTAAGCAGTAGTCATTGTCGACAAAAGGCTTTGACGTCGACACTGCCAGAAACAGAATCATTTGGCCTATATGTGTTGACATATTTCTAGGTTTTAATCTTTTTTTGCTATGTACAAATACAATATATCCCATATATATATATATATATATATATGTATGTATTGGTAAGTACACATATGTTTGGCTACGAGGGCTGCAGCATAAGTATTAATTATGAGGCCCAAACATCTAATTAACTGCAATAAAATTTCATAAACAGTTTTCAAACCTTCTGTTAAACATTTTTGATCATTTGACTATGAATTAATACATAAACTGTTATTTTCCATTGTCAGCTAGATTTTTATTTGAACTTTAGCTTTTTTTACATATTTTTATTATTTCAATATATTCGAGATATTTCTATAGTTTATTTTATGGCTAATCAAATGGCGCTTAAGAAAAGCAAAAAAAAAAGAAAAATAAATTATAGAAATATAAAAATATTGAAATTCCTTTGAATAAGAACAAAATACAAAACCAGTCTAGAAAATCTTTTATAATATATATGTACATACATACATACATATGTATATGTGTGTATATACAGATGTGCATACACACACACACATAAATATACATTTATTTCTATACATTTGTATTGTAGCGCAGCAATTTCTTCTTCTTCGTCTTCAACTCATTTCGCGAGGCTGCTAAATTTATAGCCGCTTACGCACAGCAGCAACAACAACAACAATAACAATAAGAGGTGAAATAGCACCACAAAAAAAAAAAACAGCAACAACAAAAACGCAACTAAGGAAAGCTCACAGAGAGATAGAAAGCAAGCAGCATGTAGTTCGTTATTGTTGTTGCTGTTGTTGCTGTTACTGTTGCTGCTGTTGTCATTTCGACAGCGCCATTTGACTTCTAACTGCTTTTACATATGTATGCATACATACATACATACATACATATGTGCATATATAGATATGTATATACATGGATGTATGTATGTTTGTATATATAAATGTAGGTAGGTAGAGACGCTAACCAGGCAGGCAACTAACTTAACCAGCATTCAGCTCCCTCTCCCTCTCACTCTCTCTGTCTGTCTGTCCCTCTACGGCTCCCGCTCCCCAACTACCTACAATTCTCCCTCACACTTCTTCAACAATAATTTTTGCGCTGTTGACTCTGCCACCACTGTATTGTGTGTGTTGTCAAGTCACAAAGTGAGCAGCGGCAGCAGCAACAACAACAACAACAAAGAAGCAGATTACGCAATGCGTTCGCATATTGTACACACACACACACACACACACAAATGCACACACTAACAACGTTTTGTTTCGTTTCCGCGATCCATGCAAAAAAAGAACGAACAGAAAAAAAAAATTCGCAAATAAATGAGTTGAGTTGCTGTGCGTGAGACCCAATCGGAAATTTGTCATAAGTTGTCGGAGACGAAAAAAGGAAAAGGAATGAGACAGGCGAAAATAAGATTAATAGAAGAAAAAAAAAAAGCACAGTCAGCTGATAGCAGCAACAGTTAAAATGCAAGTATCCATCTTAACAATATTTTTGGAAACTTCAATTAATAATTAATAAAATTAAAGACTACATAAATATTGAATCTAAGCTATAGAAATTAAAGTTTTTAAACTTAAAAACTATTAAAAGTTTTATAAATAACAATAAAAACCTTAAAATAAAATTTATACAATAACAAAATTTTATATTTTATATTATTATTTATTAAATTTATCCTCTGGTCTTTTGTATAAAACTTGGGGGCACAGTTAAAATTTAAACAATTTGCTGACTTTTTGGTTTCGGTTTTTTTTTTTTTTTTGGTTTACTTCAATTTTTTTTGGCCACGTTTTGTTGTCATTTCGAAATCCCAAAAATAAATATAGAGAATTGTGCTTGTTGTGGCTGCTGTCGAGTCTTGTGTGCGGAACTGCCTGACGAGCCTGACCTTTGGCTTGACCGTGGGCGTGAATTGCGAATAGTTTGCAAAAAAAAATAAAAAAAAAATATATATATACATACATATATCTATAGACAAACGCACAAGTCATGAGTGTACGAAACGTTTCTAGCGGGGTTTTTGGGGCGTTTGGCCAGCCGTCGCACAGCTGAAATTCAATGCTATCTAAGCGTGCACACACACACATACGCAGATAAATACATACATACATACATAGGCACATGCATAGAGGCACAGAGAGACGCTGAACAAATTAGTTCAGTAGGTGCCTTATTGTTGTTGTTGTTGTTGGTGTTGCCAGCCAACCAGCCAGCCAGTCAGCGGCCTGGGGGCCAGGCGTCGTTTAAATTTAGCTGCGACGACGACAGCGACTCGCTTGACTCTTCTCCTCCTCCTCTACCATCTCCTCATATTCCACACCATCCTACTAACCCGCTCCTCTCCCTCCCTAATTGCTCTTCGAAGCTTTAGCAAATTAAACATTAAAAATCATCAAAGTGAAGAAGAAGAAGCAATGGGGAAAAAAAAAATCGCACATATCTGTCCTTGACACACATTGCGTATACGCAATCTACGCAGCCGGCTTGCGGTTAAGTTTTTTTTTTCTCTTCTTTTTTTAATTTTTGCGTATTCTCTTTTTTTTTCCATTTTGCGTGAGTGCGTGCGAATATTTTGTGCGTGTCTGTCTATCTGTGTGTGTGTGTGTGCTACTCTCTGACCTACTTACGATTGGGAGATAACAACATGTGCTCAACTTTGCAAATTTTCTATTGTTATTAATTTGTTGTTTTTGTTTATATTGAAATACAAAACTAGTCAATTTGATGAACTATATCTTAAGATATATCTATAGATATGTATGTATGTATGTATGTATATACTTATATATATATATGTATGATCGTTCATTAATAATTGGCAAATGGTCCAAAAGGTTTGATAAATTGATAAATATATTTCTGAACAGGTTTTCAATTTTTTACATATTTATATTTAAAACATAAAATGCTATAAAATGTAGTATTAACTATCAAGTAAAGAATATTGTTTTATTAAGATATTGAAAAGAAAGTCTATATATACGTATATATGTATGAGATCATACGGTGGGCAAATGTTTGCCACAATAATTTGATGTCGTCACATGCTGTGTGGCAAATTGCGCCATTTTGTTGAAACCAAAAACCATTCAACTGGCTGAAAGAAAAAGAAGTTAACAACAATCATGTGGGGGCCCCATGCTGTTCTTTATTCGGAATTATCTAAGGTGAAATGGAGGCCAATAACATCTAACTAATGATTGTAAGGATGGTTCCAAATATGGCAAAAAAAAATAAAAAGAAACAAAAATGTGGCAAAGCGAAAAAAAGCTGGCCAAAATCTAAAGGTAATTATAATTCTTAATTGAACTTTAGTTTTAAGTTTTCTATATCATTTTTGATTCCACAATGATAACGCTAACTATAACCTTTCGTATTGTTAATATTATTAAGATATAGTACATTAAAACAGAATTTCGATCAGATAATACATATGTACATATGTATATACATAAATATGTTATAAATGTTTTTTTTTTTTTTTTGTTTGCCAAACATGTGAATTGCGTAAGCAAGATGAAGAGAGTCAGAGAGCGGGTAAAGATTCAAAAATATAAAGCAGCAGGAGAGTGTGAGAGAGAGAGAGAGAGGGACTACACGGCGTATACATATGTTTGTATGTATAAATAGAGAATTCGCAAAAAATATCACTATCACTAATACACACACACATACGCACGCACACAATTTGGCGCTCTTCAACTTGACTTTGAAAAGCAAAAATGTTGCGAGAGCGTCGACACCGCTAAAATTTGCCAGCAACACAAGAAAACAAAAAAAAAAAAAAAAGAAACATAACAAAAAGAAGGCAAACATTTTTGGCAACATTTTGGCTTGCCATTTTTTTTTTCTTTTTTTTGCGGTGCGTTCGAATTTTTTGTTGTTGTTGTTTTTTGTGCGTGCTTATCGTTACGCACTTTTAGTGTTGTTTTTGTTGGTTTTCATTTATTCGCCAACGTCGAGAGTTCATTAACTCTTGTATTTTGCTATTTTTTTTTGTTGTTTTCTTGGTTTTATTTTTTTTTTTTTTATTTTTGTGCGTGTGTCGTTTGGCCTATGATTGTGCGTGTCGTTGATCTTTCTACAACAACACAAAAACTGTGCGAGTTCAATGAACTTTTTTGCTTTTGGGTTTTTATTGTGTGCAAAAAAAAAAAAAAAAATTAGAGGCAGATTTTGTTGTTGTGCGAAAGAGTTCAATAGACTCGCAATTTCATCTTCTTCTTTTTTTTGTTGTAGTTTTTTTTTATTTTTTGTTTCTTTGTAGTTTCTTTTCTTTCTCCTAATTTGTTTGTAGGCATTCATTATAAATAAAACGATAGGGCACTGAGCCAAAGAAGTGACTGGCCTCCCATTGCCACTGTAAAAATTTGCGAATTTTAATTTAAAGCCTAATTAAATAATCAAAAACTAAATTTCTAACAATAGTTGGCTCTAAATCAGCATCGATTTTATGCGATTATAAATGTTATATGTATATCTGTGTACCTAAATCGAATATAGTGTTTAGAGAAGTTTTCCTTTCTGCTTAATTAAAACAAAATATAAATTTGAAGGGAATTCTTTTTATGGGTCTTATTCTCTTGGAATTGATTGACCATCAGTGATAATTCTGACAAAATGGATTCAAAAACAATTTGTTTATCCTTTTCTAAGCACTTTGCATTACAAATAATGCCACAAAAGTTCTTCTTCGTTTTCCTTAATTTAATTTTTGTTCATTTATTATCACATGAATTTTAGTTTTTATAATATTAAAAAAGTATTCCATATTTTTGGCTTTGACATTTAAGAATTTTATACATCCTGGCAATTTCTAAAATAAAAAATATATTCATTAATAATACGACGAAGAAAAATAATTTAGGGTTAAAAAGTTTGCCATTTGACGATCTTTTACATTAATCAGATCTAATTTGCTTAATCGATTAATAGTTTTCTTTTAAAGCTTTATTTCTATTAAAGTAAAATATTGTATAAATTTTAAAAATTATAATTTCTTTTGTTTAGTTTCCTTATGAGCAAGCGAATTTCTTTCTTTCTTTATTTCTTTCTGTTTTTTTTTTTAGTCGTATTTCATAAATCATTTGTGTCTCATTTTCCGTTGTTTCACTCTCTCTTTTGTTTCTTTGTATTATCTCAACAGGTAACTGCTTTTCCCACTCCTTCCTGATGGAACACAAATGTTTCAAAATGAAGACTAGTCAATACCCTGTAAAAACTTAAAAAAAAAAACTACAAACTAATTACTTTTAGTCTATGTCTTAATTGATCATTAGATGATCCCTTTTAAAATGTGAAAATTGTTTATACTGATATTTAGATTGTAGATTTTTGAGCATACCCAAAATTAGTGAACTGAACAATGGGTATCATTAAGCCATGATCAGTAAAAGCCGCCCGCATTTTAACCATAAAACACTAGACAACTGACACCAACAACAACAGCAACAACAACACACACACACACACACACACACACACACAGAGTGAAACATACAAAGAACAATCGATCTTTCACGCCTAAACCCCATCCTTCTCTTCTCTTCTCTTCTCTTCTCTACTCTTTCTCTACCTCCTTTATTATCATCATCGCTTATTCGCCTTTGCCATCTCCACCTACTACTCCCACCAAATGATCATCGCTGGCAATTTGTGTTGCCATCATTTTTCAACGCTTCAGCATCGTCGTCGTCGTCATCGTCGTGAGGGGGTGTCCAAGAGAGTTATTTATGCCAAATTTATGCATCTATATATATTTATACATATATATATATATATATCTATTTCTTTTTTTTTCTTTTGTCTTCTTTTTACTTTACTTTTTTTGTTTCGGTGTTTTTTTTTTCCTATTTTTGCTTGGCAAACTTTCGAAAGTTCTTCTTTCACGGCAAAGTCATGGGAAATTTGCAAGCAAGCGAGGCCGTGGCGAAAAGTTAGCTCGCTTGTTTCATGGTTTTGGTGGTTGCTGGTGAAATTTTTTCTTCTTCTTCTTCTTCATTTTTGTTGCTTTTGTTTCAGCTTCTAATTGTCACTACCGCTCGCTCAGGTACGGCTACCCTATGGTCTATCTATACATACATATGTACATAGAGTATGATCAAGTTTGAAATCAAAGAAAACTGTATTGCAAATTCAAGACACAATTTGCATATATGTGACACAGATCTTGTCGATATGGGACAGACTATATAAACACATATATATATATGTATATGTATATATATATATACATACATAACTATATATATATGTATATGTATATATATATATGTATATATATATATACATACATAACTATTGTTGCAACAGATATTTCTTTTTTATGTTTCCACACGCTTTATCTACTATTTAAGTAATTAATATTTATTTCAATTGTTTTATACTTATGAACTTTGTGTTTTTTTCTTTTTTTAATTACAATTTAATGTCCGCTTAGTTAATATAAAATTTGTCTTTTTTAGATTTCAAGAAAGTGGAAAAACCGGAATACATTAATTGTAAAATTTTCCCTAAATTTTCTGTACATGAAAAACACAAAGGAATGGAATACAAATAAAATTAACTAAAGAGAATTTTGTTGTTATTCATTTGTTATTTTGTTATTCTTCTTCAAATAATGCATATGTATTTGTGATCAGTGTGTGTCTGTGTATTGTTGCAGCCAATTTCAATTTGAAATACTTATTTACGTGCGTGTCGCATTATATGAAAATTGTTATGTAAGTGAGCGTAATTAAAACAAAAAAAAAAACCGAAACACACACACACAGATACGTAGACTGAAATAGCAACAACAACAAAAACAGCTAATGGTTAGTGTCTCTGGTGCCTAACTGAATTAACCTTGTTCTATGGCCCGTTGGGCGGAAATTGCACACACACACACACACACACACACACAGAGATACATAGACACACACACACGCTCAAAGAAACATATAGCATTTGTTCATTAGTATCTTTGTTTGTATCTTGTGGGTCCTTGGTTATAATTAATCCACAATTGCACACACAGTCAGATAGACATTGCAAACACGCAAGCTGGGCGGCGCAACTGTACCCACAAAAAAACAAAAAAAAAAAAAAAAACACTAAAAAAAACCAAACTAAAATAAAAAACAGAAACAACAACACGATCAGATAAATTCACCAATGGCACCTGCACCTGGTACAACAATACTCACACACACACACACACACAGAAGCAGACACACACACGGACACTCACACACACACACTCTTATACACCCATCAAGCTTCATCTGCAGTGGAAATGCTAATTGCTGCCAATGGGTTAGAGACTCGGACTTGGATTTGCATGTCAACTATTTGGTTGATCTCTTTGCCAACTTTAACTTTAAACAACTGACAAAAATCAGTCACACACACACACACACACAATGTTTAACCCACATGAAGAAAAAACAACCACAAACATTAAGTAAGAGTCGGTCAGAGATCTATCATAAAAATATAAAAGAAAATCTGCAGATTTCTAATGCAAAAAATGGATTTTTATAAAAAAACAAAAATTAGAGTATCATTTCTTAGTAAATGTTTATTCCAAATAGATATATATATTTAAATAATATACTCAAATATACTCAATATTTAATTCTTAGTTTAAAACTCTCAGCTTATACAAAACTATAAAAATAAAGGCATAACAAATTTGTTATTAAAAATTGATTGATTTGCGGATTTTTGAATGATCTTTAAAAATGTAGCCATACATAAAAGAATTATTTATTAGTCATTTATGTAGTTTTCTTGACCTGTAACCTTTCTGGTTACATAAAATTGGCTAAAGAAGGTCTTTAAATATATATATATATATATATATATATATATATACATACACACACATATATCCATGGTTAGCTGCTATGGCTACGATCGGTCTTTATATTATTAGTATAGATTATGGAATAAAATGGGCTTGAAAACTTTTCGGAGAACGCACAGTTATTTCATATTTTCAGTGTTGGTAAGCACTGTGGATATTTGCCACCTAAGAGAGCCATTTTTTTTTATTATTTTGTATATGTATAATCTCAGATCTGATCTGTATGAGTTAAAACTTGCATGGATGCTAGATGGCGCTAGTGTGTTAATGTAATAAAATGTTTAATCAATCGAACAGAAATATAGTAAAAACTGCAAAATAAGAATCATTTGTACTAATTTTAAAATATGTAAAATTTTATAATAATAATGATAATCTATTTACATAATCTATATAAAATAATAATATAAAAAAAATATATATACATATGTAAATTAATAATCTATATAGTGTATAATATATGAAGATTTTGCATAAAAATAAAATATATATTTTTTTCTTCATATATTAAAGCAATATTTCTATATGGTTTAGTTATTTTTCTTTTTGCTTTTATTAATACAACATTTTTTAAGAAACTTAGTTTCTAATTTCTGAAATATATCACTTTTAGAGAGTATTAATTTCCTAGCTTACTGATCGTAGAGAATCCTTAAGTCGCCATAGATTATTTGGCTATTAAAGTTAATTTAGAAAACCCACAGTACCCGTATTTACGAGCCTAGTAAAGACCCGACTTGGAGTACGATTAGTTTGTTTGTATGTGTGTGTGTGTGTTGTTTTTTTTTTGTTGTTTCTTGTAAGCGAATGTTATGCATTAAAATTGTACAATAGTTGTAGTTGTTGTCATGTAAATAAGAAGGCGGCTGTCAGATAAAAGAGTAACAAAAAAAAAAAAAGAAACAAAATTGAACAGCGCAACAGAGAAATGCGCAATAATTGACGCACGGCAAATGCAATTACAAGTGCCGCAAATGCAAGCAATATGGCGCCAGCGCCAACTACTAGTCGGTGCGATAGAGAGATAGAGCGAGACAGACACACAGACAGAGAAAGAGAGAGAGAGAGAGAGGAGAAGAAAGTATAAGCTTGGCAGTGAAGAAGAATGGTTAAAGGGTAATAGGCGGGGGCGGTAGTAAGGTAAATAATTGCGTTATAGTTTGTAGTTTTTGTAATGCACGAAAAACGCGCCACGCACAGGCTCACACACACACACACAAACTGACACACACACACACACATACATACATACTTGTCTACACATAGTCTAGCACACGCACACTACCTTCTTTGCGTGCAGGGTGACCATGCACATGCAAGAAATAAGCAAATACAACAACAACAACAAAATGAACGTCATCACATGCGCAAGCTCTCACTGCGATTTTTACTCTTCACTCTCTTGCCCCGTTAGCATTCTACAATTTTGCATTCCCACAAATTCTCTTAATTTAGTTTAATATATGTATATAGCAGAAGCACCCTTCTCCTTCTCCCTCCCCCTCATCCCCTAGTTTGGTACCAGAAATACCTTTCTCTTAAGCAACTTCAACTGTGCTTAACCTTGAAAAAAAAAAAAATAGAAGGAATTTGAAACAAGAAAATGAATTTCTCATATTGCGGCAGTTTCAATTTCAATCGTTTCCAGCTTCAATTTATATCACTCTTACTTGCGGCATATCCATCTGTTTCTTTACTCTGTTTCAATCAGTTAATATAATCTGAAAAACTTAACTAAGACACGTTTCAAATTATATTAAACTTATTTTTTTTTTTGCATTTCTTTTCCATTTCACTAAACATTTTTACGTGTTCCATGGCGCCATCCCACATGCGAACCTTTTCTAGATACAGCCGGTACCTGCCCCGCCCCGCTTTGCCACCACCCCCTACCCACAAAACACTTCTATATACTTAGCTGAGCACGCATTTTCGATAAAAAAAAAGGTTATTAAATAAAATATAATAAAAAAAATGCAACTATAATTTTTTTTTTATGTGTTGTTGTTTTGTTTTTAATGATATACGAGTGTATGTACATACATATGTACATATGTATGTATGTTTGTTTGTCTGTATGCATAAAATGCAATTGCATAAAAACGTATGAATGCAGGTAGCGCGTGTTTAATAAAGAAATAAAACAACAGGTACAACAGCAGCAACAACAATAACAACAACGACAAGCAACTTGTACATAAATCAACAATTATTATAATCTTAAACACGCACACAAGGCGTATGCGTAATATGTACATATACTACCCAAGTAGAGCATACTGAATGCGGAACAAAAAAAAAAATGCCACGAATTAACATTTATGTACATATGTTATTGTAAATGAATATGAATGACCAACTAAATATTAGTTAGATGCATATTTTCTTCCATTTACATAAGACATTAATTTCAATAAGTGACAGGATACAAGGACACTAAATAATAGTAACAAAAATCAAGAAAAAATAATAACTAAATTAATCGAAATTCCGAAACTTTTACATTTAACCTTGAAGTGTTTATTAAATCTGATTTGAAAGGCGGAACTATAATCAATATATGCAATAAAACATGTGTCAATAGTTAAAATAAATTTTAATGTCCTTTGTTTATAACGGCATTACTATCTATATAATCCGTTAATATGCATTTGCAGTTCCGCCGGGAAAGCAAAGTAGGGGAAATATTTCAGTTTAAGATAAGAATTAGTTACGCAAATTATTATCTATATAGGCTTTTATATTTTCTGATTGTACTTCAATGCAATGCAATTATATCACAGCTTGAGTTTCACTTTCTATAAATCCAGAAATTATTTAAAATTTATTTTTAAATTAACGATTGCCAAACTTTTAAAAGAATTTTAAGTAGAGAAGTTTTAAGTCTCATGTGAAAAACTCTTTTATGAAAAAGCTAACAAGTTAATATAGTTTATTTAGATTGTTCTTTGAATACTTTTGTAATAGATTGAAGATATAAATTTATAAGACGATTATTCATTTATCAATTAACAAATCCTTTATTCAATTTTAGCAGTTAAAGATCATTCGAGCAATTAGTTTAGCATAAATTGTAAATAATGACAATTTACAAACTAATTTCGAAAAAACTTCAATTCAAAAATGTAATTAGTCAAGTTGTTTAAGTTAAAATTAATTTTAAAAGAAAGTTTATATTTTATATATATATTTATATCTTATATCTTATCTCAAAACTACCAATAAAATTTAACGATATTTTTTCGTAAGCGTTTTAAATAAATAAATACTTCAATAACTGAATTTCAAGAAAAACCAGTGTTGTTTAAGGCGCAAAATTTGCGCCGATTTTGCATCCTCAAGTCATCTTATATCTATATACATACATACATACATATCTATTTATCTATCTACCTATATATGTATACATATATGAATGTACATATGTACGTGCTTCTACGTTTATGTATAGTCACTTGCATATGTGTTTATATAACTATGGATAACGGAAATTTTAACGGAGCGTGCGAATCTTGAAAAATAAAGAAAATGCCGCTAAAAGAAAATGACAAACCTTTCTCTGTCAACGCCTTTGGCTCTTCGCTCTCTTTTCTCATCTTTCCTAGTAAAAGTGAATACTAGTTGATATTCATTTTAGCTCAAAATTGATTTGTCATGGTGTGAAAATTGCAACCAAGTTGATGGTTTTTCTTTGCTTTTCTCATTTCTTGTTGTTCTTGTGTCACTGCAGTAACGTTTTCTTCTTCTTTTTTTTTTTTTTGCAAATTTTACAGTCGATGCCAATTTTTATTTTTTTTTGTTCAATCAATTGAAATAGCTTTTCCCGTAGGCTTTTCTTTTTATTTTCTGTTAATATTTTTATTGCCATTTCATCAATTGGGCGTTAACTTTTATGGTAACGGTGTTAACGTGTTGCTAATGAGTGAATGCATTTGTTGGACAATGATGCCCCCTGGGAATGAGAACGTACGTGAGAGTGCATACGATAAAGTTAGTCTAATAACGAAACCGGCAACATGACTAAACTGGACTGGAGTAGCACTAATCCATTGGGTTTTCTAATACAAATGTCCGCATAAATACAATTTTCAAGTACCTCTCTTTTTTTCACAAAAAACCCTAACTCAAAAGCTGACATTAAAATGGCGTAAGCAGAATTCTTTACAATAATATTTCCATGGCGTTTCAATATTTTAAAGAAGGGCGCGATCACATGACTGACTAACATCAAGCTGGGCAGAAACCCTTTTTTTTCACATTCAACAACTACAAAACAAGCGCAAAACTAAAAACCCGAATTTTGAAAATTTTTTTTGTGAAGGCCAAGGTCAGTGCCAGAAAACGCAACGGGTCAAATCATACATACAAAAAAACCAAAAAAAATTTATAAAAATTAAGCATGACACACCAACAACAAAACAGTGGTTTCTGTTGAAGCGGAAGTAAGCGACGTCTGCGCTTTGACAATGGGAAGTGAATGCTCAAAGATTGACGGCAAACAAAAAAAAATAAAAAAAATAAAATAAATACAGAATGGCAAATTTAATTGGAATTGAAATTTGGAATACTCTAGATTACTGGCAATTAATAGTTTAGTATTTAGTTATTTTGTATAGTTAATATAGTTAATTTTTCAATCTTTCTATAAAGTGAATGGAACAATGTTTTAGAGGTATAGTTTTGTGTCATAATCCTTCCAACTGGCCGATTCTTATGCAGAAGTTGTCTTAATAAAAAAAAATCTCATAGTAACATAGTATACAAGTTGACCTAATCAAGTATATATGTATATCTTTATAAATAGTAACTTTCTATCTTTCATTTTATTTAAAGAAATCCATTTCAAATGTATATACCCTTCTCTGTAAAGGGTATAAAGGAAGCGTTCACTAATGAAAGAGTCTGCAATAGCAAACAACATGGCGCTTTGGTTGTCTGAAGTTTTTACTTTTAATTACTTTGCCTTGTTAAATCTTAAAGAGATATAAACAAAAGCTTAATCTGTATTTGAATCAAGAGAATCAAGAATTTTAGAGTATAAAAGTTTTTTAAGTTTGATTAAAAATGCTATATTGTATCTGAGATAGAAAAGTTCTTTACAGTCTCTATATAGACATAGAGAGAAACCTTTTTGAATAGTTATTACAGTTTAGTTTTTTTCGATATAATATTGTTTAAATGAATCCCTTTTAACCGCTCCATTTTATGTATAATATTTAGGTAATAATGTTTTCCAAAATGTCATCAATAAATAATCGATTGTTATTGTAAAAGTTTTGTATTGATTTACTTACCTTAAACTAAAACACTCGCCAGTCGGGCGTTACCCGTCCAGCAATCCATAAGTTTCAATTTTTCAATTGATTTTGTTGTGTGTTGTGGGGGAGGGTGGGGGGATGGCGTTGGTTTGGGGGTGATGGGGCCGTTCTTCCTCGTTGTTTTTGTTTCTTTCTTGTTATTGTTGTTGTTGAGTTGTTGAAATATTCGACTTTGGTTTTCTTTTGTTTTAATTTGTAATATGCCTCAGCTTTTCGATTTTTATAGAATTTTATTATAATTTTTTTTGTTACTTTCGCACACTGAAAAGAACTTTTTCTTTTTTTTTTTTTGCAATTGATGGACTCCTTTGCAACACTTTTTCCGGTTATCTTTTTTTGGTTTTTAAAATCCTAAATATGTTTGTTCTTTCCTCTTTATTACTTTCTTTTCATGTTTTTCTTCTTTTGAAATGTCCGAGAGAGATAGAGATAGAGGAAGGGGGGAGGGTGAAGTTTCTCGAACGATATTTGCAATTTGGTTTGTTTGTTGTTGTGGTTGTTGTTATTACCAATGTTTTATTGGCTTAGGTTTTATTTTTAAACGTTTAATTGGTCCAGTTGGTTGCTATTAAAATATTTTCATCCTCATTTGTGTGTATTGAGAAGCGTCTGGGGATCGTATATATATATTTATATATGTAACGGAATCGGTAGTTTTATATGTGGGTATATGCTTTTGTGTGTGTGTGTGTGTGTGTGAGTGTTTGAAGTCGTTCGTTCTATAATAGCCAGAGAGCCCTGCCAGAATTGAAGCGCGTGGTTTCGAGTTGATTTTGATGCCTTTCAATTAGCCGAGATTTTTTGGTTTTTCTTTTAATTTTTGCCTCTTTGAGTTTTACACGCTTTCTTCTTCTTTGTTGAAATTTTGAATTTTGAAGAATATGCTGCAAAGAGAGAGAGAGAGAGATAGAAAGTGTGAGTATTAAATTTATACATATCGCCAAAATGTAGGCTAAAGAAAATGCAACAAGCTTAAAAATAAATATATAAAAGAGGAAGGAAGAAAGGAAGGAGTAAAAACTTTCACTAGTTAACACTTTAATTAAACCCCCTACCCCAAACCCCTCCAGACTACTTTACTATAATAAGAGGAAGAAATGGAAGAGGAGTCACAACAACAGCAACAACAACAACGAGAACAACAAGTCTCAAAAATGTCTGGCAACTGTCTGAACTTGTTGTTGTTGTTGACAACACACACACACATACAGTGAAAATGTTTGGTAAAGTTTTACGAGATCTCTTCATTTATGTGTGTTTGTGTGTGTGTGTGTGTGTGAGTGTGTCTGTGCATGCATGCTTAATTATGGCATTGAAAAGTCTCAGTAAACGGTAAAAGTTCAACTTTTGTTCGCAATAAAGTTTGCAAAAGTGACGTCATCGTCACCTTATTGCATCTCTTCATAGCCTTCTTAGAGACTAAAAAGCAGATGCAATGACGTCACCATCTAACTGTTGTCTAGAAATTGTTTTCGCGATTAATCCCAAAGAGACTGTTCTCTTTCCTTGATAATTTTATTGTCTAACTTTTCGGTTGCCGAATCTGCTTAATGACGTCAGCACATATTCGTTCGTATGCCGTCGGCTGACCGTTACTCCAACTTTAATCGGCAGCATTTACTTCTGCCACCGTTGACGTTCAGTCAAGCACTGAAGGGAGATTAATTGCAATTATCATACACATGTTTATTTAACGGTAAAAAATTCTTTCTATTGATAAAGTCCATGCAAATCAATGCATATTAATGTCAAAATGTGAGAGTTTATAGCAAAAACAAAAAAAAAAGTGTATCTAATCCTTCGCTACATAAAACGAAACTTTTGACTAAACGATCCACAGTGACAGTTAACCAGTGTCATACATACATATGTATATATTTATGTATGTATATGTATATATATGTTTGTAAATGCATTGTTGACGCATACTAAACAGAAGGAACTGAACAACAAATGAAATACATAGTCTAGGATTGTCTAAGTCCATGTGTCTAAGGTTAAACAAAATGGAGAAGCCCTTTCCATTAGACTCAGACAGATAGACAGACAGACAGACTGACTGACGACTAGCTGCTTAAATGTCTAAAAAGCTATTTACTGTGCCTTCAAGTATATCTCTCTGTCTCTCTCCCTCTCTCTTTCTGTCTGTCTAACTGTCTGTGAGTATGTCTGCATATTTAGCTGTATGTGTGTAAAGTTCAGCAGTTGGGTTAATATACATACATACATACATACATAATTCTTAACCCTTAGATATTTCTACTATATAAACCAGATTCTTTGCCAATTATTTTATCTGGCAAAACCAAAAAAAAAAAAAAAAACAAATATTTTATCTTAAACGGTTAAAATAATGTTTATGATTTATACATATACATATATATAAATATATGTTTTAATAACGGTTAAAGTCTTAATATTTATTTATTATATTTATAAAATCGATCGCATCAATATTTTTAACTCTTTAAACTTAACAAAACCATCACTAAAAAAATAAACATTTTAACATTCTTTGATATCGAATGGCCATAAATAAAATAAAGGTTATCCAAGAATATATATTTGGGATATTCGCGTCACAACAAAAGCATGTCATCCATTTGCAACGGTATTCGATATTTTGTTAGTTGAGTGAAGTAAATGCAAGGACGTCAAAAGGAGGGGGGAGAGTCTCTCTCCCTCTTCTCTCTCTCTCTCTTCCTGCCTCTCCTGTTCTCTCTCTCTCTCTCTCTCTGTCTCAGTTGGGTATGTGCAAGTACGTGTCATCGTGAAGTCGTTCGCGCTGCTTCTCTCATTTCTTTTTTTTTTTTTTGCGTCTTGCGTTTTTAATTTCGTTTCCTTTTGTCTACCATACATATAAACATGCATAAATACATCCATACAAATTGTATATACATACAAATATATACATACATATATACATATTTATTTTCCCCATTTATTTTATGTGTTTTGCCTGGCTGCCAATGTTCCTCAACGTCTTATTGATTGCGGCTGACTGTCTGTCTCTCTGTCTCTTAGTCTCCCCTCCCTGACTATCTTGTCAGGTCGTCTTCTTCTTCTGCTTCTGCTTCTTATTTTACTGTTCTACAATGAATGCATTCTTGCCTAGTTATGATAAGCAACAAGGACAAGGCGTTGCAACTTGAATGCAATTGTTTCATATGCGTGACAACCCTGCGCCATGTTGACAATAAATTTATGTAATAACCAGAATTATATTTCAACCATAAATACCGACTTTAAAATACTCTCTACCAATTGATAAACCTTTTCATTTTATTTTCTTTAATAAAAAACTATATATAAAAAACATAAACTTTTTATCAAATTTGATTAAATTATAACTATAATCACTGATTTATTAATATTATTAATACTTTCTCTTTTAATACTCTGCATTTTTATAATATATCCTTTATATTTCAGATTCTATCTGATATATTACAGGGTATTCAGAATGAAATGAAAAGCGAAAAGCCAGTCAATCATCAATTTAAGCCTCAAGTTTCGCGCTCCTTTTTTTATTTTTTGTCCAAGTGGTCAGCCAACAGACACACACACATATGCTTACACATACATACATATACACATATATGTATATGTATGCATTTCCTAAGGAAGGAGCCACACATCAGGCTTAGTCGATTGCTCCGTTGAGAAGAAGTTTAGTTTTTCGAAAAATTCGTTGAATTTATGAAACTTTAGAACTTTGCGCACAATGCTTAAAACAAAACAAAAAATAAAACAGAAAATAAAATAAAGAAAACAAGTAACGGGCACATGTCACGACATAATACGTGTTATGATATGCGTCTATACCCTGTAACCATACATATATTAAATGGGGTATATCAAAGGCAATCAATTCGTGTATAACCTCAATCATCAGCATCAAAAGCAACGATTAAAAGAAAAGAAGAGAAACACCTGTTGACACCGGCACTTGCATTTTCTTTAATCAAAAACAGAAGTCGAAAACCTATTCCATTGAAATTTCTTAATAAAATAATGAGAAAAAATAAGGAATTAAATACATTTAATTTAATTGATATTTAGCAGTAATCGAAGAGTTAAAATATACAAAAATAAACTTAAAAATTTCAATTTGGAATATTATGTACATATATTATATATATATTTTAAAAATATATTTATTCATTTGTATAGTAAATTTAACGATAATCTAATACATATCTATGTCATTTCCATTATATGAATTATATTTCTTGATTTTAATACTATTTATATGAAACTCTATCAAATTATATTCTTGCTTTTAGCCAAATTGTATCGCATCAATTTTCTTATGCCATTTGCAAGTACAATGACTTTGAGAAGTTTTTTTTATTTGTCAGACCGTTAAGTCCCCCTCTCACCCTACCGATCCCGAAGCCAGTCTCAGTTCTAGTCTCAGTTCCAGTCTCAGTCCCAGTCTGTTGCCCCTTACCCTTCTAACCATCGTTGAGCTCATTCTGCAATATTTGCATAAATTACATTTTCAACAACAAGACAATAACAAATTTCAATTTTACTTTTAGCTTCATTACAATTTTTTTTTTTTTTCCAGAAAAGAATTGAACAATAGTTTTTCGTAACTCAGGCGACTGGAATATGCATACATATGTATGTACATATATACATACATACATTTGTATGGAAATATACAAGTGTATCAGTGACGGAATTCCTGGAAAAACACATAGGCAAAAAACACAGCAGGCAACAAAATTGCTGCACCAAAAGTCAACGTCAGCGGGTAAAGAATATGAAACCGAGACTGTTACAAAGAAAAAATATATACATACATACATAATAAAACCATTTTTTACCCCGCACCACACCATACCTAACCCAAAAACCTAACACCTCCCACCATCATCTCTGCACCACCATCATTATATAGCGTCCAGTTTTGTTGCTGGCTGGTTGAAGCGCTATGTCAGCACTTCGGGGCGGTCGGTCAAGAAACAAAATGCAACAATACTTAATAATTATAAACAAAAAAAAAAAAAAGAGAAAGAGAAAGAAAGAAAATAATCAAGAAAGAGAAAGATGATATACACGCTTTAGTTAAAATTTAAATTAAGAACTCATCAATTTTTTTCTTGCTAGTATGAATAATATTTCAAATTGATTCTGATTAGAGATCTGGAATATATATGACAGGTATAAAAAAATATTAATAAAATAACAAATGTAATAAATATAGTATCCTCTTTTAAATAAAATGATTAAATCATTTAAATAGTTATATTTATAACTGCAACGATTCTTGATATAAAAAATATTGTGATCTGGCAACACTGTGTAGAAATGGAATATTATCTTAAGATTGTATCTTGAACTACGTCAATTTTGATTCGATGGGCATGAAAAGAAGTTTTTTTTTCAAGTATATATAATATATATATTTTGAATATTTGAAAATTATTTTATACTTTACTTTAATGTCTTAAGAACTGTTTTTTATTGTGAATTTTTAACGCTAGAAACTATAAAAGGTTTTTTAACTAATTAATTATTAATTTATTATCAGCTAATTATTAAATCAATTTATTATTTATTAATTTCAGTTCACATAAATGTTTTTTTTTTCAATTTACATATTTTGTAAACATTTTTTCTTAATATCATTGGTTAAAAATTACCTTTCATTTGAATATTTTTAACTTATAAATTTTGTACACTTCAATTTAGATATATTTTTTCTACGTTTATCTTAATAGTTCTTTATTTTCTGAAACTTTTTGGCTGAGTTTTTTCATCTTTCTTAGAGGCTTTCTAATAAAGCGAATAATTCAGAGAAGTCCTGTACTATGATTGATTGATTCTTTTTAGATTTAAGTCCAATATATGTATATCTGGTTTATGCTCAAAGGATTTATTTCACGTTCTTAGTGGTATTTAACAATTTTACTATGTTTCTTCTTATTTAATTTATGTATTATTTTATATTAAAAAAACCTATCAATAAGCGTATTTCTTTTTATCCCATATGAACCTAATCGTTCTGAAGACATATTTGCATAGAAAGAGGTTGTGGCTTTTCTTTGATATAAAGAGTATTTTAACAGGCATAAAGAAATATTAGCTACCCTATAAAATGATTCATTTTTCTATCTGTACACAAACAGAAGAATTTCGATTGGGAATAAAAAAAATGATAAAAAGAGCTAAAAATATTTTGAAAACAATCTTGTTTGGCAAGTATTTAGATGTTTATTATTTCTTATTTGACTTAAATGCTACAATTAGGGTATTTAAAAGTCGTTGTAGCAAACATTGCTGATGGAATTTATGCATATGTCAAAGCTCTGCCATTGCTTCTTTCGCACACACTTGAGCACGCATTTTAGGCGACACATCTACATCATCATCATCATCATCAGTTTGCCACTTGGGCATTTCGAAATGCAATCGATATATGTACATACACACACACACACGCACACCATAAAAGGAAAATATTAAAAGCAGCTATATAGTAAGTATGTTTGAAAAGAAGGCGGTGGGTTAAGAAATAATTAATAATAATTTATGACTGAAAGTTGAAGCTTTCTTAGACGACGAAACCCTCTCGTCTCAATCTTTCAATCTGCCATACATCCTTATTCATACACTATTCGGCAGTGCTATGCAATTAAAGGAAAGGAGCCGACAAGAGGAGAGAGACCCTACAAAATTATGCATAAACGCACTTTAGTGCGCCTACAAGTATGCAATGTCAAAAGGAACTACAAAGCGTTGACTCAAAGCAATATACGTTGTTGGCATGATTTGTGGAAGGGTTGCTTCCCAATTGCGTTTCTTTTTTTTCCTTATTCAAGTGCACTTGTGACGCACTGCTCTCTCTCTCTCTCTCACTCTCTTGCTTAACTTAAAAGAGGGAAGAGAAAGTGGGAGAAAAAAGCAAAAAAAAAAAATTAGATGCACGCAAAAAAGCTCTTTTGATCCTGTTGCCTTTCCTAGTCGTCTCACGCAATTTGAAAAAAAGGTTTCTTTTTTGCAACAACAACAAAAAGAAACAATGCCTCGTTTTGACAAAAGAGACCCCGGCTTGCTGTAACACTAAATGGATGGGTTGGACGGATGGGAGGTATGTGGATAGGTGGATAGGTGGATAGGTGGATAGTGACTGAGGTCGTAGAAGTGCAACATCATTCATATGATGCTGATGATGCCAGACAGTTGCATAAAAACTGCACGGACTAATCAACTGTGTGAAAAAATTTACAAAAAAACACAACAACAACAACAAAATGAGAAAAAAGGAATAGCTAACATATAGGAAAAATTGTCAGTTTTTGTCCATCATATATCGAAAGTCATTTAAGTTTAGAAATAGTGTGAAAACTGAACGAAATGAAACAGGCAAAATGCTATAGAAATTTTTTTCTTCTTTTCTCTTTATATGAGATAACTTTCATCATTTGTGTAATGGCTACTATTCAATAGTCCGCTTTTGTAAATAACAAAAAAAAAGAGAAAGAGAGAGAGAGAGAGGGAGAGAGAGAAAACGAGTGAGAAGAGAAACTAGAAATTAAGAGAGCTTTAGAGAAAAACTAGGAAATTACTGTTGGAGACCTTTATATGCAGGAAATATTCCCATGATTCTAGATTTAATTTCCTTTTTGTCAAAAGAAGGAAAATAAAAGGCTTTGTAAAGTTTATAAAAGGCTTAAGGATAAAGAGAATTACCATAGGATATAGTTCCAGCATCTTTTTCTGAACTATTTCTATGGCATATTCTTATTTAAGTTATTTTAGTATAAAAAGTTTATGCAAAAATCATTTAATTTAACAAATGACACAAAATAAAATAAAATACATTAATATTTAATAGAAGTTTCCAAAGGTTTTTAAACATTATTTTGGATTTATAAAAGTCCTATTTAAAATAGAAAATCTTTTTGCATTTACTATTGTATTATATTAATTTTAGATAGTTTATTGGTATTAGTATAAAAACAAATTGTTTATTTTATATCTTTTTCATTTACAATAAAATTTTATATATATTTAAGATTTAAAATTGAATAGTAATGTTTGCAAAATTATTGTTAAATTGTATACAAGTAATTTTGAAATCTAACAGACATACATATATATAAATATATATACATATATACATATGTTTAGGTGCGTCACTCTTTTAACAATGGTTTATTGTACAAAACAAAAAACATAAAAACAAAAAAAAAAACAAGAAGAAGAAGCCTTTGCTTTGTTTCATTTAGCTAGCTGCTACACTTGCTGGACTAACATTTGCTTGACTTTCGTCTTCTTTTGTGTCATCATCAGTGCGATGACGGTGATGTTGTGGCACGCACACAAGGTGCACCAATTCAGCTGCACATCATCATCCTCCTCATCATCATGACAATGATGATAATGATGATTAAAGATGATAATGTGGTTGTTTTGTTCGCATGCTGTTGGCGCATGGCCGACTGTCAAAGTCGATTTGTCTTGGCTGTCACAGCAATAGCAGCCGTTGGGGCCTGATAAGCTCTCTCTGCGTAGCCTTTGACAGTGGACCCAAAGTAGTGGTAAAAAAAAAAAAGGGGACGGTATGTGACTGAGACAGCGACTGAGAGACGGGTTAGACAGAGAAAGAAAGAGAGAGAGAGAGAGAAGTCACAGCCAGTTTTCATTTCAAAAATTGTGCTTACATTTCAAGTGAACCACAATAAAGGCCTATATATATATGTATGTATACATATATATATATATATATATACATACATATGCTGCAATGTTTTGTATGACCAAGAAACGCACAGAATAAAACCGTTACCAAAAGTTGTATAATAATAAATATTATACTTTCGTTTACAAATCTTAAATTCTTTTTTGATAATTAAATAAATTATATAGAATATATAGAAAAGTTACGGGTTTTTTTTTTAACATAGAAAACTGATTTTCAGAATAACGATCTTACATATCTGTACCAATTCCATTGTTCCCATATGATCTATTTGTTTGATTGTAAAATGTAACAACAATGGAATCTATGAAACATTCTTATATAATTCCAAGGATCCTTTTATGAAACGTTAGTGACTTCTAACTATTTTTTCTTATTTAAATTAATCACTTAGGGATATTTTTTTAACTTAGTGGAAATTTATTTTAATAAAGTTTCTATTTTACAAGCTATCAAAATTGAAGTTAAAAAAGTCTTAAATTCTTAGTTATTTACTAAGTTATTTACAAGGATATACAAGCTTGTCCTCTTAAGTAGTTTAATCCTTTAGAATATTTCTGATTGAATTACCAGTTAGAAGAAGACATTTACATATAAACAGCAAAAAACGCTGTTTAAAACATTTGTAAACCTTTTCCTTAATACTTAAAATATTATTTTTATCTATTTGAAACAAAGGTTTTTAAAATAACATTAAGCTGCAAAAGTTAAAGTACTCAAAAATTCCCCCTTTATTTTCCTGCAAATGATATCATGCGACTCATGCCAAGATCATCTTTACATTCCGCCATAAAAGAAAAAAAAATAAACAAAAATTAAGCAGATGCAAAGAAAAAAAAATAAAAGAATTCACAAAAATGCAGGGAGAAATAAAAACGCGACAAGTGCGCGAAAGTCCCAAAAAAAAAAAAATTTATATATATGTATATATAAAAAGAAGAAACCGAACGTTAAAAGAAATAACACAACTGGACGCATGTCCTTTGTCCCTTTTTTTTTTCGGTTTGTATGATGGGCGATAACGGCAACGTCGCGCCGGCTGCTGCTGCTGCTGCTGTTCACTGTCATCGTCATCGTCATCGTGTTGTCGGGGCTAATAAACTCCCGGGAAGAACACTTTTGGCCGGAAGTGCGTGTGTGCTGCCACTGCACAACAACAAATAAAATGTCCAAAAAAAAAAAAAAACACACTAAAAATGCAAGCCCAAAAAAACGAAAAAAATACAAAAAAGCTTCTTCCCTTGCGTCATGATGATGATGATGACGATGATGGGCACGACGTCCCGGTTCGAGTGGTAACACACACACACACACACACAGACACTCACACGCGTTCCACTTCACAACGCACCACATAACCCGACAAAGGGAAGGACACACACACACATACACAGATAAACCAGGATGCAACTGCAGTCAACCCCAAAATAATAAAAACAAAACTTGCCAAAAAGCAAAAGACGAAGAAAAAAAAAATTGCCAAAAATTACCGAAAAATACATGCGATACACTGTGATGCGATATAGCAAAACAACACAAACAAATAAAAAAGGAAATTTATATGCATACATGCATGTGCATGCATGCATACACACACACACACACATATATATATATATATATATATATATACAAATATATATATATACGAAATCGTCTCGTTTAGTAGGGGTTTCTGTCTTCGTCCTGTTCCTGTTCGTACAGCCCTTTCTGCTTGCCTCACTTCATCTCTCTGACCCTGTCTCTTTCTCTCTCTCTCTCTTTCTCATACTGTTGAAATGTGTTACAAAACAGAGGCCCTTCCATGAGACAGGCGATAAGATAAAAGGGTTGTCGTTGCGGTACGACAAAGTTAGTGAAGATTGGTGATCGGTTTTGGTATATGTCATTTAGGTCAACAACAAACTACTTTTAACCACATATATGACACATGTACATACACATATATAGTAGATGAATCCCGTTAGAGTCATTTGAACTTCACATAGTGCGACACTACCCTCGTCGCACTAAGTAAAAGTGACGTACCGGCGATTCGCAAGCAGGCAAATGACATTTTGCTAGTTCAAGTCCATGGAACGATCTTCTGTTCCAATTTCAATAGTTTCACTTTTGGTAATTGCTTTTTGGAAATTTTAATCAACTTCACATAGAGAGGCTAGTGTCGAACTGAGTCAAAGTGACGCACCAGCGTTCAACTTGCTCCTGTTCTAATTTTAATTCGTAAATTTTAAAATCTTTTAATTATTCAATAATGAGATCAATAAATTTAAATATTAATTTAAATATCTTTTAATTAATTGAGAGCACGAGATCTTTAAATATATTAATTAAATTTTTTAAATCTAAAAACTTTACGATTTGTGAAGGCAAAATGAACGCCTGTTACAGATTTACTGTTATATATATATGTATATTGTATATTGATTTTGTGTGCTTCTGATGCAACAAATTTAATATTTTTTTTTTCTTATATTTTCTTATATATTGAATTTTAGCTCCACCCCCTCTACTCTCATTTTCTCTACAAATTGCAGAGCCTGGCTTTAAAATAAAAGTAAAACGGTTGAGAATTTTAGAGACAAGTCAAGGGTTCGACTTTGGGATACCCTCTATAGATTATTATATTAAAACAAACATTTGTAATTAACTCTTTTTTTGGAAGAATCCTTTTTTTATAGTAATACTTTTAAATCAATGTTGATCTATAAATAAATTATGTCTACATAATATATATACCCATTTTAACTAGAAATACAGGGTATAATAAATGAAAAATTCTATTTGAATGAGGGTAAAGTTACGTTGACTCTACTTCGTTTCGCCAGCTCCTCCAACTCCATCTACTCCTTTTGATGCACCTCCTCCACCTCTTTCGTCACTCCTTGTCCTCGTATTTTTTGCAATGCGCTAATGCAAATATAACCCTGGGGCATTGGCAAAAGCTTATTGCCAAAAAAAAAACAACCCAAAAAAAAAAAAAAAGGAAAATTAAAATACTGAATAAGAAGTGTAGGATGAAGTAGTAAAAAAAGGGCGACGAATTATATTGCATAAAATAAAACGAAGATGCCGCCGCCGCCGTCGACAACGACGAAAAAGTGCAGAAAGCAAAAGCAGCAAAGGAAAAAAAAGAATGAAAAACGAAACAAAACAAATAACCCAAAAAAAATAAAAAAAAATAAAGTGAAAAGAAAAAAAAATAAATAAAAACAAAGAAAGAGGACTAAAATACAACACCGATGAGTGGCTTTAAAATTTGAAGCGGGAGCACACATTTCAACCCACCACCACCACCACCACCACACGAAAACCACCAGGCAGCTGTACGAAGGAAGAAGGCAACAGAAAGCCATAGGAAAAGCACCAAATGAAGGAGAAGGAGGAGCAAATAGAATGTGGTTGATGATGATGATGATGCCATTCAATGGGAGAGTTTATTGCAATTGCCACAAATTTTTTCGCATTCATTTTGACCAAACAAATTTTTATATGCTGCATTTTAGTGGCAACTGTTAGTTGACACATGTAGTTCCCCCCCCCCCCAAAAGAGTATTACGAAAGTGAAGGTATGCTAAGTAAAAAATAAATCGAATCATCATCTTCAAACGCACCATTGGTTTCACTTTTGACATTTTCAAAGCCGATTACTACGTTAAGTGTTTATTTTTAGTTTGTTCAGTTAAAGCTACCATTATAGAGAGCTCTCTTTTTTTTTAACCGGACATTTCCAAATATTTTTATACCAAAATGCAAGTTCCTTGTTACCATTTACTTTTTAATGAAACAAATAGAAAGTATTTTTATGATAAAGGACAAAATTTTTACCACGGTATCAAATCAACGTTACTGCAATAATGAAATCTTTGTCCAGTGGTTTTTTATTTCGTTCCAATTTTTCCTATGTATTCTAATTTTTATGAAAAATGCAATTCATGCGTTTTTCCACCCACACACACACACAGTTACACACACAGTCTCATTCGTGGACCGGTTATTGCAATTTTTGTTGGTATATTTATTTTTATTTTTGTTTTAGGTTGGAAGGTTATATAGAAGTTTAACGTTTTTATGGAGATATATTTTTTTTTATTCTGTTTTTGTCTATTTTGCTATAAAAAAGTAAAATTGAAAACAAAGTGAAAACCAGTTTTATATTCTAAATAAATATTCCATATTCAAACAATATCGTGACTATGGTTGTGAATTCAATGTAATTAAATACTGTTTCAAAAAGATGACTCAAAAATCTATGTGGAAATCAATTTAATTAACAATATAAAAGAAAAAAGATTTTGCTTCTCTTTGAACAAGAAATCGATTATATGTATTGTATATTAAATATATTTCTCGATCTTTATGCAATTTAATTGAATATATGTATGTAGGTTTGGGAAAAGGATGTGTTCTTCTATACTGAAAAAATGTCAAACATTTTAAAGCAAAAAATTTTTAAATATTTTTTTTATATTGTCTAGAAATTTTCATCTGAGTTTATGTCATTTTATTTGAAGTTGTGCTGCTGTTTTTGAGGTTATGTTACGATTTTTGAGGTTATGTGACCATATTTGAGGTTATGTAAAGCTTCGTAGAAGTGTATTATTGATTTTAATTATATCATTACACCATCTAAGTTTTTGTTTTAGGAATAAGAAATGCAAAAAGTCCTTAAATATTTTGATTAAATTAAAGAAAAGATAAATACATAATTAATTTTTGAAGGGACGTGCACTTGCTGTCGGGAAACTGTACCAACTTTTAAATGCATAAATCCAATTCGTTGATCTGGCATCTCTCTCAGCCGCAGCTTGTTTGCCATTTCATTATTTGTAAAAATTGTTGCCTCAATTTTTAAACAGTAGAATCCATTTAACTTTCAATTAACAATTAAAATTTAGTGTTATATAAGGAATTATTATTATATATTTTTTTTGTGGTAACTTTGTGTCTCGTCTTCCAATTGCATTAGCCCATCCATTCGTTGCCAATTGCACCCTTCAGTTGCAACTTCTTATTATTCTGTAGTCTGTCTGTGCGTGCTTACAGTCATATATAGTTGCTATATATATATATATATATACATATGTATATATATAGTGTAATATGTAGCCACAGTTATGTGTAATATCAGTATGTATGTGTGTGCATAATTATGTACGTATGTATGTCTGATTGTCTGACTGATGTTGATATTATTTCATATTTTTGTAAATACATTTTGGCCCTTTTGCTTCTTGGTACTTGACCAAACAGATGGAATCCATTTTATGAATACTCGCTTTCTTGGCTTTATGCAGTTTCTTATTTTTTTCTTTTTTGTGTGTATGTGTGTGTGTGTGTGTGTGTGTGTGTTTTTATATTTTTGGTTATTGTCGTTGCTGCCACCGCGTTGCATTTGCTGCTCAACCCTTGAGAGACATTTGGTTATATTATGGGACTCTAAGTAACAGCAACAAAAACAACAACACCAGCAAACATACAACCCAAAAATGATACAACAACAAAAGAATAAGAAGGATGAGAGAGAGAGAGAGAAAGAGAGAGAAAGATAGATAGAGCGAAAGAGATAGGTAAACCCAAACCCAAAGTATATAAAAGCCAACGAGCCATGGGTCTGGGTCTGGTCTGACTCTGGAGTTTTCCCCCTTTCAATTTTGTTGCAATTTATACACCTGACCCTGTCGCCATCGTTGCCGCCTGCCTCCTTGCCACTTGCCGCTTGCCACTACCACCGGGTAACAGCAACAGCAACAGCAACAGCACCACACCACTGGCCACCACCATCACCACCACCAGTGCCATCAATGCCGCTTGCCGCTTGCCGCTGTTTGTTTTCGTTGATTATCTTTGGCGTATTTAGAGCGTAAAGCGTAGTCAGACAAAAAACACAATTTGCGCTGCAAAATGATAATGATGAGAGAACGCAAGACGCAAGGACCCAGACTAGACTAAATGGCAGTAGTCAATGTATAGAGTAGAGGGTATGGGATAAAGGGGCACTTATTGCATACAGACACACACACACAGACAGACAGACAGACAAAGAGACAGACATACTTACAAAGGGGACAGGAGAAATGTTGCACGGAATTCAAAGTGAAAACCAATTTTTAATTTGACCAAAAGAAACTGACAAACAAAATTTTTTGTAATATAATGAACAATTTTCTACTATATATACATATATATCATCCTCTAATGCTTTCCCTCTTTTTCACTCTACTGCCATCTCTTTTATATTTTAATAACATTGAGCCCTTCATTAAGACTTTGCTCTTTTCAGTTGATTTCTTTAACGTTTTCACTTTTGCAAAATGAAAACCTTTTAGCAATTATTTCAATTAAAAAAACTAAAAAAAAATATTAGACTACTTCAAGCAGACGACTACAAGAATTAGTTAATTAACAAAGAATACGCTGCCAAAATATATTAAAATAATTTACATTTATTTTAATTTAATAAGCTTTTAATCAACAATTTTAACTAGACTAACTCGAGTAGTGTCCTTTGTTTTTTGTACTAAGAAAGAAGTAATATTTTATTTATATTATGTTGGAATGTTCTTGTTTTTCTTTTGCTTATTAAACATTTGTTTTCTCTCAAATTGTTCAAATTAACGTTATATAAAAGAAAACTTTTGGAATGCCTTTTCTGTTAAATAAATTTATTTTTCTTGTTTCAATTACGTTTCTTGACAAAAAGCTTTAAATAATTTTGAATTGCAACCTTTGATTAAAATTTAAAAAAATTAAACATTTTTTTTCTTTCTAAAAAACCAATAAAATTATAAGAATTTTAAATTTAATTTTAATTATAAAAAAAAACTAAAATCAAAATATAAAATGTATAAATAAACATCATTAAAAATATTAATTTGGCTATAAAATTTGTTAGATTTGATCAAATTTTGAATGTATAATATAATGTTTAAGTTTTTGGTTTATATTTTAAACTCTAAAATTTAAAAATATAAATTTATTATAATATTTTGTTATAATTTAAAAAAAAAAAATAATTTATGGCATTTCTTTATGCAGTTTGACCAATTTTCAGTCCTACCCCAAAAAAAAAAAAAAAAAAGGATAAACAAAAACCACACACACAGGAACACACACACACACACGAAGCAGCTGCAAAGCCTTCAAAGTGCGAAAAAAGGGCAGCCAAAAAAAGAAAAAAAAAAAGTGAATGAATGAATGAATGAGGAGATGAAAGAGCACCTTGATGCTGTGTTCCTGTTCCTGTTGCTGATGATGATGAAATCTGAAACTGGGCCCCCCCGAACAGCAGCAACATCATAACGAAACGGAGATACAAAAAGCTCACGAAGAGGCAACATGCTCCTCTATCTTTCATCCGCAATCGTCTATATAAACCAAATCTCACATAAGTCTGTCTGTCTCTCTGTCTGTCTGTCTGTCTTTTTGATTGTGGGGAAGGCGCATTGCGGTAGCATTGATTTAATCATCATCAATTATATGCAGCAGCGAGTTAATATAATAAAAGTGACTGCAACACGGCTCCGACTTGACTTGACTCAACTTGTATCGACTGAAGACTTAAGACTCTTGGTTGTTGTTGTTGTTGTTACTGTTGTTGTTGTTGTCTTGTCTCCTCCTCTGCTGGTGGCTTTGGTGGCTGCTGGTTGCCGGTCTGCCAACTGGCCAGCCGGCTAGCCTTCCTTACTTATGGCTCTCTTCTCTTCTCTTCACCCTTCTCTCTCTTCTCTTTTCTGTCCTATCGTCTCACCCGTTTTGCCGCTTAAATGCAATTAACATAATGACAAGCAACACTTGTGCGCATGTGCGCATTTCACTTTACCTCCACTCTCGTTGGGCCGATGTTGTCAATAGTGTGCAGCAGATAATTATATCATAATTGATCTCTTACTCTAAACCCCCCCCTCTCCACTCCTCTCTCTCACTCTTTCTCACTGTCTCATTCATGTTTCCCAACTCTTAATGCATGTGGCCGGAATACGAGTATTAATAAAAAGAAATGAGCTAAATGAACTTGACACTTTGCCAACTTTATAACGCATTCCATTTGCGTTTAAAAAAAAAATATATATATATATATATACATACATATATATATTCGATTTTGAAATGTTTATGTAACATTGGAATTGCAAAAATCTTATATCCTAAGATAAAAAGGTATTTCAAAAGTTTTTATCTGTAAAACTAAATTAATTAATCAAGCAATATTTAATCCAAATTTAAGTAAACTATTTTCATAATTTCGAGTAAAATTTTAATACAAATTAATAATTTGTAATTTCTTTTTATATTTTATTACATTATTTATATTGTATTATAGTATTTTTAATCGCCCTTTTATTCTAGTATTAATACACCACATTTCTCCTTTAAAAAATCTAACTAGAATCTTAAGCCATATATTATATATATATTAAGCCATATTTCTTTCAAAAATTTTTATAATCTATGCCAAAATATATAGTTCTTGTAATCTATAAAAAAAATGTGCATTATTCTTTTTTTGCCATTTTTTTTATATCGAAACTAAGGCCAAAACGTTTTGATAATAATTTTTTAGAATAGCTTTCGGATTCGGCAGCAATTTCTTCATTTAACAAGTCTCTTATAACTTATCGATTATCTATCCATAATTCACAACGATTTCTATTGGTTTTAATACCGCTATTTTCTGCAATAAAATCACCAAAAACCTTTTCAATCAATCTATCAATATAATGTAACGATTTGCTCATGTTATAGAATGTTTTTTGTAATCAAATGCCTAAAAGTTTTTCAATTTAAATTTCTACTTAGTCGATTGATATGGCTATCGATAGTTTTTTTTTTTTTTAACTATTTCAAAGTTCTCAAAAATTGGGAATTCAAATTATTTTCATGGAAGATTATAAAAGAGATTACAAATATAAAAATGAGAGAAGCGACTTTTGTTAATTAATAATTCATTAACTAATTTGGTTGATCCCCAAATAAATATTAACATACAACTAACCCTACTTCCCCCACCTCCCCCCCACATAGTGCTATACCTCAAAAATGTGCTATACATTTTATGTAAATGAAAAAACTGTACCGCATTCGCAATATACTAGACAGAGAGCGATAAGAGGGGTAAGGGAATGAAAAAGTTAACAGAAAATAAAAAGGAAGAAAAGAAATTACAAAACAAAACCGTGAACAAATTCAAATAAAATGTTTGCCAAAAAATAGGCAACGCTGTAAGCGGCAATGGGAGTCCAAATGGTCCGACGGTCCCACGGTCCGTCGGTCCGGCAAATCCAACAACAAAAGCTTCACAAAACGCCAACATAGAAGAAAATTATATAGGAAAAAAATGCCAACGAAATATATATACATATATAAATGTATATGTGTGCGTGTATACAAGAAATGCATGAAAAAAAAAATTATACACATCTTGTTTTTAAACCCCATTTCTATATACATATGTATATAAATATATATGTATGTATGTATGTATATAAATACATGTACATACAAATCTATTTCTTTCTTTCTTTTTTTTTTTGCTGGTCCTTGCATACAAATAAAAAAAAAACAGAAATGCCAAAGTCCAGAAAGCGGAAGGAGCGTAAAGGTGGAAGGATTGCGAGTAAAAGTAGACCCATCACCATTACCCCTTCAAATCCCCGCTCCTTTCGTTCACTTGCAACACATTTGACAGCGTCGTTGGCAGCGCAGCGTCTGATTAATTGAAGTGCGAGTTTATTTTTTTTTCTGCCCCAAAATGTGAAGAAAAGAAACAAATGGAATAAACGAAATAAGAAACCAAAAATTAACGAAAATGAACTGAGAGCTAACAGTGAGCCTAAAAGCTCGATGAATTAATTAAAAAATTTAATAATTCTATTTTAATTGAGTATTGAATTTTTGTTATTTTTATGTAAAAACAATTCTTATAATATTATTATTATTATTTGAAGGGAAGAAGTTTAACAAAATCAAATTTTTAAGCTACTATTTAATAATATTTATTACTAAATATATAGTCTTTAGTTATTGTTTTTAATGCTAAATCAGTTTCAGGAAAATGCTTAGAAAACTGAGAAATTTTGGGCTTACTTTTCAATAAAAATGAAATATTTTAGTACTACATTTTATCACTCCAAAATTAATGTATATGGCATCTATATGCAGTTGAACTTCCCTATAATAAATTCGCTTTTATAGAAAATTTATTTTATAAAAACTATGATATATATATAATGGAAATAGAATGATCTAACTGTATCTTTATAATTAATTCTTTATACGAAAAACTTTAATATTAAGAAATTTATTATATAACGATATGTATATCCAAATTCTTGTTTATATTTAAAAGATTTTTAAATAAATGTTTTAAACATTAATAAACCTTCAAAAATAATCAAAAGAAAATATATTGTTTAACTAAAAGGCTTGCAAAAAGTGCAAGTTTTTGATTTACTAGAAAGATATATACGATATTAAACGGATCAATGGATTATACCATTTTCTATATTATTATTATATTATTTTTCTCACAAGTTTTAGCGAATTCTAATTTGTTTTTTTTTTTTTTTGTTTTTTGCGTTCTGTTGCCCCAAAAACAAAACAGCAAAGAAAAAACAACAAAACACATTAGAAAGAAAACAAACCAAAACGCCGCCAAATTACATTGCCCACTAGCCCTTCCCGTAGTGTCGCCAGCTTTCTGCCAGTGTGTGTGTGTGTGTGTGTGTGTGTGCCGTCTCTTCACGTCATTTGCCGACTCACCTTCCTCCGGCATTTGCTTTCTGTCTTGTTGTTTTTACTTTCGCCTCAATGTTACTCTCACACTCTATCTCTCTCTCTCTCTCTCTCTAGCTTACTCTTGGTCTCTGTGTGTGTGTGTGTGTGTGTCCTGTTGAAGTCCTGCTGAATCGTTGAACGAGCGACGGGTTTTTTTCCCTTGCACTTATTTTGTCAAATGCAAATATAGACGTTTTTATATATATGTATGTGTGTGTGTGTGTGTGTGTGTGTTGTACACACACAGACATAGGTATATATATATATATATATATATATATATTTATATATATTTATTTACATATTCTATTTATGTATGTACGTATGTATATTCTAGCCAGACAGAAACCTTCGCCTCTTCTCCTCTACTCCTTTTCTCACTGTCTCTTTCCCTCCCTCTCTCTCTCTCTCTCTCTCTCTCTCTCTCGTTGCCACTGCCTCTGGTCTATTGCTGTTTCTGTCTTTGCACCGATGTCTGCCTGCCACGATGTTGGCAAATCTAAAAATTGTTTAATTTGCTGCAGTTTTTTGAGCTCTCACAATAAATGCCAAATTGGGGATTGAGTCCCCGTTGCAGACCCGGCGAATGCGTAATATTTTGCATAGAGATTCACCAGGATGCGTTTTATTTCCTTTTCATTTGTTTTCTTCTTTATTTTGTTTTTGGCCACTCGTCTGCGATTATATTGATTTGTCTGGTTGAATTTAAGTAAGATCCAAAATAGAAGAAAGAAAAGAAGAACGAAGAAAAAGATTCATGCGGAAAGTACAACCGATTTTGTGATTTTTATATTACCAAATCATTAATTAATTACAATAATCTATTAAAAAATTTATTTCAAAATTTTTAAATTTAAATAGTATCCATGGCAACTAATTTTTTTCCTACACCAATCAATTTAATTTTATGCTCTGTTAAATTGTCGCAAATCCAAAAAGTTTGTGAAACTTTAAAAAAACGTTCTCTGCAATTTAACAACACTGGAAAACCAGCATATTCCACATTTATGATAAAGTTTCTAAGTTTCTTAAAAAAAGTCTTCTCTAAGGTTTTCAATACTTTAAAATCAATTTCAGTCTTACTTTTCTATATAAAACTTTAAAGTTTTTTGTCTTTTGACAAAAGTTACCGCAAATCAAAAAAAAAATTCTTTATTTTCCATAACTGTTGATCAACACTGGTTTGTCCAATATGATGAATATTGTTTTTCTAATAATATATGTATACATTAAACATATTTTTATTTAATTTCCCCAATTTTCGTTCTTAACTTGGCACAAATTTTCTTTTCCGTTTCATTTTTCTAAAATAAATGACAAAAAATATATTTTTTATGTAAAACAAAAAAAGAAAAATAATAATAATAACCGGATGTGCAGCGTAAAAAAAAAAACAAAAATTTGCTGAATTGTTATCAATAATGTAAGTCAAAAAAAAAAGGAAACAGAAGGGAAAGCGAAAGAGAAGAAAAAAAACTGCAAATTGACAAAAATCAATTTGAAATAAATAAAGCTCCAGAATCAACAAAAAAAAATAAAAAAAAAATAAAAATACAGAAATCATTGCTCATAGGAAGTCGTTTTCAAATGGAAACTCACTTCCGGCGCCATAAAAGTGGCGCCTAATCAAAAAAAAATAAAAAAAAACGTAACAAATTTTCTGTTGTCCTTAGCATTTTCCTTCCCTCTCTCACTCTTTTCTTTTCTTTTCTTTTCTTTAGAGTTGCTTCTTTCGTTTATAGTTTTCTTTATTTTTTTTATGCTTAGAGGCATTTCCTCGTATCTTTCAAGTTTCTTCTTTTTTTCTTTATCATTATGAATATTTACAAGTTAACCACCCACCGACAAACCAACCACCCACTGATGAGTGGGTGAGTTAGTTGCGGCAGCAGCCACCAGCGGGTGGCAAGCCAAGACAGCGGCGCAGACGCAACAATGTTCCAAAAGAAATAAAAAAAATTGAGAAAAAAAAAAGAAATAATAATGCAGAAATTCATTACAATTCACGTAATTGCGTTGCAAGTTGCCAACTAATGAGCGACTGCAATTGCAACTGCAACGGCCTGGTACAGTTCGCAAATGGCAGGCAGCAGGAGAGCTTTTCCTTTTCTTTTTAGATATTTCACAAAGAAAGAGATGGAGAGAGGGAGAGGGAGTGAAAAATAAATAAAAACAGAAAATTATTAACCCATTATGCTGCTGTGTTGTGTTGATTGTTATTAGTTGATGTGGTGCTAGCTGCTTGGTGTTCAACTGTCCAGTGAAAACGAGGGGGAGGAGGGGGCGAACAGAGAGGCAGAGAGAGAGAAAGGTGCTGTGGTAGATCATTACAAAATTTTACGACTAAACATGGATTTTTTTTCTCTTTCTTTTTGTCTTCTCTATTCTTGCCACTCGAAGAACTCCAATTCAAAAACGCAACGGAAGTCCCACCATGTCTTTATGACTCCAAGGAAGGAATTCCGATCACAGTGATCCGAATAGGAACGCTGTTTCTATCCATAAAACTAACGATATATAACGGTAGCTATACATATATACATGCGATCCAATGTGATCTATTCATTACTATAAAAAAAAAAAAAACTAGTCCTATTTAACTGCCGATTTATGCAAAATACATACAAATTTCAATATAACAAAGGATTAATTTAATTATAATTTAATTTAATATCTTTAATGTTATTAAATTAAAAAAATGTATTCAGATTTTGTTCATGATATTTTAAAATTTCATGATTTTTATTATAACTTTAAAGATTTCGATCTTTGTAAATCAAATATCAATAATAATGTTAAAATTATATTTTTTAATTAAATATTTATTTAACTCTTTCAAACTTTTGGTAATGGTTTTGAAAAACGCTAATTTCTTTAGAAACCGATTAAATATAGTCGCATTTTTTTGTTTTGTTTTTTAATCATTTTGAGCTGGATACAAATTAACTAATCTCTCGCCTGGTACAAGACAATGGACAATGGGCAATTGAAAAATAAATCTAAATAAATTACTCATAATTTAAAGAATCGATTTCTAAATTCAAAATTATTCGACATTTTTGAATTTCAACAAAGAGATCTTAATTTCTAGAAAGGATATATAAATGCAAAGTTCTAAAATATTAAAAATCTGTTTCGATCAAGGGAAACTAGTTTTTTGATTTGTGTAAAGTTTTTTCTATTTGAAATACTTTCAAATCGTTTCACTAAAAAAATCGTTAAATTCAAACTAATGTAATTAAAAAAGAAAAACAAATTGTTTTTCGAACTTCGTATATAATGAGATAAACTCTTTAGAAATAAGTTTAATTTTCATTACTTGATTTTAAAGGTTTTTTTATTTGATAGAATTGAAAAGAAGCTGCAACTAAAATCTATTTGTTAAGTTTTTGAAGAACTTTTTAAAAAAAATGTTATTGTAATTAAAATAGGTCCAATTAAATACTTTGCGAATCACAATTTATTAAAATTATGAGAAATTAACATTGGCAAAAAAGAAAGTTTAATATTAATATTATTTATATTAATAATATATAAAGTAATAATTTTTGAAAACATTTACTCTATAGGAAAAATTATCAAAGTTTTGTTTTTTTTTTACAGAAAAGATTTGGAAATAAATTAATAATTTATTTCTTTAAATATTAATAGAAATTGGACTTTTTAATTCTAAGACCGATTGTCACATAGAATATATATATGAGAATAGAGTTTATTTAGACAAAGTCTATATATTGTATATAGGTATATCAAAATTATACAATATCTATATTCCATATATATATATCCATACTATATATTATTTGTATTTTATATATACTATATTTAACTCAATTGATTAGGAATTGTCTATCTAAAACTTCAGTTTAGGTGACAAATATATTTTTTATTATCAAATTTTACCAAATTAAATACATTATCTATATGTCGATTTCACCTACATAATATATTGCATTATCTTTTTTATAAAAGAACCAATCTTTATTATATAATTCTATCGATGTATATAGAATAAATTTTCATTTAAAATAAATATAATGAAAATGTTTCTAAATTTATTTTCATTTTCCGACTCATATTTGCATTTTGATTCATAGTTTTCTTTATTTTGTGTGGCAAAAGCAAAGTTTTTTTTTTTTGGAAATTTGAATTTAAATTCGAAATTAATTTTATTTTATTTTTGTATTTTTTGTTCACACTCACCATAAACGCCAAACACCGCAGTTTAAGCCGTTGTTGTTCGTGTTGTTGTCGCAGTTGTTGTTGCGAATGTTTGTCTTTGTTGTTATTATTTTGGTTGCACTTTTTTATATTTTTCTTTTTGGTTTTTTTTCTTTTTTGCAAATTTGTTTTTACGATTCTTCCAAAAAACAAAAAAAAAAACAAACAAACAAACAAGCAAGCTAAATTTTCGAAATGATTTTCGTATCCAAACACAACTCTTTATCAAATTTCTTTTTCTTTCTCTCTTTTTCTTTTTTTTGTATTATTTTTGTTATTGAATTATTTGTTTAAATCATTTGGGAGCTTGGGTGTTGCCGGGGCGGGGGGGGTGGCGGAATGCGGCGGCTATTGGACGGGGGAAGAGGGGAGAGAATTGTGAAACAACAAACAAAAAAAAATTAAATTTTTTTATGAATTGTTTTTATTGTTGTTGTTGCTGTCGTTGTTGTTGTTGTTGTTGTTCACACACACACACACTTGTCGATGAATGGAGCAGCTTTGGTTGTTGTTGTTGTTGTATTTGCAGTTGTTGTATTTGTTGTGTTTGTTGCAGTTGCAGTTGTTGTTGCTGTTGGAGTTGTTGTAGTTGTTGCAGTTGCAGGTGTTGTTGTTGTTGCATGGTTAATTTTCAATTAAATTTAATTAATACAATTTCCTTTTCTTTTCTTTTTTTTATTTATTATTTTATATACATATATGTAGAAAAATTTTGTTTTCTTAGAAATTTATTCATAGCTTGTACATTTTGTTATATGTTTGTTTTTGCATTGTTTTTGTTTTGTGTGTGTGTTCCTTTTTGTTGTTGTATTATAATATTTTTAATTTTTTTTTTTTTTTGTTTAATTTGTGTATGCCTGCAAAGAGGTGAAAAAATTGCTATAAATATTTGTACACTATGAGACCAACAAAAAAAAAAAAAAAACTATTGGAAAAACAAATTGCAGAATAAAAAAAAAACAAAAAAAAAAATTGAATTAAAATGGAATAGAAATAGAATAGAAGGAATAAGAAATCACAAGAAATTCTTCAGCCACTCACGAAACACGAAAAGTGAGCTACTAAAAAAAACACAAAGGACGCGCGCGCAACAACAGGAGCAAAAACCGTGATCAAAAACGAAGTTTCATTTAATTTTGATTTGCAAACTCAATTTAGATATATATATATATATAATACATATAAATATATATATGTATGTATATATTTTGTATACATATGTATATATACAATAAAGTTTAGTTAAACAACGAAATTGTTGCTGGTGTTGCTATTGCTGTTGTTTGTTTGAGGTTTTGCCGTTTGTTGCGCCGCGCTGCAAGTACGAACGTATGAAAGTATCTGCAAGAACTGCAATCGCATCGCGTGTGAAATCTCTGCGAAAGTCCAAAGCCAAAAAGAACGTGCAAAACACAACACACACACGGAGACACACACACACACACAGACAGCAACAGCAGCAGCAGCAGCAGCGGCAGCAAAATTATAGAAAACCGAAGGCAGGCACAGCAGCAGCAGCAGCGGTAGCAGCAGAAGCAGAAGCAGCGACAACTGCTGCGCTTCGGTTTGGTCGGCTTGCCATGCAAGCTTTGCGTGCGCTCGTCTTTATATCTTTGTATATGTTTGTGTGTGTATGTGTGTGTTTGTGTGGGTGCATATGTGGGTGTATTGGTGCTAAGAGCGCGACACGCGCTTCAAACAGAGAGCGAAACGCAGCAACAAAAGCAGTCGCAGCAAAATGCACCTCTTTACCCTCACATACACTAACTCTCTTTACTCTCTCTAGTTAGCTCTCTCTCTCTCTCTCTGTCTTCTACTCCATGTGTATTTCTCTCTTTAACTCATATTACCTTTGCACTCAATGTAATTGAGCCTGAGCACAAAATATCAGCTGCAGCAAACTCAACATATGTACATACATACATAGACCTACCTCTCAATGAGGCGTATGCGTAATATATTCTATCAGTTCATACATACAGACACACACACACACACACACACACACACACACATACATATATACAAATGCAACATCCTCTAATGGGGGCCCAGCAATATGTTTGTTATAGAAAACTTTTACTACAAATTGCCCAGGATAATCCTTTTGACTTGAAACTTTGCAAACTGATAAACTTCTGAGACGGCATCCAAAAACAAAACAAACATAAAAAAAAATATATATTTACATATATAAAAAAAAGAAAAACAAAAACAGTTCAGTTACATATAATACCGGTTCAAATAATATAAATATATTTAAAAAATATTCTTTTCATAATTAAAACCAATAAGAAAATAATTAAAAAACAAAAAAAAAACATTTTACTCGCAAATTTTAGCAAAGTGAAAAATAAAAAACAAAGTTCCAGTTTCAGTTAAAATTTTAATTTTTTAATTTTCGATATTTTCAATTTTTGTGCTAAGTACAAGATCGGCTAACTGATTGATTTCTATATAGTAAAACTCAAATATCAAATAGAAAAATTTATCAAATTTGTCACTTTCATTTATGTTTACAATTTTAGACAATTTTTAAATTAATTTTTAGTGTTGAAATTTTCTTTAAATTAAATGAAATTAGATTCTATGAAATTTCTTGAAATTTATAATTTGTGTTAAGTTTTAAAAAAATGTCTTTTAAGTGAATTGTAAAATTAGACAAATTTTAACATTAATTTTTTAAGAAAATTAGTTACATTTTTTTGGTAATTCTTTTCGATTAAAGGGTTCTTTATATTAAATTACAATATTTTAATTATAATATAAAAATAAATTTAAAATAGCATAAAAGAAAGTTGAAAAATTTGGAAACAACTTTTGTTTTAGATCGGAAAAGGTTTTCCAAAGGAAGCGACTCAAGAAAATGGAAATTTCGCCTGTTGATGCAGATCAGGAATATCTCTAACAACACACACACACACTCAGTCTACACACACACACACACACACAGACAGACACAGACACATTAACAAAAGTTAAGTGTTAATAAAGATTGAAATAAAAAAAAACTTTTAATTCCAATTGATTGCTAAAAAGCCTTCTTCTTCTTCTTCTAAACATTTAGCCGGCGGCTAAACATAAAAAAAAAAAACAGTAAAAAAAAGTACAAAACACAGTTTTTTCCCTTTCTTTTTTTTCTTTTTTGTTTTTCCACTCGAATTAAATCATACCAATATATCTAAATATATATATATATGTAAATAGATATATAATATTAATTATAATATATATATACATATAATTCTTATATGCATGTATATATCGAGATATATTCACTTGATATTCACTTTAACACAATATTTTCACACAACTTTCACACTAAAACAGCAAAAAAAAATAATTTAGTATTTAAAAAAAAATATATATATATATATTTATAGATAAAAATAACCAGAAACTGACAATGAAAATATTCGAATAATTATTAAAAACTTTTGCAAAAAATTTTCCGATAATTTTTAGTATTTTTTTTTTTTCAAAAGATTTACACGACGCGTTTTTTATATTTTTTGAATTTTATTAAAGAATTTTATATGTGGTTTTTCTACTTCTACTTCTCTTTTTTTCTTTTTTTTTGTATTATTTATTTTAAAATTATTTCTTAATTTTATTTCTTGTGTTTTCGTTTTCGTTTTTATTTTTTGCGTGAATTTTATACCAAAATTGTAGGTTGTTGTCGTAGAGAATGGTTTGATTTGGTTGATGAGATTGGCTGGTTGGTTGGTTGATTGGTCGGTCGATCAGTCGAATTGTGTTGAATTGAGTGCTTGAAGTTTTGTGTAGTACAAGTATAGAGAGAAGGATGCTCTTCGTCCGCGAGCTGCGTACGTGCGCGACAACGTGCGGATCTGTTATGATTCAATACGTTTTCGATATGTTCGTTCGTTGCGCCGGACCACGCGGCGGGACAACGACAACGACAAAACACACACAACACACCGCACCGCATCGCATCGCATCGCACCGCACCGCAACAAAAAAAAAAATATATATATACATATATATAAAAACCAACAAAAAAAACAACAACAGCAACAACAAAAAAATGCAAAAAAAAAAATATATAAGCGAAACACAATAATAAGAAGAAGAAAAGGCCAGGCCAGGAATGACTAGCGACGTCAACGGCGGCAGCGCAAAAGGCTCACATACACATTACACTACACACAGAGAGACATTCACAGACACACACACATACATGCACACGCACACAGTGCAGCATCGCAGAGGCTTAGGCTGAGACAACGGCAACGACGACGACGACGACGGCGACGACGACAACTGCGATGACGATAGCGACGCGCAGTATTTTGAGTGAACTTCGGGTTAAGAGAAACGAACAAAAACGCACTTGCTGCTATTGCACACACACACACACACATATATAGAAGCAACGCCAGAACTCTATGCCGACTGCGCTCAGTTTGAATTTAGCTAAAGTTGACGTCGTCGCTGCACACTGAGGAGGGCCACCCTCACTCACCCTCACAATTCACAATCACTCATTCTCGCATATGAATAACTCACTCATTCGCATTCACTCATTTATCCAACCAATATTAATCAAGCGCCTTCGAATAAAAATAAAAAAAAAAAAAAAACAAAAATAAACCAAAAACTTGCAAAACTTTGATTTTCTAATACTAATTTTCAAATCATTAATATAATAAATAAATTTGCAACAAAATTCCTCAAATTATATTGATAAACAAGTGAAAGTTAAGGAAATATAATCCATACATACATACATACATACATATGTACATACATACATATATATATATATATTTTTTTTGTATTATTAAAACAATAACTGGGAAATTAAACTACAATTTACAATCATCATAAACTAATTGAAATATATCAAATATTTCTAATTGAAAATTGAAATTTATTTCCAAAAATTTAACTAATTTTATTCAGTTAAAAAATGCTATTAAAATGATAAGGATCTTTATAAGATCTTTCCTATAATCGTATTAAAGCTAATATCCTTAAAATCTATGTTTCTCTTCCGATATCGTTGAATATCGGAATACGACTATAATACCCACGATCCCAGATTCCGTACTATAATTCCATTGAATTTTAACTAAATTTCTAATAAAATAGATCAATCAATTTGACTTTTCGAACGCTCACAGATCGCAATTCGATATTATAACCGAAAGGGTAAATATAGTTAGCCGAAAACGGTAAATTTCGATAGATGTAAATCTTACCTAAAAAGAGATAAACTATTAAATAATAAATTAAATAATACAATCAAATAAAAATAAAATCTACTGCAATTCCAAGAAATTTCAAACATTTTCTATTTTTTTTTTTTTTCATTTTTGCAAACGAAAAGAAACTGGCAAAAATTGAAATAAAACAAAAATTGAAATTTGACCAACGAAGTTTCATAAAATTATTCCAAATAAAAAAAAAGAAGATTCTTTTGTTGTAGTTCCACACGCACACACACACACACACACACACACTCACACACACATGGAGAGAGCGGTATGTATAAATTCGTTTTAAAACCTTTGCAAAGATCGCTTGAGATCTTCTCAAATGGGAGGACTTTCTTGTCCTTATTAAAACATCAAAAAAAAAATAAATAATTGTTCTCAAATGTGTTGAGAGACATCAAATTTTATTAAAATTTTCTAATTAGTTTTTGGCATTTTTGTGTTTTTTTTTTTTTTTTGGCGAAATTTCTTGATTTTCTTTTTCATTGCGAATTTTTACGAAATTTTTTTTGCGAATTTTTGTGTTTTTTTTTTTTTTGCTACACTCACACACCAAGCGACGAGGAGTAAACGATACAACCGAATGAACAAACCAACTGACTGACTGAGAGGCAACCAAAAAAAAAAATTAAAAAAAAACACACAAAATATAAAACAAAAAAAAAAAAAAAAAAAGACCGAAAAAGAAGAAAAAATCAACAACTACAATTTGAACGTCGACAGAGGCGCATAGACGACGACGACAACGACGACGACGTTGAGAGGCAGGCAGAGTCCAGCCAAAGCAGCGTCAGCGTCCACTGAGCTCCAAACAAAAGCAAACCAAATCAAACACATACACACATCAATATATATGTGTGAGTGTGTGTGAGTATATGGATGGGAAAAAGAATTCGCAATGCAAAAAAAAAACATTAAGAATCACTAACAGAGCTCCATTCGCACTCACACACACACACATATATATAAACATGCAAAGGCACACAGTTGTACACGCACACACACATATGGAAAGTGCAAAAGTTGCATTGGTCAGAGTTAGAAGTTGAGAGAGTATCCCTCTGTATGTGTATGTGCGTGTATCATTGTGTGTGTTTAAGTGAAAGAGCAAGAGATCCTCTTGTTAGGCATGTTGCCAGCAACATTTTTGTGTTGCTAAGCCGTAACGCCACGCAACTGTGAGAGTTTGCGAATTCTCTTTTGTTGCGAATTTTTTTTTTGTTGTGTTTTTTGCCATTGGGCTTTTTTTATTTTTTGCGAACTCACACATACATTGATACACCTGCCGCTCCGTTTGCTTGTCGCTCTCTCACTCTCTTAGGCAGATCTGCTGTGCTACGTTGGCGTTGACGTTGGCGCTTCTTTTTTTTTTGCAAAAAAACAAAAACGAAGAATTCGCAAAAAATAAAATTAGAAAACTTAAAAAGCACACTCTCTCTCACACAGTCACATTCACAGAGAGAAAGAGAGACAACAACAAGTTAACTTTTTTTTTTTCGGTAAAATGCGAGCAAATAAAATTGAGTGCAAAGAACAAAAAAAAAAAAATCGTAATGTGTAGGAAAAAATTTGCAAATTTTTGTTGTGTTTTCTTCTCTTACTTTTTATTTATTTTTTTTTTGCGCACATGTGATGGTTAGTAGGGGTGGGGGCGGATCATTTGGTTAGTTATGTATGTTGAAAGAGACGCGCGAGATCGTGGCAAAAGTGGAAGTTACAGTTTGAACAGCATTGGGAAGTAAAGCTCTGTTGCACACACACACACACACACACACAACGATCATATGGGGTGCGCAGAGGTGTCAAGACTGTTCATGATGGCGGGGGAGGGGTTGGGTAGACGGCGGGGCAATGACAGTGGGGAACATTTGTATGGAATGAAAGGGGAGTGAGGAAACGGCAACATGAAGTTTGGACAGCGTTGATTAACAGTTGTCTGGCATTTCATTTTCTTTGCTAGAGAACTTCTAGAAGCCACAGCTGGACGAACAGCATTAAAAGTGGCAAAATCATTGTGCTATCGTGTCTGTGTGTGTGTATGTGTGTGTGTGTGTATCTTGGATATACCGCTGTTTAAGAAGCACTATTAGGCAAATTAATTATGTGTTTTAAACAGGGCCGGATTAGCACAATAGCAGGCAAAAAAAATTAATTAATTAAAAAATTAATTAAATTGATCCTTAAAAATATTATATATTATATAATATTTATTAAAACATATGTTAAAATCTCTTAAAATTACATTATACAATGCAACTTAAATTCTTGAAAAATATTTATTTATTTATAAACACTGTTTACTTACATAGATTAATCTAGAGAATATTTATTTATAAACACTGTGGACTTAAATTAATCTAGAGAATACTTATATACATATAATTGATAGAGCAAAATTAGCACTTTCTTTTATTTTAGTTTTAAATGGAAGATCTACTGCATTTCATGATCTTTGAAGCTCTCTTTTAATGGGTCCCTCTATTACCCTATTTAGTGATCTTAAATTTATTATTAAATGGAGTGTAAATGGATAAACAAAAATTTAAACAATGAAATTTTCTTTTGCGTTAGTCTTAGCCATGATCACATTATATACATAAACCAACTGATCGCTCATACATGATAAACTTATTTCAAAATCTTTTGCTTATTTTAGTTGATTTTGAAAGTTATTTTTTATTAATATAATTTAATAATGTTAACCATTTTAGCTAAGAAAGTAACAAAAGCATGCGTGCAAAAGCATTTCAAGTGACGCAAAAAGAAGTGCCGTGGTGTTTGAAGGATGTTTCTACTTATACTATAGAAATTTCGTCACTACGTCACAATTAAAGGATTTTGGTGCGGGCAATTAAAAATTTCGTTTTTTTTTTTGTTGATTTTTTGCCTTGGCCTAGGTTTACGGCACTACGCCCATGAACCAGTCTTGGTTATCCTGTTCATATATGTATATAATTTGGTGTCTTATTTGTTGTTGTCTATTTTGTTTTGCATTTTTATCGCGGCGTTTGTTGTTTTCATTTGAAAATTCGTTGTTTGCTCAATAAAATCGAAATGCGACGGAATACTTTACGATGGAGAAGGGAAAACCCTTTTAGATTTTTTATTTATTTTTTTTTTATTTTTTTTGTTGTTTGGGTAAGGCGGTGAGAACGCATGGAAAGTTAAAAGTGGTGCAGGTGGGTGATGGGCCATGTTGGCGTCCTTGTCTGCACGCAGTCGCACACACACACACACACACACACTCACGCAACCAGACATTGACTCCAAAAAAAAAAAAAAGAAGAAAGAATAAGAAAAACCAACAACAAAAAAGGAAAACCCAAATCGGCAACGACGACAACAAACTCCTGTGGCCTATGTTGGAAGGCCCAAAACGGCCGACAACCCAACACACACACACACACACGCACACATACATACATAGAAACAAAGAGCAGACGACGACAACGATGTGCACCCCTCTCGTGCACCCACAAATATGTTTCCCTTACGTCCTTGTCCTTGCTTTCGTACGTTTTCGTTGTCGCCTCTTCTGTTCTCTTTTTGTATTCCGTTTTTGTTGGCCTGCGTTGCCAAGGGTTTCCTTTGTTCAGCCACCCACTGCAGACCGTTATCCTGCAACACCCCCACCCAATACCCTTACCCATAGTCTCCACAAAACGCCTTCTCTCTATAAAGTCTGTTGCACTCCAAAAAAAAAAAAAAAGAAAAAAAAAGGAAAACAAACAAAAAAAAAAACACAAAAAAATTGATGAGGAGGCGACCCCAAAACAGCAGTTGACGGCGACGCCTAATGACTAACGGACACTTTTTTTGTGTTGTTTTTGTTTTTGCGTGCCCACCCCCCTCCCTACACCCACACTTGATGTCATCGTCCCCTTCTCCCCTTCTCACCGACGGAGAGTCAATGCGTGGTACGGCCATTTGCATTTTTTTTCTTCTTTTTTTTTTATTATTGTTTTTATTGTTTTTGTTGTTGTTGCTGTGTTTATGCATTTTTTGTTTTGCTCGTTTTGTTCGTTGCGTTTTCATCTCAAGAGAAAGAGTGAGTGTGTGAGCAAAAGAGAGGGACAACAAGTGGAGGAGTGAGAGGAGGAGAGAGTGAGAGAGGGCAAGAGCATTGAGATGCAATGCGAAGAGATGAAAGAGTGATAAAAGAGCGTTTAAATAACTTGACAATTCTCCTTTGGCAACATATTTGTTTGTTGCTAACGTTTAGCAACATGTTGCTTATATTAAAGGAAAGTATTGTAAAATATTGCAAAACAAACCAATTGGATGAATGAAACTGTTACAGTAAGATCGTTCATCAAGAACTTTTGTATATACATAATTAGAAAACATTTGTTTCCACAGGACATACTTTTGTATAGGATTTCATTTGCAACTCTTTGAATGCCTTTTGTCCCACTTTTGACTAAAAATTCTTCTTTCATAGCCTAAGATCAATTAAAAATCGATTCTTTCTCAATTCATAGAGGCAAACATTTCTCTATTTCTCTATTAGAAAACTCATTTTCCTTATGCCTCTTGTTGCACATCTTTGAAGAAATATTTTTTCATTCTTCATTCTAAATATTTTGTAACAACTATTTTTTCTCTATTATTAATTTAAATTAAAAAAATAAATAAAATAAAAATATTTGCTCGATGACAACGAATCTCATAAGGATATATCTTAGCTCTTAAATAGACTCCAATTTGAAATAATTTTGAATTTGACTTATTCTCCAAATTGATTCCAATTCGAAATAATTTTGAATTATTGTTGTCCTGTCTTACTTATTTTTGCAATATTTCTTTTAATTCTTTTTAAGTTTTTTATATTTTTCCAATATTTCTTTATTTGTTTTAGTTAAATTTGGCAATTTGTTAAACGAATAATTGTACAATATTTGAAATTAATCTTTCTATGTTTACGGATCTGTAATAATGTTTTCGGAATAATATTTCTTGATAAAAATGTATACATAAATGATAATAATAAAACTTAATATGAAATAGACAGTAAAATAAAACTTAGAGTAACTTAAGAAGAAAAATTTAGAATATAAATAAATAATATAAATAACTAAATCTTATGAAACAAATACAACCAGCTGGAAGTTTTTAATTTATAATTATCTCAAAATCCTAGTACAGCTGTACATATCTATAATAATATTATTAAATTATATATTATAAAATTTATAATTATCTCATAATCCGAAAAATAAAACATTCTCTTAAATAGTAAATTCAATCAGAAAATTCTATATCTAAGATCCTTTATATTTGAAATATTTGATATTAAACGATTTTTACAAGGTTAGTAAAATCTATGTTTATATAGAAAAATGATTTTGAAAAGTTCGTTTGTATGTACATATATAACGTAATGTAGAGACTAGCCTAAAAAAATCTTTGATTTATACAATAAATATAGATTTTATTCCAATTCAGATTAAGTTAAAGCTTCTCATTTGAGTTTTAGTTTAGTTTTGGATTTTAAATGAATTTCAGGAAAAAATTAGGTTTTCCAACTATGTAATTGTTTTACCATTGTTCCAGTAAAAGCGTAATATTTGATATAGTTTTTCGATCCAGTCGATAGCTGAGAAAAACAGAGATTGTAAATAATGATTAATGTTTGTTTATTTTGAAAATTACTCATTTATTTATTGCTAAATATTTGGAGAATTTTATTGTGTTGATTTAGACAGAGACGACGTCCTTTTGCCTTTGTGGGCGTGTCTAAATTTGGAGTATGGTTTAAAAGACTTTTATTTGTGACTTGTCTTTGTTTTATATATTTTTTACATATAAATAAATAGCAAAAATAAAAAATTTAAAAATTAAAAATAAAATTAATGATATAATAAAAATGATTGATTTATTTATATGTATAGAGAATTATAATTAATTTTTGTGGCATAATTTCTTTTTCGTTGTAGAAAGAGTAGAAAGTAAAGAAATTGAAAATATTAAACAAAAGAGAAACAATTTATGTATGGAGATATTTTCAAGCGTGCCACACATTGTGATCAAGTATGTGTATGTGTGTGTGTGTGTGTGTGTATATGTATGTCTATTCATTATGCCGCCATTTTGAAAAAGTTGTTAGTTACAAAAGGGTAGCGGATCAGCTGTTAACATATTAAAATTATGTAAAACAAATCAAAATAAAAAAGGCAGCTAAAAATGCAAACAAGAGCAAATGAGGAGATTCCCCTACCTCACTATCTACCTACATACCTGCCTCCCTCCCTCACAAATACATACATACATACATACATATAAATGTAGCCACGAGCCAACGGCAACGGCAACGGCAACTGCAATCGGGGCCAAGAGTCAGACGCAAGACAGAGAGACCGCCCGCTCTCTCGGAGGCTTTTTGGTGGGTTGGGTTAACGTCGAACGCCCAGCCTAAAAAGCACAAAAACAAAAACAAAAAGGCGAATAGCAACAACAAGAACAACAAACTGCATATGGCTGCCCTTTTACACGCTTCATGTACATACATACATACATACATGCATACAAACATACATAAATATGTATGTATGTATGTATGTATGTACATACATATATACACATGTGCGTTTTGTTTTTGGTTTTTTTTTTGTTTTGTTTTTTTATCTCGCCTGTTGTTGTCGTTGCATAGTATTTATCATTTGTATTCATGTGTGTTTATATGTATGCACATATGTACATACATATATACGTATATATGTATGTATGTATGTATGTGTACTCCAGTCGGTTGCTCAAATCGCATTGCATAGGCATGCAAGAGCGAGAGAGGCGTAAAAGCCTGCGTTGATGTTGTTGTTTTTGTTGCTTATGCGTCCATTGGACATTGCCCGCCAATACTATGTACATATACAAATACATACATAAGTACGTTTTATATACATACATACATACAAAACACATACAAAACAAAAATTACGATTACCCACACATTTATTATACCCTATACACCCCCTGCATTTTAGAAATTCCATTTGTATGCATGTTTGTATGTATATGTATCTATGTATGTGTATATATTCTTGATCAGCAATAAAATCGATCTAACCTGGTCGTATACAGATTCGTATAATCAGTATAAAAAGTGGCGGATTTAAGTTTTTCTTAATTTAAAAATTAAAATTTACTACCAATACCCTTTAATCAGGGCATCATTATTGAGTGGTCGTCCTGATTTTTCGATTGAAACAAGAACATACATATATATGTATATATTTTGAAGAAAAAAAAGAAGAAAAGGTAAAATATAATTTATAAATATGTATAATATATGTAACATTTAGAACACAAATACACTAAATCAGGCTTTTTTATATGTAGTATGTGCCCTGATCAAGTTAATATTTGACACGCCCACTTATTTAGTATATGTACATATACGCAATTATATAAATTAAATAAATATCTAACATATTTTTAAATTTTATTTATGTCGGGTAAATTAACTGAAAAGAGACTACGTGCACTTTTGAACGATAGGAGCGCTTTTGTGCCACGCTAACCTTTATTTGTAGAGTTTAATTGCTAAATTTTTATATTATTAGCATTTGGCACAGGGTATTACGATATTCTATATGCGCAGATTACTCATATTTATTTTTTCATAATCACATGCAAATTCACAACACCAAATTTATAACATAAATAAATATGCTTAATGCTCCCTTTCAACTTAACCAGTAAAATAGTTTACATCGCTAAATTTCTCCTTTTTATAATAGAAAACGCAACATTGATAAAAACAGTTAGTGTTATGTAAACTAAGTTTTATATAATTAAGCAAGTTTGCTTACATACAATTTACCGCCACTTTTTTAAAAATAACTCGTTGTCTGACAGAAAATAGCTGTTTGCTGTATAACAAATTCAAATCGACGTTGTATACAGCTGACTGCTATGGCTGTCAGTGTTTTTGACAGCTGCTCAGCTCTAGGGTTGTCAGAATGTCTTCATATCTTGTATATGCAATTATAACTTGTGCGTCACAAAATAGTAACTAACAATAAATTGTATATCACAAAAATATAGTTGGTCGATATAAAATTAATCTATAGCTTTATATTTTGTCGGTTTTTTTCAAAATGCATTACAATTTTTAAAAATTTTCTTTGGTAGACAGTGACAACTCTAAGACTGCGAGATAGCGGCTCACATGTACGCAATACAGTGAAACTTTAGTTACACACACACATAGAAAAGGTTAAATTTTTTTTTGTTTCCAAGTGTGCTCGATATTCAGAAAATTTGTGGTAAATTTTTGGCTGCAAATAACTACCAAAAAAAGCAAAAAAAAAAAAGAACACAGTAGATTGAATAGAATTCTTATTTCAAAATCGAGTAGAAAATTTCACCTTGGTAAATTGTTTTGTGCGCCCAAAAAAAATACGTTCACATACATTCATATACATATATATGTATGCATGTACATTTTTCTTTCTGCTTTTTTTGCTTGTCTCAGTGTCAGTGCAGCAGCAACAACAGTAAAAGCAACAACAAATATTGTACAGAAAGAAAGAAAAAACATATTTTATCAGCAAATTAGTTGAAAATTATTAAATTTTAAGTTGTGTGTGAGTTGGCTTTATTGTTTAAATTAAATCACCAAAGACGATCGTTTGGAAAAAGTCTTTTTTTCACTCCGGTGTGTCTCTTTCTCTTCCTCTCGTTCTGTCTTGATGGCAAAACCGTTTTTTTTTCTTATGCTTTTGCCTTGTCTTTTTCGTGCGTGCTCGTTGTCCGTCTGCAGATGTATGTGTGTGTGTTTTTGTGTTAAATAAAAAGATTTGTAATTCTTAATTTTAATGTTTTGTTTTATAGATATTTTTTATTTTAAATGCGCTGCTTATCGATTTTCTGCCATTTGGCATATGCGTGACAAATACTGGACCCCCCCTCGTCTTGCATACCTTCTCTGATTCTGTCATATAGCGGCTTAAATGTATATGTGAATGTCTGTGTTTGTGTATGTGCATATAAATGAATATGTGTGCGTGTGTCACTCAAAAAAATCGATAAATTTTAATATATATTTAATAAAAAAGGAGCCCACCTCATCTCCCCCTATTTACCCATACAATTGTTCGTGATTTTTCGTTTCTGCCTCCTTCAATTTGTTTTTGTGTAGTTCTAGCAAATTCGTTGAATGTTCGCCGACAGTCCCACACCCGCACACACACACATCCACACAGATAGGCGTCACGTCGGCATAGTATAATAATAATAATGCGTGTGAGCTTTTTAGTCTTCTTTTCATATTGTTGTGCGTCATAGAAAACGCATTTTATATGCATTTTTAAGAAGATGAACCGAAACCTTGATCGGACATCTCTTCCCCCCTCTTGTTAGAACTTTATAAGTTAGAAAAATCGATTCCAGAGGTTCACTTTTATTTCCATGTGCGTGCAGTTGGATTGTGTGATCTTAAATGAACTGGTTCCATTTGTTTAATATCCGTTTGATCCTTGGAATTTGATCCTTTGTTCGAACAATTGCACGATTATTTAATCTATAAAGAATATTTATAATAATATGAATCATTGTAGTTGTCTATTTACCCACATACTTAAACTAGTTTGCAGGACACACGTAATAATATCGATTTGGTCATTAATGAAGGTCAGAAAAGAAAAACAAAAAAAAAACATTACATATGTACATACATAGGTACAAACATACAGACAATAATTGATTGAATAACACATAGGGAATTAGTTAATTGAAATTAAAATTTGATACCTTTCTGATGCAGGTGTTTTCTCCAAACTCAAATGCATTCCTTTCCTTGTATTGACTAGTCGTTCTACGAACTCGGTTCATTTCGAATCGTTGTCGGGAGTATCAAATTACCATTAAAGTCTGTATCTGTCCAGAATTCTAAAAGAATTTGAAAATTGACAATTTTAAGTTTTAAACTTAAGGTTTTTTGCCTTGCACAACATATTTAGTTAATCAATTGTTATCCTATATTTGCCAATATTTGTGTTGAAGGTCAGCTTGAGTGTTTTTTTTACTATATAATGGTAATGGTAACAGTTTTGAAACTGGCTGTTCGAATGCTTAAACAATGATCTTCATATATTAAGTCTAAGAACTATCGTTTGACTATCAATTAGATATATGTATGTGATATATAACTAATAATTTTAATTCAAAAACTTCAAATTTCAAATACACAAATTCTTCTAATTCCCCCAAATATCGACTCTGTTATAATGTATCTTGTGGCCATATTCTTGCATCTCCTACTCTACCCTTGATTTTCCTTTGCAGCATGTTGCAAGGAAAAAGTTTCAATTGTGTGCTGTTTGTTGTTGCTGTCACATGTGGTAAAAGGAAAGTGAATTGCATACCAGACACAGTCAGGAAAACTTTCGTTTTTTTTTTTAAATAAAAGAAAGAAAAAGGAATTAAAAACCAAAAAAGAAATAAATAAATGAACGGAAATTGATAAGGATGTTGTTGCATTTGTTTTAATTGTATAATCTAATTAAGAATTAATGTGCTATGCTTTTTTTGTTATTTTGTATTTTATTTGATTGTATTTTATTGTTTTTGTTTTCCCCATAGATAACATACACTACCAAGCCAGCGAGAGAGAACCACGATGTCGAGTCTGCCACGCCGCATCATTAAGGAGACGCAGCGCTTGATGCAGGAACCGGTGCCCGGTATTAATGCCATACCCGATGAGAATAATGCACGTTATTTTCATGTGATTGTTACCGGACCAAATGATTCACCCTTTGAGGGTGGTGTTTTTAAGCTGGAACTCTTTTTACCCGAAGATTATCCAATGTCAGCACCGAAAGTTCGTTTTATAACAAAAATTTATCATCCAAATATTGATCGTTTGGGCCGCATTTGCCTTGATGTACTCAAAGATAAATGGAGTCCGGCATTACAAATACGAACGATCCTTTTATCAATTCAGGCCTTGTTAAGTGCACCCAATCCTGATGATCCTTTGGCCAATGATGTTGCCGAATTGTGGAAAGTTAACGAGGCGGAGGCCATACGCAATGCCCGCGAATGGACCCAAAAGTATGCTGTCGAAGACTGAAGCAAACTAACAACAACAAGGAGCAAAACGAGTTGAGCAAAAATGAACGAACGGATAGGGACGTATGGGTTGATGAGTAGTAACAGAAGCAGCAGCATATGCAGTAGTAGTTGGATGATGGTTGGATGGATAAAGCGTTAGAAATGGGTGGGATGGGGGGTAATTTGGGGAAGGGGTTGGGGATAGGGGGAGGGGGAGGGTGATGCAAAAGCGTTGGCGTTGGCGTTGGCCCAGGCATTGCGAAGAGTCAGCTTCATAAGGGTGCATATGCTTGGGTGGCGTAAATTTTTTGGGGTCATATGGGGAAGCATACTATATAAACAACAAAAAAAAAAAAGAAAACAAAATCAACAGTTTTTTTTTTTTTTTGGTGTAATACAAATTTTTATACCCTGTACCCATAGGGTAAAAAAGTACATTAAAATCGCTTAAAATGTCTGTCTGTCCGTCCGTCTGCCTGTCCGTCTGTATGAGCACCTCGGAGACTGTAAAAGCTAGATCTGTGATCAAGTTTATTTCAAATTTTTTCCCACGCCCATTTCCGCCCCCGCAAGCCAAAATGCACTAGCTGACCAAATCGGACAATAATTATCGGAGATATTTCCGTTTTGTAATGAAACGCTCAGTGCAATCTGTGAGTGAGTGAGACAGCATGCGTTCGCTATTGCTGGATGCTAGGAGAAGTTTTTTTTTTATTTTTTTGTAAATTAATGGCGATTACTTGGTACAGGGTATAGATCAATGTCGGCAGGAACGACTTGTTTGCTTCAATTTTTTTTTGTTCTCGGGCGGGTTTTTGCTCTTAACTTAAGTATGGATTGAACATAATAATAAAGAAATTGTACTATTAAAGCATACAACATATTTAGAGATCATATAAATACAGTCTATTGTGTATAAGTGCAAGGAAGATTTGAATGATTTTCTCTGAAATATATACTGCAAAGCAACTGCAAAAAAAAAAAAATAACAAAAAATATTAAAAAAAAAAACAAAAACAACAACAACCAACACACTAAAATAAAAAAAAAACAAAAAAAAAATAAATAAATAATTTTGTTCTCTTATTTACTTTTTCCTTCCAATTGTTCTCTAGACATTATATTTCTAGACTCGCATTTCATATTTGTTTAAATCTTTGCAAAAACCAAAATAAAAAACACAATTATCTTCGGGTATCGAATTTGAAACGGAATGAAATATATTTTCTAATATTATATGAGTGTAAACAAGTTAAATGAGGACGAAATATGCGTGAAATAATTCTCGAATCGATTTATTTTTTGATCAAACATTTTACGATCAAATTGTCTATGACTAATATTCAAGTCACAAAGTATAACACAAAAAAATTTCACAAAAAATGTCAGGGCATCAAGGTAAGAGTACGATTATTTATTAAAAAATTTAATCAATGGGTTCGATATGATTTGGATGTTTTTTATTGATCAGTTTTCGATCATTATGTTCTGGGAAAATTTTCATAAAATATTTCATAGTTTTAGTTTTGTTTTTAATTGATATACGATATTTTGAGGTCGGTACTGAGAATAAAGGAGTGTTAAGTCAGAAGACACCGAGCTGATGCCATGCACTAAAAATTTTTCATTTTTATAATTATTTTAAGTAAACATTATATGTATTATCCCAGACACATTCTAAATAATAAACGGTTGCTAAAAACTCTTTTATCGCACAGAATGATCCTTGGAATACTTTCCTCTAAAGTTTGATAAGATATATATTCCTATTTATTTTTAATATTAATACCAGTATTAGTTTTTACTTACCGGTTTCAATTAAATTTTAGGTTCAAGTCCTTCCATTTTTAGAGATCGTTCTTTTTTGGAATATACGATGTGATACTCTAAAGTTTAGTTCGAAATTCGAATTTTTGGTTTTTTTTTCAATATTTAATCGTTAACTTATTTAAATTTAATTGGCATTATTAATAGAAATTGATAAATTTATCTTTCTGTGTTTGTAAAAATAAGTTAATTAGTTCACTTTGTAAAAGACAAAAATAGTGAGTGTTCTTTTTTAGCGAGTGTAATGCAATAAAAACTGCATGCAAAGGACACAGGACATGTGTGAGGGAGAAGGCAATCAAGGTTCGACATTTCACTGTCCACAAGAAGCCACACTTTGGTCCTTTGGTATCTAACATAAAAAAAGGGGGGAGTTAAAACTAGAAAGACAGAAAAAAAAGAAATAGAGAGAGAGAGAAAAGGAGGAGATAACATCCAATCAAAATCAAAATTGTTTAAAGTGGGCGCGGCCTTAACAAGCTTTTATCAAAAAGTTAGTAACCAACTACCTAAAAAATAATTGATGACTTATAAATGGTCTATAACTAAAAAGTATGAATATAGCTACATTTGTTTTATTGATCTGTGGTTAATATACATATTATAAAGATATCCTATCTATATCTGTTTCAAAAAGGATCCTTTAAATCCATCAAATGAAGTTCATCAACTCACGGTAGTATCGAGTTATAAATTAATATATACATATGTATATTAAATTAATAAAGTAAATGTATCAATTAATTATTATTAGGTTTGGTAAATTTGATACATATATTTATAAAACTAAAACTTTCTATGATTCTTGCAAATGTACCACTTAATCTTAAATCTAGATCAATTCAGCTTTTAAAACTAACTTCATTTAGTAAAGGATCACTATAATAGAGAGAGAACAACTGTACCATTAGGTTTTGTTGGAATCGGATATGAAACAAGAATAAGCCGGGTTATAAAGTGCCATTCTACCAGTAAGTCAAAAATTTGCCATACACCTCAGTTCAGTTCAGTTCTTTTTGATCTCCTACCATAACTAAGAATGGGTTATTTCAGGGGATGGGGGGGAGGTAATGGGCAGGCTCCCATGGACACGTTTATTTCGTTGACTATGCATGAATGTACATGTTTGTGTGTGTGTGTGTAATCCACAACACGATATTTCGTTTAAAAGCTAATCGAAAAAGGCGTATTGGTACTGCCTAAACTTCATATCCTACACACACATACTTCTGCACAAAGAGGAGATAGACAACAACAACAATAACGCGTCCTGTGCAATGTCCGGAAGTACAGTCGACACCCAAAAAATAACAGCATTTACCCAAAAACGCACACATATGTACATAGGGACAGAAAGGAGAGAGAGAGAGAGAGAGTCACAACTAGAGATAGATAGAGAGAGAGAGAGAGCGAGTGAAAGTATGTATGCATGTGTGTGAGAGAGAAATTCGCAACCAACCAGCCTAGGACATGTCCATTCGGTAGAACGGCGACTGCCACTCGCATTCTGCAAAACATTAGCAAAAATATAAAAATAAACAAAACCCAACATGCATAAAACCAATTTCCATTAGGGCTCATACACACGACGACGCACACGCATATATGCAACTATCTCTCGCTTTCTCTCTGTCTCGTACACAAAATTTTTATTTTTTTTTGTTTTTCCTTTTCTTTTTTTTTTTCTTCTTTTTTATCCTTAACACAGTCACTCATTCCTTAATTTCTGCTGTCCATTGCAGAGGCATCGAACAACGTTGCGGGACGGCTACAACGAGTCGGACGGTCTGATGGGACGGACGGTCGGTCTGTCCGTCAGTTGGTAAAGATGGAGATGTATGAATGAAAGAGCGTTCGTGTATATGGAGAGTTTTCCGTTTCGTCCCGTAGGGGAAGGGACACGACACTACTACCAACAAAATTGCGGTGTTTGGTGGAGTCCCACATAGAATCAGGGACGTGGGCCAAAATACAAAAAGAAGGAATGCTGTGGATATTGCCAAAATGAGATATCATTCAACTTTTCTAACAATTAGCGGCGTTATTAGCTTCAAAAAATAAGGATAAACATAATGGGGAAGAAAAATTGAAAAATGGTCCATGGAAAAACTCGAAAAAAATGTTTCTTAAAGGTAAGGATCGCATCGGTTTGAGTTATTCCAAGACAAGGTACTTAAAATACAACGATATGACATAATATTTTATTTATAATTTTTTAAATTATAAAGTGACGAAACTAGAGAGTACGTCTTTTGGAATCCATGGGATCATATGTTTCGATTGATCTATTAACACGTTTTCATCAAATTGTAAAAGGTTTGCGCGACGAACGACTTTATCAAAAGTAAGGATTTCTTAAAAATCGGACGACTATAGTTTATTTAATTTTCGGTATTCCTTTTTTTTTATTATACGGTAACTCTTCTTGTTGTCGATCCTTCATTTCGTTCATTTGTAACGTCCATGATACATCGTACACACTACTGGGCTTTACACCACGGGTGTGGACCACTCGACCCGTTGTCTGCATTTATGTGTATGTGTTCACATACATACATACATATGTAGGTGTCCATGTGTGTGTGTGTGTGTGTGTGTGTGTGAGAGTATTGGTATTGTCTGCCTACATATTCTAAAGTGGAGAGTCAGCTAGCATATCCTTAATTGATATCGCAAAAACCAAGGCGAGGCGAGGCATTCGCACACAAAACTCCACCAGCACCCAGACACCATCAGGCATCAGGCACTATTCCCATGTATGAACGTATGTGCGCACGGATGAATGTTTCTATATAGGTATGTATGTATATACATATGTATGTATGTATGCATGTACATACGTATGTACGCATCATGCAGGCAGGCGGCAAGGCAACAAAAACGCAACGAGCATACTGCATGCGATAGGTCGGAAATTTTGTTCGCAATCAACCGCCCTCTTACTCCTACATACATTTGCCACACGTCCTTCTTTATGTCCACCTTCTTTTTACCGTCACTCGTAGGTCGCACCTGCAGCCCGTCAAATGCATGGTGGTGCACACAAGGGTGTTGCAGTAAAATGGCGGCAGGCTTTGGGTTTGGCCTCTCTGTCCATTGGGGATACGGGATATGGGCGTTTGTCAGTCCTTGTCCCTATCTTTATTCCCCTCCATCCCCCCTACCATCTCTGTCCATTTTTATATGTGTCTGTAGGTGTGCGAATTTTTGGGGGGCTTTTAATTTTTACTTTTTTTTTTTTATTTTTTTATCTACAAACCTCTTTCCTTCACTCCAACCCCCATAACGGTGTTCATTTTCGACATTTTGGTTGTTGTGTTTGCTCTAGGAGTTACCCAAAGTTCATAGTTATGTTCAACTTTGGTCTGGAATAAAAATTCAATGCATCATAAAATACACACGCACACTACCAAAGTGATGAACTAATATCGTTCAAACTAAATATGTATATACAAATTTTATAATAAAAATAATAACTACATAGAGTAACAATTTGTTTTTCAATGTTACAACAATTTGAAATGGAATCGTTTTTAATTCTTATAATTAAAACACTTTAAAACTTTAACAAAGTTTTCACGGGGGCAATTAATACATTTATTTTCAGAAACAATTGAGGATGTAACTTTTTTACAATTGAGTGACGTACAGAAAAAGGATGTTTAATTGAGTGACGTAGAGTGAAAGTGCCTAATGTAGATAAATAAAGTGTTTGAATCAAGTGCTTTGATTAAGCATATGTTACGTAGAATTATTATAAGTATAAACAATAGTTTTATATACATAGTTTTAGTTTTTAACTCTTCATAAGCAGTGAATGAGTTTATATATCTGACATAGTAAACAGTCACTTTAATCGGGTAGTTCATTCTGTTCAGCTTAAAATAGTTTTTCTTTTGCTCTTATTCGAGCTGTATTTGTTACAAAAAAGTATTAAAAACTGTTCAAATTCTCTAAGAAGTGAGAAAATTAATTACACAAGCAAAAGCAGATAATAAATGGTAAACTTGTTTCTTTTATGCTATCCAACACTGGTTTAAACTTTAAAGTGATCTTCTAACATCCATGTTGTCTTTATTCAAAATAAAGATCTTCAAGCCAAATATGATAAATATTCCAACTTAACTAATAAAATTTATACAATATATAATATCTAATAAATATTTCATTATTTTAAAGATTCTATAAATATTAAAAATAATAATCTTAATTCTTAATTAATTTTCCAGATTTAGATTGATATTTTATTGTACTCAATCTAATTAGATATGTTTTACAATTCACTTATTTTTGTAGAGTATTTGAAAGATATCTCATATTATTTGTAAGGAAATTAGTTTTTCAGAATTTGAAAATAAAACAAAAAAGTTGAATTCTCTAGTTTTTTTTTGTTTTTTGTTTTTTTTTTTTTTTTTTTGTCAATTTACTGGACAGGCACACTGCAGTGTCAGTTGTCTGTGCGTTTTTACGGGCAACGTAGCAACGACGATGACCGTCTACGAAAGACGCCTATATATGAATCTATATATATATATATATATATCTATGTATGTATATATATATACATGTATAGTAGTAGTTGTATATACGTATGGCCACCTTTACCTAAACACATCCTGGGTCCTGAGGCGGCAACCCTTCCCAAAAAAGTACAAGTTAAAACGGGGATGTTAGAGCCAAATGTGTGTATTGTATGTGAGTATGTGTGTGTCGTTGTGTCCATATTGTGCGGGTGTATGTGTGTGGGTGTATGGGTGAATGGTTGCGGGGGATCGTTGTTTTGTTGGGTTTTTGGGCAGGGACGGACAAGACGGCTTTGGTGCTTTTGGGCAAATTTTCAAGCAGAAAATCGATAAGTGCGCACGTACTGGAATGCATATATGTATGTATGTACATATATACATATATATATTCGTATATTCTATGTATGTATGTATGTAAACTACATACACACATATAAATGTATATAAGTATATTTTTCTGGCATGTACTTAACCTCGCATGTGGCCAAACACAACATCATGCGTTGCTGCTGCACCCAAGGACCCCACGTCTCGGAATACCCGAGCTCCACAAAACTTCAGTATCCTCACATTTGCCATTTCTCGACTCCTGAATACCCCCAACTCTAAGAAATGGAGTTTTCATTCTGGACGGCTCAAAATCCCTACGTGCGCTTTGCTGTTTCATCAATTATTTATTTCGGTTTTGTGCGACGATGAGGAAGAGAAATGAAGTGAATGGAGAGGTGAGGAGTGGTAAGGTGAGATGAGGTGAGGTGATGTGAGGAGTAGAGTTGGAGAAGAGTTGTTTTCTTCTTTTATTTTATATATACATATATATATATATATATATTTTTTTTTTTTTTTGCTTTTGCGCCGCACCAAAGGAAATGGCACAAAATTGAGAATAGACCAAGTAACTTGTGCTTATAAATATTTAAATGCTTTGCTATGGAATATACACATAAATATACGTAGGATATACCATCACATTCATATATAAACAGATATATATATATATATACACATACATACATACATACATATGTATGTATAAAAGCTTTACTTCAACAATATGTAATGTTGTGGGTTTCATTGTTCATCTGACTGACCAAAATATATATAGAGATATAGAAGAATATATATAGTTAAACCACTTTTTCAATTTGCAAAAGCAGTTTTCAAAAACCTCAATACACACAATTAATTTGCTTCTACTTATAATTATATTTGATTAGTAGAAATGTCTGAAAAGTAAAACAAAAATATTTTCCTAATCTAACAAAAGGTTTAATGAGCTTAATAACAAAATATAATACAATTCAACATAACAGAAGGTGAAAAGTTATTGTCAAAAATGATTAATTAATAAATATAGTAATATTTTAAAAAAACTTTAAACTTAAATTTTGTTTTTTTTTTATATGTATAAAGTTTTATTTTTTTTGATTTTTATTATTATTTATAAAAATATTCTTAACTAATTCTTCAATAAACAAGAGTTTCGCGGCTATTATAGATACAATATAATTTGTACATAAATATAATTGGTATATAAGAATTTTTGAAAATATAATTTTTTAGATTACTTATATGTAAATTTTATGTTATATAAATTTTTCTATTATAGAAATAGTTAATTTTTAGCTTCAAAGATCTATTTAGGTTTAATCGCTTTTGTTTTCATTGTGTTATAGGCAAACATTTTAAATTCATTTAGCCTAAACTACAAATACTTTGATTATAATTTTCTTTCACCTTTTTTTTTTTATCAGATAAATCATGTATAAAAATCAGTTATCCTTGCGGCCACCCATGGAAAGTGGCCTTTGTACAGTTGTAAACACTTAGTTGATCGCCACAGTTAGTCATCAATAATAACGCAATGTGGCAACCAGAAATGGCAAAATAAGTTGCCCAAAAATATTTATTTATGACTCTTTGTTTGGAATACTTTCCGTTGTCGTTTATTGCCTTTGTTGGCCTCAGTCTCTCTTTCTCTTTCACCTGGCGGCTGATTTATGTTGCATTAATATTTGCTACCAATAATTGGCTTAGCCAGAATGGAGAGTTAAAAAGGGCACAAGGATAAAACTTTGTTGCCATATTAAACTTGTAAACACACACACAAATATATAGATAACTGAACCAACATATTGACAATAGATTTATTTACTACAAGAGAAAATGTAGTTAAACATTTTTACAATTTTTTTTTTTATTTTACAGAATATAAAGTATTTACAAAAATCTGCAGATAATACAAGTTTGTATTATACATATTTAATTTTACCAAATGGTAAACATTTCAATAATTGGAATTTTAACGAGTTGATTCATTTTAATATATAATTTTTTGTATAGTCTAGATCTTATCGACTATTCGAAACGTATGAACGTATAAATTAAAAAAAGAAAAATGGCTAAAGATTTTCAGTGAGAAATTTAGTTTAAAAAAGAAATTATTATTTTTGATTTAATAAAATTACAATTCAAAAAACTTATTTTAGATTTGTTACTGTTGATAATAATATTTCTAGAAAACAAAAAATAATGATTTTACGATTGGTATAATGAATCTTGAAATCGATAACATAATATTTATTCCGATACACAGATATTCTATATACTTAGAGTTAGAATATATTTTAATATATAGAATATTTCTTTTGTCAACTCGGTCGGGCGGTGGGTCTTCAGTCACTCATTGACTTAGTCATTCTGGCCATGGCACAAAATCTCATTAAGTTTTACATGCAATGGACTGACATGCAAACTGACATTGCAAGAGGTGCACCTACATACAGCTACGATTAGTTAGGGAGTGGGTGATATGAACGAGGGAACGAGAACTGGATAGGAGAAAGGTGAAGGAAGCGAAGCAACTTGCCATTGCCATTAGAGTCAAACTTGGTTGCCAGGTGCGTGGCTAGCAAAGTCGAAGCGAAGCTGATTAGCATATTACTCCATGTAATTAGATAGTTTGTAATTAATTTTAATTGTGCCTGCGCCTATCTCTACATATGTCTTTACATTATATACAACTCTATATACATACATATGTATGTATTTACATATATACATAAGTATGTATATATATTACTCTTTCTGTCTATTTGTCCCACAAAAAAAAGTTTACATTTTCCTAGAAAAATTTAAGTAAATTTAAACAAATTTTCTCTTATATTATTAGCGATAACTTTAAGATTACCTTAAATATTTTAGAAAATACCAAAATATCATAATTTATTTCACATTATGATATCCAATTTGTTCACTATTTTGCTCTTAGAAGTAAATAATTGTTTTGTCGGTTTCTTGAATCAATATTATATTTTTATTAACTTATTATTTAATTTAAAAACCAATAAATTTCAATATTTTATGGTTCAAATATTAAGTTTAGAATTTAAAAGAAATAATAATAACATTTTAATTTGTTTTTCGTCAGCAACAGAAATGTTGATAAAAGGCGTGCATGTTGCTGGGAAACATTGTTGCTAGCCAGCCATGTTGCTTGCCATGTGGCTAGCCAATAGAAAAGAAAAAATTTGTTTTAACTTGTAATAGCTACAATTAACTTGGCTATAAGTAAATTGTTCTTAACAAAATTTGGCAAACAGTTATATAGATTATTTATATAAAGACTTTTCAAACAAAATAAGAGCAGTTGAGAATATAGAAGAATCCAGTGGAGTAAAAAATATATTTAATTTCTATTAATATTAAAATTAATGATGTTTTAATAGGTAATAGGAGTATGCATCTGTATTGGATACCAATTATGTCTTGAAACGTTTACAAGCTTTTGCGTCTGTTTTTAGCCACATTATATGCCACATTTACATTATTGTGTAAGGTCATGACTATTTTGGTACATAAACGAAGAATAACAACAAGTTACTGCCATAAAGTTCACGCAGATGACAACGCACCCCCAACACCCCAACACTCACACCCCCTCCCCTACGCCATTCAGTTTGGGTTTTTGACCTGTTGGCTACTTAAATTCATTCGCACACACACACACACACAAACGTTTACCCATTGTATATGTACATATATATAGAGACAGACATTAAAGAAACTTTAAGTATATATTTGAATTGGATCGATAATTTCATGCTTTTGCCATTGAGTTTGACTTATTTTATATGATAACCTGTAACTACAAGAAAAAGAATGATTGAAATTAATTTTTTTAAGTAATTCTATTATGTAAAAAATATTAGTTTTCGAGTCATTACATTTATTCAATCTTAATTAGGCCAACTCCAATAGCTAGTTAAATTGAAATTATCTACTTATCAGTTGAAAAATTTAGAAATTGTTAAACTAATTATTTTTATATTCAATTTCTCAACTAGAAGAGTTTTTTTCTTTTAAGATTTACATTATGTAGAAATAAATTTGACTTTTAAGTAAGCAAAGTTTCTTTTAAAACTTTTTCTTATGATCAAAGATCTCTAAATTTGAATCTTGCCAAATATTGCTTTCATTTTGGTAATATTTTTTATTGTTATAAAAGTTTCTATGCTAACAATTTTTAAAATTTTTTAGTGTTTATCATAGTAGTATTTTTTCATAAAAAAAATAAAAATTTTGAATTAAATTATTTATTTATTGATAAGGATTGATTGTTTATTTATTCTAGACCTTAGACAAAAGGGAAAATTAAAATACTAATATTGAAACAATTTTATAGATATATGTTTGTTTGTTTAAGTATTTTAATTTTGTAGTCCTTTAAAGTATGCAACGTATTATAAATTAAATGTAAACATCGTTTTCTAGAATTTATATCGTAATAAAAAACAAAGTGGATTATATTATATAAGTAGGATTATATTATATATAAGTATAATAATATATATGTATTTGCCTCTAAATTGTTTTTGGATTTTCATACCCTATAGTAATTCATAAAAGGGTATATTAATGTCTAAAATTTTTATAGATTAAATATTTAAATATCCTTTAATAAACTAAAGACTTAAATTTAAATATTTCTCGGTTCGGATTTCTATTTGTTAACTTAACTTAAGATAATAGTTTAGTGTATTTTCTAGTTGGTTTACTTGTTTTTTGTTGTTTTTGTTGTTGTTGTTGTTTTTGTTGTCGTTGTTCTGTTGTGTTGGCGATGCAACTCTTTAGCGCAACCTGCAACCTGTAACCTGACAACGACATACAGCAACAACAAATGCAGCGGGAGCCGTAGCTCCTTCATAGACTTCATAGACGGAGTCTGAGAGAGGTCCAAAAAACAGAATAAAAAAAAAAAAACATTGTCAGGCAGTTTACGTCCACAGTCGGCTTAGCATAATAAACGTCAGAATTAATTGGATTTTAATTGTCTGTTGAGCGCTGAAATTAAGTGCAGCCAAAATAGATTGAGAGAGACAGAAACATACAGAGCGACCGAGACAGAGACAGATAGAGAGAGAGAGAGAGTGAGAGTTAGGAAGAGCGTGTGGTAAGACATAGTAAAGAAGGTTAAAAGCAAAAACAAAAAAAGAAGAAACAATCTACAGAAATGGTATAAAGCTGACTGCTTTATTTAGCCGTCTTTTGCTTTTGCTATTCATGGCCAGCATTTCACTAGACGATCTTGGGCGATGATCAACCAACCGACACACACATGAAACGATTATTTGCATTTCGTTTCGCTTACGTTGGTGGTCGTTAGCCGGACAATGAATACAATTTTAACTTACTTCACTTCTTAATGACGCCGACAACAACGAAGCGATTGCTAGATCTGATTATTTGGCCAGCACACTCACATCCTTACCAAAAAAAAAAAAAACAAAAATAAAGCAACAAACAAACAAAAAAAAAAACAAAAGCTGCTTAACTTAGTCAAAGTCTCTAAGTTGTATATACATATAATGATAGACGAAAGTGTGCTGCTTTCAATTTGAATTAATGTATATAAATTGGCCAATTTGTACTTTTAGTTAATGTTCATTTAATTTAATTTCGTACCTTTTAAAGTAATATTTCTTATCATTGTTTACGATTGTATAAAAAATGGATTTCCATTAATTTTAAATGATATCGTTAATTGTATGTGTTTTAGTGGTAAATTATGAATTTAATTTTAAATTTTTATCATTTACTAAAATTTCAATGAGTAGCAAAAAAATTCTACATTATTTTTTATGATAAAGAAAAAAGTTTATTTAAAAACAAATAACTGAAAGAAGTCTTTGTGATTGAAGGATTTACAATAAAAAAAATATAACATCATTTTCTTACTACCTTTTTTTCTTATTCTTTAACATATAATTAATCCTGTTTATTATTTAGTTAGTTCAAGTTTTTAATATAGAGCTTGATTTATATTAATATTTAAACTATTTAAACAAAAATGCTAAGGTATAAAATCTTAAGGACTTCAATTGAGCCTTCAATTTTCGGCTTGACAGAAGATTGAGGTAAATATGTAAAAGTTAAAAATAGATACATAGGTATTTACCTACGCACTTTTGGTTATTTGTCATTTTGATTCAAGCCAAAAAGGCAGAAGGCGAAAAGCCCGCCTGGCCCGTTCCTTTCAACTGTTGGATCATTGAACGGTTGAAGTTCAATGCACTCGTGTGTCGATGACGATGTTGTCCCGCTCTCCAGCGCCTCTAGGGCCAAGGATAATCCAGCAAAACAAAAAAAAAAGAAAAAGAAAAAAAACCAAAAAGGAAAGGAACAGCAACAAAATAAAAAAAAAAAAATACACCAAAAGGCAGAGACTCGAGCCTGCGTAAAGGACACGCACACGTGCCCAGGCAGAGAAGCAGCAGAGCAACATTTTGGGGGCATTGGCTTTCGTCGTTAGCAAACATTTTCGGCGTCTTCGTAGGGCTTCGGTTTTTTGGCGGGTGTCAATGTCCTTAGTTAGTGTATATAACTTAGTACATACATACGTATATGCCGACTGACACCGACTCCTCTATCTGTGTCTGTGTATGTGTGTGTGTGTGCGTCCTGATGTACCATGTGTCCTGCATAAGGAAAAAGAAGGAAAAAAAAAGTTAAATTCGCGTTGCGTTCTGCGTTACGCTCGTCACATTTTATTAGCCTGTTGTTTGGCTGCAGGACATTGAACGTCTGTCAGCCCAGCGACTCCTTTGTGTCGCAATAAATAACACTCATGAGTCTGTTAAGTGTGTGTGTGTTTGAGTGTGTGTGTGTATGCCAGGCCTTTCCAGCTTACTTTCTATACCCGTTCCTCATTGAGTACATTCGATTTGTTCAAATAGTTAGCAACTGACTAATCGGTATTAACCAGCATATATATAATTTTATAGATCGATTGGTAAAACAAAATTGAATCAATAATTTATACTCTAGATATTCAAAGTTATTCATATTTATATTTCATATATTTATTCATATCCTTAATCCAATCACTTATATTTTAATCTATAATATTTTAGTTATTCATATTCTCTTTATTTTTACTCACATACTAATTATTAATTTTAAATTTAATGACTTATACTTAATTTATTCTTAATTTATATTTTGAATTTTTTCATCTTACAGATTTTTACTATACTATTCCTGTTATTTATATTCTAGTTGATCACATTCTAGTTATTATTCTATTATTCATATTTATTTATTTTAGGTTTTAGGATTTAGATGTATTCTAATTATCTATATTCTATATATATATTATGTATCTTTTAGTTAAATATATTTAATAATTTTATTTAACATTAAATAACAATAATAGAAATATTATGTTTCATATTTATTTTATATATAGTAAAAATTGTAGGGTATCTAGATTGTGGTACCGGAAAACAAATAATGTCGGCCCTCTGGATATATATATATATTTTTTTTTTTGGGTGTAGAAATAAGTGCATTGACATTTGAATTTGCATTTTGTTGTTCTTTTTAAGGTTCTTGATTACCCCTTTAATACACTTTGTCAATTGGGTTATCATGATTTTTTTTATGTACTTTGTCCCTTTGCAAAAGAATTTAATATTTCTAAAGGATCCTTTTCAGAATACTGTTGTAAATATATAGAATAGATTTTATTTATTTTATTTATCTTACCATTCCAATAGTAAGGGTAACGGCTATACGGTGTGAATTTGCCAAAAAATAATGATATTGCCTGCATTCGCATTTGGTTTGGTCAAACAATGGGCATATCCTTTGAACCGTTATCTGAGGAGCGGGTGGATGGTTATTTTTTTTTTTTCGGTGTTTGGCCAACCTTCTTTTCCTTTTCTTTCTGCCGTTTTTTTTTTTTAGGATTAAAAGGCATTGTCATTGAGGCAAGGATAAGGCTTAGGGTGAGGGCAGATGTGCGCCTTGGTCCTCTAACGGGAACACTTAACCCTAAGCATATTTTGGCATTTCTTTATTTTATTTTATTTATTTATTTGTATCGTTTTTTGTTTTGTTTTTTTTTTTTTTTTTTTGGTAGGGCGCTAATGATGATGAAGAATAAGAACAATGACAAAAACAAGAACAACAACAAGAAACTTCCATCATTGTCAGGGCCTTGTCTCCTTGATGCGTCCTTCAGGAGCTCTTTGGCGCATGACTTTTGCTGTCTTTGCAACTTGCAAACTCCTGTTGCAAGTAGAAGAAAAAACCCAAAAAAAAAACCAATCCAGTCACTAAGCTAAATAAAATCGACTTTGTCATACCCTGTATCAATTGTAACCAACTGGCTTTAGGCCAAATTCATCTATTAGCTAAATTGAAAGATTTTTTTTTGTTTAATAAATAAGGAAATTTGCCTTCATTTAATAGTTTTATATATTTCCCTGACTTTTGTATATATCCCATTTTAATTACAGGGTAAAGAAAATTGAAAGAAACTCTTCTCGTCTCTTTTCTTTCTTTATTTTATTTTATTTCTTTTTTTTTGTTTTTTTTTTTTGTCTTCTTTCCAAGATGCTGCTGTCTATGCTGCAAAAGAATGCCTTTGGGGTATTTAGATAAAAAATACATGAACGAGCCGAAACAGAAAGCAGAGAAAAACATAGATAGATGGAAAGAAAGAGAGCACATTGAGAGTGAGAGAGACAGTAAAAAGCATGCATATTGCACTTGGTGAAAAACTCACAGGTCGAACATAAAATGTTAGACAAGATGCACAACAAAAAACATTTAGCACTTTCATAAACACCGACATTCAGTATACCCTTTCATGCAAAAAAAGAAAAATTATATTGGTTTAAATTAACATTTTTTAATATCAGTTTTTATTAGACATTCAAAATGTTTGTTAAAATGGAGTCGGAAATCTTCAGTGTTGGAAAATGTCTTTTCTATATAAATGAAATTCTAGAATTTACCAGTTAAAAAGCGTTTTCCCCCCCTTTCAACTTGAACCTATATTTGAAAATTTAATTGTTAATATATTAAAATAGCTAACAAATAAAACCAAACTCTAATGAATACAAATTGAAATTAAAATTTGGGTTATATTTTAGTTACTCACAAAAAAAAGGCAACAGTAAATCAAAATTAAATTAAAATCGCCTTGAAAATGCAATAAACGAGAGAAAATTAAAAGACATTGAAACCTTTTCTAGTATTTCATTAAATGTATTATGAATACAAATTGTAAGAAAAGCAAAATGAGAAATGCCAAGTAATCGTTATATTATATATGTATATTAAATATAAAATTCACTATTCAATTTATTATATATAGTATATTTACAATTTTGAAATCAATATCCAAAGGTTCATATTTAAAGAAAAAAATTATAATAAATAAAATAGTCAAATTAATTCTAGTTTCTTTAAATAAACTCAAAGATTCCACTCAATCAAAGTCTGGAGCATCAAAAGAGACGAATGACTTTATCTTAATTATTTATGAATCTTTCCACGTAAAGTTTTAGCTTATTTCGCTTATTTCTCTATCATTTGATATATATATATATATATAATTCTCGATGTGTAATAATGTCGCCAAAAGTTGGCTTATCTTTAGAAAATTTTAACGCCTTTTATACAAAAATTGTACAGCAGCGTTTCTTAAAAACTGATGAAAAGAGTGTGAAAAAAAATATCTTCTAGAGTCTAGACTTTGTTGAATGCAACAGAATTTTCCTTTTCATCAGCTTAAAAGCTCAGTGAGTAGGTTGAATGATGGAGGAGATGTAAAATTATATTTGTATCTGTATTTGTGAGTTACAAATCTTTTATCTCTATCATTTCTTTTTCTATTTCGTCTTCTCTTTGTAAACTCTCATAATCCGTTATTAATTGCCCGACGACATGTTACCAACAGTGAAATATTTATATAAATATGTATATATACATAAGATACTTATATTATATATATACTAACAAATATATATAAAATATATATACATATATGTTGTTGTTGTTGTTACTCAATGTTTATGTGTGTGTGTGTGTGTGTGTGCATGGTGTTTATATGCCCTACACTTGACTGTAATTTATTTACTGAAAACACGCAATTATTTTATGCAAATGATTTTTCCTCACTTCAAGTTCGAGTTGAGTCAGCAAAACGTAACAGACCTCAGATCCCTCCACTTCTTCTTCTTCTTGTTGTCAGCCATTGTGGGCGTGGTTATTGAAGGCGTTTAACTCTAACTTTTGTAACTTAGTTATACAAAGTGGTTCAACAATAACAACAACAACAACATTAAAATGCAGTCTCCTTCCCTCTATTTTTTATAAGTTAAAGAAAATGGCCGACAAAATGTTAATTTTGTCTTTATTTTCTTCTTCTTTTTTTTTTTTTCTTTGTAATAAAATGTGTGTTTTATTAAACTACATTTCACACAGTGAACTCAAGTTGTGAAAAATAGAAAAATTATAAATTGTTATTATTGTTTTTAGAATTTCTTCACATATCATAAGAATAAGATATTTCTTTATATTATTATAAAACAAGTTAAATGTGTTTTTAGACATCTCAAATTCATAAATCAGCGAGGAAAAACAAAAAATAAATTAAGATTCTTTTTTTCTTATTTTTTTGTAATATTAAAAAAAAAAATTCTGCAAATCTTTAGTTGCTTCTTAGCATTTGGAAATTAAAATCAACAATTTTAAAATAATTAACTTGCTTTGATTTGTTTTTCAAGAAAGTTAGTTTGTTTCCTCATTCCATTTTTAAAATAAAGTGGTTTAAAAATAAAGATTTAGATAGTTTTAGAAATAAAGCAATAAAAGTAAATATAAAATAAGTATTAACTCATTTGAATGCATTTCCATTGTGTTTTCTAAGCAACATTTTGTTTCAAGTTTCGTTAACAAAGAATAAATAATTTATTTGAAAGATAAAAAACTTTATAAGTTCGTTGAAACTTTTTCCAATAGATTTTGTTTTTCTTTTTTATACCAAAACCTTTCAGTGAGTCACTTCAAAAGTGATTGAAAATGAACCTTTTTTATGGAATGAACCTTTTAAAATGATAAAACATTGATTAACATGAATGAAATGCCATATGTATGTATGTACATATATAAATTTTCGCAATATATTGCAATAATTAGCAGCAACTCAAATTGAAACAATTTCCACGTATTCAAAGTGTCATTTTCCTAATGAAAGGTGAATCGAATGAACTTAGCTAAAGTGACTGTAATTGATGTTTGTCAATCTCAAACAAATGTTTTCCTTTTTTTGTTTTCAGCAAAGTTGCAAAATTATTTTTCTGCAAAAAAATTGAGAAATAAATTGTAAAAAAAAACTCTGGACAAAGCTTATTAAGAGTTGAACTTTGCTTGAGCAAGATGTAGGTACGTTATATTTGTATATATGTATGTATATATGAATATTCAATTGAATGAATGTCTTTATTTTCATTTAAAATAATTAGACAGGCAGAAATTGAGGTAAAAATGAAATAAAAGAAATATCTATGTCTTTCTTATTGTATCTGAAAGATGCGCAAGTCGGTGATTAATCAACGCATGCTTCAAGCGAATTTGGGCCAAAGATTTTGTTTCTCTCTTTTAATCGCTTGTTTCGTCGGCGTCTTTATCTAAAAGTATCTATGTATGTATGTATATATAGCTTGCGAATAAAGTCCGGACTTTGGACAACCTACAAGATACAGATACAGCTGATATGCGTATCTATATACATACATACATAGTAACAATGCCTGTCCATGATTCTTCTCCTTCCTCCTCGTCGTTTATTTTTTTTTTTGCAAATTTAACGCGTTGCTCTGATTCTGATTTCTGGTGTCGATTTTTGCGCAAAAAAAAAAAAAAAAATGTTGTCGTCGCTGTCCGCATTTGCCTATCAGTCACATTGTATCTGAATAGCGTCGACGTTCTCACTCTATGAGGTCAATGCCTTAATTTATTCCCATTTTTTTATAACAATTTTTTTTTTTTCTTTTTGTAGTGCCTTTTTTCTGATTTCAAATGATTAATCTTCTGTTAGTGGAGAGTCCATCTATCTTCTTGTTGTTGTTGTTGTACTCAATGGGGGGGGAGGGCGCAAAATAATATTGGCTATGGATCAAAATTTAAAATTCAATCAATTTGAGGCTAATTAAATTTTTGCAATAAAAGAAAAAAAGAAAATAATAAAATGATTATAAAAATGAATAACAATGTTAATTTATATAAAATAAAAAAAAAAAAAAGAATTTTACTATTTATTTTCGCAGTCGGTAGGATTCGAACCTACGCTCCCAGAGGGAATCTGATTTCTAGTCAGACGCCTTAACCGCTCGGCCACGACTGCTATGAATTCGCCGTTGCTTTAAGTCAGTCTAACTGTGAATGCCTCTCAAACAAGATTAGTTCAATGAAATGTATGTTATATATGTGTGTCTGTGTGTGTATAACAAAAGCGATCAGACAACGTGAGAAGTGACGCAAGCTGCGCGTATATAAAATTGTACATATGTATGTACATATGTATGATTGAATCTGTATGTTTATAAATATATACATACATACATACATATCAGGAAAATTCATATAGTTATTTAGTTAATAATAATTTATCCAATGATATGTATTGCTAGTAAGTTTGAATCATTTATTCAACGGTAAAGATATTAACCGATAAGAGCCATAGAATACTAAAAATATCGTATAATCACAAAATGCAGCATAATTGTGAAGAAATTGTTATATTAAATCTTTATTACAGAGACATGAGAACTTTTTTCTAGTTTTAAAATAAATAATATCAATAAAAAAAAAAAAGAAAGGGAATTTCGTTCCTCGCAGCTGGTAGGATTCGAACCTACGCTCCCAGAGGGAATCTGATTTCGAGTCAGACGCCTTAACCGCTCGGCCACAACTGCTTCTGCATTCTCATCGTCGCAGTGTAGCTGATGAGCTACAAGAGTGACAACCGAAGACTTACATATAAATATTTTGCTCCTACAATCGAAAATAAAATAAAATTTTCGATTTATAAGAGCTAAACACGAATTAATGAATGATGAATGCTAGGCGGCGGATATATACATATATATATATTAATATTTTTTAAACTGTATGATTATGTTACATATGTATTACTTATGATAGTGAGTAATAGTTTTTAAAATTATGACTGGACATATGCAAACATATATGTATGTACATATTTATATGTATGTACATATATTTCCTTATCTCGGCCAAAAGCATTTTAAAGTGATTACTTAGAACTTTTTAAATATCTATGCAGAGTCTCCAACTTCAATATATTTATATGTATATACACTACAGTTGCTGATTGGTACAACAACTCGCATATTAAATATATCTTTATTTCAGTCTTATCACTGTATTAATGTATATTATAATGTACAATATAGAAAATAAGCCGATAAAATGATTAAGTCCTATTACTGATAAGGCAAAAATGTATTAAACAAAAAAAAATCTGCCTATGTTAATCGATCAAACGCTTAAAAATTTCTTTAAAATAAGATTAATTTCGTTTTTACACATATTTAATAATAAAAATAAAAAATTAAAAATAATAATTTTTTGTTGAAAACAGATTTTGAACACTGATTACATATTTTCAAACAAAAAATAAAAAAAAACTAAGAAAAATATAAGTTTTAGTTATATAAAAGAAATAAATATATTAAAAAATTTAATATAAAAAAAAAATGGGTAAATATTCTAAATTTAAATCTATCTTTTTTTTCGTTTAAAAAAAAATGTAATAGAATTATTTAACTTAAATTTTAAAACTGTTAAAATAAATAACAAAATACTATCAATTTGAAATATATTTTAATTGCTGAACCTTAGAAGGTCTTTAATAGCAATAAATTTACAATAATTGATCTTAATGCATTTTAGTTAGTAATAATGTGTCCATTCGTTGAGTCATTTAAGATTTAAAATTATGAATTAAATTAAAGAAACAATCAAAGGTTTTAAGAATTTATCTAATTTATCTATTTCCACATATCCGAAGTAAAATTTTAAATGAATTTATTATGCAACAAAATATAATACCTATTCAAAAGCTGAATATTGCTATAAGATATTGATTAAACATCATTTGATAGTAACTTAAAGTCATTATATTAGTTGCTCAAACTTGATATCTACATATGTGATATATCTGCTTACAGCAAAATGTTGCAACAAGCAAGAAACAGAAAAGAAAAGAAAAAAGAAAAAGAAAAAAAAAAACAGAGCACATTTTATCACAAAAGCGCCAAACAATCAAATCTCAATATGTCTTACGACCAAATGAAAAGAAAGCAAGTCCAAGAAAAGCGAACAAAAATTGAAATCAGCAAGCGCAAGATATTTGCAAAAAAAAAAAAAAGAAAACAGAAAAAATTCATATATAAAAACCTTTTTTTTTTTTTGGTTTTTGTGTTGTGACCTTTTTTAGTTCATTGACTTAGTTGGGGTTGGGGTTTTTTGGTGGGTCGGTGGCTTTTTTGGGGCCAAACCATACCCATTTATATGCCAGCAACGGACGGAGTGTATCTTTGTGATTGTATCAACACATATCTATCATAGTTGTTTTAATTCATTACCCCACCCTCCATCCCACCCCACCCAAAAATATTTAACAAGAAACCGAAACAAAAAAAAAAATAATAATAAAGGAGAAAATATAATTAAAATTTTTGATACAGAAATCGCCGTTAGAGAGAAATAACGAAAAAGTTTAAGATATTCGCCTTACTAAGCAAAGTAGAAGTTCAATGTATCTGTTAGATACATACATACATACATACGCATCATCACAAAAGTTGAATCAACTTGAGGGCCAAGTTCAATGCTCGCCGGCACGCACATTGGTTTCCTATACGGAATGCCTTATTTTTTTTTTGCAGTGTTCTCGTTAAACGAACCCCTAATTTATGTAGGAGAAATTGTAACTCAAGAGGAGAAATATACAACATATTTATGGTCATTCCATTTGATTGGTTTGAAAGTTAGGACATATTGCCTTAAAGTATATATCTTTTTTTTCACATTTTTGTTTTAAAGTTTTAAAATGAAATCAAAGAGAATTCTGTTGAGAAATAGTAGATTTAAATTGACTTAAATTATATTTTTAACTGTGAAATTTGTATTCCTCGACCCGCATCAATTTTTGGATTAACTATAAAATCGGGCAACTATATGTATTAGAGACTAATCGAATGATTAAATTCTCTATTTCCATGTCTAGTGAAAAGGGAAAAGAAAAAAGTGAAAAATTTATAGAAATTTCTTTTTCTCTTTCGTTCGTCACCCAAATGTCTTTTTTCAAGGCTTCAGGATATGCCTCCTTAACCTTGACAATGAATGAATGAATATATATATATATATATACGTATATATGTATATAGGTTTGTCCATATAGTTTATGTATATCTGTAGCAGCCGGTATCAGGTCTCACAGGTCAATGAACGTTCTCGCTCTTGCACTTAAGAGTTCATGGTAGTTCCCGAAAAAAAAAACAAAAACAAAATAAGCAAATAAAAAGCACAGAAAGAAAAATATCAACAGCAGGCAGAAAATCAATATTATAATATTTTGCGTACTGCGCACTCAATAATATATATGTATATATTGAGATTTTTGTTGTTAATTACCCATTAGATAATTAAATATTTTTGCATTAATTTTTAATACTAAATGGTATGGTAGGCAAAAACAAAACAGAAAATAATCAACAATTAAAGAAGAAAAGTTTAAAACTGAACTTGCTTAATAATTTAAAAATATAATTGCATTAAAAACAATCGCAATTAATATTTGATCTATTGTAGGAAGAAACTTACTAAAAGTGATCAACTGACTGAATTTTAAGTTTTTTAAATTAAACAATGAAAATCAATAAATCTCAACTGGAAATAAGTAGAAAATGAATCAAAATTTCAATTTAAGAAACGATTTGTTCTCTTATCATATTTCAGTTAATTTACTTCAAATCGACTTGAAATTTAAAGGAAATATTATCAAAAATGTAAATTTTAAAAATATGCAATAAATAAAAAGGATTTTTTAAATTTTGGCTAGATTGACTCCTTAATAAAGAAATAGCAACAATAAAATGTACAACAAAATTTTTTTTTAATTAACCATTTGGAATTATATTTTTTATATTTCATATTTATAATTACTTAATGTTTAATTTGTATTATTAATTATTTACTTGTTACTTAGCTTATAATGAATATATGACCAATTCTAAAAATAAAGAAATATTTATTTATTTTTGCTTTGCTTTTTTTAGTTTAATATTAGGATAAAAAAGTTTTATTTATGTTAACAATATTGTTTAGTTTTTGGTAGTAGATCTAATTTATATTAAAAATTCAATCGCTTAATACCAAAATAAAGTTATAGAAGGATAGACAGCTACACAGATAGATAAATAAATAATAAAAAAAGAAAAACTTAAAGAAAGAAAGAAAGAGAGAGAGAGAGAGGTGAAAGGAGAGATAAACAGAAAGCTTACAGAAACTTTCGCTTTGTGGTCTTAGACCCGTCAAACATTTCTTTGTGATTTTCATCATTCGTTTTTCGCTCCTTTTCTTTTTTCACTTTTTTTTTTTGGGGTATGTTTTCAGTTTTCTTAGCACCTTTGGCGTTTTGTCTTCCCATTTTGTCTTGACGCCGATTACACACCCAACCCTAGCCTGTTTAGTCTCCCTGGTCTTGCCCCTGCCGTTTTTATCACGCTTGTTAATGTCATTTTGCGACACTGTCTATGTCCTTCGCCGGCGTCCTCGTTGTCGCTATTTTGCTATTTCTGTTGCCGCCTTATTAGCCGCCATTAACACTTTGCCCGACCCAAACGACTTGGCCCTTCTCTCTTTGGCCCCGAAACATTACCTTCCATGGGTCGCCTTAGCATTTTCCTGCCAGACAGTGGAACAACAAAAATGAAGTCAACTGAGGCAAATGTAAACGATGGCAAAATCCGCGTCCTGTTTTTCATCGTGTCATTTTGCTTGCAGCATTTTCTTGTCTCTTACTCTAACTCTGTCTCTCTCTCTCTCTCTTTCTCTTGCTTTTCTTCAAGTCTGTCTTGTGTACTAATATGCCTCGTTGTTGGCATTTTTCGGCATCCCATTTCCTTTGTCTGTCTTCCCTCTCCCTCTCTTTCACTCTCTGTCTCTCTCACTTTCTCTGTACATCTGTTTGCTTGTTGCTGCTAATTAAAAAGCTTTTCTCCTTCTCCTTGAAAGCAAAACAAAACAAAAAAATTAAATAAATTAAAAAAATAAAAACAAAATCTCAAACAAATGCTATTTCAAATAATACGCCAAATTTTGATAGAAAGTCTGATGGACATACTTTGACAAAATATTAAAGTGATTTAGGCTAATTGGGAAATCGGATACTTAATGTTTTTTTTTTCTTTTTTTTTTAAATCTTAAGGATAAAAATAGACTTAAAATAATTAAGAGCTGAGAAGAAAGATTATCCCTTGAGAACGGTAAGGATATAGCAAAATGAATTCTTTTAAAACGAATTATTGGTCATTTTTTCACTAACCTTTATAAAACTTAATTACGTTTTAAAATTGTTAAAAGGTTTATTTTTCTGCTTAAAATCAAGTAATTAGACTACTTACTATTATATAATATTTTTTAATACACAGTTAGAAATGGAAAAGAAATTTTTAGAAATTTTTTTCTTTTAGTTGTAGTAAATTATGTTCAAAATTAAATTTATATAGAATCCAAAATAACAAAACTTTTTAAATATGTAAATGAATATTATTAAAACGTTTTGAAAAAATGAATAGACTGATTTAAATATAAATGAATTGATGCAAAAACGTGACATATTTATAAAATATAAAAATGGAAAAAAATTCATAGCCAATTAACAAATGAAACCATTCATTTCAGTTTCATAAGTACTATCGAATTAAATGAATAAAAACTTGTTACATTCATATGTGTATTTTCAATATCAATTTAATATCTTTAGATAAATTGTGTTATTCTCAATGAACTCGAAACTTTATGCCAAAAGATACAAAGACACAAATCTTATTCCTTTTGCTTAAACCAAAATGACAGGTAACATCAGAGTAAAGTACAACTAACAATGAATACAATTCGAGGACCACCCGTTGTAAAAAAAGAAAAAGAAAAAAAAAATGTAAAAGAAAACTAAGAATAACAATAACAACAACAACAACAACAACAACAATAACATTCTTTAAAGAATGGCAACCAAAATTAGTCCAGAAGGCAAATAGTAAAAATGTATTTTATATATGTACACATATATATTATATGATCATACCCTTGAGAAAGGTCATATTCATTTTAGTCAGTAAATTGCACACAAAGACAGAAAATTATATTATATATAAAAATGTATAAATTTATATGATTTATCAATTAATAAATTCATAGAAAATTTAAAGAGATTGTTCATAAAATCTGAAATATTAAAAATAATATTAGACTAATTTACTATTTAGTTTTAAAATCAAACAAATATTTAGTTAATTATGTAATAATTTTTTTTTTTATGGAATCTTTATGATAAAAGGGTATCGATTAATCGGTGGAGCATCAATTAGATTATTCCTTGGCTTTTTTTTTTCTTTTCTTTAATGTTGATTGTAATCTAGGCAAATGGGAAAGCTTGCCGCCTTTGTAAGGCCGACTTCAGTCGAGCTTCACCGACATAGTGAACAGTGGTTAATAATGCACTCAAAATCTATAATTATTCTCAAAAAATAAGAGAAACAATTTTTAATTTAATTTTCTTAAAAACTAGAATTTAATTTAAATGCTCATAAATTTTTTGTTTATTAGGCTTGATCATAGGCAAATTGATTTTGAATTTTCATTTTATCCCACTGTGCTGTTGGGCAGTTTGTTACGGAAACGATGAACGATCGGTTTCTGTTGGGAAGGGGGTGGCAGTGGAGGGAAACAGTAGTCGATACATATATGTATGTACATATATTGGCATTGAGTACAATTAATTGAACACCAACAACAAATTGATTGCGCGAACAACAACAACAAAAACACAACATGACACGTTGTTCACATGCCGCCGTCGCCGTTGCCATTGCCATTGCCTCTGCCGCTGAAGGCAACCCAAATCCAAAAACCAGATGAAGACGACAAAAGAAGCCTCGGGACCTGCTGCTGTTGTTGCCTGTGCTTCTACTTCTGCTCCTCCTCCTTCTTGGCGGCAACAAGATGCAGCAACATGTTGCCAGTGAGGTAGGCCCTTTGTGTTGCCGCTACATAAAGAGAGAGAGAAAAAAGAAGAAGCAGAATAAAAACAAAAAAAATGCAAACAGCAAATCAAACTTCCTCTGGTCCCCCTCCTTATCGAATTGCTAATTAGCGTCAACAGTGGCTGCTGGCAACATGTTGCTGACAAAACATTGACATGACTTCACTCGTCCCCCATCGCCGCCTCCCCCTCCCTCTGAGGCAAGTATTTAGTGGCACAATAAAACTACCAAACAGGCAAATAAAAAACGAATATATATAAATATAAAATATAAAAGAAAAACTTACACTTGGCGTTAAGTAAACATCAGTAAACAGAATGGCATGAGGGGGAGGCGGATGGGGGGCATGACTGCTGTCACGTGTCCTCAAATGAAATCCAGCTTGTTTCCTTGATAAAGTTCAATTTTATAACGACTAAATAAATACCTAACCCAAAAAGAAAAGAAAACTAGATTTAAATAAATCTTATAAAAAATAAATATGAAGAAAATTTGGCAAAAAATAAAAAAACATAGGAAAAAGGCTAACCAAGTTAATCTATGTAGCATATAGACTCTTTTAGCTATACCAAATAATTGATAGAGTATATTTGTAAAAGTTTTTCAACATTTGACAGTTTTTGTTTGAATTTTGTTGTTTTCTATTGTCGTCTATACAATTCGTTTTCAAATTGATTGACAGTTTTATTAGGAAATATATAAAAACCAATATACAAACATATTGTAAGCACAGGGTGTCATTTGATGGGCTTTACTATTGACAGGGCATGCAAACTTTACCATTTATACTTTGGTTATATAAAACTTGAAACGAGGGTTACCCTTTTAATTTACTTAAGATAAAATAACAATTTCTTATTCCATTTTTTAACAATTTTCCAATAAAATCTAGTACAGTTTTTTTAAATGTTTTAAATAAGGTTTTTTAAGGGCTTTATTTGTCATTTCAAATATTTCATTTCAAATATTAGTTAGGTCTTATTTTTTATCAATAAAAACACTAAGATATTTAGTGAATTAAATTTTTCTTTAGATGTTTGCAGTATTTAAATTTATTTATTATGAGCAGAAAAATTGTATATTTATTTAAGTTATTCCAAAGGAAAATTTAGTGGAATATCTATTCGAAAAGGCGAGCATTCATTTCAAAGTGTTCCATTTTCACAGTTCCATTTCAGTGATTTATTACTTATTGAGCATCTTCTTCATGCCTTTTGAAACATTTTCGCTGCATTTCCTCTAAATTGCTTCAAGTGAATTATCCTGTGTTAAACTATTATTATTATCGAAATATTTATAAAAAAAATCTATCTAAATATAGATAAATAAAACAAATGTAAAGTATATTTTCAACTCGTTTAACTTTATTTATAGTTAATTTGTGCCACAATGTAATAATTGACTTTATTTAAATTAACCAAAAGTAGCCCTCGCATACCTTAGTTTTTCTTCTATTATTTTTTATAGTTGCACGTAACAACAAAATAATTAATACACACACACACACACACACACGGTTTGCAAAATAAAAAAAAAAGAAGTATTTTGGCAATCCGCTACAATTTTAACTCATTAAATCAAGTTAAAAAGTTTTGAGATAAACTGCATCAACATAAATATGAAGTGGATGAAAGGAGAAGGCATGGGTGGAGGTGGGTTAAGGATACTCTTGCACAGTTAAACTTGTGTAACCTCGTAATAAAGCCACTTAAGTGGGTCAAAATGCAGTTGGCAAACACACACACACACACACACACACACACACACACACAAAGAAACACAGACAAACACTCGACTTCAGCATATTTATGTTGAAAGTGAAATTGCAAACTTTTCCCCACTATATATACTCTTTTTCTATATATATATGTATAAATATATATATATTTATATATGAAACATACATAATATATAGGTATGCATGCATCTTCTCATACTCCTGGACAAACTTTCATTGTCAACACAAGTACACACACACACACACACACACTTAAATAGAGAGAAAACTTGCGCTGTTCTTCTATGCATACAAAACAAACATACAGACACACAGAAATCCATATAAATATATATTCATATACATATATATATATATATATGTATATATATTTATCTATTTGTGTGTATGTTTCCATTAAATTGCATAGAAATTTACTTTTAAATTGTGAACCACTAAAAACGGGCAAAGTCATTACATACAACATATATATATATATATATATATATATATATATGTATACAGCTGAAATACATATATGCAAATATATATATAAATGTATATGTATATAGTTAAATCATCATACATATATAAATAAGATCTTGCCAACATTAAAAGTTGTGGCAAATCTTCTCTTCCATTCAAATTAAAAAAAAATGGCAAAAAAGTAGTCCATTTATAATATAATAATTATAATAAATTATAATACAAAAGTAATAAAATTGGTAAATTGCTTCATTTTTATCTATCAATTGATCAAATACTGTTATATTATTTTTTAATTCTTATTCCTTTTTATGAAATTTATTTAAAAGACTTCTTTTGGGAGGGAATTCTTCTTATAAAAATATTTTTACAATCTTTTATTTTTTAAACAAAGAATATTTCCAGTCGCATTTTTTAGTATTTCATATGAAATTCATAGCTTAAATCTAAATCTAGTTTAATTTCTTAAAATTTTTAATATTTTAATAGTTTAAAGGAAAACAAATTATAATCAAAAAATTTTTGAAATATTTTGTCTTGCTTTTGTTTAAGCAATCTTTCGTGTATACATAAAAGGATAATCTGAAGGCAGTAATTACTTTATTTTAATTGTTTTGTTAGTGATTACATAAATTCAAGTATTTTCCTAAATCTAAATTTTCTATATAATATAATTACATAAACTTGGGTAACTACTATTAGAATCTTCTCTTTCTTTGATAATCTAAGCTTCAATCCAAAGATTTTTGAGAATATATAGTACTTAAAATTAAAAATTGCTTATTTTTAATATAGTTTTGATGCTTTTAAATTTGAAAATTTCCAACAATTTGAATTAGAACAAAATCAAGTAAGAAAATGGTGTTTGATATATTTTTGCACCTGTGCTTATACTGATATGGAATATTTACAGAAACCCAAGTTCAAAAATGTTGAAAAAATATCATATGAATTAATTTAATATTTCTTAAAAGAAAATAAAACCTGCTAAATCTGTATATGGATGTACATATGTAAATAAATGGAGTAAATTGTGCGAATTGTTGTCAAAGTTTTCGTATGTAAAAATTTATCACTTGACTAATTTACTTGTGTTCTTAGTTTCCTCTATTAGCAGTTTTAACCGGCTCACACACACACACACACACACACTAAGACATACAGCTGTGTTCACAAAAATAGCAGCGCCCATGAGCTGTTGCTATAAAGTTGACCAATCATGTTAAAAAAACCATGAATGCTTCCAAAATCATTTAATTTAGAATTTATATTCATATTTGACTAAATTACCACTGGTTTTGGTTAAAAAAACCTTTTCGAATTTTCAGAAATAAAGGAATTAGGGAAAAATCCCAAAAATTTGCTGTTCACAAAAATAGCAGTGGTTACCAAACATAAGAAATACTTCATTATAGCATCTTTAAAAGTTTAAATTAAGAATCAACTTTGTTATTGTAGAGTTTATATTTGGTCGTAAGCCCCTTATTGGCAATAACGGCTTCCCATCTGCGGGGCAACGAGTCCACCAAGTCCTGGCACCGCTTAATAGGGATATGCACCCATGCTTCTTGGCCAACGTGCCAAAGTTGAGCCTTATTCAATGGTTGTTCTTTTGCGACGCTTCGTTTAATGTCCCCCCCTAAGTTTCCGATCAGATTTAAATCTGGCGACTGAACTGGCCATGACATAACATCGATCCTTCTGATCCAAACCAATCCTTAGCGTGCTTGCTCGTGTGTTTTGGATCGTTGTCCTGCTAAAATGTCCAATTTTATCGGGACATTCCAAACAGCTTATGGAGGCATAACATTTTTGAGTATGTCCACATACAAAATGCGATCCATAATACCGTTAATCATAAAATCTGGACCAATACCGCTGTATGAAAAACAGGCCCAAATCATGATTTTCAAGCCACCATGTTTGACCGTCTTTGGCGAGTGGTTTGGATGGTATTCAGTATTTTTTTGGACGTCGCACAGACTGTCTGGACCCTGCTAAACCAAACAAGACAATTTTACTATCATTCGTCCAGAGTATCCAGAGTCTAGAGTACGCCAATTCTCTACAGTCCACTTCAAATGGTTTTTGGCAAAAACCATGCGTGCTTCTTTGTGCTAAGAAGTCAAAAGAGGGACTTTCCTGGGACTTCTTGCATTTAGTTTTTATTCCTGAAGCCTTCGTTAAATAATGACATCTTTAACCGAGAAGTTTAGGTCCTTTTTTACCTCTTTGGAGGATGCCAAAGGATTAGCTCTGCAGTATCGAAGTAATCGTCGGTCATCTAAGGTCGTTGTTTCTCGTCTTAGTCCACGTTTTTCGGGTTTTAATTGATAATTTAGAGCATTGCAGACCATCTTTGCAGAGCAGCCCACTAAATTTCGAATCTCCTTATAAGTTTTACCTTGTTTCGGGAGTTTTTGAATCCACTCCCTTTTCTCCCTCGAGCATTACATGGGTCTACCCACTTACATGACAATGTTACCAATATTTTAGTGTTTTCTTATGTAAATAATAATAAACAATAGTAATAAACTCAATTAATCTCACTTTTGCCAAATTTTTTGATTTTTTCTTCATTTTTTGAGCACTTGAAGTGAAGACTGCTATTTTTGTGAACAGCGAAATTTCGGTGCAAATGCACAAAAACACGTTAAACGCACCAAATCAGGGCAAAACTAACGAAACTTTTGCGTTTTTCTAAAGTCTATATTCCATTTGACAAAAACAAAGTCCAAGTGTTTAATCTAAAAGAAGGAATACGCAAAAATTAGGTCCATTTCTGTTAGGATCTACTGCGCTGCTATTTTTGTGAACACAGCTGTACATACATACAACCAAAATAAATTTTCCTGTTTAGTGCGGGCGAAAATAAAGTTAAAGTGTTTGCCGCAAACGCTTTTCTTCTGTTGAATTGTTGTTGCTGCAGAGACTTTTCTTTGACTTTCAACTTGGTAGCCAAAACACACTTATAAAAACACACACATATATATATGTACATATACATACATATATATATACATATATATGTATGTATATGGAAACATGGCGTCAAGTTGTTATTGCTATGTTATTGTTGCCGCCCCACCCTCCTGCTTGGCCCTCCTTCACTGTCTTCTTCTTGCAACGAAAGTGAAAACTTTTCTTGCAAGCCAAAAGTCGCGAGAGAAATTTTGTATTCAAAAAATAAACCAAGAAAAAGAAAAATTGCAAGTTTAACTTAAATATATATGCACATATGTATGTATGTATATATATATATATATTTGTACATACAGATGTATACATATATGTATGTATGTATAAATAAGACACACATTCACATCGGAGCGAATGTAAAACTTTAAAGTTGTTTGTAAAACTTTTTACCGCTAAACTAAAAAATGCTACTAAACTGTTTATCAAATTATGTATACATATATGAAATATTCTAAATTTATACAAATTAAAAACATTATTTAATTTGTATAATTATATTATGATTTTTAAATGATTACATTTAATTACATATATTTAAATTGTTTAATAAACATTTATGTAGTAGGTGTCTGTGTGTGTGTGTAATTTACTCAAACTAAACAATTTCCATTTTTGAAAAATATTTGTCCTAATTTGTTGAATTTATTTTGTTGTTGTTCTACCTTCCCCCTCCCTTTTGGCTGTCATGATTTCTCTGTAGTTGATGCTTTCGTTTCTGCATTGGATGTATGTATGTATGTATGTATGTATGTGTATACATATGCACATATTTGCCGTCCATTTAGCTGCTTCGCATTTACACACACACACACATGCAAAGAAAAAGCTACTCCATACATCGCACATGTATGTATGTATGTATGTATGTGTGTATATGCACCTAGATATTGTCGATAGCTCCACATTTTTGGCTTAGGTCAACAATTTTTTGGACACACACATATACATATACATACACACACAAACAAACACACACACGCACGCACACACACACACATAGACAAACACATATAGCACATACAAAGGATGACCTGGCAGCGCAGTCCACCTGCAGTCGTCAGCAGCATAGCGCCGCTAGGCGGGGGTTGCATTTTTAGGCCACACCCACATGCGACGCTGCACTACGTTGTGATTGGCCCAAACAATTGGCAGTCAGCTGCAAAACGAAAAAAAATGAAAAAAAAAACAAAAACGAAAAAGAAAAACAACAACAGCAACACACACACACACACACACACAGAGAGAAAAAATAACACAGAAAATCGCCGTCGTCGACGAGGAGAATGAGCGATGAAAGAAGAGGCAGAAAAAAAATAGTGTGCTGCGTTTACACCAAAACGAAACAAACAAGAAAGAGTATGAGACAAAGAGAAAGGGACAGGGCAGGAACAGGGACAGGAATATGGAATAAAAGATGTAGAGGATGAGACGGCGGAGGTGTAGCCAACTCGCACACACACACACACACACACACACACACACACACACACACACACACAGAGGCAAACAAAAAAAAGAAAGAAAAAAAAAATCGCCCCTTTTTATTGTTGGCAAAAGCGCAGCAGCAACTGCAACGTCCAAGGGCACGGACACGGGCACGGGCTCAGCTTCAGCCTTTAGAGTCAGCCTCAGTCTCAGCCTCACGAGTACGGGAGGGATGGAGGGGAGTTTTTTTTTTTTTTTTTTTTTGGGGATGGTGGGCTATACGGCTTATGGGCCAGTAGCTAGAGTAGCAACATCGAATCGACGTCTGTTTTCGTTTCGTTGTTCGGTTCGGTTGTTGCGTCCGTTGCGTCGGTCACGTGGCACAGTCACAGCCAGAAACCATACCAAAAGCCGTATTTAGTGCGAGGGTGCCGGATGGCAGGCTCTTGGTGGGGTTAACAGAGCACGAGAAGCGGGAGTAGGAACATGAGGAACATTTGGGTGCTTTTAGGGATGAAGAAGAGTCGCAATGCTGCGCTTTTTTGTATGCATTGGCGCCGATAACTGCCATTTTTCTGCTGCCAGAGTCGCCGACGACGACGACGACAACGACAACGACGATGACAAAACAAAAATAAAAAATAAAAATAATAATACCAACAACAACAACTAAAAGAAATATAAAATAAAGAGCAAAGTTAGGTTAGTCATGGCATTTGGATCTGGGTACTAAGACAGTAGAAAAAGAAGGTCTCGTTATGGCATGATACAAAATAGTTGCATACAATATGAATGTACATACATACATACATACATACAATTATATGCATACATACATACATACACATTCCTATTGATAGGTTAATTATTAAATTAAAATACTAATACAACTTTAGATTAAGTTTTTCGATAGTTTATAAGCCAAAAAAAAAATAAAATTTCAACTATTGATGGAACCACATTTGAAAAAGAGCTTTTCTCTATACTATATATGTACTATATAGTGATATCCTTGGAATATAGACTATTTTAATTCTTACGCATTGTTGCTCATATATTTGTTTTATCTCTAAAATTTTAATTATTTGTTTTAAAAATTGATATTTAATATAAATTTCGAGTTTGAATTGATAAATATTTCTTCTGCAATATCAGTATCAAGTTTAATCGAAATTGGTTTATTTTTTATATATATTTTTATTATCATAATTTTGAACAATCTATCAACTATTTAATATTGTAAATATATTGCCAATCTGAAACAAAAACAGTTACTTAAATGGCATAGAAACCTGCGAAATTTTGACTTTCTGGCATTTAAAATTTTATTTGTTTCATGATCATCTCCCTTTTCGATTCTTAAAGTCGAACCAAATCAATAGAAAGAAGAATTCATAATTTTTCAAGTATTTCCAAGTATTATAGTTATATGATCGGAATTTTTATTGATTTTAATATTATATTTTATTTATTGCAAGATCCATATTAAATGCTAATGAACTAAAAAACAAATTTTATATACTTTTTTTCTTTGATTATTTTTTCTTAACTTTTATTTAGTTTTATTATCATATTTATAGAGTTATAACTCTATCAATTATAATATATAATAGTTGGCTTTGTTAAAGAGAGAATCTGTAGCCATTTTGTGATTACGCCATTTTGAAGTATAAACTGATTTTAAGGTTAGTTTTGTATTTTATTTCCGGTTCTTGATTTTTGGTTTCCAAAAATGTCTAACTATTCCATTTGCAATGTACTAGAATATAATATTATATGAAATATCAAAGATCGATTGAAAAATTACGAAAAGTAATCAGTAAGAAGAAAAGTTCTTATAATTTGAGTTTAGAAATTATTCGCAAAACATTAAGAAAAGAAAACAGAGAGTAAAATATAAAAAGTTTATTAATTTAAAGTTGTTTTATAAAATTCAAATTAAAAAAAAATATTTATCTGGTCTGATTTGACTATATATATAATATATTTTTTATAGAATATAGTCATTAATTTTTCTATTATCGAATATCGATAAAAAATATATAATATTTACAGCTATTTCATTTTTTCTGATAAAACGAATTTCGTTTAATTTTAAGTGAGTCGAGAATGGAATGATTTTATATATACAATTCTATCGAAGTTAGCCTTTGGTATGTTTTAGTATTATTGCTATCACGTTCTGTGTTGCAACGGGTCGCGTCTTTGCCACGTCGACAACATTTGATGTTGTTGCATATAATGAATGGTGTTCCTGCACCTTGCCACCATCAGAGACCCAAAATCATCAAATTGCCGCCCACAACAAGCGTTTTTTTTTTTTTCTTTCTTTCTTTCTTTTTTTATGGTTTAGATAGCACATAGAAAGAGGTAGTAAGAAGTGAAGAGAGCGAGAGAGAGAGAGAGAGAGAGAGGGAGAGGGAGATAGATAAAACGAAAGATAGTTGGTGTGAGGGAGAAGAAGAATGGAGGGTAAAACAACGTAAACACTTTTGACATTTTATTTTTCGCGTCACTTCGTGAGGACGTAAATGTCGCTGCACGGCGCTGCGTTTTTTGACTGCCTTTTTGGCTGCTTTATGTTACAGGCTGACAGTATATGTACCTAAAATGAAATCTCCACCCCTCTCGCCAACCCTCTACACCCAACTCTAACCTAAAATGTCATCCCCTTGTACACGCCTCTTGTCACAATCCTTAATGTTTCCTCATCAGCCTTCTTCTCATTATGGGAGAATCTCGTCTTGACTTAAGTCACATCGAACTAAATATTGCGAATTGAGTAAAAGTGAATATGGTTGGGAAAAGGGTTCTGTCATGGATTTAACGGAGATATAAATCAGTTTTGGCATAGGGCCAACTAATCACTAAACTAACTTGAAAATATAGTTAATAATTTACAGATTGAAATTTTTTTGTTTTTAAGATAAAAATTAATCTTGCCAATTATTTTTGTACAATTTGGTTTCGTGTCTGCTAAACAGTTTTATTCGAACTGATAAATATAAGGAAAAATAGTGATTAATTCAACTGTTGTGAAAATATATATTTTATATATTATTTAATTAATTTTTACTATATAAGACTTGGCATTCAAATTTAAAAATATATTGTTTTTAATTTATGTTCTGTAAAGTTTCGATTCCAGATAAATAAACTGAACTAAAATATTAAACTTATTGAAAAAATAAACAACTAAATAATATAGATTATTTCTTGATTTTTTGTCCTATTTATTTGATATACAAGTGCCAAAAAAAAGGACGAGAATAATACAATTTTTTGATGTTGTTTCCATACAAAATATATGTACTTTTTTTTAGTTTTTTTTTTATTTTAGACTAAAAATTTTATTTACTTATTTACGTATATACAAATTAATTGTTTCTTGTACTCAAATTGGAAATGTTCTTAATAAAAAATCTATCTAATAGCTTATCAATTCCTTCGAGTATGAAAATATCGATATTATGTTCTGATCTCCATTTATTTTGTTATTTTGTTTTAAAAAAATCGATTAGGTAACATTGATTCCATTTTTCATTGGTTTAAACCGATAGTTTATAAAGTTTCCCCTTTGAGAAATGGAAACTGTTTTTAAAAATAATTAAACTATAAAATATCGACAATATTAACATTTTAGCTTGATATTTTAATCACATTTACTTGTTAAAATAGAGCAAAAATGTTTAGTTTAAGCTTTCATTTTGTTATGCCTAAAAGGAAAGGAAATCTTTCCATGTTCTCATCGTATTTGTACATATGTGCATATATTTATCTAATCAGCATCAAAATCCGAGTCGAATCACAAAGAAACAAAAATTGAAATAGTATGGGTAGCGGGGATTGGGGGGAGGATAGCAATCATAGGGATAATACACGTCAATAAATGAAGCCAAAGCAAGTTACCCAAGAACTGCATCCCTTTTCTATCTTCATTTGTCTACCCTTTCTTGCTCGTTTCACAATTTTTTAATTTGCTCTGCATTTGTCTAGTTTTGCTTCCATTTTGTATATGTTTTTCTTTTTCGTTTGATGTTATTTTCTTTTATCCATACCCTTTAATCAATAAACTAAATGTGGCATATTCTTGAATAAAAAAATAAAATAGAAATATTAAACTAAATTTTAATTAAAGTCTATCAAACTTAATTTAACCTCACATATTTTATATATATAAATTTTAGTAATTTAAAGTATATCTAATTGGCCAAGTATCTAAAAGAAAAATAAAGTATCTAAAAGTCGAATCATTGAAGTTTTTTGCAATAATTTTCACGATTTATTTCCTTTTCGTGTTGTAAATTTTTTCTTATATTTTTTTCTTGTTTTTTCTTTCTTGTTTTTGTTTTTTGGAGAAGGTTCTTTTCGTATTGCATATACTTGCTTTGCATACACATGGATGGGTGGGTGGTTTATTGGGTGGTTTGACACTCCATCACACACATACCCATTCCAACACGTGCTATTCACTCCAAATGCGACCCTCTTTATTTCCTCTCCTTTTCTTTTTTTTGGTGGGAGGTTGGAGGAGGGAGGGGGTCATGTATGTAGAGCTGCAATGCAACTGCGATGTGTATGTGTTTATTGAATCGTATCCATTGATTGGCAGGACATCTGTATATGGCATTCATTTTGCAAAATCGTCTACTGCCTTTCCATCTCCCTTTTGCTATACCTCTCCCACTCTATTGGCTATTTGCCATCTCTTTCATATTTTTGTTGGCTTTGCGTGCCAATGTGCAAACAACAACAAAAACGAACAGAAAAGGAACAAAAAAACAAAAATATATATATATATATATATAAAATTTTGGTTTGGCAAATAATTTTCCCTCCATTTGTTTATATTGATTAACTTGAATTTTTCGGCTAACTTTCAAATTTCGACAGTTCGATTGTCTAATTTGTACCAATAAATTGCCTTGTGCAAATAGGTAAATGATATTTTACAAACAAGTTTACAAACTTGTTCAGGTTAAAAGAAGAAAAAGAAAAACAAATTTATGAAGGGTGGCAAAAACAACTTCAAAAAGTGCACAAGCTAATAGGATACAAACATCTTATATAGTGGTTCAATCTGACTAGTTAAAAAGAAATCCGGCTAATTTTATATTAAAAAATCTGATAAATTTTAAAGAAATTGAATTTACAATTGGAATCAGCGAATATTAAATATAATTTTATGAATTTGCAGGATGCAAAAGAAAAAAATCATTGACAATTTTTTATTTTCGAAATATTGATACTTTTTATATTTCAAATATGTTAGTTGAAAAATGTTTTGGGAATGAATGGAAGCGAATCAGATGAATTTTTAATCAAATGTAACAACAGTTGGAATGAAACTAGACACTTTCCAATTCCACACGTTCCCTAAAAACTTGAAAACAGCTGTTCGAATATTAAAATAAGTTATTTCGAAAACAATAACGAAAATGATTCGAGCTTTGGCTCGAAATTTGAAACTTTTTAACTTTTTACTTGTTTATCGATTTTATAAATATTTATAAATATATATTTATTAAAAATAACATTAACATTTATTTATTTAATTCTTTTATTGTCTGTACTTGTAATCAAATTGATGACATTTAATTTATTTAACTGTATTGAACTTACTTAACTTTTTTTTGGCCAATCAATCAATCCTTTCATATGGACAACATGGATAAAATAAATATAAAGCGGCCTTCCGTTTTGAGTCCTGCGATTATGTACCCTGTATTTTCAAATTACAACCACAACATCAATAGCAAACAAACACAGAAAAAAAAAAAACAAAAAACAAAAAAAAAAACTAACAATATTCTCCCTAAACATCAGTTCATCGCGGTACTGCCATAGCGCCAAATGGGACAATGGCAGTGAGTGAGGTTGATAGGGAGATAGGTGGGTAGTCGTAGGGGTAGGGGTAGGGGTAGGGGTTGGGTGGGTGGAGCTGAAATGATAGCTTTAAAAGTCAAAAGTAAAAACAAGTCAATTTACGTCAAGCACTTTTGCTATAAAGGATATTAGAGCAGAAATACAACAACGACATGCCAACATTTCCGACATGTAGGCGTCGACTGCCGGCGCCGTTGCAAGTGTCAGAGAATGGGCTGAAATGGATGAAAATGGGGGCGAGGGGGCTAACGGGGTGGTGAGTGAGTGAGTGAGTGAATGAATGAATGAATGAATGTATGTATATGGGGGGTAGGGACATCAGGATTTTGAATGCAACTGCCATTTGCCTGGGCGACCATTTTGCAAAAGGAGCTCTCCGTTCCTTACTGCCTGCCCCCTTTTTGCCTCCCCCCCAATGAGAACATTGCATGCATGTTATTTGTTCCCCGTGCAGACAAAAAGCATGGCGGAAGGTTATCGAGTTGGAAAGACTGGGCGAAGGTTGTACAAGAGGGTAGGTCCGTTGCTGCTGCATCTTGCAAATTTTCAGGGCTGGAGCAAAGCAAACAAAATTTAAAGATTTACACTAAAAGCGACCTACGACCAAAAGTCGATCCTCTGTAGCAATTTTCTTCAAATGTTTATAAAATTGCAAATTTATTGCATTTAATTTAATTTATTATATTGTTTGCTTATTTTCTTTTCTCACAGTGTAGTTGAGTTTTTTGTAGGCACAACAGAGTTTGTGTGTGTGTGTGTGTTCTTTTTTTTCTTGTTTTATTTAGCCGCTTCGTGCGGAAATTGCGTTGCCATTACGCGATGATGGCTTGTCCTCCCAATGTTCCACCCGGTCCAAACCGAAGTTTTTACGAAACCCTATAGAAGGTTCTTAAGTTTGCAACTAGAAAAAAGAAATAGAAAAAAAGAGAGAAAACAATTCTGTTTCAGTTTTTGAAATACCGACATTTTGATATCCTTTCGTATAGTATAAAAATTGATCTGATCTTATAAAAATTATATATACATATAATTAGAAAAATGAATTACCCAAAAATATTAAATAGTATTTATTCTTAATCACCATGAATAGTTAAGTTGGTAGAGTTTTTAAATTTAGTATATGAATCCATCGTAAATGAGTTGAAATATTTACAAATTTTACTTTCTGCTGGGTATCTTAAATTCGGTTTCTTATTGGATATATACATATATTTTTTTTCTTAGGTCTCAGATCTAACCTACCGCAACGAATCCTAGCCTAGTTTAGGGTAGTTTTTTTTTTCCTTTTTGCTTTGATCGACTTTGTGCCAGCCAAAACAATTTAATACATTACATATTCCTGGCATTTTCACATTTTATACCCTATAAGATAAAGGGGTATATTAAGGTTAGGTTAAGCTTAGATAAAACCAAAGCTAGAGCTATTAAATTTATTAGGTATTACGAGTATATGTTTAGGCAAAAATATTTCATCATATTCTACAATTGAAATAATTTCAAAAGATTTCTTTTTAATAAATATTTCTAATTAAAAGTTTTATATAAAAGAAATTAAGATGAAAGGCATTTCAAATAGCAAATACATTAACTATAAATTTTTAATTAGTATTAAATTTTTAAATGGGTATTTTAAAGTCGTCTCATTATTGTTTATATGTATGTATGTACATATATCTGATTTGTTAGGACACACGCACCCAAAGACGGCAAACGCAACTTCTATTTGTGAAGAAATTTCTTCTTCCTCTAAAGGTCTGTAGACTGTGGCTGACAGTAGCTACATATATATGTATATATATATACATAAATAATGTCATAATGCCCTCATTTTATCTTTATTTTTATCGCAAGGCAAACAAATTTTTTCTATTTTTTTTTTTTTTGTTCGTTTTATGATTATGAGTAAGTTTGTTAACTACACACAAACTAAAAAAGTCAATTCCACAGGAAAAATAACAAGAAGAAATAAATCATATTATATGTATAAATATATGTATGCTTATTTTTTTTGGATAATTTTTTAAATTCTTGTCTTGATTGTGGCACTATTAAGAAATGTGATTTTTTTTGTGATAGTTTTAAAATTTATCAAGTCAATGGTTTTATTTCTAAGGAATAAAACTTCTTTATAGATATAAAATATAAAAGTTAATTACAATAGAAACTAGCAACAATTTGTAGATGATCTTAATTGAAAATAAAGAACATAAAGAAATGATGGAAATCAAAGACAAAGAGCCGACTTTAAATGTACCCTATAATTGTAGCTTAATTGTTAATTATCATTTTGTTTAATAAATAACTTAAAGAGCATCTCAAGCAATGACTTTTCATGTAATCCAGATTTTGGCCAGATTAGTGGCAAAGATTGTACCTGTTATTCGTATATTGTAAAGGGTATATGATAAAGGAAAATTTCAACACTTTTCACACATAATACATACACACTAAATACATATATAGTAAGATGAGAAACTTAGAACGATGTTGTTGTTGCTGTTAGTTGTTGTTAGTTGCACGTTTTTTCTATTTGAGGCAGACAAAGTGCTTATCAAACAGGCACCATCAATTGACCTTTCCCATTGGAGTCGTGCCGATGGTTAAGGCCTTTCCAGTACCTTGCATTTCATCAGGCCAACTGCTCTAAATAAAGTATCTACAACGGATAGCTAAAGACAATGGGCCAAAGTCAGTCTTCAGTTCAGGTTGGATCCAGCTGACGACGTGCAGGCTGGCTGGAAGCATTCTCCTTCCCCCCAATCAAATATAATGCACTGAACAGTATATATATATATGGATATATATGTATATATATGTATATACTGTACTGGCACTGGTACAGTGCGCACTCTGCGCATAAATTTACGCGCGAAATCAATCTGGTTAAGATGCCAGCAAGTAAGCCAAAAGAGAGCTGCAATCAGTTGCCTTGAATCGTCTTTTAATAGCAAAACCAACAAAAGCAAACGACTATCAAAATACCTTATAGATAAAAATATGAATGCAAAATACTATTTTTTTTATGTTTAACATATATACTATATAATAGATATAAATAAAATGATAGTTTGACTAATGTAAATCGATAATTAGCTAATCAAGAGACTCTCTCTCTCTCTCTCTCTTTTATAATATTTACTTATTTATGATTTATTTTTATAATTTTTTAATCTAATATACCCTCATTAAATCGATTACGTTTAAGGGTATCAAAAAGAAAGAACCACTGGAGCTATGTAGCTGTGTGTGAAGGTTCTCTTGTAGTTACCCTATTGCCCTTTAAAGTGTGAAATTTACTTGGCCACTCACTTTATTTCCCTGGACCGTATAGCAAGCCTTCCTACAATGATTTTTTTTTTGGTTTATTATACCCTTACAAAGAGTATTTATGATATATTTTATATACTTTTAATCAGCATTATTAGGCAAGTTGATTAGGCAGTGTTTGTCTGTTTGTTTAGAGATTAGTTTATCAATTATGTAGATGAAACTTGGTTTAAAAGTTCCATATTAAATTCTTCTGATATTGGTTTGGACTACTATATAATATAGTCTCCATTTAAATTATATATAAAAAAAATAAGTTTTTCCTTTTAAAAGGTTTTATGTTTTCTATTTTAACTTAACCAAAATTGAGTTCTATACAAGGCAGCAGTTTTTAGACTTTTTTGTAGCTCAATGTTATTTTATATATTAAGAACTGTAAGGGTATACAAACATTGGTATGGCTATAGTTAATTTCTGAGATATTTCTAGTTTCTTTTTTTTTTTTGCATTTTTGGTAATAATACCATGCTTAACTTGGCTGCCGAACTTAGTCAACTGACGGCAAGTACCGTTCAGAAGTTGATAACGTTATGTGTGGGACAAGTTATTTCTACCTTGCACTCATTGGATGCAAAAGAGTATATTAAGACCATAGAAATGTGTGCAAATTGAAGCCGTTGAAGTATTATTGATAGATTATTGTTTCTATCTTAACAACTTTTAAAAAACTTTGAAAAAATGAGCCACAAAAATGTTATATTGGAAATTTGGTAAGGAATCTATTGGAAAAAATATAAAAGAATTACAACAGATTGTATGAGTTAATATCAGTGGACTATAAACATTATAATATGTATATTATATATCTATTATATCATTATCACTACAATTATTAAAAGTATTTTTTTTTTCTAATTACACAATAATAATTATTTTTGCTTTTTTTTTATTAATTTACTCACAAAAAATGAATAATTTTAATTTATATTTTACAACTTGAAACTTAATGATTCTTTGTTGAGTAAAGAAAATTAAAAATTTTTCTTGTATTTTGTTATTTCGTTCAAAAATAAAACTCAAATTATAATTTTGAATTATATATAGCCGATATGGGAGAGTCGGTATAACCATATTCTAAGACTTTCATAGTTATTCCACTTTTTAATATGAGTAAATTAAAAAAGAATTCACAAATAATATTAAATATATTAGCATTCATATTGATAGTAAATATAATCAAATATTTAGTTATTTAATTAATCAATTGTTTATTTGCAAATATATTTAAAATTTCAAATATAAATTGTAAAGCCGGTTCGCTTGAATCATTTTATTTTGAATAGTTATAGAACATTAAAATTGTTATTTTGTTTGGTTTTTTTTTATTTTTATATTTATATTTTCTTAAAAAGAATAAATAATAATTTAAATAAAACTGACTCGTTCTTTTAAAGTAATCGCTCTTAGTAAAACTGAAACTATTTAAATTACAACTTATCCAAAGTAAACTCGGTTTTCTCTATATATCTATATATCTTTATATATATAGTTTCTAAGTTGTTTTTTTTTTGCTTCTTAACCATTTTTGTATGCCATTTTTCGGTTTGATATATGAAATGCGTTTGTTGCCTCGTTCGCTTCACTTTGGGGGAAAGTATTTTCCCACATTAATTTTCCTAATTTGGAAAGCTAACCCGCACATATACACACACACACACACACATACACAGGCACACATATATATATATATATATATATTCTTATACACACACAAAAGGAGGGAAGCTGTGTGCATTTCCGCAGGACAGAGCAAAACTATTTATCAATGCTGAAACATTTCAAATACATTCTCCTGTTCTTAGAGCCATGGTAGGGAGGAGCCTGCTGCTGGTGCTCCAACCAAAGACAGAACCAGGCAAACGCGACAAGGCAAGATTATGATGGAGATCCCTTTTGCAATTTCCTTACCCACTGCTGCACCACCATCTGAACTCCCGCCCGCACCCGCTACCGCACCACCCGCTGTCAAATGAAGCGGCAAAAAAAGTATTTGGAACATGAAATATGCCAGCGACGTCTTTGGCCTCCCCTTTGCCAAACCCCGCTATTCCCCTCTATAAGACAACTGGCGGCACATTAAATGACGCCCCAGCGTCGTCTTACGCAATGGTCGAAAGACAGAGACGGAGAAAGCGAGAGAGGGAGAGAAAGAGATAGAAAGCAATGCTAGGGATGTGCCGAGTATTGTAGGGCGAATGAAAGTGACCTTTAATAAAGTGGAAAATGAATGGCATATGGCTAATACATACATTCAATAGAATACTCTATACATTTTAGTATATATAATTAAGTAAATTTTATTATATATTATTTTTTTGTTCGATATTTCGTGTCACTTGAAGGCAAATAAATATCTTCACTAGAAGAGGGGTTGCATTTGACTTTAGCGTGCTACTCTTTCGCCTTTCCTTTAAATGGCAAAAATATTTCACTTTAGAGGACAAACAGGTCACAGGCTGACTTTCTCACACACACACATACGCATAGCATCCTTTTAGAATAGGGATGCTAAGGTTATCCACCCACTTGCTCTTACCACAATCAAAAATTTCGAATGCATCTGATGTTTTGGCCAGAAAAGTTTTTGGCGCGTCGGCCAAACAAACGCATGCATTTCTATTATTCCTCCCTCTTATTGCCAAGATGATGATGATGATGGAAGAGCTAAAGGAATGAGAATGGGAAGTGGAATGGGAATGGAAAGTAAAGTCGAGGAAAGGCAACGAAAACTTGCCAAGCACGTAAATAAATCTTAAAATTGTAAAATCCGCAAAAAGCGGGAGAAAACTCCTCTCGGATCTGTCGCCATTTTGGGATGTGTTTTGTCGCCGTCATTGCCGTTGCAGCAAATTACGCAAGGCGTCGTTTTGCGTTCTTTAGTCTTCTCGTCTGCGTTGCCAACAACAGCAACAACAACAACACCACCAACAACAACAACAACAACAACACCAACAACAACACCAACTACCATTGGAGTTCAACTAACGTTTGTCCTTGGCATGTCCTTTGGCGCACTTTTGTGCATTTAAACCGACAACGTCGTTCTCATCGTTCTCATGCCTCTTCACCCGCCTTATCCCACCGACAACAACGACGACGACGACGACGACGACTACGACAAAATGCAGTCATTACTGAAAATTGGTTTTGGGGCTAACGCACTGGCTAGGCAGTGTCCTCCCCCAACCCACCACCACCATCATATTCTCTTCACCCACAGCTCTTTGGGGAACCAAGAAGAGAGAAAAAAAAAAGAAGAAAATTACCCAAGAAAAGCAAAAAAAAAAAAGTGATTTTGAAAGTTTACTTCTCTCTCATATATATTTTTTTTCCTTTAAAAATTGCATGCAATTTTTACTAGTTTGTCTGGCATTTACTTTGCAACCGATTGAAATATGCGGTATATATCGGTTATAAGTTAATTTTCTGTCAAAACTCACATAACCGATTTCTGTTTTTAAAGTATTTACTAAGTAGAAATATTTCTATAAACTAATTTAATGACATCTGTTTGATCACATTTTTTTATGAATAAAAAATAGTAGAAAAAGAAATATATTTCTATATACTATACAATGAAGCTATAGAAAAATTAATTTCACTTAAATGATGAAAATCAAAATTTAAAAAAAGAAAACCCACAACATTTATAAGCTTTATTCAAAAGAGTTCTTAGATAGGTCTACGTCTATTTAAATTAGTAATATTTCAATTTTTAAAACTATTTTATATTCCTCTTCAACTTCAGTAGTTTTTCCAATGTTTGCATAATTTCTAAATTTGAGAAGTTTTTTAATCGTTTTATAGGTTCGAGTTTATATTATAGACAGTTCATTTCTAGAGATCGTTATAATGCTTCAAATTTTTGTACAAAAAAAAAAAAAAAAAAACAGTTTAATTTATAATATAATATAATATAATATATAAAGTTTTTACCTTTACCATTCGTACTGAAATATTAATAAAAGAAATAAAACAAAATAATGTCTTTTAATAAATATTTAATATTTCTTTTAATAATTCTTGGTTTATTTTACCATTTTGTTTCCTGAAGTATATAAATAACTAAATTATATCATATCATTTCATTTAGTATATTGACAGTCGAACTAATTTGTGCTTACACTGACTGTCAAATCGAATATATATGTGTATATATCTGATCGCTCAACGCCGATGGCAAACAAAATAAAGTGGAAAAGTTACAACTTGATACATAGGACCGATGTTAAACGATTTCGTAATACCCTACACTTATTCGGTTACTCATTTTTATTACTATTAATACATTGATTTAGCTATTACGAATTTTTATCTAGATTAACAATTATACCCTTTTATGATTAAGATTATTTATATAGTTTATTAAGCATTCGACATAAATACATTTGGGTTTTTTGTGTTACAGGGTAATACAAATTTTAAGCAATTTGCACGCAAAGCGATAAAAATCATCTTAAACGCGACGATTAATGTCAATTTTATCAATAAAATTATAAATAAAGACATGAAAACGAGCCAAGTGAGATAAGACCAGAAACGAAATGTGAACGCAACTTGCAACCTAAGCAGCAAGAGTAAAAAGGCAAATTATTGTATGTATGTATGTATGTATGTTGTTGTTGTTGCTGCAGCTCATGTTGCATGTGACTGCAGCTGGTTGCAGCCGTTGCAATTGCCTTTGGATCTTGCTTTTTAGCTGTTGCTGTTGCTGTTGGTCTTCAGGTCTTTGGGACTGGGTTCTGGGGTCTCTAGAGCTGATGCCGACTCTGGGTCTGTGCGGATGGTAAGCAGATTAAGCATCGAACTTGATGCAAATGCTCAGCTGCCACATGCTAAACCAGAAGCAATTTAAAAAAAAAAAAAAAAACAAGCTAAAACACCTCTCTCTCTCTCTCTCTCTGTCCCCCCCAAATATCTCTTTCTCTCACTCTGTGCACCTTCATCGGTCTGTGGATCTGTCGATCTGTTTGTATGCAAGAAAGAGCTGCTAATTTTGAGAGATAGCATTTCCTCTCCCAATATTTTAAATAATATTTATCGATATAAATGGGAAATGTATATATACATAATATATTAATATTACAAAATTATTATTAGAAATTTTATAACTTAGAATGTAAACTAAATTTTAATTTCTTTAAACTTGTTTTAATTCGACAGAGGACTTTATTTGTTAATTGTTAGTTAGTTAATTTTAAAGAAGAAAAAAGGACAAATAAATTAAATTTTTTATATTGTTTTTTCTGATACTTAAACTCAAAATAAAGATGAAATATTATCAGAAAATTTGAAAATATTTTGTGTACAAGATATGGAAAAATGAATTGTTGATTATTATTAGTCAAATTTTATTACCTAACATTTACATAAATTACATTTTTTCTAAAGTCTAAATCAGTAATTTTCAAATATTGCTTGTAGAGATTTCTGAATTTTTTTTTAAATGTTTTTCGTAACGAATTCAATTTAAAAATTTGTATTTTTAGAATATAAATTTTTTTGTTTGTTTTAATTGTTTTCATGAAAGTTTTTCAAAGCAATTTTGTATCAGAATTCATTTTGTTTTGGTCTACTTTGTAAAGATGAAATAAAATTGGTTAGATATATTTTAGATCGCCATTAATTTTGATCAAAAGATATTAGTTTCTTATACATTAAAGAAATAATTCAAATAAAGTTTAATTTTTAATAAAAATATAAAGTTAACAATGTGTATTGATATAATTTGATGTATGTATGTATATATAGTTCTATATTTCTTGGATCTTTTGAAACTGTTATGCATTTCTGCAATCCGATTCCACTGTAAGTGTAATTTCCCACGCCAAACTGGGCAAATCTCTGGGGTAAGTTCAAAACGATTTGCGAACGCCAAGAGACAGCACCACCGCCGAGACACTGAGCCATTGAGACACTGAAACCGCTTCGAATTACACACACAAAAGATTTGCTGAGAAACTCACATTCAGAAAAGTTGGACAAAAAAAAAAAATAAAATAAAAATAAGACATAAGTAGTCACAGACTCTTTCACAGCGACTCACACAGTGAATTCAGCGGAAATGCTTGCTGTTTGATTTTTCGCATGAATTGAACCAATTTAATTCAAAACCAAAAAAAAAACAACTATCAACTATTTTGCTCTATTTGCAGCTGTTTGGCCGATGACGTCACAAATGCTAACCACTTGTTGACTGCAAATTTCAAGAGAAGTTTTTCTCGCATGCCAAAACGCTTTTGTTTTTCCACAAACACAACAAAAAAAATAGAAGAAAAAAAAATATAAATTTGCATAAACTGTGCGATTTCTTCTTCTGTCTCTCTCCCCCTCTAAATTACGCCTACCTTTGTCGGCACGATAACAAAAATTTATTTATATTTTTTCTTCTTTTTTTTTTTTTGGTCGTCGAAGCGCGCAAAAATTCTTAATGAGCGACAAACAATGCTGCTTAAAGTAAAAATAAAATACATACAGACATAAAATATATATATAAATATACATACATATATACATATATATATATAGTAGAGTTAAAGCTGCAAATTAATCGGTGAAAAGCATGCGATACTATAATAATTTGTTATTCATATGGTAATTGTTATTACCATTATTGTAAATGGCAAAATGTTAAAAGTCTTTGCAACTTAATTTATCTCAAGGGCTCAAAAAAAAAAAAAAAAAAAAAAAATGACTAAAAACAAGATTGTGAAAAAAAAGAAAAGTTGGGTATACTTACATATATGTATATGTATATATAGAATTTGGACCCGAATGTTTGCATATTACACTCTTAACTTTATATTTGTCATAAGAATTAAATAAATTTATATAATTTGTTAAATTTTACAAATAAAAGATATTCGATATTTATGTATGTATATATGCATATAGTAAAAAAAATTGTGTTTTATTGGTTTGGTAGATAAATTATGCAATACATTTCTATATAGAAAAACTGATAAAAAGAGGAAATAATTGATAGTTTAATAAACTGACACGTTTTTTCTATTTAATATATGTAGATTTGAAAATAAAGTTAATAAAATTTAATTTTTAAAATAAATTTATTTATTATGTTAATTATAATTTGATATAAATAAAAGGCATTAAAATAGAAGGAATTAAAATTTGTTTTAACAAATAAAATCCATTAAACAGTTTTCCAAAAATTTAATCATTTGATGTAAGCCACGTTAAGAATAAAACAATTTATTGTTTTCCTTTTTATCCTAAACAACTTAAACAGGGAAAGACATAAAGAATTATTTTTAAAACTGAAAACAAAACAAAAATATGCAAATAGTTTGAGATAGATAACTTGCAGCTAAAAAAATACACCCACTTTTTTTGATAGAGTATAATAAATTAGGTGCGGATTTCATTTTCTTGTCCTTTCACCTACCTACTACCCTCTGTCACGTTGACAATCGAGAATAAACGATAACTCGAAAGCCAGATGGGTAACCGAAGATCAATGGCCAAAATGCCGACGCAAAAGTAAAAAAAAAAAAGGAAAATAAAAAACGAGAGAGAGAGAGAGAGAGAGAAAGAGATGAATAGGAATAAGAATGTTCTTACTACATACATTGCACTTAGGTGCAAAGTCGAGCGAAGTCAACTAGCAAATAATTGCAAAGGCTATACCACCACCACAATAACTAGCAGCACCACCAGCACCACTGAACTGGGTTGAGCAGCAAATTAAAAAGCAGGGGCAGCATTGAGGGGGAGGGCAAAAAGTGACTCGGTGTGGCCGGGGAGTGGTCCATGGAGTCGAGTCCAACTACCAAAAGGTCTCTGAAATATTGAAATAAGATCAATATCGCAATAAGCAGCGCGTAGCCGCCAGTAGCAGAAGCAGCGGCATGCTGCAACAACAACAACAACAATTGCAACAGCAACAGCAACAACAACAACAACTGTCAAACAAGCAACAAGACATATTGCGGGAGAGGGAATCAACACACAGAGCATCCACATCAATAGGATCTCGGACCTGTTACCGAACCCTGAGACTCATTTATAACTTGACCAAATGATGTGAATACACACACAGACACACACACACACATACATACAAAAATATTTATCAATATATTTGTGTATATATATATATGTAAATGTGTACTATATATTGCATCATATTTATACTTTTTGCCGATCCTTGTAATTGATGTTATAGATCTATTTTTCTCTTTTTTGTTAATACCAAAATATTTTAGTTTTTTTTTTACCAACTTTTGAATCCAAATCTTTTTTTTATTAAACTTATATCGCAACTGATTTATTAGTAGAAAGTGAAATTTGCTAAATTGAAATTTTAAATTACTAAATATTTGGTAAAATTTTAAATTAGATATAATTACTAATTACAAGTACTATTCTCTATGGTTTATTTTTATATGTTTTTACCTTTTATGTTAAATATTTATTATATATTGTTATATAATTATAATATTTATTTCCAATTTCCTCTCAACTGAAGTTTACAAATTTAAATAATATTTTATTTTTAAATTTCTTTGCTTTGTAAAAAAAAACACCAAAGAGTTAAAATTATTAATTTTTAATTGTTAACTGAGGTAGCTGCATTTTTACAATTATATTTGAAAAAGAAATAGAAATTTTATACAAAAATTAGTAATACAACGAAAAAATTGAATTAAATCATGAAAATAAAATTTTATTATATAGAAATTATGATTTATATTATATATATATTGAAAACAAATCATTTTATGCAGAACATTATATAGAAAAGAAAAATTAGAATTTTTAATTTAAAAAGTAACAAGTAAAATTTAGTTTTGATTGATTAATGAGTTAACAGACATTATAATGATTATAATTTGATAAATCATGGAATTATGACCTATTTAAAAAAAAACCTTATACTGTATATACATACATATGTATTTCTTATAGGTTAAATTAAATCTTCTATATATATGTAAATCCTAGCCAAGATAAAACTTATTTGCACTTGCAATGGAACTTTTTTTGGGATGTGCGTATGCAATTGTCTTGGCCAGATGATCATATATATATGTACATATATATATATTTGTATGTATGTATGTGATGGTGTTTTGGTGCCGCTTTAGAAGAACCGCCGCCAACACCGTGGCATAAAAACAATTGTTTTTGTTGTTGCTATTGTTGTTGTTGTCGTGGTACGCAATTTAAATGGAATTTCAGCTACTGGGCCCACAAAACGTTGATCGCCATAAATAATCGCATACAGTTGGTACGGCAGTCTTGCCGGCTTTCTGTCTGTCTCTCTGTCTGTCTGTCTGTCTGTATCTCTCTCATTCTTTCTCTTTCTTACTGCTTTACAGTACATCTTTGTATCTCATTCTAATCCACTCTGTTGGCGGATTTTTGTGTGCTCTGCGCGCACAGCATCAATGGTGGCGGTGCAGTGTCGGAACGGGCGACAGCAACAACCACCGCGAGGAGCCTTTGAAACGGCAACCGCATCTTAGATCGCGCGATAAGGTAATTGGACTATTATGTCAAAAAGTATTTGGCGTTTAAGAAATATGGCCTGGCATTTGACATTTCGGCAGCCAAGCAGGCAGTGCTTGTGTTGTCCTACTCTGCCTTTTTACCCTAACTCCCTCCTCTCTCCTCCCACTCTACATATATACAATTCCACCACTCCCCACCAATCACCTGTTCTCTGCCTTTATAGGCAGCAAATGCGCCGTTTCCCTTGCAACAGTTGCAATTGCCACAAAACAAAAGGTGCACATTAAAAACTATTTTTTGTTCGATTTTTCATTTTATTTTTTTTTCTTTCGGTCTTATAGATTTTTTTTTTCTTATATTTTCCTTGGTTTTATAGGTAAATTTTGGGCATATTATAGAAAAAAGAAAATAAATATATATATTTGTATTCTTGATTGGAATCCATAGATCACGAATTGGTATTTTATGTAACTAAAGTAAAATTTTTAATTATTAAAATTTATTACAAATCATTAGAATTATGAAATATTTTTAAATAGAAATTACCAATAAAAAAATCTTTTATTTCTATATATGGTATATAGGGTATAAAGCAGTCGGTTTTGGTATTTAATATAAGAACAGATTTTAAAGATGGTTACGATGCAATTGCAGTTGAGTTGGGCCAACATCGCGATTACATTGATCTAATTGGATCGGGCAAGGGGAAACCTGGTAAGAGAGAGACAGAGAGGGCCAACAGAATGAAAGCAGTTTTCAGAGTGCAAAACGCATTGTCGCCAAGTTGCATTTGGCCAAGATTAAAGTCAGATAGTTTTCCCAAAAATAATGGATTATTATTTATGTATTATATACATACATACAAATGTGTATATACATATATAAGTAATAGAAAGATTTACTTTTATTAATATACATTTTGTTCTGTGATAAATTTAACTATTAGGAAATATTTTTGTTGAAATAATAAAGATAATGAATTTACTTTTAAAAAAATACATTTAAGAGTTTGTTAAATTATATTTTGTTAAATATTGTAATATTTACATTTATGTTTATGAAGTACTTCTTAAAGTAAGTAAGTAATATTACAAAGAAAATAAAAAATAATGCTTTCAATGAGTTTTTAATTATAAATATTATCATCAATATTTTTTTTCTTGCCTCCTTTTAATAAACATTTAATAATATTTTTTAATAATACTAATCCTGTTTTAATACTAAAATTCCTTGATGGGAGTTTCTGATTTTATAGTTAAATCAGTGTTTCAACTTAGGTATACCCTGTAAAAAATTCCTAACATAATTGACTGAAATTCCTTTTCTTTTCTCTTTTTAAATTTTTTCGCACTCTTGCATATATTTAAAATTTTATTTAAGAAAAGAATATTAAACAAAAAACTATTCTAAATTTTTAGTTTATTTTTCAAAAATGAATTAAGTTTTCTTTTTTTACTGAATTTAATAATTGTTTTTTAAGGATTAATCCTTAATATTGTATAGGGTATTAAAAAGGTCGTAGCAAAAGCTAAGCAAGATTTAAGTGTCTCAAATTGCGGTTTTCTAATAGATTGAAACATTTTTTCAAATTATTAAACAAAAAGCCATTTAAAATTAAGAAAGGTTCTTACCATACAATTTAATTAGCAAAAACAACACAAACACACAAAAATTAAATATAAATAAATTACAAAAAAAAAAGAAAAAAGAAATTGAAAATGGAATGAAAACAAGATGGATTACTTTTTGCCACTGCACGTGAAACTGGCACGCCAAGCGACATGGTAACAGGAGTGACTGGGATCAGAAGGTAGCTCTCTGGCTCACATGGCTTTCAACACGTTCTTTTCGGCCATTTCTTTATTATTATATTTTTTTCTTCTTATGTTTTTTTTTTTTTGGCGACCCTGCGACGTTGTACGTCTGCGTGACGACGACAACGATGATGATGATGATGATGTCTTCATTCAGAGTTATGTCTGTGTGGGTCTTCCGTCTTCTGACTGCCTTCGTTTGAGAAATGCATTTTTAATTTTAATTTCATTTTAAAGAATGTATGTTTATGGTTATAAATTGTATGTATGTATATATCTGTGTGTATGTAAATAGTTACGCTAAAGGCGCGCACATTAAAAACATATTTAACATAACAACAAACCCATTAAAATTATTTCAATTCATCAGTTGCCTCTCTTTTTCATATGCCCAGTACACGAAGGTTAACATAAAGGGTATTCGTTAATAATATATTAATTATATATATTATTTAACAATTACTGGATATCTATACATACTTGTATAGTGATGATATCTTTATATTTATGTATGTATATAAAGTTGATTTTTAATCAACTATTTGATCATATGTGGATAGGGTATCTTAAAGTCGTTGCCTGCATTATGTTACCTTCGTTTTTCAATTACACCACCTCAATTATGATAAGTAGAAAGAACTTGCCGCTTTTTTTTCTACCCATTTTCACATAAATACATGAAGTCATGGATTGTGGTAATACGCAAATCTGAGCCTTTAGCTCATTTTCATTTTACATGCATTTAATTAGACTCTGAATCCCTTTGAAGAGACTAATTAGAAAGAAAACTCTTTATAATCCAAATGATAAACACGAAGTACAAAATGACCAATAATCAAGATGCCATAGTAGTTTTATATGCTCGACTTTAAAATACCCAATAATAATGTAAAGTAAATAAATATTAATTTTTTTTTTACCTCTAATTATATATCTAAATGTTTGCATTATATACATATTTAATTTATGTTAAAGATTTTGGAACTACAAATATTATGTTTAAATAATACAAATAAATTTTATAAAAATCTCAATGGCTATTGAACAAAAAGAAAATGATTTAAAGAATTGCTCAATTACACAAGATCTTTGAAACGTGTTGTTGTTTGGTTTCTATTTTTTTTTTCTTTAAGCCTTTTATGTAATTGTTGGTGTTTTTTTTTTTATTTTTTTATTTTCTGCATTCTATTAAATTTTTGGTTGGTTTGTTTGACATGTCTATTCCCAAATAGGCATATCAGTCATCAAAATGCGGCAACATTTTGATGTCTTCAAAATGTACAAAACTTTAATTTTTGAGCTGCCAAAAGATTTGAATATCCCGTTTCGTGTGTCATAGCCAGGCAAAGAGCCGTTCAAAATATTTCTGTGGCAACAAACATGTTGCCATGAAATGAACAATAACAACAACAACTACAAAAAAAAGCCAGACACAAACCAAATTTGAAATTCTCTGAAAAAAAGTTGATAAATTAATAATATATATAAATACTATAATATAAATAATAGATAATATATATTTGTAATTTTTTTTAGGATAGAAATAATCGTTTTATATTTAAGAAAAAAAAACTTTTCTTTTTATATAAAAATTTTAACTCAATTTAAATTTAAAAGTTAAAATAAAGTAGTAGGTCTGTTAAAGTATTGAAAACCTTCTTTAATTAAATAAAAATTTCGAAAATTTTGTCATTTAAGTTTTGTTTTTTTTTTATATATTTCATTTACCTTTTGATGATGCTAAAAACTACTTCTTGGGATGGCTTCTTCCTTTATGAAATCGTTTAAAACGTAATAAAGCTTTAAATTTGGTTAACATTTAACATAAGAGGCTGAAAATGTCAATTTTTTTTAACAATTAACCGAAGGGAGTTCAGCAACCTACGTCACACAAAATGTTAAAGTTGGAAAGGGAAAACAATTCATGAAAAATAATTCATGAAAAACAATTCATAAAAAACAATTCATATTTTCCATTAAATTTTAGGAAAAAAAGAACAACAAATAAGCAATTTCTGATGTAAACAAATTTTATAAATATTTTTAAGCAAACTGTAAAAAAAAGTTGCCATTCTTGTGACACTTTAGCGATTAAAGATATTTAAATTTGTGGGAATATGTAGAGTATATTGGATAGGAAAACAACGTTTGTATGTATGTACAAGTAATCGTATGTATGTATATAAAATTGTGCATTCATTTGACAGGTAGACAAAAGTTGAGAATTCGGACAATGGAGACGATGACAACGAGAGACAAGCGCACTGTAAATGTTGGACAACAACGATGTGCGTGCCTCGTGAGTTTGATTTAACTAAAAGACGTCAATTTGGAAAAGAGAGAGAGACAGAGAGAGAGAAAGAGAAAAAAAATAAAAGAAAAAACGCACAAAGTGCGTTGCGCAACAACAATAACAACAACAATGACGGTCGACAACGTCCACTGTCAGTCTAAGTCGCTGTCTTTAGTTTTTAGTCTCTGTCTATGTCCTGTTTTAGTCTTTGTCTACTTTTGCTCAGCTCAGTCTCACCTCATCAAATAAATTTCAACCAAATTGCCAACGTCAGCGACGCTATCAGCGGCATTGATCAATTTACTACTGCAGATTTAGTGACCAAGCAAAGTACAACCACTTGCAGCAGTTGCCAGCGGCTTGCAACTTGCGTACAGGTTGCGAGAGTTGTTTCACAAGTTTCTCAAAACAAGAATGAATTAAAGGGTAAATGTGCAGACATTCGTTTAGTACTCTTTTAGAGATATAGATTTTTCTTTTATTAATAAAATGTGAAATTAATTCAAATCGAGTCCTCTTTAAGGAGTAAAATATTTCAGAAATAATATCGAATACGAAAATAAAAAATTCCCATGATAGTGATATCCATTTTGGTTTATCAGAAATCGTAGAAAATGGTTGATTCTTTTTATTGATTAATTGATATTGAAAATAATAAAGATAATAAAATAATAATAAAAGTTTTGCCCTTTATTTGATATAAATTTTTCGTTTTCCGACTGAAATTTTAGATTTAAATTGTTAAAAAAAAATATTAATACATTTTAAAATTTAATCCCTTTTTTTTATTTTCTAATTCTTCTATTTTATATATTAATCCTTCATTCAATACCTGAGAAATATATCTAAGAAAATTTAATAAAAATTGAAGACTATCAACCAGATCATCAACGTTCTACAAATTTTGTTACTTTTTCGAAAATATTTATCGGATTAGCTTCCAATTTACAGAAAATATATTTAGAAATATATATTGGACAACAAACTATTGATTTTTATTTTAAATTTAACTAAAACATTAAAACATCTTGCCGATAATTTTCTTGCTTTCTCATATATCATTTATTTCAATTGCCTTGTTTAATTTTTTCAGATTTTCCCACTGTTTTTCTATTTTGCTATATTTTATTGATATTTAATCTGAGATAGTTATTATACAGCCGTCGTTTGTATGCGGTGCTATGTTTATGTATTGCATGGTCTTCATGCTTTTTCGTAATATTTAATTGGCAAAATATGCGTCTAAACGCACATAAATTGCTAACGCGTGTATGTGTATTGGCCATTGCCTCTTTGTCGTCTCAAGCAAAGTGTTTTTTTGGGGCCACCGCACGCCAATTATATACAAGATATATATATATATATATATATATAGTATACCTACCGCAACATCCACACGCAATGGCAATGTCAAGGCAAAAAAATGCAAGTCTGTGTGCAGTTTTTCTCTGTTCTTTTTGTTTTTTTTTTTTTTGTTAAATGGGACATGGCACATAATATTGGACAAGACGTTTTCGACAGTAGGCTGAGGTTGGCAGTGGCCTTTAACCATCTTGAAGTGCCACAACTACTTGGGACTAAATCCCAGACTTAAAGCAATCATGATATAACCCCAGACAAGTAAAGGATTAACTAAAATGTCATAAAAAAAAATAGGAAGAATTTTCGCCTTTCGACTGTGTCGACTGTGAGATACCCTTTAGCTAGCTTTAGTCTCGAAATTGCTATGTATGATTCTATTCTAGGGTATGTTGCATTCGTTGCCATTATACATACGTTGCTATTAACTACAGTTACTAGGATGTAAATGTCGACTCTTTTTATAAGCCTTTTGATGTTGTTTGTTAAGAGGTTGCTGTTTGTGGCCCGAAGGTATAACCAGTTGCATATGTAAGGACCCTTTAATCCGTATGTTAGTTCTTTGATGGAAATTAAATTTGTTTTATAGAATTAAATATATTTATGTATGTATGTACATATATGTAAAAGTCACAGGTTCTTTTTTCTTGTCAAGTGGAGTGAAAGTATACTTTATTGCAGCAAAGATATATCTAAATATTGTCGTATTATTAAAAGCAAAGACAGTTTCTGATGAGCGTGTACATGTGTGTGTGTGTGAGTGTGTGTGTGTGTATTCCAGCCACTTTAACCTTGAAATGTCTCACAGACATATTTATTTCAAGTTGATAAGAATATCTCTTTGGCATAATTATTGAGCTTGCAGCGAAAACTTTTCTGACGCAGCGACCTTTGGTTAAAGTTGCGGAAAACATTTCCCTCCCCCCCCCCCGTTCGCTATCATCACCCGACGATCCCATCCATACCCCTTCCTTTGCATTTTCTCTTCCCATATCTCTCTATCTCTATCTATGTGTATATGTGTGTGTGTGTGTATATATATGGGGGAAAACTTTGTTTTAAAGTTCAAACTGGAGCAAGAACTATTTGCCCCAAATGCGAATGGGGTAGCCGCAATAGCTTTTATGCTCAAGTATATATCTATATATATATATTTATATATGTACATATATATATAAAACTATATATACATATAAATAATATATATGCACTTATACATACATACATATGTATCCTTGTATGTGTGTGTGTCTGTATTAATGTTAGCGCAAGTTTTGAGTCTGAAGTCTGCAGGAACTGTATGTATATATGTGTGTGTGTGTGTGTATGTACGCAACTTTGTTAATCCTAGAAAAAAAAAGAAACGGGTGTATGCATTTTGGCCAAATGTTTGTTACGCACAAGACAAGAAAGCATTAACGACTTCTTAGCCTGGCTAACTAAAGTCAATAAAAGGAACATCAACTTTGATTTAATAAATTGTAGGGAAAGTAAAAAAATTTGCCATATTTAATAACAACTTATTTGATTTCATAATATAGTTAATAATATTTATATATATTAATAATATTAGGGTATATAAAGTGTCTTCTTAACTAAGATAATTTTGCTTGTCTGTGCTTTTTTTTTATATATATATTTTATTTAAATGCACCACCATTTGCAGCCACAGTGGGTCAAAGGTTATTTAAAGAAAAAAAAAACCTACAAATTTAGAAAACTGAAAAATATTTCAATTTTTCTATATATATTCTTTTCTTGACTTGATTTACTGATCCCAAGTATTTCCATTATTATTTGCGTTTTGTTTATTTTGCTGAAAAAAAGAAGAAAAATAATTATAACAATTTAATGCACTGTACAGTTGTCGGCATTTGCCGTTATTTTCGCGGAACGTCCTTGGCCATTCTACAATACTACACTTAAGCCTCCCCCCCCCCAACACCACCCCTTTTCAGCTGCTGTTCCTGGTGTTTCTTTTTCTTATTGCTATTGTTGTTGTCTGGCGTTGTCTGCAAAGTTTTCTATATTTTTAGTGCGACCAAGAGCAGAAAGATAGCTAAAGTGAGAGCGAGTAAGCGAGATGGGGAGATAGACAGAAAGAGAGAGAGAGAGAGAGAGAGAGAGCAAGCCAGACAAAAACTGAGAAACTGAGAAAGAGAGAGGCGAGACATTTGGAGTTTCAGTTTCCCACTTTGCAATAAGTTTCAAACTTAAATAAGGATAATAAAATGTTGCTGCCACTGCTGACTGCATTCCTGGTAACCCTGTATGTGTGTGTGTGTGTGTGTGTGCATGTATATATATATATGTATATATATACATATATATATGTATGTATGTGTGTCCCTCATTTGTATAGCATCCTTACACTGTCTGACGTCCTTGGGTTTGTCCCTGGCACTCTAACCATCTCTTTCTCTTTCTGTCTGCTCGCTGTCTGCTGAGCAAAAAAAAAAAATGTAGAAAAAAAAAACAATATACCGTCAACCCAAATGGTGGTATAACCCCTTCCCCCCCCCCCCCCCCCACCGCATTCACTTCAACCAGCATACTGGCAGCATGATTCACTCTCGAACAACTTTTTAACATAATGAAATCAAAGAAAATGTACGCAGAAAGCTTATGCAGCAAAAACGTTGTGCTTGAGCTACAGCTGAAGCATGTGTGTATGTGTGTGGGTATATATGTAACTGTGTGTGAAAATAATAAAATATATGCATATAAGTAAGTGCATACTTATATACTCAACACATACATATATATACATAGATAGACAGACAAATATATATATATATGCTTATATGCAAGTATGCACTTATTTCACTCTGTCTGCGGTTTCGTTTCGCTGTTTCTTTTTCACGTTTCTTTGGAACACTTTCGTTTTCACTGTTAGTATGTCCGCCACACAAAGAAACAACAATAATAATAACAACAACTATTCCAAAAATAAAAAAAAAAAATAAATAAAATTAAAGATATTCTTATTACCTTAAAGTTAATTTTTTTTTTTTCAATAAATATTAAAATAGAATTATTATTAATTTGTGCTTACAAATTGTTCCATTGTCATTTAAAATTTGACTTGCCTTTCATTTTGCAATCATTTCCCCCACTCCGCCTCCCGATTTGCTCACCACTTTGTACATTGTCCTGCATTAGTGGAGTAAAAATGTCACACCCATTGCAATCCATCACGTGACAAATGTCTTTTACTCTATGACATCTCTAGAACCATCTCTAATTCATCTCCGGAATTCCATTTTTTTTTTAGATTTCTCTATTGACCATTAAAAGATGTATAGAAATTTAGCTAGTTAATCGACATATATATTTTTGAACATATAAAACTTAATATTTGTAATAGATAATTTTAAGTTAAGTGGAAAAAGTGTTCCTAACTAGAAAAAAGTGTTTTTTTCTTTTTTGCTTTGTTTCTGATTATTTCTCATGTATGTATTCGTCTTTTTTGGGCGTAAATGTGACGAAAAAACCAGAATGAAGAATTGATGATAAAGACCAGTGTAGGACAGAAAAAAGTGAAGAAAAAAGAAAAGGAAAACCCAAGCCCAGCGAATGATGTTACAGCAGAGACTGAAATAGGGACTATCGGGGGCGTGGCACTGGCTACTGCTCTTGTCACATATGTACGTGTTATTTTTTACCCCACCCCATTTTTTTGTTTTCTTTTGTTTTGTGTTCTCTCTCTCTCTCTCTCTTGGCTATTATTTTGATGTGTCCCAGCCCGACTTTGGCTTTTTCCCTAAAAATCCAAAATTTATGTTGTGGGTGCGCTTGGAGAGGAGCCATCAAAATGGCGGCCGACCATAGCTATATAGTCGATTATTTATAAGCACTGACAGCATAACGTCAACTTGATGATAAACTATGTTTACCGCGGCATCCTAATTGAAAATAATGCTGCTTCAACAAAGAAACACAAAACACAAAAAAAAAAGAAAATATTTAAAAAGTTTCAACTTTCTCATAGTCATAGAATATAGGCGGGCTGTACCACTGGACGTATACGCAACATCACGTAGGCGTCTGCATGAGCCGAGACGGAAGATTTTCGGATGAGAAAGCTGCTGGGTGGATGGAAAAGAGAAAAAAAATATATATATATATATGCAACAACAACAAAAAATACAAAAATGGTGCAGTCCCGAAAAATTGCAATCAACTGCAAAATTGCCGACGTAAACGATGGCCAAAAAAAAAAAAAAAAGAAAGGAAAATAACAAAATAAAAATACCCAGAAACAAAAAATGAAATAAAAATAAACGAGCAAAACGAAGTGAGGAGGAAAGTAAAGAAAAGGAAAAACTGCAACCAGCTGCCAGGACACGTACAACACAACGTGGACGTCAGAGTCAGTTGAAAAGACAGTGTGGATGGTTGGTTGGTGGGTGAATGGGTGGATGGGTGGTTGGATAAGGGAAATAAGGAGGTGTTGTCGTAGTGGAGTCAAGAGCCCAAAAAACGATATTGCCTCCCGTAGTGTCTCCCCATTCCCCTCAAATCGACTGTATGCATTGTTGTTTTTGTTGCGCCAACCTCGTCGTAAAAACAAACTAAACTGAACTGCACTGAAAAGCAGCCCAAAGGACGCCCAACAAAAAAATAAGAAAAAAAAAACGCAAAAAAAAAAATTAAAGTAAAGTAACATCAAGCCCAAGGAGCAAAAGGCCAAGGAAACATAGTTTTACTTAAAATGAAATTAAATCCTAGGCGACTAGGTAAATACCCTTATATACATATATGAGATATTTTTCAAATTGCCAAAAGGAATATGGAATATATGATTTTAGAATTAACTATGATTGGATTATGAAATAAAAATATATAACTATGGATTATGTAATTCTAAATAAAATAAATTGGAATTATGTTTAACAATGGAATTGGAATGGAATAAGGTTAAGGTTATCACTTGACAGCATTTGTAAACTTTTTAAAGAAATTTTCAAGACAATTTATACATTTTTATAATTATTTACAAATTTGACCAGAGGAACGTTTCAAAATTTACCTAAGGAACAACTGAAACTGACTCGTAATACTTAGCAGTAAGTTAAAAGAAATTTTCAACTAAAGAAACAACTGAAACTAGAATTTTGCAGACAGTTAATATAAATTTTATAGACTAAAGAAACAACTGAAATTAGAGACTAAGGCTTAAAAGTTAGTTAACATAAATATTTAAACTAAAGAAACAACAGAAATTAGAACATAACACTTAGCAGTGAGTTAATAGAAATTCTTAGATCAAAGGAACAACTGAAAGTAGAACAAAACTTTTAGCAGTGAGTTAACAGAAATTTTTAAACTCTGATCGGAAAGAAATGATCAAAAAAATTGAAAAGAATTATTAATGCAAATGTGGAATTGAATACACGTTTCATTTCATTGTTTCATGGCTGTGATATGCTCCATTGGCAGTGTATACATCGTCTAGAAGAAACAGGCAGAAATTCCATTAATTTTTGTCCTTATCCGTTGGTTGTCAAGTTGGGCGCCAGCTTGGGCTGGTAAGGGCTTGATGGTTCGTTTTCTTACGTTTTCGCTTTTCTTGTTTTTTTGTTTTTTCTCTCTCTCTCTACTTTTTTTTTTCGTCTTTTTGGTGTATTTGTTGGTTCGGGTTTTGTTTTCTTGGCAGAGCTGCTGCGTGCGGTTCTGTGGCAGTCTTGGCTTAGCAGCGTCACGTGCTGCAGCGCAAACTTAACGCATTTCCGTGCAGCAGCAATCCAAGTGGGTGGCCGACATTATGTGTGTCTGTGTGTGTGTGTGTGTGTGTGTGTGTGTGTAAGTGTGGAGGGAAGGCCTGTGCATTGGGGTAGAGTCCTGCCGTCTAAGGACCTGCGTGCACAAGGACCTTATTGATGGCAGCAGTGACATGGCAGCGAAAATTTATTGAAGCGTTAAGTTGCTGCCTTTGGGAGACTTGGCTTAGCCCGCTCTCACGCACACACACACACACACACACACACACACACGCACACACACGCACACAGACACACACGGAGAGAGTCATAGTCCCCTGCAGGTATGCAATGGTTTTTAACTTGGCCTCAACTGGGGCCATATCCTGCTGCTTGGCCAATGTCCCAACATGCACATACACGGAAAATGCATTACATTTAGCTACTATTATTTAATCAGTAATTGCAATAAACGTATGTTCCACATTTTGGATTAAGATTACAAAAAAAAAAAAAGAAAATAAAAATGAAATAAAATTGAAACTATAAAATAAACCATTGGCATTTAATTGCAATTGAGTGAAGCCTAATGAGGAATAGAAATGTGGCATAGTTTCTTCTATACAGTCCTCTCTTCACATTTTTCTTTTCTTTCTTTATGTCCTTTGAATTAATCGAGGGAAACCCGTTTTATTCTTCAATTACTCTTTCAAGAGTTTTCTTTTTTTTATCTCTTATCTGCTTACTATTTTATTTTCTTTTTTCTTTCCTTCTTTTCAAAGTTTCTTGCAATTTTTGTTAACCGAAGATGTTATTCTCTTTTTTCTTTCTAACATTTTCTTGTTTCAATTTTATGTTTTCCTTAATTTCTTTTACTTTCCCTTTGATCATTGTTAATATAGAGGAATATCTTTGCTTTATAGCTAATTTGACTTATGAAATAAATTATTTTTAAAGACTAAATTGTTTTATAATTTGTTGGACTAAGTATAACTATTTATTTAGTGATCTATTCGACAGTTCTAGTTAGTTAATACTTATAATCCAATTCAGAAAGAAAAAGTTTAATTTTTATACTTGTTACTTGATAATCTTTCGTCGCTCTTTAAATAAGTATTTAATAAGTACTTAACTAGTTGATCTTTTAAAATTGTTTTAAATTATTTAAAACTTTCAAAAAATATCTTACTTTCCTTCTTGCTTTAATTTGTTATATATATAAATAAATCGCTTTTTTTCTTTAAAATTATTTAACATTTTTTTTCTTCTTTTAAATAGCAAAGTTACTCGATAGAAATTAAGTGTATTACGAGTAATATATCCTTTACATTGGTGCAGGGTATTAGCAAGTCTTGTTCTCGTTAATTCTTTAGAAATAATTTTATTCATTTTAAACGGTGGCAAGAACTTTTTACCACTTGAAGGCAATTTATACAAATTTTTGTACTCCTCCACCCCCGACTTATCACTACACTTCATGTTGCCCGTGTCTATTATGTTAAATTAATTGTCTATTTATTTTGTTATTGAAGAGAAAAACAGCCATCAAAATAATTCGACAGGTAACACATGCCAGGTGGAAGAATGAAGTGGGGAAATGTAAATGTCTCGATAACAAATAAAAAACAATATAACGACTCCTTTGCTGTCATTAAAAATAAAAAAAAAAAATAATTTAAATATGATTCAAATGGCAGCCATTTTGTTCAAAAATTGCAAAACTTTTACACTTTTCGATGAGGCGCCAAATTAAAACCGAATGCATTTACGTGCATGTAATTTGACATATTTTGGGGTATGAAGAGCAGTCGCTGGATGGAGGCGTTAGCATGCAACGTGCAACATGCATAAACATAACAAAATAAAGGAAAGCCAAAGGTAGCGAAACATCAAGTAAATGCATAGCAACTTTTACTCTAGCAACATTTTTTGCAAGCATTGCAATCAAACTGAGAGCTGCAGTCAACTTAAGAGTATTTAAAAGAGATTGACACTAAAAGAAGAAACGGAGAGAGTGAGAGAGAGAGAGAGCGAGCCACACAATGACAGTGGTATAAACACAGAGAAAGAGAAAGGAAGAAGGGGGAAGGAAGGTTGTGAGAGTGAGAGAGAAGAGACAAACTTTAAATTTTCACTCAAACGCAAGCATAGGTGCTGCTGCTGCTGCCGCTGTCGCTGCTGTCGCCGCTGCTGCTGCGTTGCAGCCTTGATTGACGTTCTGCTGCGCTGTGCTGCGTTTACGTTGCGTTGCAGTTGCCGAGAAGTAACCGAGAGCAAAACAAAGAGAGAGCCTTGGCGGCCTCTCTCTCTCTCTTTCTCTCTGTCACTTTTGGTCTCTCTTTTTGGATAGCGTGCGCATTCGCTTGTAGTTTTCGAGTGAAGTCTAACTGTGTATTTTTGAGTGCAAAATTGTTGACCAGCTGCTGCGGAGCGCACGTGGCGACATCGACATCGTACTATAATATTGGATATTTTTCCCCCTCCCCCACACACACACACACATTACCCATTTCCCTCCACCTACTATTTTGCAGTCACTGTCCAAACTCACGCACAGCCGCCGCCGCCTGCGCCTGGCCACGCCTACGTTGCAACACCCACGCAAAGAGGCGCTAGTTAGGATTGGTTCACCAGCTGGACAAGCCGTATATGCAATATAGGGAGAAATTATCCCCCAACCCTAATATACATCATCCTCTCCTCTACTCCAATCCACTCCACTCCACTCCTCTCCTCACCCTTTACCCAATACCCCTTGACTGTTCGGACATGGCGCGTAAAAAGCCGCTGCCAACGTTGGCGTCAACGTTTTTTGCCTTTAAAAAATTTTTGGGATCCACTAGCAGGAGAGGTGAGAGATGGGGATGGAACAGAGGGGGGGGGGGGTAGGAGAGAGAGGGGGAGTAGTTGGGTTTATAACAAACTTCCGATTCCCGTTCTTCACTTTGGTTGCCCTTTTGCGCTTTTTGTTTTCTGTGTGTATGTGTGTGTGTGTGTGTGTGTGTGTGTGTGTGTGTGTGTGTGTGAAATGAAGAGGAGTGTACAGGAGAGAAAGTAGAGGCATGAAAAATAGTAAAGGATATTGATGAACCACATTTTGGAGAGGATGAGAACTTTTAGGACACGCTCTCTCTCTCTCTCTCTCTCTCACACACACACTTTCTTCTCTCTCTGTCTCTCTCCCTTCCTAACGAACTTATTGCCTCTCTCTTTCTTTCCCCTTACATACATACATATGTGTGCATATATGCGATTTGACTGTGTATGCGTAAAGGCTTACACACACACACACACACACACACACATATATATAGATGGGTATTTGCGTGTGTAACTGCATAAATGAGGCTTTTAGATGGTTAACGACAGCAGACACAAACAAAAAACCAACTGAAAAAAAAAAAAAAAAAAAAAATAAAAAAGAGTTTTGTCTATTAGTTTGTAAAAAAAAAAAAAAGAGTAGTGAACTCTAACCATGATCCATCTATATTCTACATATATACACATACATATGCAATATATTTACATGTGTCATCATCATCAAGTACAGTCTAAACAAAATGGAGACTGCTTCAAATGACAGTTTTGATAATTACATTTTTGCTGAAGTAAAGTTATAGATTTTGTTACCGATATGATCGAACTATTAAGCACTTTTTAAAATATAATAAATATATGTAATATAATAAATATTAACTTTCGAGACTTGAATATAAATTTTTTTGTTTTTGGTTCCCAAAAGTATGCTACGATTAAGAAAACAATTTAATTTCATCGTTCCTCAAAATATTAAAATCTATAAAATGATGTTACAAATAATAGATTAATTCAAATCATTTGCATTTACATATAAACGGTAGATAAATATATGGAATATAAGTAAACATTTAAATGTAATCAAAACTATTAATTTTAGTATGTATTAATAGAAATTTACTAAAATTTAATGAATTTGAAATTATTATTGAGTTAGTTGGAAAGTGTGTGTTGGCAATAAATATATCAATGTAAATTGTTAAAAAAGTAAACTAACTAAATAGGGAAACACAACTGTACCTTTTTGGTTTGGTTTACCGTTACCTTTTCATTTGCTCTGGCTTGGCAGTTGTCGTTTTCGGTCTACTAAGTAAACACAAAATGCAATAAATTCCATACCCATCGATTATGGACTCAAAAAAAAAAAAAAAAAAAAGAAAAATAAAAAAAGGAAGAGAAGTAAGAAACAAAACCCATAGCCCTACACTGTACTAGTCCTGTGTGTCTGCCTATGTTGGACAAAAGGACACAAAATTATACACACAGACATACATACATACATACATACATATATGGAAAGTGTAGTGATAGTGGGGGGGGGGGGAAAGAAAAAGACAGAGAGAGAGAGAGAGTAGTGAGTGAGTAAGAGACAGAGAGAGAGAGAGAGAGACAGAGGAAATTTGCATGTGAAGACAACCAATAGATACGCATTGATATAGGAAGAATAAAGGAGAGACCAGCCTGGGCCAGACAAAGTAAGTGAACCAGACCGAAAGAGAAAGGAGAGGAGCCCATCCAACCAGTCACGGACAACATGGACAACGAACCGAAAAACCGAAACTAAACCGAACTGGCCTGAGTTGAGCCGTTACGTTATTACATCTATCTCTATATATATATATATATATATATACATACATATATATCTATCTATCTATATATACGTGTGTGGGTGGCCAACATCATTTCTTCCCCTCCTTCTCTTTGTTTTTTTGTTTTTTGTTAATTAAGTTTCGTTTGTTTTGTGCGAATGCCGATTTCAGACCACAATTCAGTTGTTGTAGTCCTTTGAACTTCGATTCGGCACATTCTCTCAGGTGGATGACATGCGAATTGTGTCTCTCATTTACACAGCTGTCACGCATTCAACTTTCAATCCCAATCCCAAAACCAATCCCAAACATGGATCATCTAAGAACAAGAGAAAAATTTCTACGATCGAATAATTTTTTGCCATTGGGAATTTGAAAATAGATTGATTTTTTTTTGTTGTTGCAAGTTTTTACAATTTATTGAAGAGATAGAAAGCTTTAGTTTTTTTTTTTTTTTTGTTTTTTTTTTTTATTGTAGATGACGTCGGTCGGTGAGAAATAGCCAAGTTACTTTACTTACTTTAATTAATAACTTGTCAGTGTGCAAATGACATGAGAGGAAGCTACCAACTTAACGCCCTGGGGCTAAGCAATTTGAGCCAAAGCCAAGCAGCTGTCTTGAAGACATCGTTGCCACTTCCACATCGACTCCTGCCACCGCTTTTGTTTCAAGTTTTGCTGCTGTTGCTTCTGCATTTGGGATTTCCTGTTTTTGGTGCAGACTTTGGAGTCTGCGAAGAGTCAAGTAATGTAGTCAACTTTATAACATATTGTCCCAATATTGATTGCCAATTGCCGGCATTGAGCTTTAAGGTCAGCCAAGATAAAAGAAACTAAATCGATTCTTTTACTCTTATATCACGTTGTTTTCTATCTCTCATAATTGAATAACTTGTATAAAGTTTTACAATTTAAATTTAGAAGAAGTTTGTTTTTATTTTTTAAGTTGAGCTTAGACAGAACTTATATCAATTATATATATATATATAAGTATTTCTGATCTGCTTGAAAGTATATTTATCTGTTTATCTAATTTAGCGCAAATTAGTTTTTCAAGATTTTATTTTGCATATTTATTTTTATTCTTAGTGAGTTTGAAATGAATTAATTGGTTATTTTTAAAAAACTTGGCATTTGATATATAAGTAATTAACTCTAATAAGTTTCTTAAGAATTAATGTACTATATAATATATAGACAATGACTTTCAATATAATGTGATATATTTTTACAAAAAAAAAAAACTTTGTAATATATATTAACGTGTTTATTGTTTCATAAATTAACATTTTTCTTGCTAATTATTGATTTGATATTTACATTAAATTAAGTTAAAACTATATCGAAATATATCCAATCTGTATATATTTATATCTAACTATATCTATATGAAAAGAGAACTTTCTTTTGTTTGTAATTATTTTATTATATCCTGTCAAGATGGTTTTCGATTTCATTGGACAATTCTCTGACTAGTTGAAAACTTGTCACTTTTTGTAGATTTTCTTTTGGGCTTTCTTTTTTTCTTTTTTTGGAATGAAAGCCAGGCTTAACTCATAGAGCGTGGTTTAATTTTAAGCGTTGCTTAAATACTACAAGTAAAACTTAAAGTGTCTATCTCTCTCTCTCTCTCTCTCTCTCTGTTTTTCTTAATATCTTTTCTTGGACAGTACTCACCATATATTCTATCTCAATTTTCGCATCCTTTTTGCATCCTTATGCAGCTCCTTGCTTCATGTTGACCTAATTTTTTAACCCTCTGTTGTCTGTTTGTTTGTCTGTTTGTTTGCACAAAATGGGTTAAAAGTTCTATGTGTAGCTTAGGGGCTGGCGTTAAGTTAAGTAAGAAAACCCTCTATGCTGTATAAACTTAAAAATAACCCCGCCACCTTCTTCTCCCCCATCTCCACCAATCCCTGTCAGCTTTCCCGCCATTCTGCAATCTGCCCCACGCAAAATGTCACACAATGACGCAGCGTTAAAATGGCATCCGTAGTAAATACAAGATAAACTATGAGAGAAAAAAAAAGAATAACTAAAGTAGGGAGAGGGGGTGGATTTTGGGGTACGGGGTATAGGGGCTAGTGGTTGGCAAAATGTCAGTGTCTTTTAAGTATGCGAAGGGTTGCACCACGACTCTCTAGCGTGACAAATGCATGGGGCAAGTGTGCAATGTAATAGAAAAAGTTAAATTAGACGCACGGTGGGGAAATTGGAATGGGAATAAAATTAGATATGGGAATGTGGAATACGGAATACGGAATATGGAATGGGCACGCTAACTGTAACCAAAATGAAACTAATGGCCAGGTGGCAATTGACCAGTTAATGCATTTTAATGAAACAAATTAAGTAACAAAAGAGAGATTCTGTTAAAAAGGACTAAGAAGAAATATTTCAATATTTTATTTATACATATTAGCATTTTTATTGAGTTTTAAATAGAGCAATAGTTAATAGTTAGTTTAAGATAATAGTTTGTATTATTAATTTATATATCATAAAACATAACTTTAATTTGAGATTGATAAGGCAATGAATTCACTTGGAAATCTTTTGTATATATTTTTTTTTTATACATATATACATATTTATTAAATGTTTTAGGAACCTGGAATAATTTAATGTTTTATGCTGATTAAATTTGTTCTTATTTCTTAATATCATATGGAATTAACTTTACCTAAACCTGCAGACTCAAGCTTGCCTAATTAAATAATATGAAAATTAATAATTTAAAACTAGAAAATAGAGAAACTTAAATTTCGTGAGTTATAGTTAAAAAATAATATGAGATATGAAATAATCAAATTTTTTCCTTTTTCTCAAAAAAAGATTTCTTAACTTGTTTAAAGTTTTTAAGTTTTTTAAAAAAGGGTTTTAAGTTGTTTTAACTAGATTGAATAAAAACCAACTTTAAATTGGCTTTCTTAAAAATTTTTATAAATGCCAATTAACTATATAGAATGTAGTATATAATAATAATAATATATAGATTTGTTATTATTATATATTATAATATATTTATATATATATTCAATAATGAGAGATAAAAAATATTTAAATAAAGTAAAAGTTCTAAAGAATCTAAAATCAATAAACAAAAGAAACTGAAATAGATAATTAATATTTTAATTTCCAAAATTATTATAATAGTAAATTTTTTATATATTTAACGTATATTTTTCAATCTATGCTTTAACAATTTTAAAACCTTTTTATTTATTGCCATTTAACAGCATTCTTTGGCCTAATTCTTAAATGAATAAACGAACAAATGTTCAAGATATTTAAATCTCAGATTTGTTAATTTAAAAAAATGCTGAAAAATTTAATAAGAAATTGGACAAAAGTCAACGATCGATTGTTAACAGAAATGTGTCTAAACATAAGTTTGTCACAGATATGTATATACATACATATATATATATGTATGTATATATATTTTTTCTTTTCTTTTCAATTTCACACAAATTTTAGGCTAATCTATGTAAATACTATTAAGCGCTTTACGAAAGAGGTGGATGCAACGAGGTGCAAGAGAACAGGTCTTCAAGTTTAATGGGCAGAGCGTTAATGAACACGAAGTTGAGCGACGGATGACCACAACTCGATGACCACGATGCCAGTGATCCAGCAGGCGTCGCGCCAACACGAAAAAAAAAAAAATAAAAAAAGAAAACCAACAACAAAAAAGGAAAAAAAAGAGGCCAAAGACTTGTATAACTTTGAGTGTGATGAAGTTTTAAATACACTTTTAAAAGCAAACAAAACAGAAAAAAAAGGTTGCTTCTCTTTTATAATAATCAAATGAAAAGTTCAGTTAAGTTATATAAGTAATATATATGTATGTATATATGTACATATATACATATATTTTTCTTTTAATAATCAAGTCATTACAATATTTGTATACCCGTTTTTTTTTTGTAAGGGTAAGAAAAGAGTTACCAAAACGAAAGGAACGAAAAAGGTCCTTGCGTGCCGATGCGCATGCGCAACGCATGTGTCTTGTTTGATTTGAGATTTCAGGGAAATTCTGTTGCGACTTTTGATACTCAACGGACACAGACGCTAAGTTAAAGACTAAAGTTTTCTGATAGACAGAGGGAGATATGGGGGGGGGGGGGGGGGAGTGGCTTATACATTTTATGTTTATGAACTTGGCACACAACTTAATTACACATTCATCCAATTAAAGTGTGCAAAAGCAATTCATCATCGCTCTGAGAAAATGAAAATTCCGTTATTGCCACTGACCAAATTCTAACAACAATTAAAATTGAACTAAAAGGGGTAAAACGAAATGAATTCGTTCATATATCCAAATCCAATGCAGGTGCAACTGCAACACCGTAACCGTAGGTCCAAAAACAAGAAGAAAAAAAAAGAAAGAAACACAAACGACTCTCGAATTAAGATCCACTATAAAGTGCAAGTGTCGGACAGTGTCTTTTCGTTTCACATGCAAGCAGCGCGTTAAATTCTGGTATATACTATGCATATTATATGCCATCACCCCCCCTCATAGCCACACCCCTTGGTATATTCACAAAGTGGCAAAGTCAAGTGGTCAGTCTGGCATTTAAATTTACCGATATATGTAAAGTAATTTTCATTGCAACGCAACTCAATCAATCGTTAAGACAAACTGTCAGCAGCTGCCTAAGACATATATACTTATATATATATATATATATATATATATATATACATATATATAAAAGAGTAAAAGGTGTGAAAGTAAGATGGAATTAAAATAAATACAAGTATCATAACTAAAGGAGACCTTATAGCCTGCAGAAAAATAATAACATTATTAATAAGGGAAAAAGAAGGCTTAAAGTAAAGTGAAGCGGTAAAAAAGAAAGTTCAAAAATTTATAGACATCTGGTTTGTTTGGCTTAAAATAATATATAGATCGGCTTATAACAAAGTTGAGTAATTTAGCGGTAATAAATTTTTATATGTTGGTTAAAAAAGGGTAAAAACTCTTGAAACATTTATTTAGTGCTGAACAAGACAATACGATTTGATTCTATTGGATTTCACTTTCCATTCTAAAATAGTTTGAAATGCTGTTACACCTTGGGTAAATCTATGGTAGTTAACAGTGATCTGAAAAAGTACACCTTCACTTATGTATCTACAAGCCAAAGAAAACCAGACCGGTAGTAAAGTTAGCCACCTGCCAAAGTAAACAGATTTCAGTCGACTGAATGATAAAACTATGTCATTATTTGTGGAAGTTCGCTGTCATAGAGTTTATGATTGAACATTGAAACACACCTCCCGGTATAACGTCGACACGGCCCAAAGCAATGGTTAGGGTCAGGAGGCACCACAGTGGCACAGTTGCCGGTGGGGAATATATGCAGTGGCTGGATTTAATAGCTTTGCAAATCGTTAATTACTGGTTTTAGTAAGCCAAGTATGTGTTTAATTGTTTTAGGAAAAGTCGCTTGCTGGATGCTCTTTTTTATACATGTTAAAAGTATGCTTGAATTTAGATTATCTAAATAGCTAAGTAACCCTCACACATCAATTAACACAACTTAACACAACTTCAACTTAAACTAGTTGGGAATTATATTTAACAAATAATGCAACTGTAAAATGTCACAACTAAACCATTCATTGTTATACATTAAATATTATCTTTAAGACTTATTTTCTGTGCTTTTTTCAAAATTTTTCAATACATATTTTGTTGTAATAGTTTTTTCAGTATAATTTTCTTTTATATACTCACAATTATTAAATTATTTTATGTAAATATATATAAATAAAAAATAAAACTTTTAGATAAAGTTTCTTGAAATATTTAATTAAAAAAAATTAATTTACATATTAGATCGTATTAAATTTTGTGGTAAATATTGCTAATCAATATTCGTTCATTATTCCTTGTTTAATAACAAAAAATTTATTTTTTATTTATATTTTAATTTTTAAATTACATTTTAGTTTTAGTTAATTAGACACTTTGTTTCATTGCTCATTTTTTTCGTGCGATAACACGTGAGATGGACATTTAAATCACTCCATTTAACAGTTATAATCATTTGCAATGACAATCAATAATATTTTAAATGACAGAGATGCAAAATTAACAAAAGAGTTAAAGAACGAGAGAGAAACAAATAATAACGAAAGACACATAAAAGAGACAAAACAAAAAAGAGAAAGGAGGGAAACAGACAAGATTTGAATTGTAAATCAGGCTAGCAGCTAATTGTCTTTCATGGAGAACAAGACGAACCCAAGACATGAACTTGTCTAAAGATTTCCGCTTGGATTGGGCCATTAATGATTGCCTTGAACGTATTCATATTTCTGTAAGAATTTTGCTTTCTCCCCTCTCCTTATGCTTGGTTGATTCTCTGTAATTTTAACCCACAGACTAAAATGCTAGTTCGAAAAGTAATTTAATTAATTTTTAATAATTTTACTTAAAGTTGTTCGCTGTTCATGAAAAGTATAATAATCGAAGGGTATTTATTGATTTATATATGTCTATAAATATTTGTGGAAAATTTGTCATCTTAAATTCATATTTCTATTTATGTATATATATAGTTTAGATCAAACTATTATCTTCAAACAAATTGTTTTAAAATTAACTTTTATAGAAATAAAAAAAATAATTATATTGCGCCTGAAAAAGTTTCATTTATTTCATTATTCTTTCTTCATTATTTGAAACTGGAAAAAAGATTAGCTAAAATATTAAAATTTTAAAAAGAATCGATATTTTTTTAGTGATGAATAAAAAACTATCGATGCTAAAGAAATTATTATCGAAAATTTACCAGCCCTAATACACGCACACACACAACAACTCAAACATTATTTAATCGACAAAAATCCGTAAAACTTTCCACAAATTGTCAACGACATGAAAGATTTTGAGAGAATTGAGAAAATTGGTCAGGGCTCATACGGATCCGTTTTTAAAAGCCGCAATCGTGAAACAGGACAAGTTGTGGCCATCAAAAAAGTCATTTGGGATGATTTCGAGGAAGGGATACCAGCAACGACCATAAGAGAGATTTCTTTATTAAAAGAATTAAAACATACAAACATAATTCGTTTGCATGATGTTATAATGGAGGACACACATGCCTATATGGTATTAGAGTACCTGTCAATGGATCTACGGAAATATATAGATTCCTTGCCGACGGGAAAACAAATGGAAAGCAAACTGGTCCAGAGCTACTTGTATCAGATTTCGAATGCAATTTACTTTTGTCATTGTCGTCGCATTTGGCATCGGGATTTGAAACCCGATAATCTTCTTATTGACGATAAGGGTTCTATAAAATTGGCTGACTTTGGACTTGGCAGAACAATTGGAATTCCCGTGCGTCAATACTCGATAGAAATTCTCACATTATGGTACACAGCACCGGAAGTTCTTTTGGGGACATTACTTTACTCTTGTTCCATCGATATTTGGTCAATTGGATGCATTTTTGCTGAAATGATCACCCGTACACCCCTTTTTGCCGGTGACTCTGAAATCAGTCAACTTTTTAAAATATTTAATATTCTAAGAACGCCCACTGAAGACATTTGGCCAGGGGTCACTTCGCTACAATACTATGAACATGGCTTTCCCAGTTGGACAACAAATTGTTTAATTAGTCAACTTCCAAATTTAAGTGACGAAGGATTGGATTTAATACAGAAAATGCTTATTTATGATCCAGTAAAACGTATATCGGCCAAAGAGATATTGGAACATCCGTTTTTCCAGGAATTTCAATTGGAATCCTCTTCATCAAAATGTTAAAAATTGTCATTGTTTTATTAAAATGAATTATTAAAAACTTGGCATTTGAATAAAAAGTTTTTGTTTATAATTTGAATAATAAATAAACTTTAATCCTGGCTCAGTTTAAAGAAACTAAAAGCTAAAATAAACATGAGTTTAACTTACTTAAACGGGTTTAGAACTTTTCTTTATTTCCAAGAATATTTACTAATTTCCAGTGGTTCAATTGATTAGATTATTTTATGTTTGAGTGGTTTCATTCCTATTTTTTTCCACTTACTTTCTGAGTAGTTCTCAAAATGATATATATGTCAAATATTAACTAGAAGCGTAATATTGATAATGGATTTACTATTCAATCTTAACTCTTTCCTTTTTTCTCGATTTATTTTAACTTTTTGGCTTAATTAATATGAAGAGACAGAAGTGATTGTTTCTAATGAAATGTTCTTTCAACTTTAATTAATAGTGAATATCTTAAAGTCGGTGTTTGAAATGCAAAAATAAAAGAACACATTTACTTGTCCTTATTTTTTGTTCTTTTTCTTTTTTTTTGGTTTTTTGTTTGTTGTTTATCTCAACCCAAATTTCTTCATCAATTAGGGACATCAACTCGTTGTCGTTGGCTGTTGCAGCCGCCAAACAAAGCAAAGAAATATAGAGACAGAGTAAAAATAAAATAAGAAAAAATTGTGAAAATCGAAAGAAAATGTGGAAAATGGCATCGTTGGGCCGACAACGGCAACAACGTTGCCTCTTTGCCTTTGCCTGGGCATACTTGTTATTATCCTTCGTCGAGGACGCTGACACTTTTTCGTCATTACTGTTAAAAGCGTTAAGGAAAAACACGATGGGCGAGAAGCAAAAAAAAAAATATATAAGAAAAAAAAACAACAACGACAACGAACGAAATGAAAAGAGTTTTATCGGCCAAGACGAACAAAAAAAAAAAAATAAATAAAATAAAAAGAAAAGAAAGAAAGAATGAAGAAAAAAAGAGAAAAAACAACAACAACAACAAGGAACTGCAAGGAGCTGGCATAAAATCTGTATGGGATCAGATGAAGGAGATGAGGGTACAAGAGAAAGAGTGGAAGAAAAGTGTGTTGTTGTTAGCCAGGGTGCCAAAAATTGAGGTTATCGTTGCAACGACAACGACAAGGACCAGGACCAAGACCAGAACCAGAACCAAGACCAAGGCGAAGACGAGGACGAGGACGAGGACAAGAACGTTGCAATAATCAGCAGAAGATGGGGTTGGGTGATTCGATGGCATGGAATGCAAGATGATGCCAAGGAGATGGTGGTTTTTTTTTTATTTTTTTATTTTTTACCATGTCCTTCGCAGGCTCATCAGGCAGAGGCGGTATTCTTCTTGTTGTCCTGCGTGCTGCACGCGTCGGTGAGCTTAAATGCCAAAATGGGTCCCAAACGTCGACTTATGCTCCACTTGCAATTCTTCGCCTTCAACTAAAGCAATTGCAGGGTATTATGGGTATTAACATTTATATAGAATATAATGTTACTTTTTTTTCAATAATGCTTTACCCTAATTGTAATCCTTAAACGATTTTTGTTTTATATTTTATCTAACAAATCAATGTTAATTTGAAATTTCTTTGTTTTTAAAGTGTATGAGAATTTCTGCAAGACCGCATTCAGTTTAATGCTCTTTTTTTTTCCTATTTCTCAAGAAGAAGTTTTTACCTATCACCAATCCCCTGATTCCCCGAAATACCACGCCCTGCACACACCATATTCCTCGCCCTTGAAGAAGTTTTTGGCAGAGATTGATGAATTTTGATGATGTTTACGCTCAAAAGCAAAATTTTTCTTCAGCTGCATTTGTCGGTTAGTCGTCGTCGTCGTCGTCGTCAGAGAGTCTCGCTTTGAGATGGAGCAGCATCCTTGAAATAACCTTAATCCCATACACGAGGGGCAAAATGAATGATGTTTTACTATAAGATGAAGACCCTCTTCAATCCTCTTGCACTTCTTCCTCTGTGTCTGTGTCAGTGGCCTGCACTTTGCACACTCCGCAATCCGCATTCAACATTCCGTACTCTGTACTCCTCAATCCCCCCTCCGCCCCCCCCCCCCCCCACCATACTCTTTGCATTTCCATTGCTCTGTCGTTTTATGTTTCAGAGATATCGTTTCATTTTTTACCCCACTTTTTGTGCGTCTTCGTCGTTAGATTTTCATTTTCATTGCAATTTCATTTGCCGCATGAAACGCAAAGTGGCCAAGACCCTTTACTTCTTGCCCTTCTTTTTACTTACCAGTTACGGTAATACTTTTTTTTTTTTTCTCTTTTTTTGGGTTTGCCCATCTTTTAGTTATATCTTTTTTTTTTTTTGTATTTTGTTCGTTGTCATTCTTTTTTGTTGGTGCGTGGGTGTTGTAGTGCAGTGCAAGGACGCATATTAATATCCTTACTTAGATGCATAAAATGTGCTTAGCACGTTTCCATCGTTTCGTGCTCTTGAGTTAAGAAGGAGATCTTTGTGGCTTGCAAGAGGTGAAAGTGCTGCAAAAGTGCAGATTGGCCTAGTATGCAATTGGTTCGTTTTCGATTATGTTTGAAATACGGCAGGTGATATAAATTCAAATTTTCTAAATCAGTCCTTAAAGATCGAATACTTGCCATTCTGAGATTTGTTGCATAAATCTGTTAATCAGTCAATTGAAAAAGCTCTTTGGATAATAATGTGCAAAATTATTCAAGAAAGATGACAAAATTTATGGTCACAATTAGGAATATCCTAATCTTATCTATTCTTATTTTTAAGTAAAATAATTATTTTATAAAATGAATTATTGTTATTTTTTAAATTATTTATCATTTATTAATGTTTACATCGTGATAATCATTTATTAATAGTTTTTAGTTAATCAAAATCATAAGGATTCTTAGGTAATCAGTGAACATTTTACTAATTTGGCTTCTTAATTTATTCAATATTAATTGACTATGTAAAATCATTTATGTACCGTTATATAAATTATAAGTTTTCTAGTTATAGCAAATAAATATATTTTTATGTAAGATAATTAGTTTTTATAGTTCCTAAAAGTATGCTACAAATAATTTATTATGTCATATATTAATATATTGAAGTCTAGCTAATTACAAATGTTTCATTTGTATTTTATTTAAAATCATTGATTAAATTTACAATCAATATTTTGATGTAATTCTTTTCTATTGCTATTTTCCTTCTCTTCTCTTCTCTTTCTATATAGATTTCTTTGATTTTCTTTCCTTATAAGCAACGTCATTATCATCATCATTATCGATGAGAGCTCTGAAATGGCATACCAGTCAATGCAATTAGTTCAATTATTTTTTCCACAAACTGAATGAAAATTGAAGAAGTGGAATGAGTATGAGGAATGAATGAGAGAAAAGGGAAACTCAAGGCAAAAAGCAATTGCAGAAAATGAATATGGCAGCGAATCCATATACCCACATATGAGAGGAGCATTGTGAGAGGGGTAGTTGGATGGAGGGGGGGGGGGGGGGGGGGGGGAGGTGGGTAACCAAAGAACGCCAATGGCAATCGACTGAGGCTGTGTCGACTCTCGGAGGCCTCTGAGTGCACAAAGTGCACAACAGGGGGTGCCATTGACACACACACACACACACACACACACACACACACACACACACAGAGAGAAACACACCCACACACGTCCTGCAAGAAGGACAATACAAAGACGACGTTTGTGCAACAATCATTCGCTGAAAATGTTAAGCCGGTGGAAGGAGAAAACAACAAAAGAAAAAAAAAGGCAACACTGCAAAAGGCATTCAAACTACATAGGAATAAAAAATGAAACATTTTTTTTTTTGCATGTGTGTGTGTGTGTGGATGTTGGCTGTAGGGGTGTATGAGTGTGTATTGCACTTTGATGTTCTTATTGCGTTTGCCACATGGACAACAACAAAACGCAAATCAAATGAGACGCCAACAGACAAAAAGAAGCAACAATAACAATTCTGGCTGGAAAAAATAGGAAAACAACAAAAAAAAAAGACGAAAAGGAAAAACAAAATACATTGAGAGCCACCCATGCAATTTGCATTTATTGCTCACACAACACCCGAGAAGGCATACCCCCCTCCCTCCCCCATCGCCCACCAACTAACCATTCCACCTTTTACCAACTAGATTCTGGCAACAGGCCCAAAGCTTTCATTTCGTCAGGATGGAAATGTGAATTTTCCTTTTGCGCCCTTTGCATGTTAACGACGTTTGTTCAGAGCCAGAGCCAAAAAAAAAAAGAAAAACAAAACTGAAAAAGGGAATAGGAAGAACGAACGAAAAATGCTGGCAAAAGCATTGCCAAAAAAAAAAAAAATTTCAAACCGGACGCAGTTGGTCAGTTAACTCATTTTTTTTGTTGTTCTTACTTTTGCTGTTGTTGTTGTTGTTGTTCTTTGACTGGCCTCTCTTCGACTATTTTTTTTTTTATTTTCCGTTAGCCTTTTATATTGCCAAGTGTGTGTGCGCACCAAAATATGCAATACACACACACACACACACACATACAAAACACAAAGTGCAAACGAAAATGTAAATGAAAAGCAAGAAAGAAAGCAAGTTAGAGAGTGAACGGCAGAAAGAGAAAGAGACAGAGAGAGAGAGAAAAAAAGGAAAAACTAATTCGATTAATCATCAGGGCCAAAAGGCACAGACTCCAAGCAGAAAGAGGCATCTCATGCCCCGTCAGGCGGCACGGACACACAAACACACCCACACACTCAAGCACACTCACATATGCAGCACATTGCAGTTACTAGAATTTGTATGGATACCCTACTAACCATAGTATAAACGGGTATATTGGTTGTCTAAAGCAAGTAGTAACTATTGCTTTCAAATATAATAAATTATATACCATTAAGGCGATTTTTATTTATTCTTTTCGCATTTTTTTTAAACTGTTTCTGTTTCCAATTAACTCTAAATCAATTATATATTGTCTGATATATTAGATATTCAAATTGATAACTAGATCATCTGTAGAAAAACAATGTAAAATTGATAATAACTTAATTTTTATTTGAACAAAAATTAGCAAAACCTTAGCGAAATAATGTGAAAATTCTTTTTCTATTCTTTTCAATTTTTTTCCCCGTGGAAAGCATATTTACTGGATTTAAAAATCAGGAATATATATATATATATATTGTGATCTTTTAAATTGGCTTAATTTAAGAAATAATTTAGGTAATGTTATCCAAAGTTGCATTTTTTTTAAGCCTTGAAATTCGTTTCATTAATGAATTTCGAATCGGTTTTTAATGAATTTGCATGGGTCCAAAAAAGTTTTCTTTATATGGTATATAGACTGAAAAAACATTGAAAAAACTTTGAAATTAGTTAATTAACTTCATTTACTTCAATTTATTTCATATTTTTTTTATTCTTTTATTTATTCTTTATTTTATAGAACTTCATCAAAGGGAACTTCGACTTGATTATAAAAAAATAGAAATAATATGACCTCCATTTATTTAGCAATTGAGATTATTGATTATATATATTGTTATAAATATACAAAAATACATAACAACAATTTTAGAGCAACTGCAAAAGACTTACACTTAAACATCTGTTGATCGCTCTCAACCGATTAGTGTTGGTAAACCCATTTATTTATCGTATCACATTCAAGTAATCGGCTTATCGGTTTTTCATCCTTATCAAAATGACTCAATGAATCAGCATAGCCGCTTATTTTTAACAAATTTCCACAAAAGGCAAATCTTTTGCTATTTTTGTTTCAGCTATTTTGTTGTCGTTGTTTGTTTTTTTTTTATCTTTTGTAGGAGGGGTGTGGGGGGGGGGGGGTCAGAGGGTTACTCTGGGTGTCACTGGGATTTCCTGTGAAGGCGTTGCAACGTTCGTTTTACCCAACGGGTTGGCTTGGGCCTTTCACTCCCAACCAGAACTTCAATCAATGACAACGACGCATGCACAGAGCCAACAACAGAGACGAGAAATAGAGACTGAAGGAAGGTGCATATACGCCTCCCCCACCCCCCCACCCTACTCCTTCTACATATTGGGTGTTGTGAAAAGTTCAGGAGGCAAATGAATGTCAGTTAAAACTGACCAATCTGCAGGCATATATTGCAAAAAGGCGCATTCCAGAGTGCACAGTGCGTATGCGCACTGTAAAACTGAACGGCCCACACACCTACACACAACAAGAAAAAAAATATATAAGTATAACTAAATAAACGGAAATAAAAAGTAGAACGTAAGGAAATAAAATAAAAATATATATATATATATGTATATATATATAAATAAAGAAAAGAATTGGGTACAAGCAATTAGTCTAATTGCTAAACATGCTGGGGCCATTTCCATTTTGCAGGATTTGTACGAAATGCTTGAGGACAGATCACTGACAGTTAAACCGACGGGGACACCTACATAGAGAAAAGAGAGAGAGAGACAGTCTGATAGAGATAGCCATATGGAGACGCACAGCATGTGCAGGAATAGGGACAGTGAAATAAAGTAGAAGCGGTCACAGTCCGCTAATCGTTCAAATGAAATCAGCAACAATTCATTTGCACAACAAGCGCCCAAGCACTCCAGCTACCAATACCAATCCCAATCCCAACTTCAACTTCAACTTCAACTCCAACTCCATCTGAAAACTTCAACTCCAAGTCGTTGGCTGCTCTTACAGATTATCTTAATTCACGTTGTGGGAGACTAATGAGTGCAGGAATAAAAAAAACTAAAAAACAAAAATAAAAAACCATCCAATCCGCCAATCGTCCGCCAAACCGACCGACTGTCAGGCCTTTCTCCTCCAAATATGCCTTGTTTTATTTTTATTTTTTTATTTATATATTTTTCTTCGTTTGCGCATTTTAGGTGGAATTTTAGACGTTCATTCATCGTTGCCATTCATGCCACATGCGTGCGATGTCTGAAACTCTTCAGCTTTTAATTGAATTAGAGAGCCCAGTCAGCCAAGACAGGCTAACAAACACATTGAGAGAAATTTAAGTTAACTAGTTAAATCAAAAAAAAATAATAGTTTTACTACCCATATACATACATATATTTAAATGTCTCTCAAAATATTATTGAAATGACATTTCTAAAATAAAATAACTTAAAATTTAAATTTAGTTTAGTTAACTTTTAAATTACTACAGACTTTCGTTTCCATTAAATTCAATGAAAAAATTTATATGTTGATATATTAATAAATATATTAATTATGCCATTCTTTAAAATATTATTTAAATAATTTAAATTGGCACAAGAAGGCGAAAAGATGATATCTTCTGATAGCTTAAAATAAAAAAGAAAATTACAATTCCGATAATTAAAAATTTTATTAAAAGGGAATTCATATTTTTACTTAACTAAAAATTATTTCTTTTATTCGATGTACTATTTAATTAAAGATTTGCAAACCTATTTCCATCATGCCGATAATTTTCTTGCAAGTTTACTTAATTTCAAAAATGTTTTGAAGTTCTTTCCAATTTATTTTTCATTTAGTATTCTCATAATTATTTATTTTACTCTCTAAATATTTTTTTAATGGAAATTTAATAAAAAGGTTTTTTCCCCAGTGCATCGGTTAGACGATCTGTGCGTTTTTAAAGCGCATTAATTGTGCGGAGCCGTGTCTATAACTGAACTGAAGACGAGTCTTTTCTCATCTACCTCTTGCCTCTTTCTCACCACTTAATCCCTCTTTCTTCATCTCTCTCTCTTTCTACGTCTGTCTCCTTTTCTCTTCAGTTTTTCCCCTTGTAGTTTTATCTGGTTTAAATGCCTTCTGCGTGGCTTGTGTCGCCTTATGTCGCTCTCTGTGTCGCTTTTAATTAAGCATAAATTTCATCACACAAGATAGGGAAAATATACTACATTTTCGTATGGACCGAGAGAGAGAGAGAAAAAGAGGGGAAAAAGCAGTGAAACACGCATCGGTATCTTGCGTCTTATTGATGTTGCTACAACATGCAGAGCAAGTTGCAAGTTGATGCCAGATGGCATACAAGAGTTGCCCTTATGACAGCCCATTTAATTGATTGAGCCATTTTATTGATCGGCTAACTAAATTCAACACAAAATCCAACATAACCGCAATGAAGCAAAAATTTTTGCATTCAAATTTGTTTAGTAAATTTCAATCATTTGTCACTTTTCATCATAATGTTTGTCTCAGCTGGAACATAATGGCCATTAGAAAATTTCACAAAATAAATGGCAAGTATGGTAATGGCATTTGCAAATGATGATTAAGCAAATGTCTTAAGACTTTAATATATACTAACTAAACTTAAAAATAGTACCAGAAAAATCGTATATTTATATAAGAAATATTTATCTGGCATATACGTATATAGAAAGGCTTTTGTTAAAATTATATATTTTCATAATTAATTGATTTTAGAGAATAAAATGCGATAAATATGAATTTGTGTATATTGTGTTCGAAATTATTGGAATAATATGAGAACAATGTTATATTTTTTATATAAGATATTATAAAAAATCAAGAACAAGTTGCTTATATTTCTCATTTAATCAATTATTTTTGTAATTGACACACTTTTATAAATATATCTCCAAAATGTATTTCTAATTTTTTGTAGTTAATTAAAAATAAATTTTTCTGGGCTTATAATTTACGACGATTTTCTATATACGATCATTAAATTTTAATGTTTATTTTTAGTTCAACGTTAATAATTAAGTGTTCGTGTACAAGTTTTGCAAAAAGATTGAAATCTTTTTTTCTAGAATTAAAATCTATCATTTAAATAGACAATTGGATATTGTGTTTTCTTGTATTGTTAAGTAGCAAAAATATATTAGATTCTTTATTTAATCACATTAATTGGTTAAAGAGAAGATAACATTGTTTTACAATGTGAAAGTGGTGGTAATATTTCGCCTTAATGGAACTTCCATTTTTATTATAATATTAATACATAAATTAAAACTGAGTTAACCAACTGACCTCTTTTATGCTACCCTTAAAGTGTTAATTATTTATTGTTATCCCCGGCAAAAGCTGACATCAATTGAATCATTTATATTGTTACAGTGAATTGAAGGGAATAAAACTGGAAAGGGTCACACTAATAGTGAGGTTGTGTATACAAGTCCTTTAGACATATTGCTTAAGGAGTTACCATGCAGATTTCTATCTTTAGATTAAATGATTGAAGAATACTTAATTCAACAAATTGTTACTTTAAAAATTGTCGATTTATGAGACTAAGGGGGAACATTGGCCCAATGTGTGGACTTCGACCCCGTGCCTGTTGCTGGTTTCGTAAAAGACAGAAGTAGGGTGGGAGGAAGAAAGAGAGAGGAAGAGGAAAAGGAAGCGAGAGACTTTTGGCTTGCCGAAAAACTTCGGTCAATGACTTTAGACAACCTTTTGTTGGTTGTTACGTATTTTTCTTTTTTTTTTTTTTTGGTTTTGTTGTTGTTATTACAATCTACACAGACAAATATATATATATATATATATGTATATGTATGTATAACACATGGCCATGGGCCACTTTATATTTTGCGTGTGTGTGTGTGTGTGTGTGTGTTTGGCGATAAGAAGGGCAGCAGACGAACCTCCCTAACCAGGCTGACATACACCTGTCTGGCCCGGTCCTGTAGTTCTTGTGGCCTGTGTTTTGCCAGCCTGATTTTTTTGTCGTCATCATCGTTTGAAATTGTACCGCGTTTTTTTTTTGTTTTTTAAGGATATTGTTTCAAATAATTCAAACTGTAACCAGTGGACCAGGCAACTGAGTCTACAACCAATCTACAAGCTCATACCTAATCCATATCCTACAACCGCCCCTTTCTCAATTAATGTTTTGTGCCAATATTTCTTGCCATGGAGTGTGGTGTGTGTGGCCAAACTGGTCAACCTCCCATCAGTTGCCATCGTCGTTGTGCTCACTGAAGCGTGATGTCGTCTGACATCTACGGATATACATAGACACACGGTGTACTCACATCTCACATAACCGTTTACCAACTACCGGATAAAAATACTTTCATACCTCGGCCCTTACGATCTATGTACAAACACATATATACATACATATATATACATATATATACTATGTATGTAAGTAAAAACAAAAACAAAAATTGACACAAATGCAGACTTTATTCCAACTCCAACTCCCACTCCCATTACCTTACCCTACCTTTCGTATCCCCTATGTGTATATTGCCGTATTTTCTTTCATTCTACTCCACATGCGACGGGTGGCTCCTCCTTACCAAAAAATAAAAAAAAAAAAAAACTAGAAGGAGTTAAGCCACGTTACAAAAAATTCTGTTAACGTAAAAAACACCGAAAAAAAAGAGGAACAGAGAGAGAGAGAGAGAGAGAAAAAAAATAGAAAAAGGTTCTTTGTTCCCATGGCCTGAGCTCCATAAAAATATGCTAGCCATGTGCTATCGTTGCTCTTTCCTACTTCATTTTCTGTATTTATCCTTTACCCATACCATATTATAGATAAACCAAAAAAATAAAAAAAATTCTAAAGGCATATTCACTATTTAGTTCAATTTTTGGCAATTCAAATACCTTTCTTTTTAGAATACGCATGAAAGCCAAGTTATTGCCCTTCCTTTGGAAACTAATCAATTTCTTAAGCAACTGTTGAGCATTCTTTTGAAGGACTTTTAAAGATAGTAATTAAAAATGAAAGAAATTTCATAACTATAAACATAAGAGGTATTCGTTTGCAAAAAGAAAAGGGCATTTCGTATTCGTTTTGTGCATTTGTTTCTTGTTGGCCTGTTGTCCTTTGATTTCTTCTTCTCCTGATTTTGTGTGTGTGTTTTTTTTTTCTTTTGGCACAGACAATCCCCAACATCTCCAACTCTCAATGCGTCTCTGATGTATCGTCAATATTTCGTACCTTTTTTTCGAAATTAGATTCCAAGCATGAATATGCCTATATATACATATATACATATATATATTTTTTTTTGCGATTTTGCATGTCTGATGTGGCGTAGAGATTTTTTTTAATTGTTTGTGTACTTTTTTGTTTGATATTAAAGTTGCATTAAATGTGATCGCTGGAATTGTGAAATGAATTGAATGGAATGGTGGTTGAAAATGTTGTTTATATCAAAGTCAACCCTTTACTTTTATTTATTTTTCTATAGAGTGCAGTTTTATTGCAATAGTCACCCGCAAATGGACTAACGCATAGGCCCACAAATCCTTGATGAAGCGAGTTATTGCTAAATGGAACTTCCCCTTCTATGCAATACTTTGCTTTTGTTCATTTATCAATATATGTATATATACATGTGTTTGTGTGTGTGTGTGTGTATTTGCATGTATGAAAGAAAAACGAGTCAACCAATCCGCTGAAGGCAAATGCAGCGTTGCAAAAAAACGCAGCAACATGGTAAAACACAACAACATGAGGCAAAAGGACACGCTGACCAAAATGGAGACGCCCATGTGCCTGGCCACGATTTGCATGCGTCGCGTTTCGCATATGGTGAGAGCGCGACCACCGGCTCTAACATCAACCAAACTACCCCAGACCCCGACCCCTATCTCACCCTGACCCATTCATGTTTCACCTAAGCAAATCCACCCACCAATTGTACAATTATTTAGGTGGTGTTGGGTGGTATTGGTTAGTGGTATGGGTTATGTGCCGCGTGCACGTTAATTACTATAGAGATTCTCGTGTATATGTCTCTGTGTGTGTGTGTGTGTGTATGGGTGAGTGTGTGCATTTGTGTGTATGTGTGTGTGTGTACATACCGTTCATCAATTTGCCATAGATTGTGAAAAAGCAATAAAAAGGTGGCAGCATTGGACCTGTGGCACTTCGACCAATAATGTCCCCTATAAAAAGTTATTTCAATATATTAACATAAAGTAAAATAAATCATAACAAGTGATTATATTCAAGTGATTCTTTGAGAAATTTTTAAATTAATTAAGTCTACAAATAAAATTTTAATAGTCATAAAATTCTAAAGTCATTTTCAATAAAATCCTAAATACAATTTTCGATTTACTTTAACAAATATCGAAAAATTAAATGACCAAAGTTTATTTCCTTACACATTTCGACTCGAATAAGAAAGAAAACATTTAGATTAAATATTTTCATTGGAAAAGATATTTTATTTGTATAATACGATATTATATGCGATTAATTGAAATACTTCTATAAAACTTTGATAAAATATAGGATTTTTGAATTATCAAAGGATAACACTTAAACATGAAAACTTTTATTATATTCATAAGAAAAATATTTGCAAAAATATATAAATTATAATATAAAGAATATTAAAAATTGTTATTAAGTTCATCAATAATACTTTTCAGTTTTCATTTCACTTTTTCATTCTTTATAGTATAATAAATGGATATTTTAGAATTTTTGTAGATTGAAATAAATCTAAGCAAAAAGATATACCCACAAATACCCTATGATTATAGTATATATGTACCCTCTAAAAAATAGGGAGAAATCGGAAAAAAACGGAAAAAGAAGGAGCAAGCAATATCATCGGCATAGAATGAGATAGAGAATGATTTTCTATATATATACATATGTGCATATGTATGCTTCATATGCCAATGTGTCGCGAGTATTTACTGTACTTCTTTTTTTTTTCTCTATATGTACCTCTCACTCTACCCTACCCCCAGCCATCTCTCTCCTTTTACCAAATAAACTATGCTGGCCACTACCAGTTCCCCTCCTCCTTTCAATCGCCCACTTTCCCATTTTCTCATACATTTCCACCTATAATAATTGAATTGGAAAAATGCAAAGCAATAGAGTTGGTTAAGGTAACTAGGGGATGAGGCGGTAAGAGGAGCTCCTTTTGCTTGGTTTAACGCTACGCGACTACAGGAAAATTGTAATTAAACAGGATATGATGTTGGTAAAGGTTTAGGCCACATACATATGTATGTATGTATGTAGTTATGTACATACATATTCATACATATGTATGTATTTGTATGTAGTTCGTGTATAGCTCGATGTGATGGCTGAATAAACATGTTGTCCTCTAATTGGATATAAGGGAGAGGGAGAAGGGAAGAAGAGAGGAGAGGCTGTCAAAGCCATCAGCTAAATATGAACGAAACATGTGTCTTCTCAAATGAAAATGCAAAAACAAAAACAATGCCTTAACAAGAAATTTTTTAATCTCAAATTTAAGATTCATTTAAAAAAAAAATGCTTCCTTTTATGGTCTATTGGCAACAGTTTCACAATTTAAGAATACAATTTTCTGAAATTATTTTTGATTTCTTTTTCATAAGCTTTATTAGATTATTAAATTTCGTATTGATTAAATTAATATAATAGAGAAAACATATGATTAAACTGTATTGTCTATATCAAACATATATATGATCTGTTATTTATATAAAGCCAAGTGATTTTTTTTATTAGTTAAAGTTTTTAAATGATTTTTAAGTGATTGTTTGAGCTAAAAGATTAAAGAAATTTCAACTTTGAAATAAGGAAAATTTTAAAAAACTATGAAAAACTCTTTTGGCATTAGATAAACATTAAAAATGATGTCAACAAACTTATAAATTTAATACATTAACTAACATTATCTGTGATTCTGTTCAAAGAGTGATTTTTTCTTGGCTTTTGGATCGGAAGTACAAAAGTAAAAATAAGAATTTTTACTTTAATTTGATGTGTAAATTTTATAATTCAATTTTTAAACTCTTTCTAACTTCTTACTCTTATTTTACATCAAATTTGAAAGAAAACCCGCATTAAAAAAAGTATTCAATAATTGAATAGAATATGAATTGCTTAAAATATGTATATCACAAATTTTCTTAACAAAATTTTGCAATTTTTTTGCTAATGATTAAAAAGTTAAATTTTTTAAAGCTTATGAAATATTAATCGTTACACAAATTTCAAATATAACTGGGCAATTTAATTGAATGTACATAAATTTTGGTCTATATAAAATCAAAATTACTTAACAATAAATTACAAATTTTCTAAACAATATTTTAAGAAATTTTTAACAATAATTTGGCAAATTAATTAATTATAAATCTCTTTGACTGAAAATGTTAAGAATTTTTTTTATAATGATGATTTTTTTTTTTATACACTTGCAAAAAGTGTATATTAATTTTGGTCAGAAGTTTGCAACGCATAGAAGGAAGCATCTCCGACTATATAAAGTATATATATTCTTGATCAGCATGATGAGCTGAGTTGATATAGCCATGTCCGTCTGTCCGTCTGTCCGTCCGTCCGTCTGTCTGGATCAACGCAATCTCCTCCGAGACCCTTGGAGCTACAGAGCTGAATTTTGCACCTAGGCTTCTTTTTGCTGCAGGCATTGTATATCTCGGAATCATCCCGATCGAATGACTATATCATATAGCTCCCATAGGAACGATCGGTCAGGAATAAGGTTTAACATCAGTAACTCAGTTGTTTCTTAATGGAATGTCACCAAATTTGGTGTTTGTGAGTTTTATATAATTTCCAACATATATACCAAGTTTCATTAGAATCGGTCGACTATATCATATAGCTCCCATAGGAACGATCGGTCAGGAATAAGGTTTAACATCAATAACTCTGTTGTTTTTCAGTCGAATGTCACTAAATTTGGTGTTTATGAGTTTTATATAATCCTCAATACATATACCAAATTTTATCAGAATCGGTCGACTATATCATATAGCTCCCATAGGAACGATCAGTCAAAAATATAGTTTTTGATCAATAACTTCGATGTTTTTGAAGCAATTTTATATAAAAAGAAATATATCTTTTAAGTTTTATCAAAATCGGTCGACTATATGCTATAGCTGTCATAGGAACAATCGGGGAAAAACAAATTTGTTTTAATTTTTTTTTATGCCACGGACATCAAATTTATATTTGATGGGTTTTATATACTTCCTTATGATTCTGGCAAATTATATATAAATCAAGAAGACAGTTTGCAAGGGTATACGAACTTCGGCACGGCCGAAGTTAGCCCATCCTTCTAGTTTAATAATAATTTAGAAAATGATTTATTTATTAAATTTCTTGTTTTTAAATAAATTTCAAATATAAATTTTGTGCACATTTGTTTTTCTTGCCATTTGATTGAATGATTGATTGGGCTGGCATTTCCATTCTTGGACTATCAGCTCAGAAGATGAGCAAAAGAAAGAGACAATGACAAAGAGGGGGGGTACGGCAGAGAGAGAGCGAGCCAAAGATAGAGAAATAGAGAGGGGGCCATCAAGGATTTAATTGGCGTCTTTTTATGTCGCAGATAACTAGCACCATAACACAGCAGATCGTGAGTGACAAAGCCAAACATAGAGAGAGAAATAGAGAGAGAGAGAGGAAGAAGGAGAGAGAGAGAGTGAGAGAGAGGGAGGAAATGGCACGACAAAGCACGACGAACGACGAACGTCGATAAACGAGCGACAAGCGATCGAAAGGGAACAATTGAAAATTGATATTGAACAATTTTTGCCTTGGCAAAATCTTAAAGGCAACATCACCGCGCGAGCCTTCTTAAACGATGAATGATGCATACAAATACATACCTGTTTATGTGTGTGTGTGTGTGTGTGTGTGTGTGTGGAGGCTTCATTAAGGTAACTCTTTTTATTACGCATATGTGAAGGTAGCTACCATTTTCCTCAATTTACATGGGACTGGGAATAACAAGCGTCTCCAGTTTCCACTCCATCCATTCAAACGAAAAACGCATGGAGATTGAGTGAGCGGTGCTTCTTTTTCTTCCTTTTTTCTCTTTTTTTTATTTTTATTTTTTTGTCACGTGGTTCTTATGCGCCTGCGCCTGTGCCTGTATTTGGACTTGAACTGGGAGTTGAAGTCGGATCAGAGCGTGTGTCCATCATTATGTCAACGCTGTGAATGCGCATGCCAATCAAGATGAAGTGCCGCTGATATAGTGAAGCCTGATATGTATATATATATACGTATATGTATGTATGTATGTATGTAGAGTTGTAGAGAGGACACAGACCGTAAAATTGTCATCAGCATTAATGGCTTTCATTCACAAGCATTTAATTGCAGTTAATAATTGATTACGACACTCTGTTCTCAATCATTTATTATATATACAAATTAATTTATATATTCATTTATAATTTAAAACTATTAAGTTTTTAAGAATTAAAATTCTTAAAATTCATTTTTTGTTTTTCTTTTATTAATTTTTTTATTAATTAAAAATTTTATCTTCTCATTTTGGTTTATTTTTCAAAAGGTTTTATCAAAATAACAAAAATTTTTTTTACGAGATCTCTTTTTTGTACTTTTGTACATATTAAATTAAATTATAATAATTTTATTTAATACAAAATTGTGCATTGTATTATTTTTGAAAACATATATACATATATATATATATATATATATATATATACCAGTGTTGCTAAGTGAACTAAAAGAAACTTAAGTCCTAAAATTGGAGAGATAAATTCTAGAAAATATTTAGTGGCAAAATTTTCTTTCACATTTTTCAATTCGTTTCGAGAGATTCGAATCTTGTCATAATATTGACACTCTGGCGCCATCTAGCAGTTAGTAACTTTTTTTGATGACAAAAAATATATTCAACTTTCAACTTCCTTGAATTAATTTATTGATGACAATTTATGGGGTTTTGTGGTGCTACTAGCACCGGCACAATACCTCCTTCCTCCCTCCCTCATATCAGCCTATTTATACAAGTTATTCGTTTGGCAGTGGGCGATGGTGAGGGGGATGAATGGTGGCAATATAATATTTCATTGTTTGCGATTCTTTATTTGGACTATTCCGTTATTCATGTACACTTTCAATTGTTATTCCGTTTATTTGGTGGTTCGCTTTTGGCTCTTTCTTTTGGGCCGCCTTCTTGGCCTTATCCCTTTTTGCATTGTATGACTCGGTAGTATTTTATTTTGGTCGGTGTGTGTCAGCTATAAACGTGAAATTTACTATGGAATGTCATTTTAAGTACAATACATACAAAACATTTGCTCTCCTTTCATTTCTTTTGCGGCGGCTTCTTATTTTCGGTTCTTTTTGGCCAACATTTTTTTTTTTTTACCCTACAATACATTTGAGTTTTTCTTTTTTGTTTTTTTTTTCTGTTTCTGTTTCTGTTTTTGTTGTCTTTTCAAGGACTAACGGTTTGAATGCACGCCAAATTATAGCACTCCCGGAGGTAAGTTTTTCTTTGGTAGTATTTTGTAATCCCTTTTTATTTTTTTTTATTTTTTGTTTTTGTCGATTGTCTGTCTGGCTCGCACTCTGCCCTCTTCTCTCTTTCTGTCTGTTCCTGCTTAATGGTCGTTTTGTCATTCCATGCTTTTGGATTATATTTTTGGAAAGGACTCCGTTGTCCTTCTTCTTAGCAGCTGTTGCCGTTACACACGACTCACCACCACCACACACAATCACCTTATTTTTCGATAAAGGAGTTTAACTTTGAATCAAGTGACCTAATACCGTTCCACTAAGTAAGGCTAATCAACTGGTAGCATAAAATACATACAGGATATATAGATACAGGGGGCCTTGGCTCTAACAATGCTCGAATACCCTTGTTAACCGGCAGACAAAGGGACAAAAATGTACAAACAGACACACACACACACATACACACATTAGTGACAAATAGAAACATTTATATATATTTATAGAGATTACAGAAGTTTGTATACTCTAACAAAAGAAAGAGTGATCAATCTAAAAAGGAAGAAAAAAAGAATTTTTAAGATATTCAAATCAGTTAATCCAATAATTCCTTTGCAAATTTTGAAAAAGAATCATTCTTAAAAATAAATATGTATATACATATATAGAAATATGTATATCTGATTCATCTAACATATTTTATATTACATATATCCATCTACCAACACATAATCCTTTTAAGTTCTCAATGTAATGTAATAAAAGTTTTGATGGGGAAAACACTATAATGATTAATTTTAATTTTTTTTAGAACTATTAATACACAATCTGAATGATAACATAATATATTCTATCCGAAATTACAAGATGAAGCTTATTTGGTTCTATCAATTTTCTTTGTAAATCACAAACTTAGTCTTACAAACATAATGATAATTATAAATATATTTTATATAATTAAAGTTGCTTTAGATTGCCAATATGCCCTATTATTTCAAGTGTATATGAAGAGATTCAAATCTTAAACGGATGTGGTCGCTCGTGTTTACAACGGTCAAATAAAAAAACAAAAAAAACAAAAAATAAAAATGAACAACTGGAGCTTGACAAAAAATTAATTATTAAGTCATTTCAACCAGCGGAAAAGCCATGTTGCTGTGATATATATAATGTATTTTCACATAGTTTCATATTCTACATATATATGAATATACATACATACACATATATAGAATACACTGTCAACTGACATTGGAACGTTTAGTTATTTGCCTTTCCTGTGTCCAATATATAATAGAACAATTTTCCTAGTTTCAAAATGTGGTTTAAGCAGAGGCATAGAAATGTCTTGAAGAATATTTTTATTTAGTGTAATAGATACATATATAGAGTTATATAATATTTAAATAAAATTGTTATATAAAAATTTCTACCAGAAAATTTGTTCATTTATAAAAACATGCGATTCTAAGAAGCAAATAAAGATATAGTTTCTCAATCTGGAATTCGAAAGTTGAAGTTCCTTCGAAGGACTTTTCCTATATTCTATAAGCGGTAAGTTAGCCATCTTTTAGACGATTTTCCGTCGCAAAGAAAAATACATTAAAAATTTTCAAAACAAAAAGAAGACAAAATTTAATTAGGTTTTTGAAAATTTTTACAATGCATTGTCAAAAATTTTTATTTGTTAAGTTTCTAAAGTTTTAATAAGGATTTTTTTCTGCAACAACGACGAAATAAAATTTTTTGAAATCGGCCAAAATATGGCCAACTTATAGAAGCATTAAAAAAGACATTGGACATATCCTTTAAGGGAACATCTACTTCGCAAGGCTCCCATTCAGTCAATTTTTCACCGATTTTAAAAATCAATATCTTTAATTGCTTTTTAGAATCGCATCTTGGCGAAGAAAATGTTAAATAAAAAATTTAAAACCACATTTTTGAAAAATTTTTATATTGTATATGGTCCTTTAAAGAAACCTCAATTTCAACTTCAGCAACTTCTTAATTTGCTTCTTGGAATGGCAAATAAAAAAGATTCGATTTTTTATTGGAAATTGCTTAAATATTTATTTATTTATTGTGCAAAAATAAAGGGTATGTCGAAATCGGTGTTACACTACAAAAAAATACACTAGACTACAATTTAGAATCTTTTATATTTTATATAAAAACCAAATATGACATTTGCTGGTCGTCATAGTCACATACCCTAAAGATGCAATTTTTTGACATTTTAAATGTATGTGTGTGTCTGTGTGTGTGTGTTTGTAGATTTGAGTTCCATTTGGAATCGTGATTGTCATATTTTTATTGCGTGTATTTAATGACACTGCGGTCCTGTTGAAGCGATGCATATTGTCAAAACAGCCGCCAACAAAATGAAATCATGGATGCAAGAGCAACAAGTTGATAGCTTCAATTTACCACCCATTGTGTCTACTTGCAACAGTGTGGCGAAAGGCAAAGGCGAAGGCGCATGCGCACATGCCATTTCATTTTATAGAAAAGAAAAAGAAAAGAAAAACCATCCAACTGGGTCTCATATTTTCTTTTTCTCTCTTTCACAATGATACACTTGCATAAAGTAAAGTGAGATTATCACAAGGTAAAACCAAATTATTATGTACTCATTTATTCCTATGGATAACTATTTAGTTCTCAATCCAACCAGGAGCGGCACTTTAACATAATCAGCAACGGTTTTACAATTAAGTTATTAAGAAATTTGTAAAATAAAATATAAAATAACGCTTAAGTTGGCTGATTTCTTTCTATTTGCTTTAGGTATATAGGGTATTTAATCTTCGTTAAAATGAATTCAACTTCCGGCATATTTAATACCAAAAAAAAAAGAAAAATAACAAAATATATCGCACGCAGAGTTGGCACCACCTGTTTAATGGGATTGGGTGTAGGATTGCCATGGAGATGGCGAGAAATGGAGCAAGATAGGAAGAAATGCGGATGGATGATGACAGGGACTGAGCGTGGGCGCGTTTTTTCTTTATATATATTTCTTTTATTTTATTTGTTATATGTCTTGCTGTGACCAGGAAAGCAAATTGAAAAAAATAATACAAAAGTCTACTTTGGTACTTATCACATTAGTATCAAAATGCAGTCACATTTTTCTTTTTTCTTTTTTTATTGTTGTCATTTAACAATAGTACTTAAAGTTGTTCAGGGAAAAATCATTTAACAAAAAGTTCAAATTGAAATTGAAAATGTAATAAAAAAATATAATAAGAAAAACTTAAATCACCTAAATAAGAAGAATACATATATATGTACATATATTTCTTGATACTGTCTTCTAAAGTCTGATTTTTCCTTTTTTCTCTCTTTTTCTTCTCTATCTCTATCTATCTAATCAAAATTAATTTCTATTATATCTTTGTCTTAAAGTTTATTATTTCGTTTTTTATTATAGTGATTTAATTTAATTTTATTTCAAGGGGATTCAATTTAAATCATTATTACTAAGTGCCATAATAAAATTGAGTTAATAGATAGTCATTAGTTGGCCACGAAATATTCTTTTCCATGGAAAATGAAACAAATATATCATTGATATTTGGAAATGGTCTCATACTTTCTGGTCAAGTGTTTAGTCAATGATTAAGCTTCGGGCTGTGATTATTTTTATTAAGTAAGGTGAAGCGATTAGATTAGTTATGCTTGCCTGACCAGAAACCCGCGTTAATGTCGATGCCAATGATAATGATGACGTGGTGGCGGCAGCTTGAAAAGGAAAGTGGGCGGGGTATATTTTACCTACAGTCTAATTGCAGGATAGTATAGACAGGTGTATGTATGTATGTATGTATGTGTGCGGTACGGAACAGTTTATTTCTGCTTTGCATACACACAAACACACACACACACACACACACACTCATTTTAAGGGGAAGGGGTGGCAAAGTTGAATTTAGTTAAGTTGAAGTTGCCGCAGCGTTTCGCATAATTACGTGCAGACTCAATTCTAGACATAATTAAAATTATTAATATGTATGTGTGTGTGTGTGTGTTAAGATAGAGGGGCTTACAAAAAAAAAAAAAAAATAAAGAAAAAAGAAAAATTCTAGTATGTATGCTTGGTCTGTGAAGATTTGTGGAAAATGCGTTCAGGCGGCCGTAACTAATAATCCTGGACATGCAAAGTATTTCCAGTATTGAAGTAGGAAAAACAAAAATGCATAGAGGGCACCCTCGCAACTTGCAGCGAATCGCACCAAACCCTTCAATAATTGGCCAAGAAAAGTAGGCGTTAAGCCTAGAATAGTTTTATACTTTGAATTGGCTTGCCATTACTTAATACAAGATCTCAGTAATTAATAATAAAAGGCATATTTTCAGTAGTGCCACTAAATTAAAAATAAAAATTAATTATTAAATATATGTACATACATACAGAGGAATTATATTTATTTCCAAGGTTAGTTACCTTAATTTATATGCATTTATATGCATAAAATGTTCAATATTATAAGATTTATATATTCATATATATATTCTATATATTCAAAATTCTCCATTGATTTGGCAGTACAGTTTTTGTCAGTCAGAAACAATTTATTAGCTGAATAAAAGATATATATATATATATATACATATATATTATCTACCAAGCAAAGAATTTTTATTCTGACTAAATTATTATTATTATTTTTATCTTCAATAAGTTCTTCAGCTAGTCAGAAGTTAAAATTGTTATAAATATATATATATATATATATAGTAGTAGAGAGTTATTCCTTCTTATAGACTTTCCTGTAATCATGTGGCAATTATTAATACTTTTACTTAATAGAAAATTTTACGCATGGTAGCGTGTCGCATGCAAATTGAAAATAAATGAATATACGTAAGAAAATTGCCCATCGACAATTATAATCAAAAATATGTATGAACATATGAAAAAGTTGTTTATACTCCACACACCGGGAAAAATATTTTCCCTGAAAGTATATTGTTCGCACATCGTAATTTAAAAAAAAAAAAAAATAAAAGGAGAAAAGAGAAGAGAAAAAAAAGTAAGAAAAGTTTTAACGGGTGGCAAGAGTAGATTCAATTCAATGATGTTGCATCTTGTTCATAAATTTCATGACCAATTATTGAAATTGCCGTTGAACGTTCTGTTGCTGTTGCTGCTGCTGCTGCTGCCTAATTTGACTTTGGCAACATGTAGCACTTATATAAAATGTTGCCAGCAACATGGTTTACGTGTTCAATTAACACTTATGTATAGGATGTATGGTTAATATGGGCAATTCGATGCAATTTTAATATAAACTATTTGTTATACATGTTGACCATTCTTCATTCCAGGGTAACAAGCGTTTCGTTTCTATACAAAAATGGACTTTACACATTTTGTTGGCTTGTTTATTCATTAGGTTCTGCGGAAAAACGTGTTTAATTTGTGACAAAACGAAACGTAACGAAAATATCTTCTCCATTTCGTCGTTGTTTTTGTCGTTGCTGTTGTTGTTGTTGTCATTGTGAACGTCTTGCTTCTCGTTTGGTTCTTGGTCTTGGTCTTGGTCTTGGTCTTAGTCTTCATCTTGGTCTTGGGCTACTGTCCGCCATACCTCCTCATATCAGTGTGTTATCTTTGGTTGGAGATGCCTTCGTCCGTCTCCTCGTTTTCATCTGTGCCAGATGCAATAAAAATTTATGAAGCCAACAAAAAGCTGACAAACGGTCTCTGTATTTATTTAGTAAATACAAGGACAAGGTTAACAAAAAATGTTGTTTCTTTTGGCAAATATTTATAATGTTGTAATGCGTAGAAATTGGGTATTAAACTATTTCTATTAAATTAATAAATAGACAAAAGTCACATACCGTAATAGACTTTGTACATTTTTAAAAACCCGTTTCCAAACTATTCGTACAATCTGCACTCTCCAGTGCCGGAGGAGCCTTGGCAGATGTCACGACGCGACATTGTCAAACAAGACCCAAAAACAAAAACAAAAACAAAAACAAAAATAGCAAAGTTGAAAACATTTTCGTTGGCAGCCACCAAATTGTAACATAAATACTGGCAGAAGTTAGTTAAAAGATGCAGCAGAAGTCAAGAAGGATGGGAAGGAAGGGAGGCGATTCAGTGAGTTGGATCAGGTCTCCAAAAACTGCTGCACATGCGCACAGCAACAACAGCAGCAACAGCAGCAACAGCAACAACAACAAACTAACCGTAGCAGTCTCTGCCCCTGCTGTTGCCATCTCAGTCGCCGTCGTCTTGTACCGACCATGAAAAACGTGACATTTTTATGTTGCAAACTTTAAATCTTTCATATCAGAAAATGAAATGTTGCAATGCGATTGACTGCAACAGCAACAGCAACAACAATAGCAACACACGCTCCGCTGACATTTTCGCAACATTCATGTGCACATGTGTACACAGCGAATTGAGTTCTTTTTTCTTTTCTTTTTTTTTTTTATTGTTTTTCCTCATTTTTTTTCTTTTCTTTTTGGGACCACCTTTTATAAGCATTTTACTATGATCGAAAAGTAAAAATTAAATACTTAAAAGAAAACATCTTCTATATATTTAAAATATCGAACTTAATTACCAACATTTATTATTATGTATTGTGATTTTTTAATTTGTTATTAAATTATATATTAAATTAGTGATGAAATTTTAAAAATTGTTTTATTCATATATATCATGACTTTGATAATTCATGTTGTTCTATTCAAGAAGGGCAATCTAACTAAAATAATTTAAAAATGCATTGTAAATATTTTTAATATGTTTGTTTTACAAAAAAATCATTTGTACTAAAGATATTAATTTTATTCAATTAATTTGTTTTACTTTTATTGGGGCTTTTGCAAAAGGATAAAACTTAAAATTAAAATTAAGATTCCAATTTGGTTGTTTAATTATGTTTAATTGTTGCTTAATAAATAAATTAATATTATGTAACAACTCTAGTAATTATAGATTGTTTTGAAAGTATTTCCAACGCTAGGTGGCGCTTTTATTAGTGAAAAATCGTGATAAATATTTTCATTAATAATTACATTAATTATATCAAAACATAAACATAGTATAAATAAATTGTTGCTTTTATGTTTTTATGTTTAGAAAGATTTAATTATTATTTAAATTATATAGAGTGAGGTTGAAAGAAATTACTATTAAATTTATATATCTATTATATCTATGTATGACTATTTAAATATGAATTGCTTAGAATGATAATTGCAACATTGAAAAGTTGGGATAGAAAAATTTGCATTTAGAAATGGATTAAAGAGTTGAAAAACCGCGAGACGAGATTTATTCCAAATAAATACGGCGATTAATCTACATTTATCCTTAGGGAATCGAAATTTGTTTCTACTATACTAAGTGTCAAATGTTAAAATATAAATAAATTTTAAAAAATATTCTATATTATTTGGATTATCAACTAAATGCTTAAAATATAATTGAAAAGAAATGTTTTTGAAAATTCTGTTTCTTTGTTATCACTTTATCATTATCATTTCATTATTAACTGATCCGTAACTTTTCTAGATCATCCAAAATCTTTGTCCTTTAAACTTTTGATATAAGATCGTTTGATATGATGTATGATGAAATTTCAATATCCTCTCTTATGGTTTTTGAGTTGTTATGAATGCTGTTTCAGCTGTAGTTATCTGCGGCTAATGTGACTGTACCGCACCACTGATTTATGTGCGCGGTTTTGTTTATTGCGGTACAACAACAACAATAATAAAAAATTGTTAAACATAGAGTATAGAAATCTACGTCCCCAAAATGTAGATCCCATTGCGAAACCAATCAGAGCTTCAATTTTGGTAGCAATCCTACCAGGACGATATATGCTATATACATATATACATATGACTTTATTTTTTTTATTTTTCAGTGTTTTTCAGTTTCTGTTTCTTATCCTGTTTCCGTTAGCTGTTCGATTTTGGTTGGCCAACATCGGGGGCGACATATCATTTTCCCTCTCCTTTCGCTTGCTTTCTCTCTCTCTCTCTCTCTTTCTCTCTCTGTCTATCTCCTTCTTTCTCTATATATGGGTTTATATGCATATATGCGCTTTCGTCCGCAATTGTACGTATATGGTCCATTTGCCCCCCCTCCCCCCCATCCTTACCAGAAATACATCTACACACACACACATGCACACACACTCACATCCATTTACACACACGCAGTCGAAGGCAAAAAGGAAATAAGCAAAATGTTTATCCCCATATTTTTGTATTCTTTTAATTACAAAGAAAGAACAATTTTTCGATGCGCCATGTAGGCGGACTCTCCCCAAGCGCGCAGGATACAAAATGAAAAAAAAAAAAAAGAAAATGAAAAAGAAATGGTCAGAGCGCAGCGACATAGAGGTATTAGATGGGGCAAGGAGAGGGAGGGGATGGGGATTTGTAGTAGATGGGCTGGCGTCTCTGCAGTGGCAATAATTCGATTAGTGCTTCGTGTCTATTTTCAGCCTTCTCTTTGTGCACTTTCCCATTCCATATTATTCCTTTCCGTTCCGTTTGCTAGTGTGCCCATCACTTTTTATACAGCTTTTGCTTTTCTTTATGTGTGTGTCTCTCTCTCTCTCTCTCACACACACACACACTATATCTTTGTGTGTGTGTGTGTGTGTGTTTGGTCGCTTGCATACATCCTCCTGCAGGACCCCAAAAAACCAACGCCTGAACATTGGTCATCATTCATCAAAGTGAAATGTTGATTTAGTGCTTGTTGGGCTGAAGCAGAAGCACCGCTAGCACCACCAGCCACCCACATGGTGGGCAAATGCCTGGGCTGCACTTTTTTCTTTTCTCGAATATTTTTTTTTTTTTTTTCTATTTTTTCGGCCACTGAATGTGGCGCCATTTTCCATTGTGTTGTTGTTGTTGTTGTTTTTGGTGTTGTCGCTGATGCTGCTGCTGCTGCTGCTGCAGTGTGTGATGTATTGATGCTATTTATCCGAACGCAAACACAGCCAAAGAAAGGACACAAGAAGAACCAAGGCGAAGGAGGAGAAAGAGGAGTGAGAGTGGGAGAATTGTAGGAACCAGCAACCAGTAACAGAGGAAGCAGAAAACTGAAAAACTCGAGAACTGATGAATATGGTGGGGAATGGTGTATGTGTGTGTGTGTGTGTGTGTGTGAGTGTGTGTGTGTGTGTGAGTGTGTGGCACGGGGAAGGGGATATCTTTCATAAAAGAAAGAAACCAAAATTTTAAAAATTCCCATTACTTCTAGAGATGTGTATGTGTGTGTGTGTGTGTTTGAGTGTGTGTGTGTGAATATGTAAAACACGAATTAAAGGCAATGGGAAAATTATGAAATATATACGAATACAATATACTCTAATTGATATAATTAATGTAATTATTAATTAAAATATTTAACACGAATTTTCACTATTCGATGCGCCACCTAGCGTTGGGAATACTTTCAAAACAATTGCAACATTTCTAAGAAATTGCTTCATAAAAATATTATAATACCTCAAATGTTTTATAGGGTATGTATAGGGCATTCAAATTTCATATATTTGTGTTTTTTTTTTTATTATTCTTTTCTTTCGCAAAATGCATGAAAAATAAAAGCAAGATGAACATTTTTCCAATGTTTTTTACTCTTCTCTGTTGTTGCTGTTTTTTTTTTTTTTCGACTGTCTGTGCACAAAAAAAGACCTTATAGTTGGCCAATCGAATTGGTCCGAGAAGGCGTTGCACATGCAGGGCGTGGCATACGTATGTATATGTATAAGAACTAATAGGTATAGTAGAGGTACCATCTATAGGTTATTGCTATATATATATATATATATATATATAGATATACATATATAGAATGATATAATACATATATACCAACGAAATGGGAAATCGAAATGAAGAGAATCATCTTATATTGATTGAATTGCCATTCACTATAAATATGATTGCCTCCTCCCCCCCCAACACAACCATCACCCAAACCAAACCATTAAATCAAAACTAAACTCAAACCTTCAATCACCGTTATCATCCTTTGAAATTCATTTCAGTTTGGTCATGTTACTCCAATTTCATTTGCCTTAGTTCCTTTTAATTAACACTGATTTCAATTAAATATGTTAGGACTTCAGGTACAAATAACAATTTTGTATGTGTGTGTATCTACAATAAATCATTCACTTAAATATCAAAACTTATAAAACATTATAAACCAGACTTACATATGTATTATATTATATAATAATAATCTGTAATTAGATAAACTTATCCTTTATTAGCGGACCAAAGCGCAACAGTTGGGACAGAATTTAATTAAAAAAAGGAAATTTATTGTTAAACCTTTCAACTTGAATTTAAATTGTACAATATATTATAATAATAATCTGTAATTGGATAAATTTATCTCCGTTTGGCGGATCAATCCTAAAAAAGGAAATTTATTGTTAAACCTTACAACTTGAATTTAAATTACTTTAGCTAGGCAACTTCTTTCCACATTTTAATACAATTCAATAAAAAGGATAAATTCATAAATTAAAAAAGAAATTGGTTTACCTAAAGAAAATATTGACTGAGTTATTACAAATATTATAAATGAGAATTTCTTTGCCTTCCAAACTTTTTTAATATTTAATTTAATTTTAATTTTATTTAATTTTATTTAATATTAGACAGTTTATGAATAATGGACTTTTATTCCCTTAACTGTTCCGTGTTAATTCAGAGTCTGAGTAAGGGTTAAAAGAAAAGCTTATAAAATAATAATAAAAAAGAAAACAATTTCTGCTTAATGCCAATTGCCAACCATTAAGATTTCTATCAAAAACTAAGATAATTACTTTCCTTACAAATGGTTATGCAATTAATTTAATTAAGACTATGTTAATAGCTGTTTAAATTCTGTCATCTACAACCTGTTCACTACGATTTCTGTTAATAAATATATATTATATATATTATATATATATATATATATATATATATATTCCCTTTCTTTTGTTCCTTTCCTTGGCATTGCTTTGGCTATTTTCTTTTCATTTTTAAATGCAGTTGTCGACTTGACAGTTGCATTTTTAGTTTGTTTGACAATGTTCTGGGTTATTGGTGTTTTTTTTTCTTTTATTTTTTTATTTTATGCATTCCGATGCAATGCGGCCGAAACAACAAAAAAAAAATAATAAAAAATAAACACAACAGAAAAAGCAGAGAAGAAAAGAAAACTGTGCGAGATTCTTGCACTGTGATTCTGTAGGAGGGAATGGAAGGCTTACAGACAAAAAGCGCAGGCGGGTGGGCGCCGATGGCCCTAAACAACCCAAAAGAGAAAGAGTGAGAGAGTGAGACAGTAAGAGGGAGAGAGAATTGCGGTGAATAGTGGAAGGCTGAATCGCTAAGCATTATAAGAAGTCGTGCTTTACGTGCAGCAGCAGTTGGTTGTGCAAAAAAAAAAAAAAAAAAAAAAAAAAAACCGCCCGCAAGCCCCTTATTCCGCCCACCGTCTTTCCATATTTTGTTCGCCCCCGCCTTGCCACCACACAGATCACAGTTTGCAACAACTCTCAAAAATTGTACAAAATATATAGGATAATCTAAGGCATATATGTTTATATTGAATAGTTTTAGTTAACTTTTGAAATTGTAGATAAACCTATTAATGGGTAACAAATGGTCGTATTCCATTGTATTCATATATGCCATAAGCATTTCGTTCGTTTTTCCTTTTTTCTTTTTTTTGTTTTTTTTTTTTTTTTTTTGCTTTTTCGGTTAAGCAAACCAGTACGAAAATGTTTTTACTGGCCATGGCCAGCGCCGTTTGTAGTTTTTTATGAGCATCTTAAGGGCACGCACGATTTTTTTCGATTTTGCGTGGCGCGCTTTAGAGTCTATCCAAACTCAGACTCAGGTTCAAGCTATGGCCAAGACTTAGAGTCATGTCTGAGCCAGTGCCAGTGCCAGTGACTGTGCCTCGCCTTGCATTGCCGTTTAGTTCAGTGCGTTATGTGGCACTGATTACCGTTTTTTGCCTCTTTTTGCTGCAGCAGTTCTTCATGCCATTCGCAGAGGTCAAAATTGGCGCCCAATGGCCGCTTGGAAAATTTAATTAAATTTTCTTCTCACTGTTGTTTTTTTTTTTTTTGCCTAACACACATGTCTTTAGATTTCATATGAAAACTTATTTTTGGAATTTTCCGAAAACAAAACAAAAAAAATTTACATCGACTTACTCAGCAGACTGTTAAATTAAGCAGTTATACAAAATTTTGTAGATACATTTTAAGACAGGATGACTTTTGACGGGTTAATCCTAACAACTTGTTTACAAAATAAAGCAATTCTTCGAATTACACTAAAAAATTTCCGAATTGATTTACAATTTAATTAAGTCAATAATAATTAACTGAGGCTATTAAGTTAGTTGTTCTTAGAAGAGAAACTTGCACTTAATTAGAAAGGACTCATCAATTTGTTTAACTTCGTATTTTACAAATTATAATAAATTGATTCAAATTGAATTTTTTTTATTTTGAAAAGAAAAGTAATGAATTCGAATCTCAATTTGAAAGTGTACAAATTAAAATTTAGTTTATTTAAATATTTTATTCTATGGTTATATTAACACTGTTGTAAAAGAACAATATTTGAACAGTTCTTTTTGTATAAAAATAAGGAAATGAAATCTTTGTTTTATGATTATGCAGTTTATAAATGGTTTTAGAAAATATCTGAAACTATAAAATTTCCCCCAACTGAAGGAAAATATGGATTTTCATGGGAATCATACAAATTGAATCTGGTGGAATTTATACATATATTCCATATTGAATCTTATTTTAAACAAATATAATAAAAATGTAAGGAAATATTGCGATTCTAGAATTTCATGTTTTAATTATTATACTTATTTATATATAAAATAATATTAAATTTAAATTTATATATAATTTATATTCATAGAAGATAAACGAAATTTGAGATGATTTCTTGTTGTTGTCTAAGAAGTATAGCAAATATTAAAAATCGTAAGAAAAGTTTTAATAAAACAAATTTTATTAAATATTTTATTTTAAATTATTAGTTAAATATTTTTAACGAAACTCTGACTATATTTTTACATAAAATAAGATCTTCAAATGCAGTGTAAGAGAGAGACAGAAGGAGGAGCCATAGGAGGTTAGACACTAAGGGATCCACAAATGTGGATACAGTTGTCTTCCAAAAAGTGCATAAACAGGACAACATGCATAACATGGACAAGGGGGGGGGGGAAAGAAAAACACGGGAGTCAGGACAACAGCCATTTTGTTGGCCGTAGTATAACTTGCCCCTTAGTACCTGTTCCGTTGTCGTTACCGTTACCGTTGCCATTGCCATTGCCTTTGCCGTGGCCAGGTATTGTTGCTCCTCTGAGGATTCTTGTAATCCTGCTTCAGTGTATCTGTGTGTCGGTGTGTGTGTGCTTGTGTGTGCTGCCGCGTAGAAGAGTCCATGCATTTTATTTTCGTTTATCATTTATTTACTACTCAATTTTTCTACTACTTCAGACCGTGCAGGAACCTAACCCCTCTGTTTGGGGCGGCAAGTTGATTTGGTATGCCAAGTAACAGCAGCTGCAGTGCATTTGCTTTTTTTACCTACACCGCTGCTCCTACCCCCCCTCAACCACCTATATGCTTCAACGTGGCCCCTTTCTCCATAAGCGGCCCCTCTCAAGCTTACTGCACGCGACTTTATCCTTCAAATGTCCTTGCGTGCGTTACAACGCCGACGATGATTTTACGTGCCTTCGCTTTGGCCCTAAATACAAAAGTGAGAAAGAACAAGAGAGAATGCACTAAGACAGAGAGATAGATAGAGATAGAAACAGATAGATAGATAGTAAAAAAGGGAATGAGTGCACAAGAGAAAGGGAGAGGACAAGAGAGAGGGAAAGAGAGAGAGAGAGAGAGAGAGAGCTATGGCAGCTGTGGATTTTAATGGCTGCTGCAGTGTTGAGAGACTCCCAAACGGTATGGAATGGTGGGCGAAGCGAGTAATATCGTTCCACATCCTTGCATTTGTGATGCGTCCTGCTGGTGCCTTCTCGTAGCCATTTTAATTTCGCCCGCTGCACAACGTCGAATTTTCTAATCTTGTGCGGACTACGGCTCCCCAGTTGCCGCCTTGACTTACTTCCCTCCCATTCCTCCCCCCCCTCATCCCTTGCTGCTTACCCGATTTGCTAGCTGGTTGTTTTTGCCTTTCGCTAGTTGGTTGTTGGTACTTGCTAGTTGACAGGGGCCACACAGTATTTTGGCGCCAGAGGTCGTTTAAAGGACTTTTGCCACAGGCCTCCACTGTATGCGTTTTTACGAACTCCTTTCCACCCACCACTCTTTACCCTCTTGCCACTTACCCCCCACTTACCCAAGATGGATGACGTGTCAGTGGGAATTGATGATGCCTGCCATGACAGCGGCCAACACAAGAATGGCGACTGCATCTCCTCCTGGTTTGGTCTGGTCTGGCCTGGCCTGCCATACCACGACATCGAAAAATGGGTCTCTCAACTTCTGGGGCTAAAGAAATATTTATAAAATGTACAGCGATAATAAAAAAAAAACAGAAAATCTAATTTATAATATATAGAAAAAGAGATTAGACATAGCCATTAGATGTTAAATTTTTAATATCTTCAATATAAATTCTTTTCATCTAAGTAAGATTTAAAAACAATTTTTGATCTATATTGAAAAGAAAAGAATATTAATGAAATACATTGTCAAAATATATTCACGGCTTAAATGTAATTAAAATTTTAAAACTGTAGAAAATTTTGATTAACATAAAATGCATTTTGTCTTTCAAATTTATAAAACTCAAGTAAATTTCAGTTGAAAGTCCTTCTTCTCCTTCTGTATACAAGGAAACGTCTGTTAAATTTTATAATTTTCATATCTCTTATGTATATTTTAATATTTTAAAAAAAATTTTATTTTCCACCTGTTTTTATATTTATTTAAAAATAAGATGATCCTTTTTATTATTTTTCAAAATTTTATCAATTTGAGACTAGTAAAAGAAAGTTAACTGCATTTTATTTTGAATATAATAAATTTATATTTTTAAAATTGTTAAAAGAAACCACATAAGACTCAGTAGAAGATAAAACACAATTTTTTTAATTATAGTATATACATATGACATATGTATGTATATTTGAAGCTAAAGTAGAATTTATTCTATTATATTTTATAACTTAATTTACATTATCAAATTATGAAACAGTAGAAAATTAGTTATTGTTTTTCTTTTTTTAATTTATTTATACATAGATACAATAAAAGGTTGCCTAATTATTAATTTAGAATTATTTGTGTCTTACAATTTAATAAATTAATAAATATATTTCAATATTTTGACACGAAATTTCCCATTTTATTAAAATCTTTTTTTTTTTAAATATAATAAAATATAATCACTGGTATTATAAATATTAACTACACCTTTGATTACTTTTATTTAAAATAAGTAAACCAAAAAAACGGAAAAACAAAAATGTCAAGTGTGACAGAAATATATTGTTAATATGTCACTTTATGTTAAATGATTATCAGGTAAGTGCGTATGTAGTTTTTGAGCCAAATTCATGAGTAAAATTTTTCATTTTACCGGCATTCGTTCGTTCTCATGTTAAATGCAATCACAAATTGCCAGCGTTGCGCCCGTTGCAAGTTGATGTTGTTGTTACCGTTGTTATTGTATGTTGTTGTTGTTCCTGTTTAGTTGTCGTGGTCATGACAGAGGCAGAGACAACATGCCGCAAGATTTGCTAAGCTCTGTGACCAGCGTTCATCGCCTTCTCTTCGACTTGCCTTTAGGCCTTCACTGGCCGCCTGTTGTTCTTCGATTGTTGTTGCTGTATATTCACTCGACATGGTGCCTTTTGCTCTTGCTCTGGGGCCAAACAAAACTTACAAAAAGAAAGAAAAAAAAACAAAATAAACCAAAAAAAAAAAAAAAAAATAAAAGCCAAATCGAAAAAAAAAGAAATGTGACTCTGACTGACTATGGGTTCATGTTGTGTGCGCGTTTCCACTCAGCTGGTGAGATTTGTGCCAGGAGACAAGTGCGACATGATGTTATGTGTCAACAGCTTAATTCGCAGTGCGACAGAAAGAAAACGGGAAAGATCGGTGGATCGTTGAATCGTTGGATAGTTGGATCGCTGAATCGAAACTCTCGACACATGGCTACGTTTTGGCTGTTTTTTTTTTCTTTTTTTGTTGCTGTAGCTGTACCCCGTTGTCCGATTTCAATCTAAGCACAAAAACTAAATACAAAAACGCACTCACATCTAGTGAATTTCCGCATTTTGGTATTCAATTATTTATTATTGGCCAATCGAACTGACTAAGACAAAATTAAAATAACTAAATGCAAAAAAACAATTAATTTTGTTTTTGCATTTGATCAATTTTTGTTTCTCTTTAATTATCTGTTTACCATATATATATATATCTATATATATGATTTTTTGTCTGATATAGTTCCTGAAAAAGGAGTTGTCTAATTAGTTGCCCACTATTTTCCCACGCCCACGTAATGTTGCACAAAAGGAAAAGAAGAAAAATGAAGAGAATCACAGAAGAACCACTTGTCCTGGCCTGCCCTGGCCTGGCCTGATCGAAATGATCTATGGGCCATGAGCAAAACGGAATCAAGCATGAACCAAGACGACCAAATTTGGTAAAAAGAGTAGAAATCAAAGCACGCTACTTGTGGGCCTAAATCGTAACCTATGTATATCAAAAGGCGACCCAAATACACTCAAAGAAATATCCACATTCAATGTGAATTTCTCTATGGAGAAGTCGTCTACAATAAAACTCATAAATCAAACAAGACAAAAGACTTGAGGCTGAGACGCATGGACTAAGCGTAGGACATGCTGAAGGTTTCTTATTTCCCCCCCCCACCAATTCCTCCACCCTTTATACCACCATTCATTTTCTTTTTGACTTGTGTGGAAGAGGTAACGCAATATTGACCGCAACGACTGTGAACAATGGGAGCAAATAACTGGCAGGCATTTTGGGGGCGCATAAACCTCGGCATCGGAGACACACTCTCACACACATATACATATATATATATATATATGTATATAGTTTATATACATATATAGTACATAGATGGAGATGCTCCAACAAACACTATGAATCGAAGCAAAATGTAACAGCGACCACCATAGCAGTGCCTGAGGAGTAGTAGTCAGCGATTTTCAAGGTAAGACAAATACCAAAACTCCATGCCAAAGGACGGAATTGTTGACGACTTTTGAAACATTATAAATAATAACGAATATTTAATGCACTTACAATAAGAATATATGAAAAAAATCATTTAAAGAAAATTATATTAAAATATTCTCTTTTATTCTAGAAAAAATCTTAAATCTTTTATTAAATATGTTTAAAATGATTTACTTTCAATATTTGATATTTGTTAACTTATTCATTATATTTTGTAGGTCAGAGGTCGTAGTTCGTCGTAGTGTATTGAAAATTCGTTTTTGTAATGTTACTTAACCTGTACCTCTAGTATTTTGTTGCTGTTGTCATCGTCGTCGTCGTCGCCCAACTAGATAGTTTTTTGGGTGCTTCGTTACACAAAATCACGAACCACATCGTGCACGACTATTTTGCGTGAGCTGAGAACATGACCACTGGGGGGACCCTTCCCTTGCCATCTCTCTCTCTCTCTCTCTCTCTCGTTTAGTTTTCTCCTTCATGCAGCTGGTCTGACCAGCGACCTGTTTTCCGATACGAAATTGAAACGATCGCCCTTTCTTGCACTTGGCACACACCAACACACACACACACACACACACCCAGATTAGTCTACCCCTGTACCCTCTGCCCTGTTCCTATACTTTGTACCCTGCTTGAATTAAATTTTTAATTTACTGTTTTGTGACAAATATAAATGATTTTAAGAAATGATTCATTTTGATTGACATATTCCCAAAATATCTGAAACGAACTCGAATTAAAATTTTATATATCCTTGGAAGCTAAAAGTTTTCTGTGATCGATAATTTTAAAATGGATTTTATAATAAATGACAAAAACTATTTATAAAACTGATTAAACATTGGTTCCAGATTCACGGATATGGTGTCAAGGTCCATTGCTTTGCATAAAGGCAAACTTTTGCTTCTGTCTGTGGAAAATACATTGCCAGAATCTATGCAATTGCTTTGCCGACTTTTAAATACCCTCAAATAAAAAAAAAAATCAATTAAAATCAAATAAACTAAAATAAAATAATAAGCAAAATTTAATTAAACTAAAAGAAATATAATATAATAAAATTAAATTAAATAATATTTAGTGGGTAATCTTTTATTTATTAACATAAGCAAATTAGCAATGTGGCGCTCCTAGCGGCTGTTGCAGTGCTTACAAAAGAGAAAATTTTAATTCTGTTGTAACGTCAATTTTAAAGGGTATCTAACAGTCGTAGCGGTAATATTTCTTGTTATCGTTGGTTTTAATTTTAGGCCAGCAAGCCAGAATGAACAGCTTCGTGGTGCAAGTTTCAGCACTTAACACACGCGCCTTTTAAACGAAAGAATTGCCACACTAGGAGGCAAAGTGAGGTTACCATTTCAGCTAATGAATTTGGTGAAACTCATTTACATTTGCCATTTGTGTGAATTGGCCAAGGACATGACAAGAGTGTTGTTGTGTCCTTTTTATTACCAACTAATGAGATACTAATAGAAATAATAATGACACGATCCTAAATATAAAGATTATGAAAATATCCTCCTTTATAACGATACCGAATAGTAGTTTTTAATTTAAAATTCAAAAAAAATTAAGAGCCGTTCAATTAAATACATCTTGACATCTTGCTCACTCTTGTTGGTACATAAGCACTTTAGCTCCCCCTATTGAACATTTTTGCATTTATATGGCTTATAGTATCAGACGTTTCTACATATTTTATGGTTGTTCTACTGATTTCAGCTATATTAAACTGTATGCCACATTTCCTTAAAATTTACAGAAATTAAAAAAAAAATATTGTAAATTTGTGAAATTAACCAAAAATTAAGAGTAAATTTAGTAGTCTCCACATACTAATTTTAATAGCATTAGCTCTTAAAGTTACCGAAATATGAGTTTTTTTATATAGATAAAATTTTCTTGTTATATATTTTTAACCAACCAAAAGTCGTGAAAATTGTGAGATTCTCTTTGTTCTAACTATATGCTCTAATTAGTATACTTCAAAAAGATCGATCTTAAATAATTTGAAGATTTTTATATTGTATACCTTTTTACTCGTATTTGCTGATATCATTATTTATTAATTGTTTCGTTACATTTTGTTACCTAGAAGATAGAAGATAAGCGATAATTACTTTTACATTTTTATTAAAAAACTAATTGATAGAAATGCATTTATTTAAATAAGGACTTATTATGAAATATTTGACAAATATTGTGTAAAATTTACATTGAAAAATGTAATGAAATAAACATCTGACAGCAATTTTGAATGGGCTCCTCAAAAAAGGAGTAAAAAAGGAGGAAAAAAATGTATAATATGAACTAATATGTTCTATAGAACTAAACGATTTTGTATGTTAGGCAAAAGGGTATACAAAATTTAGGGATATCGTTTGGGTTTTCTAAAGGACAACTTGAAGCTTGGCAAATGCTGAATGAGGCAGAAGAACAAAGTGAAAAATTTTGCCAGGGGTGAATGTTAGGTTTTCAAGTTGATACTCTTTGCAAAGGATAATGGTTAGAGTGAAGCAGGGTTCAGAGGCAATGGCCAATATATGTCTATACATACATATGTGTGTATGTATCTGTCTGTGTGTGTGTGTGTGTTAGCATGTTTGTGCAAGTGTTTTCCACTTGATGTAACATTACTTTGAAATCTTTTGCACAAGCGGCGGCAGCCAAATGAAAAGCAAAGAGAAGATGTTGCTGAGAAAACAACCAACACCATTCCATACCTATCCCTCTCCACCCCCCCCCCCCCTCTACCACCCCCGCAGGAAATAGGGGCAACAAGGCGATGACTAAGGGGTTAAGGGATGGTGAATGTGATGGTTGAAAGCGGATATGGATACTCGGCTTAATTTTCGAGCCGATGACCAAAAAGAGCACTAAAAGAAACTTAAAAAAAAAAAAAATAAAAAGAACAAGAAAAAGTTTTGTTTGTCTCTCAACATGCACACATGTACATGTGTGTATGTGTGTGTGTGGTGCAAATTCTATTCTCGGATGCCTCACTGGACAATGTACAAGCGAAATTAGAGAATGTAAACAGCGCATTTTATCCTGTTGGTTGCCGGCGACGAAAACCAAAAACAACAACCAACTTGACATGGACAACAACAAAAAAAAAAAAAGAAGAAAAATTAAACGCCGAGAACGTGCACCATTTTTCTTTGTCCACCTGCAGATAAAAGAGTGAGAGAGAGAGAGAGAGAGGGAGTGTGTGTGTGAATGGGAAATAAAAGAGGGCCAACAGGCGACAGCGGCGCCAGCTAACTCGTCTTTTTCGCTTGACAATCATTTAAAGAGTCGCTTTTGGCCAACAACAATTACAAGCAATTCAAGTTGAGCCTCTGTTTGCCACTGTCTCGCTTTGACCTTTAAACTAACTAAAGGTGTCTGCTATGTTTAAGTTGGACATCATAACAGTAAATTAGCCACACATACACACACACACACACACACACACACAAGCAGATGCAGATACATTTACATTGCAAGAGATAAGATTGACATTTGGCGGAGTACCCGGAAGGGGTATCAAGTGGTTAAATAAATTGATTGTCTGAATGTGTAAATGGCTTTTTTGGACTTTATTCCCTTTCCAATCAAAATCTACCTTTCCAATAAGGCCTAAACACACACATATATACATAGAAGGAAAACCCTTTTGGCCATATGACTGCGAACCGCATTGAATGGAAATTAGGCAACAAACGGATGACTGACCATAAGAGAGAGAGAGAGAGGAAAAGAGAAAGAGTAGATCCCGATAGTCTCATCTACACACACACACACATACAAACATGTGAAGGACTACCTGGCAAAAATCCAACAAATATTATAGACAAGTCAAAAACCAGACTCTGGCTATTGTTAGATGAGGTTTTTGGTTAACCTCTCTTGCCCATTGCTCCTCCGCCTTTGCCTTTGCCTTTGCCTTTGCCTTTGCCTTTGCCTTTGCCTTTGCCTTTGCCTTTGCCTTTGCCTTTGCCTTCGCCTTCTTCTTCCCCTTCTCTAGCCAATTGGAGATGCCAGCTTGCTGGCTTTATTGATTCAGACATAGTCCATGTTACATGTCCGCAAAAATAAACAAAAAAAGTATAAAAAAAAACCAAAACAGAAAACGCCACGAAATTTTACATTTCCATTTGAATAATTTAGACATTTTCGTTGATGAATAACCGAGAGCCCATTGATAGATATTCAACCACATTCAAATACCATACGCAATTGCTTCTGTCTCTCTCTCTCTCTTTCCCTTTCTTTTTATCTCTGTCTAGGGAGTTAACCACATGTCTAGGTTAAAGGATTTGAATTCTCTTCCTCGGTTTCTATCACTCTTCCCCATTGAAATTTATGAAAAGTTGTTTAAAGAAACTATTTCTAGAAAGACATAAAAAAGTTTAAATCAATTTTCAATAAGAAAGTGTATATAATATGTTAAACGATATTTAAAAGAAATTATGCCAAATAAATAGTTAGTTGAATTATGGGAATTCTTTTTAAAAAATTTATTTGCTGTTTCAATGATTTTTAAGGCAATCCTTAAGTACTGTAAAAACCTTCTCTTTTACTACTTTTTCAATAATTTTTATACGTCAAATTACTAAAGAAGAATAATCATTATTTTTTATAATATTTTTTAAATAATGTTTGGTAATTTAAGGAATATACATAGATTAGAACCTAAGAAACAGTGCCCAATAGAAATCTGCTCCACTGCTCCAATATATGATTCCCTGAAATCGAAATCTGAAATGACTTAAGTATTCCAAATAAGTCGTGATTTATTTTTTTTTATAAATCTCTTTGAATTTCAAAAAATTCTACAATTTCGATACATTTTTTACTAGATACATAGATATAATAAAATATATCTAAATTTTTGGGATCTATTATATAATAATAATAAATATAATAAAATATATCTAAATTTTTAGGATCTATTATATTTGAATCATTAGCTACTAAAGCTTTTACTAAGTTTCGTAAGCCTGTTATGGTATTTACCTCGCTTTTATTTAGATCCTTAAGGATTTTGTATTTATAAAACTACTCAAATGAATATCATACAATTTGTGGTATAACTTTTCCATTGCATGAGTTTTAATTTAATTTACCCTCACTAACATTAAATATTTAACATTGTCTACATATAATGATGAGTTTATGGATCATTGTCTGATTTAAAGATGGCATTCAGCAAATTGGTGCCATTTTAATTGCAGAATATGTGTTCCATGTCTTTTGCAAGTGTTAGAGATAGCCGGCCCCCTACGATAATATAAATGTTAAGTTTACTTTATAATGAGGCAGCGATAATTAATTTGTAGATAGGGCTGTCGTCGCTACTGACGGAACAGAAACGAAGAGAACGAAACGATAAGAAATGAAGTCTCATAAATAATATAAAGGTAGGAATGGTAGCTAAGCATTTCATTCCATCCTTAACTCAGAGATGCAATCAATTTAAAACAATAAGTAGCAAATGTTATGGCTCAAACAAGAAAAAAAAGCACACACACACACACACAACTGATAAAACCATGGAGTGGACCCTAAGTGCAAAAGAGAACTACTGTCTGGCACTGGCATTGGCGCGATAAAACGTTTATTGTGCGTGTAATCAGGCTCTTAGCCATAATTTATAAAAAATGGGAGAAAAAAAAATATATATAATAGATGCACTGTTCGACTTTGAAGGTGTGCGTATATTTTGTACTCGTCGGTATCTCGTGCATGCATGTAAATAGGTATGTTATGTTAGTTCGCAGTTTAACGCTAGGGCCCTTCCATATGAAAAAGCATCGCCGGAAGCAATAAACTTCTGTATAATTAAATAAAATAAAATTAATGAGTTAATGAGCTATATCTAGTCGGACGGTAACGAAAGAAGGCGAAAAGCATACACTTACATTCACATTCTTTATTTTAAAATTTTTTTGTGTCCATTTTCTTCTTATATGTATATTTTTTTTTTTTTTTAATAATCAAAGAGCAGGTTGGCAGCCCTGGTGGGTAAGCCTACACCATGCCTCGTGGCTGGTTGTAAACAATTTAGCGTGTCTCCTCGTATTATATCATTTATATTAATATGAATTTAGCGTGCCTTTAGTTATATAGTCACTCTACTCCAGCCCCATTTTATTATATACTCATTGTCTCTCTCACTCTCTCTCAGTCTCTGTCACTCTCTCTTCTCTTAAAGTGCGTACAAATTTGGACCTAGGCATCATAAAGAAAATAGATTGATATTCCAAACAATTTTCTAAAATGATGTTTTTTTTAATACTAAAAAATATTCAATTTAAAATACCGCCTTCTGTCTATTGATAATGATTAAGAATAGATTTATTTATTTAATGGCATTGCCTTTTCACGATTCCTTCGAAACACAAATCACATCTAGCAAGGACCTCACGTACATGTGCCTCACCTAAGTCCTTTGCCTACCTGTTAATGCATTGAGGCTTGATTTTGCCACTTTATAGGTTTTAAGATTTTCCGTTCATTGTTTTTTCCTTCTTTTTTTTTTGTTTCATCTCTAAGGATATAGGGTAGGGCCTTTGCGTGCTTTTTTCAATAAAAATTTACCGGCATCCCGGATGAAATGCGTTCAAGCTTTTCTAATGGGTTCATTTCAATTTTTTTTTTTTTTTTTTTTATTTTGCCACCGCCTTCTAGTGTAATGACGTATTGGAGGTTTTTAGCCTTTTGCCGTTGGCGCAATTATTGGAAACTTCAATAAATTTTCGTTTTGATTACGCACAGTGCGAAATTAATCGAAGTCATACGTCATAAACCATTTGTGCGACCGCTTGGCAATTCCAATTAAGCAAAGTCGAAGAAAAATTCTTGGAAATTATTTGCACCACATACACTCATTAACATATTTACAACTAAAAAAAAAAAAGAAAAAAAAAATAGAGAAAAGAAAACAAAAAAAAAAAGTTGAGTCTACGAAAGTCTGCGAGAGTCTGAATAAATGACAAAGAGGCGTAACCACTCCAGTTTTCCAGTTCCCAATTAGACAAACGAGGCGCGGTTCTTTGTCAACTTGGCTTTAAACTACACACACACACACACACAGACACATATATGTACATACATAGATAAAACTATACGGCGAACTGGACACCCGATGGCAATGGTTACCCGCAGCAATTCGCGGAAACTACGCGATTACGATTAATGAGCAGACACTTAGTGGGAATATCCGCCGCACGCGCTAGTCTCCACTACGCAATGGGGACATGGATATGTCAGAGAGATGGAGAATGGATGCAAAGATAAAACATTTTGCCTCTGAACTGCAAGTGCAATCTTTGTTTTATTATTAAGTTGTCCAACACCTGCCCAGTGGGCACAAAAAAAAAAAAAAGTAAGAAAAGAAAAGAAAAACTGAAACACCGCACAGCTGGTTGCCAATTTGTTGTCTTAAGCCCGACTTCAACTCACTCATTTGTCTTGTAAATACAACAAAAAGCTCACTTGCTGATGCACCAATTAAGTTCTTACTGGGCCCCATGTAAAATTACAAAGAGAAGAAAAACAAAAAAAATAAAAAAAAACGAAGCCAGTAGCCAGGCCAAGTCCAGTGTCAGCGTCTCTCTCTCTCTCTCTACCCTCCTCTTCCATTTTTATATGTGCATACCCTTTAGCCTTGGCAATCAAGGGGTATATTAAGATCTAAAAGAAGTAAAAAGATTTCACAGAGAATGTGACTTTAATTTTGCAGGGTATTTATCTATCGGTTACCCATTTAAAATTAAAGCAGTTTTATTTTTGTTTTTTTTATCTCTGTTGTGAAGTATTTGCCATTGACAGGGCTTTAATGGATTAACATTTGTCACTGTCGTGTTAGACCACAACAATGCCCGCCAGTAACAAATCCGCTAAAGAAAGTCACTAAGAAAACGAGAGGGAGAGAGAGGGAGAGAGAGAGGAAGAGAAAGGAAGCTACTTGAGTGATTCTTATTTGCATTCACTAGATATTCAAGTCACCTATATCATCAGTTTATCATCATATTCATCGTCATTCGATTGGGTTGTTAAAAGTGTTAAACATATTCAGTTAAATTTCCTTCATCCATTGAATATTTATAAAAAATTCAAAGTTCATATTTTAAATATTTGTAATATTTTAATTTAATATCCTAATAAACTTATAGACAGTCTAAAAAATCTCTTTAAACTAAAGGATAACAAATAAATTGCAATGTACTTTGAGTATTCTAAATAAGGAGTTGGTCACACTAATCAGATTTAAACAATCAACTTTATAGCGAAAAATATAAAATTAGCTTTAGCTTTTTTATATCCTTGTAGTTTTTGAGTGTCTAATTATTATTTGTTGTTTAAGTCTCCCTTTTCATTTTTCTCTTAACCTTTTAATTCACAACTTGTATATATAAGTCAAAGTTAAAAAAGATTCTATGGATATATCTATCGATAATTATACTTAAAAAAGATAAAGCTTCATAACTTTAGGACCATTTTTGCGCTACTTGAATTATTTTGGTGCGATATAGTCAAACGATTCTGATTCGATTGTGTTAAGTATGTAAGCTATTGAAAATTGACAATTTTGTTAAAACTGACTGAATCGAAAGTCTATATAATAAGCTTAAATATAACTTCGACAGAGACAAGAGAAATGCCTAGATTGACTTATATTATCATTATTATTGACTGATACTAGTTAAAAATATACATATATACTCTATGAAATCGATAAGACTTTATTCTCTTTCACTCTAATCAAATATAATCATAAAGAAACACATAAAAGATAACCCTTTTAAAGTGAATTGATGTGAAAGATAACATTAATCAAATGGTTCTCTCATTATATTATCTAAGTTTATTATACTACAAACGACATCTTATCCATGTTCTACACATTCATTCCATTTCTGCATCATTTCGAATTGGAATTAATTGAGTTTAATGCCCAAATGCATGCACAAATTATTCCTATTAAATGATTTGATTTGAATTCCAAACTATTTTAACTTTATCTAACGATTATATGGGCATCATTTTGACAGTTTCAGTAGCGCAGAAGGAGCGCGCAGTGTGAACAATTCGTTTTGGTGCGATCGTTTTCCGGTCACGCAGGTGAGCGCAAATAAATTAGCCGTTGCACAGTGTTGACATTTATTGTCAAGCCAATCCCCAATTCATTCCCTCTTGCGTTACACCCCTTTGATGTCGACATTTTAGACAGATGCGTCCCTCCATCCACCCTGTACCATCATACATAATGCTCCCTTTCAGCTAGTCGAGGCAGGCTTTCTGGCTTGCTGGCTGGCTGGCTGGCTGGCTGGCTGGCACTTGCAACAAGATACGCGCCACACGTTGCTTAAGCGTTCCTCGCAGATTGCCGCACGCTCTTGGTCAATTTTAATTTATAACAACAAGTAACAACGTGCGACACTTGGGAACGGGAATGTAAATGGAACGAAGAGCGAGGTATCACTGTGTATTTCCCCACATTCAGTGTCCAAGTCTGAGGTGGGCTTCACTCTTTAATTGGTCCGCCGTTGTCATCGTAGTGTGCCTGTCGTTACGAGCCTCTGTGACGGCAACGGCAACGGCGACAACAACAACAACAACAACAACAGCGACCACAACAACGTCTAAATTGTCGCACCTTTTATAGTTTGCTATTTTGCGACTCTCAAGACTTTCCATTGTCAATAATTGCTTCATTGTCAAGGGCGTGCAGTGACAACCACTGTGCCAGCCGATTTAAATGGACATGATCAGCAGTTGAGTTTTGATAAACAATTCGTTAAATTCAATTTGGCATTACAATTATTATTATTTTTTTTTTTTAAATGTATATAATAGTTAAAAACTAATATGTTTAAGAAGCAGAAGCCCTTCTTCCAATATTCCAACTATGAGTTTTGCTCATGCCCTCAAAGAAGTGATATTTTAAGAGCGGCTTAAAGTAACCTTCCTTTAATTAGAAATATGTATTTTGGTTTTAACTCATTCGATCTATAACATACATTCGATCAAAGTAATGTTGCAAGGGGTCATGGATATATAAAGTACAATTCTGAACCCCTTTCTAGATAAGATACTAACTACATCCATGAAGGCAATTAAAATTCTCTCACTGCTCATCTGAAGACCATCTTCTTCATCTTCATTTTCAACACTCTCCACGTCCGCATACCCCTCATTTACCTTCTCTTTTTTTGTTTTCTTGTTTTTTTTTTTTTTTCCTTGCCCAAATAAGTCAAGTGTTACAAGAGCCATACAAATGCGGCCAAATGGGCGTTTGAAATGCAATTAAATTAAATTTGCAGTTGCCAGTATCGAATCGGAATGGCAAATGAAAGAGTAGTGGCAAAACGTTGAGACTTCAAGATACAATTCAAATTCAAGTCAGTCATTTAATAGCCAATATCAATTTAACATAATTAATATTAAGATTGAAAAGTGTTGCATAAAGCAATGAAGAAAATCAGGTTATGAAATCTCAATGCTATAAATAAAAAATAAATAGAGAAATTTTTATTTTTGTTCAAATTTCTTTTTATATTCTTTAAAATATTGATTGATAAACAATAAATTATATGCAAAGGAATATCCTTTGAGATGTAAATAAATTTGCTTGTTTGTTCTATTGAAATGTCACTCAAACTTGGTTATTTTGGTCAATTATGCTTATCAGTGTGTATGCCCAAGTGCCAGGTAAAAGCCAGGCACACACACACACACACAAACACACACACACACCAATACACTGAATGCATATATGCATTTGTATGTAGGCAAGCCTATCGATAAGGATTGATAAGAGAAGGCAGAATCCTCCAAAAATCCTCCCACAATATGTATGCGTGTGAGTTTAAAAGCTTTTCCATGTACCAACAGATAAAATGGCACAAAATTGTATAGCTGACAGAAGTAAAGTAAAAATTAAAGGTACATCAAATTGATAATCAGCTTTGTTTCTACCATATAAAGAAAAAAAATGAAAATAAATGAAAATATAATAAAATATTAATATATGAAGAGTTAAAGTAATTAAATATAATTTATTAATAAATACTTTTAATCTTTGGGTTAAATAAATCTATTGTTAGGGTATACCAAAGTCCTTGAAGTATACCTTCATTTATTGAGTAATATTTCTATTGCTTCTACTAATACTAACTTTGTTATGTTACTTTATTTTATATTTTTTTTTTGCCATTCCTCAACACTTTTACTCTATTATTCTAAATACGTAAATGGAGTAAAAGATAGTGAAATGGAACAATGTTAAAATTTTAGATTCCCTCTATCTCTATCTATATCTAACTCTCTCGCTCTTTCTCTGTTATTGCGTATCAAGACATCTGCAGCGTTATTCATTCAATCCCGTTCCCGTTCCTGTTCCTGTTCCTGTTCTTATTCTTGTTCAATGCCCTGATCACGGTTGGGGCCTTACGCATCGTTTAATGGGTTTTCGTGAAGTGCATTCAAGTTGCTGTTATTGCTGTTATTGTTGTTGTTGTTGTTGCTGATGATGAAGCTAACCTAGGCTTGTGATCTTCTAGTTGCATTAACTGCCTGACCCTGCCAACTGGCCAACTGTCTACTCCAACTGGGAATACAACTTTATCACTTGCCCACAAAATATCTTCAATTGGTTCCATTAAACTAAAGCTGCACGTTGTACATGACCAAAAACTAAACAAATCTCAAGCTTCACCTGAGCGCTCAAAGAACGCTCATCGTGCGTTGCCGTCGACATCATCCATCCACCATTCCACAGGTCCACCAAAAGAAATTTATTAACACATTTTACTTAGGAAAAGAAAAACAAAAACCAAAAATTCCATAAACTAGCTTTTTTTTTGTATTTAATATTTTATCATATATTTATTTAATTTCTTTGTAATTATTATATTTTATTTCTTCTTTTTCGTTAATTTTTTCAGTTTTTTCTTTTCAATTCGCTCAGTGCATCATGATCATCGTGTTCGTAATGATGATAGTCGTAAGGAAAAATTAACCTGGTCCAGGGCATGATCATTACGATGACGACGCAGCCGTTGCCGCTATAAAATCTATTGGCGTATCTATCTACACTACTTCTAATTTGGATTACAGCTCCACTCTGGCTTCTGCCTGACTGACTTCTTCGGCTACGTTGCCTTGGTTGCTTCAGTTTACCATGTTACCAATGTTAATGTTACCTTAGTCGCCGTCGTCTTCGTCGCTTGGCCAATTTAAGTTTAAGTGCTTTGGTAACAGTTTCGCGCTTTCGAAACTTGAGTCGTGATTTATTTTTTTTTTTTTTTTTTTGTTCAGCCTCAGCCTTCTTATTTTTTTTTTGTTTTTATATTTCTTCCTTTTTTTCTTTTTTTATTTTTTTTTTTTTTTCTTGTGCTGTTTTCGTAGAGTAGGTATTACAAACCTATTCTTTCTGTTGTGGAGGAGAATTTTTAAGTGCCGTTTTTCACGCCACGACACGCAATCGCAACGAGGTTGAACTCAGCAGTAAATTAGGAAAATTGATCCAAATTTTCTTGGGAACCTTTCTTTTTCTATTTTTCTTCTTTTTTTTCATTCTTTTGTTATTTTTTTTGCTGGCCCAATAATTAGAGAATGTGGTGGAGCTTTGGAACTGGTCATTGGTTATCAACAAACATATGTTTTGTTTAATGAATTAGGTTTTAGTTGATTAGTATTCAACTCATAATTGACAATGATTCACTTTTAAGCTGAGCTAAGATTTATGGGTTTATACATAGAAAGATATATAGGCTTATATATAGAGTGATGAGAAAAATCGAGTTTCATTTGCTGATAATTATTTATTGAAAATGAAAGTATTCAAATGAATTCGATTAATGTGTAGATAAACATTCGATTTCTGATCAACGTATAGGGTTATATAATCTTTGAAATATTTCGAATTTAATATGCATTAAATAGATTAATTAATCATTTAATTTAATTTTTGTCACTGTGAAAGTTCTCATTTTGTATTTTAAATCTTTTCCAAATTGGAGAACTTTTTCACAATTTTTTAAAATATTTAGAAGTCATTCGTAAGGTTATCCATTATTTCTCATATTTGCAAATTTATATTTTTGAAAAGCTAATTGCAGAATAATGACAAGATAAGAACGGGAAAAACATATTGCCTGACATTATCCATATTTTATATTTAATCTAAAAAGGATATTTTAATAATATATGTAAACACTATATTTTTTACATATGTACATGTACACATACATACATAGATGAGAAATATTTTAAAACAGATTTCCCTTAATAAAATTAAGAATTCTTTTTATTTTAAATATCTTAAGTAATTGCAAAGTCTTTGTTACTAAGCGATCATTGTTCTATATCATATAGATGCTAGTTTTGATCAATTTTGGATTTAAGTAATGTGACAAATTAAATATAAATATTTTGAAAAGGCAAATCGATTTATTGAGTGTGAAGTTGCTATATATATACAAAAATATTTAGCTTTTCATTTAAGTTTGGGATCGTAGTTTATTAGGTATTAAGATATAGATATTATTGTAAATTGTATATATCATTGAATCTGGTTTAATTATCTTAATATGTTACTTTCTCTCTCTGTCTCTGTCTGTGTCTCTTAGGGTTGCCGCTCTCACGTAGCCAATTAAAATTCAATAAAAATTCAGGCAATTCCAATGAAAATGATGGCCCGTAGGCTGGACTTGTATCACAAAATTGAAAATCTTCAAATCGGCGCATGACTAGAAGCAATCAGTACGAGTTCCATGTAAACAGTATCAGAGCCAGCAAAATGCATCCAAAGAGAGCCTGACAATAATACACACACAAAGACACACACATACACACACACACACACATATCGCGAGAGCTAGAGCAACAAGTTGAAGCAAGTTGCAAGTTTCTTTTGTTTTGTTTCTTTTGTGGCAAAGTTAAAAATCTTTGCCAGGTCAGCGCCAAAGTCAAGTGCAAAAAGAGCTGCTCACGTTTTAAGACATCTCAGCCAGTAGCAAGCCAATGGGATGGTAACAGAATGAGGCATGCAACCTGGTCCTAAAGCTTAAACTGAAACTCAACTCGAGTCGAATCGAGTCGAGTCGAGTCGAGTATAGTTGGCCCCCGTCACATAATCTGCTCCAAATCAAAATTGCTTATTAAACGTGGAAGGAGTCTGCTAGACCCCAATCCCTGAGTGTGCCTGCCTGGAGCTATCAATTGGCAATCCGTTTAACAGTTGAAAGCATTCCATTTGGATGGAGGAGTTAAATTAAACTACTTTATTAAAAAAAATATTAATATTTCTCTATAGAATATAGAACAATTATTCTATATATATATATATATATATATATATATCCATGTATAAAAAGTTACTAAAGTAAATAATTATTAACTTTTTAGTATTTTCTGTAGAGTTTTCAATGCGACAATTGCAAATACTCAATCCTGTCAATGGATCTTAACATCATCAAATGGTTTCAGTTCATTTTGCTACGATCACGATCGCCGTGAAGACCCCCTTCTCTCACCCCCTGTAATCTAGGGGTGTGGCATTACTGGCTGCTCCCAACTCTTGATGATCGACAATGTGCAAAGCTGCCAATGAGCCAAATCCAGCCTTAAGGCTCAACACGAAAGTTGGCCAAGTCTCTCTCTCTCTCTCTCTGTCTGTCTGTCTGTCTCTTTATCTATCTATCGTCTATGTGCTCTATCTTGTTTTGCCCTCTGAACTCTTTGGCATTTTGTATATATTATAATTGCTGACCGTGCCACACAATCTATGCGAAGATGGCAGACTCCAACTTCAACTCCTTCTTCTATGTCCAGCGACTTGTCTGGGCTGGGCCGTTGTTGTCTTTGGTTCCCGAATCTGGCTCTAGGTTGGCAGCAAACTCCAATTCGTTGCACTGTTCCTATATCATGGTTAATGCATCAGATTTTTTCGTTTCTAGGAAGCTGCTAGCAACAATGTTTCTGTCTGCTTCTTTTTTTTTTTTTGGTTTTGGTTTTGGTTTTGGTTTTGGTTTGTCGCATTAGCGCTCTATGTAAAGGCATTGATTTTGATATCGATTTTGGATGAAAATGTAGCACATGGAAAAGATCAATTAAAGATTACAATATTGGTAGCTTGAAAATATCTTAAAGCTATTGTTGTTGTTAATTTTGTTGATCAAATTATAAAAAAATTGTATATGCCATCATTACTTTATTGGCCCTAGATTTAATTAAACAATTGCAGATTAAATTTAACTAGAAAAAATGCGGAATTAATTTATTCAGTAACTGAAGAAGGACTCATATAAATTCCACTTTTTGATTTTAATTAAATAATAATTTGTGATAAATTGTTTGAAAATGCTTTATTTTGCAGAAAGTCGAAGGTCAAATATGAGTCATTAAATTGATTTCATTTCATTCAAATCCTTTTCGCAAGTCCTATATGCCATACCAATACCAAAACCAGTACCCAAACATATTGGCCAAATTCGTCGCTTAAAGAATAATATGGAAAATATTGTACCAATTACTAGGCCACCAGCGGTTTTTATAATACCATCCGATATACAGCGATCCAATAGTTTTCCAGTACGTTGTTCAGGTAATACTGTTTGGTTTGATACCTTCGACATATTGAAAATTATATATATATTTTTATATTTTTTTTATATTTTTGCATACAATTTATAGTTTTTTTGAATAAAAAAAAGGCATTTTTATTGTCATTGAAATCTTTTGACACTACAATCTAAAATATTTCTAAGAATTAAATTCTCCAAACACAAATTTCTTAAACAGAAATTGTTTTTTATTCGAACTATAAATTTTTTTGTATAAAAAATATAAACTAATTTCTTAATATAGAATTAAGTTAAGTTCAGCTAAAAAAATTTTTTTTCTTTTTAAATATTTAAATTTTTAGTTTTAAAATGATTTTACCAAGGTCCGTAGAGGTTGAAAATTATATTTAAAGAAAATAAATAATAATAGCCCTTAAGTTATGAGTATTATTTATTTAATCCTAAAATAAAATAATTAAATAAATAAGAAAATATAAAAGAATTATTAAACTGGTGATTACAATTATTTTTGCTCCCTTCATTTTCAATATTTATGTTTGAACACATTTTGACATCAGTTCCAACATTATTACATATTAGTAAGCATTTCAAGTTTATTCATATTCTACGACTTTTCAAGTTAGAGTATATAATTTGTCGTTTAAGTCCACATTCATTTTTCTCTTGGGAAAATGCAACTTTTTTAACGGTGCTGACTTGTTAAGTACTTTACCCACAAACACTTGGGTTCAGGCTATAATTTTATTCCAAAATAAAAAAACTAGGAAAAGAAAAACCAAAAGGTTACTTTGAAAATTGTAAATTCGGGTGTTCAATCGGCTTGAATTGTTCGTTTTCTATTACCAATTTCGCCGTTCAGCGATTCTCCTTTGCCCTGTATTTAAGGAAATTGTAGTTCTTGAAGGTGTCGAAAGGCTGTTCCTCTATGTTGTTGGGTGTAATGTTATGTGGCTCAGTGTGGCTTTAAACATTATAAAAAAAGAAAAACAAAAATTGAGCTTAAAGCCCCATACATAATACTGTTATTCACTTGTTGACAAATCCTTTTTATTCATAGAAATAAATAGCTTAAAATATGAATGTAACAAGCAATTTGTGTTACTCTTATGCCACAAAAGAAATAAAGATTTTCTATACAAATTGGCCCTCAACCAATCAATTTATAATGAAGTTATTTATAATGCCTTCGAATATCGATTTTCTTATAAGGCATTCAGTAGTCAAACAAATAAGAGAGAGAGAGAGAGAGAGAGAGAGAGAGGGGAAAGAAGAGACTGAGAACTTCATCTAGAAAAATAAAAATAAAAATCGAAGGCGAAAAACAAGTTATTAGTAGAAGTAATAAAATAATTATTAGTTTGAAAATAGGAAAAAGGCAGTCATAAAATTCGTTCAATAAAATTTGTAAAAAAAAAAAAAAAGAAAACAGATCATCAAATATTTGGATTATACCAAATTAGATAAAGACATCATCATATCCACTGTTATGTTGTGTGGCACATTGTTTCCTTTGGTCAATCTGAACATTCAACTTGCAACATTGCCTATGCCTAGGCATGAGGCATTGGATACCATTCGCTTGCCTCATTATACATGCAGCGCCGATTTGTTCTGTTGTCCCCCATTTGACTTTGAATTGATAGCATCAGGAAGCACAAGGCGCAGAAGTTGCAACCACAACGGTGCCCATTCGCATTCAGCACCCGCCGGGCTGCTGCAGCGCACCCAGTTTCTTACTTCGTCTTCGACTCCTCCTTTTCCTCTTGCTCCAACTCCACCTTCATATTCTTTCTTTTTGTTTACCATGATTTCGATTCGATTTTTTCTTTTCCATTTTTTTTTTTTTCTTCTTTTTATTCTGCATTTAAGATATAAAAGTGTTCAAACAATTGAGTTTGCAGCGCATGCGCATGTCCAGTGCAAATATTTTAGATTCGCATAAATTTTGCATAGTTTTTAAATGGGCAGGCAAAAGCTTTAGTATTTAAACCACCACACCTTAGCCCACCCCCTCCCTCTCTTCTTCCATCTAGCGAGAAACAGTGTTTTAACCTTCCAAGTTGACATTACAGTGGAATGAAAGCGAGGAAATAAAATAAACTGAAAGTTATACTTATAAATTATATATTTATAAAACTATACTTATAAATTATATATACTAAATATCATCTATAAATTATAATAATAATACAAATTCTTAATAAGTTAATTTTAGCATACTTTAGGGGACTTAAAATTCATGTTTGCAAACTTTTCTACATCTTTTTCCAAATTTTTACTTTCACAAAGCTAAACTGTCTAAAACTTTATACACAAAATTTCTAAACAATTTATTTTAAAAATTATATTTGATATACAAAAATTTACATTATTTAATTTTACATTATTTAGTAGTAGTTTTTAAAAATATTTAAATTTTCTTATTTCCTTACTATTTTTATTTACTTTTAATATTTTATTGTTCCTATTTCATTTATTCCTAGTACCATTTTTTTTTAACCCCCTAAAGTAAGCTAAGAACTAATGAATTCGTCTCGAAACTAGTTGGATATTAATATTAAACTCCAAAGAAAACTGTAACTATGCTTGGATTTTAAAACTAAATTCCTTTAATGATTTTTAAAAATATTCGAAAATTCTCGTAAATTTAAAAAATTTTCAATACTATTTTATCCACTGTATTAAGGGATATATTCTAAACTGCACCTACACTTACCCGCCTTGTATTAAATACGTGTATGTGTATGTGTGTGTGTGTTTGTGTGTGTGTGTTGCACACACGCACTAGTCATAGTCGTTGTTATAGTCGAAGTCACCGTCATCCGTTTGGCCTGTTGTCCGGTCCGATGTCTGTTTAGCTGCGCATTTTTACTTAACATATCATTTAAAATTCATGTAAAACACATGTAGCCGGTGGACAGCTTTGCATATCGTCTGTATTAGGTACGCACACATGTGATTGAGGGGGAAGGGAGATGGGGAGGGGGATAACCTCTCTCAGAGACAAGCAATCGGAAGAGCTCGCGCACTTGGTCCATCTGGGCCATCGGTGCTTAAGGCTAAAAATCTTGAGCTCGATCCACCTTTATGCATACAAACACATACATTGAATATCTTGAATGTGTGTGTTTGTATGTGTGTGCCACCTCCCACCAACCGTCTGTGTTACAAACATTGGATGAAGATGTCGTTTGTTGCATTCTGCATTTAATTTGTAAACAAAGTCTTTTAGTTTATGACTGAAGTTTTATTTTAGCATATCTAGTCGGATACCGCGACCCGCAAGCCATTTGGAAATTTGTAAACAATTCGAAAATACCGAAACACATTGCTCACAAATTTGCATATGACCAGAAAGGCTCCAAGGAGTCCAACAAGAAGAAGATCTACTATAGTAGATCTTTGTAAAACTATGTGCAACTATGGGTACCATTGTTGCAGGTTGACCTTTTGCCTCGTTTATGTTCTGTCAGGCAAACAAATCACCAATGACGAAGCCCGACACTAAATGCAATTTATAACACTTTTTCTCTATCCTTCTTTCTCTTTCTCAGTGTGTGTGTGTGTGTGTGTGAGAACTTGACTAAAAGGCAAGTTAACGAGCAAGTGGAATCCCCCCCACCACCTAGCTGTTATCCCTCTCCTTAACATTGATGGTATTTCATTGCCGAATGAGCGACAACTTCATCATGGTCACGGCACACACCCTTCGCTAGCTTGGCGGCCGTTCCTGTCATCAGCATCAACACACAACCAGACTGAACCGGCAAAAACCCATTAAAACAAGAATCAGAACAACGTGGCAAGACATAGAAAGAGAGAGAGAGAGAGAGGGATAAAGAGATAAAAAGAGAGAGACAGAAAGGGAGAGGGTTAGAAGACAGCGCTTAAATTTAACAAGCCATGACGGGATAAAAGGCTTTCACTTAAGCAGGTTCAATGAAGATAAAATGCTCTTACTTAATCTCTAGGCCATGATCAAACTTGCATAACGAAAAAAACAGAAAAAAAACTAGCAAAGAAAACCTAAATTACATTCACCTTGAAACGAGAAACATTTCCGTCAAAAGGAAATAATAAACCAATTAACTGTTTAAATGATGATCAATATTGAACTGACATTAGATATTGATCAGAAAAGTAAACAAGTCTCTTATTAAGCTATTTAAATTTTCAGACGATTCCAATGATTCTAAGAAATGGCCAATACCTTTTCCTATTTTATACATTGATCCGTTAATTGATCAACAAAACAAATCAAAACTAAAATCACGTTTATCTAATGCACACTTGAAAATTAAATGTTTTGATTAATATTATTATTATAATGCTGAAACTATAAAAGGGAATAATTTCTATGGCACTCCTTCCAAACTTTTTTTAATCCATATATGTATTAATTAAATATTTATATAGATAAATACTAAGCGGAACCAAGTGGCATGTATATTCCAAATGCCCAAAAAAATAGACAGTGTCAAAAAAAAGACCACCAAAAAAATAAACCAAGAAAACTAAATTTAAGAAATAATTAAAATGCCTGCAACACCGACTGCAGAATACTCTGCTTAATGTAGGAGAGAACAATTTTAAATCAATTTTAAAGATCACTGACAATTATCCTATATTTTGATTATAAAGCAAAATTTTTAAAAATTAAACTTATTTTATTTATTTTACGACTTTTTTACTTGCTCCACCTTATTATATAGTTTTACGATTTTTAAGTAAAATGATAAAAGGTCTAAGCTTTTATACTCTCTCTCCGCCCCTCTCTCGTTCTCTCTCTCTCTCTCTCTCTGATCTAAGTCATATAAATTATGCCAAAATTTATTACATCCGTGTAAAGCAATGGGTGCAGGGTATAAAAAATTGTGGGGATATACTTGAGCTACCCTTACCCATAGCCGCAGTTGTTCTTAATGCGCGATAACTCAGACACACACACACACACACACAAACACACACATACATACATAGTCTAGCATCTAATATGACCGCCCGTCACTCATTAAGCCGACACTGTCGTGCGCTCTTTATTATTGTTGATATATAAATACATATTGTATATACCCTGTATCTATTAGATAAAAGAGTATATACATACATATATTCAAACGTTTGTTGAAATGTTGAAATATTAATTGAAAAGAAGTAAAACAAATATCACAAAATAGTGTAAGATATACAAAAGTAGATAAATTACAGAAAGTACAAAGTAAACGTTGCTACAGAGTAACCTAAATTCGATACCCTTAATTAATCTAAGAAATTATATTCCCAAAAAAAAAAACCAAAACCATATCTATAGAGAAAATATTTTTCTTTTTGTTGCCAGCGGGTTATCACAGCTCAGGAAATTGTGATTTTTCATTTCAGGTTTCTTCGCTGACGAGAGGAGTCAAATTTTGTCAAATATTTTGAGGATAATAATTTACACGAGTGATGGCAAGTCAGTTGCAGCTATCCCAGCCAAAGTCTGTTGGAGTCGCTGGGTTTATCCTGTCGTGGTCCTTTGGAAAGCCTTCAGGCATTTGGTTGTCTTTTTTCCAGCAGCCGCATTGTATGCAACACATTTTGTCGCCTAGTGATTATTATTATTATTATTATTTTCCCCTTTTTTTTTTTTGTTTTATTTTTTGGCTTGGGCGGAAAGTGCACCTCATTTTGCTTGATTGCTTGGTTGGGTAAGACTCGGTTTGGACTTTGCCAAGAATTTTCCTTCTTTTTTTTTTATTTTATTTTTGTGACTTTATCATCATCATCGGCAACAGCAGCAGCAGCAGCATCTTATCCTGCCACATGTGTGTGGGTGAGATGGATGATTACTGTACGGGGATGAGACTGAGGCCCTGTTATTTGTTTGATATGCATTTAATTTTTAATGCTGCCTGAAAGTAGGCAACAATAAAGTTTTTACTACTATGTACTACCTGAAAGACACTTGGGCTAATTAAAATTCGGTGCAGGGCGAACAGGTAACGAGCACAAGAAATAAGACAACACATATACAAGAAGAATTTCCCCCTTTCTCCCTCCCTTACAAAAAGAAATCATTCTAATTGACTCGGAAAATCATAGTAAAAAGGAAGATAGAATCTAGAATAAGAACAATTTTCTAAGAAAAATTCAAATCGAGTTTTGAGGTTGTGTAAACAAATGTAATAAATGAAGAGAACTGAAAAAATCCCCCCAAATATTTATAGAAACTTCTTTTACAAAAACCAATTAATCACTAAACTAAGTTTAAACGTATCAAATTGAAAAAGATACCTTTAGATACCTTGTGGCCAAATCGTGGTGTATTTCAGGTCCAATGGCGCTAGAGGTACTTCCCCTAAGACTACTACAGTAAAGTATGCTTGTACCATACCAAAGTCATTCATCATTTATTAAACTATACCAATTTATGCCCAACACCTTCCGGCACTTGTTTGAATTACTATGCTTAAACCCAATGACTAAAGCAAATTTGATAATTCAAGAAACCGAAAATAAAATTCATTAACATGTATATTACCTGATCGAAATTGTGATAAATTAAGCACATTCGTGGTCAAAAGGCAATCAACCTTAATTTTTAATACATCATAAACTAATGAATGGTCTTCGTGTGTTTTTTTTTTACTTGCATTTTCTAGGTTGTTTTTTCTTGGTTTTTATATTTTTAAATAAATAGTTTTTATTTAGTTCTAAGTGCACAATTTTAGCAAAACTAATCACATTTGAATCACCATTTTATTAATTTTTTAACAAATAATGTGCACAATTTTTTTGTTGTTTCTTTTTTTTCTAAGGCACAATTTTGGTGGCTTTACCTCTTATAATTTAAAAGGTAGACACAAATGGGTACATTTGTGACTAATTAAAAAAATATACATATGCAGGTCAACTTCAGTACAGTGTAATTCTATATAATTAAGTGAATCCATAAAATGAATTCATTTTAAAGACACAACTTTACCATTTAATGAACATTTTAAGCTTATATATGAAATCGACTTGAATTAAAACAATTTTATAGAATACAATCTTATCTAAAGTATATATTTCTTATCCAGTATTAATCTTCCCTTGGCCTTTTATTTTAAATATAATGTGTAATTCCTACTACTCATTAAATGGCAATGACTCGATTAATCTCACACTGGATGCAATAAATATTAATAATTCAATGCATTTGTTTATGTAGTAGCTTAACATTGGCAGTGTACAAATCGATTTATCTATATTTACCAATAGTCAATATGCCAAACTGAAGCTATATGTTAGTGGGCAAAGATCGAGATGAACAAATTGCGAAATACCGAAACAAATTTTTGTATGTTGACAACAACAATAACAAAAGCAACAGCAGCAGCAATATTAATGACATACACGTAAATAAACATAAATATTTGAAGGTGACTTGTACACATCGAAAATGAAATACCCTTGAAATTATTTTAACAAAATCCACATTTATCTATAGTATGCCAATTTGTAATACTAAAACTAATAAACAATAAATTTAAGTAATTAAATTTATGAAATGCAAATCATTGCTAAACAAAATAGATTAACAGAAATATGAAAAAAAAAAAATAAAAATATATTAAATGTAATTACTACTTAATATATTTAAGTAACCATTCATAAATAGCTTGCATTTACTATCGTATAACTATAGAACTAATCAATTTTATTTTTTTTTTTAATGCTATAACTAAATTTACTATATACTATAAGCCAGTTTTTGCAAAATACTATTTGTATAATGACACTAAGGGGCCGGGCCCCAGGTTTTCCTTTAAAGTGGCCAGGCCGACTTAGCTAACTTTTTGTTGTATAGTTGCTAAGAGAAGAAAAATACAAGCGGCAAACTGTAAGTGACTATTACTCAAACATCTTTGGTAAACTTTATAGATTTTGCAAACATTTATGTTCAACAATATCAAAGATTTGTTTTTTTTTTTTCTACTTTTATGCAACTGTATAGATACAGTTACCCCCTTTGTGCCCAGTAAGTAACTAACTAACTAAAACTAACAGAGAAAATTCAATTTCAGTTTACGTTAACCGAAATTTGTCATATATGTATATCATCAATATTTTAACTATATTATTTTTGTGATTGCTTAAGGCATATTTCTACATTACATTTAATTAATGTTTAATTAGTAAAATGTATTATATATATAAATGATAAATAAATACCAATAAGCAAATAAATATTCTTCACGTTTCAAATAAAGTATGAATATAATTTTTTTTAAATAATGAAAAAATATTTTCAAAGTCTACTCACGCATTTGGTTTAAAATAGACTTAGAAATTTATTTTGTCACATAACTTTGGAATAAAGTCAACATTTTTAAAGTACATAAAATTAAAAGAAAAATAATAATTTTGCGCTTATTAGACTTCTGTCCATCAATGCTATAAATATAAGATAGCTAACTTTACTACAAAACTAAGAGAAAAATATTATAAATCATGAAACAAACACAAAACATAGAAACATATTTCCACATTTCAAAAAGAACTTTTATTGTTTTATAATGCTCAAAGATGTTTAAACATATTACAAAAAAAAAACGGTTTCAGGTTTCTGGTTTTTCTAAAAAATGTTATTTAAAACTTTTAAACAAAAAAAAAGAAGACTGCGACTTGGCATACGAGTTGACATCTTATGTGCCCTTTAAACTAGCTTTGTTTTTGGGAATTATTATTGTTTTTTACATAAATGTTCAATGTTACTGAATTAATGGATATTAATTAAATATATAAAAGAATTTTTCTTTTCAATATTACCTATATATTAAATATAAATAATCGACAAAGATATCAAAATATATCAATCTATATTTTTAATTTTGTTGATGCCAACTCTAAGGAAAATTTAATATACTTATATTATAGGTTTTTCACTTTTCAATTATAAAACTAACACATTACTTTAAAGATATATTCTATTATCAAAAGATCAATATGAGAAACATTTAAGATATAAAATATTCGCTTTTGGGCATTTGATTGTTAAATTTCCCATAACTCTAAGACAAGTATATTAAAATATTCGATCAACAAAAAATAGCTTTGCAAGAGTATTAAAATTTCCAATATGTCATATTCATTTAATTAAATTCATTTGTTAAAGAAAGAGAATAAACTAAAATAGAACTTAAATTTACAAGCTATAAAAAGATTGTGAATTTCTGTTGTGTTGAACGCAAAAGTTATAAATTTTGCATAATTTAGTCAAAAACAAATAAATATTCAACAAGACTAGACCTCATATATAGATCTGTCTATACACAGAAATTAATAGGCAAACCAGTTCGACATCAGAATAACATCATAAAATGCAAACCATTCTACAATCATCAATGACTCAGTCTGAATGTCCTCATCGTCTATTACATACCTGTTTCTCTTTTTTTTTTTTTTTTTTTGTCTGTAGTTCCCAAAACAAAATTAAATTGCATATATTATTATGTAAGAGCTTGACGTCATTCAAATTAAAATTTTAAAATTGCAAATTTTGTAAAAGAAACAAAAAAAGTCTTAAGAAAGCTGGATTGTCTTGGCCATTGATATTATTGTTTATTATTGTTCATCTTTCTCTTCTATTCTGACTTTCAATAAGTGAATAAATTATATTATATGAATAAATTATGGGAATTAAATATAAATATTTTGTTTGAGACGCTCTTGATAGTGGTGTATATTAAATACAAATTCAGACTAGAAAAGTAATTTACGTAATATAGTATTCAAAATCGAATAGTAGTAGAAATTTATCATCTTGATTTTTTGATCTATTAATATGAGAAGATGAAAAACTTCCTCATATGTCTTTTAGCTACTGCAGTGAGTATAAACAAGGCAATTGGTAAAAATTTATTGTTGTTAAAACATTAATTAAATACAGAAAACAAGTCTGGTATGTCAATGCTCGACTCATTCATCGTTTTATATGCAAAATAATTGTTGGGCATCATAAAAACGAGTTTACTCATTCTACTTGCAAGTATTAAGTAAGAATAAACTTTGCTTATTTTATTTCTTTTGATGTATGTATATTCACATAGATGGTTTTTTCTTATTTTTTTTTCTTTTTTTGGCGTTTAATAAGCAACTTTAATGTGATTTTAAAGAGACATTGACAAGATCGCTGTGAGCACTCAATTAGTAGCTAGTGAATTCAATTTGTCATAGACATTTGGCCAACAACAAACCCGTTTTTTTTTTGCTCAAGCCGATTATTGGATATATATAATTTTGGAAAAAATGAGAATGAAAAAAACCTTGCAAAGCGCTAATTAGTATTTTTTTTTTTCATTTAACAATACATAAAAGAAATTATCAAAGGAGTAAAGAGTTAAAGTCAATTGAACGTCGGAAAAGACCAAAATCTTAGCAGACAAGTGAACAAAATTTTGAAATTCTATTTCAGCATATAAAAACAATTTTTAAAATCACATTCAAAAAACAGATTTTCAATCATATGAGAAAACACATTGAATCAGGTATTTTAAAGCAATTTTGAAAAGTTTTAAGTTTCGCTGAATACAAATTTACCGACTAAAGTTTTTGTAGCGGTGTGTAACTTTTTTCTTAAGGTTTTTGTTATGTTCTTTCAAATTATGTTGTTTATCTGAATTCATGTATAAAAAAAATAACAAAAATAAGCAAAACCAGAAAGATAGAAATATAATTCCTTTGCACTAATATAGAAGTTTCTATACACTCTCAAATTAGAATGTTCAAATTTCGGACTTATGCGTAGCACTCAGATTGTACCTCACCGAAATTATATCCGTTTGTTGAACTTAACTTTAATTTAATTCAACTAATCGTGATGTATAGTCGATATATAGTTGAAATTCAGTACTTCATTTTAATTATACCCAAGTATTTCATATTCTTGACCAAAGTAGGTATACACCTAAGGGTTGGGTACACATAGATGACTTTTGTTTGATATGGTTAAAATACGGTCGAAGTGATCGAATATACAGTATATGATCGGGTAGACCAAAATAAAAAAATAAAATAATTTAAAAAAAAAGCCAAACCTTTGAAAAATCTAAATGACGACCAATTAGCATAGGCTCTTCTTTTTTGGGTATAAAAACTGGAAACGTTTTTAATTTTAACAACAGATCCGACTAAAACATGGTAAGTTCAGGTTTGAAGGGGAATCACAATAAAACTGATCAAATTTTCCATTATCGCTTTCCCATTGTATTACATTATAAAATCTATTTTTTTTTGTTTTATTTGTTTTTAGCAATTCTACGTCACTGCATTGATTTTTGTAGTGGGCCTTGTGGCTGCTGATGTCAGTCACCTCACTACAAGCTCTTTCCAAACCGCTGTGGTACCCGGTGGAGACTCAAGTTCTTACCAACCCGCTGAATACACTCCCGGTCATCTGAAGGTTTCCGTTCAAAATGCGGAGACCTCCGAAGTTGTACCTGGTGGAGACTCAAGTTCTTACCAACCCGCTGAATACACTTCAGACTATCTGAAGACTACCCAAGGTGAGGAGTCCGTTGTAGTACCTGGTGGAGATTCAAGTTCTTACCAACCCGCTGAATACACTCCAGCCCATCTGAGGTCCTCTAGTGTGGAGTCATCCGTTGTAGTACCTGGTGGAGACTCAAGTTCTTACCAACCCGCTGAATACACTCCTGGTCATCTGAAGGTTTCCGTTCAAAATGCGGAGACCTCCGAAGTTGTACCTGGTGGAGACTCAAGTTCTTACCAACCCGCTGAATACACTTCAGACTATCTGAAGACTACCCAAGGTGAGGAGTCCGTTGTAGTACCTGGTGGAGATTCAAGTTCTTACCAACCCGCTGAATACACTCCAGCCCATCTGAGGTCCTCTAGTGTGGAGTCATCAGTTGTAGTACCTGGTGGAGACTCAAGTTCTTACCAACCCGCTGAATACACTCCTGGTCATCTGAAGGTTTCCGTTCAAAATGCGGAGACCTCCGAAGTTGTACCTGGTGGAGACTCAAGTTCTTACCAACCCGCTGAATACACTTCAGACTATCTGAAGACTACCCAAGGTGAGGAGTCCGTTGTAGTACCTGGTGGAGATTCAAGTTCTTACCAACCCGCTGAATACACTCCAGCCCATCTGAGGTCCTCTAGTGTGGAGTCATCAGTTGTAGTACCTGGTGGAGATTCAAGTTCTTACCAACCCGCTGAATACACTCCAGCCCATCTGAGGTCCTCTAGTGTAGAATCTTCCGTTGTAGTACCTGGTGGAGACTCAAGTTCTTACCAACCCGCTGAATACACTCCAGCCCATCTGAGGTCCTCTAGTGTGGAGTCATCCGTTGTAGTACCTGGTGGAGACTCAAGTTCTTACCAACCCGCTGAATACACTCCAGCCCATCTGAGGTCCTCTAGTGTGGAGTCATCCGTTGTAGTACCTGGTGGAGACTCAAGTTCTTACCAACCCGCTGAATACACTCCAGCCCATCTGAGGTCCTCTAGTGTGGAGTCATCCGTTGTAGTACCTGGTGGAGACTCAAGTTCTTACCAACCCGCTGAATACACTCCAGCCCATCTGAGGTCCTCTAGTGTAGAATCTTCCGTTGTAGTACCTGGTGGAGACTCAAGTTCTTACCAACCCGCCCAATACTCAGCCAAGGTTTCCACGATTCATTCCTATGTCCAAGGAAAATCAGCTTTGAACAGTCAACTGCAAGCACCCATTTCGTATCAAGATCAAATTTCAAACAGTATTGAGCCCTTCAATGCTGACACACATGTTCCAGAAGCCATTGGAAAGGATACCTACACTCCCGCTCATCTGAGAACCACCTACACTGCCAACACTGCTTCCAGTTCCGGTGTTGTTGCTCCCTTCAATGCTGACACACATGTTCCAGAAGCCATTGGAAAGGATACCTACACTCCCGCTCATCTGAGAACCACCAACACTGCCAACACTGCTTCCAGTTCCGGTGTTGTTGCTCCCTTCAATGCTGACACACATGTTCCAGTGGCTATTGGAAGGGATACATACACTCCCGCTCATCTGAGAACCACCTACACAGCCAACACTGCTTCCAGTTCCGGTGTTGTTGCTCCCTTCAATGCTGACACACATGTTCCAGTGGCTATTGGAAGAGATACATACACTCCCGCTCATCTGAGAACCACCTACACTGCCAACACTGCTTCCAGTTCCGGTGTTGTTGCTCCCTTCAATGCTGACACACATGTTCCAGAAGCCATTGGAAAGGACACCTACACTCCCGCTCATCTGAGAACCACCTACACTGCCAACACTGTAGCCAGCTTAGGTACTAATGTTGCCGGATCAAAATCCTCGTCAGGCACTCAATATGCTTCCAACGGCGGATATATCTACTAAACATGCCTTCAAAAAACCCCAAGATAATAAATATTCCGACAATCAATCAATTTCTGTTCCTTTGTCTATAGAGCTAATTGATGACGATCTTACATTGATCACTCATTGTTCGCTCAGAGTGGTCAGGGGGACAATAAAAAAAAAAACGGATTGATGATTTCACAATTCACTTATGAAATAACTGTTTGTATTGTTAGTCTTTTTTTGAACCTGTATCGAAAGTATAAAATGCAAATCAGAAATCATTTAATATTTTTTTTTAAGTTTTTATTAATATCATTAAACTTAACTCAATTGTTTCAAAACATATTTACAAATATCCAATTTTTTGACTTTCTGATCATTAATTTTTTTTTGGCTGTTTGCTATAAAAGCAAGTTTATTATTAAATTAGAGTACAGAATGTTATAATGTTGCGATAGTTTTAAATATGAATTGATACAAGAGCGAACAGGTTTTCTGATTAGCAGTGTCATATCAACGATAGAACTAGTTGAGAATTACAACCAAGTAAACCAAAAAAAAAAACTGTTTACCAGCACTTACAAGCACGGCTGAAGACTACCGTTAGAAGCTTAAGAAGAACGTTTTAATGTATTAATTATGTTTTAAATTTAATTCTTAATTTTTTAAAGAATGAAGAAGTTTTTTTTTCTGTATTATAGAATTTACAAATTGTACTCTAACTTAGTTTTTCTATCTCATACTTTATGGAGTATATTCTTAAATTATTCGATTTTAAGTTAAGCTATATTCTTTACCACTTAATGTGGCCCTTCCAGTTAAGTTCCTGCTTGTCAAATCTACTTGAACGTATTGTGTATCTGGATTAGTTGATTGTCTACAATTTCGAAGGCTTCAACTAGATCTAGGGAAGTGGATAGAAAGGGTGTAGACTCGGCGGTATTCTCTATGATTGATTGTTAAATCAGTTGTGTTAAGGTTATAGAGAACCAGACCAATTACATTACCTTGAGGAAGTCCTATCCTATATTTTTAACCTATGTCTCACTGGTCTTCTGTCTGCTTTAGCCAAAGCGGAGATAATATCATACATTGTATATGTATATATTGTACATATGTATATAAAAATTAACAAGAATGTAAATATAATGAAAAATTCTCAAAGTATATGTAATAATTTTGATAAAATATTAAAATTATTATCTTGTTTTAATTTTCTATTCTCAGTTTATTGTTCCGCTTAAATTAGTTAAAAGTTCATGACCAACAGCATCTGCCCTATATGTGTGTGTGCGTGTGTGTGTGTGTGCCTCGGAAAGTCTTGATCTGTTGGTCAAAGTAAAAGTTGATCTACCGGCATCTTCCCTTGGATATGGCTAACTCGGGTACGTGTACTTATTATGTAAAGGTTGCCACGCTGCTCGTAACTCTAGGCAGTCTCAAGGCTGTTTTTAATTTTTTCTAGAAAGTAATGAACAATCTGAACAACTTGAAGATTCCCTGCAGTATTCTGTTTTAGTTATTTCTATAGTTCATCAAAATTGAAATCACTTTATTTTGACCTACTTCAAGTGTGGCATAACCGCCGCACCTTAACAAATAATTAGTTGTTAATTAAATAAAATGAAAAAATAATAGAAAAAAAAAATAATCAATTGATCGATTGATCGACCTTCGGCTTTAAAATAAAAATAACCCTTTTTTTGTGGGGGCGAAGACGCCAAAGGGAGGAGGGTAGTAAATAAGCGTTTGCCCTGATCTGCTCGCTAATGAGCTTCATTAAAATTAGTCCACAGCTCCAAGAGATTTACCAAAAAAAAAAAAAAAAAAAAAAACAACAACAAAAGTGGTTAGCACCAAACTAACAATCAAATGAAACCCGTTGCATATCGGAAAACGATTTTATTGTAAATAAGTTTAAAAAAAATAAAAATAAACTCGTTTACGCCTTGTTTTTGATTACCCTATATTCCTATATGGGATAGATGAGTATATTCAATCATTATAAAATCTATCAAATATGCATATAAATTTAATTATATATTCTAAAACAAATGATTTTCCATAAGAAACATTTCTTCTTAGATGGCCAAAGAACCAACAAGAATGAAATTCTTTTCCTACTCAAGTAAATGTATAAATAAATAAGCTATAAATGAACTATTTTATTATGTTTTAAATTTAAATTCTTAATTTTTAATATATTTTGATGTTTTCTTTAATCTTTTTTCATTATATATAAATCACAAATTTAACTCTCGCCAAGTATTAAAATTTTATTCCTTATTAAGTTATAGCTTATTTAATATATTAAATATATTAATTTATATTATCTAGAGAGTATACCAAAGTCTATAATTTGTCTTTTCTCTAGGTATTGGTTTTAGTTTTAGTTTTCGTTTTCTTTTTTTGTTTTTGTTTGTGCTTTATTTTTCTGACAGTTACTGGTTATTTATTTTTTGTTTATTTGTTACAGTGAGCCGAGGGTCTTCTTCGCTTAAAGCCCGACTCGACTCTCTTATACTCAGATTGCAAATTGTTGATTTATATCGTATACATATGTATAAACCGGCAAACATATAATATGCATACATTGGTAGTGCTTTGCCGACTATAAATTGCCGGCACGTTAAAGAGTTCAACATCAGTTCCAGTATCTAGCTTGCCCAGTACAGTGGTTAACGTTGAAAAAAAATCAAATCAAAAAACCAACAACTTCACCATGGTTAGTGTTAACAAATTTCAAAAAAGGAATCGACCATGTCAATTTCAAAGTGATTGAATTTCATGTGAATTGTGAAAACAAGGACAAAAAAAAAAAAGAATTTAATCAGAATATTCTTCCTTTCCCCTTTTTTATTCGACAGAAATTTCTTATTGTGTTCGCTTTGTTCGCTTGTGCAGCCGCCGATGTTAGCCATCTGAGCAATGAGTATCTGCCACCATTCCAGCAGAGCTATTCGGCTCCATCTGTCCAGCAGTCATATGTTGCTCCTTCCGTTGGCTATCGTTCTATTTCATCAGCCCCAAGTGTCTCATATGCCGCTCCAAGCAATGAGTATTTGCCACCAGTACAAAGGGCCTATTCTGCTCCAGTTGCTGTCCAACAGACTTACTCGGCTCCAGCTCGTTCAGTAAGCTACTCGGCACCAGCTCCATCTGTGAGCTACTCTGCTCCTTCGGTCAGCTACTCCGCACCGGCTCCATCTGTCAGCTATTCTGCTCCCTCAGTCAGCTACTCGGCACCAGCTCCTTCTGTCAGCTACTCGGCACCAGCTCCATCTGTAAGCTACTCTGCTCCTTCTGTCAGCTACTCTGCTCCTTCTGTCGGCTACTCTGCTCCCTCAGTTAGCTACTCGGCACCAGCTCCATCTGTGAGTTATTCTTCACCAGTCGCCAGTTACTCTGGTGGCTCTTCCTTCGATTCCGGCACCCAGTATGCCTCCAATGGTGGCTATGTCTACAGGAAGTAAGCGAAGAAAAAATGGAAAAGAAAAGCTAGCACTGCAAAACTGTTCAATTGTAAATAATAATCAATTTTTATATTGATTACCATATTGCAAGCTAACCAATTTTTTTTTTTTTTGTATCCCTCCAAATTTGTCAAGAAAAATAAAAACAAAAAGAAATATGTATATATATGTATATATTTATATCTGAAAAATATCGTGTTTTATATCTACATATAATAGCAATTAACAAAAAATTAACTTTAGTCGTGCAAATTTTCCATTATGGGATCAATCGATGATCGAATGAGTGGTAGGAGGAATTAGATCCAGTTTTAAAACACTTTCATTAGATACTTTAGAAGACGACAACATAAAAATTGAAACCGGCCTAAATGTAAAAATGACAACTTTATAATACAATATACATAAAAAATTGTAAGAATATATATGGCGTGATTTATTTATTAGGATGGCATAAATTAATTACCAAATTGGGCGTGATAAATGATTAGGAAACCACAAACAAGTTCTTCTACAAGAAATACATAATTTATAATTTTTTTTCTTGAACAAAAGGCAAATCAATATTAATTATGTAGTTCAAAATATATCAACATACCAAAAAAAGATATACAATGAGTAGGCTTAAAATCAAGTTGCCTATTATGGTGATCAAGAATAATTATATATCAACAGTTAAAATGATATATATATATGTATATTAACTCCTTAAAAATATATATGTATAAATATTGTCAGTCCGTCGTTATGTACAGAAACTTCTTATATTAGTATTATTTAGATTGAAAACTTTTTTATTACGTTTCCATTCTGAGATAATGTTTAGAAATATAGAAATATATAACATTTATTATGTTATCCTACTACAGTAAAAAAAACATAAAATCAGTAAACTGCTCTTTGGCAATCTGTTTTTAAAGTATATATATACATAATATATAATAATATATATATATGAATATATAATAATATTTAATATACAGAATGTACGTAAGCTAAACCAAGTATTAAGTTTAATATTTAAACAATAAAATGTGAATAGAATATCTTTAGAGTAATCTAAAGATCAAGTAATTCAACTTTGTCTTAAATTAATATAGTTAAAATCACAACTTCATAAAGCCGAACAAATTGCCCAAGTTCAAAAAATAAATTTTAAAAACACTTTGGCATACTTTTCGGGATTTAGTATTAATACTTAACATTGATTGCATGCACTGAATAATATTTAATAATCGATAGTGCCCCTAAGTTACCTCTATCAAAACTGTCGCTATTATTATCGAAAATTTAACAGCCCTAATACTCATACAAAAACATAAATTAATCGACTAAAATCCGTAAAACTTTCCGCAAACTGTAGAAGACATGCACAGATTTTGAGAGAATTGAGAAAATTGGTCAGGACTCATATGGATCCGTTTTTAAAAGCCGTAATCCTGAAACAGGACAAGCTGTGGCCATCAAAAAAGTCATTTGGAATACCAGCAACGACCATAAGAAAGATTTCTTTAATAAAAGAATTGAAACATACAAACATAATTCGTTTGCATGATGTTATAATGGAGGACACACATGCCTATATGGTATTAGAGTACCTGTCAATGGATTTACGGAAATATATGGATATGGATATGGACGGGAAAACAAATGGTGAGCAAATTGGTCCAGAGATACTTCTATCCCGATAATCTCCTTGTTGACGATAAGGATATTATCAAATTGGCAGAACATTTTGGATCGATAGAAATTCTCACTTTATGGTACAGAATACCGGAAGTCCTTTAGGGGACAATACACTACTCTTTTTTATGATCCAGTAAAACGTATATTGGCCATCGAGATATTGAAACCTTTGTTTTTCCAGGGATTTCAATTGGAATCCTCTTCATCCGAATGTTAAATGTTAAAATTTAAATAATATTAATTAAAACGAATCGTTGAATGATTTTGGTGTTAATTTTTAGTAAGAAATAAATATTGGTTTATTGTTTATTTTTTTCAATTAAAACTGTCAATAAATACTTTACCCTCTTGACCTCTATATCCCCCTTATCCTTCTTTTTTTTCTTACATTTTTGTCTTTTATTGATCTCTACCATTATAATCACGATCGAGATTATATATGTACAGCATATATAATTCTGTAAGGTTTGAAAAGAAACATTAATCAATTACTCATTTGTTTTTATTTGGCAAGCTTTTGAGCTTTAGCAAATGATTAAATCATTTAATACCAATTAACATTTACATTAACATTAACAAAGCAACTTTGAATATACTCTTAATATTAAAGTTCAAAAAATATATAGATGAGAAAGTCGCCTAAATTTAACACAGTTATTTTCATTTTTCAAAAGTTTTATTCAAAACTAAGTGTTTTTTTTTTCTTTTTTTGATTGGTTACTTTTTAAGCAGTCAATTTTTTAAGTAGGTTACAAAAATCTTGAAAAATCATAAAACTCTCTTTAACAGCATATAGAGCAATATATATTTATATGTATAGTCGTATGTATATGTGTGGATAAATAAACCAGTCCAGAGATTTTGTGTAACAACAAATATTTTAAAGTTGTTTCTTTTTTATGCTAAAATGATGCGGCAGATTTTTGTTTTCATCTTTAGCTAATTAATTTTCATACACTTTTATCTAAATGGGTGTATTAAAATTGGCAACATCTGTGAAAACTACAAAATAAAATGCCTATACGATTCTTTTCTCCTTACTTTTTTATTTATATTATGAGACTATAAGAAATTAGGTTCCAAAATGGCTCAAAAAGAAATAAAATTACTAGTTCAACATTTTTGGATGTTTAAACTAAGCTGACTGAAAAGTCATATATAAAGTGCAAAAAGGGAATACAAAATTCATTATGGCTATAGTTGGCCCCGGCCCAATGATAATGATAATGATGATGCCAAAGTTGGCACCTATTTTTAGAGTGCAGAAAAACTTTTGCGGAACCTTCTCCCATTATGATGCAAAGTGAAATGGAAAGTGAAATGCGAGTGATGGGTTTGATTTTATATAAGCAAAATTTATATTAAGTCTTTTATAAATATTAAGTCTCTTATAAGTAGGCACTCCAAAAGGCCACGATCGCAGTATCAAAAATGGAATTTGTGAAGCAACTGCTTCCGGCAGTATTAACGATCATTCTCTTGGTGCCACTGGCACGGGGCGATGTCAAACATTTGTTATCCAAAGATCATAGTGTTCCGCCAAAAGAACTGGTAAAAGAAAACGCATCGTTACATCAGGCCGCTGATTTACATCATGAAGAGATGAACGATGGTCAGTTTTATCCCATTTCCGGATTACCATTGCCGCCAGGTTATGCTATACCAACAGGCAATAATGTACCACCACCGCCTGTGGCACCACCCAATTTTCCGTTACCCATTTATCCACCATATTTTGGTTTCGGTGGTCCTCAGGGGGGGCCGGGAATTCCGGAAGGTGGTCAGCCGTTTCCGGGTGGTCCCAATTCACCAATTACTGAGCCCATAAATGGACAGTATACGGGATTTCCAGGTGCGTCTCAGGGCTCTACATTTCCAGGTGGATCTCAGGGCGCCTCAATTTCTGGGGCACCATTTCAACTTGGTCCACAATTTGGATCATTTCCAAATGGTCCACAAGGTTTTCCATTCCCATCTGGTCCACAAGGTGTACCGTTTCCACCGGGCCAACAAGGTATTCCATTTCCACCGGGCCAACAAGGTATTCCATTCCCACCGGGCCAACAGGGTATTCCATTCCCAGCGGGCCAACAAGGTGTCCCATTCCCTCAGGGCCCACAGGGCATTCCATTCCCTCAAGGCCCACAGGGTATTCCATTCCCTCAAGGCCCACAAGGACTTCCATTTCCACCTTCACAGGGCAATCCCATTCCACCGGACTACCTTACTACCCAGGGACTACCGCTTGCCGGAGCCCAGCCACCATTCTCACAACCACCAGGATTTAATATACCTCCTGGATTTGCCGGACCTGGTGTCGATTTTTCAAATCCCTATCAACAACCATTTGCCGATGAAACACCAAAACTGGAACCAACGGAAAACACTCCCACAGACGAGCCCACCAAAGTAAAACCTGGCGACACCGTCTATGCATCGAATGGTGGATATGTCTATCAAAGAGCCAAATAAATAAAATACAATAATTTTATTGCCATCAGTCTAGGGGGACAAACATACAAGTTCATCATAAATTATTATAAAATTTGTTGTCTCTTTGAGACCATCCAAACATGTGTTTATCTCAATCAATGATGGCCACACGTAGCCCAGGTGTTCGTGTTCGACTGACGACTTGTTTGTCTTTATGCAAATTATGGTCTCGAAAATTTCCATAAATGGGACGATTTATCATTTTAATCGAAATATGCCTAATAGTGATTTCAATTCTGGATAAGCAAAACAATAAACAAAAAAAAAAATCAGATAAACCATAAAGTCCTACGAATTATGAATAAAAAAACATTTTTTATAAATCGTTAAAAAAATTTATGTCGAAATATTATTTTGCATTTGAAATATTTTTAAAATGATTGTGTTTTTGATAGTTTCTTTAACTAATAACAACTATGATAGATATAGTCAATTGATTTTTATATAGGGACTTTTCACGTTTTCGATTTCAAGCCAATTTGTTAAGTTTCAAATCGTTTCTTCTCCCAAAAATTTTTCTGTTAGTTTTCAATAAGTTAAGAAGAATATAAAGTATTTGGTCACAAATTCAGAGTAGGCATTAATTTACCAGATTTCTTTTTTTAGCAGACAACCAGAAAATTATATGTGAAAAATTAATGACTATAGCTTCTCGTCAATTTGAGTTGTCAACGTGCCATAAGTAACTTTGATTTTAAATTTTATGTTTGCAATAGTGTTCGAATACATATTTATGAGTAGAATTGGTTAAGTTAATTTAAATATATCGTAAAAAAAAATGTTTGTTTTCGCGTTGCTTTCATTAAAATTATCCACATTAAGACGGATTAAGATTCGTTTGTGAACCTTGGTAGCCCTAAATTTAAAATCAGCTAATACAAAATTCAATTTAAAAAGTATTATAAATTGACATCGTTTCACCTAACACAAATCAAGTCGAAAACAGGAGCAGGGTTGTATAATAACTTATAACTCAAATAATTAAAAACGGCACCATGTGTGTGTGTGTTTTTTTTGGTTCGTTTCTATATTCATATTTTTTAAAATTTGGATATATGAAGGGATTTTTATTATCTCACCTACACATCAAATGTAGCATTAGTACTCGTGGTCCCTGAGGCAGTTCTCCGATTTCAGCATCACGTCTAGTTTTAACCTTTAAGTGTTTTTATATTGTTTTGTGTGTTATATTTTGTTGTATTGTATTGTATTATGCAAATTTACATCTAAATGTAAAAGCATTTGTTTGGTTTTTGTTTTTGTTTTGGTTTATTTTTTTTTTTTCATCAGTTGCTTTTTTCTTATTCAGCTGGTCAATTCACAAGTTTTGTTTTTGATTTAATTTAATTGTTGGTATTTGTTAATTTATGCGTTTACCACAACACTTGTTATTTATGTGAACGTAAAAAAGACAGTTTTTTGTTGTCTTTTGTGGATGGTTTACACGGTTGTCGGCAATGTAATTAGTCATTATCAAATTGATGAGATCCAAATTCACCAATGGCCCATACCCGTGACTTTTGACTTCTATCACAACACTGACCTCGCAGTGGTCTTGGCACGTGCAAATGTACAACAAATACATACAAACATACATACAAATATGTATCTGATTATGTATACATGTAATATGTATGTAGGTAGGTATCGTTTAAATAGATATGAATACATAATTTTCTAAGCATTCATTTTTATGGATTTTGAACATATGTATAACCAACAAGCTTATCATATAATCTTCAGTATGGGAAAAATACAAAAACGCCTACGAAATTGCATGCATAAAAGATTCGAAAACTTTTATCAAAAGCAAATATTTGTACATTTAAATGTATGTACATACATTAAATTAATCGCGGTCCGTCATTAATGTCGAAAAGGTCATATAATATATTATTTACTTTATTCATTTAACTTATATTAAATCAATCCTAGGATTCTCACTGTAAAAATAAATATAAATATCCTTAAATAGCTTTTATCTAGTAGAGCTGTTCCACTTTTCGTTGTTTCTCCATGTAAATTAACCACTTAGTCGTTAGCGGCATGTTAACATTATGTTAACTAATGACCTTATGTAAGATTAATATAATGTTATTTGCAATCCTGTTAGATACGGCTAATTAAGCTGTCGATTATTATTTTCCGTTTACAGTTCTATCAACTAATTTTTTTGATATATCTAAAATATTGTGAACATTTGTTCGGGTTAAATGCATTGAACATAAAGTTGATTATAAAATATTGAATATTATTATACCCTTGCAGAGGGTATAACTGCTATCCAATCCAAAAAGCCATGTCTAAGAAAGATACAATGCGATCTTAATTCTTTATGTTTTCCTAGCTTTCCATTTATTTTCGTTAATCCTAAGACTATAACTAAGATTAGCTTTAATTTTGTGACAGTTTATGAGTATAAAGTTATAATCTAGTAACCTTTGCATTTTTTGTTAGTTTTTAATAGAAAAGAAAAAATATATAACTTAAATTTAAATAGAGTATTTAAAATTCGTTTGCAAAACAGCTTTTGAGATATTTTTTTTCTTTTTTTTTAAATTTGAGATGCAAATAGACTGTCACACAATGATAGAGGTTTTTACTTTGTCTCATGTTTGTTTTTTTTTTTTTTTTGTTTTTAATATTTTTTAAATCTTTTCATTTATAAATCAACATGAAAATGAAATGCGTTTTGCACGCTTTTGTTTTGCTGTTGCCTATGTTCATTAGCATAGCTCAAACCAATTAAGGAGAGATGGCCATTTGGTGGACTGTTGTCCACATGAAGAAGGTGCCAGATGGTGACGTTGACCAAATGCCCCTTATTTTGTAACTATAAATGCTGCCGGTAACTCTATAACCAACATTAGTTTATTGATTACATTCGTTTCGTGCAGATTGGCTATTGCATTTTGTGCCTAGTGACTTAAGTGAAGATGGTAGCTATATTTTTTCTTTTTTTTACTGTATCTTTGATAAATATTTGTTTTATTTTTTTTTTCTTATTTTTAGAAACAATTTGTGTTTGTTGTTATGGTGGCTATGCTTAGCTTGGTCCAGGCACGACCGGAAGGAAATCTACTTGGACAAAATAGCTATCTTCCTCCGGCTATAACCAAGCAGTTAGTCTCTGCTAGTCCAAGCATTCAGCAAGTCTTCCAACAGCAACCTCAATCCTATGCTCAGATTGAATCAATTAAGCCATCGTTGCCGTTGGCAAGCTTTTCCATTCAACAGACTGGCGGACAAGAGGAGATCAAAGCTCAAGTTCCACAGATTATCAATGATGCTCCTAAGCCAATTGCTGGCGTCCAAACGGTGGTGAAGAATTCCTATTTGCCTCCTGTGCGTGTGCAACAAACGATTCAATCTGTCCCAGCTCCAGTTGTCCAGGAGCAACAGTATTCTGCTCCAGCACCGGCTCCAGTTCAAATTCAACAGTATACAGCCCCGGCACCTGCTCCCGTTCAAGTTCAGCAGACTTACTCCGCTCCAGTTGTCCAGGAACAACAGTATTCTGCTCCAGCACCGGCTCCAGTTCAAGTTCAGCAGACTTACTCCGCTCCAGTTGTCCAGGAGCAACAGTATACAGCCCCGGCACCTGCTCCAGTTCAAGTTCAGCAGACTTACTCCGCTCCAGTTGTCCAGGAACAACAGTATTCTGCTCCAGCACCGGCTCCAGTTCAAGTTCAGCAGACTTACTCCGCTCCAGTTGTCCAGGAGCAACAGTATACAGCCCCGGCACCTGCTCCAGTTCAAGTTCAGCAGACTTACTCCGCTCCAGTTGTCCAGGAACAACAGTATTCTGCTCCAGCACCGGCTCCAGTTCAAGTTCAGCAGACTTACTCCGCTCCAGTTGTCCAGGAGCAACAGTATACAGCCCCGGCATTTGCTCCAGTTCAAGTTCAGCAGACTTACTCCGCTCCAGTTGTCCAGGAACAACAGTATTCTGCTCCAGCACCGGCTCCAGTTCAAGTTCAGCAGACTTACTCCGCTCCAGTTGTCCAGGAGCAACAGTATACAGCCCCGGCACCTGCACCCATTCAACTTCAGCAGTCTTACTCCGCTCCAGTTGTCCAGGAACAACCATATTCTTACCCGGCACCTGCTCCAGTTCAGGTTCAGCAGACTTATTCTGCTCCAGTTGTCCAGGAACAACAGTATACTGCTCCAGCACCTGCTCCAATTCAAGTTCAACAACCCCACTCCGTTCCAGTTATTCAGGAACAACAGCATACTGCTCCAGCGCCTGCTCCAGTTCAAGTTCAGCAGCTACACTCCGCTCCAGTTGTCCAGGAACAGCAGTATTCTGCTCCAGCACCTGCTCCAGTTGTCCAGGAACAGCAGCATAGTGCTCCAGCACCGGCTCCAGTTCAAGTTCAGCAGACTTACTCCGCTCCAGTTGTCCAGGAGCAACAGTATACAGCCCCGGCACCTGCTCCCGTTCAAGTTCAGCAGACCTACTCCGCTCCAGTTGTCCAGGAACAACAGTATTCTGCTCCAGCACCTGCTCCAGTTCAAATACAACAGACTTACTCCGCTCCGGCGCCTGCTCCAGTTTCCGTTCCTGTTGCTGCTCCTGCTCCTGCTCCGATTCAAGTACAGGAACAGACTCCTGTGGTTCAACAGACTTACTCAGCCCCAGCAGTGCAGCAGCAAACTCAATACAATGGGTACAACTACCAGACACCTGTTCCAGCCGTGGTACCTGCTCCAGCTCCTGTAGAAATTCAAGCACAACCTCAGCTTATCCAAAGTGCAGCTCCCGCACCTGTTTCAGTCCAGCTTCAGCAATCATTTGTTCCAGCCGCACCAATTCAAGTTAATACCCAAAGCATTGCCCAATTCAATCCATCATCTCCTACAATCCAATCTAGTCAACCCGTTGTCCAACAGCAGTTGACCTACACACAGTCACAACCCACAGTACCCGCTGGCATTCCATTGTCCACACAGATCACATCCACCTCGCAATCGGGAACTGTTTATGGTAAGAACGGTGGCTACGTCTACTAGAAGCATTGGAGAAATGCATAAATTTTAATCCTCCTCACTTAACATTCACACCTTAGTCCAATTTTTTTAGCACAAATTTTATATAATTTTGTTTTTTTTTTTCTATAAACAATAAACAAAAATTCTTTAAACAAAATTTTAAGTGTCTTTTTCAAATTCGATTGAAAGGACATTATGGAAGGGTATACTAAATTCGACAACAAAAAATGTTGTTCTGCTTATTTTGTTTTTATTTTGTTGTCTTAATACAAAACCAAAATCGGGTTAATGGAGATGGGCAAAAAACTTGTTTTACCACAATTAAGGGAATTGAACTGCACCCACCATAAGTTAATAAAACGGTAGATATATACATACATATAAAAACATATCTATATACATACATATATGCTGGTAAAGAATGCTGAGAATAATGTATATAAGAAGAGACTTTGCTGACAGAATCTCAGTTGATTTCGTTGGATTCCAGTTCGTCATGGAAGGTCTTGAAGGTCTGTCCAGATTGCTGCTCTTGACATTGATTATTTTAGTCATTTTATCCAGCCATGTTCAGAGCAGGGCAACAGATCAAAAGTCTATACAAATCATTAAGAGCATGGAGGATGAGCCCATACCGATGACATATCAATTTATCACGGATCAGCATCATTCAACAACATTGGGTGAAAATTATTATATCAAACCGGGTCAATTGGTAGGAACATTTAGTCTGGATTCAGGTCTTTTGAATGTTAGGCATGATATCGATGGCAAAAAACCGATCAGAAGTAAGAACAATATACTCTTTTTGGCCTATTCGCTTAAAAATAACAAGGCTAAAGAAATAAGTTAACAAGCCTTTATGAATTTAAATAAAAATAAATCGAAAACATTGTCAATGTCCTTGATAAATTATCTTAATTTACTATATGGGATACCTACAAAAGTGACGAAACAGATGAACGAATGGCAGAAGAGTCATCAAAACCCATTTACAAAAAATTATCGGTTAAAGTTTATATACATGCATAAATATAGATGTATGTATATATGTATTGTTTTCTATATCCAATATTTATTTTTATGTCTTTTATATTACGAACATTTAAGAAAATTTTATAAATTGTATTGAAAAAGAGAAATATATTAAATATCAGTCGATATTTCTTTTATGCAAATGAAAGAAACCCATCAATTGGACATTAAAGTTTAAGTTTTATGATCGTATAAAATTAAATAATTTATTAAATGTTAAATATAATCCATTAGTAAGACGAACAGGGACTTTAGATCATGAATGCCCTTTCAAGGTAACGATCACTACTCAATTTTCTTTTATAACTTTAAAGAAATATTTCACATTTAAAGATTGAAACTCAAGTTAAAATATTTTTACTATAAAGTTACCATTGACAAATTTTTTAACGAAATATATATAATATATATATATAGTAGGCGAAAATTCCAAAAACCGAGTTAACTTGGTTGACAAATTTCAGAGTATTTTCATAAACATTGTAACGTTTGACTAGTTTACATCACCTTTGTAAATAATACATATTTAATACAATCGTGAATATATTTTTTTTTCATTTTCGGAGTATTTAGTTAAAAATTTTCGTATCCAAGTCAACAGTAATAATAAATAAGAAAAGTTTAAATTCACCGGAAGTGTAAGTGAAGGATATTCTAATTCAAGGATCTCAATGAGAAAAATGGTAATTATCTGATGGTAATTTTTTTTTTTTGGTTTGGAACAGAACCTTTGTGAACGGACGGACACTTTTTGCGGTTTACCGTGATTGCAAACCAGCCTAGGACTAAGGTGACTGGATACCGGACATCGTGCAAGATGGTTAAACTTACCATACCGATGATAGAAAGTCGCGGCAAGGGCTTAGACTATATGCAGATAATTCATTTGAATTTATGGGGTACTGAATTGCATGATATATCCTTATTTCTGGAGATGCCTCGTTTGGAGATACTTTCACTAAGTCTCAATCAACTGACAAAATTGGACGGCCTTAGGAACTGCCACAAACTTAAGGAGTTATATTTGCGTAAAAATCTAATAGATGATGTGGAGGAACTCATTCATTTAAAGAATGCTAGTAATCTACAAATTTTCACTCTATTGGAAAATCCTGTTGCAATTTATCTTGGCGATCACTATCGACCTAGTGTGCTCCGTATGCTCCCACAGCTGAATAACTTAGATGGCGTAGATGTGAGACCATCAGAGGTGAGGTCTGCACTACAGGGAAATACTCCACACTATATAATACCAAAGATAGAGCCAAAAGTTGTAACACCAGAGCCACTACCTTCAAAGCGAGCTGTTGCTATAGCACGTCGCGAGGAATGGAATCGTGAAGTTGAACGGGAACGACTACATGAGATAGAACTCGAACGCAAACGCAATGATAGACGTCATAGTCCAACTACATCAATTATAAATCCCATGGATTTTTTGGGTAGCATTGAGCAGGAGAACCGTTCAGTTTCCGATGATTGTAATGCAGACTGTGCGCCCCAAAAGTCTGATTCAATCAAACCGGATACATCATTGACGCGTCCTCGATCAAAGTCGGCTTTTCATGTGAATAGTACATCTAGTCGTCAGTCCACATTAAGTGGCAATCCGCTACAAGTGTCCCGATCTATGCGAACCGATAACTATGTAGAACAGCAGCATTGTTATCGCTCATTTGATCTACCCTCAAGATCTTTCTCCGGAGGTTGTCGTCAGAACGAATTTGATTTTATGCACTACCGTGCTACCACATCTGCTGCACAACCGAGCATGGGTACAAATCACAGCGACAATTATGGCCGTGTAAACAATTCTGGTCCTTTGGGCAGCAATGCCAATGTGTTGACATCCCTTCGGAATCTTATACGCGAACTAGAGCCATCTAGCTTGTTGGTTCTCAGTCAAGCTATTCATGAGCAGATGGATGAGACGCCACCGTCTGATTAATCGTAAATATTTTGAATATTACGTAATCAGTGATTACAGCTCCATCAAAATTTGATATTTTCAAAGGCTTACGGGTATATGTTGCAAATTGAACTTTCTTTATTTAACACTGTTCTGATAAGGACAATGCCGGATTGACGGCTTAAGATAACATTTTTGGAGATCCCAGTTTCAAAATCAAGCTAGCACTAGCAGTTTAATTACTAGTCCGTTACAATTAATCAGCAAACATAAGATTTCAAGATTATATTGCTATCCTACCTCCAGATAAGGAATATTTCGAGATTTTGAAATAACCAAAAGGTATTTTTGGAATTTTAAATATCCATTTGAGCGTCGCTGCCTAGTTCCAGTACAAATTCCATCAAGAATTCACGCCCATCAATTCTAAGATAGAAAAATAAACAGGAGCAGGAGCAACTTTCAATGCCAAATGCAGGAGACCAATTATGGTCCTGTAATGCTTCGCCACCCACGTCAGGGTAAAAACAGACGCCACTTACGTTATTATTGATTCACATCTTAGCAATGTATTACGCCCCAATCATTGCAAGGAAGTGCAATTTATGTAGTGACTGAAGGAGACGACTTAAATACTTGCATTATGGCCGATAATATGGGTATTGTATGGACGCCGCTCCGTTCAAAAGCAAAGCAATTATTGTCCCCATCGTCACTGGTTGGAATATTTCGACCAGTTTTAAAAGAACACCGTACCGAGACATTTTCTAGGCTGGATTCGCCCGTCTTGCTGATCACTTACAAGATATTCAGAATCATCGTCAGACATCGTCTGATCGGACGTTATTTACTTTCGGGATCATCTTTACAGAACGATCTTCTAAAATGCTTTCGTTAGTCCCGAGATGCTACGCTCGACTATGGACTAAACGTAATACTTCGCCCAAAAGGATTCCACAAAGGACGAGAACGAGCCTATCCTTTGCCGTGATACGAGGTTTCCCTTTGCATTTGCTGAGCCTAAGTTTACGTTGGGACAATGTATTAACCTGAACAGCGAGATTGGATTAATTGAAACAACTGCTTCAATTACGGTTGCTGTTTAGTGCGTGCTTAAAACAATGCGTCTGCCTGCTGGACATGCTCTTGGGCTTTTTGGAGTTTACGCTCCATGCTATCCAGTACAGCCTTTGGATCAGACTTTGAGTTCTGTTGATCTTCAATACTGGGCAATTGTTCAAGGGCTTTCTGTATGGCACTTAGCGATTGAGTCGCTTCCGCTTGTGCGTTTTGGAAATCTCGCAAAATTTTGGCATCCTTATCAATGGCATCGAGTAGGGCATGGCAACGTGGAGTCAATTGGCGCCATTTACTTATCATGACTTTGGTGGGCAGGGTAAGTTTCTGTATATTCTCAGGTTCAACACCAGCGCTCATGGTTAATTTGGCATAGGTTTGTTCCAGTTGTGGCAAATTAATTCCTTGACTGCCCTGTTCTTCTAGCTTGGCCTGGAGTTCCTTTTGACATTCCTCTATTTTTGTTTATTCGAGGATTTCTTTCAAAGCTATCCAATTGGGCGAGTTTTTTTAATAAAATAAAATCTTCATTCTTAGAAGGATTTCCATAGGTTATCATCCAGAAAGAGGTTTCAGACGTAGAGATCACAATCCCGAACTGGATGGACACTTTCATAGCGTGAAAGTGTTCTTGACAATTTGGGATACTGAAATCTGGACTGGAAGCATTATGGGCAGAAAAGTAGCTACATACATCATATTTATATATATATATATATATATACATATATCGCCTGGTGACGGTAATTTTGCAAAAAATATAAGTTGAGCTACTTTAATATACTTTTATATATTTATATTTAGTTTAGGTTAAAAGTGCACGTACTGAGTTTAAAATTACCGCCTGAGAACGAAGTCGTTTCATTGCTCAAATAACCGTTGACTACCCGATAAATCATCGCTTACAGACTGAGAAAAGGCAACAGGACAAAGGGGACAATGAGGACAATAAAAATTCGACGTTATAGGAATGGATGGATGATTTTTAAGGATTTTAGTATAAAAATTATCCTTTTCCAGTTTTGTACTTGGCATAATTTATTAATTATCTGGAGATAGCAGTTAAGACAGAAGAATTGTCAAACTATTAATTTCTAAATATTTATTAAATATTTACATGAAAACCAAAAAATATCGTTAACGGTTCAAGTATTTAGTTTTATTTTTAAAGTAAAAAATGCATTCTTTAAATCATTAAATCGGAGCATAGAGTAAATTTTGAAAAAAGTCGTTGTGAAGTGAAGAATAATATACATCGATTTATCAATAATTATCGATACCTTTAATGGTACTCGATAGTTTTACACTTGCACACACGTACACGGTGAGTAACAGAAATAGAAACTGGAGTTGCGTTTTGGAGTTGTGCAAAAATGAATATGAACTGAATGGTAATGATTCGTCTTTTAAAGGATTAAAAACCATAGCTGGTGAAGGCGACGGGTGTAGAAGTGGAAGTGCAATACAAACTGGTGTGTGTCCTCTTTGTTTTGTCTGTTAATTTGTAATGTTGTTGTTGTTCCTGCTCCTGCTGCTGACGGTGTTGTTGGGCGGTGGGTGAGAAGCGTCAACGAGCAAATAAACCTATTGATTTTTAACAACACTGATGCGCATAGACAGGGTAAGAAGAAAAAAACAAAAAGAAAAACAATGGAGCAAACATATAGCAGCCTCCGACCACAAACGGCTCACGCGCCCGTCAGCCTTGCTCGGTTTTCCGACACCTTTTCACCACCCAGAGGGCTCCCTATGTAGCTTTCTTTCTCTGTCTTGCAATGCGGCTGATGTGATTTGGAGGCCAAACTTACCTGCGCAGCAGCAGCAAGTGCAACAACAACATTTAATTGGCCTGGTCACTGATGCAGTTGAAGTGATTCACTCGTTAGATCATCGTTAGATGGAAATTGCCTTCATTTACCGCACCCATCTTACAGTTTCATTCTCCACAGTTGTGCAGTCATGAACTCGAATTCGTGCAGCGACAGCAGCAATGATTCCATGGCCAATCCCCGTCATCATACACCCGATCTTAGGCAAATGAATTTCGGCAGATCTGGCGGAATAGGAGCAGGACCGGGTTCACTGCAGCAGGAACGCTATGTATGGGAAATGAGGACACGTAGTCCAAATGTGACACCAGCCAGCACAGTACTAAATTCTCCAGATTTAAATGCTGAACTACCGTATGCGCCACTTAAAACTGAATTGGAAAATGGTTCGCTTCAAGGATGTGATTCCCCAACGAATCATCAGACAGCCAATTCCTCCTCTTACTATTATCAGCGTCCACATTTGCATCAGATTCGCCTGGGGCGCAGTCCCGGGAGTCAATTTGAACAGTCTCAGGTTAGATATCATCGATAATAACTAATGAAATTGTTTAGATTAATCCATCTTTATAATATTGTTTTCAGGGACTAGCTAGCCCCGGATCACCCACAGATGTTGGCAAGGCTGATGGACAGTGTGTGCGCGATGGTGAAATTGTTGTCTTTGATGACATCGATACCAATTGGATCAATAAAACATCTGCATTGTATCCTGGTAGCCATGAAGATGTATTAAAAGTCACCAAGATGATAGGGCAATTGCCAATTGCCGAATATGAAGGCTCGCCACGACGCTTTGGCAATCAAGTTCCAATGTCCATGAACATGCAGAATTCACGAAAACGTCCACCAGGATATCCACAACGTGTCTCGCCCCAGACAACCACCAATTCCATTTTAACGACAACTATTACCAATAATAATGTAGGTGGTGGAACAAAAGCATCGGTGGGAAATCTTATTGATCTAATTGATCATGAAGATGCTTCTGCTGCTGCTGCTGGTGGGCAAAAAGATCGAGAGAATACACCAACTTTTGATTATCTCTATGAGTTTTCCGAGACACGTAAAGTCCTCGAGGAGTTCTTCAAAGCCAATCCCGACGATGAGAAACGTTTTGGAGAGTACACCACAGAAAATGGTGAGGATGCTCATAGCAGTTCACAGGACATTCAAACAGCAGCCGCCACACCATTGGAGCAAGCATATATAGGTCAACGTTTGGCTAGAATACCCAATGATGAGCTCTATATGGTCCATCGTTCGCCAACAAGAAAACATCATCAGGTAAGATTTTCACAAATTTGTTATTTTAATTTTTCAACTGATTCATTTTACATTTTTAGCCCAGTGGTAATCATAATATGACCTCGTCAAATGTACTTTACCAGGAACACAACGACATTGAGCTTTATATCGATTCCAATAGCCGTAGTAGCGGAGATCTCGCCGATACCGAACTGGAGGCCAATCTGCGTCGGCATTCGCGCAATTTTACTCTATCGCCGGAAACAACCGACTACGATTCAAATTGCGGTGACCTGGACAGTCTATCGAATGACATTAACTGCCCCACTGATTATGGTAAATTATATACAAGCATGCCCGTTCTGGAAGATGGACTAAGTAGTGGACATGCCTCCGATACGGAGAATAATGCATCTGTTGTATGCGATAAGCATAATGGAAATGAGAATGAAAACGAAAATATGAATACCAATGAAAATGTTGATAGATTAGAGAATGACTATAATAATAGTGCCAGTTTGGCAACAGTCACCACAGATGTCTCCCAATCGGCATTGATAAGTGATTTTGCAATAATGCCCATGCCAATGCCACCGCAACAATCCCCAATTTCGCTAACGCCGCCCACTCCACCGCTAACCGAGGTTAAGCACGATCAGGAAGCAGCATCAGTTGAAGATAATAGCTCAAACGGAACGGCATCACATTATGGAGCGGTCTATGCAGCAGCAGCAACATCAGTACCGCCACCACCACCACCACCACCTCCTCTACCACCAACAACAGTAGCCGCTCATTGTCCAACCGTTGAGATACAAGAGGCCATGAAGGAGATACGTTCAGCTTTACAGCGGGCAAAAACCCAACCAGAAAAATTAAAATATTGTGATGAAGTATTGCCAGCTGATCCAGATTCACCAGTATGGGTGCCACGTCAGTGTATTGCAACCAATATTACCAGCATGACTTTAGCCGAAGAGGAAGCCGATACCGATTTAGAAACAGATCGTCTTCTAGGTCAACAAAGGCATAACGAGCATGATTTCTTTACGGAACAGGTAAGAAAATATAGATTAATCTATATATATACCCTTGCAAATTGTTGTCTTAAGAAAAGAAACAATATAAATATACATATTTAATAAACAATTCATAAATAGGCAAATTATGAATTTATTTAGTTAAAATGTTTCCTTCTTTTCAACCAATTGCAAGGGTAAACAATTGGAAAAGAGAATGCGAAAGTAAGACTTTAATACTAATTTATGATTCACCCCTATCAGCCTGACAGCAATGCTAATGAGGCCACCGATAATGCTAGCAATGAGCATCTTAATGGAAGCAATGGCGATAATAATAATTCTCTTAAGAAGCCCACGACAATCTATTCACCGGCCACCTTAAGGCAGGGTATAGGCACCACACTAACACCCAATTCACCGGATATATGCAAAGTGGAGGTATCGGTAACAACTGGCCAATTAAGTTCGCCGGAGAATTTACAGTTTACTAAAAGTCCAACGGGTTCAATTAAATCCCTAAAAGATTCAGCAAATAGTGACAAAAAAGCCAAGACGCGCAATAAGGAGGGTAAGTAGCGTAAGCAAAATGACTAAAATATGTGAAAACCCAAAAAGGCGATCATATATATATATATATATATATGTATATTTGTATTGATCTATACATGTTCATACCAATATATGTGATGGGAATTTTCCAATTCTTTTTTTTTGTTTTTTTGTATGCTGCACTTGTATTTGTAATCATTTGTCGTGTGTTGGTGTCATGTAAGTGTTATCCCTCTATCTATCCGCCCCCCATTTTCGAAACTATGCAAGAATTCTATTTATAATACTCTCTATCTTTGCATCCATATATATGTATATATATCATTTAGGTCTATTGGAACCAAAAGTTTTAATTGAGGGCGTATTATTCCGTGCCAGATATTTGGGTTCCACACAATTGGTTTGCGAAGGTCAACCAACAAAATCCACACGAATGATGCAGGCCGAAGAGGCAGTCTCTCGCATTAAGGTAAGTTCTATATGTTCGAGGCATTTATAAGTACTCCACAACACCCTAGGCTAGCTTCCCCCATAATTTACATGTGTATGTCTTGGCTTTTTTTCTCTTGCCCCTCTTTTTGCTGCTCATTCCTCACTTTCAAATAGGCTTTGGTAAGCATCATTATTATGATGGACAACATTTAAAAACTAATTTATAAAATTTTCTTTGATACAGGCACCAGAAGGTGAAAGTCAGCCCAGCACTGAGGTCGATCTATTCATATCAACTGAAAAAATAATGGTGCTCAATACAGATCTTAAGGAAATAATGATGGATCATGCATTGCGTACCATATCCTATATAGCCGACATTGGTGATCTTGTGGTTCTTATGGCACGACGTCGTTTTGTAACAAATCGGGATATGAATGTTAGTGGTGGTGGACTGGATGATTGTCTTACATCGCCATCTGGTGGAGGTGATGCTTCAATTCCAACAACAAATACTACAACTACAACAAATACCATTGATTGCGATTCACCGCCACTTAAAGTAGAGGGCAATAAGCATAATCGCACACCAAAAATGATTTGTCATGTGTTCGAGAGTGATGAGGCACAATTTATAGCCCAATCAATTGGTCAGGCCTTTCAAGTAGCCTATATGGAATTTCTGAAGGCAAATGGCATTGAGAATGAAAATTTGGCCAAGGAGATGGACTATCAAGAGGTATTAAACAGTCAAGAGATTTTTGGTGACGAATTGGAGATTTTTGCCAAAAAGGAACTACAAAAGGAGGTCGTCGTACCAAAGGCCAAAGGTGAAATCCTTGGTGTTGTAATTGTTGAAAGTGGCTGGGGATCGATGCTTCCCACAGTAGTGATAGCAAATTTAATGTCAACTGGCGCTGCGGCTCGATGTGGCCAATTAAATATTGGTGATCAACTAATAGCCATTAATGGTATGAGTTTAGTGGGTTTACCCCTATCAACCTGCCAGAGTTATATACGTAATGCCAAGAATCAAACTGCCGTCAAATTTACCGTTGTGCCCTGTCCACCTGTTGTCGAAGTTAAAATCCTAAGACCAAAAGCATTATTTCAGCTCGGATTCAGTGTACAAAACGGAGTAGTAAGTTAAATACAAAATAAATATTAATCATTTTTAATTGAGTTAATTTTATTTTTACGTTACCATAGATATGCAGCTTATTACGCGGTGGAATTGCCGAACGGGGTGGTGTACGTGTGGGTCATCGCATCATTGAAATAAATAATCAAAGTGTGGTGGCTGTGCCCCATGATACCATTGTTAAGCTGTTGTCCTCATCCGTAGGCGAAGTAAGTTGCAAAAACTTAAAAGTTAATAGAGCCATTGCTAGGCTTGGTTTCATTTAGAAAGTTTTATGTTTTGCTATTGGTGATATATATTATTTTTGTATAATACGCAGATTCTTATGAAGACTATGCCCACATCTATGTTTCGTTTGCTCACTGGCCAGGAGACGCCTATTTATATTTAATATGCTCACTTACATGTCGCGCACATCCATAAAAAAAAAACCAAAAGATAACTGAAACTGGAACTGCAAATTTATTAAGAAAAAGAAATGGAAAATTATTGAAACCTTAAACTACTCATTAAAATTTAAGGAAAATAACGCACGCAATACCAACAACAAACAACAACAGCAACTAAAACAAAACAATCAAAGAAAAGCGAATGCAATTTACTTCAGTTATTGCTCTTTGGTTGCTTCTTTTTTTTTTTTTTTTGGTTTCAACTTGTATATGAAAAAAGACTGAATTTGATTATAACTGTGTGTGTGTATGTATGTGATGTGTGTGTGTGAGTATGTATTTGAGAGTTAGGACGACAACAAAACAATGGATAAAGAAGAGGAAGAAATCTGTTCTACTTTTTAACTAAAGTTTCCTAAAACAAAAAAAAAACAACTCTTTACTTCACTTAACCAAATATTATTGATTGATCGTTCGGAATTCGGAATAATCCAAGTCCCAAGCACACGAATCAATCACCTGATTCTCCTATCACATTCCACATGATCTGTATAAAGACCTAAAGCAATTATCGGCCATCTTAATTCAATCTCGGTCATTTTAGGAAATTGATTTAAAGATTTCAATTGAATTAGCATGCAAAAGCGCACTTTATTATTGTTTATTAACTACATTTATAATTTGAATATAAAAAACGCAAAACAAAAGAAAAAAAAAACAAGAAAACAACAAAAGATAATGTATGCCAAAAACTAAGTAAGCATGGAATGAGATTTCGTTAAATTTTGTGTATATTTTAAAAACTTTAATATTATTTAGGTATTTATAAACTAATTGAAGCATTCATTTTGCCTGCCTGCTAAAAAGAAAACAAAAATGAAAATGCATTTAAAAAAAAATTGAGAAACCAAAATTACAGAAATCTTTCTTGATCTACAAAAAAAAAATCAACTAATTAATGCCATATATAGTTACAAAATGTACAAGAAGAACAATAATTCCAGCATTGAGTGTAGTTTCTGTTAATACATAATATAAATTATATAAGAAACAGATACATACAGAATGATAACGATAAAGATAAAGGTTAAACAATAAGCAGATAAACGCTAACAGTAAAAGAAAGAGTACATTAAAAAAAGAGAAGGGGAGAGATAGAGAGAGCTTATTTTTGCAAGCAAATAATTAAAGAAAAATAATTGATATATATGTAATATTTAAAATATTTTCAATGTGCAGGTAAACGCAAGTTAATAATATAATATTTAATATATGTATAACAAAATATGCATTATTTTTGCAACAAAAGAAAAACGAAAAATGGAAAGCAGAAACATCTAAATGAAAAGACACATGCATCTAACACAAACAACAAACAAACTAAGTATATTAATTTATAACTTACAGATTATTATTATTATTCTAAAATCTAAAAGAAAAAACTAAAAAAAACTCAACTGCTATGCGCCTCCTTAAGTAACTTAACAAACAACAACTTTGATCGTGTACTAAATACTTCATGCAATTTATTTATTAATATTAAACACATGACCGAATATAAAAACAAAATAAAATTTAAATTTATACACAAAAAATAAAGTTTAATCCGATTTGTTAGCATTTTCTTGGACATTTCTTTCAATTTCACAACTTTGGCGATTGTAGTGGATACCACATGGATTTATATTAATTCCATATTGTACAGTTGAAGATAGTGGGGGGAGGGGGGAATATTATACAGAACTTGACAACAATAAATGAATGGTTGAATCTTTTTTACATCCTTGTAGATGGTATAATAAAATTGGTCAGATGTTTGTAACGCATAGAAACAAAGAAAAGTATATATTTTCTTGATCTCAACATCAACAGCCGATTCGATTGAGATATGTCCGTCTGTCTGTTTCTTCGCACGATTTAGTTCTTAAATTTAAAGCTACATGGTTGAAACTTGGTAGATAAAAATCAGTCGGATCGGACAGTTATAGGATATAGTAAAATGTAAGATATAGTTGTTTTTTTTTTTTGATTAAATTTAATTTAATATTGCATTTTCGTTTTTTCTTTTTAATTTTGCATCGAAACTTAGGTTATAAAATATTCTAAAACTTCCAGGGTATACAAACTTCGGCAAGTTAGCTTCACTGATTTTGTCCTATACTCAAGGCAAATACATCTTAGCCCACTGTTAAAGATGTGCATTATGTCCTTGATCCAGTAATATCATTTTTCTCACTGGATTCTGGTTAGTTAATGCTGATAATTCCAGTAGCTGTAGATGTTTTTTATAAGATTAGTCAAAGAAAAAAATGTATAATTTTTTTAATCATCTAATGGAAATACTGTAATTCTTTTTAGTTTTTGTACATAATATAATTTACTACGGGTTTGAGGTTGAAAACTTTCCTAACCATCCAGGCGCATAATTAATATATGTATAGTATTTATTCCAGATCTAAAAATTTTCCAACTATTTTTTTTTTTTTTTGCTCTATCTTGATTATTGACTGTGCATTTAAATGTAATTTAAAATTGAAAAGTCAATGTATTTTTTCGTTGAAGCTTATAAATAATTGCTCCAATTTTAAATTTTCGGCCATTCATACACAGTGGAACAAAAGTTTTTGGTATTTAGTTGCTAAGCGATTTGGCCAAAACCCCAACTCTGGTATCGCCAACGGCCACGGCTTATGCTGTTGTGGTAAGTACTCCCTTCCTATGCCCTTTGCGCTTTGCCTCAAACAATTAACTCAATTGGTTTTTTGTACTCATTTTGCATGCAGTGAATAAGCTTTCCTTTCCTTTACGCTCGGCCATTGTGTACTACCAGTGCTTGTCTGTTGGCCTGGTTTAATCAACTTTCAAATGCATTGAATCCACTTGGAAATTTTCATGGGTTTTCTCATTTGTTTGTGGCAGTGCAAACTTTAGTACATATTTCGTTCAAGTATACGGAGTCATTTTAAAATTAAAATTGAATTTTCCGATTTAACAGCCAACTGCGAGTTAACATGACACCAAATGCAATTAAAATTGACAACAATTTTCAATTAATTTTAAAATGCGTGATTCGTTAAAGAAGTGTCCAAACATATTTTGCTATGCATTTAAACTTGTCGAACATCAGCAATAGCTGACCTTAAGCCCCTCCGGTTAATTGGGCAAGGTACTACGATTAGGACAATTCATCATGAATGCAATGCAGTAGGAACAATAACCCTATTATAACCGAATGTGAAGGCTAGCGCACATTTCGCACACATAATTCAGTTTTTCTTTTCCTTCTTTTGTTTTTGGCGAAAAACCACGTTCCTGCGGCTTTCATTGATGCCCCCAAAATGAATGCTAGGGGCTTTTGGCAACACAATTAGCCAGTCATTTTAACTGCCACGGTAAACAAGAGAAATTTCATACCAATGGAAGTTTTGTTTTGATATTCCTACAACAATGGCCGCACAGCAAAGAGATTTATATTTCAAAAATAGAAAGATTGGCAATTAAAATTGGTTAAAGAATATTTCTATTAAAACTCCAAAATTTGTTTATTTAGGCGACTCAATCTTAATAAATTAAATATTCGTAATTTAAATGATCTTTTTATAATTAAGTAGCTTAAACTGATAATCTAAATATATGATCCGTAAAATGGATTTGTTAGCTGCTTTTTAGTACTTTTCACGCACAATTCCCTATATACATATGTATGTATGTATATGTATATACATATGTATATTAATCCTTGTGTGCTTAGAGAAAGTTTATGTCCATTGACTATAACTAGATGACCGAGAATTTATTGAATTGTACCATTGTATGTAAGTGCTTGGAGCTGCAAGTGGATTTCTTTAGCTATCTTCGATGACATAGATGTGACTGTGGGAAGGTTTTGTGCGTGTAGAATTTTTTTTTCTATTTTTTTTGGATATGGATATGTTTATATATGTTTATGTATGTACATACATGTGTTTCGTCGCGACGGTCGACAGCCGATGCCAATGGCAATGGCAATGAAAATGGAAATGGAAATGGCAATGTCTGGGAACAATTGTGTGGTATTTTGATGTTGCTTTTTCTACTAACTTGTGTTGTTGTTGCTGTTGTTGTGGCAGTCAATTTATGAGCAGACACACACACACACACACATGCTGTATATCGAAATGATTGGAAGGGGAGTGACAAGTTATGCTTAAGCAGCTGTCAAATTACAAACGCGTGTATGTTTCTATTTCTATTTTTGTTATCCCCAAAAAGTATGCCACAAAATTTGATTTGCACACTTGCATACACACACACACACACACATGCACACTGGCAAACGTTCTGCAGTGTCAGTGTTGATCAATAAGAAAAAGATGGCTGAACAACTGACATAAGTTTAGCATGCTTTTGGGAGTTTTGTAGATATTTTCAAAGTAATTGATCAACTCGAATGGATTAACAGCGTGTTGCAAGTTTCTGTTAATAAAAATTGTCTTATTTTATAGTGCAACAAACAAAAAAATATTAAAGATTACTCCCCAATCCATTGTCTTACTATGGAAGCGAAAGAGGTGGACATAACGAAGGAGCAACAATTAAATACTGGCAAAATGTCAAGGAAAATAATCAAAAAAGCACTTTATCCAACTAATCCAACTTAGCTTATCTAGTGTTAGCTCATTCTATACTCATATTTTAAAACGATTCATTTATTTTTTTTTTTCTATTAATTTAATATGCACAAACAATTTAAGTGACCAAATGAAAGTGTTGTCCGCATTGTCATCATTTCCGTTTCCGCTTATTACCTACACAAATATAAAAACTGGTGGCAGTTAAGAGGAATGGTAAGTAAATTAAGGTATTTCTATATACATATATATATATATAGAAACGGTTGAGTGCAGCGACCGACAATGTTCAACATTTCAGTGTTTATTATTTTGAGTGAAGTGCTTTCAGATGTGCGGTTGGCACACACAACCAACACTCTCACCCACGCAATTGCCCCATAAAATGGTGTCTGTGTGCAGTTTTTGGCATCGAAATATGCGCATATAGACGACCTGCTCTACACACACACACACACACACACACAGAATTGTGGGCCAGAAGATAGGCATAAAAAGTAGGTACCTATGTATGCACACAGTTTTGGTTAGTGGCAGCTAATAAAATCTTTTTTAAGGTTTTGTCAATTTTTTTTTCTCTATGTCTGCTTGTGTGTGCATTTATTCAATATAATCTTGTGTAAATTTCATTCAATAACGCAATTGTTAACGTCAACCCACTGTGAATAAATAATGCAAAATTTTACCAAAATTATTGCTTTCATGCAAAATTATGGTCAGGCAATCATAAAAATTTTATGCTAAATGCGGCTTTATAGTAAAAAACTGCTTTTCGAAAAGACAAATTCAAAGTTTTTGATATCACTTGACAGACCAACTTGATCAACAAGTAGCTAACGAAATTTTCTAATATATATCAGCTGCTGGCCTTAAGTGGCCTTTGTGTTAGCTGTCTCTGTTGAAATTTATATTCTTTATACCCGAGTGTTTTACCTAAATATATAAATCACTTCTGTACATTCTTAGTTGTTTTTTTTTATAATTAAAAATGAGATATACCATGTTTATATATGTACAAACAAAGATTTTAAATTTCGCACCATATAAACCATGCCTTTTGGTTGTCAACAATTAAGCTACATTTTTTTTTAACGAATAAGCTAGTCAAGTTAAATTCTATTATTTTGTTTATTGTGCCAACATTTTGCATTATAAACTAAATTACTAAATTTTTCAAACAATTAAATGAATCTGATTTCTTAACTAAATCATTTTCTAGTCTCCTTATGTAGCAATTAATCAGTTTTGAGTTGCCTCAGCGAGACCTATCAGATAGGAACTGGGAAATTTAATATTAAATATAATAAAAGAAAAAAATTGAAAACTCAATTGGCGGTAATAATTCTTATTGCTTGTCTGCCCCACGGGCAGGACATTCCTTCCAAATTGCCCTACGGGAGGAGTAAAAAATAATTTGGGCAGCTAAAATATCAAAGACATGGATGATGACTTTATATCTTCTGACTTACAGCATAGAAGTAAGCAGATTATCCAAGAGGAAATGTTCCAATCAGCAGGTAAACCACCTACGCCATTTCAACGTTGGGTAAATGGCGAAACCCAAAGCGTCGGGACAGCAACTACGACAACTGGAGCTGTTACTACCTCCTGCAATACATCCTGCACCAGGGCAGCTGCCCTGCTGCCATGCTCTAATGTAAGTGCTGCAGCAGAGAGATTGCTGGTTGCTCAAAAGCAAAGATTGGGCAAGAGAAAAAATGTCAAGCCAGTGACATCTAGTTCTAAAACGAAACGAGGGAGTGGAGATTTGGCTTCTCGTTCTACTAAACGGGTAATATCTACTAATAGATTTGCCATTCTTGACACGGATGAAGAAGAACCCATGAATGTTGATATGGAAAAAGAACACCAGGAATTGGCTAATACTGCCGGAGACTTGCAAAGGGAAGTAGCTAGCGATGGTAATCAGCTAAAAGGTATCCCAAAACCACCACAAATAGTTGTCGATATTACCAATTTAAATGACCTATTTGAGCTTATTAAGGAAGTTACAACTTTGGACAACGTAATCGTCAAAGCAAACCAAGGGGAAACGGTCAGAATCTTTGCCAAAGACAGTAACACTTATAGGGCCATTGTGGACCGCATGGATGCCATTGGAATGGAATTTCACACATACCAGCTGAAAGAAGAAAAGCCGCATAGAGTCGTACTCAGAGGCCTACATCACAGTACGTTAAATGATGAAATTACTGTCGGTCTTAAAAGATTAGGCTACGAGGTTCTTCACATCCATAATCCGAGCTCTAGGATTAATAAAGATGAGAAACTTAATATTTTTTTCATTAATATTAAGCCATGTCCCAAAATCAATGAGATTTACCAGGTGAAGACCCTCTGTCATCAAAAAATTCGGATTGAGAGGATGAGGAAATCATCTGAAATTGCCCAATGTCGGCGATGCCTAATGTACGGGCACACAGCTAAGCACTGTCGTCGACAACCTAACTGTGCTAAGTGCGCTGAACAACATCATACCAAAGAGTGCACACGTTTATTAGACGCACAGCCGACCTGCTTCCACTGCTCTGGAAGCCACATGGCTAGTTATAAAGGATGTACATGGTACCAGGAGTTTGTTCGCCGATCAATGGGGCCGAAGGCGTGTGAAATAAACACTCCATATCAGCGATCTCGAAAAAATCAAGCATCGTATACGTATCCTTCAACTCCTTACCAAGAGGTACTGGAGTTTCCAATGTTGGGGTCTCGTCGCAGGAGGGTTGATAGGCCATTAATAAGTCAACAGGAACGACTACCTCAGCAGCAGCGAGAAGTCCAGTTTCAATCACCTGAAGTTTCTTGTGATAATGCAAGGGTTTCATATGCTGCAGTGGCAAAAAACAATACTGCGTTTAACTCTCACAGTCATGGTCCAGCTCAGCGTCGACAACAACAAGCGCATCAAATATCACAGCAGAATGATGTTAAGACTCTGCTACAGCAGCAACAGCAGCAGTTTTTGCAATGGCAAGAGCAACTTCAGCAACAACAGCAACAGCAATTTTTTATGTGGTTGCAGCAGCAACAGCAAGAGCAGCAGGAGAACAACCGACAAGCCAACCAACGCCTTGAAAAGCTTGAAAGAATGGTTTTTGAGTTGGCCAATACAGTTAAGGAATGGGCTGGAGGTAGACTTAATCTCCAAGCTCAAAACAAAGCTCCAGCTTCGCAATGAATCCACTAAAGATTCTTATCTGGAATGCCAATGGCATTTCAGGAAAAGCCAAAGAAATAGAGCTCTTTGCGCATAACAATAGCGTTGACATTCTTCTACTAACGGAGATCAGAATTAGGCGAGGGGAGGCGGTAAAAATATATGGATACACCTTTTATCCAGCTTTTAAACCATCCCGAAATAATAACAGCATTGGGGGAGCAGCAGTATTGGTGAGGTCCTCTCTTCGTCACTTTCCACAGAAAGTTGTTGAGACACGTAGCATACAAATGTCATCGGTTAAAGTTGCCACTGGTTTTGGAGACATAGAGTTTAGCGCCATTTACTGTCCGCCCAGAATCAGGATTGAGGAAAGACATTTCATCAATGCACTCCGGGCTTGTGGCCAAAGGTATCTTGTTGGTGGTGACTGGAATGCACGGCACTGGCTCTGGGGTGATTCTTATAACTCGCCTAGGGGGCGCGAACTAGCGGAAGCCATTTCTGCAACTGGCGCAAGGATTCTCGCCACTGGATCGCCGACCAGGTACCCATATGTGCGGAGTCATACGGCTTCCTGTATAGACTTTGCAGTGCATCATGGTATACCGGACTCTCGAGCAACGATAACTCAGAGCTGGGATCTGGACTCTGATCATTTGGCCTTAGTTGTCAACATTGAGACGGATGGTGTTCATGTCAATCCAAGCACTGGATTAATCACTAAGCATACCGACTTGCTCGACTTTAGGCAACATTTGGAGAACTCGATTCAGCTGAACGTTTCATTGAATTCTGAGGAAGATATTGAGATGGCTGTAGATAACTTCACAGAGAGTATTCACATGGCTGCTGTTGCCTCGACGCCTACAGAGACCCATAAAGGCCCCGCCTATGGTATTGTCTTAACAAGAGAGGCCAGGGAACTTTTGGCACGGAAAAGAAGACTCCGAAGAAGATCAATCCGATCCCAAGACCCATGGGATAGAATTCTATGGAACCGGGCTGCTAAGCAACTACGAGATATCTTAAGAGAAATTCGAAGTAATTACTTTGAGCAGAAGCTGGCTTCTATGGATTATACACTGGATGCGGGATATTCGTTGTGGAAGAGCACTAAGGCTCTAAAGGGGCAACCGTTTAGACAGGTTCCTGTTCGGTGTCCTAGTGGTGAGCTTGCTAAAAATGAAGAAGAGCAGGCCAATTCTTTTGCACGTCATTTGGAAGCCAGGTTCACCCACTACCAATTCGCCACGGATGACCAGTGCAAGGAGACTTGTGAGAGTCTGACTACTCCTCTACAAATGTCTTTACCCATTAGGCCAGCCAGGGTCGAGGAGATTGAGGAAGTTATCAAAAACTTGCCGAGAAGGAAGGCTCCTGGTATTGACAGGGTGTGCAACGTTACCTTGAAAGCCTTGCCTAAACGAGCGATTATTTTCTTGGCAATAATATTTAACGCGATGCTTAGGATACAGATCGTTCCCAAGCAGTGGAAAATGGCAGCAATCTTAATGATTCATAAACCGGGAAAACCAGAAGACGATCCTGAGTCGTACCGTCCGATAAGTCTCCTGCCTTCCTTATCTAAGGTATGGGAGAGACTTATTGTCAATCGACTAAGCGTTCATATTAACGAATGCCAAATCTTGCCGGACCACCAGTTCGGCTTTAGGAAGGGACATGGTGCAGTAGAGCAAGTTCACAGACTTTCGAAACAAATCCTACAGGCGTTTGATGACAAGGAATACTGCAATGCAATCTTCATTGATATTCAGCAGGCATTCGATAGAGTCTGGCACGCTGGGCTGCTGAGCAAAATTAAAAGTCTTTTCCCGGCACCGTACTTTGGTGTTCTACGATCATACTTGGATGGGCGTCAATTTATGGTTAAAGTTAGGGGCACCTTTTCGGCTGCTTACCAGATGAGAGCTGGAGTTCCGCAAGGTAGCGTCCTAGGGCCGCTGCTATACTCTATATATACTGCCGATATGCCATGCCCCAGTGAGCACCATATGGAAGCTCCAAGTAAGGCTCTCCTGGCCACGTACGCAGACGATGTCGCTGTGCTGTATAGCTCTAAGTGCCGCTACCAGGCAGCGGATGGAATTCAAGGGTATTTAGATGCTTTTTCAGCTTGGTGCAAGAGGTGGAACTTGAAGGTTAACCCTCAAAAAAGTACAAATCCTTGCTTCACTCTGAAGACTACCTTTAGCGGCACACCAGCTATTCAATTGGAAGGCGTAACGTTGGAGCAACCGATGAAAGTGAAATACCTAGGGATTACACTTGATAAGCGACTAACCTTTGGACCTCACTTAACAGCTACGGCTGGAAAGTGCCGTCTAAGAATGCAACAGTTACGCTGGCTGATGAATAGGAAAAGCACCATGACATTGAGGGCAAAAAGAGCTGTCTATGTTCACTGCATAGCGCCGATCTGGCTCTATGGCGTACAAATTTGGGGTATCGCAGCAAAATCGACGTATAAGCGTATACAGGTCCTCCAGAACCGTGTCATGCGGCAAATAACGGATTGTCCCTGGTATGTGCGTGGTTCCACCCTTCATCGGGATCTAAACCTTCACACAGTGGAGGAACAGATTGGAAGGCACACAAGCAGGTACAGAGACAGACTTGCTAGGCACAGAAATATGCTAGCAAGAAGCTTACTCCCGGCCAGGCCTTTACAACGTCTGAAACGAATAGGGTTCGCCAAAACACTTGGGCAACCATGAATTCTCTTACATGAGTCCTAATGTAACATGAGCATTAGGTTTGGTCCCCAGAAATCCTTACGTCTGTTAAGATACCCTATTGTATGGTATGGTTCCTACGCTAATAAAAAATATATACAAAAAATTAAACTAAAACCTTATGTAGCATGTGGCAAATTCCTGATTTACGATATTTACGTTTAGTTTACCTATGGCAAAGATTAAGACAATGTCATTCAACTTGTTAACCAAATCCCAAAGCCACCAAGGCACAAGTTTAAAGAACTTGGCACACGCGATGATATTTCTTCATTTCCCCATTCGTGTGAGGTTGGTGGGTCCTCAAGGAACTGTTCCTATTTGCGTAGTAAAAACCATTTCATTCATAAATTTGCCCCGCATAGAAATTGGGGAAAATAATACAAATCAGGAGGAGAAATTGGAGATATTTATCCGCGCCGACGCATTGGTAACTCTTCCCAGTTTCAAACGAAATCTGTCTAAGGGCTAGAACCGAATCTAAGGTGGGGAAAATAAGGGTTTCTTAGGGGTTTGTTAAGAGATTTATGCCAAACTTTCTCTCTTAAATAAAAAGTGGTTACAGTTTTTTCCTACTACTGGCTACTGTTCATTATTTTTCTTTTCTTGTCGTGCATAACAAGTCAGCTCACCGAATCACAGGAAGGATTATCTTGGAAAAAATTAATCAAGATGTTAATATAGTGAACACATGTAAACAAGGTTGTTTCTTGGCTTGTTAAGCCATGTATTAACGTGGCCGGACTTATTAGATGTTTGCAAATCTTATTTATAGTTGATAGTTGGCGTTTGATTAAAGTTATCTCATTCATCTTTTTCATATGCATTTATATTTCTTATTCTTCTATGTTTAAAATTAATATAAATTTTAACATATTTAGAAATCTTAAATTGAGATTTTTATACTCTTGATATGCATATATATTGATTTATTTTTGATCAACAATAATATACGTCTCAATACAAACATTTTAGCTAAAAGGTTTCTATGGAAACTAACAAATAGATATATCAATTTATATGCAATATAAATTATATAGTTCATTTGTTTACTCATATCACTTAGTTCCCAAATGAAAACATTGAATAAAATATAATTTTCAGATAGAAAAAAAAACATTTTCATTTTCTTAATAATTTAAATCAAACTAACAGAGATTATTTTTTTTTATTCTTTTTATAGCAGATAGTTAGGATAGTATTATCAGTTATAATCAAGAACTTCCAAAAGTATATTAACTTTATCACAATCAAACGAGTTTCCGGGACATTTTTCCATTAAAACCGTGTGAAATTAATGACGATGACAAAGTGAGAATAAGAATTTTCAGCATTTTTCTTTGAGCAAAGAAAAAATAAAAATAAAGGAGAAAAAATCCCATCTCCGAGATCCATGGAAATTAATTACCCACTGTGTGTGCAAACGTTTAAAATGATGGGGCAAACAAATAAGAAAAGAGAAATCCAAAACGCAAATTTGAACAATCAAGTAACCAAATCAGACGCCAAACAAATATGCAGACAAATAAATGCTACAGAAACTCTGACGTATGGCCATAAAAAGGAGAAGTAAAGGAAAAAAAAAAGCAGAGAGCTGAGTGAAGTAGAAAAACGCTTTGTTTTATACAAATTTTCATTTGTGAAAGAAAGAAAATTAATGCGATTAGCATTCATCAAGAGGTATAAAGGTCATGGTCTGGAAGATAATCTTGTGTCAAAGCGTTTTTCGATCATTATAGCAAAACGAAAAATCTTTAAACATATAAAAAAAAGCATCCTTAAACAAAAGATTACTTTCTGCCACTTCTTTGTAGGAATTCCTTTACCAAACAATTATTTTACATAATTAGTGATTTAATCTCTTACCATTAATGTTTGTGTATAATTTCAAATAAATATGCGAATAAAATGGTGATAATTATTGTCGATTTACTGACATTTTTCATTTTATTGGCAATATTTTTGCCATTTTCACTTTGCAGGCATTAAAACGATTTCTGACAGCAAAAAGAGAAAAAAAATGAACTCCTTCTTACTTCTTGATGCTTCGTTAGATATTAAGACACTGAGCTGTCAATGTGGTATTTATGGACATAAATACTTGCACTTGACTAAATCTACCTTCCTTCTCAATAACAGTGGTTGAGAAATGCATCTGAAGGCAACTATAATACAGCATTATAACATCACTAAAAATAGAGAAAAATATTAAAAAAAGAAACTAAAACTTTTTTATTAACATTTAATAAACGAAGAAAAGGTCAAATATAGATTTAAAGTCTATGACGGGGATAAAAGTACATAAGACAAGCTGCTTGTTTGCTTCACTGGTAAAACCTTTTTAAAGACAAAATATAGAAGAAGAAAAAAATAAAAGGACGAAGGCTAACTTCAAAGTTTGTATACCCTTGCCTACTCTATTTTTGACAATTATATATGTAATGTGAAAGAATTATTAGGAAATGTCTTGACAACACTTTTTTATCAATAATTTCTTTTTCTTGCTCCGATTATTTTTTATTGCATCTATAGCATATAGTCGAATGATTCTGCTGAAACTCAATAGAGATTTATTTATATATATTAGAATTATAAATACCAAATTTTGTGAATATAACTTTTAAATTATTGATTTAAAATTTTGTTTATGACCGATTATAGTATCTATGGGAGCTATGCATATAACATAGTCATCCATTCGGTATGATTTCAAAGTACACAGATTTGTATTTCGAGCTAGAAAAATACATATATACATATGTATGTATGTATATACATACATATATAGTCGACGATAAAAAGAAAAGATAAAAAGTCAGAAAGTGACAAGAACCAAGACTTAAAGGAACCACAAATGTGTTTTAACAGACTCAAAATTTAAATATTAAAAACAATAATAAATTTATACAATATTTTATTAAATGAACAATTATGGAAATGTATAAATATTGAATTGCCATCTGGTAATTTCAAACAAATTGCCATTAAACGAATGTTAACTTTTAAATTGCTTTTTCTCCTGCGTGCTTGGACAAATGAAATGTCCTTGTAGTCAATCGGACAGCTGCGTCATCCTTCTGCCATGTATTCAACATCGAGTTGAGTTAATTTACTTGAGTTGATACCCTATGATTGGGTTCTATTGCTAGGCGCTAAATTAATTCGATTTACGCTTTATGGTTTTAGTTAATTTGCAAAGTTTTTGTCGTGGTCTTGGCATTTGAATTTCAAAAATTCGATATTTGTTGTTGTCACTGCTATTTGATACTCTGCCGCAAAAAGGGGGTATATACATTTTTTTAAAAAAAAAGATGAGACTAAAACTGTATTTTTTACAAGTGAAGACTTATTGTTGATATAGCGAATCGATCTATAGTATCCTCCATTTGAATGATATTAAGCTTCAGTTTGACTACAATATAAATATATTTTTACAATATTTAATTCAAATTACAACTTCGACTCAAAAAAATACAATGTACATAGATATATTATTTCTAAAATTAAAAAAAAATGTTTAATATTGTGGAACGCAAAATTTCAAATGAAAAACTTATAATTGTTTCTAATTGGCTATTTGATAATGTCAACAGAATCTCCAAAGGAAAATTGCCTATATATAAATAATATGTATATATAAAAAGGATAATGATATGAAAAATTCTAAACATTCGATTTATTGATTGAGCTATATTTTACTTATATTAAGAAACCATAAATATCTATAATTTATATTAGGATTATTTTTAGTTTGATTTTTATTGTTTAAAGAAAAATGGCATACATTAGTTTAAATAAATAGCTTTATATACCTATGAATATATATACATATATATGTAATTATGTTGTCTGTAAGCCAACTTTGTGGAAAGTTGGCCGCACTGTCTGTGTTCTGGCCATACGTCAATTTAGCTAATATACAAAATGTTTATTTTATTTTATGATGAATTTATGTGCGCTGCGCTTTTCCTTCAGCTCGAGCTTAAGGCCAAGCCCAAAGGCAGCAATAGCGCCATTAAAAAAAAAAAAAGAAAAGCAATGCACAGTAAATAAAATGATGGAACACCGACTATAATATACATTCTTATAAATTTACTTAAAATTTTATATTTATTCAATTTGCAATCAAGAAATCCATTGTAAATCGTATTTATCAGTACAACATCATTATCTTTCTGAAGATACAAAACTTAAAAATGGGAACGTTTTCTAAAATAGATTTTTTTTACCAAATTCCAGTGACTTATTGATATATAAGAAGTTGGAAATATTCAATTTAAAAATCAATTTAAACAATTTAAATATGTTGTTAGATAGATTAGATAGAGATCAGATAGGCTCATAGGCCCATTTTGGAATCTAGTTTCCAAATATTTTAATTATTAATCCATTTGTCTAACTGTTACATATATAATTGACTACTTTAGTACACCCGTTTATTTTACAGTTATAGGGTAGAATGTTAAGCGACGACGTTGACAACGACATTGAAACTCAATTTGTACTAAAGCCAGTTCAGACACTCAAAAGAAAACAAAAATATTCTACTAAAGAACATTTTGACAGCACATTGGCACTTGAACTTGCAAACCCTCTGTGTGTGAGTGTGTGTGTGTGTGTGTGTGTGTATTTGTGTGTGTTCCTGAGGTGGTGGCCAGGAATTTCTAGATTTTATAAATCATCATCACAATCACTTTCAATTTTAACAAAGTTAATAGAATACATATACGAGTATCTCTATGTAAACATAAATGGAAAATCGTCAAAGAGTGGCTATGGCAAGTTTTGTTGACTTTTAGCCTTTTAATTTTAATACCAATTATGTAAAAGCCATTCTCCTTGTCCTTAATCTGTTATTGTCTGTCATATAAAGAAAAATAACATGCATTTAACTTATCAAAGAAAGGCTAGCAAAACTTTGGCCAAATAGAAAATTTTATACTCTTGGACCAATCAATTCGAAATTTGGCAAAAAATTTTTTTTTTCAATGAGAATTCATTATTATAGTTTTAACAACATATATACATACATATTTAAAGTGTATATCAAAAGATTGTACTCAAGATTATTTAAATTTATGTTCTGCTGCAAAATGATAACAAAAAGAAATTCTCATAAAATTGGATAGATTAAAAATAGTAAAACAAATTTCTATCACAATTCAGACAACTTTTTGTGATATTTGGTAACAGTGTTGATGCTTTTTATATATGTATAATGCCTTTTATATATTTTGGATATATGTACTATATACATATCTGTATCTATATATACATATGTTCCTGTTGGTTTAAACATTAGAAAGTTAACTGGAAGTCTCCACTCTGATGAGCAAGTTATTTCACGAATCCTGAAGAATGGCAAAATTATTTGTTTTTCTCTAAAAAAAAATCCATATTAAAAAAATGAGAAAAATAAATACTTTTTAAGCTCCTCTCTTATGGATAGAAGTAGGATGGAAAATTAAAAGCAACTTTAAATTTCTGTCACATAATCTTAACTTTTTTATTATTTTCGATTTATGGTTACAAGCCATTGTAAAGTCATTCAATTTGCATATGAGATTATTATGACTATTTTTTTTTTTTTTTTGTATAATTGGGAAATGGTTTGTTGTACTTGTATGTAGTTTTAGCCCTTCCTCTCTCTCTCTCTCTCTCCCAGTGTCTTAAGTCACCCACTCTTTGCAACACTGTTCTTCTCATTAATGTGCGCCGTGTGCGCTTCAAATTAGGCACGCAAAGCGTTTCCCATTAAAAACGATGAAGAAAAAGAATAAAAGGGACCCGTTGAAAAAAAAAAAAGAAACAAGTGAAAAGAAAACACCAAGAACAAAAAGCATCAAGTGAAAGTAAGAGAGCGTATGGTAGGGAGGGGAGGTGGATGGAACGAGGGGAAAAAAGTGGAAAACGAATCTGTCGCATAATTACAAAAAATGTGTCAGACACGGGCAAGGCAAACTGCCTTGGCTTTTATGTGTTAACGTCTAGACGGGCGGCCAGGACACTTTTTACTGGATGGCAGCAAGAGTAGTGCGGCAAAATGTAGGAACCAAAGAAGCGGTTGCCGTTGCCGTTGCCATTGCCGGAGCCATATGTCATATTGAAGCGGCTGTCAATCTTTTGCCCTGCAATTGTTGTAGCTGATGTACAAAAATCAATATTTATCATTGTTGTCATTGTGAGACTTCCATCGGTTCCTGCAATATCTATAAAATGTACATCAATGAATTTATTAGCACTGCATTGTGTTAAAATGAATTTGATACAAAATATATTTTAAATAATTTATTATACAAAATAAGAAACTTTTCAAGATTTTGAATTTCTTTCGAAATCGTTTTAAAATTTTTCTAAAAATGTTTTTTTTTTTAGAAAATTTTTGCATTTCTTTTGCCGTAAGCTTAACATTGTAAGTCTCGAATTAATTCAAATTTTAGCCGATTTTGAAATACTATATCTTAACTTCTTTTTTCGAAACGTGACTTTCAATTTCAAATAAAGAAAATAAATTTGACAAAGTTCTTGAATAAGTCTTAAACTTGAAAGATCAGTAAGATTAGGTAACAATTTTTTTTGACTATTTTAGATAAACTAATTAATTAAATTCAATATTTCGCCTATCAACAAAATTTAACTGGAATGCAAATTAAGGGCCAAACTTTGGGCAGTTAAAATTTTATACAATTTTCGATATGATCAATTATATAGTTATAATACCATAGACAACATTTATCGGACAGAAGAAACTTTATTTAGCCATAAATGTTTTTTTTTGTTATCGGCCAATAAATGCCTAGTTAAATACCATAAACGACACGAGTATATAGCATACGAGGGTTGTTTAAAAAGTAATCGACACATAAAAATATGTATACATATGCGAAACAGCTTAATTAAAATAGAAATATAATACGAGATAAACTAAAAATTATATTCAAAAATAATGTTATTTCTCTAGTATTTAAATAATTCTTTAATTCTTAATTTTTAATTACCATAGTCCATTGTCTAAATGAAGTAAAATCGTTAAATGGAACTTGGCTAAATGACTAGAAAAATGTTTAAAAAATAATTTTTAAAATTATTTGATTATATTTGTAGGGTTCATTTTGTGGCCTACCCTCGTTATGAAACAATTTTCAAACAAAGGGACATTTTGATCATTTAGTTTTTTTGCCCTTTGGCTTTTGTTTTTCTTTTTTATATGTCCATTTTTTTTTTCGTTTTTGCATACACATTGATTTAAATTGCCCATTTCATTGCTTCATTATTTTTACCAGAGAAAGAAAACTGATGAAGAGGAGATGAGTAAAAGGGAATATTGATTGTTTTTCTCTTTTTCAATGTTAATTTTTTTTCTGTTATTTTTGTTTTTCGTTTTACATTTCTCTTATTTTGCAGTGTGTCCAAGTGGATACGTTGATGTATTTGAAGCCACTTAAAGCCAGTCTACTACCATTCTAATTCAGGTATTTTTTTTTTTCGATTTATGTGAAGGCACGGATATGGGCATGGTCTATGGGACTATGGTTGTGGATATTCATCTTATGCCTTTTCTATTTGCTAGCAGAATTATGCAAAATTATAATGAAACACAAAAGGAGCAGACGTCGGTCAACCTCCCAGTCAAGCAACTCTTCAATTCAAGTCTCAAGTTTGTCTACAAATGTGGGATTTACTTAATCAAGTATTTATGTTTGGCCTACAAAAGTTAAAATTATATGGTGCCTGGTCCAAGGACCGACCTCGTCTGCATTGCCGACGGCACAAAAGACAAACAAAAACTCTAAATATTCATCAACTTGGTATGCCAACATTTTAATACCCTGTAGCAGCAATTGGCTGTCTCAACTAAAAGTTGCTAAACCATAAGATACATACATTATATTTTTTATAATTTCTTTTTAGATCTTTTAAATGTTCCTTTCTTTATGAAATTTTATAACAAACAATTTAAGTGGCAAATTTTGATTCTGGTCAGAAATATATTATATTTTAAAGATGTGTAAAAATATTTTACGAAAAAATTTTAAACATTTTTGTATGTCATAAATCGATTGGGAAGAAATAAAATCAGATTATCATCTGATCATCATTTCGATAACGATAATAGATACACGCGTTGATCCCCAAAAGGATGTAAGCCATTTATCATACTCGAACGATCCAGTCAAACAATTAACAGTGACTTAATAAAATTGATTACAAACAATTTGTCTAAACAAATATGACCATTTTTCATTTAGGGTGTACGGGGTAGAGAAACATGCAAAATGAAAACTTTTTTAATACCCCACGACCACGTGGCCAAAAAAGTCGAAGAAAGGCATAATCGACGCAAATGTGTCAGGATTCGAATTAGAATTAGTGCCCAAAAAAAAAAAAAAAGGAAAAAAAAGGCAGAAAAAAAATGAAAATGTTTTCCCAAATGGCAGTCGTGAAAACTTTGTAGTCTCGGTTTCGGTTTCGGCCTCAGTCTAAGTATTGCTCTTTGGTTCTGTGAATAATGAGTGGAAAGTCTCAGTTGCGGCTTAAAAGGAAAGCAAAAAAAATTAACCATAAAAGCAAGAAATAAAAAGAAAAAAAAAATAAACTAGCTCTTGAAAAGGACAATAGTAGGGAATTAGCTATTGGTTTTTGTTTTTCTTTTAATACGAGTATATGTATATACATATGTACATATGTACTTATTGTATAAACAATAACTGCGAATCCGAATATAGAGCCTTATGCCTATGTGTTATCTCGGTTTAACCATTTTTATAAATATGTTGAAATTAAATTCATTGTCTTTATTTCCAAGACATCAAACATTTTGACACAATTTCCTTTTATCATTTTCATCTCAAATTTCGAGCCTGGCTGGACATGCACACTGACTTAAAGCCTGTGGTTTTAGATAAAGCACACACACACACACACACACACACACACACACACACACAAGAGCCATGCGTAGGGTATTCCATTTGGATTGACCTACAAAATTTATACAAAAAAATATGCCGTTTCCTAAAATTGACAAGGGCATTGAATAAATATATATAACTCTTAGTTGCGATAATTCATAAGAAGCATAGAAAATTGCTTTACACTGCGAGATATTCCAAGTGTATAAAATGAGATAAATTAAAAATTTGCTTCAAATGAATTGAAAACAAAGTAAGCAATAATTCATTTCTGTGTAGGAAATTTTTTATCTACAGTTTTTTTCGATGAAATTTAATACATTAATTTCGATCAGAAACTCATAGACTCGGACTATATAAAGAATATATGTATATATTCTTCAGGATCGTCCGTCCGGATCATTACAATCTCCTCTGATATCCAGAAAGGTTGTTAGCTTCTTTTATCTGCAGGCCGGATCGTACAACTATATCATATAGCTTCCATAGAAACGATCGGTCGAGAATAGTATTTAACATCAGTAACTTTCTTGTTTTTCAATCAAATATTACAAAATTTGACGTTTTTAGGTTTAGTAAACTTCTAAACATATCCAATAAGTTTTCTTTAGAATCGGTTGAATGATAGGTCCAAAATATAGTTGTAGTAGTTGATCAATAATTTGATTGTTTTACAGGCGATTGTCAGAACATTTGTAAGTAATGTGTATATAGAAAAATCTTTATTGAATTTTATCAAAATCGCTCGATTATATGCTATAGGAATTATCGGACCTATTTTTAGAATGCTAAACTTTTTTTCTAAAGCCACGAACATTTAGGTTTGACTAGTTTAATATACATTCTAATTATTCTTTCATATTATATATAATTATCAAAAGGATAATTTGCAAGGGTATACGAACTTCGGCATTGGCGAAGTTAGCTTGTGCTTCTTATTATTTAATAGTTATTTATTTACACAAAGAACATTTATTATTGAATTCTATTTGGGGTTTAGTATTTAATTACTGCAAGTTGTCAAATTCATATCTTGGCCTAAACTCAATGGTCATCAGTTGACTATATAATTGGTCGATACTTTTACCTAAGCGGACTAATTATTGGTGCTTACGGTAATAATTTTACTGGTTTTATTCTTATTTCGTTCTTTTTTTTTTGGTTTTGTTTAATTTCATTTAATTTGTTGATCCCTTTTTGGCTCACTTAGCTCGATTTGTTAATCGCTTTGGATGCAATTAAAACAAACGAAATAACAGAGAAAGAAAACAAAATAAAGAGAAAGGTCAGAAAATTGCCTAGCCTAGGTCACGTTGGCATTGGCCATCAAACTTCAGTTTGGGCCCTCTACTTGCAGGCAATTAAACTCCTTCAACATGAAGAGTCACGTTCACTTCGGTGTGTTTGGGGGAGGAAAGAGAGAGGGAGTGGCAATAGGCAACAATTGGTAATTTCTAAATTGTTTTTTGGCCAGACTAAAGGACTATGTATGGACTTATCACTAGCAGGCAGTCGGTCGACTAGTGTCGCGTAGAGAGTCCATGTGAATGGCAGGCAGTTGGCCAACATGGCGTATGATTGATTTGCATAATAGCCAGACTTGCTGACATGGTAAAGTGGATTAACCAATCAATTTCACATCACCCAATAGAGAGTATACACTGTACAGGTTCTCTTCACAGCGGGTTATAGTGTCTATATATATACATATATATAGACAATAAATCCATTTTGGTATAGGGTAACAAAAAGTCAGTTTCTCTACCACCACCGAGATCAGAATATCACCAATCCAAGGTAATCTAATTTATTTCGAGCATCAATTGAACAAGTTAAATATTTTCTATAATCTGGTGCAATAATATAAATAATGAATGAAAAAATTCCAATTTAATATAAATGATGAGATTTTTAATTATCTTTATGTATGCTCACCCATACTCTTTATCCAGAATTATTGGGTTTCTGTGAAAATAGAATTCTTTGAAATTGACAAACCAAAAAACGGCAACAAGCGTCTTCAAAGAACAGGCAAAACGACTTAGCAGTGCACTTGACAGAAAATTAAGCTAAAGTTAATGACTAAAAATAATAATTAGCCATAATTGAAAATAAAAGCAAGCTTTAATATTTTGTTCAACAATCTATGGCTAAGGTAAAAAAAGGTGAAATGGTATTTAAATCGTAGAAAGAATAGAATAGATAAAAAGGAATAAATTATGAACATTTAATGAGAAGAATTTTTTGTGCGACATAACAAAAGAATACGGAAAATGTAGCATATAAAGGATAAAAATATTTGCTTAATTATCAAAAACTAAGCTTTGACAAAGTAAAGATAATTTAAAATGGTGTAAAGATATAGATATATATATACCCTATAAGGTATACCACAATCGTTGAAATAATTGAGAGTCTTATATATGTATATTATATACATACATACGACTCACACACACACACACACACACACACAAAGCTTTACCTCATAAAACATTTTTTGTATTCAAATATTTTGGGCTGAAAATAAAAAATTCAATTCAGCAGATGCAAAGAAACTTGACTATATAAATTTTATTGTTGTACTGATGCCAAATAATTTGTGTGGATTTGTGAAATCCTCGCCAGAGGTGGCCACTATCCTGGTTAAGCTCTTGAGCAGACGCCGAGGCTAATGAAGTACATAAATAAATTTAACAACGATTACGGCCTGTGCCTTTTGTTGTTGTGCTCCTTTTTTTTTTTGCACGTTCTGGCTAAGAAGTGTAAGGACTGCGATAAGAATTTGTTGCCATTACAGACAGACCGATGAACAAACGGATAGATAGACAGACTGACTGACAGACTGACTGACTGACAGACACACATGAGTGTATTTGTGTCTACCACTTAAGCCCAATAAATATGTGCATATTTTTACGCAATTACCAAAAACAAAACCAAAAAAAAAAAAAAACAAAGAGCCAAACAAGCGACATTTGTGATATCCTATATTAAAGCATAATAATTGAAAAATTACAAAAGAATAAAAATATTTTAAAAAAATTTAATACAAAAATCCTATCAAATGTTCATAAATATTAAATTATCAATTATGTTTATTTACATACATATTTAAATTAAAATACATTTCCTTATACCAATTTGAGAATTTTCGGAATAGTTAAAAAATTGTTTATAGATCAAGTTTATTTTGAGAAATCGCTTGCATAATAAAAAATTAAAAAGGATTTTAATCAATCAAAAATTAAAATGCAACTAAAAGAATCAATGCAATTTATATTAGAAATGTTTTATGTTCATGAATCATTTTATGAAAAACTAGATGATTGTCTTTCTTAACTATAGAATTCACAAATATACCTTTCGTTTTTAGGGTAAACGAAAAAAAAAAAATAATACTAGCCATATCTGTGCTCCACAAACACCCAGGCAGGCGTAAAATTATGATGTCGTTAATACAATCTCCGTATTTTTAGTACATATTGTCCTAACCGGCTACGTTCTTCTCTCTCCGCCATTGAGATTTAGTGTCCTAACTACACGCATTCTAAATCAATTATCCTGTCTGTATCTGGGCAATGGGCATGGGTATGGATATGAATATGGGATATGAAAGCCACCTGTAACTTCATCTTTGACCTCGGAAAAGTTTACTTAGTTTGCATTGAGTCCCTGATAAACCAAAGTTAAAAGTGAATTAAAAATATTTTTGCATAAATGGCAGCAGATAATCCCTTTAAAAAAGTTTCAGTCCCTTACCAAAAAACTAATTGACCAAACAAATCATTATTATGTTGCACAGGCAGTGCCAAAGGTACACAAAGGCAAAAGGGACAAAAAACTTAAATGGGGTCTCATAACAAGCGATAACAATAACAACTTAAATAGCCCCAATAATTTCAATGATATATACCCTAGCAGAAAGAGTATTTAATTATAATAACAACAATTTTTTCAAAGGCTTATATCAAAAAGGGTAAATAAAAGAGTCAGTCAGTAGACAAAATTATCGGAAACTGAATTCATAATCCATAATCTTCAGATCCAGCTAAATATTTAAATATTTTGTTATTTTTATAATAAAATTGGAATTAAATTAACTGAGAAACCATATAAAACTGTAAACAATCCCTTGTATTTCTCATAGCTAACTTAAAAATTAAATGGCTTTTAGAAAACCTTAAAAAACCAAACTTTTTCAAGGCTTAGCTGGGAAACGCACCCATTCTATTCAAGACACAAACCAAGTACGCTGCAGTTAAATTAAATTTAAAACAATTTCAAAGTTAGTTTTTTTTTTGTGCGTCGTTTGAATTGTTTACTCAATTAAATTATTTCATTATTCATCTGGCTTCATCATCCAAATCATTATAAACATTATTCTCCTCTATCATTGCCTTTGCTGGCCCACCCTGCGTATACGTATTTTAATACACATACGTCAACATTTGATTATAAGTCTTTTAAATATTTTCAATTCAATATTCCACTTTGTTGTAATTAATAAACAATTTCAGTTGCAGACATCAATTAATTGTATTTGTGTTTTTGGGTTCTTCTTTTTACTTAATTAAATTACTTAAACAATATAAGAACATTTTCTAGTAAATACTGCAATAGCACTAAACAAAAAAATCACCTAACTTAAAAACAATATATGGAAAATGTTGCAAATGTTTTTTTTTTTAACAACAAATTAAACGAAATTAAACTAAATTTGTTTTTTGTTTAAAGTTAAGTGTAGTGGATAACCCCGACGTTGTGTATGGGGGTGGGGGGAAAGATCGAGTCGGTTCGGTTTGAGTTTTTTTTTTTCTTTTTTTGCTGGTTTTGTGTTGATAGTTTTGTACAAAATAATATATGAAACATATAAATATAGTTAAAGATATTGGTATTTTTCTTTTTCTCTTGTTTTGTTTTTTGAATTGTTTGTGTTTTTTCTTTTTTTTTTGGAAATAGCATTTCGGTACAGACTTGATAAAACTTAAAAATGTAATAATAACACACAAACCTACATATATGTATATGCATATGTATATGTACATATATAATTTTCATTTCATATATATATATTTTTTTAGATGTTGTATACTCGTTCGAACCACTCCCCTTCAGATGTATATACACTGAGTTAAACGTAAACATCCAACATAAATACATTAAGCCATGGGGATTTTTTTTGTTTCCTATTATTTGGTACAGGTTCGTTTTGCCGTTGCCACTTTAACTCCATTGTTTACCGATATAACGGATGGATATATAGCTTGATCATTTTTTGTATTTACGCCACCTTCTTCTTACTCTTGAATTTGTTCTTCAGCAATCCGGGAGCAAGAGCGGCACAGGCGCATATTGTTAATACACCCATGGATGTCCAAGAGAAGGCATCACTCGAGCTGGACATCTTTTGGAGTGTTTTGCCCGCCTGTATGGCAATCACCGATGGTGGTGCCACACCACAGAATGTACCCAATGCAAATGTATGTATGGGTACACCAATAACCGGTGATGCCAAATTAATAAACCAATTTGGTAGAATGGGTGTCATCCGTAGGAAAAGCATATAATTAAAGAGACTATCGCGATACTCTTCAACATGTTTCGACCATTCGCTCGTCTTTTTTGGCCAAAAGTGACGAATCAGACGACGACCGACCAGATTCGATAGTGTATAGCACAGAGTAGCGCCCAGCGCCGAACAGAAACAGATGAGGAACAGTGCTATGGGAAATTTATACAGGAATCCAAGTAATATCGATAGGAATAATGAACCAGGAATGGCAAAAGTTTGTAGGCTACAAAATATTATAGACAAGAAAGTTATGGAAACCAATTTTTTGTGTTTGTTCGACAGTTTACCAAAAAAAAAAAAGAGATAAGATAAATTTAAAAAGTGTAAGTAAGTTTCATATACCACCGAAACCCAATTACAGAAGCGTTTACTTATTCGCTATTAAAAACTTATATGTTTTCCCCTATATCAGTTTACAAATGTTAATTCTCTTTTGCACTCATTTGCTTTGAGATTACTTTGTGCAATCTCTAGTTGTGTGGGGGAAAGATCATCAGATATTAATGATTTGATCCACATCACTCTTCTCTCTGTCTTTCCACTAATTTATATATGTATGTATACATTTTGTTGCCTATATGTATACATACATATAGATTATTTAGTCAAAGCGCGTGTATGCTTGGCATTTTTTTTTTTACTATATTTTTAGACATTTAGGAAGAGAATATTGGCAACGACAACAACTTGACAATGCCACCCGTATAACAAATGTCGCAATTTGTTTGATAACAAAAAAAAACTAAATCACTAAAGGCCCATACCGCAGTTGTTATACCCTTGCAGTCGATCAGTAAATACATTAGAATCTTCTAATTCTTCAAACAAAAATTATAGGTCTTAAATTTGTTGCCAGAAAAATATTTTTGCTCTTTAAAACAAAATTTTTTCATTATTCTTATCAAAACTATATAAAAAATGTTTTAGTCATGCACTCATTATTCATTATTTATAAAGAACGTGATCTGCATACCAAATATTTGGTATATCTTCCTCATACCTCGCATTTAATGATTACTTTAATATATTCTTAATGAGTTTAAAAAATCACAAGAGAAACAAAAATGGGTTAAAAGACGAAACAAAAAGAAAGCATTTCAAGACACACAGACTCGCCAGCTGCTTTGAATGAGTGCATATATGTAAATATTATATATAAAATATACACAGCTGTTTTAAATGAGTATTACAATGATATAAAGAACATGTTGTATATACACATGTACATTGTATATATCAGTTGAGTAACCAAAAGGAGTATTAAACAAAAGAGTAAACCCCAAATTGAGTCAATGAGTAATCAGTTCAATTTCGAATTGAAAATCGACTAAAGACAATGAAATGAAATAAACTCGATCAAGTCTATATAAATCTATCCTAAGACTGTTAAAAGTTTAACTAATCTTTCATAAGTTTCTATATACATATATATCTAATTTGCATGAAATAATATTAAAATAGTGACTAATTTCAAATTTAAACTTGTTTTCTTTGTTCTTTAAAAATTTGGTAAGATGTATATTTACAAATCCCACATGTTATAAAGAAATGTTTCAGATTACGCCTCTGCTACTCATTTTATATGCATAAAATACACTCAGGTATTTTTTTTTATGTATATTATAGTGCAGACAACGCAATTGAAAATTAGCTTCGTTCAGCTGTGTTTTTTATACCCTGACAAAAAAAATTCACATTGACCAAATGGAAATACTTTGCAATTATAGGCAAAAAACAATTACAACTAAAAAAGCAATAAAAATTACATTGTTTTTCCCCAAGTTATGGCAAACAAATTTTGACATATTTCAAGTGTAAAAAATTGTGGCAGAATAGAATTAAATTTGTTTGGCGTTATATATGTTGGTATATATATAGCACAGCACTCTTTGAAGGGTATTGTTCAGTCGGTATGTTACAATTTTATGTGTTCTTTTTTTCGTTTGTGGGGTCTTTGCTTCATGATGCTTTTTTCAAACAAACGATCGAAAGTCCAAAGCGATAAAAATGACCTTGTACCTCTCTCAAGGAAGAAAAGCAATTGCATTTATTATCGGGTGGGTTGTTCTGAATCTCAATTAGTAATTGGAATCAATTTTTTTTACATAATTGAGTTAGAAAAGTACAAAATAAATTATACAAAACGATAATTTTACATATGAATATAAAATATTTAAATTGAACGAATTGACATTCTACAACAAGTCAACATAAAGCATAAAAATTGCATTTCAGCAAAACATAATGAAATTCCGTATTGGAATTGAGAACAACCCACTATTGTGAGAAATATCAGGTCTTGCCTGTTGCTATGACTTGAAATGTATTTCCTGGTTTGGTGCCTCTCCCCTTATCTCTATCTCAATTATTGTCTCTCTTTTTCTCTCTCTCTCTCTCTTTTGGTCTCTGGACTGTCTTGCAATGACTCACTAGACCGCGAATAAAGCACGTCGTAGAGAATGCGAGACCAGACCGAGTGAGTCTTCAATGTTGTTGTAATTAATATGCAAACTATATACCATGACCGTGCATATTAATTAGTGTGACGTTAAGCATTATTGGGTCAAGGTTATGATTTGATTTTAGTTTTGTTGAAAAGGATACAATACGTAGGCGACGACCACACCGAACATGACTTCAAAATAATACATGTCCTTGTAGCGATCCAAGACTTTGGCCAACATTTTAGCATCTTGTATATCACGAGGTATTTTCAAATGCTGCTTCTCAGCCCTGTGAATAGATGAGAGTGAAAGAGAAGGCGGCTTTGAATTACATACATACATACAAATAAGCCAGTTGTAAATGTTTCTCATTGTGTTTTAGTGTGTGTGTATCTGTGTGTTTGTGCGCGCGTTAAAAAGGTGGCGTGACTTGGCCTGAGCAAAATATATAATAAGTTGGCAATACATCAGCCTCCGACTTTGCCATTGCCTCTGTGTGTATGTATGTATGTACATACATACATATATATCTGCACAGTTTTATTCTATTGGGAAGTCCTTTTACTTACGCATTTAATTCCGGAAATATGGCATAGACATAGCACATGGTGGCCACACTGGCAATGAATATGCCAACCACAATGACTAGGGATTTTCTAGTGGCTTTACGTTCATCCGCTGACATGGTTGACGCCCCAACCTGCTTTTGTGGTGTTGTGGCTGGTAAAGCTGCTGACTGCTGTTGCTGCTGCTGCTGCTGCTCCTCCTGTTGCTGCTGATGATGGTCATCGAGCAGTTGATCTTGTTTCGGTGGTTTATGTTTGCCATTCATTAGGGTTGCTGATGATGTTGCGGTGGTCAGCCTCTTATCAGCTGCAATGGCTGAAAGCATGCGAATCGGTTTTACTCTGCTTCATTTCAAGTGACTTTATTGTATCTCTCTCTTTTTCTCCTGCTGGTTGTACTTACCACCATTATTAATTAGTGTGGACATGATGAATTTGCTACTTATTAATTTAATTTAATTTATTTACTTATTTTTTTTTGTGCAGTTTCTTCTCTTCCGTTTTTTTTTTTTTGTTTTAATGCATTTGAGATAAATTTTTAGTCTTAAACATAATTTAGCGTCTAATAGAATTATCAATGTTTATTTGTGTGTGTATATGTAAGTGTTCTTTGTATGGCGATTTGCGCGCTTTAAAAGTTTTTTTCCTATATCTCTCTCTCTTTTTTTTTTTGTTGCTGACACTCTCATTAAATTTAATCAATAAAAACAAAATTGTGAAACATGAGAAAAATTGTAAAAACAGACACTGACCGTTATGGAATTTAGTTAAGTTACTACAAATTTGTTGTTATTTGACACTAATTTTGTACTGTTAATTGAGCTAATGTTTCATGCCTCACACTATTCCTCAGCATTCGCTCTGGTGTAGTTAGTGTGAATTTTATTGTAATTTTCTTTTGTGCTAAAATGCCAATCGTTATCGAATCGATAACAGATGACCAACAAAAAGCTAATTATATATGTTTGGTTGGTTTTAGCTTGAAATAAACATTGGCATTACTATCTTTTTCATCAGTTTTAGCCTTAAATACAGCTCGTACTCATACCGGATTATGTGCGAGAATTCTTTATATTCTCGTTTGTCAAAATCTGGATTTGAAAAGAAAACAATTTTTGTTTCAATTACTTGCTACTTTTATTAGTTGTCGAATTACTTTTCAGCTGTCGGTACAACTCGATCATTTTGTGTTGCTCATTTTCTAGCATAGATCGTGTCGCCGTTGGCAGGTCCTTCCGTTTGCCTTTCAATTGAACCTTTGTGGGTGTCTTGTGTTTGATTTTACTGCTGGCAGTTTGTTTTACTTGATCATCCTCCCCTTTGTTTTGTTGATGCGTTTCCGCTTTTAGCATGGTGGTGAGAAGAAGATTCCCCTTTTTCCCAGGCCGTGAGACTGTCTCATTTTTAGTTGCTTTCCGAGGCAAAGTCTTTAGTGAAGGTGGAGCATGGACTATTTCGCCAAATGCAAACACATCTCGTTTATATTCGGCAGGAAGAGCCTTCTGTGGATGTGAAGAAAGATACAGGTGTCAGAGACAAAGCTATATAGTTCATGTAAAAGAATTTCATGTATATATGTATACCTCTTCTGGATCTGCTGTGCCGTTTTGTTGTTCCTCTTTCACCTCTCGAATGGCTTGTTTCACCAGTTCCTTTCTAGTCTTTTCATCCATTGCGGGTTTCTCCGGTTTTTTATTCTTTCTGTTTTTTTGCATACTTCGTTCTTTTTGTTTCTTTTTAATCAGCTCGTCAATTTCGTTTTTTGGACGTTTTTGAACGGTGATTTCTCCTGTTTTTGGATTACGCAGAACATTTACACCGTATTTGGCTTCATATTGCGCCTCACGAACTGAGGCAGAGGTTATACGATTGACGCGCTTAAGGTAGTCTTCATCCGTCTCCTCGGCAAACTGTCGTATGTTCCGTATTCCAGTCGATTTGGAGGCGGATGCTGTGGAGGATTTAGGCTTGTCTTCCTTACCTATGGCACCCAGTTTAACTTTATTACCCTTTTTGCTCGCCTCAGTTAACTTTTGGAATTGTTTGAACCGAAAGGAGACACGTTGCTCATCAATTTTTTCTGGCGGATTGTTGATCAAGTTGGCCAACCTTTAGTAACAAAAAACATGTGAGCATTTAGGATTCGGTATGCTTTCTGGATCTTACTTTTTCTCCTTTTGCTCCTGTTGCTTGAGGGGATCACGAATACCATGATGCTTGCGTGCGGGAATTTTACGTTTCCTAGCCATTTATGAAAGTGATACAAAATAAACAACGTTTTAAAAATTCAACAACAGTTGGAAGTCATGCGTTCTAGACAAAACGATTAAAATCGATGCCTATCGATATGCCGATACGATGACAATTTAGCCTTTTTTCTTTTGGTCGGTATCATCACATGTTATCGATTCTTATGGTGTGTGCATTGCCTTCTGATGAATAAAGAAAATGTGGAAAATTATTGAACAAGTGCAAACGGAAGATCACACCCACTGACAGAAAAGAACGCAATACACCGACCGGAGCAGTATTGACAAATGCAACCCAAAGGGCACAACATAGTGGAAAATCATTAGTTGCAAGAGGCGGCAGTTGTTTACCTTTGGCGTCCCTCCCCACACTACACATTGATAGAGAGAGAGAGCGAGAGAGAGGGTGAGAGGAAAAAGAATTAAGGTGCAGGTGCCCCACAATGACCACCCGTCGCACAACAAGGAATGCCACAAGTGCAACTAATGATTCGGAATACGACTACGAGTTGCTTATGCAGCGAATGCATATAGGTGGAGGCGGGGCAATGCCCATGTCTGGTGCTAGTGCTATGGGTGGATCAGGAGGATTGAGTGGTCTTGGTCGCAATTATCAACGTTCTCCCGTAGCTGTTGAAAACTTTGTTGAACAAATCTTTCACAATGGTAGTCCACAAATTTATGCACCCACCGCCCAGGTATTGGGACAACGGATAGCACCCCAAAAACATTCGCCGGTCTATGAGAATTTGGAATTCCATGGCCAATTTGATTCGAATCATAAACGTGCCCAGCCACAGAGTCCGGGCAGTAGGCATGCAGCTACTTTAGGCGGTGGTGCCATGCTAAAAGATTATTTGGTAATGCAGCCAATTGGAGGACGCCTTGCCCATACACCAGTGCCGGATGGGGGAAGTGTCACTGGAAGCGGAAACTGTGCAATTGGTACTACTGTTGAGACAGAAACTATAGCTAATCCTATCTATGAGAATATAATACCCCATTCTGGGCAACGGGCACAACCACAAGCATCACCAGCCACGGCTACCATGTCCAGCTCGTCATCGGTTTCAGTTACTGCCTCTGGTTTGGATCTCAATGCACTATTAGCCTCACCAATGCATCAGCGTAGCTTTAGCTCCCATACAAGCAGCTCCTCTTCCACACATGCACCCACTGCTGTTGCTGCTGCTGTGGTTGTTCCACAAACAACAAATCTAGCTTCACCCAATCAACGTTATAGAAATTTATCGCTGCCCAATCATCTGCCAGTTTCTAAATTACAACAACATACGCCGATTAAGCATATGCCACCACATGGTCCAATGGGAGTCGGAGGAATTGCTCAAACAACAATAGCACCGCCACCACCACCTGGCATCAATGTATCTGTGAATCCCAATTACATTGAGGATATCAATAGTTCCGATTATGTCTGTATGACAGCAAATCTTCATCGGAATACAGCAACTGGATCAATAGCACCTGTTGGAGCAGCTCCACAGCGTGCCGGTGCAACTGGACATATTTTGGAAACGGGATCGGGAATGCCACCCACGTTATTATCAGTAGCAGCAACTGCTGCATCAACCGGTGCAACACAATCGTTGCGTGCCACGCCCATAGCTGTGGCCACATCGCCCACACCGTCACAGGGCAGTACAGGTAACATATCTATATGTATATTTATATATATATATATATTTCCATTGTTTGCTCTCTAAACTAATTTTCCCCTCTAACAATATGTTAACATTTTCAAAACCCTTTTTTTCCACCTACCCCACCCCTGATATTGCTTACCACCCCCTCCATTCATGCAGCAATCAATGCCGCTTTAAAACCCAAACGAGGTACGAAATTTCGTAGTATAAAAAATATTAAAAAGTTTTATATTTTTGTTTTTTGGTTTATTATATTACAAATTTATTGAGTTACTGTATCTCAGCGGTTATAACAAATCTTTCCAGTTGATCAATCCGTTATAAGGATATATTTATTTTTCCTCATTTAAAAAGACAAAGAAGTTTTTTTTTATGTTTTAGGTAGTAGAAATAACCAAAGAAAAGGTAGTTTGTTTTTTTTTTCTTGCCCTTGCCACACCTTTCTACGTGTATATGGTTTCGCTTACTGATGACTAAGGCTAAAACAGAAACACATTTTTAAGACCCATTAACTACATACATAAATATACATATTGATTAACGTTCATTTGCAAAGTAAATGGACCCAAAATCCGTCTGACAAAATAGAAAAAAAAAACAACGAAGATGTTTATGAAAGCTTTAGAAAATATACTTTATTATTAAAATAATTATTATAATTAGTAAAAATTAACCTATATACAAGTTTCCGGTTTCTTTTGCATATGTAGCAGACACAACAGTTCTAGTTTTCATCTATGTTAACGAATTTTTTTCTAGAAATCTATTTTGAACACTAAGATTCAGAGATATTTTTTCTGTAATAAGAACTTTTAAAGAGTTTTTTTCTAAACATTTATAATTTTCCAACTTTTTAAAGCAAAATTTAAATTATTGTAGTTTCGTTATTAATTTTGGAATTCTAAACATATTTTAAATTGGTAAATTTGTGATCTTTTAGATTGCGAATATATATATAAACTAGTGTATATATTCTCCCAATTTATTTGTTTTGGTTCCTTTTCTCTGACTATATATAGTTGAAATAAGACTACAAAAGCAACTTTTATTAAAAATAATAAAATATATTTTTGAAATGCTTATAAATTATTAAAGTCGACCGATAACTTAACCGTAAGATAAGTGCAGTTAATAGGTAACCGATTCTGGCTAAAATTTAACTGCAATATTATGGAAGTCTTCACTTCCGGTTTAGATATCGGTTCTACTGTGTTAGACTGATGTATGAATATTTTGAATAATAATATTAATATCAAACCTTGTGGTGAATCTAGGTCTGACCAAAAATTTGCTGCCATATAGCGTCACACCGCCGCGTCCGGCTGGTCCGACTGAGGCGCAACGCAAAATCGAAGAGTTAACCCGCCAGTTAGAAGAAGAGATAGAACAAAGTGAAGAGCATGGCGAATACTTTGGTACGTCTGAACTATAATATATATGTACATTTAATGTATAATATAATTACAATATATATTTTAGGAATTTGTCACACTTGCGGCGAGAAGGTTAAAGGTGCTGGCCAAGCCTGCCAAGCTATGGGTAATCTATATCATACAAATTGTTTCATTTGCTGCTCCTGTGGTCGAGCATTGCGCGGCAAGGCTTTTTACAATGTCCATGGTCGTGTATATTGCGAGGAGGATTATATGGTTAGTAATCCAGAAAAAAATATATATAGATCTTTGGGTTAATTTGATTCGATTCTTCTAGTACTCGGGATTTCAACAAACAGCGGAAAAATGCGCCATTTGTGGTCATTTAATAATGGAAATGGTTTGTACTACAAAACCAATATGTTTTTCATTGTTTCATTTAATTTCCATTGTTTTATGTAGATCTTGCAGGCAATGGGCAAGTCATATCATCCAGGATGTTTCCGTTGCTGCATATGCAATGAATGTCTAGATGGAGTCCCCTTCACTGTAGATGTGGATCATAAGATTTATTGTGTCAACGATTATCATCGCATGTTTGCCCCAAAATGTGCCAGTTGTGGCAAAGGTATAAAAAATTTGAATTGAAAAAAAAAACTTTTTAAAACTCTGCTTTGAAATGAATCACTCGAAAAACATTCACGACGATCGAAGAACATTCCTTTATGATTTTAGTATAAATTCCTTGATTTCCAAAGGATTCTTTTACGAAAGAGAAGATAAAGAAATCCTTGAATGGTCGAGATTGTTCATTGCCTTTAACTTATGTGGAATGTAATTTTAGAGTTTTTTGGTTGATGGACTTTCTTCTATATAATATTACAGGCATAACACCCGTTGAAGGCACCGATGAGACTGTTCGTGTTGTTTCTATGGATAAGGATTTCCATGTAGATTGCTACATATGCGAGGAATGTGGCATGCAATTGACTGACGAGCCGGATAAACGTTGCTATCCATTGGATGGACGGCTATTATGCCGTGGTTGTCATTTACAGCGATTGGCCCTTCAATCCTCGCCACATGTCCGTCATCAAGAGCCGGTATGCGCCTCCTATCAGTATATGGGTTAATCAACGAAATTATTATTATTAATAACCGAATCAGCAATTAAAATTAAATCTTTACTCTGACTGACGCATCAACAAACTATTCCAATATCCAATTAATTAATTATCTTTAATAAAACAGAAAGAAAAAACGCATTTATTATACAATGACAAAAAGATACAAAATGTGTTACTCTCTTTCTTTCTCTCGCTCTCTCTCTCTCTGATTCGCTCTATCTGTCGCTGTCTCTAATGCATAAGAATTTCAATTTGGACAAGCCGTTTATTGGTATCAGCGGGCATCCGATATGGTACTGTAGCTGCCATATTTGTTAATGCTTTAGCTTTATCACGCAAATGATGTAATGCCCCCTCCTTGCCAGAATAATTGTCATCTAGAGCCATTGTAATGCTGCCCGATGATGAGCCAGATCTCTGCGATTGATATTCCTCATAGACAATATTCATGGCGGCCAGTAGTACATCGGGTAGAACTTTGATTACCTCTGGACCCATACGCTTTAAATTGTTAACACACTCATCCACTTCGAAACAGGAATTTGGTGTCAAACGGTTATTGATCAATATTTCCGATGCCAAGCGAGATTCACCCGCATGATAGTAATCGAAGAAGTTTAAAAGTTGAGCTAATAATGTATATGTAACCACCAAATGGGCATCCACATCCATTTTATGGACAACCAAAGCGCTATTCATTTTCTGTGTTATGCCAAAGAGACGATGCCGCAGGTTACCCTTACGCGACTTCTGATGCACCACCTGGGAGAGCAATGAGGATATCAAACGCAATGCCTTATCCAAATATCCGGCAATGAAATATAATTTAATGGCCGATTCAAAATTGCTGCGATGGGCCAAATCATCTCCCACCATGCCAGCCAAATAGCTCTTGTCGAAATCCACATTATGGAATTGTGAAAAGGCGCCACTAAAAAATCACAAAATATATGATTAAATTATGAATAGATTCAAATTGATGAAACACTTACCCAATGTAACGCCACGTTTCCTTTGGGTCTGGTTGACCAAAGATCAATTGGATCATCTGTTCATCACAATTCTCCAGAACTAGATCGCATATGCAAGTCAACATTAAATTCTTGCCATCACTCGATTTGAAATGACGCAAGAGATAATAATATTGAAGGGCTTGGAGTGTGTCAGATTGCTCAAAACACTTTGCATACATAATGATGAGGCGGGCTAAATTGAGTCGCTTCATGGGCGGTGGATCATCTGGCTCAACACTAAGCAATGGCTGTTGGACACCATTGTTGGGTACACCAAGAAGACATTGCTCATTGAGGGCAATGGCCATGTGTACGGCATGTGGACGATTTGCCTCAGTGCGGGCCAAGAACTCAATGGCCGATTCGAATTGACCGGTTAGGGCTAAAACCTGGAAATATAATTCCGTCTTCTCATGGGCATTGAAATAATTCTCGCCATATTTATCCAGTATCATTGATTGAAGACCACTGTATGTTAATTGTTCAATATTATAATCGCGACGACTGTCCTTACGCAAAATGGATAATTGCATCCATAGGAAGTCATCTATGCTGTGCATAATTTCTGGATGGGAGTCATGGGGATCACAGGCCAAAATAATGGCATAAACAGCTTTCTTAAACGGATCGGTAGAAAGGCGCAATTTATTATTATATTCCAGTTTAAGTTGTCCCTCAATTTTGCTATTTGATTTTTCAGCTTCATCTCCCTGTTTGAGTAGTGTCATATATTTCAATAGTTCCGGAGATGCTCCAGACTCTTTAAGGAATTTTACAGATGCACCCAAATCTCCACTTCGTAGACTGTAATAGACCAGGGGCCATAATGGTCGGTTATTGCTTATATCGTGAAGGCCGACCAAAGTCTGTGGCGTTTGGAATGTGACACCAACAAATGAATTAACCAAATTATATATATTGGGTATGCCACCTCTTTGGGCCATCAATAGATTCCGTTTAATAACTGTATTCATATATTGTTTATACCGTCGCTCCAGATATGTGCGTGCCTGTTGAACAAATTGTGGAGCCGTCTGACGATTCTTAATGGGATCAATATTACGGGATGTCGGTGTCATGTTAGACATATAGTCCAATACTCCCCACATTTCCACGACCGACTGATCTTGAAATTTTTCTCTAGCCAAATTTGTTAATTTGCTTATCAAATTGACACCGGTTCGTGTTTGTAATTGATTATATGCTGTCATCCCTTCGGCATATACCATTTCAATCATATTGAGACGAGACGATTTTGGTGCTGGACTTTCCGGTAGAATGGTTGGCACTTTTTGGCGTAAAACATCAGGGAAATCTTCCTGATTGGGTCCCACCAATGAGTTAAGTAAACGTTCTTTTTCCCTACCCCATTCTGAGTGACTGCATCGCCATTTGGATCGCTCCACAGAGTCAAAAATCTTTAAAGCAAAGCCAAATAATAATTAAATAAAATAAAAGAACGTTTCAATAAAAGTATCAAATAACTTACACTGCGATTGGTCTCATCTATAACAGACAGAATGGCATTTTCCCGTTCATTCTTCAAATACCCTTGGACATCGGTGTCTGCAACGGGATCCAATGGATCAAATGACTTTCTTGCACTCAACGATTCCAATTTCTGTGTTAGCATCGGCAAATCGACACCCTTCGAGCCCAACAATATGTGACTGTGAATGTAGAAAATAGACTTTTATTGATTAAGGAATATGTTAAAGTCTCTGTGGAATACTTACGCCTGCAAATCATTTGTTCCTGTTTGGGTGACGCGCGAATGTAGCTCGTTGGCTGCTTGCAAAACTTGCGAAAGTGTTCGCTCTACCCGCGGTAATTCGGCATCCATTTTTGTTTTATTATTCAAGCGTTGAGCCTGTTGCAGCAGATCACTTAAGTCCATTTCGGGTTTAATTCTGAATTTGGCAGTGTCGAAATAAACAAGAAAATTAACTAACAAAACTAATTTTAATAAAAAAAACGAGCGTTGTGCACGCCGGCTGGCTATCGATAACGATTGTTCGATGACCAATAATCACTTACCTGTTACTTACTGGTACTGTTAAAATCACAAGTCACCGTCGCCTTAAAACTATTAAAATGGTTTCCGTGAAGAGAAATATCGCGCCAACAGTTTTGATTTTTGAAAACTAAAGAAATAAAAAATATTTTGTACAATTTCAAACAAAAACAATTGTTTGTTGTTTAAAACTTTTTTTTAAAAGATTTCTTAATCAAAGAAATGTTAAAATTTTAAGTTTCTGCCTGCCTTTAAAAAGAAACAACATTCAAAAATTTTTTTTTTAATATTAGAAAATTTTTTTTCAAAATTTATTTTAATACAAGACTTTGGATTCCCATTGCGATTGTAATGATGTTCCGATCCAAAGTAAAACCGATAATATTGCGAAAATGCTTGCGTTGCTGTCAATTATCACAAGGAGTTCCAATGGTGAAGTCTTCATGTTTTTCGATCGATCTCTTATCAATTCTAACAGTATCTGTAAATATTTTCCTCTATCCAGCGTCACTTTAGGGTGACTGTTGTAGGCTCCAGTGGTGGAATCGGGCAACCTTTATCCCTGCTCCTAAAGACAAATAATCTAATATCTGAGTTGACTCTACAGGATATTGTCGATTCAAAAGGCGTCGGTATTGATTTATCACATATATCGACACCATGTAAGGTCAAGTACACATTGGGGAAAACCGAATTGGATAAATCTATTAAATCCTCTGATATAGTAGTAGTAGTAGCGGGTATGCCTCGAAAGCCAAATATGAATCGTGATCAATTATTTGATAGTAATGCCAATGTGGTAATCGAAGTGGCTTGTGCAGTTGCCAAACATTCGCCCAAAGCTTTATTAGCGATTGTAACAAATCCTATTAATATCCTAGTACCGATGGCAGCTGAAATTCTCAGGCAGAATGGTGTATATGATCCGAGACGTTTATTTGGTGTTACTACTTTAGATGTTGTCCGGGCAGAGCAATTTACAAGCGAAGTTATGAATTTAAATCCATGTGAGATCCAGATTCCTGTCATTGGTGGCCATGCAGGCCCCACCATTTTGCCAATTTTTTCACAATGCAAACCAAAGTTCAAAGGCGATGAGGCTTGCATAGCAAATTTGACGAAACGCATTCAACTTGGCGGCGATGAGGTAATTCGCGCCAAGGCCGGAAAAGGTTCAGCCACACTTTCGACAGCCTATGCGTGCTATCGTTTCATTAATGCCCTTCTTTTGGGTCTTAAGGGTATTAAAAGTCAGTCGGAATGTGCCTACGTTCAATCAAATATTACTGATGCATGTTTTTTTGCCAGTCCATTAAGTTTTGGACCAAATGGCATTGAGAAATACCATGATCTACCAAAGTTGAACGACAGTGAAAAGATGGCTCTAGATAAGACAATTAAAGCATTGATTAAGTCAATCGAAAAGGGTGTTAAACATGTTCAAAAATAGACAAATGATCAATATCAGCGAATAATAATTGTAAATATATACAATTTGGCTATGTGGATATCCTTATCAAGTTTGATGAGACCAAAAAATTCTTTTAAATATTTATAAAGTCAATTGCTCATAAATGTTAAAAACAATTTTTTGCTCTCACTTGTGGAGCCTCAAAGACAATAAACATTAATCATAAATAAAACAAAGACCAGTCTGTATAAAAGCTAAAAACAAATATTTCACTCACTATATATTATATATATATATACATATATATCAACCTGAATCCATTGTAATCTCTCTCGCTTCTACTTCAAACAAATTGTCTCAAATGCCGTTAACAAATGATGACTGATTAAAATGGCCAAATTTGTAATCATTTGAAATACTCTTAAATAGTATTAAATTAAATTTAATTATTCTTAGCCAAGAATTTCATATGAAAGAAGGACATTTTATAGTCACCGAAGTTGTTAGTCAATTGAACATTTTGATTTATTAATTTAAACGATTTGATTTAAATAGTATTTCGATGAATAATGTATTGAATTAATAATTTTATATTTTTAGAAAATTTCCCAAGTTCTGTATGTATTCTGTTTTGTATGTACGGCAATTTAGTTACTTTAATATACCCATTTATCCTTTGGATAGAATTCTTCAAAATGATAATTTTTCATGCCTCTGAGTACCCTTAACCCCTTATGATTTCTCCTGCGATCTCTCACTTGCAATGCCTTCGCTTAGTGGCGCCACGGATTGTGAAACTTTAGATCTGAAGATCCTTTTTGAGCTAACTAACTTGAACTTGCTGCGGATGCTGCTGCTGCTGCTGCTGGATTACTTATCATCATCTTCGGTCCAGGGTCAACTCGATTCGGCTGTTCCTTTTGTTTGTTTGGGCGAAACTTGAGACAACTTGAAGGTTTTTTTTTTCTTCTTCTTGGATACCCTTTACACATACACATGAATGGGTATTATAAAAATGAAATATATAAATTCGAAATGATAATAAATTTATTCCTTTTTACATTCTAATAATAATTATTTTTATTACTGCCAATGGATATTAAGATGGTCTTATATTTTAAAATGTGTAAGAAATTTGTTCTTCCTTTTCGTTTGTCTTTGAAATGTGGATGGGTCCGGTCGCCTTGTCCTTGCGTCCGCGTCAGGAGTTCACACAAAACTTGTGAACTTTTTGTTTGGCGGCGCCGGATATATAGCAGCCAGCTGCCAGTCCAATCCTTCGCAGCCACACCACCACCCTTTATTTTTTTTTTCTCTCTGTTGTTTTTTTTTGTGTGGTTAAAGGATCGCCATTTTTTTTTTGTTTTTTTGTGTAGGCGTCATCAGCAACCCCAAATCGCAATAGTCTGTATACCCCTAATGAGCCATCAAGATAAACTTTTCTATTGGAATTTTTGTTGGTTTTTTTTTTGAATATTTTGTTTGTGTCTTTGCGGGTCAATCAATGTCATGCAACTAATGCATAAACAATGAAAGGCTTTTAGTGACACGGCCCATATACATTTGGTCATATTATGACTAACATTAAATGACCCAGATTTATATACATATGTATGAACATAACGTACTAAAGTTAGTTGTTAATTTCGTGCCGTTTCGTAAGGAACTATGTTCCTGAAACGAAAATGTCGAAAGAGAAATTAAAACCATTAACAGCAACATTAACTCAACGTCAAAAAATTTTAAATACTTTGGTTATCTTTCGTCGTAGTCTTATCTATCAAACGAAAGAATTCTTTCAAAATTCCACATTACATGGTGTTCGATATATAGCCGAGACTGGTCGTCCAATTGGTGAGAAATTTATGTGGTTTTGTTTTACATCGATTGGTGCCGTAACAGCTTTGGTAATTATAATGAGTCTATGGGAAAAATTTCAAACAAATCCAACGATTACGGGTCTCGATACGGATTTTCATAATCAAAATGTTGTATTTCCAACGACTGTTGTTTGTCCGGAGGCCGGTTTTGATTTTGATAAGGCATATGAAGCAGCATATAAAACATTAGCGTAAGTCTAAAAAATAACTTCACCTTTCATTGACCTTTATAACTATATATATGTATCTCTCTCTCTCTCTCTCTCTCTGTCTCTATCTTTACTATCTATAGGAATTACGATCCCAGTAAGGCCGCTTTATTTGCACCGTTTTTAAATATATTGACAACATTAAATTTTGAGAATATTAAAGATGCTCAAACATTTGCGGAACCCATACCCATAGATCTATTAATGGAACACACTATACGAAATTGGGCATTCCAGGCCCATATCAGTTGTGAGAATACCCTTGTATCTTGCAAATATCGGGATGAGGATATACCATGTTGTGCCCATTTTGAACCCATCTATACGGAGCATGGTTTCTGTTATGCCTTCAATAGTCGATTCAAGTCCTCGGATACGGAAGAGTAAGTGTTGCATATATAAATATGAATAGATATAATCGAAAAAGTAAAGGGATAAAAAAATCAAAACACTTAATTGCATTCCAAATATTATTTCTTTTAAGTTTGTAATATTTCAAAATGTTGTGTGAAACCGAAAACTGAAAAAAAACTGAGGAAACTAGAACTTTTTCAATTGAGCTCCTCAATTGCGTTTTTCAAAAAAAAATTATCAAATTCCCTGTACCGAAATTTTTAAATTTTTGTGCACTTTTTTTACACTAAATGAACCAGCTAATTCTGTGGAAATTTTATTCTTTTGTTCAATTTTTATTAATTGGTTTATCGGCTTTTTGGTAATATTGGTCAAAAATTTATATTTTGAGTTGCAGGAAAATTAAATTAAATAATTTTTTAGTTAAATAATCATTTACACAACATATTCAAAATGTTATCTAATAAAACCTTGTTTAAATAAATGTATTTATATTAACCACTTCTTTGATAAAAATTAGCTATTTTTTGATCAAATTAACCTTAGCCCATCTAAAGACAAGTGATCCTGTGATATGATTAAACATATGTTAACAATAGATTTGCTGGTTTTAATGGATCATAAAGATTACGAATATGGGATTATGATTAAAGCATGATTATAGACCTATAGCATTAAAAATAGAATTTTTTTTTTCTTTAAATATAATCTTTTAAGATCCTTTGTGTCAATTATAAAAAAATTTAAGATTACTAAAGACCCTTCAAAAAAACCTATGTGAATATAAAAAACTGTGAAATTTAATCTACCAAAAATTTAGAAAATATTTTTCAATTTAATGCTATCTTTTTTTTAACTTTCATTCATTTGATTCAGCATTAAAACCGGCGCTCCCCATGATCTATACGAGACGGATAAAAAATGGGCACTTTTTTTTGTACCCAACAGCACTTCGCGCGTAAGATAATGAAAACTTTTTAATAGATCAAATTACTATAAAATTGTTAAATTTAAAAACAGATTTTCATATTCTCCAATGAGGAATATTTTGGTTTCGATTTTAATGCACAAATCGATTGGTCCGAGAGCCAATTGGTTGAGGTAAGGATCTCCAAGAAGAATACCTATACAACGGATGATGCACGTCAGTTATCCATTGGACAACGTAAATGTATATTTAGTGATGAAGTTAAATTAAATTATTTTCCCGATGCATATACATTTTCATCGTGCATGAAACAATGTCGCATGAATAAGGCCATCAAGTTATGTAAATGTAATCCACCTTTTTATAAACCAATACGTAAGTAATACAAATTATATATATACATATATAATATTAATAAAATTACAGCTAATGTGGCCATGTGTTCCATCAAGGATTTTGGTTGTCTCAACGATTTCAAATTCAATATAACAAATATCAAGGATTGCCTTCAATGTGAACTCAGTTGCTCTAAGACGGTTTTTAATATAGATAAACTTATAAAAATGTATGGCCGAATTAATCAATTGATTTTGCATTTTTGTATAATTATTGTTATTTGTTTCATCATTTTTGCAAAAGTGTTGATCGTCCCGAAAGTCCTGGCGTTCTGGTGGAATTTCTCACTTGGCCTATTATACGTTATAAACGTGAAGTCCTTTTTGGTTGGGTTGATCTTTTGGTATCATTTGGTGGCATAGCCAGTTTATTCTTGGGATTCTCTCTGCTATCAGGTGTTGAAATTATATATTTTTTTACACTCAGAGCCTGCTGCATGGTCTATAAGAATCGAGTAAATATAACTGATATATAAATATAATATAAATTGTAATATATATATTTCTTTTATTAGCAAGAACTTTATGAAATTGAAGAAAGAATTCGTCATGAACCTCCGCCAGCAATTGATCTACAGCTAAAATTGAAGTCCCATTCGAAACTAATGAATGAAACATTACCCACATCGGCTATACTACAGGTGAAACCAGCGGCTGAGGGTGATGTTCAGCATCCTTGGAGCAGGCAACGCAAAAATGAAAAGGTAAGTAAATTTGTCTAGAAAAATGAAAAGGTAAGTAAATTTGTCTAGACAGAAGTTATGGATTTAGAAGTTTACTTTTCTCTCCAAATATTCTTCCAAAAATCTAAAGATATATATATATATATTCTTCAAATTCTTCTCTTAGGAGACTAACTGAACTATTTCCCAAAGGCTTACATTTTTTAAAAATTTATACTTTGAATAAAAGCTATTTTAAACTGCCTTAAAACATAAAAAAATTGAAAAAGTTCCGACCTACTTTTGAGCATATTATTTTATTTTGTAAAGATGAAATTGAAAATTATTTTTATTTCATTGTTCTGCAGGACTATTTTAACTACTCAAAGGGCTTGTATCGTACACCAAAGGTCCTTCCGGAACATGGTTACAACAATAGTACAACAAAAGAGAAATGGTTACACGATCACTCGCAATATTTACCCTGAATCCGATACTAAACTACCGATAAACGATAAAAAATAACTTAAAAAACAAATAAAAAAAAAAAACATATATATTTATTATATCCCAAAAAAAAAAGAAGAATGATAAGTAAATTGCACTTATTCTGAAATATTCAAACTAAACTAATCAATTACTATAATAACTACAAGTCGCTGTGTAACAAGAAAGGAAAATATTATTTTTTGTTTTCCCCTTAAGGGTTTTCCTATATATAAATATATAGCTTTTGTGCACAATATAATAAACAATCTGAAATTCAAACAAAACAAAAAAAAAAAAAACAAAAGGAGAGAAGAAGAGAGATTGAAGTAAAAGAAAATGTGAGGTTTTCGATGGAGAATGAAATTTTCTTCTGCCAATTAAACTACAGTTTTTTGTGTTGCATACTTAGCGGCGAGTTCACTGCACTATGCCCCCGCCAACAAACAAAACCGCCAACGCCACCAACGCCATCAGTTGCCCACACTGCGTGCCAGTCAGCCAACCATCTAGCCAGCCAGTCAGCCAGTCAGCCAGCCAGCCAGCCAGTCCAGGCCACAGCCACAACCCGAAAGCTAACAGCAGGCAAAAGCAAAAAGCATTTTTCAGTTAACATCGTTGCCGGCTCATTGTTAATTCTCTAGAGAGAAGCTCGGGCCCCCATAAAGGAGAAGAATGAAAAAAAAAACGAGGAACAGGGGCCCCTTTCCTCCCCCCTTGACTATGTTTTCAAACAGGTGATGAGGGGAATACTAGTTGTAATTGCAGTTGTAAGCAGTGAGTACTACACTCTCACAATGGGTGGAATTGGGTGGCTTAGTCAACAATTGCACTACCTTACCCTCCCACTCCCTCCCCGCTATTTCTTCATCCTACTCTACACGTATTTCTCTGTGCCGTTTGTATAGCATATTTCTGTGAATGAATGAATGAATGAAGGCCGTGGAAAGTCGAGCATTTATATAGCCCGCACAGTTTATTTGTTTTTAAGGCAGAAAATTAGAAAGAGGCATTTCTGTAAAATTTATAGCCCGAAAAAACAACTGAAGTTTTTAATTTTTTTGAAATATATACATACATATATATACTATATTATATATATATATATGTACATGTGTGCGACATGACAGATTTTATGAGGGGAATAATGTTTTGTGGTTTGCTTTCAACTGAATGATTTATTATGGAAATTTGGTTATTACTGAAGTTTTTATACACTAAAAGATTTTTCCGATTTCTATTACTATATATAGTGATATAGTAATATTGTTGTACATATATTCAAATACTAGATCAAATGATTTAAATTTAATTATATTGTCAGAGAAAAAAGTTATTTATCTTTTTTTTGCTTGTTTTTTGCTTTAAATTAAAGGCATTTTATAACTTTTTTGTAATCGTTTTATTATTTCTCAAATAGCAATTATTGTTGTTTTTTTTTAAAGAATTTTACCAGAGATTTTGCGAAAGAAATTAACAGACAGGCTAAGGGGGGTCCATTACAAGTGAAATGAACTTGTAACTGTAATAATGTGCAACCCTTAAGGTTAGTCATCTAGGCGTTAACGGAATCGGAAACGGATTTTGAAACGGAAACCCATGGTGAAGTCTAGAAAAGAATATGTATACAAGTAAATGTCAGCAAAACAAATGAGTTAGCCCACCAATGAGGCTAAAAGAGAATGGGCGAGAAATTATGGTGAGGCGTCTTCCCACAGACAACTTAATTAAGAAAGCCAAGATAATGTAGAAATTACGATGCAATAAGCCAAAAAAATTATTAAAAAAAAAAAGGAGAAAGCAGCTAGTTGGCAGGAATAATTGGGAATATACATATATATATATATATATATATATATATATATAAATTAAAGTTAGTATATACGTAGATAATCGAAAAAGAAAAGAAATTTGAATACTATATATATATGCTTCATTCTGCCTGTTACATAAAATATATAGACTCTAATATACCCTTTTGTTTTACTAAATGGTATTAAAAAGTTGTTGCTGGATTAAAATTTTGTTCAGTTTTTGACAATTTTCCCATATTTGTGGATTTATTGTATTTTACATGGAAAACATGCTTCTCCTTTTGCATCTATCAAATGCAAGACCACAGGGATATAGGGAGATACAGTGAGGCCTAAAACCATGTTCCACTACCTTAAACTGATATCTTAAGCAAGGAAATGGACTTTCGCTTAAAGCATTTTAAGGAAATGGATAAATAATGGAAAGAAGTTAAAGGCATTAGACTGTGAATTATACTACATATAAATATATAAAAAATTATTATAATAAACTTCAATTTGATAGTATCTGGCACTAATATATACATACATACATATGAATGTATATATAGAAGTGTGTGTGATTTACACTTTGCCGTTGAAGCTAAAAGTTGCGACTAGACAGACAACTTCGTTAGGATTTCTTATGATGCAGCTATAGAACGCATCTTCGTTTTATGCAATTACACATTTTATTATTATTAACGTTAATGTCGCCCATGGGAGATCTGATGCTGATGCTGCTCCTGCTGGTCCTAGTCTACCATAAAAGGCGCTTATTAATAAGAAATCGCTATAAACTATGGCAAGGCAAGCAAAAATTAATGTACGGCTGGCTGAGGACCTAAGAGTGAGAGACACTGTCACTAGCACTGGCGCTAGTCCAAGCAACAGCTGTATATGGGGGAGAGAGAGAGAGAGAGAGGCAGGCACAGATAGATAAAGCGACAGAGACCCGCAAGAGAGCAAGCAGGCGTGAGAGTTTGTAAGAGTGTCGGCGAATAGGTGGCCAAAAACAAAACATGCAAAAAACTACAACAAAGCTAGCACGAAACAGCTGGCTGAAGAAAGTTACTAGCTCCTCTCACTCCTTTTAAACACCCGCCTTGGCCCTCACCTCTTCACCAAGCACCCCCCTTATACCACTCCATTAATGTTACCGATCCAACTCTCATTCTCTTATGCTGGCAACGACGCTCCACATATTTTATTAAGTTGGAAACCAGTAATAAAGTAGGAAGTGCGCTCACTGCCAGCTGCAGCACACACACACACACACACACAAGCAGCAGAAACACAAACACTCATATACACATGAGGTCTCTCGCTCTCTCTCTCTCTCTCCATTATGTTACACATTCCCTGCTTCACCTCTTGCCCATCGAATGAGCTGCCTGTCTGCATGGCCTGATGGGGTTGCTCTGGCTAGGCTAGATTGTAATGTAATGTTGGCACATCGGTGCAGCACCCCTGCCCCCTTTTCCCACCGAAAAAAAATGTTACACGAACAAAAATGCAAAATAAATATAGTACAGGGTCGTTTCAGTCTCTCATCCGGTTGGTTCAATATGGGCCAATAAAATTTTATAAATATTGCCATGGAATTGATATACGAAATATAAACAATGGTTAACGAACAATCGATGTAAGTGTGGACTTCATAAAGTATATTACATATCTTTACATTTTTACAATGTCTTTAGGTGAATATAAAATAAAAATTCAGCAATGTTCACACTTTTTATTTCTAATGGTTTTCTAATCCATATTTAATATGTACATAGATCAAACTGAACCGTTCCTTTGTTTTTGTTGCGGTGGATAAAACGTGCCGGTTTAGCTTTTACATTTTGCATTGCGTATACGTAATATGCACTGCTCTATCTCTCTCTCATTCTCATTTTATTGGAATGTTTACTAAGGAGAGAGCAGAGCGCGCGCGCCGCCAGCTGGATGGGATGGATGGATATACATATATATGTATAAACGGCTCCAAACTCCGACTCTGACTCCAAAATTCCAACTCCGACTACTCGTTAAGCGCTTGTTCCCAATGCTGTTTGTATTTGTTCGTCGTTTTGCTTGTCAGCCTTATAGCTCGGCTCGTTGACTGCCTGGTTCTTGGGTTCCTTTGCCTGCACTTCATTCACACACACACACACACACACGCGCGCGAACACACATACATACACACAGACAGGCAGTGACTCCAAAATGCAGTTGCTGCTGCTGTAGCTTTGGCTTTGCCGGGGCCAGTTGGATTTGCGTGCTAGTCGCGTGAGGACGTTCTCCATGGTGAAGAGCGAACTTAAATTTTTAGTCGGTTTCACGTCATCTCGTTTCGCATTCTCGTTCTTTCGTGTTTCGTGTTCGTTCTTGTGCTTAAGTTTCATCCAAGTCCAAGTTTGAAGTCAAAGCCTTGGCTTGGCCTATCGTGGCGATCTTCGGGCGACAACAACTAACCAACCAACGTTCGAACGTTTTTGCTTAGCAAAAAAAAAAAAATAAAAAAGAATACAACAAAAATTAAAAAGAAAAAGGGAAAAATATATAAAAAAGGGAAGAAAAAAATTAAGTGAAATATTATATTTTAATTTTGTGCTTGTGCCCGACACCCTCCCCGCCACTATCACCACAACCAGGCCAGTTAGTCCCCGCCCCTTGTATTCATGTTGCCCTCTGGAGAGCCTTCTCTGAGAGCTAATGCATTTTAGTTTCTATGCGGCGTTCGTCTTTCACACACACACACATTCGAACGCGATATATATATATATATATATATTTTTTGCGATTTTTGTTTATGTGCCAAACTAGTTTCGAGGTAATTGAATTTTTTGTTGTTGGTTTTTGTTGCCATCCAAGACATTCTGGCAGCTTATTTGCGAAATGGTAACTGAGCACATAATAAATCGGAAGGGAAGCTGAAATCGAGGTTTAAGAAAAGGAAAACGTAAGTAAATTAATATATATACATATACATTTAACGATCAAAATTTAGTTTTCAAATATAATCCATAAAATCAACTCATATAAAATAATACATATATGGTAATAATCCAGTTACTTGGTATTACATATTGAGGCGTTGCCAGATTAATTTTTTTTTTTTTTTTAATAAAAATGACTACTTGTGGCCTTGTAATTTTGGTAATGTATTTAAAAGTCATCATACCGTTTGGTATAATGTTCAATATTTATCTTTAATTAAGATGTCATCATTTGATCTACCATTTCGATGTATGTATATATGTACATATGTATCTTGGGGGCAAAATTTCTAATTACTTCATGGTCAAAGTAAGGGCGGCACTTTGAAAGTGGACAAGAGCTAAAATGTGTGTATGTGTGTATGTGTGCAATATCCACTTCCAATTGTACACTTTCTGCGCTCTGATTTCCTTGCCCTTTATTCGATCAAAGAGCCGCCCGCTCTTACGCACAATTTGGATTATACGCCAACAAAAGGAACAACAACAAAAACCAACAAAAAAAGAAGGAGAAAAAAGCAAAGGTACAGACGCAAGAGCAACTCAAATGGTAAACTGTCGAAAAGGTTACATTCTCTTCTCTCAAAGTCTTCTTCTACTTTGTCATTCCCTGTACGTAAGCATACGGTAAACGGGTATATTAACGACAACTAAATTTCATAATAGTCGAACTTTCCTATAATGAATTTGCAAGGGACCAGAAACAAATTTCCTTGTATAGAAATTCTAATATATACACTGAAAATAGAATAAGCTGTGTCTTTGAAATTAATTCATTAACGAGAAAGTTCACTTTAGGGTAGTTCTACAGCATAGATAATAAAGAAAGCAATTATTTATTTTGGGTATTAATGAATACCTTTAATTTGTATTATTATTTTGGCGAAGGGTATTTGAAAGTCGTCTCTTTGGAAGTACTTTTTTTTTGTAAATGCCAACGATGCCACCAGTCAAAGTCAACGTCAACGTCAATGCCATTGTCATCGTCTCCTGTAATCATGCGAAGCTGCTGCTGGGGAGGAGCTTCCAAAAAAAAAAAAAAAAAAAAATTGAAAAGACAAACGAAAACCACACAACTTGAAGCTCGTGCCGAAATTTCTTTACCCTTTTAACTCTATGAACTACACTCCTGAACCTGAAGAATTATAACACCTGTGGAAAAAAAAAATAATTAATTCTATTTGATAATTATATAAGTTAATATACTGATCATGGAAATGATATGTATGCACTATGTGATCCATATACAAGCGATTTTCATACAGATAGATCTATAGAATTCCGTAAAGTCCTGCTTAGGAATTTAATTATGTTTTAAATTTATACAAAATAAATTGAATTTTAAAAGAAGTAACCATAAATGCTTTAAAAACTAAAATTAGTTTAGAAGAGAGTTATAATATATGTATAGATCTAAAAATGTCCAATAAAATTACAATAAATAATGAGTTCTATTATCAGAACTACTTTTATACATAGGTAGATAAAAATATTTTGATGAAATTTATGTTCAATTTAAAGAATATTTACATTTTAATCTTTATTTATTTAATTTAGATTTTACAAATATTAAGTTTTGTTTGTAACCAAAAATCCTTTTTTTTTATAGTTTAACTATATAGCTATGTAGTCGCCCGATATCCTTCCGGCATCCTTATTTATGCTAACTCAATATACTTATTGAATTACAACTTTAACATAAATGGGAAACTCCTTTTCTAACTATTAATACATTGTTTAAAACGCTTAGATTCAAAACTACAATAATATGGTTTGTACGAGTGTAAATGTACCCAATTAGTAGGAAATGTTATGAGTTTTTAAAAATATACTCCTTCTTTTAGCGATGATTTTAATTACAATGGGCAGAGTACTTTTAATTATTGGGTATTTCGGTTTTTCTTTAATACTAGTCGTAGTACATCATTAGGCAAGTTTTAAGTATTAATAAAAATTTATTAGTGAAAAAAAAGAACTCCTATCCAGCCAGTGGAGTTGAAGTAAAATTTGACGGGGAAACTTAAGGATAGCAACATGCATTGGGCATGGCTACTGGTTGAATGTGTCTTCACGTCATGTCTTCTAGCTTTTGGTATCTTTGGGGGCTTTACGTTCTTAGGTTCTTTTCTAGTTAGAGTAGTTTGATACAAGGCAAGTTTGTAGCGCCGAAAAACCGGTCTCAAAAAGACGTCTAAATGTTCCAAGTGTTTGTGAGTATGTGAGCTGGTGATGGTGATGTGGTCTCTCCTTCTTTTGAATTCCCAGTGGAATGTGTTAAAGTGTCTAAAGCTGTTTGCCCCCCTCCCACCCTATCAGCCAGCTCCATGTCTTTGCTTACAAATCACAAATAGAAGGAGCTTGGCAAAAAAAAAAAAAGAAATATAAAAATAAATAGCAAACTAAAAGACAAACGGACAAACGAACACGAAAGAAACGCATCTGAACATTGGCAACAATTTATAAGCGCATCATTTTCTTATCGCCGTTCCCTAGGACTTGTGCGAATATATATGAGTCCATGTAAGCCCAAGAGATATGGAGAGTAAGCCAAATGAAGCTCCACTCTAAATCATATATCATTAGCTCTCATAAAACATTTTCTTAAGTGCCAGCAAAGAATATTAACCAACTATTATTGTTAAATAAATTAATTGGTATTAAATATGAAAAAACTAATAATTCTAAATAAATGATGATATTAATTTGAAATTTGTAATTTCTTATAAATGGAATATTTCCTCAGGGAATAGATCTTCTAAAATAATACGTTTCTTATAAATCTTGTGTATCCTGTCCTATCCTTAATTAATCTAAACATCTATTTTATATTTCTAAAAAGCTTTAAATTGAATGATTAGTTTGTTAAACAGTTAAATCAAATGATAAACTAATTTATTTGAAGCATTACAAAAAAACTTATTTAAATTCTTCTAATTTCTAATTTCTTTTAATTCTAATAAATTCTTACCAAAAAAAACAATTGCCCATTTTTAGGCACAATATCAATCACAAAATTAAATAACTTAATAAATGAATTTTAATCACAAAATTAAATAACTTAATAAATGAATCTTAATCAAAGTATTTAAATACTTTGTATATTTTTGTACATTTGTATATTTTTTGTATAATTTGTTTTAATTTTCATTATTTAATTAATGGTATCTCAAAATTTGTAGTTATTTATATAAATAGTGAACTTTTAATTATGTTAAAATAATACTCTGAAGGGTTTTAAAGTTCATTTATCACAGAAAGTTTTAGTCAATGCCTATGGCTAAGAACTCTACACAATTGTCCATTAAATTCAGTCAAGTTGCAACATTTTTGGGGTTCAACAACACATATACATAGATGCATATATACATTAAGTAAACCAATTAAGTCGCCTGGCAATTGCAATTTCATTTCCCCTCTTGTATCTCTCTGTTTGTTCATCTTTTAACAGACGTTTCGGTTTAATGTAACTGTCGCCATTGTTACCATTTGGCCATTCTGACTGCTGACTCCATCGCCTTTAACTTTCAACTCATCACAGAAGGATAGAGAGAGAGATAGAAAAAAAAGACAGAGGTAGAGAGAGGTAGTGTGTGTGTGTGTGCGTAAAGTGGTGGGGTGGTGGTGCTGGTCTTCTGTGTATTTTGTAGTGTTATAAGCGCATTTGACTTTTTGTCTACTACATGCACAAGAGAGCATTTCAAAATGGAACAGTAATGGAAATGATAGTTTAGCATAGGATTAAAATATGTTAGTAAGTATATAGAGGGTATCTAGCTGACTTTTTATTAGAAGCATATTAAAAACGAAAACAACATTGGGAAAAAAGATTTCCTGAAAAACAATTGATTCTTGAGCATTGAAATAACATAAATGAAATGTTCTGAGAACTCTGATAATTTATGGTTTCATATAAACATTTCGATGGCAAATAAATCTCTTTGTAACTATACTAAAAAAATATCTGATTATGTATAAAAATAGTAAATACTACTATTTATTGTATGATATACTTGATCATGACCATGAACATCTATAATTTGAAGTATTTGCACATAAACTTTAAACTATTTATTTAAATAACATCTTTTTAAGACTTTCTTATTTGTTTTTTATAGATTTCTATTGATTTAAAAATAGTTCCATTATTAAAATTATATACGAAGTATAATTTATAAATAATAAACAAGTCTAAAACTATATTTTTCTATAATTAATAACCGATGAAATTTTTAAAACTTCTACTATTGCTTCCAACTTCTGATGTCGATCATTAATTTATAACATAGCAAGAGAGAGGGAGAGAGAGAGAGAGAGAGAAAGGGAGCGAGAGAGATGAAGGGGGGCTTAGGCACTCCATGAAGCTTAAAACTTGCTTCTTAAGTAATGGCAATCCGCTTTGGTGTTGGTCTCTTTCGACTTATTTTTTCCCCCCCATTTTGTTGTCGTTTTGCTATTTTAGCATATGCCCTTTGGCTTATTTCGTTGTACTTAACCAAGAAAAGAGGCCAGCAAACGTTAGTAATCTTCCCACCAGCAAAATGATGAATTGAAAGTGGGAAAGGGAGATGGGGGTGGCATTGTATTTCGTGTTTTAATGTATTTTACATTATTGATTATATAACTTTTTAACTATTTTAAATATTTAAATTATTCATTTGAAATTTTTTTTACTTTAGGGTTTTCATTGTCGAAAGTCAACTAAATTTTTTATATCTTTGCCTTTAAATCAGTCAACTATATCTAACAAATCATTAATAATAAATTAGTATAAACTTTTACCAAAACAACATAATTCATTATTAAGTGTAACAAACTAAGTTTGCTATGTAGCTTCATGGATGAGAGGAAATAAATGAAAGACTTTCATTTACCCTCTCAATAGGGTCAGAAGGGTTGGTTGGATAACGACTATGAGAGCTTATCCATGTCACTGTGGCGTTTATAATAAGCCCAACATAAGCGTAAAACAGAGTTCAAGTCCTGGGGTTGACATAACTGTTGGATTGTCGTTGCTCTTGTTGTTGTTCTTCTTCTTGTTGTTGTTAAAGGATTCAGGATGCAGGAGTCAGCCAGGCTGCAATTTTTCTTTACGCAACTTTTGCCAGAAACAAAACTTGTTTGTTGCACTTCTTTTGTGGCATGTAAAAGTTTGAACTGCCTCCCAATCCTTAGCATCATTCAACCACCCCCACCCCCTTACCACACTGCATATCCCGGTTCCATATTATGGTCTCTATGCTGTTCACTGCTCTGTCCGCGAGTTTCAATGACTTTTCCACTAGACATAGAGTTGACTTTTATGGCTTTTTACGGGCACAGTAAAACCCGGCACTTACAGACAGCCCGGAGGGATTCCTTTTTAATCGCTTTACAAATGTTGTTAACCCATGCTGATATTATCAATTTGTATATTCATTTAAAACGAAATTACATGGGCAAAACTTGAAAAAAAAAGCAAAAAAATATCGACAATTTGCCATTTCAATTTGAGTTAATATCTAACCAACATTGTTTGAAGTTTTATGATGTCTCAGCCAATTTTGCCATCGTATAATCTAATCCTTTTCCATTTCAGTCATGTCGTTCCTTTTTATGAGCCTGCTGAAAAATTAATCAACCATTTCCGCTATTAAAAATGTGCGACAAATTAGCTGAAGATTGAAAGAAACGTTGTGTAGTATATAGAGGAAGGCAAAGACATGGCAAACTGACGATTTGATGATGAGCAGATTCCATTTCCACTTCATCAGCAGTAAATGAAGTTTTATTGTCTAGTTACAAACTCATTTCCATTTACCATTCCCCACATTTCACTCAGGCAATTAACCCCCTTTTCGCATTTACCCCCCCAACAACCCTCCTCTAGGAAATGGTGTGAATTGCTGTATGCATTTTAATTAATAAATGAATTATCAACATTAAAACGCATCATCGATTATAATGTCGTTCGAGTAGGGTATTAAAAGCGATTAATAAAAGAAACAAGGGGGAAAAAAATTGCAATAATCATTACAAAAATGACATCACTTGCAATTTCAAATGCTTATAACAAGTTAATTAATACTACAGAGTTATAAAATGAAATCTCAACTAGATCTTGAAACGATGCATTGCTTTACGACCTTCTTTGAGTCTCACAATTATTTGCTTTCCCCTAGAGAGTATTCCTCGCCAGATGTTCTAGTTTAATGCTGCGTTTTTTTTTTTTTCATGTAATAAGAAACCGACAAAAGTGCTAAACACTACGTCACTCAAGGCATTTTAAGATTAAATTTTTTTTTCTTTTTTTTGTTTAATAAGTTTTAAGTTTCTTTTGTGATTTTCATGAATAGGGTAATGAAGGTAAAATGCTCTAAATCTATTTTAAAGTTAAAAGAAGAAAACTTAAAAATCTAATATAAAAAAGTAATCATTCAGAGTGTTGGGAGATATGGTTCTGAATACTACTTTGAATGGCTATTAAATCAAATAGTTTTTTTTTTTTAATGAACTTTGAAATTTAACGATTATATATAATTGAATTTGATGTATGTATATATATATTGTATGTATATATATATTGATGACTTAAATATACTTCATTTATTTACGGTAAGACCCTAAAAAAGTACTCTAGTAATTTCCACTGTTTACGTTTATGGAGCATCATGAATTTCTAATTTAAACAGTGCAACCAAAAGGGCCAAAACGAGAAGGATATCGAATACATACAATATATACGAAATAACAAAAAAAAAAAGCATGATATTTGTGTGACTGTGTGTGTGTGTGTGTGGGGAGAAAATGAAAACGAGATGTCACTTTGGCTCACGGCAAACAGCCAGGCTTCTGCATTTGACGTATGTGTCAGAAGCATTTAAGCTCCAATGCACGCATGCGCAGCGTGGCAAGACCAAGACGAAAAAGTACCGTTTAGCCTTTAGCTTGGTTCTTAATGCGTTTGCTTTTCCTTTTTTTTCTTTCTTTCTTTTTTATTTGGTTTCTTTCTCTTCGTTTTGTTTTATTGAGATTCCTTCTCTTTTTTTCTTTTTAACATTCGTTATTTATGCGCATTTTATACGCAGCATTTGGCGGAAGAGAGTGCCAGTCCGAGCTGGAGTCGAAATCAGAGTTTTAGCTGAAGATGGCGTTGCACATTTTTTATATATTTTTTTGTGTTCTCTGAAATTGTTTTTGGGGTTTTTTTTATTTGTATACCCTTTACCGATAAGGAGAAATGGGTATATATGTTTATCTATACGATAGTCACAAAAAAAATTTAATTTTGTTAATAATAGAAAACATTATCTATCGATGTTTTTATACACTTATAACATTGTTTTTGCTTTCTATTTTTTTAAGATTATTGTACACTTAAAAAAAATTATATTGGTAAAATTATTTTAGAAATGTTTCTCATTTTATATATTTACAATTATTAAAAAAGACTCTGGTCAATTCTATGATCTAGTTGTTATGACAGCTTAAAGATATAGTCAACCGATTTTGAACTTTAACAAATTTAACAAACTCAAAATATATAAAACTAAAGGTGTACCAAGATTATTATAAATGATTATTATAACACTGGAAAATCATTTTGAAATACATATATGAACGAAAAGTTTATCAAAAGTATTCTAAAAAAGAAACCAGAAAAAATTACATTCTATCATAAAATTATTTCAAAAAAATTTGTAAAATTGTTAAAAAAGTCTGCTTAACTAACTTATGTATAACATTTAAATTTATTTTTGTACTCATTACAGGGTATTAAAATTTCGACATAAAAATTTGCTTTATAGACCATTGAACTCAATTAGTTATTGGGTTCAATGGTCTATAAAGCAAATTTTAGTACATCCAAAAAAAACTTTTCAAATTCCATTTAACATTATTAAGAATACATATAATTAAATACATTTTAAGCAAGGCTTAATGCAGGGTATTAGGCAGTCGGTCGACTTGTTTTGCTTAAGAAATATGTGGGTTTTTTTTGCTTTGCTTATAGTGTAGGTTCATTTGAACTTGTGAACTTCTTTCACTGTCGGTCTGTCACTCACAGTGTTTTATTATTGCATACTGACCAAGAGTCTATGTGTTGGCGAAGAATAAAGGAATGAAAAAATAAAGGTCTAGATGAAGCGCATTGTCCGGCCATATTATCATCAGGATGCAGAATCACTCTGACTTTTGAATCTGAATGTGGCAGCTTGACCATTGTCCGAGTGCCAAGCTTTGATATTTGCATGCAATGGAATTTTTTATATGTATAAATATTTCTTAAACTTAAGAAAAATATTTTCAACTAAATTTGGATAAGTTTCGATTAAATTTCTCTACATTTGTAAATGTATTAAATTTCTACGATTCCCTTTTCAATAAACATCAATCAACGAATGTTTAATTTATAACTTAATGCCAATCACTTAAAAGATATATGTACAAAAAAGAAACATTGTGTTGTACAGTGTATATTATTACAACAACTTTTACTGGAAACCTAACCGCAAATCTGAATGAACAACTACAACTTCTGGATGAGTCGGTTTGACCGCAAATTGAAATGAATTTTACAAATAAATCAATTAAGGGTAATTAAGCAAATATAATAAAAGTTATAAGCATATAAAAATACAGACATACTTATATGTATGTATGTATGCATTTATATAAAATTATAAAGCAAATGGGTAAAAAGCAAAGTCCTTTCACAAACTTTTTATTAACTCCCCTGGCATAAATGTGGAATGTCTAGACATTGATTTGGCGTGAAAACTAAAGTTGAAAATAAAGTTTGCTTTGTGGTTTATTTCGATGGTTATTATTGAAATAAAATTGGAGTTGAAATTCTATTGGACCATATAATATAACAAATGCCTATTTCTAATTAAAATTGGTTTAGTTTCAATAGAAATTCAACAGCCAAATCAATATGGAATTGTAAAATATTTATTGCTGCTATCTAGATTAGGAACAATTTAATATAATAAAAAAAATATATATAGAATGTTTGCCAACTTTATAATAATAAAATGTGAAATCCCTTATAAGCAAGAGTCTGAAAAAAAGTTTTTTTTTCGTTATAATAATAATCAAAAAATATAATATAAAATTTACAAATTTTGAAACTATTTCTACTCTTTATTCTGAAAAGAATTATTTTCTTTATACATTAACGATTTAACAAATTATATGAAGAACTTAGTTTATTATTCTTATTTATCTCCAGGTTTGTCTATATAACAAAAGAAATTTCTTGAAAAGGAAAGTAATCTGTGAGATAAATTATACTTTTTCGTTGTTTAAATTAACAATTTAAGTTCTGAGAACTAACTAAAGATTATTTAAAGTATTTATATATATTCCAAAAATTATTTATTATTTTTCCGATTATTATTTATTTAAATAAAGTTGTATATCATTTGGTATTAATTTAGTTTAGCTCATATGTATTTAAGTAATTTTGTACAATTGCTTACAGCGACTAATTTCACTTTGGTGGTGCACAAGTTGTAAGAAACCGTTTAAGTGGTAGAACCACCTCCCTTTATCCCCCTCTCCCACTCTTTGCTCTATTACCAAAACGATCGCGATCACGCCTACCAGCAACACCAGAGCTCAGATCCGAAGATCCGCAGATCCCACAGCAAAAAAAAAAAAAAAACATAAAAAAGGCAACAAAATGCTTACAAAATGCTCTTTTTTAGCTTTTTTTTATGTGTTTCTGTTACTGATTCTGATTCCGATTCCATTTTCCGAACATGGAACATCGGAACATACCGAATACCCGAACATCGAACTTTGTTGGGTGGTCGTAAATTATTATGATTATTGGGAAAGGAGTTAATGTGCAAGAGTGCAACAAGACGAGGATGATCGGAGGAGCAAGTAAGCCCAATCGGCAACTTGTTAGTTGGCATAAGAGCAACTGGGAAAACAGGGTGTGTGTGTGTGTGTGTGTGTGCGAATGTGTGTGCCCGTAAATAATGCCACAAAACGTGCACCACGATCATGAACTGGCCAAAGTTTTGAGGATGCGACTGCAAAAAGAAATTATAAATGACTCTCGGGTAGGCGTTGCCACAATCGACAATGGAAACGGCGGCATCAGCAGCAGTTGCAGCAGGCGTTGGAGGCATTCATTAGATGAAGCCACTGCAAAATGTATAGTGTTTGCCGGGATGGGGATTGGAGGAGCAGAGTGCTAGTCACAAAAATTAATTCGTGACTAGCTGTGGCAGAAATGTTGCTTAAATATATTGTGTGTGTGTATGTGTGTATGTGTGTATGTGTGTGTGGATGTCCGGCAAACATTTTTGAATTGTGACTAAAACGCGCCTCACTGCAATGCTTTGGCCAACTTCATTAGCGCTTCAAGCTGAAGCTGGAGTTGGAGTTGGAGCATGGAATTGGAATTGGGTACAAGGGAAAGAGCAAACGAAAAATTTAACACCTCGACAACGTGATGGAGCTATTGGATTACGTCGGGTCACTGATAACGATCATCAATGCCATATTTAACGCCATTTAAGCAACGGGATGGACGCCTCAAGGTACAAGGATGTGGATATGTTTTGAGAATGAGGATGTATATGGTTTATATGTATGTATGTATGTATGTATGTATGTATGTACTCTGCTCTGTTCTTTTCCGATCATGGCTAAAAAGGGGTGGAGGATGGGATGGGGGAATGGGGATGGATCGAGGCGGAGCCAATTGCTTTCTGGCCAACACAATGAATTGTAATGGCAATACGAACATTTATTTATAACGGTTTTTCTTCTTTTTTTTTTTGGTTTTTTGTTTTTATTTAACTGCACATGCAGCAACAACACCCAACAAAAATGCAGCTGCTGCACAGTGATACAAAATCTATGCAAATCATTAATAATAAAACACAATAGAAAAGAAACATAAAAAATGATAGCCAACCTAATTTTAAATCAAATTAATTATTATATAGTTAAAAGTATATAAAAAATATATACAAAAAAAACTATTTTTTAAATTTCTTTCAATTTAGAATTATCTCATAATAATACATATAAATAAAACAAACAATCAGTAAATAAATAAAAAAAAAATGTTGTTTAAATAGCAAAGTGATTAAAAATAATTGTTGTTTTCGAACAATATAAAAATTAGTAGAAGAATTTTATAAACAAAACTTAGTTTTATTATAGTTTTTTTGAAATATATTTTTATGTTTTTTTACATTACTTTATTGTAATTTTTTTGTATAATTTTATTACATTAATTTTACATTGTTGCTGAAAAATATATTAAAATCAAAAGTGGAATATGTAAATTAATAAATAATTGTGACTATTCATGAATAAATATGCTGACTAACTGAATGTTAATCAATATTAAGCCAAGTAAATTAAACAATTAAAATTTTGGTCAAATAACCTTTTGATTTGATTTGTGGGCTTAAACCAAGTAAAAGTATTTTTTTTCTGACATTTTAAACTTTTAAAGTTAAATTGCATATTATTGATTGGATAGATTAGGCCATTGTAAATTTATCATTCTCAAGTTTCTTTGGAAAGAAGAGTGAAGCTGCACTAATTTAATAAATTTATAATAATTTTCAGAAATTGCTAATTGCCTTTGTGCCACTGTAATCGTTGATATGACGGAGGAGTGAACTTAGTTTAAAGCGTTAAACGCTTTCCCAAAGGAAAGGCTTCAGCAACAGCCACTCGATTTCTTTCTCTTTCACGCTATTTCTCTGACTTTGGGGCTATGACTTGTTAGCATTTTGTGGGAGTCTCATCTACATCCTACACTTCTGCCTTTTCTGTTACCTCCCAGCAGTCCTCCCCCCATGCCAAAATCACTCACATTTTATTATTTCTGCATTATCGTTGGCTCTGAGTCTTGATTTCATACTAAAAGCCCGCCACTTTGGTTTTAGTTAACTATTCGCCAACGTATCGAATTGTGTTTACTCTTACAAATTATAATTGAATAAAAAAACCTAAAAATTTCCAAAGATCTAAGATCTATCCATAAATATTCAAATAAATAATACTTTTAGTTAGTTACTCAATTTAATGATTGCTTTTATAGTTATTCGAAAGCTTTTTTTACATCTCTCCTTGCAAATTGTATATACCCTTCTTTCTATAAAGAAATATCGTGATGAACGCATTTTGTATGGGGGAGAAGAACAAATGCTTGCAGCTTTACAGTCAAAGAGGAAACACTTTATGGCCATTGATAATTTGGTCTCATAATGTGCAACGAAATTGACTCGCTTAGTTGTTCTTGTTGCTGTTGTTGTTGTTGTTGCTGTTGTGGTTATTACTGTAGTTGGTACTAATTTATGCATTTGCAAGGATTGGGGACAGCTGAATGGAATCTAAAATAAACGAATTACAAAATACCCTATACACTATATTGTTCCCATATTTAAATAATAAATGTTTATAAATGAAATTGTTTTTTCTTTTTGCTTCATTACGTTTTAATGTTGTAAAATTTGAGGTTATGTATGCTATTTTTGTTAGGTTATGGCACACTTATTTTTAAAGCAAAATATCTTAATAAACTTAAACGTTATTTTACTTTTTTATATAGGTTAGATGATATTAGAAAAGCGTTCCTTACGATTAAATACAAATTTAAAATCAAATAAAGAAATTTGACAAATATATTTGAAACAATATTGTTCTGTTAATAAAGTTAAATATATTAACTAAATATATTGGCTATGGTACAGAGTATATAAAGAGTATTTTGTCCACTGTATTCTAATGTGGGAAAGTGGAACGTTTAAGTGATGGAAGAGCTTGAAGAATGGAATTCAATTTCAAGTTGGTTTTTCCCACATGAGGAATGGGAATGAAATGGTGGAAGGTGGAGGATGGAGAATGAAGGGTGGAGATGAAGATTGGGCGAGTCGTAGGAGGTCGATGCTTGGAAGAGCATAATTGTTAGCACCATAAGTCTTCACAATGACTGTAAATCTAAGTTAATACATCTAACAACATGCCGCAAATGGCCCAACGATGACTCAACATATTTTAAGTCATTTTGCTGCAATTTAACAATTGTCAAGTCATTGCAATTGCATTTTGCTAAGTGAAGAGGACTTTACCAGAAATTGTATTTAACAATCGAACTGTTGAATGATAGGCTATAAAATACCAAGATTTGTGCAAAAAAAAAAGAAAAAAGATTTTCTTATTTTGATTTGGCAATTTAAAAATCGATTTTAAGTTCCTGTTAATGTATTTCAATAGTTATCTTTTTTTATTACTTTCAATATTTTCAATTACTAATTATAATTACATGGCCATAATTGAAATGCGAAAACAGGAATTGAATTCAAAAAAATAAAAATATTCAATGCTGACAAAGAAAACCTTATTAATTTCAAACATTTATAAAATAATGGTTGTAAAAATTTGTTAGTTATACTAAAGTGTTTTTTAACTACACTAATTAAGGGATTCCATTCCACTATTCCAACTTTTGCATGATCCTTGTGCCATTCCTTTGCGTACCATTCTCTGCTCACTGCATTCCATTTCGTTATTAATTTCAAACATTTATAAAATAATGTAAGCAAAAAAAAGAAAAATGTCGTTCTAATCAATATAAATATATATGGAAAGTGTTTTTATTCTGTAAGCTGTAAATTACACTAATTACAAAATTCCATTCCATCTTTTTCAACTTTTGCTTGATCCTTTTACCCATTCCATTCCATTGCGTACCATTCTCTCTGCACACTCCATTCCAGGTGTCATTCTCAATGTACCGTGGGCACACATGTCCGAGCATTTGTAAACGATATGCGTCAAAGTTATCCATTGACAGCGCTAATGGGCCAAGTTAAGGGCTTGAGGCTTGGTCCGGTTTTATGGTGTTTGCTCAATAAAATTTTTGAGGCTACTTGGCATCGTTCGAATGCCAGTTAGAGTGCAAATCCCTTTCACTCCTTCCACAGTTCCCTTTTTTGTCCTAAACTAGCGTTGTTGTCGTCGTTGCACGTCCCACAAGTTGTTTGTCAGTTGATTGCTGTTATGTGCTGGTATGCAATGCTTAACACGCCAAGTCAATTAAATGTTGCTTCCGCAACATTGCCACAAAGGAAAGTACCAACAAGGAGAAGATATAGAGGAGCATACACAGAAGCACTCCATTGGTTATAGATCTCTGCAGCAACAATAAGCCATTTGCAGTTTTTTTTTTTTTTGATGTATCACACATTGAACGCAAGTGAAACTGATAAAGTGTTTATAGGTATACTAACTATATATATATATATGTATATACATATTTCTGTTCATTGTTTGCTTTTTTCTCCACCCAAAAAAATAAATAATGAAGCAAGCAAGTCGTCCCTGCCGACATTGAGTATACCCTGTACCAAGTAAAAGTACCCCATAAAGGCAAAAATAATCAAAATCGCTATCAATTTACAAAAAAAATTCTCTTAGCATGCACTGCTTGCCATGCAGCAACACTACACTGCTTGCCATGCAGCAACAGCGAACGCATGCTATCTCGCTCACACTTAACAGCCCATTTTGCATGGGGCGTGTCAGTACAAAACGGAAATACGTATATCTCCGATATTTATTGTCCGATTTCGGTCAAATTCGGTCAGCTGGTGCATTTTGGCCATATTAATGTGCATGCCAAATAAGAATACGATATGTTTAATATTGCTCTAGTTATAGGTTTTTCCCAAATTGCGGGGGCGGAAGTGGGCGTGGCAAAAATTTGAAACAAACTTAACCTGTCTACACAACAGACGGATGTTGTCACCAAATTTGGTTGCTCTAGCTCTTATAGTCTCTGAGATCTAGGTGTTCATACGGACGGACGGACAGACGGACATGGCTCAATCGACTCGGCTATTGATACTGATCAAGAATATATATACTTTATGGGGTCGGAAAATTTTCCTTCTGCCTGTTACATACATTTTAGCGACTTTAATATACCCTTTTACCCTATGGGTACAGGGTATAAAAATTCCATTTCTCAGACATTTGGTTTTCTCTCTCACATGCAATGGTGAAAGTGATTTTTAAATGAGGCACAAAAAATGCACTCAAAGATTTTATTAAAAGAAAAGAAATAATAGTTAAAGAAAACACTTTAAAAAAATAATTTTTAAATAGAATAATATTGTATTTATGTATACTTAAATGGAAATTTATAGTTTATCGATAGAGATCGCTATGATCTAATTAAATAATTGTATTAAAAAATAATAATTTGAATTCAAATTCAATACTAAATAGAGGCAAATAAATAGAATTGCTCACCCTTCATGGATTAAACAAAAATGTGTGTGTGTGTATGTGTGTGTGTGTGTGTAGTGTTGTTAATTACATTTTAACACAATGTTGAAAACTGCGTTTTGCAGCCCTAACCAGTCATTGACTTTTGTTCACGCGCTTGGAGTGTCATGCGCTAAGTTTTTCCTTTTTTTTTTTTATTTGTCGAGTGCATCTATCTCGTTACCATTTTTCCCAGTACCATCAAAGTTAACCAAGTATAATATCTGATGGTTGGGGGGAAGGGAGGAGTGGTGCGACCCGCCATAGGGCATTTAGCCAAAAGGATCTCCCTTTTACGCGCCATCATATAGTACATACAATATAGTTTGTTGTTACGCTATGTTTCTCTCTGAATAAGAAAATAAAAACTTCGATGCTTAAAAGTTTAACGAACTCTTTGTAGAGGGACGGGGACGGGGACGGGGATTGGGATGGAGGGGGTGAGCAAAACTCTTAGCCAACTTATGCTATATGGGAGGTAAACTCTCAATTCTCAGCCCATCATCATCATCATCATCTATGATGAACCCACAACAAACGTCAACGCTGCTTTTTTTTTTTTATTTTTATTTTTTTTTTTGCCTTTGACGATTCGTTTGGTTGCTGTAGAAATTCGTCAGAAGGGGCACCTCTTGTAATTATACCCTTTTTCCACCGAAAGGGTATATTAAATTTGTTAAGCCGTTGGTTATCACATAGACATCGTTTTGGTTATGTAAAGAGTATAACAAAACTTTGTTAGGGCCAATGTAAGGACTCAGCCCTTGGGTTTTTACTTTCACCCTAGTCCAACGGATGCTTCTGATTTTGTTGTTGCTATTCTCCCATGTGAGGCCCCTGGAACACTTGTCCTGATGATGATGACATTCATGCCCAAGAGCTACTCTTAATGGAACACACAAACAGCCAAGAGATAGACAAGCGACAAATAAAAAAAAAGAAAAAGAAAAAGAAACGACAAATACGAATGAATGCCTGACAAAAGGGGTAAAGACAAGTAGAAGAGAAATACATAAGGATACAGTAAAGGACATTTTGGATAAAGGTGTGGCCATACAAGCAGTTGAAAATGATTACCAAAAAAATAGAAATAAAAAAACGCCTTCTTCCTTTCTTCTTCCTTTATATTTAGCAATATTGTTTAATCACTTTTAATTGTATCGAGTGACTTTTCTCATCTATATATATGACCTCTTCCATTCTTAGACCTACCCCATTTTTTCTTTTTTTTTTTTGTAGAAATCTTCCCTTGCCTCCATCTGTTTTTTTTTTTTTTTTTTTTTTTTTGTGGGCAAGTGCAATGACTGCCAAGTTTGCTCCAACTCCTTATTTGGGGAGGGGCTTAAGAAATTATGCGCAAAGTAAAAGGCGCTTGAGTGCACAAAATAAAGAAGATGACGAACCCCGCTGATGTTTATGATGATGATGATGACGATGATGCGGATGAAGGTGACCCATGCCCAATGCTAACTCCTCTGGCTTGCCATTGTTTTAGAATGAAACAATAGAAGACCACACACACACACACACACACACATTGGGGATGTAATTATGCACGGTGCATGTGTTGTTGGCATGTAGTTTGCTTTTTCAAAAATTATAAAACACGGGAAAATACATACATATATAAATATGTATACTTATACATAGCTACTCCTTTTCTCTTTTCTACCCCTCTCAGTGATGCAAAGAAGACTTCCCTAGAGACTTCCCAAGTAACAAGCTAAAATTTTTTCACTTAACATTTATTTTTCTTATCTAAAGTAAAGTTAAGTAAAAAGAAACTCTTTAAACTAATATTTCAAAATTATACTTTTTTTATTTTTACTTTGTCGTTGAAAAGTAAAATTTATTCAAAAGAAACTTTTTAAAGTAATATTCCAAAATTATGTTTTTATATTTTTACTTTGTCTTTCTTTTCAACATATTTTTTTTTTCTTGTATGCATAACAGTTTTTCCGATCCTTTTAAACAAATATTGAGAATTACCCTTCAACTGGAATATCTCATAAAAATTGTAAAAGCCAAATTTTTGCATTGGAATTTAATCAAATTTTATCTCATCAAAATATTTTTTCCCCTTTTTATTTGTAAAAAGTTTTTAGATTTTTTCCTTATGTTTTCAATAAATTTTTTTAGTTTTTTTCCAGTTTAATAAAGCTGCGGTATGCAAATAAATATTATTAAAACTTATCAAAATTATTTCTTTATTTTTCATGGAGAAATAAAATTCTTTTAGGTTCTTTTTTGTTTTGACTAATCTGGTTACAATTTTCATTTAATTTATACATATATTTAATTGCCTTTTTTTGCCATGGCTTTTTTGCTTTAAATGATTTTTTAAATTAACGCAAAGTAGTACGCAAAAAAGAAAAAAATAGAGAAAAGTTAGAGAGGAGATTAAAGAGAGCGGAAAGGATGAAAAAACACATAGCCAAAGGGAACGTTTATCTTCGCCAGTGTATCTAAGAAAGCGACCAGTCATTCAACTGGCTTTATATTTTATATGTATGTCCTTTCACTTCACTTTCTCAGTGGTAGCAAAAAGGAAACTAGATATCTGAATCCCGGTTAAATGCAAAGTTTTTTGCCATTCTCGGGCGAGGGTAACAGGCTTTCAGGACGCACTTGTTGACAATACACATTCACCACGTACACATCCCTTCTATCCAACATGCTGGCCAATTATGGAAGCCCAGTGATGAAGTGATGAAGCGTTGAAGCGTTCAAGAAACAAAGTCAATGCACCCTGACAAGTAAACAATAAATGAAAGCGAATGAAAATATCATGGGGTAGGCCAACGCATCATAAAGTATTCCCATTTGTAAGTTTGCAGAGAAAAATTCTAGCAATTAGGTTATATCGGAACACTATGTCCGATAGAAACATAGTTGAAGAAATTATAAAATATTAAAAATAAATATATATTTAAAAAATATCTATTTATAGAAAATATAATTATTTTTTAATATTTCATTTGTTTTTAAAAACATTCAGAAAATCTTTTTATTCTTCTACTATAGAAGATTCTATTCTTCTAAAGAAGTTCTATTGAAGTTTTTATTATTCCAAAAAGGTTCTATAAGATTCTGTTTTTTTCTTTTTTTTTCCATAAAAAAGATTCTGATTTTCTTTATTCTTCTATAGAAGCTTCAATTTTTTTGTAGAAATTCTATGTTTTTCTATAAATATTTCTATTTGTCTAGGGAACTTCTCTAAATTCTGTTTTTTATTCTTTTATAAAAATTATACAGAAGATTCTGTTTTTCTATTCTTTTACAGAAAATACTGTATTTAATTTTAAAATAGAAGATTCTGTATTTCAATCCTTTTATAAATTTTTTTCATAGAAGATTCTTTTTTTTTACGTCTGTGGAAGAAGTTTTTTTCTATAGAACATTATATTATATTTTTCTAAAAAAGTTCTATAAAATATTCTATTTATATATTCTTATATAGAATAATTGATTCTTCTATATTCTATTTTTCTATTCTTCTTGTGAGTTTTTTTTTAGAATATTTTATATTTCTGTTTTTTGTTTTTTAAAGTAGTTTCTAAAATATTTGCTTTATTCTATACCACTTTATATCATCCATTTCTATCCTTTACTATATTGTAATATCTTTGCCTTACCTATTCCATCCGATCCAAAGTGAAATCAACAATAGCAACAACATTGTTCTTTAACTGGAAGAGTTTTATTGAGATCTGTGTAGAGCAGCTGCATCTGAAATATATTTTTCTAATTACTTGTTTGCACTGGCACAAACTTGGGAGAGGTCACTGGGGATGGGATGGGGATCTGCATTGAGTTGGGGTTGGTGCATTCAGCAAAAGAAACAACAAAAAAGAATAGAAAGATTATGGAAGGAAGAGAAGCATTCGGTCTGAGTGAATTGGCGACACATAAATTGTAAATATGATAGAAGAACATGCAACAACATGCTGTGTATTGGATACTAGGATGGGGCATAACATTGGACTGGGGTCGCAGCATATAATTATTGCAATGCGTTGCACGCAGATGCAGATGCAGATGCAGTTGCAGATGCAGATGCAATTGGAGTTGTGTGTCTAACTCTGTGTGTGTGTGTGTGTGTGTGTGTGTGTGTGTGTGTGTCTCGATGTTTGTCTGGGAGTCTGCTCATTCACTTTCTTGTAAAACACGCGCCACGCAGTCAACCAGCCACTCGAAACGGCTGCCATGCCTCCTCAATCCTTCTGCATCATCTCCCCATACTTCCATCTCTCATTTTCATATGGAAGTTTCATCTTGTCCCCTTTTTTATTTCCTTTTTTTTTTTGTTGTTTTTCTGCTCCATTGATTTGGTTTTCGTGCAAAAAAAAAACATTAGCAACATTTTGTTGCTTTGTTGCGTTGCGTTTCTTTCGTTTGGAACTATAACACAATTATATATCTGTATCTGTACTATATATGTTTCTGCATACATACATATACATATCTCCCAGTATCTCTGCCTATCCCTTTTCATTTTTTTTTCTCTCTCTAGCCAATCTATTAGCTGCAATATATTTAGCCAGAATTTTTCAAGTTCTGGGTTTTGGGTGTTCCTCATTAGTTTCTCTTATATAGATACAAACATATATATATGTATGTTTATATGTATGTATGTGTACTTTACATTAGAGACCCCATAAAATAAAGTGCACCATAAAATTAACCCATTAATGGCTATCTAACTATAAGTCTAACTCTAAATTAACTTAATTTAAATTTAATATCATCGAAAATTTAATAATTCAAAATATGGAAGAAAATATCAAGTAAAATTGAAAGCAAATAAAAAAATAAATAGAACTTGGCATTTTAAATTCTTTTTTTGTAAAATTTTATAAGAAAAAATCTTTTACTTTTTAATTTTAAAATTAATTGAAACAACTCTAAAAACTTCATTATATAATATTTCATCATTTACAATTAGCAACAATTTAGCATATAATGGGTTAAAAGTCATTTGGAAAACTAATTGACAACATCATATGTATATTTTGCTGCTTTTCATTTTCCCCTCATCATGTCTCTGTGTGTGTGTGTGTATGTGTCAACAACAGGAAGCAATGTTGATGCTTTTCCTATATGTTTTCACTTCACTTGCCTTCAACAACAAACAAACAAAAAGGCAAAAACAAGCAAAAATCGTGTTAACTTTTCAATTGAATTTTTTTCTTTTATTTGAAAATTCTTTAAAATATTTCCAAGCTGCTTTATAAAATAGAAATATATAATAACAGACTAGGCACATCTGATCCAAAATACATATGTATATTTGTAATTATTTTTTGTATATTTTTCTACCCATTCTATCTCTTTTCAATATTTGGCATCTGAGGAATGCGGAAAATGTGTCAGAAAAGCCAAAGAAAAAAAAACATGTCATCAGCTTTAATTAACTAATTAACTAACTAACTAACATTTTGGCGGCAACTACATAAAAATTGGGAGGAACTATTTTCCCTATTTCTCTTCATTTTTTTTTTTTAACCCAATTAAAGTTGGAAATCCAGTTTGAGGCTTGAGTGGTTTTTAATGTTTCCGAGGACTTCTCCAGGATCACATTTTTTTTTTATTTTATATTAGTTATTTTTGGGGTACAAAAGGGTAAAAAAGTAAGCACAACCGACTACATAATGTATACATATATGTATATTCCGAGATGGATTTATATAAACAAATATGTCTGTCTATATATAAATTTATTATACATGCAAATAATTTGATTAAGTTTGATCAGAATCGGTTGATCACATCATTATAAATATCTAATCAAATAAAAAGTTCAAATTTGTATTCTTAGACCTTAGTGAGCTAAAACAGATTTCTTTTTCTTAACAGAAAGCGTATTAATTATTCGGTATGATCAAAGTTAAACCAAATTTTTACCTTTCTGCATTTATTTAAAGCAAGCTTTGACCCGCTGATGATATTTGTTTAATACGAGGGCTGTCACATAAGTTTATAAATAAACTTTGCTTATCATAATTGATGAATTTTGAGACGATTCCTAATGAGACAGAAAAAATATCATTGTAAAATTAATGTGAAAATAAATTAACCTTGGATAAAGGATCTTAAGATGTATCACATAAATTACTAAAGAATTTCGTTAAAATCATCTATAAATATTATATAAGTATTTCTTTTTAAAAAAAGCAATTATTTTTGAAACCAAACCAAACACTTTCTTTTGGTCAAGTTGGTCAAGTTTTTATAGTGTTGATAAAATACTTAAAAAATAAATATTAGTTATTACTTTTCATTAATGAATGATTTATTTGTTGCAAAACTTATAAAACAACTCTCTTAGGTAAATTAGATGCTAATTTTGTGGACCCCACTGTGGTCATCATACGATTGAGGTAATGCAAGCGAGTGTCCAATTCTCAGACATGTCTCAAATTACACACATACGGGGGGACAAAGCCAGAAAAAAGAAATCTCAAATTACCAATTGAAGCTTATAAATGACAGGCAAGCCAAGCCAGTGGCCCTTCCACCAGTCAACATTAACATTCCTTCACATGTACCTGACCCTGTCCAATTCTGACTACTGTATTTTATAATACCCAGTAAGAAAGAGAGAGGACGAGGGAGAGAGAGAGAGAAAGTAAGAAAACATATCAAATGGAATAATGAAAGAATTTGGAAAAATTGCTACCGGTCTTACCTACCTTAAGGTAGGCCACGCCATAACCCTAGGTCACAAACCTTTATTTCTAACTATCAGCTACATCCATTAAGATATAGTATATGAAATTGTTGGTACCCTATCTACAGGTATTTTCTGAGAGCACTTTTATGAATTTAGCGGCAATTAGGTGTAATTAGTCGTTATAAAAGAGAAAGGGTTTGCCATTAAAGACAACGGGGAATACCCTTACAAGTCTTCCTCTAGACAAAATTAAAATTATTAAAAGTAATCTTATTTTTTATTTTTTTTTTTTCTTACTCTTTGTGTAATTATAGGCATTTGGCTGACTACGGGAGATTGACTATCAACCAACATGTGCCATGGAGAGCCTGGGTCTGGGCAGCAGACGCAGCAACAGCAATCACAACAGCGGCAACACCATTTCATCATCAGCAACATCAACAACAACATCAACTGGGACTGGGACGAGTGGAGCAGGATCTGGAATTGGAATTGGCTTAAGAGTAGGGGTAGGAGGAGGAGGAGGAATAGGTGTAGGCAATGTCAGCAGCAAAGTTTTGGTACATACCAAACTAAGTCAACATCAACAGTCGCAGCAACATCAACATCAGCAACAGCAACCCGCCAATCAAAATTATTATACACAACAGCAATCCCAATTGCAACGTTTAAAGAAACTTCAATTGCAACAGCAACAACAATTGGAAGCTATACATGGGAATGGTATTAAACATGGCCTTAAATTTCCACCCCCACCAGATTATCCACCGCCACCAACTAATACAGGATCAACACCAACAGCAGCAGCACAAACTAATCAGAGAAGGCAATTATTGCCACGCTATCCCGATCCAGATCCTGATGCCATAGAGATATGTAACGAGCAACAGGAACATGTATCCACAAGTACAATGCCACCTCAACATAAACATCATGATTACTCCTATGCCTACTATGAACCCGGAGCAGCAATGCGTCATTCAAATGTACCTAAACCCGATAACCAAGCGTCAGTCAAAATGACTGGTACAAGCGGAGATGGGACTGTCACATCTGTCATATCAACCACTGTCACTGGATCACCTCCTCCCCCAAATTCTATACGTGCCCTCCTATCCAAGGGTAAAAAGAATAAACAATTAGTCGGTTCGGCTACATTGCAATCGTATCAGGCACGTTATCACAATAAGAGCAGCAATAATAATAAAAAATCGAATACAACTAGTGAAAATTTCTATGAGGAAATCAATGCTGCTGCCCTCCAATGCTCTACAAGTTCTGGATGTAAATCGAAATCTCAGTTGAGAAGTTCTGTTGGTTCCCATTCGGCTGGATCGCTTAATCAATCGCTTGTCGAAGAGGAATTGCGTCGTGTCCAGAGTCGTCATCATAAGATATTGGGTGAACTCAATTTAAGTGTTGAGGCGATGCTAATGCCAGAGAGTCCACCAAAGCAACAAGGACAATGTCAACCTCAACCCACAATAAGTGTGACTGCTGCTAGTGGTCAACCCTCAGTACTGGTTAGATTAACCTCCTCATCGGCGGATAATATCTGTGATAGCAGCCAAAATAATGGCCAAACAGTTGGACAATTGTTGGCCTCACTTAAAAGTGTACCACAACCGGATTTAGATAGTGGTTTTAGTGGTAGCAGTGGTGCAAGCTATATTGGTAGTCTTCGTTTGTCCAAAACACAGCATATCAAATGTGCACGAAATCAAATGCCATCCAGCCAGACAACAACAACAATGACAACATTATCCAATTGCCAATCATTCCAAAGGGCTGTCTATGATGATCCAACAACAGCAACAGCAACTGTGTCTACTGGATTCCTTACACGTGCTTCTTGCGGTAGACGAATACTCAGTTGTGCCAGAATACGTGCTGCCGAGGATCCAGGACCAGCAGCTGGATTAACTGTCAATCATCATCATCATCATCATCATCATAATAGAGGGGAATCGAAAGCTCGCAGTTTTTGGAATCGCAAGGGTTGGCGAAAAATACCCGGTTTCTCTACCTCCACATCCAGCATTAATATTAATGATGCCGGTCTCACAGGTGAGTAAGTGGATCTATTGCATCACCCTAATCCTTTATCTATCCCCTAAATAGTCGGCAAATAAAAATAAAAACTAATTTAATTGAAATTCAATTTACAAAGTCACCGCTAACCAAATAAACGAAACGATTTTCTGCATTTTTAATGCAATGCCTAAATATTCCCTTTTGAGAGTGTTTCTTTTTTAGGTCTTTGAACTCTATCGAATAGCCATGAGAGAAATTAAGAAAATTAAAGGCATATACATATATACATAAATACATCCATCTCGATTTAAAATAATTTAACAATAAGTATTAAATAATAATTTATTTGTGAAATATAACCTTCAAAAAGTAAAAACATTTAGAAATTTTCTTTTTAGACTTTCGAAAATTTTTAAACTCTACTAAGTTTTATTAAAGGCAATTTGATGACATGAAATATAACGGCTGTAATAGGGTTTAAATATATATATCGGTTCATTAAATGTAACGGTTTTTTAAAATATCGATATTTTTATAGCATATTTATTACCAATTAATTAAAACCCAGAAAATTTAACCAAAATTAATCATTTAATTTATAACAATTAGAATTTATATCAAATCTACTTTTACGAATTTCATATTTATTTAATTCTCATTTATTTTGATGTTGTTACACATTTAAGTATATATTTTGTGTCAGCTTTTTTTATCATTCCTTTGTTTTAACCAATCGGCTTATTTTCATTTTCAATTTTGTTTTCCGTTTTATTTTATTTCTACTGTATATACTTTTCATTTCCTGCAATCTGCAGCATCTGTAAAAGCTTTCTTATGAAAGCTTTGGCAAATGAATGTTATAATGTTAACACTAACAGAGCTGTTATGTGTCGCCACTGTACTACTAACATACTTTGCATTAAAAATATTTTGCAAAAATTCCATAGGTGGCGTTAGCTTAACAGCATCGCCATCTATTGTATGATTTTAACATCGCCACGACCGGATTATAAGTTTAACTCAAAGATACAATGAACACAAAAAATCTTTGTGTAAATCAGACTATCAAGGGATATAGTTTAAAATGTTATATTCTATAACAAACAAATGTGTTGAACCCACATTATATTATACTTATTCAATATTCTACAAAGCGCAATTAAATTACCTAATCCGGCCCTGGGGAATCATCACTAAGCTTCACTTTCATATCAGTCACACACAACCACAGTCAAAAAAAAATTGTTGCACATGCTTCGATGGGTATCCGTCCCCTATTCGTATACCCTACGCCCCCCTTATCGCTCATGGCACTTTCGACCCTCCTATACTCTTTGAAAAATTAGAGTAAACTTGGAACGGATTTGAATTACAGTAGAAAGAGCTTCGATATCTATTGGACTCTATAATAATATAATTGTTAAAAAACTATATTTTCATTTAATAGATTTATTTTCTTCTACAATTTGAAATACCAAATATCCATGGCAGGAATATACTAAATATATTTCTATATCCTGATCATCTCTCTCAGCCTTAATCGGTTTCCAAGGAATAATCTACGGATGATCTTCCATACTTGTTAGGGTATACAAACTTCGTCAGAGTCAAAGTTAGTCTCCATCTCTGTTTTTTTATTTCGCTTCGTTTGTTTTTTTTTTTTTTAACTTTTGTTTGGTTTTTTTTTTGTTTTGGTTTAGGCATGGGGCACATTGCATCTGTATAGCTCCACACACACATTGGAGCATTCAATGGATGCATGGATGTGGTGTGGATTCAGTAGAATCGATCTTGTCGTGGTCGTCGCATCGCATATTTGCCATTCGCTTCGCCAAAAAAAAAAAATTAAAAAAGAAAAAAAAATTTCAAGCAAAAACGAGTAAAAAAAAAACAACACAAACTTTTTGATTTGCCGGTCGCCTTTTTTTTTATTATATACATATATGTACGTATGAATGTGTGTGTGTGTACTATACATATACATACATACATACATATGTACATATGTACATATATACTTAGTTATTTTTTCCTGTGTACTGACAAATGTGCTAAGTGGGAGATCTTTTCACATTGTGAAAGAGCAAAAATAAGAGAGAACAGAAAATAGCAATAAAATGTTTGATTAATATTTTAGGGGGACGTTTATTGACCGTTGAATTGTTTAAAAAAAAACAATACAAAATATATAATACATATGTACATACATACATACATATGTATACATATATTAAAATAAAACAACATTTATTTAATTGTGCCTTTATCAGAATTTGTGAAATGTGTATAATGTCCACTGATAACCCTCAATGATCTATAATATACTTTGTATAACCGAATTTTGTAATGGCATTTCAACTGATTAAATCTGCCCTGGACCATCATCATCATCATCATCAGCAGCAGCAGCAGCAACAACAAAAAATAATTGGATTGACTAATAATATTCATCATCGTCTTCATCATCATCATCATGACAATGGAGTTGTCCTTTTAAAATGTGCGTAATTAAAATATAATTATACATATTATAGAGAAAATAAACCAAAAATAAAATTTAAATTGATTTAAATTAATAATATTAGAGAGAGGAAATTCTGTCTATTTATTTAGTCGTGTATATGTATGCCTAATCACTTGACCTACGCCAACAACAACAATAACAAGTATCAACAATTCAATTTATATATTTTACAGCCATAGCTTAGTTAATATATATATATGTATATATATATATATATATATATATATATATATATATATATATCGCAATCCATTGGGATTGAGGGTCATTGGCCAGTCCCGCCCTTTACTTAACTTACCTCCGATTGACAAGTTCAACGACTGCTTATACTCCCCTTTTAGCTTTCGATCTCTCTCTCTATCTCTATCTCTCTCTCGCTCTCTCTCCGTCTCTGTCTTTTTACAATATATAGAAAGTCATGTCTTTAAGACAGATTTCCCCTATACTATATGCATATAATTCTTTTGCAGGCAAGTGCATCATTCTATTCAATTAGACATTAACCTCGGTTAAATACAAGTCTATCCATATAAACCTAAGTACATTACATATACACATATCGAGAGATATATATGTATATGTATTTATGTATGTATAATATATATCCATTGTTAACAGTTTTTTTTTTTTTTTGTATTTTTTGTTGTGTCGTTGGACCTATTGTGTCCAGCATTAGCGCGTGTTTGAGTGGGGACACGGCTTTAATTTTAGCTTCAACTTCAACTAAACTTTCTCGGCAATCAATAATATTCAATATAAGAGAAAAAGAGACGGAAAAATATAGAAAGATGCAAGAGAGAGGGACAGAGTTTATAAGATGATGAAATTGTGAAATATAATAAAACTTAGCTAAACAAAAAAAATTATTGATAAGTTTTTGCTTGCTAATTTTTCTATCTAAAAGGATTCAAAGTAAAAGGACCTCAAACATCCAATTGTTATGTATGTAAATGGATTATTATATAAAATAATACCATGAAGAATTTGCATTATATAGATTATCTAAAATCGATTAAAGATCCAATTCCTTTAAAATCCTCTTAGATAAATTATTTAATAAAAAATTTTCTAAAAACAATAATCATTATTTACACTCAATTTCTATATTTTGTTCGATATGATTCATAGACAAATTATGATTAATGATAATTGAATTTATATATAGCGAAAATTGAATATAAAATGTCAATTTTGCAATTTTTTACAATTTATTGTAGAATTAAAAAGTTACCAAAAATTTATTTGAGACAAATACAACAAGTAAAAGAAGAAACCATTTGGCCAATTTTCTTGATCCTTTAATTAATTTATAAATAAAATAATCTACAATTTGACGTCTTTGGATTTCCTTTAATTAATTTACTACTTTATTTAATTAAGTTTTTCTATATTTTTATAATGAAGCTCTCAAATGACAATGACCCCATCCTACTTAATTAATAATCTAATTTAAGTAAAGTCTATAATATGTATCTTGCAATTGTTTTATTGTGCAACATAGTGTTGCCATTGTTGCATTTGTTAATATAGTTGTTGTTGTTGTGGTTTTGGATTTTGAACCCAACTAATAAAAAAGTGGCGGTGTGTCGGTGGCGTATGCGCAACAATAATTAAAATTCAAACGCAAATTTTTGCCGTATTTAACGCTTGTTAAAAAATTTCCATAATTACAACAATAATGAGCAAAAATAAAGAAAACAGAAAACAAACATAAAACAGGGAAAGGAAAGAAAATGCAACCTAAAAAGTGAACAAAAGATAAAGTACTAAATAAAACATTGTAAAAACTAATAATTTAAAAAAAGAAAACGTATGTCGACTTTCACATACCCTAGATTAAATATTTGTCAAAAAATATGAAGGTACACCAATCAAATAGATAAATATTTAAATATATATAATTTAAACTAGATAAATATAAAAATTTTAATCTATCAAATGAAGGATACTTAATCTGCTAATCATATTACCAAAATATTTCTTTAACTTGATTATATCTCTTGATCAACTTGGCTATTAATACAAATGATAAATCTATGAGATTCAAAAATACATAATTTTTTGATTTATTTAATCACAAAAATAAAATATATATATATCTAGGTTACAGGGTATTTATGAGGCGGTTTTATGGATGGCTGGGTTATAGTAGTTTTACTTCCTTAAGTTGACAAGAAAAAAATCATTTACGGACTTCAATAAATAGAGACATTTGTATGTAATTTGTACATAATTATTACTTGTTTTAAATGAAAGGAAATAAATTTTTAATACTAGAAAAGATTCATAAAAACAATAATTTCTTTTAAAAACATGGAAAGCAATTTGAAAGTTTTACAACGACCCTCAGATTTCATACATTTCATTTTTGTATGCCTATTAAATGACTTTGTATCGAATGTGACTAAATCTATGAAAAATTTCTTAATTTTTATTCTCATTTAAAATAAGCAAGGTTAAATAGAGTAGATCATGGATATGGCTAAGCCTTAGTATTTAATTCTTGTTTTCTAAAAAAAAAAGAAAAACGCAAGTTAACCCGTTAACACACTAGCTAGCAATTATGGCCGTCAATACCAAATGAAAAGCCATAAATTTTAGCCAATTGTCAATAGCCGTTAAAGCGACTTGCGGCAACTTGCCCAGGCTTCTCTCCTTCTGCTTTGCTCCAGTATTTTTTACATTTTCGCATTTTGCATTTGGTGTTGACACCATTAAAAAAAAATGAAATCTTTTGTGGAGGCTTTGAAAAACAAAAAAAAAAACAAAAAAACGACATACAGTAAACTCTAAATAAATAATCAACACTTTCCCCTTAAAAAGTTGCAATTTAAAAGGGAGTTTAATAGAATTAAATATTCAAAATATGTGGAAAAAGATGTCGGAAACAAAGTGAATAAGCCTTAAAATAAGAATTCTTTTAATTCAATTTCTTTAATATATAAATATTATAAATATTTCTTATTAATTAAATTGCAAATTAATGGACTAAATTATTTATATCATAGACGAAAATCAAAAACGAAATACCAAAACCAAAACAAATTGAATTATCCCTTCATATGAAATTCTTTTTATTTGTTTTGTTCTTAAAAATATTTTTTACTTTTTATCAAATCTTTTTTATGTCTAATCCTATCCTAATCAAAGTAAAACTCTTGAAACCTTTCACAATACTACCAAGAAGTATTCAGGGTCCTATTTTCCAGGGTTCTCACTTTTCTAAGCGTCTTTTCCCAAATTTAATTTGGCTACTACCATAACAGTAACTGGAGTCTGGAGAGGCCTTCACTTTTTTGGCCAAAGCACTGCACATTACCGCACTCAAGTGCAGATGCGTTAAAATATCAATGCAAAAAAAAAAAGAAGGCCAATTAATTAAATCAACAATTGACTTTTTAATGATGAGGAAAAATAGTTTAATGTTCATATTCTTGAAATATCTGGGAATATCTTAAAGAAAAAGAGATACGAGAGACTTAAATGATCAGTAAAATTTTCACTGAATTGTAATATTTTGGGAATTTTTCTTTTTAACATAAGAGCATGAGTTATTTCTAGTGTATTATGTCGTGCAAATATTTTTGTTTAAATGCATTGTTGCATTTGTATTTGCATTGTGCAAGCCAATTAAAAATTCACAAAATGTTGGCCAATATTTCGCTTTGTTTTTGTTTTTTTTCTAATTAAAAGTCTTCAACTTCTTACCACTTAGACTCTCCTCTTTACCCTAAGCTTTCCGTTTTCTTCTTATTGCGGTTGCTGTGCCACTTTACGTGTTTAAAGATGTGTGTTGCATGAACTACAATCAGTGATCAGTAGTTGGCCGAAATATTCATGCCATTCATACCCCCCACTCCTGTCCTACTACCCAACACACTTTTAGCTCCTTATGTCATCTATGTAGTCACCCGCAAGTTGGCTAATTGGCTGCTAGCCAAAATGATAGAGGTTTTTTTTTTTTTGTTTTTTTGGGTTTAGTTTAGTTTTTGTTTTCTTCTCCATTTTTTTTTTTTTTTGCCACATTGCGCATACGCACCGTTGACCTAACCGCATTACTTTCGTCTGTCGCTTACTCAGGCAGACAGACAGACAGACAGAGAACAAAACTGGGCTAACAAGTGAGTTAGTTGATGCACTCATCTCCTCACTCTTTGGTTTGTTTGCTTCACTCGACACATCGCTTAATTAAGTTTTTATGTTATGACTGTCAGCAACTGGATTGACTTGAAATAGTTGAAAATCGACCAAAATCAACAGCAAGTTGAAAATAAACAGACTTTTAAATACTCTTTAATAAACAAATGCAAATGCATAATATATAATTAATCGATATAATTTAAGATCTTGTTTGATGCTTATCTAGTGTAGATATATTTTTATTTTAAGTCTCATTGCGAATATACCCTCATTTAATAGACAAACAACAGCGACAACATTTTGTGGCACAAAACGTTTTGTGTTTTTTTTTTTTTTCTGTTTTTTTGGACGCATTTGTGTGTGTTTTGTCAGCGTGTGGGCAGCAGCTGGTCAACATGATTAATGTGTTTTGTAAGGCCAAATGTGCCTGGGCGTGGTCCGGCAACCAGACGGAAGCAGACCGCAAGCTTCCTGCCAAACCAATTCTTGAATTTTCAGTTGCAAATTAATATACACATTCATCCCGGCAAATTTCCTCATCTATCCCCGCGTAATCCAAATGAAAGTCTCTCTATTGTAGATATTGCATAATCAAATGCATGGAATGCTCAGGCCAGGTGTCAAATAGAAAAAAAGGAGAAAAAAAAAAATACAACTACATTAAACAAAAAAAAAAATAAACAAACTCAACACCAAAAAGAAATCGCAGCACGCCAATGCAATAAAATAAGGCAATCCGCCCACATATACCTTCGCCTCCCACTCTTCCGTTTGGATTCTCAGACAATGCGTTGCAAGGCACAAAGTCCAGCAAATAGCAAACATAAATAACAGCGAGGGAAGTCCTAAAAGTAATCAAGCATAAAAATGCATTTTTGTTTTCATTTCAATATCGAATATTGTATATATCTATAGACAAGTTTTGTTTAAATATGTCAACTATTTCGATAGGAGAAAAAATTCTAGTGAAATTTTATTTAAGAATGCCCCATTTTATTTATCTACAATTTATCTACATTCCTTTGCATTAGTTGTAAGATAATATCAGATTTCATTTGGTTAGATTATATAATTTTGTAGCCCCCAAAAGTCTGCTAAGAAATCAATATATGTAAAGGAAAAGCTAGATTTCATTTTAGAAAGTTGATGATATTTATTAAATTTGATATGCAAAACAATTGAAAATTAAACTATTATTTTAATTGAAATAAATGATCTTACATAATATGAAATTATCAGTAGATTTATATATATATAAAATGCAATATATTAACTCTCCCTTTTTTGTATAGGGTATTCCATGGGCTCATCAGTATTTTGATTTGTTTCAGTTTCAGGTTTCGCTTTCGTTTAGGTTTTGTCGTTGTCGTCAGCCAAATCAATTCCCTTTTAATGAGAATTCAAAAAAGCGGAATTGACGCCATCGCGAAACAAAGCTATTCGCAATTTGCCTTCGTCTCTGTTATTGTTCCCGCTGTATTTTTTTCTTGTTTGTTCTTTATTTTTTTTCTTCCATTAAACATAAATTTCCATGAAAAAAAAAAGCAGTAGTCCAGACAGAGTCTCGGTCCTACATGGTTCCAGAGGGTCAATGAAATGCTTAGGTACATACCGAAGTTTACATACTCTAACAAATGTTTGTTTACACATTTTTAAGGAACATAAACTTATTCTTATGTTTGTAGTTAGGCAATGCATTTTATTTAATCTAGAAATATGTGCATGTTGCTCATAAAAATGCATATACCCGTTTTTTTTTTCTTGCAAATTAAAGTTAAACAATTACGTACCGTGACAAAAGTGCACTAGAGCACTTGGACATGGTATTTAGCCATCCGTTCACATCCATACAATACACGTGCTTGGGTCCTCAACTAAAATTCAATAGAAATAATATTTAAACTTTGTTTTCTTTTTTTACCATCACGAAATCAAAGCAATGAAACTTTAACAAATAACATACATATAGTATAAACATTCAGTTATTAATAAAAATTTCAATTTAAGTGGATAACAGTTTAAAAATTAAAAACTAGAATAAAAAGTTTTTTGTATATGTTTACCTGAGAAAATATTTCGAATGCTTTATAAAATATAAAATAAAAAGAAGCATACAAAATAATATGGATATTCTTAAACTTAATCTAGAATCTAGATTCTAGATCATCGAAATTGGAGTTACGAATTTTAAATACTTTAATCTTGGAAATAAAAAAATGTATAAAATTTATTTTCTGTTGTTTTTTTTTTTAACTATGTTTGTATTTAAGAAATATGTTTCTTTATTTATACATATTAAAATGATCTATTGGCTAAAATCGATTAGTTTTGAATTAAATAAAATTTTCAAATTTAGTTTCATTTATTAATTTTAAAACAGTGTTTAAACTGCAAACTAAAGATTGTATTTAAAGGGAGCAGTTTTTTTATACTCTTACCAATTTTCCATATAAAACGCTTTAGAGATTAAAATTTTATTAAATTTAAAATGAAGTTAATCATTTTATTAAGCAATTGCATAAATTTTTGACTGTTTATTTATTACAAAAAATATGATTCCAAAGAAAATATCCCATTAAACAATCTGTTGTTAAAATATTGACATAAATATAGTCATAAAGTAGAGAGTGTCTCTAAAAAGTTAGTTGGAATCATTAAAAATAATATAATTTTTTTTTAATTACTTCTTGTTAGATCTACAAACATCTGCCAAGGTACAAAAATAAACTTGTAATTGATATAAGGAACTTCTATGACTTTATTTGTATACCCTTCATCTTTTTAAAAAAAAATACAATATTTCATTATTTGTATTATTCACATGGACCTATCTGAAAAGTGTTTCCTTATAGCTAAATGGACTCCATTTAAGCATTTTCAAAATATTTATTTAGTATTTCTTAAGCCAAAATTTCTATTTAGTTTTCATAAAAAAAAAGAAATTAGTTTTAAAAGATCGTTAACAGTTTTGTAAATTTGATTTCTGTGATATATAGATTCTAGTAAAATAAATCAAATTTCTAGAAATTTTAAAATTAATCGGTTGTAACACAAACTGTACAGAATATTGCAATTAGCTCCTGTGCTATTTATGTAGGAGGATATAAACCTTTTGTAAGGGTATATAAAATGCACGCGCATTCTTCTAGTTTGCCACCCTAAAAGAACGTGTGGTAGTGAAATCGTTTCATAATAATTGAGAGCACGCGCACGGGATTATATGAAATTATATTATAGCAGGATATAAGCATAGTGCACACACACACACACACACGCCACAAATATCGAGCAAACGACCAACAGGAGCAGAATCAAGAGATAGTCACATGGAGCGAGAAAGGGCGGTGAGAGGGTAGGGAGAATGATGTATTCTCTGGACTCGTTTTGGAGGGGGTTGCGGTTAAGGGTAAAAGTCAAAAGGCATATGGAAAACAATACACTGAGATTTTTAATACCGAGTAAATAAAGGGTATATGAGTATTGGTGTAATTGGAACAAAAAAAAAACATACAAAATATTAAATTGTTATTGTATAACATTTGATTAGTTAATAGATTAAAATTTAAATATTAACTATTTTTTATAGGGTATTATTAAGTCGTTGCCATTTGATTGGACATACGCATGTTTTTCCTGTATGATTGCGTTTTTCCACTGACAAATTGACACACCCTGGCAGTTATAAATATTGATTTGGTCTTTGGTAAACAACATAAATATATCCTCACATAAATTACAGTTCATTATCGATGTCATTGTGCAATTTTTCTTATAACAACAAAAAAAGAACAATAATAACTACCACCACTAAACATACATACATACATACATACATACATACATACATATAAATGTATATATATATACATATATAAATACATATATTAAAGATCACTTGGGAGCGGCCAACTGTACTTCACTTTGTGCTCATCTTCAAATTTTAAATTCCTGTTCCAAATTCCAGTTTTTCCCATTGATTGAATATTAAAATTAATTGTCTCCTTTAACGCTGTTACCCATAGCCCACACACAAACACAAACAAAACATGCCGACTTTCCGACACCCTCCCCCCGCCCCCGACTCCATCTCCCCCATCCTGAAACTAGTTCTTCATTGGTGGTCAAAGGTATCAGAGAGAAGAAGAAAAGAGAAAAGGTTTGCCCGCACCTTCACACTTCAAAAAATAATAAAAAAATAAAAAGGGTACTGTTACCTAACCCTAAGCCAAGTGCCGTTAAATCAACAACAACAACAAGAACAAGTCAACTCCTCTTTGACCAACCTCAATGAAATTTCTATGCACTTGAAAATGATTTCCTATTTTGATATGATTTAATTATAATTAAACAAGAGTTTAAATTATATAATTAATTTATATATATTTAATTTTCTTATCTTATCAATGTTAGAGTATACAAAATGTAGTGTAAATAATTAAATGCCAGACATAGAAAAAAGTGAAAAATGTAGTACGAGAAGGAAAACTGCATAAGGTGGCAACTCGCTAGTCAGCTTAAGAGATTATCCTCTCCTTTTTTTTTTTTATTGTGCAACTGTTAACATTTATCTGATCCCCTTACCACCCCCGCTTAGTATTTTGTTTTAATAACTCTTGTTTATTAGAAGCAATTATGGTAAATTGAACACGAAATTGTTATTTTTGGAATCATTGAAATATGGGATTTATGGTATGCAATAACCAAATGGAATTTTTTGGAACATATGCAAAGTTTTGTGGATTAATTTTATTTATCCACTGAAAAAGTTTAAGCTATTATTTAAGAATCCTTCATCATTTATTTAAAGTAAATCTAGTGAAAAAGAAACTAAAATTAATTGAGTAACCAAACGTTGTTTATACCTTAAATCTAGTTTTTAGCAGTTAGATATTCGATTCCAATCACCAAAATAAAGCCTATTACCACAATTTGAGCTAATATATGGCTATATAAACATAATACGTTGTACAGATTAGGAGTATATAAACTTTACTTGCTTTTATTTTTGAAATAAATTAATATATTCTCAGCTCCGAAATAAAATTAATATATTCTTTTTTGCATTTATATATTTAGTTATGCTTAACTTTTGGTACAGTCTCTAGCTATAAACAAAAGCTCACCTTGTGACGTAGTTAGATGCTTTTTAATTTGTGTTTGTTTAATTAATGTTCATCTAAATTTTTTTGTTAGAGAAAACGAACTGTCACAAAATTTTTATTTTTATTGTCATAGAAATCGAAAAATGTCTAAACAGAGACAAAAAATAAGAAGGAACGATAGAAAGAGAACATAAAACTTGTCAAAAGGAAGGAAGGCCATGCAGGATGTGGATACATAATCCCACACAGGTTGAGATACAATACGGCGAATTGGTGACTATCAAAAGACTTATGCGGGCTACAAGTACTACAGATTTAAGTATTCCGAAAGCCATTAAAATGGTGACAGAGATAGATTGAAAGACTGCGATGATGATGATGATGGTGGGGGTGGGTGAGATGAGAGTAGAGGAGAGGAATGAAGAGAAGAGCGGTTCATAAAAACTTTCAATTAATTAGTGGCAAAGGCTAATGTCAACTTAGCACAACGATGCTAAGAAACAAAGTGCTAATTAAAAAGCCATAAAATTGCTATGATCTTCGATTGTGGGGAGAAGCAAGCGATAAGCTTGATGATTATTTATAACGTGGCCAAATCAAGGAAACAGGCAACAAGCATAGCGAAAGGTGTTGGCTAGTAATTATATAAATATACATATATAGTACATATGTATATATGTATATATTTGTTCCTTTTTCTTTAAATAATTATAAACAATTGAAATTGAAATGTTTCTTATTTTTATTTAATAATTATTTCATAAAATTATTATATGTAATTTTAATTATTTAAATAGTTTTCCATTTTCTCAAAGTGCTAGATCAATATAAAGTGCATTCAATTAACATAGTGTGTGTATGTTTGTGTGTGTGTGTGTGTCTGTGTATAGTGTGTAACGGTCTATTTACTTCAGGAATGAGACCGGAAATGGAGAAAATGCAATTCGAATGAGTTCATCGAATTAAGTGGAACGCGTGGCGCATCCATTGATAAATTCTGGATAAAAAAAAAAAGAAAAACAAACTGAAAAACAAAAAATTAAGAGCTATTGTTTTCTCTTTTAATGAAACATTTTCTTTTTTTTTAGTGGTATTTTCTGTTTGTTTTTCAAGCACTTTACAAATGCCATAACAGAATGAAGGAAAATGCATTCGCTATGTCGGTATTTAATTCAATTAAAAATCTCTCTGGCGCCGCCAATGATGATGAGGAGTGGCCCATAAGTGAAAATGTCAGTGGAAGTGTGAGTGGAATAGATAGATCGGCAAGATAAATAGATTCAGAAAAAAGTTAAGATCAATAACATAAAAAAAAATATTATATTATCATTGCAAAGATTGTAGAAATTCTTTAAGAATCGGCAATAATGCCTAACATAATTCTATATGTATTCAAGGGGCTTATAAAATAGAAACAATTTGAAAGAACGTTAAATAAAATAATAGATTTAGAAAAGTCTTCACTAGTTTTTATTTCATATGGTTATTTTTATTGATTTAGAGATTTTAATTTTTAGATTTTAAATTCTAAATTTTAGACTAGACAAGATTATAGTTAAATTTAACAGCAGATTTACAATTTCTATTTCTGGCAACAAATTTTGTATAGTTTTTCCTAGATTATATAATCTTCATATAGATATATACACACTTACATATAAGTATACTTATGTAGATGTGAATGTCGACATCTTATTCATTTATTATTCATCTAGGTAGGTGTTAATTCTATGAAATCTTCATTAGCGACTATTTTCAGCGCCTTCGACTATTGTCCATTTGATCCTCCTTTTTTTTCTTATATTCACACCTTTTCCTAAAAAGAACAAGCAAACTAACTAAGTCTCTTTTACCCCAACCCACCGATCTGGCCAACAATACGACAACAAATGATATCCATACATAATCATAATACATAATAGTGGGTTAAGGGACAAAGAGGGGAATGAAATGAATCTCGAGTGTTGGGATTGAGAATGAGGAGGAGGCGTGCTTTGATGAGAGTTTGCTGTTAGCTATACCCTTTCCAAAAATCCACCCCTTTACCCCTTCCATCATAGCATTAACAAGTATCAAGGGGGCATTCATATTCTAATAGCCCACTTAAAATGCACACAGAATCCAGACAATGGGCCAGACAATGAACGAAACGAAGATGGAGATGATGATGATGAAGATATCCAGAGGTTGGGGTACGTAGTAAGTACACAGACTCCAATAGGACATGGCTATATACCTAAACAGAAAAAGAAAATATATATATACATATGTATATATATATGTTGTGTATGTTCGAAGCTATGGCCCATATACATTTCCAAAATTAAGCTTAAGTAGGTTTGCTCATTAAGATAAGAGACAGCGGGAATGAAAAGTATTGACTTTTAATTACACTTACAGAGACACAGAGTCTGAAGACGGGTTATGCAATACTGCAACGTCCAGCACTCACTTCCCACTTCACTTCCCGACACCCCATACCACAAAAATTCCCCAATATTATTCCCCCCCCCCCCATTTTACATTGTAAGGTGTGCTGCCCTACATACTTCCTTTTATATAGGTCATGCATACCTAAATACCCTGTAAATGTAGAGTATATGGCCTACAATAATTTCGTTTAAATTCTACTGAAAGAATTATTCCAAAGAAATATTTACAACAATTAGAAATGTGAAAAACATAGCAGAACAGGTACAAAAGCTGGACAAAAAAAGAAGAAAAATAAAAAAAATACTTTAGATAAATAATTACTTAAATAATTACTGCTAAATGCTTGCAAATAAATTTAATTGAATAGAATAAATCAATTCTTTAATCAATTCTTAAAAATATGTCACTCTTAGTTTGTTTTTCTTAGCATACTTTTCAATGCCTCTAAACATTTGGAATAAATTTTGAATATTATATATATTAGACATTATCAAGTTATAGAGTATCACTTGGTCGTCATTATAAAGAATTTTATTTCAAATTGTTTAGCATCTGATCAGCATCAAAAATGAAATTTAAAATAAAAAAAAAACAGGGAATAGAGAGGGCAATTATCTGTGCTTGCGAAATCTCATCACAAATACAGACATATATACACACAAATGTATATGTATATGTATATAGAATGGAGTTTGATAGGGGGGTGGGGGTGGTATCGGGGGCTATTATTGTGGCGCCAGTCTTGCCATTGATTTTGGACAGTTGATAATCAAAGAATATTGCCACACAGTAAATGCAACTCCATGTAAATAGATTATCAGAAAAGAAAAAGGGGAATTGGATTTGGAAATATAAAAAGAGGAAACTCTTTTTAAAAAAAGTTTTACAAATTTTAGTATTGAGAAATGCAATAATATCTGACGTTATCTAACGAACTAGAAACAATATATATATATATATATATATATATATATATATATATATTTTTTGCATATAAATAGAATTTTCTATTCTTTTTCTTCTTTTTATTTGTGCTGATTTTGCGTCATCATTGCAAAAAGGAAACAGGAGAAACAACTTTGTGTACATGGCCATGAACAAGACCAAGACTTATGTCAACTCAAGTCATTCAAGACTTTTCCATAAGCTCTATACCTATACATATACATATATATATAATTATATATGTATGTATATAAATGCAAAATATACAAAATAAAAATCATTGAAATGCATTAAAAAGTATTTTCAACTTTATTAAATATAAATTTATGTAGATATAAAGATTTTCACATATTTGGAAAATATATTTATTAGCTAAGTAAAATCCAAATTTCAATTTGCAACACGTGGCCGCCACAAGACAAGACAGAAATTATGAGAAGAAAATTTCATGCCATTCACGTGCCAAAAGTGTTGGTAAATTCATAACAGTATAATAAAATCCTTCCGTACTATCAAATGATGATGCTGTGCCCGTGCCGGTCCTCATGATGGACAACAAGAAGTCAATTCAATTAAAAGCTCGTGTTCCACTACACCAACAATTCGATGGGTGGTTGTGTCTGGTGAGCATTTTATGGCATGTGGCAATGTGGGAGTAAAATGTTGAATGGCATATAGACACGGGTTAGATAAACAATGCAAAATAGAGAGAGACATAGACAGAGTGAGAGAGAGAGAGAGAGAGAGAGATACAAATACAAGGATAAATGTGATGAAGGCAATGTCAATGGAATAATAATCACACAATTCTTCTTGTATAAGCAAAAACAAATTGTCATTTTATACAATAATAAGCTCCGAATCCACGTTGCTAAGTCACGTTCTCTATATCCCAAATTGAGCATCCTGATTCAAACTGAGCTGATTAAGTCAAACGAAACAAAATCAAAAAAAAATAAAAATAAAAAATAAACAAATTCTTATATATACATACTTATATAAATAAAACAGATTTCTGCTTTTGAATTTAGAATTTTACATGGAGAATAAATTATTGACAGATTTCATTCTATATATTATTTTATAACTCTTTTATTAAAATAAAAGCTGAATACTTTAAGGGTTATTACGATTTCCCTGAAAATGTTATCCTTTCGATAGATCTGTATATAAGTCAAAGTCACTAACCTTTGTGTGAATTTGTATAAAGAAGTACGTTAAAATTCTTATCAGAAGTTCCGCATTGTTTCGAAAATTTCCCAATTTGTCACAGTCCTTATCACCTCTGAAATTGTTCTTTAACAAAACCTATGGAACAAAAAAAAAAAAACTACAGTGAGAAAAGGTAATGGAAGTGTAGGCGGAAGAGAGAGAAGGGAAGTTGGCTTGTAGCCGCGCCTTGCGGTAATTATGTAAATTATCCATCAACAACTTATCACAAAAAAAAAAGAAAAAACTGAAAAAAAATGAAAGACCGAAAACAACAATAATTGCAAATTTCCGAAACCTGGTTGGCTGCTTTTCATAGCCCCTAGAGGAAACAAAGTAAACTTTTTTTTTGTTGTTATACCCTTGCAGAGGGTATAAGCAAATTGGTCAAATGTTTGTAACGCTAACCTGATAAAATATATGTAGGTATATATTATTGATCAGCATCAACAGCCGCGTCGACTGAGACATGTCCGTCTGTCTGTTTCTTTGCACGATTTAGACCTTAAATTTTAAGCTACATGCTTAAAACTTGGTAGATAAGTTTTCTAGATGTGTAGATTTAGCAAGTTTAAAAATCAGTCGGATTGGACAACTATAATAAAAAATATATTTACTTTAACTTTGCATTTACAGAATAGTCTAAAAATGCAAGGGTATACAAATTTCTTCTTAGCTTCTTTGATATTTTTTAATTTTTTGTTTTTCCCCCCTCCTTCTCCTACTTTTCGATAAATCTCACTCTCTCGAATGGAAAAACGAAATGGAAAATGATGGCTAGCCAACGTCCATAGACCATATCAGATTTAGTAAATCTTTACCAATTGGCCACACACTTGAGGGCAGAGCAAACCAAAAAAAAAAAAAACCTGAGATGAAGGCAAATTTTATGTAGCTTTATTTTATTTTACCATAATTTCCGATCATGTGAACAAAATAAGATTGCATTGATTTAAGTTTTAGTGAAAATTCAGTTTTCCACACAAAACGTTTAACAGTTCATCGAAAAGTGATTATAACAGCGGCTGATCATAAAGATTATCATTTTTCTTTTTTTGGATAAACAAAATTAATACATTCTAATGTATACAATGGAAAAGAAAAACACTATGAAAACTGATTAATCCGGCAAATAGTCATCCAATTTTAAGGTCAATGCATAAAATTATGGTTAAAGAATAGATTTGTAAATGGCTAGATGATAATAAAGATAAATATTATTATCTAAAATACCCGTTTAGATTATTTAAACAGGGTATAAACACACATGTTTTATTAATCAGTGACGATCATGTTATATAGAGTTGAATGAATCTGCCTTAGGCACGCGAAACCGGCTCATTGACCGAGGCGTGAAAATTATGAATGTTAATTAGGATATTCATAAATTTAACCATAAGAATCGGTTCATTTTCTTGAATGAAAATCAATTGACAGTAAAATATGTTAGTTTAAACACATTTTCATCATCAGTTAACGTTTAATCACATTTGTGGTATACTCAAATCAAGTTACGTCACTCAAATTTCTACAAATTTTATATAATATAATCTCGATTTATGTTTATTCTCAGCTATTTTTTTATAATTTCAAAAAATATGTATATTTATTTTTATTTCTATGCATATTAAGGAAACTGACAATGTGTCGGAAATCCTAACATTTAGCCTTTCAATTCATTGATAAAGACATGTGTTGACATTTTTACTGCCATGTCCGTTAGAGGAGAGAGTGTCACATGCATTTGTCTCATCTCTCACAATTTGTGTGGCTATCATGTCAATCCGATTTCTCTGTATACAATATAACCCTCCCAAGCGCCTACGACACGAGTGTCAACTGGCAACGTGTTACATAGATGATAGAACACAAGGAAAGAGAAGAAGAAGGAATAGAAGAAGAACATGGTCACGGGTCATAGATATTGTTTACCTGTACATGTATTCGAATAGCATTGAAATCAATTGACAAGAAATTGCGTTTGACTGTCAACACTGGATATGAAAGAAAGGGAGAGGCAGAGAGAGAGAGAGAGAGAGAGAGAGAGAGGAAACGAATATCCTATTGGATTTACCATCCTTTTACCCTTCATCACATGTTTTAGATTATGACGCACTTTTGCAGCGACATCTCATGTTTCATTGTGCTTTTGATTTATCTCTGCGGTTTATCGTTCATAAAACAACAACGAAAACAAGGGTTAAACCAGGGGTTGATCACATTGCTTTTAAAAGGATTTTCCCAAGCCCAAATAATAGAAGTCACAAGAGTATTTTTCAGTTTTCTCAACCATTATGGGAAATGACTTGTTAATTTTCCAATTACTAAATCATTCTCTAACAAGGTTTCATTCCTCATCTAAGAATAGTCCTCTATCCATGTGAGTGAGACTGACTTCATTTGGGGGGTGTTTACTTTCTGTTTTATACAGCGGCTTTTTCCGACTTGAAAACCTGTTTGATTTGTCTTAATTTCTACCACCAATAAAAAAAATTCATTGTGAGGTGTCTCCTCCTTATCTGGGTTAACGCTATCAACAGCAGTTCATCGGACAATGTGAGTGAGCCTTGCCCTATGGTCTGCGTCAGAGGATGCATGGAAAAATAATTTAAAGTACTTAAACGAATGCCAAATACCCTAAGAGAAATAAGTTCTCCATTAATTTATATTCCCAATGGTTTATTGATGGATTCTTTAGAATTCTTGAAGGCTTAAGACTGATTTACATATGTACATACATATATTCCTTCTTCTTTTTTTTTTTTTTAAATCAAATATACCCGCCCAACCAATTAAATCGAGGGTATAAAAAGAAAACATAGCCATGAATGTTCTTTACCTGTTTAAGTCGTTTGTTTTTTACCATTATCATTTGTGAACTGAAGAGCTGTATTTTTCTCGAACCGCTGTCTGATGCGTATCTCTGAGGCACACACACACACACACATACACACTTGCATACTGGTTGTCTGTATGTATGTCTGTGTTTCTGGCCTGGCCCTGTCGCTTTGCAGCATGAATGATTTCATCTTGGCAACTTCAAGTATGTTTGTATGTATGTTTGTATGTATGTAAAATATATGTGTTCAGGTTCAGCCTGATGATGATTCTCTGCTTCTGTCTGCTTGTTGTTGCCGTCCCTTCTGCTGTCTTTTTTTTTTACTTTTCACTGCTGCTTCTTCTTCTGCTCTCCACTGCGTTTTTTTTTGTGTGTGTTGGTAATCATAATTATCTTTAATTTTCTACAACAAAAAATAAGCCAAAAGAAAAGAAATACTCCAGGATGCGCCGACTGGTTTAATAAAACGAATTTTCTATGCTCTGCTATTTCTACTACGCAATTACACAAACAAACACTCAACCGATTTACCGTTATATAGTTATCAGTATAACAGTTTACTCCTTAATTCCTTTATTTTTCATTTGCTTTTACGGTAACTGCACAGAAATTAGAATTATGGGAAAAACTCAGAGAAAAAAAGAACAATATTTAATAATATTGCAATAAAAGTAAATAATAATAATTATCAAATTATTAAATGATAATAAGATATTTTTATATATATTTTAAGTAATGTTTACTTTAATTCCTATCTTAATTTTTTTTATTATTTTATGTGTGAAGAAAAAACTTTACAAAATTTTGAAATTTTTTTGTAATTAGAATCATTTTTGTTAACTAAAATTTAATTATACAAAATTAACCAATTTTAATTTATATTGAAACAACTGATAGAAGGCAACACTGGTTTCAAAATACACCAAATTCACAGGATTGATGATGAGATTACCTTAAACTTTTGTCCCATTGCGACAGAGTGCACAGAACAAAAAAAAACTCACAATGCGAAGACATTGTGGGGGAAGGGGAAGGGAAGATCTAAAAAAAGCGAAATTACATGAATGAACGAACTGAGCACACAAGCAAAGTTAGAGTTGTGTGTGTGTGTGTGTTTGTATTTTCTCTCTCGTATGCAAGTTTTGTCTGTCTATTTATCTGTTGTCTGTGCCAGTTGCATCTGAAACTTGTGTATCTTTGTTTTTGTTTTTGTGCTTTGTTGTTTTACCTTTGCTTTGATTTCTTGCATACTTACGCTGTCATTCCACCACTCATCTTCTACATCTCCGTCTACTTACAGGTGAGTTGAGTCTACATATGTATGTACATACATATATAAAAAAATGCACTTGCTAAATGCACTAAGGACTGTGTGAGTTGTGTAGCAACAATGCAGGTGCATTGATTCATACTTGTACGCATTTAGAAAACAGCAAAACGGTTTGTTGGAGCTCTAATCTTGTTATCGCTATGCAAACTACATACATATACGACTATATATTCGAATATACATACATACAAATGTACGTGTTTGTACATTATGCACGTACACATTCAGATATCTATGTAAATATGTTAGTATGTACCTATACCGTCTCCATCAGGCATCTCCATCACACGCCCCCTTTTGAACCAACTAAAACTGAACAACTGGCTGGAATAGGAACACAGCATTCCTCCATTCCCCTAACAGCTGGCGATATTGACGATAGTCATCGGTGCGGTAGTTTTACATAACATACAAATATACAAATGTTCTTTTTTTTTTGTGTACACATACATACATACATATGTACATATGCACATACAAATTTATGTATGTATGTATGTATACTGCGATTCTAATCGTCTGCCAATACGCAATTTCCGATCGGGACACAATTGTATGTGTATGCATATATATGTACATGCATACATACATACATATAAATGTACAGTTTTACGTTTTGCACTTGCGCGCCAACAGAGGCGTGTTGTTGTCACCACAATTGAAAATTTGAGCAGAAAATTGAAAAAAGAAAAAAATTGAAGAAGACTGCCACTGCCACTGACAACTTCGTTGTCGCCGTTTACGTGGAAAACAATTCAAGTGCAACGCAGCCGCAGACGCCAATTCAGAAAAACAAAAAAAAAAACAACAACAATAAAGAAGCGTTCGTTGCTGTTTGGAATGGTGCGGGGGCCAAAGAAGCAGCAAACGAACGAACGAACGAACGAAAGAAGAAGCGAAGAGTAGAGTATAGAGGCGTACAAAAACAACAGATGCAATCATTTCCGGTACCGGGCTGCTATTGTTCTCAATCAGCTAACGCCATCTACCCTCTCTTTCGTTCTCTCTCCGTCTCCCTCTTTATCTCTCTCCCCCACACACATGCTACGTATCTTTTGTTGTATTTGCGCAGACGCGACCGTCTCTGTCTGTCTATGGCTCTGTCACTACAATATGCGGGTGTGACACGACCATACACTACTGTGAACGGTGAAGAAGGGGAAAAAAAATAACAAGAAACCGCAAAATCTTCTTGATTTTGGTTTCATTTTAGTTTCGTGTTGTTTTTTTTTTTGCCAGTATTATTCAAAGTATATTTCGTTAAAGGTTTTCATTCATAAAAATTAAGTACTACAGTGTGTGCCGAAGCAGACGTCCTTAATAGAATATTTATTTTAGCCAGTACAGGCTCAAGACGTAAAAATCAAAAGCTTTAGAATGGGATTATTTATTTCATGAAAAGTCATAATATCGACAAGTAAAGTAATTTCATTACATTTTGAACTCGTTGCTGTTTATTATTATTTGTTTTGTTTTTGGTGATTGCTAAAATTTATGGTTGAATTTCTTATTGAAAAATGGTGTTTGGAGATATGCCCGCTTCTACATCAGTATAAAGAAATTTCAAAACTTTTCAATATATCATTTGTCTACTTTTGGATAAGGCTTGATAAGGCGTTTTGTTTTGAATTATAAAACACTTTTGAAGGACTTTTTGTGCATATGTACATACATACATACATAAATATGTTTAAACAAACTTAACCAAAGTTTTATAATGTTTTGTTAGGTTTATCTAAAAAAAATTAATAAAAATAAAAGTTATTTATGTTTCTTTTATCTTTCTGAAAAGTTTGTCATTTTATAAAACTAAATAATTAAAAAAAACAATACAATGTGTGGACATAATAGCTATTGGGACTTCCATCTAATGTTAACGCTGTCCAATTTGCTAGGGCTGACTGTAGCTAAAGGGACAGAGATGCAGCGTGAGAGAGAAAGCCAGAGTGCAAGAGAGGCAGCAGTGCTGTTAGTTAACATGCTTGCTGTGAGACGCTGTTGACCAACAGGCTCGCACTGAGTCAACAGTACAATAACGGGCTCATAGTGAGTGAACAGCCATCATCTGGGCGTTATCTCTATGTTAACTTACTGTTGGCCATTATCTTTATCTGATTAACATTTATCTGCCGTCAGTGTTGTTTTTATTACCTTAGCGAGCGGTTGTGCGGTCGGTCGGTATTTCAATAGTTGTATTTTTTGAAAACCATTTTGAAACCAAAAAAATGATTTCAAAAATTACCAAAAATAAAGAGAAGACAATGCATTTAACCATATCTCACTGTCATTGACACAAACAAATTTTGTGCGAATCAGAAACTAGAATTTCATTTATAAAAAAAAAATGCAACAACCGCAGAAACAGATAAAACCAAACCAAATGTGTACAAATCAAAATCATTAATTTTTGAAGATTGTGCCACCAACAACAATTAAAACAAACTAATATTTTGTTGGGCGCGTGTGTTTAAAACAGATTATTTCCCTCAGCCGTTCTCTCCATCACTCTGTAACGTCTGCCTCTGTCGCTCTCTCTTGCGCTTAGAAGCAGCAACAAGTGCAAAGGTAAAGGCACGGCAAAAACAAAAAAAAAAATAATAATAATAAAGTTAATTAAATTCTTTTTTTTTTTTGTTTTTAACGAAGAAATAAACCGAATATTTTTTGTTTTTGTGGTATGAGGTGTGCGTGCAAAAGAATTTGTTAACAACAAAACACATAAGACGTGCTTGCAAATGTTCTAAACAAGCTGCCAGTCGGCAAATTGTGCATAAATTAACAAAATCAAAAGAGAGAAAAATGAGTAGCAGGCTAACTGCCATTTAAAACAAAGCATCTGCATTTTAACAATAAAACGAAAGTGCAGTGACTTACAACAAAAACCACATTGAGGAGTGTGTGAGAGTGAGAGAGAGAGAGAAATACACATGTATATATATATATACATTTACACATAAACAGCAGCAGCGGCAGCAGCTACAGCAACAACAGCACACACAGGAAGAGATAGAAGTAGAAAAGAAGGAAAGACCAAAAGCGAATTGTAAAACAAATAGAAGCAAAAACAGAACCAGAACAAAAGAGAATTCATCATCATCAAATCAAATGAACTGATCGGCATTAGAGAGAAAACACGTATATAATGCAAAAGGTAAAAAAGAAAAAGGTAATCTTAAGAAATTATACAGATGTCGGTTTTAGCCAGATGTTAGAAAGAATGACCAATTACAATGCATTTTTGACTGAATCGTACAATCGTTTTAATCACCGATCAATAGTTGATAAATAAGATAAAAAAACTGTATGAAAATCGTCTGAAAATTTACTCAATTTATTTACTATATAGTTCCCTTATCTATCAATGGCTCAGAGCAATCAAAATAAATGTTTATTTGTAAACACGTTTTTTTCCTATAGTTTCACATGATCCGTTGTCGTGAATTTTTTTTAAATAGAGGTCAGCTTTATTATATAGCATATTTAAATGCGATAACTATGGGTGCAATAGCTATATACATATGTACATAAGTATGTATGTATATACATATATATTTTTGCGAATACAAAATATCGGTCATGATCATTAAATCTGGTGTCATTATCGGTTTTGTAGACATACAATTATGTTGTATGTATTTCAATTTGCAATATTTTTTTTGTTGCCGGATTTTCCACATGGATTGGATTTGTTTTTAGGAACGTTGGAATATAATAAGAACTTGAGAAGAAATGGATAATTCTGTATATCCGGAATTCTGGTTACGTTTGAAGAGATTTCTTATTCTTTTTTTAGTTCCTCGTTTTCTCTCTTCCTATTAGAATTCAATTACCATATAAATTTTAAAGTTATAGTGTCGATTATTATTTAAATATGCAAGGGAAATAACCTTATATACAAACTTTATTGCAGTTTTCTTGAGATTCCTCAAAATTAGTTGCAAATGTTTGACATTTTCGATTAATTCGATTAATAAATTTTCTACTTTATTTTTGTTTATTGAGGTATTGAAATGACCTTGTTTTGAACTATCACCTAGTTAATTGTTGAATTTTGTTTTTTTTTTCTTCCCTTCTAAACCTTTATACCTAATAAATATTTAGTTATTTTTACTTGTTCTTTGCACACACACACACAAAAAGAAAAATAAAAAAGAAAGGCGAAAAGGTTCAAAAGGAAGCTTCCTGCTGTTTCTGTGCCCCGACTGGGGCATTTAATTACCAACATCAGCCCCATCCTTAGCCCCATCTCCATTTCCATTTCCATAGCACCAAGTACAGCAGTACCAAAAACCCGCAATAGAAAATGCATTTTTATTTATTTATTATTGTAATTTTTAGTATTTTCTTTTTGTTTTTGGTTTTACATTCAAACCAAAGCCCATGGACGATGTATTTAAAAATTCAACACGCAGTTGCATTTAAATTTTTGTTCGGCATTTGTGTGTGTGTGTGTGCCGATTCCAAGAAACATTTGTTCTTTTTTTTCGGCTGCAACCGTAGAAAAGGGAAGGGGAAGAAGAAGAAGGAGGAGCAGCAGCAGCAGCAGGAGGAGAATAAGCGTGGAGCGTGCACGATAAAGTATTCAAAGTCCCGTCCCCCATATCAAACTGCAATTGCCCTTTACCAAGAAAAAAAAAAGCCCTTAAAATAAAAATTGCATTTGCCAAAAAAAAAAAAAAAATAATAAAAAAAAGGCATGAAGAAAAAATGAAGTGAATAAAAGCCGAGCCAGAAGAAGAAACACAAATATGGCCTTAGGCCCGGTGTCGAAGACGACGATGATGGTGGTGATGAAGACCGACCAACCGACCGACCTTACTCTATAACTCTGCGTATCAAGTGTACATTTTTGCTTCGTGCCCGCGCCGCGCATTTAACTTGCGTTGCGGTGCGTTCTACGTTTTTCTCTTGCGAAACGAAATGCCGCAGCAAGTAAAACAGCCTTTTACCCATATTGTGTTACATCTCTTTCTCTCTTTCTCTCCCTCTGTCCCTCGGTAAAGAACCGCGGGCGTTAAAGAGTTTTGCTGAAATCACAATTGCAAGGTTGGGTGGCATAAACTTGAAAATATTATGCTTGACCCCATCCCCTATAAAACTGGGAAATGGAAGAGGGTACAATAAACTTATCAATATTGAAAACCCATCAAGATTTTAGACTTCTAATCTGTTAATACATAGGCTCTTGGCTATGATTATAAATATTCAATCAATTTGATATTTACTTTCAACAATAAATAAACGTAACTGGCGCCCCCTGGTGGTCAAATGCATTTGTTTTAAGAATATTAAAGAAGTATGTATAAATATTAGCTTTTTCTTAACGGTAAAGGATTGGAATGTTGAAGTTTCAATCAGTATTATTTAACTAAAATACTTCTCCCTAAAATACATCTCTCTAACATATGTTGGATAGACTTTAATACTATTTATTGAGTAATTTATTTCGGTTGTGATACATAATTTTTCCATGACGAAGTACTACGTAAAGGCAGTGGCGTACCTCCAAATTGACGAAAATCTACTAAAAATTAGTTTTATGTCAACTTGTCCATCAAAAAGGCAATTATAAAATAAAAATTATAGTGCAGAAAAGATGCATAAATAATGTAACTCTGTAAATTCTATCCCTATGTAATTATGTACATACATACATGTACCTACGTACATACATACATACATATGTATGTATTTATGTATGAGTATGAATATTCTTCATTTCATGTCGCACATTTGACACACATGTTTGACATTTGTTCGTTGTTCCAAACAAACCAACACACAAACAAACAAACAAATACGTATGTATGTATGTATGTACATACATACATATATTGAGAAAAAAAAACTCCAATTTCTAATTTAACAAAAATTTTGTGGCTACAAAAATAGAAGGAAAACTAAAATCGTCGTTACGTCACAGTAAAAAATTAAACAAAAAAAAAAAAACAAGAAGAAAAAAGATTGAAAAGAAAACGGAAAAGATCCACCTCGACAATAATTAGAAACAAAATGAAATGCAGTGAAAGCGTAGACAAGAAAATGCATTTAAACAAAGAGATTTAATGATTTCAACTAAACGAAACGAGGAAAAAGCAGATAAACACAACAACAAGAAGAAAACGAAGAAAGAAAAAAAACGAAAGTTGAGCAAATGAAATTTGTACCTACCCCTTCTACATACATATGTACATATGTATGCACATAGTAAGATATATACATATATACAGACAGACAGTCAGACAGACATACATAGATAGTTTTGCTGCAGTTAACATTGATTAATTTGCTTTTCTCGCTGTCGTTTTCGAAGATGTCTTTGCTTTTGACAATTTTCAATTTTCATGGCAATAGAAAAACAACACAGACACACACACACACACACTCAAAGAATGTGAGAGACAAATATAGAAACATAACTTTTTATGCGGCCCATTTTTAGGTTTCGATTTTATTTAGAGAAATTTTCCTAAACATAAATAAAAGAAAAATCCTTCTTTTTGAAACAATATTGCTACTAAACGTGGCATGCCACAGGTGGTTGGTTTTTACTTTTCTTTGCTTTGTTGAATCGATGAATGAATTGGCGAATTAATTACATATCTTAAATTGCTGTTTAACCGCTTAAAAACGTCTCCCTCCCATTTTAATTGTGAATGAAAATGTAAAAAAAAGAATATAGTCAGAAATTAAATTGAAAACTCAAATAAAGAGTGTAAAAAGAATGACTAGAGGGCTACGTGAAAAAAGTTCCAAATTAAACTTTCTTATGAGAGCTATGTGATATAGTTAAACCGATTCTGATAAGGTTTCTCTGATAGAGTTCTTTGAAAGTATTCCAACCTTTTGCAAATATAGAAATTTATGGAGAAAAAGCAAATTATAGAGTTTAAACTCAATTTCTAACGCGATCGCTCTTACGGAAACTATATGTTATAGCCGTCTGATTCTTATGAAATTTACCAAGGGTATTAGTTTAGTGTTCGAAACTCTCTTTTCATAGAAAAGAACGTAAAAAAACTTTATTAATTATGGAAGCTATACAATCTGAAATATTTAATATTTGTAGTATAAAGCAAACTATTTGAAATTGTTTTAGAAGAGTATAAAAACCATTTAAAACTAATTTAACTAACATTATTGTTAGTTTTTAAGTTGAGTGTAGTTTGACCGATAGAAAAAGCTTTTAAAACAAAAAAAAAATGATGCTCATTTAACACTAAAGTTTAGTTAATTATGTATTATGTGTAGTTAACTTAATTTCAAACAATTGTGGCAGGAAAAAAAATATATATAATTTTAGTTTACAAGCAACAGGTCAATCAGTCGGTTAACTAACTATTTGCTTAAATTTTAAAGTATTCAGTATAAAAAGGGTCAAACTGAGCAGCGCAACGCATCTTTGATGAAGTGACGAAGCGGGTCAAGTTCCTTCGGTAGCTGCTACTGCAGTGTGTTAAGTGCGTTGATGAGCGTGTAATGGACTTCTTGTCTCGGGGCACCCACGCAACATTCCCCCTCCGCCCAATGTGCAATGCGGGTGATCGTGTGATCGGTCAATCGGGGTTGGTCAGTAAGCTTCGCCTCGCTTCGCATCGCATCGCATCGCGTCTCCTTCCCCTTCCACTTATGTTCATTTAGTTTTATTTGATTCTCTGTTTATTGTCTTTCATTTTCCCCCTCTCAGCAGCCACTTGAGCTCATTAACTTGCAATTTATATAGTGCTGTGCGGGTCTTTTAAGTAAACATGAACGATAAATGCTATAAATACTTAATAAATATACACACATACATATACACACACATATACATACATACATACATATATGTACAAATGTAATTTTATATACTTTACTGTAATATCAAATGTCAAAAGATAAAAGTCGGTTAAAGTATCTGAATGGTAAGCAAACTTTTGTGCAATTATATTAAGATAAAAAAAAAACAAAAATTTTAAAACGAATCATAAACATTGAATAGATATCAATAAAAATCAAATTAAGGTGAAAAAGAAAACAAAACAACAACAATTTACAAAAATAAAAATGGCAAAAAAAATCCCCTCCAAAAAAAAAAAACAACCGCCAAATAAAACAGAGCAGAAGAATTCCCAGGCCAAGTTAAGTTTGAGTTTAATGTCATTGCCGATAAATCTTTGGCCAACAAATTGTAATTTACGATGGAACAACAACGACAGCAGCAACAGTCAGTACCAAAAGTATCTCAACGAACTGAATTGCTGCCGCTGCCTGCCGTCCGTACGTCCGTCCGCCCGCCCGCCTGTTCCTGCTGTTCAATTGTTCCCAAGCAGCCAAATACAGAGTGGACTGTCAGACAGGGGAGGAGATCGCAAGGGAGAGAGAGATAGGGGAATAGAGAGAGAGAGAGAGAACGCAAGTAGCGCAAAAGTTGCCATTAGAATCCCATAAAGACGCCGCACAGATGACAAAAGCAACAACAACACCAGCAGCAACAATAAAAAACAAAGACTACAACAAAAAGGCGAAAAGAAAAACGAAAAAAAAAAAACCTCAAGAATAACTGGCAAAAGGGCAGTAAATCAAATTTACACTTCATAAAAAGACAGCAAAGTAACTATAGAAAAGACGAATGAATGGGGGGTGAGGCGGTTTAAGGGGTAACTGACGGAATGTGTGTACATACAAACGCACATATGTATGTACATATGGATGTATATAAAAGTAGCGAAAATTGAGGAATACTAACATCTATTATCCCTATAAATCTAGACACTTTTTTGGATGACTTCCAGTTGCCAAAAACCATTTAAAAGGGTTACTGGAATGCTGATGACTTTGCAATAATTTTTTATACTTGTAAATTAAGTTTTTAGTTGGGAAAAAAAAATATTAAGAACTACTAGATATTACTATATCTACATCTATCTAACTACTACTATCGTATTTCTATCAGACGTTTTGATACTTCAGAATAGAACTATTTATAGGCATGCTAGTAATACTTTTCTCCTCATAGGGGCCCATCTTTTTACGTTTCTACGTATATCTTTGCTATTTTTTATACAATTTGATTGATTTTTTGTATATAAAACTTAACAATGCTTGGATGACTACATCAGCGACTTACAAAATGGGAATATATGTATGTATGGATATGTATTCTTGATATGAACGACGAATTAAATTATATAGCCATGTCTGTCTGTATGTCGGGTTGGTTGCCTCTCTCTTATGAGTAACGCAAACTAATCTCTCTGTTTTGAAGCTATCAAAAGTCTTATTTCTGTTGTATCCTGTGGGCCCAAATCGATTGTAGAGTTACGCCTAGATTCGAGTTCTTTGGGTTTATTTGCCATTTATTTGGTGACCATTTGTGGATGATGAAGCGTACTTTTATTTTGGATAAAATCTAACCATAATTTGATACTTTTTAATTTGAATGAAATATAACCCCAGTTAAACAATGCACACTTTGACGACCATAACCCATTGGTTTAATGGTGATCGCGCACATCTGTTTTTTTGATTTAAAGCGGTCGCTGCACTCTGTCAAATTTGAAAGAAAAAGAAATATCGAACATGAGTGCTGAGATTACTCAACAAGATGATGGATCTCACACTATTATTTTTTTTTTGTTACCTTGGTGAATGAAATTTGTAAGGGATTATTGAAACGATTCAACACAAAGGTAAATTGATACGATTGAAAATAAGCTCGAAGATGTTATCGCAAAACTTTTCGAAGCGTTTGAAGTATTAAATGGATGTGTGATTAAGTAAGGGAACAGCTCATGTAATTTCTAGTTCTAGTTGAATTTCAAGTTCAAGTTGAACAAATTTCATTTAAAATCAATTTTGACTTTGATTCCTACTACCCTTACCTACATACCTCCCTCTGACCCATTCATACACACACAAAGACACACACATTTGCTTTCGCTCTATCATTTCTCTTGACATTTTGTTTGTCTTGAGTGTATTGAAAGGAGGAGGGAGGGTTTGGGGTAAAGGAGAAGCCATAACGATTTCCACAAAAGTTTTCAATCAATACTTAATGCTTTGATTTTTTGTTTTTGGTATTTCAAGTTTTATTGATTTATACAATATCTCTCTATCCCTCTCTCTCTCTCTCTTTCTCTCTAACTCTCTGTTTGTTTTTATTATTATAATAATACTTTATCAATTCTTCTACTTAGATTTTTGTATATATTTCTATCAGTATCTGTAAATAATGCCCTTGAAAATTAAATTGTCATTGTATTTGGATTTGTTGTACTGTTTGTTGACCTTTCGATGGCGCACCCATCCCATAATCATCATTTTCGGTTTCGGTTTATCTAATTTTAATATTAATTACGAATATACATTTATATATCATTTCAACATCATTTTTATGCTAATTAAAATCCCATTATATATTTTGATTTGCATAAAATTTAATATAAAATAAGATTTGTTATATACATACATACATACATATTGTACATATATCTATTCTTATAAAATGTTTAAATCATTTATTTTCATATTAAAATAGGAATTAATCATCATCGGGTTGTCGTTTAGTTAAGCGCTTTATTTATTTATCAATTTAGAATATCGAGTTGAACGCCAGTTGATTTATCGCGTGCGGAAGTGTCGCTTGGTTAAAGTTTCTATTGGATGTAATTTATATCAATATAATACAACTGTCGGAATGAATACAATGCGGGAACGGGGCAAAAATAAAATAAAAATAAAACATGGATTGAAATTTGAAGGAAATCGAAAGTAAAACCGCGAGGAAGGAGAACAAGTACAACTTGATAGATGATCATCTCATACATATATGTATATAAAAGCAGATTATATCTATCCAATTGCATCAGTTTTAACGATATATAAACTATAAAGCTAAAAAATCATAGAAATAGTAAAACTGTTTTAACTTTTATAAATATTTCACGCCAATGTGAAATAAATATACATAAAATTAATGTTTATTCTAAAGTTGGTTTAGTTTTTAGATATAGTGTTACAAAGATAATTCGATTATTTTCAATGAGTAGCCCAAAAATAATCGATAACTTGTTATAAGAGCTACAGAGTTGCCACCTTAAGTAAAATTTTAGACTTGATGATCGACCGACTATTATTTAAGTCTTATTTAGACGTTTAAAAATTTAAAAGTTATGCAAAATGTTTTTTTTTAAATTAGAATCGAGTCGTTTAAGAACCACATAGAAATGGGAAATGGGAGATATATATATACATATAAAGTAAAGGGAAAAGATAACAGAATTTAAAACTAAAATCGAAAGTAAACCAAACGCAAACTAATGGAAAACAGAACGGCACAAAACAAAAGAAAAGGAAAGAGGAAGTAAAGCGGAAGGATTGGTCCTAACGGGTGTGGGTGTCATTTATCATACTAATGCGTGGAAATTGAATTGAAAGCTGGAAAAGTCAACCGAAACATCCCATCCCATGAATGCGAATGCCAATCTGAATACAAATGTGAATGCATGTGTGAATAATGATGGACAACAAAACAATCATTCAAATATTTAAGCGAAAATAATACATACATACATAGATACATCCCTTTAAAAATTTTATATATCTAAACCATCCAAGAGTTAAAGTTATTCACTTTTAAATGAAAGAAATGAATCAATCCAATGAATCAACCAGAAAAATATGATTATTGTGAACAGCTTAAGCCAATAATAAGTGGATTGACAAAAATCCATCATAAAAATTAAATAAAATAAATATAGGATATATTGGTAAAGTAAATATTATAAAAACAATTAAAATAAATAAAGTATATATTATTTTTTAGAGTATCAAATTAATGAAACAATTTGGAATACACTACAGAAAGTTTTTTTGTAACATTTTTTAGCCCTTCTTATTTATATTCCTTGTGATATTCCCCCCATAGAACTGAATCATTTTGGATAATCCCCATTGCGCTATAGTTCTTATTCATCTGAAATACGTTTCGTTGAATATCCAATGGAAATGCCGCAGACTGAGATTAAGTTGAAAAAATTATTGAAATTATTGTGGAACACGATTCACCCTGCCCCAGCCTGATCTTGTTGTGAGCGATAAGGCTATATAGCCGATAAGGAACCACCCGCAGTTTCGTGTGATCTCATTCTGAAACAAAAAAAAAAAAACGCTTAATGAGACGGCGTCGGCATAAAATTGCTAAGTGAATAACTTATCAATTTTGTTAATTAACGCTTGGCATTTTTATTGCCCTCCTTTTGTTGCAGAAATGTAAAAGGCAATTGCCGCCTCTCAGTCTCTCTTTCCCTCTTACACTCTCACTTACACTGCATGGACAATGTAACACTGTCACAAAATACGAAAAAAAATAATGCGAATTTTTTCTTTTCTTTTTTTATACATACATACATACAAAGAACTGGTATCAGCTGATGTTATTGTTATACAGCTGATTTTACCAGCTGTGTATGGTTTTAATCACAGTTTACTCTACTCTAGGTTGCCATTGAAAAAGGAGTGCATCTGTATGTGTGTCTTTGTGCCTCATTTATTATATATCAATGTTTAAATATACATACAAATGTATATAAATATGTATGTATGTAGGTGAGAGACAGAAACATGAAATGAATTTTAAGAGTAGCGCAAGGCAACGAGTAAAATAAAAAGTTCCTGGACAAATGACAGAAATGCAGTGCTGTCTCACATAAATGTAAAAATTTTTACACTCTCTAGTCAATGTCAATTCTATATCAAATTTGGTAAATCAGTCAAATTAACCTTTTCACTTTTTCATATTTTATGGGCTTCCATTAAAATAGATGTTAAAATTTTCTGCTTCAAGAAATTTTTCGAATTCCTTTATCTAGCGAGATATTTTCAGCAAATTTTAACCATTTATGCTAAACTTTGTTGGTTATTTGACCCTTTATTTTATTTCCTAGAATAGTACTATGGAATTTGGCGTCCATTTCAGTCCGCTGTATTAAGATACTTAAGTTCTAGGCATGACTCTGGAATGTTTACCATTTTTTTTTTTGCGACTTAAAGAAAGGTTTTTTTTGAAGTTTTTACAATTTTTTTTGACTAAGACTTTGCTAGAAAATACCTTGTTCTTGTTAAAACAAGAGTGTATTTTATAGGCAATATCTCTTCCATTTGAAAATTTTAAAATGAAAAGATTTTGCATATTATTTTTACTATCAGTATTCAGCAGTAGTAAACTTCAAGTTAAAACTTCGAACTTCAAAAGTAATCCAATAGAATTTTGCCTAAGATGTGATCGTTAAATGAAAAAAATACGTTGCGTAAATGATCTTAAATTAAAACCTTCAAGAAACAAATGGCAAGTGTATAAAAATTTTTAATCAAAAAAAATAAAAAATAAAAAAATTCATTAAATTCACCTAATTTATTAAAATCTAAAATACTTTACTAATATCTTTTTATTACAATTACTATATTACTACGTTTGTTCTTACTGAAGTTATAGAAAATGCGTTTTTTTCCTTTGCTTTTTTCCCAACAAATATCACTTAATTCTAAAAATAAATAATAATAATAATATTGACAATTTCGGGCTTAATGTGAAAAACCATTTGATTCTCAATTTACATACATATCTATTCAAATGGGGCACCTTCCCCTCTTTATTACCCTCTCCTGTTATTTTCACGCACTTTTTGCCATCCATCGATTCTATCTTACAGTGCGTATTTATTTTGTATTGATTTGTAATTTAGGTTGGGTCGGCCTGGTTTTGGTATTTTGTTACCATTTCTTTTTCTTGTTAACGCAACGCCCTTACCCTCCCCTGCCCATCCCTCAGGTTGTTTAACTTTTCCTTGTAGTTGTCGTTTTGTTTTATTATTGTCTCTTTCCTTCGTTGCGTTTATTTCTATTTTCTGTTTTGCATTTGCCCTTTTCACTTTTCTTTAGCCGAAGGTCTTTTTGAAATATTATTGTATTATTATCAACCTGTCTATGCCCCTTTGCTGCGTTTTGGCATTGTTTTCACTTTTATTTTTTTTTTCTCCCTGTTTTTGTCGTTTATTGGCTTATGCCACGCCCACACACACAGACACAGAGTCAGAGATACACAACTTGTTGCGCTTTTACTTTTACTTTTTGCTCTTTTTTTTTTTTTTGGCTAATTTGTTGTTTGAACTTCATAATGTCTTTAGTTTTCTTGACGGTTGGATAGAAATCTATTTCCATATCCCAAGCACTGTCTGCAGGTGAGTAATACTGAAAACTTGCCACAACGGTTCTTTCTAAAGAAGATACTTGCATAAATCTTTTTCTTTTTCGTATCTTCCTTTTTGCCACTGCTGCTGGCATGAATATGACTCATTTCTGCCATTTACTTTTCCTTGGTTTCTTCTTGTGCAAAATGACTCACAGATATCCCAACATTTGCCAAGAACTTTGGTTAGTCATCATCATTTCCACAACTGATGCACTGCATTAGAAGATTATCCAAAAAAAAAATAAAAATCTAAACCAAAAAAAAGAAAAACATTTTTATTTATTTAGCCGGTTTATTATATATATATATATATATTTTTTTTTTTTGTACCCTTTTACATTATTTGGTAGAGGGTCAACAAATTACCTTTCACTTTTTCCAGTCATGGTTGTGAACCCACTGACTGACCGACCCCATCGACCATTGCCACCGATCGAGATACGAATCATAAAAATTTCTTTTCTTATTATTGACTGGTCAGTCAACCTTTGTATTGATCATATTTCGAATGACATCGGTTTCTACTTGTCGCTTGTAATTTTGAAAAATAAAATATATAAATTATATACATATACATTTATATATGTTTTAAGGAAAATTTTTTGTTTTAAATGCCCTTGCGAAATGCTCCCACTTAAACGATCTTTTAAAAGTGAAAAACAATGTCAAAAGGTTTACAGTGCTCCAAGAATGTTTAAGTACAGTATAAAAAATAAGCAAACATGAAATATGTCAAAATCTATAAGATGTTTGTTGCATACTTTTGGGAACTACAGAATTTTTAATAAATCTCAACAAACTAAAAAAACAAAAGAATATTTATATAATAATTGATCAAATTTCAATTAGATATAGATTAGAGAATTCAGTATGAATTTACAATGTTTTTTTTGTTCAGTGTTTAGATTACTTAACTTTAACTTAAATTTACTATTTCTGTTGGCCATATCTAACAATCACAATCGGTTTGTTTTGGGTCTTTTGCCCCCAAAAAAGAAACACGTCAAATGTGTCATTCAACTGCCTGCCGGCTCATCAAACTTAATTGGGCATTCATTGCCCTATGAAGTCAGTTGAAAGCCAAAAAAAAAAAAAGAAAAAAAGAAAGAAAAAAAAATAACAAGTAAAAACAAACCAAAACCAAAGTGAATAGCAGCAGCACAACACAACATACTCACCCACTCACCCACTCAATCACCGCAACCCATCTGCACCCTTCTGTACATGCAAATTAAATATGATTTGATGCCAAAAATCTGAAAAATTTTTCTGTTGGTTGCGCCTTGAACCGCTAAAATTTGCGGCCAGGCCATCTGCTGTTGGCGTCTTCAATTCCGGAAGTTTTTTTTTTTTTTTTTTTTTTTTTGTTCTTTGGCCAAATGTGTGTGAGTGTGTGTATGTGTTGGCTGACTTGATCGTTTCGATGGCTTTTTAAATGGTGCAAAAATTTGGCATTTTTATTCATTGTTGTTTTTGCTAGTAGTGCTGATTCTGCTGTTTTTCAATTTGTTTATAAATTTTTCAAAAAAAAAAAAAATAATAATATTGCTTTTTTTTCGCACATTTCATTTGCAGTTCAACAATAAAAGTTAATTGCATGAACTTTTGCTATTGCTTGTTTAGTACAACAGTACAATGAATAAGTTTCTATACAAGTTTCCCATTATAATGATGATGATGATGACGATCTGTTTATTCATTTGTTGTTGTTGATCTTTTAGCTTTGCCTCAGTTTATATACATACATACATACATATGTATGTACATATATGTTAATTTGTCGCAGTTTCATAAATTTCATAATTTATTGCACAATTAACCTTGAATCGCGTTGGTGCGTTTCCCTTTGCTCTTTGGTTAAGTTATTGGAGAACTCTATGGGACTAAAAATCATTCCAATCTGAACTGAACTGAATTGAACTTACTTGATCTGTTGTGATCTTTGCGTTGGTCGAATAAGAAAACATTAAGATAAGCCATTTGAAAGTCAAGTTTATGGGCAATAGCATTTTCATTTTTATTTTCGATACTTTTTCGACTCACTTAATCCGTTTCAAATGTTCTTTATTGAGGGTTCCCTTGCATATCGACAACTTAATGCCCAAAAGTCACTAGACTGTTTACATATGTATATGTATGTATGTATAAACATTTCCTTTTACTATTTGCACTTTGTCCAGTATCGGGAAACAGAACAAAACAAACAAAAAGAAATATTTTTAAAATCGGCACGTGTTACGTTCGTTTTTCCCCCATTTTCATATTTTTGATTGATTTTTGGTATGGTTGATTGTAATTTGCCATGTGTTGGACTTATGTATCTTAATAGAAAAGGCATACAAATATTAATGCAATGCAGCTATAATTACCAACAACTCTTTACTATCAGAATCCCACATACCTTTGCGCACAAGCTGACCAATATTATTTATTCACAGAGAACGTAACGCTTCAATAAATATTTTAGAGGAAGGGCTGGGCAATGGTTTGCAAATCCTTTTATTTTCCTCTCTCTCCCTCTCTCTCTCGTTTTTATTTTCTTTGTGTAGCGTAGTTCCGCTTTTAAAAAGTTTGCACATTTTGCATATCCGTTAATGGGTCGACTAGAGGCATAAATTATAGTTCCTCTTCCAAGTGCAATTAAAAAAAAAAAAAGAGATTGTATATATGTACATATATTTGGTACACAATATTCATTAATATTTAATCAATGTAGTAGATATATAGGCTAATCAAATGAGGACTTAACAACTAAAAAAAAAAATATGTAATTAAAATTTGTAGATTGCAATCCTGCTTATAAACTAGAACTAGAAGAATTTTTCCATCGCACTAACTAACAAAAAGGTTGAACACCTTTTTTTTTTTAGTTGTTTTTCCTTTTTTTAAATTCTTTGAAACAGGTAAAATTAAAATTTGTGTCAAACCAAAAGACGTAGAAAAAAAACTCACATCAAAATTTCAAGTAAATCCGTTTCGTTCAATTTAAAAAATCGTGACAAGAATAAAAAATATATATAGTTTTGAGAAAAGCAGGTTTGAAGGTTTCATAAGATATATTTTAAAAATATGTTAAACCGAAAATGCCTTCATAGAATACTCTGTAAAAGTTTTAGCTAATTTATTTTTTAATTTGCATAAAAAAATAATAATTACTCAAATTCAATAATTATTTATTATTTAGTACAATTCGATTACCAAATCAAATTCAAAATTCCGCAATGACTTTTCCAGTATTTAGTTTCAAATTGAAAGTTCAATGCTTTCTTAACTAATTTCATATTTAATAAATGAATTTGTTTATAACAAATATATGTTACCATAAAACAATTAATGACCTTAACTTGTTTATATTTAAATTGATTTTTTTTTTTTGAACACACACCACCCGAGGGTTTAGGTCACAATCCTGACTTCCACTTGTGCTCTATTGTATTGTAAATATATATATATATATATATATATATATATATATACATATATATGTGGTCTCAACAAAGGTGTAAACAACTAATTGCTTCACCTGCCACACCTGAGTTCACACACACCCCAATTTGAAATGTGTTGAATGTGTATCAAGTTAAGCTGCAAATCAATTGAACTAAATTTCATTGAATTGAATGAGATGCAAAAGCATGAATAAGCTTAATATTTAAATTAAAATCAAATCAAATCAACGGCACTTTACATGCAAAAACTTTTGTTTTCCCCAATTGAAAAACCAAATGGCATTAAATTTAATTCAACCGATTTTTGTATACTCTTGATAAAGAAATTTAAATTAATTTTACAAAAAAAAAAAAAACACGTTGGCTTTGTTAATTAATGATGAAGCATTGGAATATGTTGTTACATTATATTGTAAGTAGAAATAGATTGATGTATATATGTATATACATATATATATGTTTGTATGTATGTATTTATATTTTGGTTTAGCTTAAGGGTATCAAAATATCAAGTATTGCTAATATTTCAAACGATAGGCAAATCAAAAGCAAAACACAAATGTGATGGTAAGGTAGTGCCAAAGGGCAAAAATCAACATTATCATCATCACATATGTACATATGTATGTATGTATCTTAGTATCTATGTATGTATGTATGTATGTACATATGTAGGTATCCATACCTGGTGCGTATGAGAGAAAAAAAAAATAAAACAAAACTATGGCCCAAGGGCACAACTTGCTATTAAAGTCACGTCCTTGACTTAAATATGAACACTGCCGCTTCTCATGCAAAAAAAAAAAGAGAAAAAAAAAAAGGTAAAGTCATGTACGAAAAACGAAATAGAAATAGAAAAAAGTAAAATAAAAGTGAACATTTAAGTAAAGAGTAAAACAGTTAAGAAAAGAAAAGCTACGCTTGATTTATACATACATATGTATTTATATTTAAGAGTATGTAACGTCATTATAGATCCCCCGCCCTCCCATATACCCTTAACGGTTTCGGTTCCCACACACACACACACACACACATACGATTTCAATGTGACTCATTTTCATTGACGAAATCAACGGGCCCCCTCGATTCCATTGAAATCACTCCAGTGATTTCGCGCGAAATTAGGTACCTACTGAAAACTACATACATATTAAACAAACAAACAAACAAAGATATAAACATACATATATACACACATACATACATATATACATATATATATAGACATATGTGTATATTCTGCAGAATGTTTTTCATGCTGATTCTGTTGGTTTTTCAGTTGGCTGGTTGGTTGGTTGGTTAGGTTTGTATCATTTTTTTTTTCATTATATATGTACATACATATATATATGTATATATATACATATATGTATACATATGTATGTATTTTTTTTGCAGTTGTTTGGGCCATTGACCTAAAACATCGAGTGTGAAATAATGTTGTAACCTTATCAAGCTACTTTCTACCATCACTCACCTCGATTTAAGATTCAAGGAACTCCTTTTCATAAGGTTCTCCATCATGTTGTTGTTTTTGTTGCTGTCTTCTTCTTCTTCTTCATTTACACCGCTTGGGTTAATCAAATTGCTAGCCGCCATCAACTAAATTAATGTAAATTGAATGACACGCAATGGGGCACCGCGAAGCACTCGACTCAACTGCCTTTTAGGAATACAACAAAAAAAAAAAAAAAAAAAAAGGAAAACCAAAAAAAAAGAAGAAAGGAAAAAATAAAAAGAACCCTAACAAAATCCTACCTAGTAGGGCAGAAGGTTAGGTGTCTAGGTTAAGTTGTATGAGGTTAGGTATGAGTATCGGTAGAATTATAGCTATATATATATCAATGGGTGTGTGTGTGTGTTAGGATGGTTGGCAAATTAATTTGTCTCGCTTTGTACAAAGGCTAACCCACAATTTTCTTGTGGCCCTCTCTCTCTCTCATCTTACCGGAATTGCCGAACATTGCCGACTTCCTGCCTTCATCTGTCTGACTCCCTCTTCTTTGTAATGCCCCAATCTCCCGGTTTCCCTATTACACCTCAATTCACCCCCCCCCCCCCCCCCCCTTTCTCTTGTCAACCATCATCAGTGAAATCGTGCGTACTGGCTGACTGGCTGGCTGAAGACTGGCTGAGCACCCCCTCCAACATCTTCTTCTTCGCCTTCATGTTCTTTTCGAATCCATCGTGCTCTGACTTTGAAATATGCTAATGAGCGTTTAATTTGCCATCTCTCTGTCTCTGTCTCCATCTCTCTCCCTGTCTTTGTTCTCTTTAAATGAAAAAAAAAAAGACAAAAATAAAAAAAAAAAAACACACACAAAACCGAAAACGTTTAAAATTCACTTTCAACCGTTTGAGGCCGCACCCCCAGTTTACTCTAAATCCCCCTCCTCAACCCACAAATATTGGTCCGCAGTCTTTTAGTAGCTGCTAAACTTGAATTTCATTTGAATATGTTGAGAACAATTCAAACGAATACCCCTCCCGATACCCCGATAATCTATTCTGACATTGTTAAAAGTCTTATGTATATACATATAGCAAATATAATTGGACCAAAGCTTTTACAATTTGTACAAATATTCATGTTCTCAGCCCATTAAATGCAATGTTTATTCAATTTATCTTAAAGGTGACATTCTATCTCAACTTTTAAAGTTACTTCCTATATATTTCCTTTCAATCCAAATATATTATAAATTTTATAATATATGGAAATGTTAACATTATTTGCTCAAAATTGTTATGCCAAAATAAATTATACAAAAACTTAACGAATATTTTTTTTTTCTTTAAATGGTCGTTTATTTGGGTTCTTTAATATTATTCGAAGAATTTTTTTCTATGGATTTACTAAGTTTCTAGTAGAAGTTATTTAGTCAGGCTTTTGTTACTAATTATTGACCACATTAATAAACATTTTCTGGCCATGTCTAAAGAGTGATAGGAATTGATAATTCTGGTCAATTAGGCATCTAAATTGAATCACTTTTGGCAGAATCTCTTAGCAAAATTTTTTTTCTAACTTTGTTAATAGATTATAAATAAATTATGCATATATATATATATATTTCATAGTTGATTAAACTTAATATTAAAAGTTTTACATTACATGCTCATTAATTTTAAGAAAGAGCAAAAAGTTAAAGGATCATAAAGTTCCTCCTCCTCCTCCTATGGACTCCTACTCAAGTCACTTTTAAAGGTCAAAACCTTAATTAAAAAATGCATTTTTTCGTTAGTGTTTTTTTTTTTATTTTTTGGATTTTCAAGGACTAAAGTCAAAGTTAAGTCATTAAGTTTATCCTTCTCGCTGCTAACGCCCACTGCCACTCCCACTTCGATTTTCGTATGCATCAAAAAATATATAATTGAAAGTCTTTTCTTTAAAGTTTGTTAATTTTCTTGCATTTATTGGCAATCTTTACTAAATTTTTAATTAATAAGACAATTTGTAATAAATTTATCGCTGGACCGTTAATTTGATTTGTGTATTTGAAGAAAGTTTAGTTAACAAAATTTAGTTCAGATTTTTTATGCTTTTTCACGCTTTTTCTCGCTTTTTTTTTTAGTCTCCCGTAGGTGTGAATTGAAAGTGTTAACATTTATCAAAGTGTTGCACATAAGTATTTAAATATAGTTTGAAATGAATTGATGTATGTATGTTGTATAACATCTACATACATGTGTACACATATAGATATAGGGTATGTAAACTGAATTATTGATAAATTTCATCTGTTTAAGTTTTCGCTGTGGCCGGTGTCAGTTGCATTTACATTTGCATTTACAACCACAATCGACTAACCTCGGTGCCCACAGAGATTGTCAACTCGAAAGCCATAAGAAATTAATTACAAATTGGCCATTGGCTATGTCGTAAAGAATTAATTTAATGATATGTACGAATACTCCCACCATATACTGTAAAATCAATCCGCCTCCGACATTGACATTGAAGTTTATCCATAAATGTGTAGCAACAAAACACGACACAGATCGAAACTCTACGATAAACAGTAAAATTGTAAATGAATTGACTTTGAATATAAATAAACATCTATGTATTTGTGTATGTATAAATAAAAACGAGACATGGATCGTATCGGATCTGCTTGAGCGGCTAGGAAACAATTACATAAGTGTAATACAAGGCAATGTAAAAGATACACAGACACAGATACAAATAAAGATAGACATAACAGTTGGCAACAGATTTTCTGATTTTATTAATATACGGGAAAAAAATAAAACTTTAAATTTTGTAATATTTTTATAAAAAATTTAATTTTGATTTATTTTTCTTTTCTTTTCAGGTGTGTAAAAATTGTTTACTTTATTGAATCGAAGAACTCTGAACTGACTTTAAATACTCGTGTAATTATAAATCAATTCGTTTGAATTTAAAAACAATTCTTTTTTCTTTTTTTATTAAAAAAAAACAGTTTATTTAGTATAAGCTCAGGTAAATCGATTCCCTAAAATATACTATAAACAATTAAATATTTGCTAAAAGTTTTATAAGTTTTATAGAACAGAAATAAACTTTCAATTAAAATGGGGCACTTTTGCAAAATTTCAAATTCATAAATAATATATTCAATATATTTATATTTAAAAAAAAACTTAACCCTTAAATGCACTTTTTATCTAAAAGATGTAGATGATTTCTATGAAAAAAGCAAGGGCAAATATATTATTATGATTTTTTTAATTCCAAGAATTTAAAGAAAGTTTTAGTAAAAAAAAAGTATGACTGTTTTTTTCCTTTCTTTTTATTTTTCTTTTTTTTTCTTGTAAGTCGGTAACCAAAATAGATTCAAACAAATGCACCATATGGTTTTCGTCTTGAATGTAGTTTATCGTTGATCGTTGAGTCATTGTCAACTCGAGATGAATGCACAATGTTCAGTTTTAGCATTTGACTTTGTCAAATTGTGCTTGAATTTTTATTCATATAAGCTATAAAAATCATATAAAACTGGACCCAATCCAACTGAGAAAACAAGCTGAAAAGTTATCTTAATTAAAACAACTGCAACTACGATGTGGCTTCTGTTGTGTGTTCGTCTTTTTTTTTTTCTTTTTTTTTTTGTTATAGCCAAGCCCAAATCAAGTCAGTTGACAATAAAATGCAACAACTATGAGATACTCTTTAACAAGGGAATAAGTCGAAATATTCAAACTAAAAGTTTAATTTATTAAAGTATTGATATTGGAAATATTAGTCTAATGTAAACTGATAAAGTTACGGATTATAGTAGTGATATTTAAATGCGAATCAGAAATACATACATATATAACTTTTAATATTTAAGAAGTAATTTCTTATATTACTTTATATGAATTGTGTAAAGGGTTGTAACTTATTTACAACTGTAATTTCTTTAATTCTAAACTGAAATTTCATAGATTTTATTGATTGATAAAGATCTTCTATAACATTCTGTTCTAGAATGTTGAATGTTAATTTTGATGACTTTCAAAGATTTTATTAATAAAAATTGTTTAATATGCCACTTAAAGCTATAGATTATAGAGTATCAATAGAATTGTTTCTTTACATCGATGCATTTTGTTTGTTGTTGTCATGGTCTATTTGGTTTTTGGGTTTTATTTTTTTTTTCTTTTTTTCGGAGACAAACTCGGAATGTTATACACAAAAATGAACTCTCTTATTTTATCCATCTACCCATCCATCCATCCATCCATCTATCTATCTATTCATCCATCTATCCATCTGTTTTGTTTCGTTGTTGTGCGAGTAGTTGGTTGTCGTCTGTCATTTTGTTGTAAAACATTTTGTGAGAGTTTGGCGCAATGTGTTAATTGCTTGTTCGTTTCGTTCTCGTCTTTGGAATGTGTTCCTTGTTCTCTTATACATATGTACATATATATATATATGTATATATGTTGATGGGGTTAAAACGGAAGAAACTGGGGAAAGGAAATTCAATTATATATCACGCCAAATGTGGCAGGAGAAAAAAAAAGAAGAAACAAAGAGTTTGAAGGAGAAACAAGAATACAAGTAGAAACACAAGGAACAAGAAAGGGTAATGCTTGGGTCTTGTGGGTTTTATATAGAGCTAATTTAATACACCCAAAAGAGCCGATGAGATTTTAGCTAGAATTTCGTTGCTAAATTTACCTTTCATTAAATATCATACCCCAGGAAGGACCCAACTCTGTTCAAACAAGCAGCTTCAAGGATTCTCCTTATATTTCATTATTATTATTATTATTATTATTTATGTATTCTGTGGGGGGCAAATAAACTTTTTCTTTTTCGTTTTTTTCTTTTTTTTTTGTTTTTTGCAAAAGGGATTTGTGTTACAATTTTCTAAATTTACCCTTAAACCTGATGCTGGTGCTTGCCGTCCCAAGACCGCCCCTCTCCCTTTGCTTGTTATAATGCTATATTAAGCATAATTTGAATTCATTGTAGATTTTATCATCTGCATAAGGCAGAATTTCAATTTATGTATATATGATGAGAACTCACTCATAATATTGATTACACAAACTCAAGCCGGCAGCTACAGGAATGGAAATTAGTTTGAGTTTAATCATCTAGAAATTGACTTATAATGAACTTGAGGTTCCTTTTATTAATTAGCCGCTTGAGTTTACATCTCTTCCTTCCCTTCATTCTTTCCTTAGGTACCATATAAATTCCTGATTGATAAGCTGAATTTAACTTAAAACTAATGACTATTTCCTAATTAAATATTAGATTTTTAGTTATTGAATGAATAATTTATTTAACTTTACTTTATTGGTTAAAGGCACAATTTGAGAATAAAAAAAAAAAAAAAAAAAAAAAAAACACACACACGCACATAGTCTATTATTGTTATAATAATAACTAGAAGGATGGGCTAACTTCGGCCGTGCCGAAGTTCGTATACCCTTGCAAACTGTCTTTTGATTTATATATAATTTGCCAGAATCATATGGAAGTATATAAAACCCATCAAATATAAATTTGATGTCCGTGGCATAAAAAAAAAATTAAAACAAATTTTTTTTCCCCGATTGTTCCTATGACAGCTATAGCATATAGTCGACCGATTCTGATAAAACTTAAAAGATATATTTCTTTTTATATAAAATTGTCAAATAACAAATTTCGTGACGATTGCTTAAAAAACACCTAAGTTATTGAACAAAAACTATATTTTTGGCTGATCGTTCCTATGGGAGCTATATGATATAGTCGACCGATTCTGATGAAACTTGGTATATGTCTTGGGAATTATATAAAACTCACAAACACTAAATTTAGTGACATTCGATTGAAAAACAACAGAGTTATTGATGTTAAACCTTATTCCTGACCGTTCGTTCCTATGGGAGCTATATGATATAGTCAACCGATTCTAATGAAACTTGGTATATATGTTGGGGATTATATAAAACTCACAAACACCAAATTTAGTGACATTCGATTAAGAAACAACTGAGTTATTGATGTTAAACCTTATTCCTGACCGATCGTTCCTATGGGAGCTATATGATATAGTCATCCGATCGGGATGATTCCGAGATATACAATGCCTGCAGCAAAAAGAAGCCTAGGTGCAAAATTTCAGCTCTGTAGCTCCAAGGGTCTCGGAGGAGATTGCGTTGATCCAGACAGACGGACAGACGGACAGACGGACAGACGGACGGACGGACGGACGGACAGACGGACATGGCTATATCAACTCAGCTCATCATGCTGATCAAGAATATATATACTTTATATAGTCGGAGATGCTTCCTTCTATGCGTTGCAAACTTCTGACCAAAATTAATATACACTTTGCAAGTGTATAAAAAAGAAAACCATTAAAGAAAAAGTTATTTTGAACAAATTTTATTATACGACTTTGAGAGGGAAACAATGACGGCAATTCGACAATATTGTTCGCAGCTCATTAAAAATCGAAATGGAAAAATCAATAAGTTGTCTTAACACTTACTATATAAACTATAAAATTTTATTCACCAAATCTATATATCAAAGAATATATGTATATATATATATTTATATATACATACATATACATATATATAAACTCTTCTGTCAAGGTAGATTTGATAGTTATGGAAATAAGTCATAAAGTATATATTTTACACCACTAGGCAGCATTTGCTCCATTTTAATTTTTAAATTTACCATTATAAAAAAATTTAATAAATAAATATTTTGATCAACATAACATTTGATCTAAAGTCACATCAAAAATCAATAAGTTTAAACCATTCTTTTCGATTCCAAGAGCTCCAAGAGCGAGATACTTTTTCTAAATAAAAAAAAAAAGGAAAAACAAAAAAGCTAAAAAATTGTAAAATGTTCTTAAAATGTTAAAAAAGCAGTTGTAATGGATGTGGATGGGAAAAGAGTTTAATTTTAAGTTTAAAAATAAAGATTTTTAAAGACGGATAGTTACCGAATTTTATTCCAATACATATCCTTTCAATGAACTTTGTCCTTAGTTTGTACAATTTATATTAATCATTGGATCCGAAATTCATATGTTCTCAATTCTGCTCTTTCATTTCGATAACTATACTTAAATTCAAAGTTTCTTTAAAATTTTGTAAGAATAACAATTTCATTCATTCTGAGAGGCATCCTTGGATGGATATATATGACGGGAATATTTAATTAGTAAACGTAAACGAATAACAAAAGATCCCTAGTCTAGTCTAGGTGCTCGATTTTAGAAAGATTTTTACAAATCTTATGTTAAAATGGAAAATTTTTGATTTTTAAAGTTAACTAAGCAGAATCAAACAAAATTTTAATAAACCATAAATCAAAGTGCGTAAATTTACTAAGTATAGGATATTATTTTTTTAATACACTTGCAAAAAGTGTATATTAATTTTGGTCAGAAGTTTGCAACGCATAGAAGGAAGCATCTATGACTATATAAAGTATATATATTCTTGATCAGCATGATGAGCTGAGTTGATATAGCCATGTCCGTCTGACCGTCTGTGCGTCTGTCTGGATCAACGCACCTAGGCTTCTTTTTGCTGCAGGCATTGTATATCTCGGAATCATCCCGATCGGATGACTATATCATATAGCTGCCATAGGAACGATCGGTCAGGAATAAGGTTTAACATCAATAACTCAGTTGTTTTTCAATCGAATGTCACTAAATTTGGTTTTTATGAGTTTTATAAAATCCTAAACACATATACAAAGTTTCATCAGAATCGGTCGACTATATCATATAGCTCCCATAGGAACGATCAGTCAAAAATATAGTTTTTGATCAATAACTTGGATGTTTTTGAAGCAATCGTCACGAAAATTGTTATTTGACAATTTTATATAAAAGAAATATATCTTTTAAGTTTTATCAGAATCGGTCGACTATATACTATAGCTGTCATAGGAACAATCGGGGGAAAAAATTTGTTTTTTTTTTTTTATGCCACGGACATCAAATTTATATTATTTATTTAATTAATTTTATTAATGTGTGGCAAGTGATTTAGTTTAGTACTACTGATTAACTGAAAGTCTAGATTTTAACCATGCTGTGTGCCATGTTATTGTTTGTTGTTGCTTGTTTACAGCTGGCCAGCCCACACGCATAGACAATGTGACGACGCTGTTGAACACTAAAGCAGCGGCTGTCGATAGGCGAATTAAGGTCAAGTTTGTTGCTTGTGCCTATGCTGTGTGCCATCATCATCATCAACAATATCATTATCATCATAATTATTGTCACCATTTCTCATCATTATAATTTGAGCATGTTGCAATATCTCCTATGGGCCATATGTCGCCTGCAGCATTCAGAATCAATCATATACTATAAATGTTTACCCCATACATTTGACAAGAAACGACGAAACATTTCGCAACAAATTGCGGCAAATTGCGCTTTTAACTTTTCCATATTTATATTCAGATCAAATGACTTTTTAAAAAATGTTTCAAATGAATGAGAAGAAAGCTAACGGAAAACATGATGTCATATTAAAAAGTATTGCCAAGTATTTTCATTCGATTTAAATAATATTTGCCAAAGTATTAAAAAAGAAACATTACTAAATAACATATTATTCATATATGTATGTATGTATGTATGTATGTATGTATGTATGTATGTATGTATATATCAATCAGTTGAGATCACATAAACGGATGTAAATTATTTATAGGGTATTTTTAAGTTGAAGTTATTTTATTTCATTATTTCATTGACTCATAAATGTCTGTTTGACTGTCAACCGAAAGTCATTAATGTATATTAGCGATATTTCTGTTTCAGTTAAACTTTTGTTGCTTTTCGATTATTATTTTTATTATTATTATTATTATTTGTTTTGTTTTGTTATATATATTTTGCATTACTGAAAAAGTTGTTAATAGATCGTTAAACTGGTTTGTTGCTAAAAAGCTGATCTGCTGAGTTGAGCTAATGTTTTACCCCTTCTTTCTTACCCCTCCCTCTATTTCTCTTACCAACCTTGTCCAGTTTTGAGTCAGAGTTTTGTTGCTTAACCTGTTGCCAAAAACATTATTTACGGCATTCATTATTCTATTCCCCTCCCTCGCCACAACCTTCTATCTCTCACATTTGCTTGCTTTCAATTTAGAATCAAGATTTTTTTTTTTGCCACTTAATTATTTGTATACCAGATACCTATTAATACAGATACAGATGGTATATTCATAACAATGATATTTGTGATGAATTTAAGAAATATCTTTTACATTACCATATTCTAGTCTTGTGTATATATGTAAGTATGTATATAGGGTATCATTAAGTTGACTTCAATCGAGCGGAAAGGTGGGAGATTTTTATTTTTAGCTTGCGGAAATGTGTGATACAAATGCGTTGAAAATATTTAAAGCTTGATTGCGAATTTAAAAGAAATAGAAAACAGAAAACAGCACTGGGCTGAGATCATAAAATCGATTAATTTTTGAATACAAATCGATCTATGTATGTTTATATGTACATATGTATCTATTTGATTGTATCCTACGCACTTTATAATTAAAATACATAAGAAAAAAAAATGGACATGAAGATGAAAAATGCATAATATATGCATTTATTGAAATTTAATATCGAACAGACAGGAGATCTGCCATATGGTAGGTTGATGAAGGTGGTTGGGGAGGGGGGAGGGGAAAACAAATGAGCAATACCCCAATGAGACAAATCAAACAAAAGCCAAACAAGCAACCAACCAAAGGCAATGCATAAACAATGAAAGATGCAAGATGGCATCAGAGCAATAACAAGAGATTGTATAGAGAGAGAGAGAGAGAGAGAGAGAGAGATGGGGTGTAAAGAGAAAGAGAGAGGGAGAGTGGGTGGACAGAGAGGGGAGGGATTTATGTTGAAGGTGCAAGTTGAGGAGTATAGAGGTTATTGCCTGGCACTTTGATGTAAAGATGATGGCTGATGGGATGGGCAGGAAAAGACGGGTGTAGGGTGCAGACTGCGTGTCTGCCTTTGATTTCCTCCCATGACAGAGAAAGATATACAAAGATATAGAGAGAGAGAGAGAGAGAGAGATACGCACACACATATAGACAATTCGATTTGATTTGATTTCAGACCAACCGCAGGGTCTTTGACAGTTTGATATTTTATATAATAACGGGAAGTTGTAAGCTCTCCTCACGCATACGGAATTAAGAAAAAAAAAATAAGCAAAAAGATAAAAAAAAGGGAAAGAAAACGAGATCAAAACAAGTCAACTGTCACTTCCGATGCGTTTCAATTTACATATCAAATAAAAAAAGAAAAACAATTTTAACTATCTCAATTTCTCGACTTACGGAAAATCAAAAGCAACTCCTTCAACTGCAACATTTTGCCATTCAAAAAATAATCAATAACAATTTTTTAAAAACTCTTCAATTTGTCAATAAATTCTAAAATTGCATGTCATTTGAACTGACACAAAAAATATAATGTCTTAAATGATATTTTTGAAAACAATTTGTGTGTCAGGTGTACTCCAAAATATATTTCAGTTTTTCCACTAATTTTATAAAACATCTGCTTTTCAACACATACAGATATATATATATATATATATGTATGTACACCGAATACAAATCTACACTAACATTTTGAAAGGAACTAAGAGTTAAAGTTGTAATAAATAGATATGTGTATACATATATATATTTTTTTTAATGTAATTAAAAATCTTAAATCAGTTGTTTGCAACGATTATATTATATAACTTTCTCTTGGTCTAACAAAAACTTAAATTCAAGAGTATATAAATTTGTAGTACGTGTGAGTTAATCCCCGGCCCAGTGGTTTCGTTTTGGTTTGGTTTACTTTAACTTGCTTTAACTTTTTGAGTCTCTTATGCGACTTTCACTTTGAACCTGCGCGACATTCTTGACTAATGACAGCAATTCCAATGAGTGCGCCACTTGTTAGTTGGCAATCGTTTCACTCCGTCTGCTCATTCTGTACGTTTATAGCTGAATGATTATGATGACATCTTATTATGTACATATGTATATATACATACATACATAGTTATATATACATATGTTTTTATGTTGTTTTTTTTTTTCCTTATATATTGGTTATCAACATTCCTGACGGAAATTTCGGCTCCTTTGCAGCAGCAGGTTGTCATAATGATTAAAAATCTGTTTGTATCTCTTTCTATCTCTCTCTCTGTCTCTCTCTCTCTGTCTCTATCTGTTTCTTGCCTGACCGACAGCTGACAACTCAACTAAATTTATGTAAATTGCAATTACCAAATATGCAAAGTAAAAACAAAAAAAAACCCAGAAAAATACTGTAAAAGCAGAAATAAACGGGCAATCTAAAGGTAAAGGTGAAACTGACATCTGTGGTTATGGGCCATTGCATTTTACACGGCGGCAAACCACAAAAAGACAAGCCAATACATATGGAAAAACTCGTTCAACTGATAAGGGGAGTCAATGAAAGTGAAACCATGTCACACACACACACACACACACACACACATGCATATCATTGGGTGTGTGTATGTGTAAATATCATAAATGTTTAACTTCAACAAATGCAACTCCAAAGCAAAAGGGTTTGATTAAAACAACATTTTTTAGGTTAAATCTAAGTAATAGACTGCAAGTTACCCTAAAAAAAAAAGGAAAAGAAAATAAACACAAAAAGCTTTTTGTTACATTACCCCTCTCACTGCCCCACTGCCCTATCTCTTTCTTAAGTTGATTATTTCATAGTTTTATTTATCGATTAAGCTGATCTAATTGATTATAAAGGTGATTGGCCTTCTTATCAAACAGTTATTCTAAATTTTCAATAAACAAGAAAATGTTTTCAATTGCTCTAAATTGAATATATAAAAAAAAAAAAAAGAAATAAAAAGTTACAACTCTTTGGCTACAGGGTATTGGATATGATATGAAATAAAAACTTGGAAATTCAAGAGAATCGCTTGAATGACGCTTTATTAATTTATTTTATATATGTATATATATATATATACTTGATCTCGCATTTCGCAATGTCGCATTTCCTGCTTACCACAGTGGTTTAAGTAACAAAATCAAATACGCCAAGAATAAATAAGGAATACAGAGAATCCATTTAAGAAATAACATTATCACATAAAAAAAAATAATAATAAAAATATAATAATTAATAATTTCATAATATAAATGCTTTTCCAAAAGATTTCATTTTGAATGTTTTAATATGCTTTTAAATTAATTCAATATGGAAATTGATGTTTCCATATCACAAATTTATAAAAGTATTAATTTTCTGAATAAGTCATTGTAAATGGTTAACTTATTAAAAGAAACCGAATTTTGAATATATAGATTAGATTATATAAAATTTGGTGATAACAATTTATTTAAAGTTGTTAAAACCGAAGAAATTTATAACAAAATTACGAAGTGCTTTAATTTAGTAAAATAAATGTAATTTAGAGTAAAGATTAGAGAAATAGAAAAAAAATGGCCAAATATTATTTTTTTTATTGTCGAATTAAGAAATAAACTTTTATGGAATTATGAAAATTATCAAGTCATAACCTTTCATATATCTTTCTGGTATATGTAGATACTATATTTATAGTTCTGTAATATTTATTAATAATTTCAATTCTTTGCCTGTGTCTTAAATGCTTTTCTTTTTCTCAGAAGGAGAAAAAAACAAGAATCTATGGTATTATTTTGCTTTCAGGTGGAGAAAAAATGGTTTAGCTGAGACATATTCATGGATGAACATTACATCATTGGCAAGGGCGGTATGGAGCTGTTAGGGGGGAAGCTGAATGAAGAGGGTTGGTCTAGTGGTCAAAAGCTTTTAAAACTGTTTTTGGTGAACAAAAGCGCAATGGGTCGGTCGGCTCTCCCCTTTTTCAATAGCTCTTCTATCCTATTACATGTCCCTATGTGGGCGATGACAACTTTTTGCACTCCTTCGACTGGCCAGGATGTAATTAAACCAAGACTAACGGACGGGTCGTGATTGAAACTCAATAACATTTCAATACACTTACAAAAAGGTTTTAAGAAAACGATTTCAAATTAATTTACAATTTGATAATTCTTTTTTTCAGACTGAAGTTATTTTTTCTTTTATATATATATATATATATATGTAAAATCTGTGCATTATCAATATATATAATTAATATTTGCGACTGCTATGGGTAAAAATGTAACCAATATTATGAATTACATTTGTTACAAAGTATCCTTTTAGTCGATATAAAGTCTTTTGGTTTTTTTGTTTTTTTTTTTTTTTTATATTTTTGCCTGTATATAATGTCCCTTGGTCTCCTTTTATATTGCAGTATGAGGAGATTTACTGTGGGCCACTTGAAGTCTGCCAGTCAGCCAGGCAGCATTGTTTTTCAGCTCCACTGCAACCGCTAAAAATAGTCAATGGCATCCTACATATGCACAAGAAGAAATCGGAGAAATAGAATGGCATAGGGAGAAAGAAGACGAGACAGAGATAGTGATAGAGAGAGAGAGAGAGAGAGAGTGGGACAGAGATACAGAAAGAAACGAGAAAAAGACATCAGACAATGAGGATGAGAAGAGTTTCCTTTCCTTTTTTTTTTTTTAAATAAAGGGCTAAGGCAAGGAAATGCCTTAATAAATAGAGAATGAGCTGAACAAGAGGGGAGTGAATATATAGAGAACACTTTAGTGATATTTTGCATAACCATGCCCAGGCATCATCCCCAGGAAAAGAAATTGTCAAGTGCATACACAGAGATAGAGAAGTAGAAGGAGAGAGAGAGAGAGAACCATTCCCAATTCCTTGCCACAGCCCTGCGTCACGTTGAAAAAGCAATTGAGTTTAAGTCGTCGTCTCGCACCAGACCCACTCAAAGAACAAATAACAACAACAACAACAACACCAACAAAATAAAAAAAAAATCACATGCCACGCGTGCAATTTAATTTAGATCTGGCCTTTTTCACATGGCAGGTATCCAATCAGAGCAGTTCAGTTCAGTTGAGGGCAGGGCAGGGCAGGTAAACTAAATAATTCATGTGGGAGAAATGGCGATTCTATTGCTGACTCTCTGACTGACTTGTTATTCATTCCTATTTTTATCTAACGGTATAAACACCATGCACTATGTACATACATACATACATATATTCCATATACATTTGGAATAAAAACTAGTACACACACTCGGTTAATAATATCCAAATGAAAAACGAGGCTATTGTTAATTATTATTGCACAAGGGCTAACAAGAATGGTAATTACACTAGCACGGGCAAGTACTCATTCATTCACTGAAAAGGTTAATCTAGGTAAAAGATGCTCAGTTACTTAGTTTCATACAACATTCTATGTTTGAATTTCATGATTAAATATTTATAAAGATAAAGGAATGCCATGGTGCAGTGTTACAAGTGTAAGGTATACGTCATTAAAAATGCAATAAACAAACACTAGCTACATTAACATTGTACATACGTATATACATACATACATACATGTTGCATGTCAAGTTAGTGAAATTTTTAAGTTTTTGGAAAGTTTTATCTACAATTAACTTTTCAAATGTTAAATAGATATTTTGAATTCAATGTCGTCGGGGTCACCATTTAATAACCCATACATACATAGATAAAATAGCTACTTAATTGTTGTTATTTGCTATGAAACTTTACAATACATTTAATCTATTCAATGTGCAAAACACAATTATCAATCGCTTGAATTTTGATTCATGAATAATAAGTTTTGTCGTGTTGTCCCTTTTTTTATCTCTGTCTGCTGACTTCACCTCTATATTTTATAGGCATACATATACATACATATGTATACTCTTTTCAGCCACAAAGTTAAAGCAATTTGCCGGAAAGAAACAAAATAAAATTCTATTCAAGCAAAGTGCGCATAAACTTTTCACACACACACACACACACAAAGAAAAGAAAAAAAATTCCCCAAAATGAAAATGAAATCCAAGTGCGAACAGAGCGCAGCCAGGCAAAGTGACTCTATGGTACGTAGGTGCTTCAAATGGCTGTGGCGGAGCGGTATGTAGAGGTGGTGCCTGTTTGTGGCAACGATGGAAGGGAGGTGTAGTAGTGTGTTGGAGGTTTTTGTGGTAGTTGTGGATGGCAATCCCCCAATAATTAAGTGCAAAATCTTTGTGGAAATTGACTGTCTGGCAGCTGCTCCTGCTGATGCTGATGCTGCTGCTGCTGCTATATACATTGGTACTGAAAATCATTTTTACTAGTTTACCAGTTTGCCCAATTGGCATTTAACCCAATTTTTTTTTCTTCTTTTTTTTATATGTATGTATATATATACATACATACATATATATTTTGGGGTTTTTGGACTTGATTTCTTTCTAGTTTTCGTTTTTGTGAATTGAACAGAATTTTAATTGCCTTTGGGAACAGTTTTCAATTTTTATTAATGAGTGTGCCAAATTGAAAATGTTTATCACTCGACAGAGTTTTCCTCCAAATTCAATTGTTGTTGCTGATGCAGATGCTCTGTGTCCCTGCCATTGACTCTTTGATGTTACAATCGTCATTTGCCAAACTACATACCACAATTAATTGTGCTAATAGGAACAACGTTTTATTTCTTAGCCTGGTTTACTTTTAATAAATAAAGATAATAAATCTATTTAAAAACAAAAAAAAAAAAAAATAAATAACCATACATGATCCATCAAATCGGTAGTATCACGTGTTATTCCAATTTATACGATTTTATTTTCTTACACCCAAAGAGCTTGAAAATTGATAAAGTAATTTGTTCCGATTTTTTTGTGCGAAATATAATGGAATATAATAAATCAAATTCCAAGCCTTCTCGATCGTGCTCACAGGGAAATTTTTTTATATAATTACCAAAAATCGTAACTATAGGTTTTAAGATATATCTACAAAGAAATTTCCTTTTCTTTTTAAGTTTAAAATAACTATTAAGGCATCTGTGTTTAACTTTAATAAGTGATCTTTTATGATACAGATGTTTCAATAATTGTTAAATTCGGATCATGGAAATTTATTAAAAATCTTGTGAACAGCCCTCGTAAATTTTAAATATTTCAACTTTTTTTTCTTCTATTTTTTTTTTGTTTGATTTTTAATCCATGTTTGCATTTCGTGTCACGATTGCACTCTATCTATCTCTCTCTCTTTCGCTATCCATCTCGTTCCAAAATTAGCATTGCCAACGCGCTGCTAATTGATTTTGATTTCGGAACAGTGAGAACTGCGACAGACAACTTTGAGTTTACTATTTAAAATCATTTCTGTGTATCAAATCAATTATCATATGCCAGTTTGTGCAACATTTTGTTTATGCATTTGTGCAACATCTCATCTGAGTGCCTATAAATTATCTGTATTAAAGCTTATTCCATATTCTAATACACTATTTAAATCACTATTTAAATTTTTGTAATTACTTACTAGGTTTTGTTTGTTAAACCTATGTCGACTAATCTTCACTTTCATTAATGGATAAATTTATAAAGTTTTAATGCTTTAAGCAGTAGCAGGAGCAGCAGGATGCTTGTGTGAATGCTTATCCGGTCGCCCGACCATTTTCCCTGGAATTCCCCTACAGGAATTATGTGATTTTGTCCCCTTACCTCCCCTACCAGTCCATACCCTCTTTCATTTCACTGGCAATATGCTGCGTGTGTGATTTACATTATAATAATTAGTTTATACCAAAGGCATGCGCTCTCCTTTGACTTGCTGCTGTTTCTGCCGTTTCCTTTCTAGATTATGGCCCGAACATCAAAATTGCAAATAGCAAAGCAATTTCCACACACTTATTATAGACACGTGTGGGCGGGCCGGGTATAAAAGGGTAGGCGAATAAACCAAATTCATATATATTATATGTACATATGTACATATATTGTAGATTCCCATACTTGAGAAACTTTGCCAAGTTTAGCTAAACTAAAGAGAAACTGGGAATAGAAATTATATGAAGTTCTCATAGCTAAAGGACGCAATATTTATACATTGCAAAATTACTTTCCAACTCGTGCCACAACAGAACGCTTGGTGGCCTCTGATTAGGTGAAGTTGTTTTTTATTTTTTATTCACAGCAGGTGGAAAACTATTGTTGGAAAATACAAACGAATCTAATGATAGTAACGGTAGCATTAGCCATTATGACCGTCCATTGAATATCGGTCAGAATAATTATTGCATTGTTTATCCAATAAATATGAGATAGTTTCACTTGATACGATATAAAACATTGTTTCTATATGAAAAGTTTATTACATTCTGAGAAATTGTACTTAACATTTTATGGTTAAACTGCAATTGTCAATAATTCCAATGAAAAGTGCGTTTTTTCTTTGTTTTATTTTTATCATTTTTTTTTGTTATCAAAATTTAGTTGGAACTATTTAGCGATTAGAAGAATATTGTTTCGAAAACGTAAGTGCTAACTAAAAGCTCATAATGTCATTTGGAAAAGTACCTGAAACAAATAAAATAATTATAATTATATATATAATTTTTTTTTATTTTAACTATTTTAAAAACTAAATTTTAAAGAATCTGTATGACTTTAGCCTTTAGCCCTTAATATACCCTTTTTTTTTCTTCACCAGGGTATTTAAAAGTTCTTCTTCTGATTGCGACACACTTTAAAACAATTTTTAGAAAGAAAGTCCAAAAAGTTAACACACAGATGAAGCCATATCGGACGTTTATATATATCCTTAAACTGACAGAAAACAAAAAAGGCTAAAACAAAAGTACTCGATAGAGAATTTAAATAAATAAATCGTTGGAAAGTTTTTGTTATTGTTATTTTAGTTTCGTTATGTGGGACACCGGATTTGTGGGCGTTTTAAATCAAATGAAATCGGTGAAAATATATAATTTTGTATAATTTTTTGAATGAAACATTTGCATTTTTTTTTTCTATCTGCATTTGCCTTAATGAGACAATCATTAATCACTTAATCGCAGCCACACAAAGACATGAAAAATAGGCAAAAATTTATGCAAAAAAAAAACAAATAAAAAAAACTTTTTGCCTCCCCCGCGGCGGCTTACTATGGCAAAACCTGGCCAATGATTAATATTTGCTGATAGTTTTTCATTGCAAATTATGCAAAAAAAAAAAAAAAAAAAAAAAAAAAATTCAAAAGAAAACAAATAAAATGAAAAAAAAAAGATATATGTATATATAGGAGTTGCTTACCGATTTCCGTTAACTGGTTGCACATTTCATGTGGATGATAATTAATGAACAACTCGTCCGATGTTGTAAGTTGTTGTCGATGTTGCCTGTTGTCTGTGGCATAGCTAAAAGAATCAATACCACGAAATGAAAAGAAAAAGAAACACCACTAGGAATAAAACTAGTTGAAAATAGAAACTTTGGAAATGGTTGGAATTACGTTCATTTGTTAAATCGGTTTTAATGGTCAATTAATTCTATAGGTGCGATAATTTAACCGTATGTCAAAATTCACCTTCAGTTGAAATTACTTGTATATGAAGAACGTTCTAAAATCATTTTTGTAAAATTCTTTTTCTAAGTTTAAAAGCTTATATCATCTATAGCTTTACGTAACAATCTTAAAGTATCTAAAAAAAAGAAATAGTTTATTTAAACTTTAAACTTCCAAAAGTGGTGCCACAAAAATGTTTCTTATATTAATTTCGAAATAAGTTTCAGATTTATAGTCTTTAAAATCAATTGTATAACAGTTTAATGGATAGGCTTTTGAAATGTGATTCACAACCATTTTTATTTTTGATTTGATATGTTTCTTAAAATTATTTTCATTAAATTTATTCTTAAAATTTGATTTTGTTAAAGTTTTTGTAAGCATAAATTTTTTTAAAACTGAAACAGAAATTTTGATTCGATTAATTATTATTTTTTTTTTTTTTTAACAAGGTGGCAAGCCTGGTTACATTTTGCTTTCAGTTATTTTTTACAGACATAAGAAATGTTTTCTGTGATCCAAAAATAAAGAAACATTTTTTTGACATTTAAAAACTGTCAGAATATGACAGACATCCCGAAATGTCTTTGACTGGCATTTTGGTTGGTTATTAAATCGATTAAATTGATTTTTTGATCAAAATTATAGTTCCTTAATGTAGGAACAACAACAACAATTCGATGTAAAAGTGGGTTGGGTAGGATATTTTACTTGGTCCTTACATATCAAAGTTATTTATAATTAATTATAAGGAGCCATCGGTTTGGAATTTCTCCCTGTGTGGGTGTGTGTGTGTGTGTGTATGTATGTGTACTTTTATCTCACTGTCTTTTTTCTTCTCTTTATCCTTCACCTCTCCACTGACAATATTCATCAACATTTGAGATTATGTTAATCAAAGTATATGCAAAATGTTGCCAGCAATCAAATTAAATGCGACATCTTATGGGCCCCCCCTCCCCGCTCTCACCACCTCCACCCCGTTGTCAAAGTTTGCCTTAATTATAAAAATGAGAGGGAAATAAAAAAAAAGAAAATGAAAAGAAAAACCTCAATATGTTCTCTTTCTATTTGCAAACTCGTAACCAAAGAAAAAAAAAAAACAAGAAAAAAAGTTACATAAACTCAATTTTGTAAAAGCGGATTTATAAACAGACTTTTCTTTCACCTTCCCTCTTACTTGCCCACTTTTGGTTACATCTTCTATTCCCTTGGGTGGCACATACATACACACACACACACACGCACGCATATATCCATGCATATGTATATACATACATACATATATATACATATGTGTGCATGTAATGGTAAATTTCAAACATTTATTTAGGGAGTAAATATTTGTACAACTTATTGTTATGAGAGAGAAAATGCGGGGGGGGGGGGCCCTGAAACTTGAAATGAACAGGTAAAAAGAGCAACAGGCATTTACTGGATAGAGGAGGGTATTGGTGGTAGGTTGGGGCGGGGTTTCCAATTGTCATAATCGGAGAATCCGAATGATTAATAATCAACAACATGACGTGGGTCAACTAGGCGAACTTTCCGACAATCAGTGCGATTTTATTCTTTTTATGTTGTTGTTGTTGTTGTTTACTCTTGTTCACTGGCCTGTCAGTATCAGAAGTCACACACGCACACACACACACACACAGTGTATAGATGGAATTGTTGTTAATGGACTTCTTGGTTTTTTTTAATATTTTTATTATTAATGTTATTGTTATTGTTGTTGTTCTAGCAGTGGCCATGACCACTTAAAAGGCGTCATTCTATTTGAGTCCACATATACATACACACACACAGCAAACCCACCCACATACACACACACACACACACACACACACACACACACACACACACACACATAGAAATATACGGCGCTAACGAACAAGAATTGTCAGTTATCTTGATTTTGTAACTTGGCTAAAAGAAAAAAACTTTAATTTAAAGTGGCGGCATTTGCTCTTTGAAGCCGCCTTTATATCTATCTCTAACACCCACATAATTCTTAACCATTATGCAGATATATCTATGTATGTATGTATATGTACATATACATACATATATATGAATGACTGTACATAGATATATATGTATGTATGCATATACAAGATGTGATACCGAAATCCTGGTCAACTGCCAGCCTTACTTGGCTACTTAACAAATAATTAACATGGCATAAAATTGGCCAAGTAATTGCCAATTATTTATATATATATATATATATATATATATATATACATATGTATGAGTGTGTGCAATTCCATGTGGGTGATTAAACGGCATTGCCGTTTACTCATTCATTTAATAAGCAACCGATGATAAACAAAGCTATATAATCTAAAGATTTTCTTTGAAATTAAAAAATGGGAAATCTGTAGAGATTTTCTTAGAAATTGTTTTCAAACACTTACAAAATTGCTGATATTTGCGGATTTTGGGGTTAGTTACGGATTCACAGCAAGCGATTGACAATTTAAATGTAGAATAGTTGTATAACAGTTTCATTTTTTTTTAATTAAAAAGTTTCAAAAATGATTGAAAAAAAATCTCTTTTTTTTTTGTTCCCTTCTATTAATTTGTTGAGCTTAAATAAAAAAAAAATATAAAAAAAAATAAATTTTTTAGATTTTCTACCATAAAGTTGGATCTATTGATAATTTTGGCAATCTGCTTTAACAGAAATAATTTAGAATAATGAAAGTAAATGATAGATTTTTTACATTTCTGGATCTCAAGTTAGATTTTTAGAATATTCTATAAAATTATTTTATTTTTTTTTTGTTTGAAAACTTGTTATACACAAACTATAAACACAGTTTCAGTTTTTTAACTAAAAATATTAACAATTTGAAATATAATAATAAAACAAAATATAAATAGAACTAAAAAGAAATAAACTTGATATATATATATAAATATATATATAAATAAATTTTCTGTTTGATTATCCTTCAATGATTTTTAAATGCATCCTCGTTTGTTTTGTTTGCAGATGAGCATAAAGTGAATTCTGGTTCATGGGAGGATACATTGGATGATCTTCAGCCACAGCAGCAACAGCAGCAGCAGCATCAGACATCCTCATTCATTAGTAGTCCAACAGCTGTGCCAGTGTCACATAACGCCAGTATAACAACCGCACAACTTCATAGCGCTTTTAGTCGTCGAATTGCAGAGCAACGTGAGCAACATCTCCAACAGAAGCAACAGCAACTGCAACTGCAGCAGCAGCGGGGGTCTGCGGGAACAAACGGCTGTTCCGGCCAAGACAACGTCACAATTGCCGGCGGAAGTTTCAGCGCCAACGGTGGCCAAGCTGCCGTTGGTGTTGGCGTCGGCGTTAATAGCAGCAGCGCCTGCAGCAGCAGCAGTGAACGGGACACAAAATCGCCGTGTCGCCGTATTGCCGACGAACGTGATAGAGGAACACCACAAGCAACAGCCAGCAATCACTCCGACGAGGAGGCAAATTTAACCGAAGAGGAACAAACAAGCAGCAGCGTGAGTTCATTAAGTGCCGGCAATCAACGCAATTCCCAATTGCGTTCCACCTTATACAAGGCCAAACAACATTTGTCATTTGACAAATGGCGTACGGCTGCAACTGGTTCCGGATCAAATTCTGGTGGTACCCAGTTAGAGACTAACGGCAGCAATATGATAATGCGTCGCGCCAGTGCCTGCACAATGCCCTCAACGGGGTCATCAGCAGCGGCAGCATCTACGTCATCATCATCAACGCAGAGAGAAGATATCACAACGCCAGGTGAATCGCCTGGTAGTCGTCTCTCACGTTGGTTCTCAATACGACGAGGCTCATCCCATCAATACGATGTGGGTGGACGCGATGGCCGTCAATCGTCAGTCTCTAGTTTTGATATACCAGATACAGCAATTGCCACTGGATCAGGAGCTGGTGGATCACCATCAATCTCTGCAACATCAGTGACAACACTCGATGCTGCCTCGCCTCAAAAATTGGCAAATTTGGGTGCCATGAAAATGATGCCAGGAGTGCCGGAGGTAAATGTAATAAAAATAATAATAAAAAATAAAAATTAAAATAAATAATAAAACATTTTTTTCCTCCATTTTTGTTATTTAGTACGAGGATGATGAGTCGGGAGCAGCAACTGGCGGTGTTGGTAATAATGCACGCTTCAATCTGGACCTAATGATACCACCCGGCCATCAAGCTAATGGAACAACTCGTAATGCCCATAATCGTCTTATAGTGCCAACATTGCCACCAGCTCCAGCTGGATTGTCGCAGCAGCAATTAAAGCGTCGTCACATTGTGGCCGCCATAGTGCATAGTGAGAATTCGTATGTGGCCACGCTCCAGCGTCTAGTCAATGTGAGTGGATGACAATTTTCTTTTTTTTGAAAACAATAGTTTAAGAGGAGGAGGAGGAGAAGAAGGAGAACGAAGAGATGTCGATGAAGGAAGAGCATTTGATTAGATTTTGCATACTTGTGGATCCATCAACGAGAACAAAATATTGAATATAATTTTTGGGATTAATTTTTCTTTTTTTTGCTTTTTTTTTTTGTTTTTGTTAAATTAATTTTTATATTCATCAAATAAATCGGTTTCATAATCATCTTTGGCCAACTCTTCGAATTGCTCTTCCATTTCGTTGAAAATTTCTCCATTATCCTCCTCCTGTTGCTCTTCCAGTTCCTCTCCATCATCTTCGTCACATATATCATCCAATTTTAAAGGTAATGTTAATTGGGGCACAGTAATCTCATGTAATTCATATGTTTTCGATCCATCATTAAAATCATTTGATTCAATCGGATCATTAGCCTGTATTATAGCTGAAGATTCATTGATAGGTTTTTCAATTGTTTCCACCTCTTCGACAGAAACTTCCTCAATGAGGCAGGGCATATCCTTGACCAACAAATCAATTTCAATTGGTACTAGCATATACATCTCACCCGTTTCATTATCCTTTTGAATTTGTCCCAATTTCATCTCATCTTCGTGTTTAATTAAATCAATTTCAACTACCTCATCCATATTTACTTGATCTGTTTGCCAATTGTTTAAAGCCGAGATATCCTGTTGATTAAATGTGTCCACCTCCTGGCAACCGATCGGTGGCAATTGGAATTTATGTAGATTTGATGGTGCCAAATGAACATAAGCCTCATCGCTATCCGTTTCAAGATATAGTTTTACCTCACTGAAGGCTTCGGCAATATAACGCTCTTTATCCTTATTGATGTAATTCTTAGTCTCCTGCTGTTTGACATCTATATCTTTGTTCTGCAATGGATCCGCCATTATAATCAAATTGAATATTTTGTGTATTTAAAGTGTGTGTAGAATATATTTTACTTTTCAAGTTTATTTCTGAATAAGTGAAAATTTTTCAAATCTGTGTGCTTAGGAAAAACCTATGTGATGAAACCATTTCAAAAAAATAAAGATAGAACTTAGACAGTTAATTAAAGTATAAAAGGGTCGGAAATATAAAAAGAACAAATCGATAATCGATGTAAAAAAGATAATGAACCGATCCTACAGTTCGAATAACTTGTTATTAAAAAACTATATGGATTCTTTTTATAAGTTGAAAATCAACCAAAGAAAATATACATATATATTAACTTTAAAAATTTTGTTTTTAAATAAATTTACTTCTAGGATTCTAGGATAAAACACAAATTAATAGGACTTGAAATCAAAAATGTTTACTTGTTTTTTTTTTAAATCGAAATATAAATTGTATTTGAAAAGGAAAAACAAAAAACCCATCGTTCAGATTCAAGTATTATTATTTATTATTTGGGAAAAAATGGCAAAGTTACGAAATTTTCAGAAGAAAAAAAATACCTTTAGTAAACCGTCCTTTCTACTTTTCTACTGCTGTTGGACCTTTCATTCCCTTTTTAACCCAATGTTGAGCACTGCATGTTGCATGTTGCTTCCCCTTTTTAATGTTTAATTTTTTTGTATGTACTTTGTCTTTGTTTTCAAGTTTTAATTGTTAGTAGACCAACAAATCAAATGAACATTTTTGTTTTAGTTAATACTGAGACCTTAGTAATTTTTGTAACCTTTATTATTAAATAATGTTAATCTCTCATATTCATATTCATATTATTTAATCTCTTTACATGCCATCCTCTTCCCATAAACGTCGACTTCACCATCATAACTAATAATTATATATTTCTTTCTCTCTCTCTCTCTCTCTATCTCGCTGACTCACTCACATTATTAACAAACTAATTAAACAAACTCACCAATCATACCATAAGTAGTTGCAAAATTAATCATAGACCACAAATGTTAGTAAATATTTAATTATAATGTTAACAATTATATAATAAACATTTTTTTCCCCCTTTTCGTTTTTTTTTTTTTTTTGTAGGATTACAAGAAACCGTTGGAGGAGTGCTGTCCACCTGTTTTGAATCCTGTAAAAATTGCCACATTATTCCATTGTCTGCCGGATATATTACATTCACATAAATTGTTTCGCATTTCGCTGGCGGAATGCGTACGTAATTGGGATCGTGATGAAAAGATTGGCGATTGTTTTGTTAATGCATTTGGAAAGCCACAATTATTAGAGATATATTCGGGATTTATAAATAATTTCTCAGTTGCCATGGAATTGGCCAAAATGGAGGAGAAACGTAAATCGGCATTGGCTGATTTCTTTAAAGTGAAACAAATCAGTGCCCATGATCGTTTATCGTTTTTCGGTTTAATGGTGAAGCCCGTACAACGTTTTCCCCAATTCATATTGTTTCTTCAGGATCTATTAAAATATACACCACAAGGACATCATGATCGCATGTCCCTACAATTGGCTCTATCTCAATTGGAATTACTTGCCGAAATGTTAAATGAAAGTAAACGCGAAGCGGAACAATATCAGGCATTTAAAGAGATGCTTGGCCATATTAGTGGCACCTTTAATACACGATCTTTGAGCAGTGTTAGCATCAGTGATAATGGTTCAAATCGTCCACGTTATTTATTGCGTGAGGATAATGTCACCCATATGGAATTCAATCAGGCTGGATTAATTGTTAAATGGAAGCAAAGACGTTTGCTACTCCTAAACGATAAAGTGATCTGTGTATCGGTTGCTCCAAAACAATCGCATGATTTTGGTGCTACCGAAAAATTAACATTTAAATGGATGTTCCCTGTAAATGATGTTGAAATTGTTGATAATAGTACATCAGCCACTCTATCTAGAATATTAACAGCTGGTAAATATATAATGATATATACATACATATATATAATGTAATATAATTTTAATTTTTATTACATTTTTAGGACTTAATCGAGGCGGTAGCCTTAAATCTAATGGCAGTTGTAATAATACCGGATATGCCAATAGTACACTTCCTGGACAGTCGCCATTTAGTTTCGGTGATCCTCATAATTCGCCAGCCGCTCAGCTTACCAATGGAGCTGATAATCTATGCAATGAGATGGGCACATTAATGTTTGATTATGAGGTTATATCACGTATACATGATCTGGTTGGTAGTCTTAAGGGTAGCTACAAGGAGCTTAATGCGAACACAACACGAAATGTATTGAATACAATTCAAGGATCGATTCAACGTAAAGATGAGGAAATGGCATGGGTGGATTCATGTTGTCTACAATTAATTGGTCGCCATAAATCTGGTAAAGAGGAAACATTCACATTCCAGACTTTAACGCCAAATGTTAAGAAGGAATGGATAACAGAATTGCGTTTGGCTCAATTGGCATTAGATACAAATAATTCACCAGCCTGGGAGCGTGGTTCTCCACAATCTGCTGGAGCAGCAGGAATTGGAGGTGGTGGTACTGTTGGAGTTGGAGCTGTTGGAATTGTATCTGGTCCAGGCGGCCAATCTATTACAAGTTCAATGGGTATGGGAGCAATTGGTGGACAATTGCTAAGTCACGAGGAGGCCGTACAGCAGAGACAATCTCGAAAAATGCCGCTCTTTGTCAAGGCAATGCCTGTCTATAGGTCACAGCATCAAACGGAGGTAAGTGAAATAAATTGTCACTTTTGATCCATTTGATTTGCTTAAATTAAACCAATTTAAATTCTTTATTTTTCTTTTTTTTATTTTGCAGGTGCGCTGTGGTTGTTATTATAGCATTGCCAATGACACAAAACAGAGCGGCAATGCTCGACGTCGTCACAAGCAGTTGAACTACTTGTGGATGTGCAGCAGTGATGGAACATCATCCCATATAACAGTGTTGGCCCAACATCCCCAACAGGCTGGCAATTTACGTGAAGCTGGCGCTTTTGATCTAGTCGAAACGCAAGTCTCTGCATTGGAATTTGTCAAGGGATTGGATCAATATCGTACACGTGAACAGCATGGAAATTTGCTTGGCGATCTTGTTTGGCTTGGCACAGATAGTCGAAAGCTTCTTATATACTCTGCCCGGAATCCGGAACAGGAAGATCAAATTGGCAGTTATTCGGTACCGGGAGCTGTCCAACGTATACTTTATCATTTTGATGCCGTCTATGTTGCCCTATCCAATGCCACTGTCCTGATCTATCGTCGTGCCCATGATGGTGTATGGCAATTAAAGGATCCACAAATTATTTCCTTAGGCGATTCAAATTTGCCGGTGCCCAGTTTATTGCCCATTAACATGAACATTTATGCCTCGTGCGCAAATCGAGTTTATGTTATGAATGCCCTTAATGGTGAAATTCAACGCAGCTTTGAGGTACAACATGGTGCCAGTCAGCAGGTTAATCTTATGGCACACTCTGGCATTGGTCTATGGATCTCTCTAAAGAATTCTACAATGTTATGCCTCTATCATACGGAGACTTTTAAACATTTGCAGGACATAAATATTGCGTCCAGTGTACTGAGACATGATGGCAAAAAGGAGCAGCCATTAAATAATAGCTCCATCTATGTTACCGCATTGATGGCCTGCAAAGGTCTTTTGTGGGTGGGGACCAATGTGGGTATTGCAGTTACCATACCATTGCCACGATTGGAAGGTGTTCCAATTATAAGCGGTGGCATTAATATGTCATGTCATGCACATTTTGGACCAATTACCTTCCTTCTGCCACTCATACCGAAAGTCTATCCCACCTATAAGCCAAATGCAAGTGGAGCCATTCCTGTGCCCAGTATGGGTGAGGATCTTCAATTGCCTGCCATAGATGCTGATACCAAAGGTGATTTGGATGAGAGTACGGTGATATTACGACGAGATTTACCCAAACCAGAGGCAGAGCAGAGCTCACCCTCAATGGTTGAAGTGACACCGGCACAAATAACTGAAACTGAGGTATCAGATTCACCGCGTAGCTCCAAACTGGATAAACAGCATTCACTTGATCAAAGTTTTACTGCCAAAATAAGAGCATCATTGGCCAATTCACCCGCATTTCATCGCAAACGTTTTCGTGATGTTGATCCAAGAATGTCAAAAACTTTGCCACGAGGAACTGGAGCAAGCGGCGGTGCATCCATTGTTGGTGGTGGTGGTGGTGGTGGTGGTGTGGCATGTGCCGTTCCATCAAATACCAGTACATTATCCTCGCAGCATAGTGAACATGGCTACTGTGATGTCTATGGCCTATATGGTAAATTAATATTCGTCAAAGAGGACTATGATGCTGAGGAAGGACCACAGAGTAATCCCATGGATATAATGTATGAGGGTATGCGTCGTTCAGATCCCGAATTGGCCGCCATACCGGGCAAAGTATCCACACTGGATCGTCGCTTGCATATGAAGGCATCACGACCACGTTCATTAGATTTGTCAAATTGGTCAGTGGACTCGAAATCATCTAGCCTCTATACCTCATCCGGTAGCGAGGAGAGCATGGGTATACGTTTATTTGGTGGACGCAGTGTATCACGTAATAGTAGTAGTGCCAGTCATAAGACTTCCGGTACTGGCAGTGATTTGGGTAACATCTCTGAGAATGGCCTAATGACTACAGCCGATATACATCATCATCATCATCATCAGCAACAGCAGCATCAGCAGCAGCAACAGCAGCAACCATCACAACATCAGCAACAAACCAAATCCGAGGAGACACCTCCACCTGCCGCCGCTGTGGCCACATTGAAACGGAAACAGAAACAAAATTCCAAACAACAGCAGCAACAAAATGCCGATGGACCACGTACAGTCATCACCCTAATGGGTGGCCGTGGCTATTGGCGTCATGTTTGGTATAATTCCAATTCAGCCGGTTCGCCCAGTCATCATCATAGTAACAAGAATGGCGGAAGCAGCGGTAATAGTGGAAATGGATCCAATTCATCGGATAGCAATTCTTCGCCGCTTACGGCCAATTCCAATGATGCTCACATTGTGGTATGGGAAAAAAAATTATAATCGCAGGAGTTGGTGTGCTGCTGTACAGTCCAACAGCAGCCACATCAGCATCATCCACCCCTAACGGAGCTCTGGCGACGAGTAGACGATCAGAAATTACTTCTCCAGCAGCAACAGCAGCAGCAGCAGCAACAAAGACGTGGACGTTGCCGTGTACGCTTTCGTGGAACATTTATACAGCGGGATAAGAGTGCTGGCAGCGGAGGTGATGATAGAGTTGGAACTACATCAAATGCACCCAGTGGTGGCATGTTTAGTGCCAGTCTGAAACGTTTGTCAAAGCTGAAACGAGGAGGCAGCTTAAAAGAATTCTAAATCCAATCCCACACTTTACTAAGGGCCCCACTTGATGTGTATAGTTTTCATTTATAGAATTTTCCAAAAATTGGATTACTTTATTCTTTGCTTTCTTTATTCTCCTCAATGATTGTTAAATAATCAGATTATCACTTTGGCAGATTAATCGGTTAAAGCAGAAAAAAAGCATTTTGAAATGATGCAAATATTTTTACAATTTTGCTACTTTTTCTTTTTTTCTTTTTAAGAAAAGCTCTCTCAGCTCATTTTTCATCTGCGTATTTAATGATCATTGAATCTCAAAATAGCATATATATATATCTATCTATATACATACATACATATATATATCGCATACTGAATAAATATCTATAGCAAATCTAAGCCTATATTATTATTTTTTTTAAAATTAGTAGACTAGACCTAAGCAAATGTATTTTTTTTTCAAACTTATAGATATACATATATATATATATATATATATATATATATATATATCGACAAACACACACACACAAGTTAATATCCAAATGTAATATTTTTTTTTGTTTTTTGTAATATCTTAAGGATAAATAAGTTAAATATAAATCCCCTTAGAAAAAGCGGCAAAGCCAAGCTATAAAAAAAGAAATATAAACAAATGTTGTCTGTACCATAAATTAAAATATATATAATATTAATTAATCAACAAATATACACACACATAAGAAAAAAGGGATAATGAATAATTGTTAACAACAAAAAACGAGAAAAAAGAACAAAACTAAAACAAATTGGCTAATGAATTATATATTTGGCTTTGTTGCTCTGTCTTTCTCAAATATATATATATATATATATACATTTATATATACTTATATATATATAAAATATATATATATATATATTTTGACTAGCCCTAAGTCAACCAACATTTTTGTTGTTCTGTTTTGTTTGAAGCAGCTGGCAGCACTTTCCTTACGTATTACATATATATATGAAAAAGAAAAATAAAACAAAAATCTAGATGTTTTAGTTGTGCATACATGATAAAACAAAAATATTAAAATAAACCACAAATTCTTAATCTTATGGTAATTGATATGCCCGTTTTTTGTAAACATTTGCAACAGGCGTTTGCCCAATGTGTGTGTTCATTTTTTTTTTGTTTTTTTTTTTTGTTCTGTATTTGGGGAAACAATAGATATATCTTATATACAATATACATACATACGATATGATACATACATATATTACGATTTATATACAGTTGAAACGGTTGAAATTATTGTAATCGGACCATATTCTGGATAACCCTTGATATACAATATATGTATAAGGCATAATGAAACTATTTAACAAATTTTTTTTGTCGTGCATGCACTTACACATATACAGGCATACATACGTACATACATATATATATACACACATATACACGTATTTACATACATACATATGAATATAGTTAACAAAATATATTTACATTCACATTTTATCTATATACACACCAACACACACACCCAACCAAACACTGACACACCAATTAAGCCCACACATACATACATACATATGTATGTATACACACAGATAGATGGTATATATAATATCCTATATATATTATGGATCATTATTATATATTATCGTCGGCAAAGTTTACAATTACAAAAAGTGGCAATAGGAATTTGCAAAAAAAAAAAAAAAAATGAACATTTTTATCAAAAAACAAAAAACCATTTGTATGTATGACAACAAAAAACGTATTTAAAAAAAATATTAAACAAACAAAAAAATAAACCAAATTGTCTTTGATTATTAATTTGTTTATTTTATTTAAACAAAGGTTTGTATCGATCTATTTTTTTGTCAGCCAAAGCGGCCCCTTTTGGAGTGAAGCAACGATGTCTTTTGAATAATTATATTTAATAATTATATTTAATAATTCAATTCTTTTATAAACTATATACATATGTATATTATATAGCTGAGATCACTATAATCTAAGAGAATAATTTTGCTGTGTCTTGTGTACTATTGCGGAGGTCTAATCTGTAGCATTTCTTTATAAAAGATTTATCAGAAAAAAAAAACATTGATTATACATTAAATATGTATAGAAATCTTCATAATTTCAAAAACAAAACTAAACAATTCTAACAACGTTAAAAAAATGAACTTACCATCGTTATAGCCAATAGTTTAAAAAAAAAGAAATTAGCTTTCTTTAGCTATGTCACCTGTGTTCCAAAACAGTTACGCACCTTTGCAGCGCTTTCATTGAGAGCTTTCGTGAACTATTTTATAGCTTTACGTAGCTTAGAAAGCTTTTTATAGGATTACAATAAGCCAAATTTATAAACTGCAGGTGATTAGCTAATGGCGAGAAGATTTAAAAAGAAATAATTAAAATGATTACTTTTTTTAAAAATAGTTAAGAAAATTATATAATATACAAATAAAATATAAATTAGGTGCTTCAATTAAAAGATTTTTTAAATCTGTTTATTTATATGCATATTTATATATTTTCTCACATTTCTTGATTGACTTTTACAGCAAGTTAAACTAGATTTTTAGGTAAACATATATATATATATATTTGTCACCATAGAATATAGTTTGAGAAAACTTAAATAAGTTGAATAAAAACATCATAGTTAATTAACTTTCCTTATCAACTACTTATTTTATCTTTATTATTATTAAATATTATGAGATTTTATTGGACTATTTATATACATGCATCACACAGAAAAAATCGGTTCAAAATTTAAAAAAAATACCATTTATTATTGTTTCTTGAGTGTTTAAACTATATATGTATCTTAATATTTGATTTGATTTATATTATATACAATTTTATATGTGATTTGATTATTCATGTATATTATATATTTCTCTAGGTATATAAAGAAAGATTTATTTTTAATTTTTTATAAAGTATTTCTTAATGCTGAATGCAATTTGTTAGTTAGTAAATTTGTTAGTTTTCTAGATAATGCGATCATTAGCGTTTCAAAAAATATATCTAATGGGGATGCATATATAGAAATAGGTAGTTCGAATACATAATCTTAGCTAGCTGCACTGATTAAAAATATATATACTATGATAAGAAAATGCAGCTAAGTCTTCGGCTTTCAAATGCATTAAGATTAAAAAAGAATTATATTATTAAGTATATATGTAAATATACCGATTTCCGACTTATACAAAAAACAATTATTTTAAGTATATAGATTAAAAATTTTGGAACATTTTGACTGTAGTATAAACATAATTTATTAATCAATTTATTGCGACATTATGAAAACGCTTTTATGTATATTTCCGTTCATTTTGAATGGAACCACTCTAGGCCGATAGATGGCATAACTATGATACGAATCCATCAATCGCAATCACTACTTGACCCACATGCAACAGGCGTTCAATCAATAGAAGGGGGTGACTATATTTGGGAATCGATTTTGAATTTTGCGTAAGTGCCACAAAAAGGTAGCCGCAACTAATGACGCCCCAACAAAAAAAAAAAGAAAAAGGGGGGGAGGGTTGGTTTTAAAAAGAAATGAATCGAATTTCATGAAAGAGAGTCTCAGTTAGTCCAGTCAGTTGCAGAGCCATAAAAAATTGATATTATCAGTAATGAATAATAGTGCCTAATAAGCGACAACCATGATGACGACGGTGACGATGCTGCCGATGTGTTGATGATGTTGTTGTTGTTGAAGATGGTATTGCTGATGTTTCTGTTGCCGTTGCTGATGATGATGGCCAATGGCTGGTGACGGCTCATTACATAAACGGCGCATTGCTCCTAGACAAACTGTGGCAGCGGCTTATTAAACTTAATTGCTTACAACTGGCGACACTTTTCTTTTCTTCTCTCTCTCTCTCTGTCCGTCTCAGTCTTTCTCTCTTATTTCATTTTATTTGTAGTTTTGTTATTTTGTGTACATTTACGTTGTAATTTTTTATCAATCATCCAAGTCGAACTTGGTAAATTATGGATCCGCTTAATGACTAATTAGATTGTGTCCAAGCCAGACTTCAACTCAGACTCTAAATAAGGCTAAATAAAATATATTATGCAATCCATAAAAATTGGCAAACTAAATGAATATTAAATGATTAAATCTAAACAAAAGGGAAGTCCTTTTTTTTATTTTTGCAGTTTTAGTTAAACATAGTTTGAAGCCAAAGTCTCATGACCTGGCCAAAACTAAATGTTTTGCGTAACAACAACAGCAGCAATCACAATGGTGTTGGTGGGTTGGAAAGAGGGGCGGGGGAATAACAGAGGTCAGTATATTTTCGGCTTCTATTGTTGTTATTGGCTTTCCCAGCCAGTCACGACCGTCGCAATTTTGTTGTCACTGTCAAAAAAATAACGTTGCGGCTCACGCAATAAAACCGAGTGGAAATACATAGACAAACAAACAGCAGCAACATCAGCAACAACAGCAACAACAACAGAGAAGCAACTTGGCTGACGATTGCAGCATGCTGATAACAAGAAAGAAAAGAAAAATCATTTCCATTTGCAATTAAGCATATAGAATACGGTATACACTTTCTTTTATTAGTTAAAAAGAAAACTATACGAACTTACATATATAATTTATAGTTGTATTACTTTGCATTATTTTTATTATCAGTTAAAGAAATTCTACGATTTTATATACTGTATATAATAGTTAATCAATGAAAGATATCGAAAGATATAATTGATTTGATTTATAAAAAATTCGAATTTTGAATTGTTGATAGATACATATATTATATACAGAGTTCGAGTATTGTAGATAAGTAAATAGTTTTTATTGAAATTTAATTTTTATATATGATTTTTGCAATCTATTTGAATACATTCGCAGTTTTTCTTTTTAAGGTAATTTGTAATTCTATCATTGGATTTCGTTTTCTGTTCTTTTTTTGAAATGTTAGAACAAATGGAGTAGTACAATTACCTCTAGAAATTTGATCAGATATTGACAAACAGCCAAGATAGATATACTTATATTGAAATACAATATTTATAAGAAAGAGTTGCATATACAGTAGATATATGTAGAACAGTGGTACATATAGTAGATAATAAATTTTAGAAAATAAATTTCAATTGATTTAGCGATTCACTGTATCAGCTTTTAATAACCAAAGTATATATCTATACCTTTAGAGAAGTATTACAATGTATCTAAATTATTTTAGTTTATTGTTAGTAGAAAAGGCCTGTTGGATGGATGACTTATGCACTTTGACTTTTTCTAGTATAGTGTAAAAATGGTTTACTAGCGAAAAACGGCAGCGGTAACTGCAACAGCAACTGCAAAAGCAGCCGCTGCTGCAAGCGACAACTTAACAAACCCTGCCCCCTGTCCTTGCCTCTGTCTCAGCAACTGAACAGCAGCGTTCAGTTGTCGTCGCAGTTGCTGCTGTTGCCGTTGTTGCTGCTGTTGCCGTTGTTGCTGCTGTTGCTGCTGTTGCTGCTGTTGCTGCTGCCGGCAGTTTCCATTTCATTTTTAAGCTAACGTTCGTCGCGTTCAGCGTTTTAATATTTAATTGTTGGCGTTCCCGAACGGTTGCCATTGCCATTGCCACGGAGATACTGAAACGTCGCTAAGCGTTGACAATTTATCGCACGAACCACTGCAACAACAATACAATCAACACCACCAACACCGTCAACCACTAACTAACTTTACCTTTTGAATCAAACGTCGTCGGTTTAAGTTGCACGTTTTCATTTTTTTTTTGTCTCTGTGTGTGTTGCGTTTATTTATTTATTTATTATTTTTTTTTTGGTTTTTGTTGGATTTATATAAAGTGACATTTTTGATTATCTCACGCGCAAGGATTTTGTCAAGTGAATTCTAAATGTTGCCCTCAATTGAGGCTGGAGCCTGTGCTAGCTTCCTTTTGTGCCTAATTTTGTTGACCACATGCCTTACCACAATTAAGGCTCGCAGCTATAGCAATGGGTTAATCTTTTATGAACTGAACAGCCATAAACCTTATTTACCACCCACAGTGAGTGTGTCTCGTGGTAGAAATTTGGCAAGTGTTAAATATTCTGAAAAGGGTTCAATTTGGTCAACATTTGGTCAGCCGTGTGAATGTCGTAGCTCCATATGCGGTTGCTGTGCCGGATTAAAAGTCGATCAATATAAATTTGATCAAAAGGGTAAGTAAGAAAATGTTTTACAATAAAAACAAGATCTTTAGATGCAGATCCTTTGTTCCTTTTTTAATGGAAAATAATTGATAAAGTTCTGTAACGAAATATATTATAAAATATATACTCCAGCTAGTAGACAAATAGTTCTTTTGGTCCTTACATTCTAACATTTTTACAATGGACTTGCAATTTTTTAATACTGTCAACAAATTCTTCAATTCGTGACACTTCCTCTCAAACATATCCACTAGACTCGACTCTCATCAAAAACAAGAAGTCGTTTGCTTCGATAGATTTTTTTTCTTTTTTTTTTTGATTTCCATTTGGCAAAGATCTTTACCCCTCCCACATACTTTAGACGGACAGACGGATGGATGGATGAATGGACTGATGGATGAAGACAAGCGAATTTTAAGTCGCGTCTCGTGACATGGTTACATTTGCCAATCAAAATGCCACAAAATCGTTTGGCGCTTGAAGGCAATTCATTCGCTTGCTTGGTATTCCATTTCATTTCATTTCATTCCATACCATACCATTCCACAAACGAAATGCCACCCGCAACTTTCATTCCATTCATCGAATGAATTTTCTTGTTTCATTGTTTTATTAACTCTCTTTTCTGTTGTATTTTTTTTTTTTGTATTTTTCTTTCTTTTTTTTCTTTCTTCTGCTGCAGTTTGTGCCAATGTCACGTTTGTACCCCAAGTGGAGGAAGTTCAATTGGAAGTATATCTTAATGAGCGTCCCTCATCAAAATATGGAATATCAGTAAGAAATCCAACACCATTCTGTATACCTGTAATGATGGGTGTACCTATGGCAATGTGTGTACAAATGACTGATGTGGCTATGGTTGGTAATCAATTGAATATGTGCATGGATTTTGTTGTCAGATTGGCCACAACCGATTTATTTGAGATGCATTTTCAATGTATGAGAATGGGATTGGATGGTATACAGTATGTGGATAAGAATGGTAAACCAGTGTTGCCAACGGCAGAAATGGAAAAGCATGATGAGGATGATGATACCGATGATAACAATGATGATAATGATGGGTATGCTGGTGATAATAGTGATGAGAAGGAGCACGAGTTGGAACATCAACCGTTGGAGGAGGAGGAGGAGGAACAACGTGAACCATTGCCAATTGAAAGTGAAATGCTAATGGCAAACGATCAACTGAATAAAGAGAAAGAGGTGGAGGTGGAGGAGATGGTGATGGCAGAGGCGGCGGGAGTGGAACAGGAGGAGACACCTGCCTATGCTGGGGAGAGCGACCTGAAGCCAAACGAAGTAATTGAAACAATTACAATGATGCACAATTATACTACAGAGGAGAAGAAGATAGAGGAAGAGGTGAAGAAATCAACTGAAGAGTTAGAGAAAGACGAAAATGACGATCAGGAGAATGAGGAGGAGCAAGAGGAGGAGCAAGAGGAGGAGGGTAACCAAGAGGAAGAGACTACAACAATAGCTGAATTGGCAAATATAAGCGAAAATGAAATAAATATAGATGATGATAATGATTTAAAAGAAAACGAAAATGAAGCTAACAAAGAGCAGGCCATAGAGACTGAGACAGAGGCTGAAGAAGAGTCCGAAACAGAAATGGTTACCGAAGACACAAAACATCATGACAAGGCTAACGAACAAGACAAAGAAGAAGAAGAAGAAGAGGAAAAGGAGGAAGAAGAGGAGGGAGAAGATGTGAATGAAACAAATGAAAATAAAAATGAAGACAATGGGGAGGATAACAAAAATGTTAATAATGAAACCGATAATGATAATGATGATGATGATGAGGGTGAAGATGATGACGAAGGCAATGATGTTGATAATGATGACGAGCAAACCACAACGGTTAAGGAGAAGGAGGAAAATCAGCCATCCAATAGCAATGAAAGCTCCTCAAATAGTCGCCAAGCTGTTGATGACCTTGCTAATGAGGTTTTTACCCAAACTAAACGGCGACGACGTTCATAAGACAGCAAGAGTGAGAGAGAGAGAGAGAGACAAAAAAAAATAATGCAATTAATTTATTATAGTTTCATAGTAAGTTATTGTAATTGTTAATGAATTGTTAATAATTTTGTTAATTATTATGTATTTATTAAAATCAGCAACACACACAAAAGAAAACTTACACTAAAAAATAAATATTTTATAAAAAATTTAAATATAAACTATTACAACGGATTTTTAGTGACATTATTGTTAAAAATATTTTCGAATTTTAATACTTAACCAAAATGTCTTTATATAAGGAACCAATTGGCTTGGTCTTTTGGATTTGAATGGTTTTCTGTACATAAAAGAGTTTCAAATTTTCTTTGCATTATAAAAAAAAATAAAATTTGATTTTACAAAATAATGTTTAATTATATGCATTTTTAAGGATTTTATAAAAATCCAAAATGTAAAAACAAAATGAATTAATTCATTTTTTTTATCGTTATGATTTTTAAAATTCAGCCATAAGACTGGCCACACTTTCTGTAATATCATCACGATCTTTTAATGGTGACGTTAATTTGATACTACTCATACTTTGATTCCGACTACCTAATGAATTCGTTGATGCTGAGGAACCCCGACTTTTAAATTTCTTGTTTCGCACAGAATGTTCCGCGTAACGCATACGCCTCAAACCTAAATCATGATCATTTACCGTTATACAGATGGATATATAGGCAACCAATTTGGGTGATTTCAGGTCACTAGCCAATTGACTGGCCTTGGCCAATGATTCTCTCAAACGCTCAAATCGATTTAGTGTCGCATGTACTTGGCAGACTAAAAAAGTGCTATTGAAACGCCAAAGTAAACTTCTGCAGTTTTGAGCCTCTGTTTAGTATAAAAAGAATAACAAAAGATATTAACAAATTAATTACTAAATATTATTCTCACCATAGACCGCTTTTCGTGCTAGAGTTAGACACTTGTCGAAACGTGATTCCATAAAATGATTCCGAGCCATTTCAAAATGCAAATAACATCGTTCAATAGCATACCGAGAGTGACGCAGGCGCTCCTCCAGTCGATCCAATTTTTGGCTATTAAAATTATATGTATGTAGTATATATTTTTCTTTTTTGGAAACAATAAAAATATGAATAACTCACTTTATTCGATTGTGTCGCTCTTCAGTCTTTTGTAATTCTTTATATAAATTGGGACCAAAAAATGGTTTGGTTTTATCTTTAGTACGGTTCGATGGCAACTGATAGAGTAAAAATCGATTATTTGGATTAAAAAAATCAACATTTGCCGACACTGCACAACGATCGGCATGGGCCAATCCTAATATATTGTACACCTCATTAACAAACTCAAATTTCCATGGTAAAATGCGATGGATCTTTAAATCGATATAATTTGACATTATATTTTCCACATAGTCGATTAGTCGTTCAATATTTTGTTCCTTACGACGCTGACGCACTTCGCGTAACATGCGGAAACAATCACGACGCGTCTGATACTCTACCCGATATAAATAATCATCGTGATTCTTTTCGCAATTGCGACGTTCCAACGGTATACGATTGTACATAGGATTGCGGGCATGCATCATTCTCTGGAAAATGGCAAATATAATATGGATTTAGGTTTAGAATAAAATCTTACCAAAAACTTTTTCACAGTAGAGTATTGTTTGTCGGTGTATTCACGTAGATATGGAGTCGATTCGTGCAGATGAGGACTGAGAAAATTAGAATTTTCTCGTAATTCCCGTAAGATGGCAACATCCGTGGCACTTCGTCCCAAATAATGATAATTAAAGATATTGTGGCATAAACGACGTCTTGCTTTTTCGAGTTGAGTTAAAAATATTATTGGTTTTTCTGGTATACTTTGGACATCACATTGATTCTGTTCACGCATATCTTTCCACAGTGGGCGTGGCACAAAGGCGGCTAAAGTTTTACGATGTCGATCACAATCCTTTATAAGCACAGAATTTCGTTTAAAAAATAAACCCAAAGTTTCGCCAAGAGAGTCATGAAAAACGGATATGGTCTATATAGAGACAAAATTAAAGAAGAAAAAAAAAAAAAGGGAAAGGCTATAAATAAATTTAAACTTTATACTAACTATATCTTACCCCAGCCAGACGATATGCGAGACGCTTTTTGCTGTTAATCGAATTGAAACTATTTGACTTCTTATAGAGTATACGCAAATTGTCTTCAAATCGATTATCATCATAGAGCGCATCGCATTGTTCGAATATAATGTCATCATGAATCTTATCTTTTCCATGTATTCCCATTTTATCCGTTATATATTGGGCTCGTACAGCATTTAGCCATGCATCGTGCGGTTTGGCTAGCGATCTTTCGCATTTAGCCCGATTCAATAGTGTCACATAATTTTTTCTACAAAATTTCTCTTCCACATTATAGCACCGCTGTATTTCCGATGGCATTCTGTCAGTTGGTGCTGTACATGAAGGGACATCTGGTACAAGTTCGTGGTCATGGCAAACGGTTAGAGATCGATTATAGCAATTTATAGCTTCCTTATAGAGCAATCTACGGTTGTAATACTGCCCCCAATCATTAAAGAGACGAGCCTGTGCGCAGGTGTGCCAATTTATACGTTCCCAGGGCCTAAAATCGTGCGGCAAGCCGCGAGGCAATCCACTGCCACCTTTACTACCACTTCCAGCACCGCCTGTCGGCAATACCACAGTACTTTTCATTTTAACAATTATCAAACAAGAAAAAAGAAAAACCACAAATCAATTTATAACAAAAATTTTATTCAAAAAACAAAGGAAAGAAAACGCACTACAATTTTATTCAAACATTAAACTGAGAATGAAAGTTAATTCTAAGAATTAAAAAAAAAAAAGAAAAGAATTTTAACAAACTTTTTTTGTAAACTTTAATTCAATTAATAAACAATTGAGAATGGGTTTCTTCTTCTTTTAGTAACCGAAATCTTCCATAGATGTTCGATTTAACGACAGCATTTGAGTGACGTAATATTCCCGTCATTTGTTGCGTCACGATTTCCCACATATTCTCACACTAACCCATTTTATGTCCTCATACCATACCTCCCTTCTCATTTGACACTTTTCCAAGCAAACTTTTCTTTGAAAAGTAACCAAAATTGGTTAATGGGTTAACGGTGAACTTTCTCACGCCCACACCTTCTTAAAATTTGGTACCCAAATGTTTTTCTTACTTTTACACGGTGACCACACTAACAAAAGAAAAAAAAAGAAAAACAAAAACAAAACACAAATGGCCAAATTAGCAAAACAAAAAAAAAAATAAAATAAAGAAACAAAAAGCAAAAACAAAAGAAAGACGCAATTAAAAAATTAATTTTGTTAACAACAAATTGTGGTAACGAATTCCAAATACCCTGCAGTAAATTCCTTGGGCATGATTGACAGAAAAATTATATATTTTAAGCCATTTAATTTGCGGTTAATAAAAGTGCCCCAACGATTTTTTTTTTTTTTTAATTCTTGCAGTGCCCTAGGCGGGAAGTCCTCGTACCTTTAGCTCTTAAGGCATCTTTAACTATTATATATCATAGTCGGGTGATCTATTATATGTATTTTTATATATGTATATAGAAAATTTCCTACTAAAATGTTTTCATTATGTTAACGTACTTAATATGCCCATTTATTTATTGTGTAGAGGGTATCAAAACAAGTCATAATCGAGCAATATTATATAATTTTTTAGCTACCGTTTCGTATTGTTGTTGTTTTTGTTGTTAGCTGTGAAAATTATTTAATAAATTAATGTTGCGTTATTCGTTGTCTTTTTGGTTTTTTCTTTTTATATATTCAAAAGAGGGAGGGGTCATGTTAACGATTATACGACAATTATTACGAATGTTTTTTAATAATTTTTAATAGCTTATATTTTTTTTTTTGTTTTCACATAATTTTTGGTTGGTTGGATTTTCCTTTTGTTTTCATTTTCGCTTAATGCTTTTGCATAAGCGCAACGTGTGTTCAATTTCTGTATTGGATTTTGTCCCACTGGCAAATGGAGTGGGTGGAACGATGAAGGGAGCGACATGAGGGGAATGTGTGGGGAGAAAAAGCCGGACAACAATTGCTCCCACTGTTCATTTGTATGCCAATCGCTACACGTTTTTTGCGCGTTTTTTCTGTTTTCGTTTTTTGCGGAAAGAAAGTTCCAACAGAAATTGCCAAAAATAAAACAAAAAAACACAAAAAAAAAAAAACACCGGTGGTGGCAACGATGCAGGCAAATGTGGTCAAACGCCAATTAAAAGTGGCCAAAAGCAATAAAAGAAAGAAAAAAACACTAGAAAAAAAAAAACGTACAAAACAGAAAAAAACGTCGAGCCAAAAGCAAAGAGAACAACATTGCATGTCAATTAGATGGGATAGTTGGTGTATGTATCAAACCGCTGTTACACATTGGGGTAGACGAAGGTTTTGCTGCCTATACAAGTAAGAGTAAGTGTCGCTCACGGCACTTTGAAAGAAGAGACACAAAAAGGTCTGTCCATTTGGGCCAGTGGACAATCGATATTAAATAAAGATATATTACTTTAACTGCATTGATCTAATTTTACCAACTACTTGTTGATTAAAAAAGACCATATTAAATTATGCTACTTCAATTTCAAATAAGAGTTTAGATCAATTAGATCAATTTATATGAACCACTTTTCATTAAATCATTTATTATTCATTATTATTTATTTATACTTTTCATACATATGTAAATAGAATATATTTCTCATAAAACAGATTTCAAAAGAGAGTTTCTTCTTTGTTTTCAGAAAGAAATCGAAAATCTTTTATAGGCAAATGTAGAATACGTGAAATTTATTTATTTATTTACTGTTCCAATTTTTCTGGTACAAATTCCTAAGTTAAAAATTCGAAAGGCCAAATTATCTGCAAAATGTAACTAAATATTATTTTCCATATAAATTATGACAAACTATAAAATTTAATTTAACATTATTTTTTGTTGCGTTTACTCATTAAACGAAAAAAATTAAATTGCATATTATTTGTAAAACTGTAATATATATACATATACGTATATATATATGTATGTATGTAAGTATATACTACCGATATCAGATTTTAATATATGTAATTTATTTTAATTGTTTGTTTTGATGCATTTTGTGTACGACAGTTCTATGTGTTTATGTATAAACAATTTACCAAGAAATTAGAGAAATTTTAAAAAATATTACAAATACATTTTTTTACATTACTATAAAAAAAGTAATTACAAAACTTTAAGAGCTCATTGTTTCTATTTGAATTTAAATTATTGAATTAATATTAATAAACAATCGATGACTTGAACAGATTATTTACATCAAAATTTACAGAGAAATTTAAGAAGCAAATATATTACTCATACATATAACAGGGAGAATTAAATATATAAATACAATCATATATACTATAAATTGTATATATGTATGTACATATGTACTAGTTTTGCAAGTGTATAGAAAAGTTGCTTAACTATTTCTAAATTAAATTATATTAAATTTATTTTCTCTAATCTTTAGTATATAGAGTACATTTTCAATTCTTATCAAAACTAATCATTTAATTAAATGTCAATTTGCATCACGTTGCATGTTTTGTATCATTGCATGTACGTGTGTGTGTGTGTGTGACCCCAGAGGCATGGCAACACCTTTAGCCAATTAGACAGTACTCATACGCCCTGTTGCGTGCATAAACAGCACTCAAAACCGAGAGCAGAGCTGTCACTCACTCAATGTGGCATATACACACTGACACATACACAATATACACACACAGATATACATACATATATAGATATACCACAAATATAGGAGAAATTGTATTTCAATATGCTTTAGAGGTGAATCCTGATGTGGACACTCGTTGACATTGAATGTTGACTTTGTGTCAAATGATGATATTGCTCCCAAAAATATAATATAAAGCAGTCAAATGTTAGAATTTGGCGCCTCTTAGACGACCTCCAATACTCTTGTAAGTACATATGTATATACATACATACAAACATGTGTAGGTATCTATGAATGTACATATATATGGCACATTCATATGAATTCTGGTTGGGGTAGGGCAGTAAGTTTTCGGCTTACTGAAAAAGGCCTAAGTGCACACAGTGGCGTCTATAAAAAGTGTACGAGAATAGCAATGGAACATTTTTCAACAACAAATAATATAAAGAGATTTTATATTCAATTGTATATTTATTATACTATTATTATCTTATTTATGGCATAACACAGTTCAGTTTATTTTATATTATTTGTAAACTATTAATACTATTTATTGAAATGTTTATTTTATTAGTAACCTCGACAGACTAGAGAATTAGAAATAGATCCTTTAATTATAAGACCTTAATAATACAATTTTAGGGAAAGGACTTCAGTAATTGTATTTCATTTAAATCAATAACTTTTTGTTGTTATTATTGATTTTGAAAATGGTTTCCAAAATTAACTCTTCCTTTTTTATTTTTTCACTTACATCCATAACATTTATTTTTAATGAATATAACTTATAACTGTAACACACACTGATTTATATGATTGTCATTCTATTGCTAATTGTTTAAAAACAAAGAAACATTTAAATAGAAATAAAAACATTCCATGTAAAAAATAAAAATTCTCGCTAGTGTGTTGATAGGAGTAAGCGACAAGCCAAGTGTCGTTGTGGTAGTAGTAACTCAGACAAACAAGCAAACATTCTTTCTCCCTGTCACACAACCCGCCAATGCTATAAATTCCAAACGGTTTGCTGCTCCTCGTCGGGCCGGGCGGCATTCTCTTCGTGTTGTTGTCGTCGTCATCGTCGCGTCGTCGTGTCGTCATCGTCGTTTTTATGCGTGCAGCATCATGCAAGGCGTATAGCAGGAATCAGTTCGAATTTGTCTCGCTTTCTGGCAGGTCATTCTTGCCTTAGTTCCCTACAATACGACCGATACACTCACACACTCACAAACACACAGACAAACACAGAAAAAGGAGATAGAATTTGTTGACTTATCCGAGAAATTTCAGTTGGAAATTTGAAAAGTGCGTTAGGCGTTGCCTCGGTAAGTTCAAATGTTTTTTTAAAAAATTTCTTACTTTATTTTCTTTTTGGTTTTTTATTTTTTCTTGAAAACATTTTTAGATAATTTATGAATTAAGATTTGAATAAATAAAGGCAAAAAGTTATTTCGCTTTTATAAGGTTTACAGCTTCAAATTAATAAATAAATAGGTAGAATATATTAATATATCCATAAGTATGTATGTATGTATATATAAAAAATTTAAGTATTTTTTATATGTATAAACTGTTTTATGGGTTTCATTCCTATGAATTTTTATGATGGGGCATGCCACTTCTAAAAATATTTATGTTTCGGTTATGCCCTTCTTGATGGCCAAAACTTGTTAAGTCTCAACAAATTAAGGAGACTCTCCCTATTCTTGTATTTGCGCGTATATGTATGTGTGTTTGTGTGTGTGTAGGTATGTGTTTTAGGGGGGTATTCTATTCAATATATATTGTCTCTCTGACACAACTCTATTCACACTTAATATTTATGAGAATGCGCCTTTTCTTCTGTCATATGCAATTTTCGGCAATCAACTGTGTGTGGTGCAATTTCATGCCAACTGACAATGCGTGTTGCGATTCAGTTCACCCAGATTCTACTTTCCCCTTAATGCATCCTGTTATGTATATACATACATACATATGTACATATTTACACGGAACACCAGCAAATTGGCATCATCATTGTGTAAACTATATCTGTGTGTATGTTAGCCAAATCAGTCGTGCAAAGCAATAAAGAAAACAAAATGCATGCAAGAGCGGCTGGCAATTTAGATAGCTAAAAGGTAAAGGGTAGACGGGGGGATCGTAGAGAACAGGTGCATACAAACAAGGACATTATAAAAAAGGCAAGACTGACGCCGACTTCTTAGCATATAATAGAAAACTTATATTAAAAGCAAAGTTTACGTGATAACCTTTATTAAGTAGGGATTTAACTAAAATTTAAATAAAAATTTTAATTAGTATTATTCTAAATTAAGTAAACAGTTAACTAATAAAATTTACTTTCATTGGCATTAATTTTTTTAAAACATAACATAATTTTTAGATAGATTTATAGACGGATTTAGGGAATTTAGATTGACTTATTGATACTGATCATATATACATTAATCTATATATAAATATATATTATATATTTTATAGATATCGTACTTTTACAATAATTTGTCTTTATATTTGTATGTTAGTAAAACGAAATGAATATTTCTTTGGAATAAGATTTTCAACCCATTGAATTAAATGTGCATAAAAAATGTACATTAAGCTTATTTTTATTATATTTTCTAATTTATTTTTTAAACTAAAATCATATATATATTTAAGTTTATTAATTTTTACACACATTTCTTTTTCCTTTTGGTGAAAAATATCGGTTATTATTCTAGAATGTTGATTTTCCAAGAGACTTTAAGGGGCAGCTAACCTCTAAGGATTTTCATTTGCCAAGTTGCTTCAATTAAGTTAAATAGAAACATTCTGTCTTGTCTGCTTTGGCATTCAAATGTTTTGAAAATCCCATGAAAATTAACCTGAATTGCTGTTGCCCATTACTGGGTGAGTGCCTCTTTGTTTTTCCCATCTGTCGTCTGCCAATTGAAGCCCCTGCAGATATGCAACAATTTCTTTTAGCACGTCCAGCACATGCCTAATTTAATTGGCTTAACTTAAGCCCAAGCGACGGCAAGAACGAGGACTAGCTGCTAGTATATGGAGCATTGACCTTATGTTTGTCGGTCTGTAGCTTAAGCATTGTTAATTATCGTTTAGATTTTATGCCCTAGATGTCTTTATTGTTGTTATTATTGTTGTCCCCAGTTTTATTCCCTTTTTGACAATCCATGGTAAAACATGGATGGAATGGCAATACATTTTAATGAAATTTAATTGCATTTTCAAGCGAACATTGACAATTTGATGGTTTTTAATATTAGAAATTTAACTTTAATATATATGTATATATGTATACAATATCTTACATTTCATATGTATTATTCAATTTTTGAATTGAAAATCATCAAGCGTAAAAAAATTCTCTCAATGATTTATGTTGCATTTTCCTTTTCAGTTTTTCTGCTTCAGTTTTTTCTTTAGATTTTATTTTAAGCACCCTGAAGTATGCTACATTTTATGCTCATGCATAATAGAAAATGGCGGCACATACCCACAAATACACTCACGGACACACACACACATTCTTTACTACACCCAAATCAAGTTTGATCGTATAAGTCATTCAATACTAATGCCTACCAACAAATTTCCTTTATTTTTTTTTTTTTTTAATTAGCATTTTTTTGTTTTGCTTTTTTTTTTATTTCTGTTTTCTATTGCAATTGTTCCTAATTAAAGCGCGCAGGTGTATATTTGCCTTCTTATTTTTGTTTGGCATTTTTTTTTGTTCCTTTTATATTTTTGTTGTTATTTTTCTTGTTATTCTTCTTTTATGCCGCAGGCAAAGAAACGGCAAAAGAAAAAGGATAAATGCGGTTGCCAGGTCAAAAACGCGTTCGTAATTTGAAATAACACCGAAATATACATATAAACAAAGTAAAAGGGAGAAGAAAAAAGGGAACAGCAAAAGCAAAAAAAAAAAAAACATGTTTAAACTTGTAAAAAATGTCTGAGTATGCCCCCATAGATTAGTAATATACATATAATGTAAATAGTAGAGTGGAAAAAAAATAACAACAAATGTAATGATATCAAAGTCGAAAAGTCTCTGGCGATACTCTATTTATGCCAAGGGCATTCGCATTTTGGTGTTTAGCTGTGAGAAAAACTTACTTATTACTAGGCTAACTTTTACTCAGAGCTGTCGGAACATTTAATTTTTTTTTTTGTGTTTTTTCTTTGTTCTTCTGTCTGTTGCGACCGTTTAATTTATGATGATTGCAGTGAAAAAAGTTTGTTTTACTTCTTTTTTTTTTCTTTACGCCCATGTACTAGAATTATGGAAATAGATTTTCCCCATCATAATGGTGAGAATCAGAATGAATCTCGGCAAGAGAAAGAATGCAATATATATGATAAAAACAAGAATATTTCAAGTACATAGTGACTTTTGGTTTTTCTTTTTTTGGCAACATCTCTTTCTTTACATGAGGAAATGTTTCTATTCAGAGGCATCTGTGCAGAAACCTGCAGATAATGCAAAAATCTAACAATGTAAACAACCAAGTAAAAGGAAGATGGTTGACAAAGGAATGAGGGGCACAAAACGCGAAAGGAAATCTGTTGACACAGTGCTAAAAGAATCGTAGACAGAAGGAAACACTTGAGACCGGGACCTGTATGTATGTTTGTTTGTAAATCCACAGCTTGAGGTTGTCGCAATGTACATAGTTTCTCCACCTTCACATCTCTTTCTCTTTCTCTTGCTATCTCTATCTCTGCCATATAACAATAGTTAGAGAAAACCAACAACAACAACAATAACAACAATATATATTCAATGCCTTGCAGGGCAGAGCCGATAAAAAAAAAAGTGGGCCAGGACATAATAAGTTTGCCTGAATGAAAATGTTTAGAAATAAAGAAAGAGAGAGAGAGGAGAAAATAGCGTAAATATTTAAATAGGCTAAAGATAAGAAGGCAAGACATAAATCGTTCTTATGATAATTTAAATATATATATCTAAAATATATACCCCCCAATTGTTACGCCTCTGCCTCTGTGTCAACGTTTAGATACACGCTCGGGTGTTTATTTTGCTCCAACCACTCCTTTAAAAAAATCCCATGTTGAATGCCTTTTACGGTCTTGCCAACATATTTAGACCCCATTCCAACTTATCTACCTACACCTTCCCCTAACCCCTACTCCTACATAGTATTAACCACCAACTAAGTGGAAAAGATTTACTGGATGAAAAAGGAGAGGGCCCTTCGTTTGTTTGCTTGCTGTCAGTTGTCAAATGAATAAATAAATATTATTGTCAATTAAACTTTGATTTATGCTTAAATTAGTTATACTCTTACTTTGTGTATATGTATGTATGTGTGTGTGTGTGAGTGTGTTAATGGAAAGCATCTTAAGACCAATAGCTGGATTTATAATGTCACAAAGAAAAAAAAAAGTTTTGAAACTGCAAGACAAAGAAAGTTTAACAATAATATTTTTGGTAAACTTTATTTAAATAAAATAAGCCACTTCTGGCAAAATTTGATTTCTTTATTTATATATATGTACATATATATATATTGGAAGAATCAATTATATAAATAAAAAACACAAGTTAAACCTTTAAAGGTATCGATAATGAAATCGATTGAGTATACATAATACGATAAGTATATATTTTTTATGCCATTTGAAATGCTTTAAATTGCGGGAATCACACATACACACACAGACACACATACACACACGTACGGAAGAATGGTTTTAGTGTCTAAGTTGAAAAAAGTTTCGTTTTTTTGTTTTTGTTTTTAATGTTTTTTTTTTACAACTCATTTGGTTGTTAATTATTTTTAAGAACTTTTTGTTGCTGCCAGTTGCAGTTCCAAACACAAACGTTTATGTGTGTGTGTGTGAGTGCTTTTTTTATAAAAGTTAATTAAGTATAGCAACAGTTTTTAGTGTAGTTCATTAGTATGCTTCCAAAGAGTTTTCCCGCTTAATGGTTGATGGGGAACACAATTTTGGCAAGTCCTTGAGCCGTCAAAAGTTCTATTTAAGTTCACAGGAAAGAGGAAACAAGAGATTTACACCCACACACAAACACACATTTTTTGTGTAACATTATTATTAGCAATTGCAACTTATTTAGTTATTATTTTGTAGTCATGGAATATGCAATTGCTAGAAAATTGTTTGGATTTGCTGTATAGAAATATAATATAAACAAGAATGCAATTTCAAATAACTTATGTGAGATAAGTTAAATATGTACCGATATAAACATATGTATATACATATATATATATATTTATATATAAATTATTATCATTATTAGAAAATTCAATATTTCCATATCCATTTCTTCAATTAAATAGTAGCTGCTAAATTATTACATTTTCAAAACAACATAATATAAATTCTAGCAGTTTTATTTAACTATAATTTATATCAAATTGTTTACTTGATAATCATTTTGAAATGTTTAATTAGAAAATGAAATGAAAAATTTGTAGTATTTATCTTTTCTACTTTAATTTAAACAAATGTTAATTGTGTCTTGTCATTTGGATCTGAGTCCTTAAATCTCAGCATAAGAGTTTCATCATCGTATTCCTGTGTGCAACACATACACACACACACACACACACACACACACACACAGAAGCACACACGACTGTCGCTTTTAATTAGAATTTCAATGGCATGGCCCTAAAATGTAGGCAACCAAAATGGAAAATGAAATAAACTTTTTTAAGTGGCTTTTGCTCCAGCTCCAATTCTCCTCCTCCTTCTCTCCTCATGCCCCTTCCCTCGGGCCCATCCCTTTTACGCCACCATTTGTCATTTGCAACTTTTGGCAAAAGTTTTTTTTTTTGCAATTTTCTTCAATTTTCTTCTTTTTTTTCTTTTTTTTCTTCTTTCTTTTAATTGAATCTGTTGCAACTGGCTAAACGACCCTCGTTGTCCATTGAACATTTAGTAAGATTATCCCCCTATAACCAGAGCCTGTTGTCATGTGAACATAACAAGGGGGAGGCGGAACGTGGGCGTTGCATTGTGTTTTAATTAACTTTTGCAGCAGCACTAAATGCATTTTCGTTGTCCTTGCTGTTTTGGTTTTATTTAGTGTGATCTTGTTCACTTTCTCCTCCTATTCCATCCTTTTGCTTGTTTTGCTGAAAATTAATGTTAAACATTTTCATAAATATTTTCACCCTTTGTTGCACAAAATTTCAAATTACATTACATGCCACAAATTGTGTCAGTGACATAAAAGTGAGAGCTCAGCAAAACAAAATGAAAGTTAAATACGCAAACGATGACAGATGACAACTAAGAATTAATTAGAAATAATCTACTCTATATATTTGGATACTTTATTGAATAACTGTGGAATGACTGCTAGTTCATTCTATAAGAAATAAAGACAATTTTGTAATTTAAATTAGATGCACATTTCCAAGGAAAATTGGCCTAAACTAGCTATGAGTGCACCTGCAATTTCCGGTCACACTTCCTGCTTGCATTTGAAATTTTTTTTTTTATTTTTGGCTTTCCACATCCGTTCAGTTCAGCTTTAGTGACCTTGTGCAATTGAACCTGTGGAAGGAAGAGGACAAAACAGGACGGGATAGGACAGTTAGTCAGTGTCAAATTTTGCCAGTTGCTTGAGCATAACTCGTAAAGATTTTACTTTGATTTATGCGCCTTTTTTTTTCTTTTCTTTTTTTTTTTTTGTATTTTTGCTTTTGCATATGTCCAGATATCGTCACGTCGCAGAAAACGGTGTTGGGTTCCACAGAGAAACAGTCAGACCCACTTAAAGCGCTTATTTATGGTAGCCTGTTTTTTATACCCTAACTGAAATGGAGTATGCAAACATTGCTTATCTGTGTTTAAAAGGCATTTGAAAATTGATATTTCTGTTTCAAATATATTTCATTTCTTTCAAATTTGACTATTTTTTATAGAAAATATTGAAAATATTTTTAATTTCATTTAAAATAACTATTTCTATAAGCTCTTCTATTGTTAGAGTATTTAACATTTGCCATGTCACGACTTTCAGATTTTTTTTGTTTCTTTTAAGAGCATCAACTTTAGTACATATTTCATTATGGATGTGTGTGCGTGTGTGTATGTGTGTGTGCGTGTTTCGTAAACAACAACAAACATAAGTATAATAAATAATCTCAGCAACAGACTCAACAAAATTGGCATCAAAGGGAACTAAAATATTGAGCAAGTAACGGAAGGGCAGGCAAAAACGAAAACATCATTGGAACGCTTTAGGCGTTAAATTTAACGCTAAATACAAACAAGGAAATGTTAAAATAATGTTGCTTTAATCTGTACATACCCTTTAAAAAAGAATATTTTGAATATAGATTGAATAAAACTTTACTAAAGTTCAAATGCTTTTTTATAAATTTTTAATTTAATGTAAGACAAAAAAAGAAAACATTTCTGTTGTTAAAAAAAGAAAAACTTTTATTTATTTTGTTTTCAATTTTTTCTGTGCTTTTGAGAAATGTTTTAGTTTTCATTTTAACAATGAAAAATAGAAAAATGAATAAATTTTCGTAAGTTTTTACGTTTATCTTGAATTTAATTAAAATAGCTAATCATTTAAATTAATTTTTGTATTGTTGAAAAAAAAAAAAAACAATTAAATGCTCTAATAATTACTAAAAATGTGCCTATTTTTTTAATATAATTAAAAATAAGTTGTCTTTTGTTTAAAATCGAGTATTTACTAGGTAAAAAAGAAACAAAATCAGTGCAAAAAATTATAGAAAATGTTTTTAGGTAAAACGCAAACAATTCAAAAATTTTCTTACAATATTTCTGATAGGTTAAATTACAAGATAAAGCAAATCAATTTTCCTACCATTTTTGCCTTTTTGAAATTTAAACTTTTCATTTTTGATTCAACATTCTTGTAGTACTTTAATGTTGGCCAAATTATTAACTACGACATAAAGTGAACACAGTATTGAGTGAGTGTTTCGTTGAGAACAGAAGAGACTAAGGGGTAAGGGGTAAAGGGTAGGGTATATATATATATAGCTGCTCCAGTTTAGTTGATAAATGACATGACATTGTGCGCTGTCTGTCAGTCAATGTGAAAGAATCGAGATGTTGCCATCAACTCAACTGTGACTAAGTATCTATACATAACTGTGTGTGTGTGTGTGTGTAAGTGTGTGTTTATGTGAGAGAGAGAGAAAATGGTTGCAATCAAAATGCAATCAAAAGGATTGCTAGGTGCCAAGTTGCCTGTTGCACTTCTTTGCCAAACATTGCTTTATTTAAAAGACAGTCAGATGTTGTTTGTTTATTTGTTTAACTGATTGAAAAAACAGAAACACAAAAGATACAGTGACACATTTCAAGGACCAAGAATCAATTCGTTTTCATCGTTTTGTAAACATCCTTTTGAAAGCATAAGACAGATTTTCGTCAAGAGACGTAAAAGACTCAAAGCGGAAGTAATGAAAGTTTAGCTAAACCAACGACGACGACGACCAACATGAAAAATGAGTGTTTTGCGCTAGGGCGAAAGAAAAACAAAAAAAAACATAAGAAATCCTTTTCCACAAGGCCGACAAATTTAGTTACATATTTGCTTTCGGTGTTGGCTTGCTTACTTTTCCCTTTCTAGCTGCTGGCCAAGTGGAAAAGTTATCAGAAGGCAATGCCATCTAACCAGAGCCCACCCATCAGTACCAAGGACATTAGAAAGAAGAAGATGAACAAAAAAAAAAAAAAAGAAAAACCTGCTTCACTTTAAGGAGACGAATACTTAATGTATTTCTACGTAAACGATTACTTCAGTTCCATTTTCCAGGCATGTCAATATTTGACATCTTATTACCTATTCCCTGTGGGAAAGTATAATGAAACTGTTTAGTGGCTTATTAACACCTTTACTTTAACTTAACTAAAACAGTTAAGGACGACATTCTTTCAATACATACATATGTATATTTTATTTTTGACTTTTAAACTTATGGCAAAGAAGACTTAAATGCCGATTAATAAAACATAAAAATATTAGTTTAAAAATATACTATAGTTGCCTTTATTTTTATAATTGTCTTACAACGACCTGAAAAACACTTAAAATCTGGCTGTCTAGACCAAAAGATTTATTAATTTATTTATTTATTAATTAATCCGTGACGGATTTTATAAATCTCTTTTTATTAATTTAGGTTTCTAAGTTTTAAAATGATTTATTCCCCCACTTCACTTTGATCTTTCTCCAGACATAATCAGTCCAATTTTCTGTTCACTCAATTTAATTCTAATCACTCTATATACATATGTATATAGGATTCCTTTTCATGTTTCCAAATCGATTTATATCTTAAACACGTATATATTCTTGATAAACTAAACTAAGTTATGGCTTATTTAAATCACTAAAGTCAATATATTTAGGCAACTTAAATTCCATGAAATCATTTACATATAATTTATATATATTTATTTTGTTGTTGTAAACTGATTTACATTTCATTTCCAAGTGTTAACCTTAAGTACAATCAGTCGAATTCTATAATAGATTGCAATATGAAATGATACATTTGCAATTCAATGTAAACTATTTTGTATGCTAAAAAGTTTACCCAGTTGAGATGAAATATGTATTAAATCAGCATGGGGCAGAAAGGAATAGTATTCGAAATGCAAATGGCGAATGAGTAAACGAAATTCAGAATTTAGGTCAAGATATCCATTCATTTGGCCCATGTAAAATGTGTTGTTCAAATTGTGTGGATAGAGGGTTAGTGGAGAGGGAGATTCAACTAGAGGATAGAATGAAACCGAATATGTACACACACACACACACAAACACATACTCATAAATCCTTTTGCTTCTCTTCTCTAGCATTGGTCATTTCATTAACTGTGCTTTGTGGTTTTTCTGCGTAATGAAAGGATACTGTAAGGATAACGCAGAAGGACGAACAAGAATTCAATTCAATAAAGTTCATCATCATGATATAATGGTCAATGCCAGAATAGGGTAAAGCTTTTCAATGGGCGTGGCTAATTACTTGACCAATTCCACATAAATTCGTTACTTTAAATAATAATGATTTGACTTTTGCGTTGCCTTTAATGTCCGCTTCCCCTTATCCGTTTACCCTTCACCCAAAACTCATCATTCTTTCGCTTCAGCGCCCACGCGTAGCATAAAAAGTTGTCCAAGGGAAAGGCCAAAGCAAAAGCCAAACAAACAAAAATAAACAAACAAAAACAAAAAAAAAAAGAAGCAGTAAACTAAACAAATAAAAAGGCATAAAGCTGTGAAAAAGTCTGCACTGAATGAACTAGAAGAAGAACGACAAGGAGAGGAGGGAGGGGTTTATGGGGAGTTGAGTGACGCGCTGCAAATGCTGTCATGCATACAAAAATGATGTCAACGCAAAAAAAATCTTAAAATAGTTGAAAGAAAAAAAGAAAAATTCATCATTCACAGGAATATGAAAAGAGAATTCTCTACATTAAAAATATCAAAAATATTTCAACTGAGGCTAAACGAGGCAATGTGTTGGCTAAAAAAAGTATGGTAGTATTTTTTATACCCTGTACCCATAGGGTAAAAGGGTATATTAAAGTCGCTAAAATGTATGTAACAGGCAGAAGGAGAATTTTCCGACCCCATAAAGTGTATATATTCTTGATCAGTATCAATAGCCGAGTCGATTGAGCCATGTCCGTCTGTCCGTCTGTCCGTCTGTCCGTCCGTCTGTCCGTCCGTCTGTCCGTCCGTCCGTATGAACACCTAGATCTCAGAGACTATAAGAGCTAGAGCAACCAAATTTGGTGTCAACATCCGTCTGTTGTGTAGACAGGTTAAGTTTGTTTCAAATTTTTGCCACGCCCACTTCCGCCCCCGCAATTTGGGAAAAACCTATAACTAGGGCAATATTAAACATATCGTATTCTTCTTTGGCATGCACATTAATATAGCCAAAATGCACTAGCTGACCGAATTTGACCGAAATCGGACAATAATTATCGGAGATATACGTATTTCCGTTTTGTACTGAAACGCCCCATGCAAAATGGGCTGTTAAGTGTGAGCGAGATAGCATGCGTTCGCTGTTGCTGCATGGCAAGCAGTGCAGTGTTGCTGTATGGCAAGCAGTGCATGCTAAGAGAATTTTCTTCGTAAATTGATAGCGATTTTGATTATTTTTGACTTTATGGGGTACTTTTACTTGGTACAGGGTATACTCAATGTCGGCAGGGACGACTTGCTTGCTTCATTTTCTTCTGTTGACCCTGTCACACATTGCAATGGTAGTTTACAGTTTGACAGCTACTGACCTTTCAAATTTTTCTAACTTAAACAATTATGCTTGTTTTTTCATTTTTTAGTTCTTTTGTGGGAAAAATGCCAGAGTAACTAATAATTTGAAGAAGGGGTAAGCGTAATCTCATGCCCAAGTTTGGCAAAAGTTTTTGGTCCCCCATCTATGGTAATCGGAGATCCATTACAAAGGCCACACACACACACACACACACACACACACACAAGGAAAGGTTCTTGTCCTTGATAAATGAAGATAGATTTTTTTTTTTTGGCAAGCAAATTTGTACCCAAATGACAGCAAGTGAAAGAACATAAGATAAAAGGGGTTTATTTTTTCAAAGGTTTAATCCACAATTTCTGGGCATATACATTAATCTCGACCTTTTGATGATCTATCGGCTGTAATGCAGTTGCTGCCTGCCAATCGTCATAGGATAAGGAATTTACATAGATGGCACCCAGATGTGAATCCTTGGTAGATAGTTGCGATCGACGACATTTCACACCAATATCCTGTAGCCGAATAGGTCCATCGAACTTTATCAGATAATGCCGCACCTGCCAATTATCAGCAAATGAGCCCAGTTTAAAGGGTAATTTGTCTATGGTAAATTTGGCATCCAGTCCATGATTCAAAGGTGAAATATATGAAATATTTTGTGCGATTATATTGTTATTACGATAAGTGCCACAAAAAACATAAATATCCTCGTCCTGCATCAAAAGTCTTGATGGTGGAGACAATCTCAATACTAAATCCAAAGCATTATATGAATCCAGTTGATCGATTCTGTAGGCATAGCTTAGTAAGAGAATACCATTTGGTAGCTCAAAATCGGTAAGGAATAGCCTAAATGCTCTTTCATAATTGATGATACATAGAGAGTTTCCTCCCTGGAATGCCGTATCGAATGAATGCTCTGCATTGCCCGCCAATGGCACTGAAGGTTGCAGTGATTGTTCACCCAAATTGAAATAGGGACGATCACTTCTACGGGTGCCACAATCAAAGCTACCTCTCCCAGATCCTACACCAAAGTCCGTATAGAAGGGTAACGAACAATAGGGATGGGTGGCCAGCCAGGGCCATAGACGTGACCACCAGCGTTCGTTTCGATCCAGAAAAGCTGCATTAACAGCAGCATCACCTTGGGATTGGCGTATATTATAGCCAAATTGTTGGAGTGTCTCAAAGCACCATGCTGGAGCAAAAATACCACCGGAAAATCCTTTATCTGCAATACGGGAAAACGTTTGAGAGCTTTGAAAACGTGCAACCTGACCACGACCAAAAACATCCAATCCCATAAAGACACGATGTGGTGATGTCTTCTCTTGTCTTACAGTTGCGGCACTTGTATCCAAGGATCGATCATTCCAATTGTAATTGATTAAAGTTCCATGACTTAAACGAAAGAAATCAACATTTCGTTGATTTAACTCATTTTGCCAGACTAAATCACCGTTATTAATCACACTATCGTACCAAATGACACGACCATGTGGAACCTGTGACTCTGTCACATGGCGAAGCTCTTCCACAAAGCGACTAAACAATGAGAAGAAGAGCAAAGGTTGATAGATAAAAAGATTATAAAAATTAAATACGATTAAAATTACTTACTAAAGATTTGGCATACTCTCAGATCGCACTCGACACTCGACATTAACCAGCCAACCTTCGAAACCAAAGTGTAGACACAGACGAGTCATGGCCTGTACTACACTCTTCACCTTTTCAATACTCTGCAATACTTCATGGAGTAGGCGACTTCCTCCATCGCCTTCGACAATATATGTACCCAATACGGGTACACCATGACGATGAGCAGCATTTAGCCATCCACTTGGTGGTATTGTTATATACTGATGGCTAAAATAACAAAAATAATCCACAGCTGACCAATGTAGAAAACGATAATCATCGTATTTCTCAGAGCTATGATAATGCCTAGAATTAAATGAAAGAAAATAAATCAATGTTGAAATAATTTCAATAAAAATATATATAACGCACTTATCATTCAGATAGTTGCCCATCATATCGTGACAGACAAGTAACTCTCGTCGATTCCCATCGTTTAGAGGACGTCGATAATCGCTTACAAAATACGATTGCTTATCCAAATAAATTGCCTGACCACGAACTCCAAGGTTCAGGGGTTGCACGTATTGGGGCCAATCGATGTGGCGACTACGCACCTGAAAGTCCAATAATTGCTGATTGTTATGGACAGGTTCTGCCTCCAGTTGGGCTGCAATTTCGGATGTTAAATGTAGCGAGTTTTTGTTACGCGATTGCAGCATCTTGACCAACGGATGAATTTACAATAAATGAGTTCTAGTTTCAATTTTTAATTCAATTATATACAATATCTCAGTTTTTCATACCCTATTAATATGTGACGGATATATTTCCAACATTAAGAGATCGAGTCTAGTCTCAAATATCTTTATTATTGACAATGCAATAAAAGGATAGAAGATTTAAGTAAATTTTAAAAAATTTATATAAAACAAATTAACGCTATTTTCCTAAGATTTTGTTTGATATTTTAACTATATTTCTTTTTTTGTTTATTCTATAAAAAGGGCATAAAAAATGCATCATAAGCAACAATATTCTGAAACGCTAGTTTTATCGTCACTTTATAATTTTTTTTTTGTGTTTCTGTTTTCCTTGTTTTCTGTTATCTGGCGGAAAAAAAAAATTCCGCAGTAAAAAAAAAAAGAGCTCAACAAACAAAAAAAAAACAAATGCAAAGTCAATGCATTCAATGAAAATGGGTCAAGTCAACAAATACGGATATATAGATATACTCTCTCCTCCTTTGGCTACCACCACTCAACCACCCCTTTCAAGTTAAAAGTTTTTTCAATTTAAACCATTTAAACAACAATTGGAAACAAAGAATCTGAAATTGACACATTTGTTTGGTAACAAAAAATCATTGACAAATTGTTGAAAATTTTTCTTAGCCACTTTATTTAATTGTGTTTCAAACTTTATTTTATGGGTTTAAAAGGTAAACTTTAAATGCCAAAAACTTTTCTATTTTATAATCAGAGAAAAAAAACTATTGAATAATGTTGCAAGAACAATGAATAAATATAAATCTCACTAAATCTAAAAATTACGAGCAAAAAAAGGTTATATATATTTTTGTCAACCTGAATACAGAAAAGATTTATTATTATTATTCAGATTTATATACATATATATAAATTATAATATATGTATGTATACTCCTAAACTCTTTAACCTATGTATATTATTTTATAAATTTATGTTTCGGTTTTCACTTGAATATTAAAGGATGTATTTAAACAAAAAGACATTCATCATGCACTCAATTTTGATTACACTTTCGTAAATGTAAAAGGAAAAACGAAACAAAAAAATACATTTATAGAGGGAATAAAATTGAAGTTAGTGCTTCCTGTTCAAGTTGCAGATGCTGCAACAAAAGTTTTGCAATGGCGTCTTTTTTTTGCGGTTTTTTTTTCACAGCAATTTTTTTGGTGTAAAAAGGCGCCAGGGCGTAAATTTAATCTATCATTGCCTGAGTGTGTGTGTGTGTGTGTGAGTGTGCACAGCATGCTAAGAATATCAATGAGAGACAAAGGCCAAAACTGCTGCTAGTAAAAATCCAATCTAATAGCATTATTATTGTATTATAGTTGGAAAATGATTAATAGTGCTAAAGAGGAGCATGTGAGAAGAATGTTTTTAGGAATTAATTACAGAAATTATTCTTATATTAATTACTATTTATAATTATTTGTTTCTTTTTTAAATTATAGCATTTTAATCAATATTGTAAATTAATGTTTTTCTTTTAAGCCACTTTATATCAGCTTTTATGGGTGTTTTTGTTCTTTAATATTTTATTATTATTAAATGTGAACCTTGTTCTTGTACATATATCAGAGCTATAAATTTTATATGCATTTTATATGTTTCTATTACTGTTTTAGTGACGATTAAACCGTTATCTGCTGTTTTCTTTAAACTTGTACATCGACATTAATTGCTTTTAAGGGCAATGCTATGACCAATGCACAATTTAAGAACAACTACAATACAGTGAAACCTGCTATAACGGACACCTAATTTAAGTGGGCAACTTTTTGGCAAACGCCATTTATGTTTTAGAAGAGAAGTCCTCTGCAAGTGATTTTTTAAACTGTTAAAGTTTCTTTTCCGGCATATGTATTAGATTTTCTTGTATGGCTAGGTGAAATGGGTTTGTCTTTTTGGTCTAGAACATTTTGCATGGGTTAAGGAAATTTATCTTAGTTTGCAAGGCCAGCAACTGCGAAAACATAAACTACTTTTCACATTTTATGTGAAATGTTTACCAACAAGAAATATACATACATCTGTATATGCATACATAAATATGTATATACATAAGCATGTATGAGTTTGGTAAATGTTAAAACTTATAAAAGAAAACTTACGACAAGCACAGGTGCCGGATTTTCCACAGTTTTCCAAAGAACAGACAACGCATTGTTGAAATTTTGCCTCCATTTCTACCACCCCCTCCTCCTCCTTTTTGTCCTCTGGCGCAACAACAATTTCGTCACCGGCATTTTGTTCACTGTCTTTGACTTTAATATTGTCTATATCGGGCTTTAACTCTAATTGATCTGTAACAGACTCCATTTTTCTTCTGGTTTGGTTTTGAATTAAAAGCAAAAATTTGTTTGGCTTAGATCATTTAATAAATTTAAAGACAACAAAGAAGTATATTAATTTGCTGCCGGCAGCAAAAATGAAACAGCTGTTGTTTTGACTGTTGCCAGCTCATGTAGTCTGTCAGTGATGTCGCGGTCAGCAGCGTTGTTTTTTTTGTTTTCGGAACTAGTTCAACCAGTAGTTAATTTAAAAAATACGTTTAAAATACGAACATGCTAAAAAAAAAAATAGTATATAAAAATTCATATAAAGTTCGTAAATGATATGAGCAGTAAATAAAATTCACTCTAAGAAACCCTAAAAGGACATTTTGAAATCTCAACAGTGGGGCTTAAAACCAAACAGAATTCATAAATGACCTGCACAAAAAATGATCCTTTAAAATTTGGATTACTACATATGTTATTATATGTTATTTTGGTAAGGCTTTTCTTTTCTTTTAGTTATCTATAGAATAACAGATGAAAAATGAATTAATATCTAGATTTACACAGTATATTTTTTATTGCATACATTAAGGCGAATGTATGTACATAAATATAAAAAACGCATTTTATCGTACTCAAAATTAATGAAGGATTGTGGTTTTCGATGTTGCACTAAATATAGATAAGTTAACCAAGGAAATTTAATATAGAAATTGTTAATAATTTCAAGTAATGTAAATAAACAACTATAAAATAGCATCTGACTGGTTTTATGTAAAATTTATAAGTAAAACATTCTATTGAAGTTGAAATATGTATATCATGAATAATAAATTCATAAATCATTTTATATTTATTACATTGTTTTCTTACAGTATTTTAACTGCAATTGTTCATGCGTTCTGTTTTTGCATTACTTTGTGTGCAAAATAAATAAACCCGACAATTCAGATTTAAAGGCAATTTCATGAAAATCAACTGTAATTAAGGCCAGCCAAGGAGGAGACAAAAGGATTGAAATCACAATAAAAGTTTATTGGCGCAGCCATCCAGGCGTTTGGCAAACAGTTTCTTTTTTTTTTAATTTAGTTTTTCAATTTTTGTTTTCTGTTATTTTTTTGGCAATCGGAGGAAGGATTCAAAATGCCAGCGGGTCGAGTCGCTGGCAAAGCTGGCTACTCCAATCATTATTACAATGGTAAGTAGAGCAGAAATTAAAATTAAATTTACAATAAATCAATTGAAGCTGTGTGTACAGTCGATGCCAAAAGTTGCAATTATAGTTCTCACTTCGCAAAATTCGAATTCTGCTAGCATAAAATGCCATGGACCTGGACATGGACATGGAAATGGAAGTGGACATGAAAATGTTGGCTGGCCGGTGTTAACCGCCTGGGTACGCTTGATTGGATTCATTGCTTTTAAATGTGTTGGGCGAGGCCACATAAATGCATTCGCAAAAAATGCAAGGACAATATTTAACAAATGTTGCAAACGTAACGAAATATGGCGATAAACGGAATTATTTATTGGCAACGAATGGAACAAAGAAAATCAATGATTACGTGAAATATATGAACCGATCTTTAAATACCCATTATCGAAATAAAAACTACCTAAATATATTATAAATTATGAACTATTATGCTATAGTTTAAAAACAGTTCGTTATGTGATTATATTATATAAAATTATATTAAAACATTCGAAAAGAAACCCATTGATAAGTTAAAAAATTTCATAGATACTTCCGTAAATTGAAAATTTTTCCAAAATAAATTTAAGGTTTTGTAAGAAGTAAAATCGAGCTTACTTTTGCATACCCTTTAAACTGAAATTCATGGTGTAAAAATCATTTGGCCCCAATTCAGAATTTAAATTCTTTAAATTCAATTTACTCTGCTATTTGGTATTTGCTTAATTTTTTAATATTTGTCTCATTTGCATTAATATGAATTTTCTACATTTATTCGCACAGGCCGTTCCTATGTTGGCATCAATGAGGAGATTATGTGGGTGAGCATTGGCATGGGCGTGACCATTGCCCTGCTAATTACCATTGCTCTGTGCTATATTGCACGAGAGAAGTGCCAAAAGCGTCAGAGGGAATATTATGTGACTGCATAGTTGTTGTATGCAGCCTGCGCCTGCAGTGAGGAGAATCACAGGACAACAGGAACGGGAAAGGTGGACGAGAGTGCAATGCAGTGCGTCCTACATATTCAAATGGAGGGAGATGACAATGGTGGATATAAGTATGGTCGACATGTCGACAATGCAAATGTAAATGTGGATAAGGAACAGAGCCAGTGTCAAACGCAATGTCATGTCAGAGACATAAATGAGCCCGAAGCTGGTGTCACCATCATGCCATGGTCTGTTGTAGACATTAACGGGACTCGCAGTTGGGGCTAAACTTTTATAGCCATCATGCCGCAGTAACATCGGCCGAGCCGAAGTTTCAATACCTTTGTGAATTCTATATTTCATTAATCAATTTTGTTCAACGGAATTGATTGTGAGGTTTTATGTGAATTCAATGAAATTTTACAAAAACATTTGAAATTTTTTTAAATTGCTCAATCTAAAATTTGGTAACAATTGCATGAAAAACAGATGAAAACCAATTGAATCTACATATACATATGCGATATTGTATAGTTTTTTTTTTTTTTTTGATTCCAGCGGTTCCGATATATATTTCACAGGGTGCCTCAGCAAAGAAGGAAATGTACCAAATTTTTAGTACAGTAGGATTAAAATTGAGGAACAATTTAGTTCGGGCGTAAAAGCCCAGGAAAAATAAATAAAAAATTAGTGCTAATAAGCATTTTGTGGTCATCAAAAACGATGGCAAAATTTGTTCACTTTCTATGTTGTGCAATGTAAAACAACTTACATATATAGAAAGTTCACTTGAAATCACCAGTTTGGGATCCGGAAAACGGAAAATACATACATATAAACACAGACTTACAAACGGACATGAAAGACATGTACATATTTTTGAATGTAAATACATAGTTGGAGATCTTTCTTAACTTACTACATGTACCTTTTCAAAAAGGGTAAAACGCAAATAAAAAATAGTTTAAAAGAAAACTACAGAAATCAAAACCCACCCATACACACGAACACTAGCATACACATACACACACGATCTAGAGAAACTTACACAGTCAGTCTTTGCCAAAGGCAGCTGTATAATTTTTTTTTTTAATTAAATTTTGTTATATGAATGCACTACAAATTATTCCAAATAAAAACCAAATGTTACTGAATTTGCCAAAAATATTTATATATGTATATATATATATATTTAATGTATACATATATTAATAAAAAACGGGAAAAAAAGATTGTTTCTTTTTTGTTCTGGAAATGTTTAAAATTTAAATGTTGGCGCGTAAGTTTAAGCAATATAAACTATCCGTTTTTAAACACTGACAATAAGTGGTGAGCAATTTCGCAGAGATGGCAAGCCATGAATATTTGGTTCCGAAGAAAAACAATCGATGTGGAACTGTATGTTAATAAAAGTATTTTACAATTTATAGAACAAAACATCTCCTGCTTATATACTAATTGAAATTGCTATTGCTTGAATTTAAATAACTGGAATGTTAATATTAAATGTGTCAAAATACTAAAAAGTAATATTAAATTTTGGTCAATTCATTTGGAACTGGTTTTGGCTCTGAATCGATTTAAGCAGCTGGGCATCTCTATGAGTGATTTTGACCGCTTTACAACACGGATTAAAACAGCTGTGCTTGATATGAGACCGCGCACGTTTTTCTTTTATTTACTAATTCCGTTGGCAGTTTGATTTTACCAAACTCCCGCACAATGATGGATAATATAACGCTAAATGTAAATGTGGGTTCAGGCAAGCCTAAAACAGTAAGTAGCAATAAAAATAAGCTTCAATTTATTTGAAAACTGAACTTATACAATGTTTTTAGTCTCGGACGAAGTCTCCAATACGAAAACGTGCAACGAAGTCCACTACACCGTCTAGTGAAAACTTTGACTTCCAGTTTAATGCAATTGAAAAGCCAAAAGCGAAAGCAATAGTAGTAAGGAGAAGGCGGTTACCAGCCGCTGCTACGCCCAGTACAACACTCAAGTCAAATGCTACTGCTGCTTTATCTGGCCGCACAAGTGGAGATTTGATGTTCAATGTGACAACACCATTAAAGGTCCCAGATACTAAGAAGATAATTAAGCCAAGTGAGACTCAAGGGGAGGATCTGATCATAAATGTGACCAATCAACCAGAAAACTCCTCTATTGCGGCCCAGAAACCCAAGACCAAGCTAAGTCGTGCCGAGCGTCTGGGTCAGAAGAAGCGTGCCCAACGTCCATTGGCAAAAATAACTGATGAGCAATTAAAGCGGATACAACGGCGTCCACAGAATCCTAATAAGCTGCCACGACCTGGTGATCTATTTAAGGCTCAGCTAGATGAAGAAAGGCGCCAAAAAAAAATTGACGAAGAAGTAGTGCCAAAAGAGACAGACAATGAAAAAGATAACGAAGACGATCAGCATGAAAATGTAAAGGAAAAGAAGGAAACTCTAAAACCAACCAATCGCTTTCGAACTCCAAGAATTGGCCTATTCGATCAGAGCGATGTTGAGGCTCTTCAGCAATTGGGTCAACGTGCCGTTAAACCCATCACAGAGACTATATTCTCCACAAGCAAAGTGAAAAGTTTGCAACTGCATCCGCATGCGATAAAAAATCTGGAGGATTTACTTAGCATACGTGATCTTACCACAGTACAAGAAAAGACAATACCACATATATTGGCAGGAAAAGATGTCTTGGTTCGATCTCAAACGGGATCTGGTAAAACCTTAGCGTATGCACTGCCTCTAGTGGAGAAGTTGCAATCACAAGTCCCTAAAATTAAGCGTACCGATGGTGTAATGGCTCTGGTCATAGTACCCACTCGGGAATTGGTCATGCAGACATATGAGCTATTTCAGAAGCTTGTAAAACCGTATACATGGTTGGTGCCCGGTTCACTGTTGGGCGGCGAGAGTCGGAAGAGTGAAAAGGCTCGCCTTAGGAAGGGTATTAACATACTAGTGGGCACACCTGGTCGCCTTGTGGATCATCTGTTGCACACTGCATCATTTAAGTTGACAAGTTTGCAATTTCTTGTACTGGACGAGGCCGATCGCCTCCTAGAGTTGGGCTATGAGCGAGATGTTCAACAGTTGGTCGAGGCCATAGATAAACAGCGAGCTGAAAATCCGGAGGGAAGCAAGCAAGCAATGCAACGTCTTTTACTCAGTGCCACTCTAACTACACAGGTTCAGCAACTGGCTGGACTTACCCTCAAGGAACCGCTGTATATTGACAACAGTGATGAAGCGGCCAGTTTGGCTCTCAATGGCAAATCTGGCTATCAGAAGGAATCTATTGAAGCGCAATTAGCTGATGATGGTCTTGGGGATTATCAGGAGGATGTCACCGGAGTGCTTAGCATTCCAGAGAATTTACATCTTAGCTATATTGTTGTCCCACCAAAGTTACGTATGGTGGCCATTTCCGCCTTACTGGCAAAGGAACTCGCTGCCAGTCCAAAACAATTTAAGGCAATTATTTTTATGAGTACCACAGAAATGGTTAACTTTCATCATGATATGCTTAATGAGGCACTCACACAACGTGTTCTCGACGAGGACGATGAAAAGGCGGAGGAAAACGATAACGTTGACAATCCGGATAGTGATGGAGCACCTCTATTGCAGGGACTCCGTTTCTTCAAGTATATTACTATTGATATTATAATTAATTTAATCAATAGAATAACAAAATTCTTTGTTCCTTGCAGATTACATGGTTCCATGACACAAACTGAACGCCAGGGAGTCTTTCATAGCTTCCGGGAGTGCCCCAGTTGTGTTCTTTTGGCCACTGATGTGGTGGGTCGTGGCATCGATGTGCCCGATATCAAACTAGTGATACAGTATACTCCGCCTCAAACCACAGCGGATTTTGTGCATCGTGTGGGACGAACTGCTCGTGCCGGACGCAAGGGAAGAGCCGTACTCTTTCTTGCACCAAGCGAAGCTCAGTTTGTCCGGCATTTGGAAAAGAAAAGGATACGTATACAGCAGGGTGATATGTATGCCTATTTACAGGCACTACTGCCACGGGATGACGAGGCGCGGACTGTGCAGGAGGCGGCCTCCAATTTGCAGCATAAATTTCAGTCGCTTCTCGAGGATGATCGCGAATTGCATGACAAGTCTTGCAAGGGTAAGTTTCGTCCCCTCAATCTATCCATCTGTCTGTCTCCCTCTCTCTCAACTAGTTCCCATGACACTCAATTTTCCAATTGCCTTCAACTCCAATTTCAAGTCAACGCCAAAGGGCTCTTGAACAAACTACCAATTTAATCCTTTCACCAAAGGACATTTACTTTGTAATTATGATTTTTTTTTTTTTACAACACAATTCTCAACTCGGATGGGGTGGAAAAAAATAAAAAAAAACGAAAAGAAATCAACAAAATATACAGCGGAAAATGGGTAAAATATGAATACAAACGCTCTATGCTGTTTTTCCAATTATAACTTCGACGTGCTCGCCACGCCTCCTTATCTACGCCCACTGACAACTCGGTCCTAGACACACGGACACGCGTTAAAAGCACAAAAAAAAAAGAAAATATAAAAAATTATTTCATATTTAAAGTTAATTTCGATTGCGTGTTGTCTGTCAAATCACCAGCGAAGGGAATGACTCCTTTCATCGGTCAGGTTGGTGGCATTGCCATTACCATTACTATTAGTTAGTTTCTTCCTAGTTTTTAGTTTTTTTTTTTTTTCCATCGCTATCTCATTAGAACATGCTTTAAATCAAAATAAAATACAAAAAGGGGCAACGAGAAACGGCTTAATTAAAAATTTAATAAAATAGTACAACACTCTTATAAGAAATTTAGTTAGTCTCTTAATACCTTTATTAAAATTATGTAGGAGTATGATTATCTGAAGATCCTCTAGACTAGTTGCTATAAAATATAGTAATTTTGTTCAGTCGGTTAACAAACTGAGAGATTATTAATTATGATCAAAAGTTTATATATTTTAGTGTGCTTTTATAGGAACTAACACAATTTAGTAAAGTGAAACAGGAAGATATAACAAATTGATTAAGCAAGATCCATTACAGTTTTTTTTTCGATATATTTATAAATTATATATTGAACTACACTGTAACTACATTTTTAGGTATATTAAAGGATAGTTAATGAAACTTAATAAAAATATTAATGTTTCTTTAAATAAAAACACTTACGAAATAAATTAAGTAATTATAAATTTTGAGCTATGACAATTATTATTTGGATATAACTTATATTTAATATTGTCTTAACCATCTTTTACAAGTACTTTTTGGAGCTTTAATTTCCATTGATATTCCGGATATTTCTAGAAGTTAATTCTTGTTTTTGTTTATTCTACATTGATATGCAAAATTTATAGATTACTTGTCTAAGCTAGAAAATATTTTTTATTTATTAAAACGTAAAAACTATTATTACTAGACACTAGTTCCAACCATAAATTTTTTTAATTTTTTCACGCTAGTCAAGCATAGATTTCAATAAATATTAAACTCAAATATTATAATATTAAAAGCTTTCAATAAATTTTTATTCATTTTTAACGAAAAAATGTGGAATAACTTAATATGTAAGATTTGTTTAGATATATACATATATCTGGCAAAGATAATATAGAAAGAGAGAGTATAGATGGTTTGTTTTTATAATACATTTTTTTTTTTTACATTTTATAACATTTTTTAACTTGTTTCCCAAGTGTCCAAATAATAGGTTACGAGAAAAAGTTAATTAGATGTTACCATGGCTAGCTGGTTCTCCTTCTCTCTCCCCCCCCCCCCCCCCCCTGTCCCCATTGGAGCCGCCAACTAAAGTAAAAGGGTTGCAGTTATTAAGGTTAGGAAATGGAGTTTTTTATACCCCGCTTTGATTGAAACATAAAGTGAGAGAGCAAAAGAGACGTCAAAGTGACGGTGAAAGAAAGAAGAGAAAGAGTTTTATTTGAAACTGACCAGACAAAAAAATAAAAGGGAAGAAAAATAATATTAATAGAACGATGAGGGAGAGGGAAATGCAAATGAATCATCGACTTGGTAGATGGCGACTTGAAGCAGGAAACGGAAACTGAACTGTAATATCCAAATGGCTTTTTCAAGCCAAAAACAATACAATGGCAGTACACAACTAGAAAGCAAAAGAAAGAAACAAAAATAACGAAAGAGAACGAAAACGAGAATGAGAAGAAGATGGAAGAGCACCGTTGAAAATGGCAACTCAAATTGCACTTAAGCGCCGAGTCAAGCGTCAAGGCAGGAAGCCACTTGGCAAAACTTAGGAGTAAAGACACAGAGGGGAGAGGGTGGATGATGATGCAGTTGCTCTGCTCTGCTCTCCACTGTTAGCCATTGCTTTTCTCTGCTATGTGACTTGGCTTTTCTTGTTGTTCGTCCAATCAAAATGCCATTAAAAAGTATTACGCTTGAACAAAACCCAGTACAAAGCAGCCAGCAACAGCAGTTAGAAAAGACAACAGGATACACCTAAAAGATAACCAAAGACTAAGGGAAGGGAATGGGGTAGGAGGGCATAGAGCAAAATAAAATGGAGTCAAACGGCAAAAGGATTTCTTAAGATCTCTCCAAGCTGCATGAATTTATTTGTGTTTCCTGTGGGGTAATTGAAACAGTTTTGCAACTTAAAATTCACTTTTCGAATAAATGTAAAGTTCAGTCTGGAAGAAAATGTTGAGAAAATTTAATTAGGCAAGTCATAGAAACTAAATTCACATACACCCACACACGCGACAACTAATAGACACACACACACACACACACAGAGGAAAAACGGCATGCGAAAATCCCTTTGCTAAATCCTACCTAAATCTTGGCCTTTAAGCCTCAAACCAAGGATTGATATCAGGCAACGACCCTTAAATTAACAGCACAATACAAAACACAAAACGAAGGGCGAAAACAAAAATGTGAAAAACAATCACAACAATTTGCCACGCCCACACTCCAAACAATAGAAAAAGTCGTCACTGTGCACACAAAACCGCATGGACACGCGCTTGAGCCGTTGATGTGAGCATTAGCCAAAAGCGCAACAACCCCGCCCACACAACGTACATTCAACCTCGACCCACCTCGGCCAAGCCAGGCAGTCGGGCAGTCAGTCAGTCAGTTAGTTAGCCGGCCATCCAACCCCTCACAAAACATCTATCCAACCAACCAACCAACCAACCATCCATCCATCCATCCAACCTAACATTCATTCATTCATTCATCCATTCCGGCCGTTTGAAAAGGAGGAAGAAAGTGGCATAAAAAGCCATTTTCTGCGGTTTTTGTGTGTGGTTGCAAAATTGGGACTTGGACTTGGAGCTGGAGGGTTGGATTTGGTGTGAGTTAACTGTTTGAAGGTTGAGAATAATCGCAAAGTCTCGAATGACATTTATTTTATACGCTTACTTCCGGCTTGCAGACGTTCTATAAACATCCGGTCCCATGATACTTTTTGTTTGTCTAATGCCAGCTACTTGACTATAATCGCATTTGCGGCAATTAAGCAGAGCCCCAAAGACAAGGGCTTGACTTTGAGAGTTCTGGCGAGACACGAAAGGGGAACGGGGACGGGGGAGAAGCCAAAAAAAAAAAAAAAAAAAAAAACAAAATGAAAAGGGACGCTACAATACGGATACGGATACAGATCGGATACGGCAACAACGGCTGGAAGTTAATTGCTTGGGCAGGAATGATGCCCTGCTCATCTCTTCCCTTTGTCTCTCTCTCTCTAGAGTGGTTTTTGGGGTTTTACAAATGAAGAAGATTTCTTGTTGTTGGTTTTGTGGCTTCTTACTGATTGGTGGGGCAACTTTTAGTTGGTATGAAAATTAATTATGCTTGTCTCCATATGTTTATATGTGTACATACATACATATGTGATTGATTTTGGGCTATAATTCAATTTGAATATTTGTAATAATATAAATTGCCTTAAAGGTTTTTATTAAATCGATTAATCAGTTCTTAATGGACTGTCAATATAATTGAGACTTGTCCTAGCTTCTTTTTAATCGATCTATAAGATCTTGAAGATTTTTTCCAAATTAAATCCCGTGGAAGATTATGATTTCGTTTTATTGCGGCTTCAGTATAAAATGTAAAATAATTAAGTGTTTGTTTCCAAAAATGCAATTAAACACATTTTTTTCGGACAGCGTATAACAAATATAATATAATCCAAACTTTAAAAATAAATAAGGTTATGTTAAGAATTGTTTTCTGATTTTTACTAAATTTATAAATTTGAATACTAAAGATTTTCAATATCAATTATTACTAGTTGATTACTATTAATTAATTTTTCTGTAATGGAAAATTTTCCATTTTTAAACTCTCGGAAAAAAAAGATGGAAATATTGTTTTACAGTAAATAGAATTTTTGGAATATCTAAAAAATAAGTCATAATTCTTTATAAAAAAGAAAAGTTATTTAGAGAATAGAGAAAGAAAATTCGTAGGAGACAGTTAAAAGTCAATTTATAAAAATCCATAAATGCATACTAAAACCTTTTCTTCTGCACAAACAAAATTTCGAAGATATTTAAATTTGAAATAATTTTATATATTTTAAAAATGATAGTTTCTAGAAGAGATTTATTATCTTTCGATGTTGAGTTTTATTTGCTGTACATAAAAAATAAAAGATAAAATATATATAGACTAAACAGAGTTGCAAGATTCTAATATATAATTGTCTGCTGTTTATATATACGATTGAAAAGATAGTTGTTTTTAAACGATTTAAATAAAACCGTAAAATGTTACACATGAGATTAGGGTGGTGTCTGCACTTTGTTCTTTTTTATTTTTCGTACCTCTATCTTTATTTTTATCTTGTCAATTTGGTTGGTGACCGCCCCGCCCCACCCTTTTCTTTATTCTATAGACATCTGTCTACCGTTTTTTACTAAAATTTCCATAGCATTTTTCATTTCACATCAAATTTACATAGCATTCTGATACTTTCAATAGATGCTTATCAGAGACAGAGACACATAGAGGGATACAACAGGGTGAACAATTGTGGCTTATTCTCCTTGTTGTTGTTATATTTTATATATATATATATGTATATATATATTTGGTGGCTGACAACCGCAGTTGGTAATTTGATATCATTGTTGTATAATTTGGCATTGCCTTGGCATAAGTGCTGCGTAATTAGCAAGGACATGCCCACAACCGAGGCAAAGAATAATAACAATAGACGATGTTGTCGACGACGACTACAGCGATGGTAATGTGGAATCCTTTGCTGACATTGCTCATTTGTCATTTTAACAAATTTATTTTGTAATGAATGCCGCACTCACACACACACACACACATACGGCAGGAGGCACTTAAGCCAGTACATCAATTAATTCTGAAAGCATTAACATGCTTACCATTCTACCAACTCCAATTCCCATTTTTATACCCTGTACCCATAGGGTAAAAGGGTATATTAAAGTCGCTAAAATGTATGTAACAGGCAGAAGGAGAATTTTCCGACCCCATAAAGTATATATATTCTTGATCAGTATCAATAGCCGAGTCGATTGAGCCATGTCCGTCTGTCCGTCTGTCCGTCTGTCCGTCCGTCTGTCCGTCCGTCTGTCCGTCCGTCCGTATGAACACCTAGATCTCAGAGACTATAAGAGCTAGAGCAACCAAATTTGGTGTCAACATCCGTCTGTTGTGTAGACAGGTTAAGTTTGTTTCAAATTTTTGCCACGCCCACTTCCGCCCCCGCAATTTGGGAAAAACCTATAACTAGGGCAATATTAAACATATCGTATTCTTATTTGGCATGCACATTTATATAGCCAAAATGCACCAGCTGACCGAATTTGACTAAAATCGGACAATAATTATCGGAGATATACGTATTTCCGTTTTGTACTGAAACGCCCCATGCAAAATGGGCTGTTAAGTGTGAGCGAGATAGCATGCGTTTGCTGTTGCTGTATGGCAAGCAGTGCAAGCTAAGAGAATTTTTTTTGTAAATTGATGGCGATTTTGATCGTTTTTGACTTCATGGAGTACTTTTACTTGGTACAGGGTATACTCAATGTCGGCAGGGACGACTTGCTTGCTTCATTAACTTCAATTTCAACTCCAACTGACTGACACTCTCTTACCTCTCTCTTACAGCATTTGTCTCATGGATGAAGTTCTATTCAACATTTCCAAAGGAATTGAAACCCATATTTAATGTAAGGATCGCTCATATGGGACACTTTGCCAAAAGTTTTGCTTTAAAAGAGGCACCAACAAAATTTGTTAACAAACATGCAGCACCAAAACCGGCGCCTCCAACAAATCGTTTAACCTATACGGAACGGTAAGTTTTATTATTTATTATTAATAATAACTAAATTATTAACTAGCTTAACAGAAACAAGAAACCAACAAGAAGCGTAAATTAGTTTTATCTAAATATACTTTTGAACACTTTACTTATTTTTAACTAAAAATTAATAATGCAGAAGGATTTAATTGATTTAATTTGTGATTGTTTTTTGTTACAGCGATCCAGAGAAATTGCAACAACAGAAACGGACTAAACGACGAATCTTTACCACAACTGTTAGCGGTGAAGTGCGTCAAATGCAGCAACGAGATTCATCACAGAATAATGAATTGAAAGGAGGAATACGCGGAACCGATGGAAAAGTGGGTTTCGGGACACAAAAAGGAACGGGAATGAGGGAAGGTGTTGGCATTGGTCGCAGCAGTTTCATGAAGAGTTTAAGCAAATCTCGTGCACTTAATATATCCGAGTTCGATAGCGGTCTACCAGCAGCGGGACCCGTCAAGAGGCGCAAACAGTAGCCTTAGGAACATCATCAAGAGCATTTTGATGTCTGTTCAAGCATTTAATCGAAAATAAAATTGCTTGAGCAAAAAGAAAAATCTAAAACAGAATAATCTTATTTTGCTTATAACGAAGTTTTCATACACTATTTAAAAAACAATTTTTTTCTTCAGTTTTATATATTTGATTAATGAAAGTATAAAATAGAATTTATCAATTTTAATTATAAGAAAGAACTAGAAAACAAACTAGCCATACTGTGGTCCTAAAGAAGTGCTTGAATTGCAAACTTCTGGCCCAAAGCGAATATATAATACTTATATCCAAAAGTGAAGTGTATGAAAAAAAAAAATCGAAGAAAAAATTGCTCATAAAAGTTTCATTTTTCTCAACTTTTAAGCCCGGACGTCCTGCGGGAAAAGTTCTACAGCGAAAGCGCTTCTAGCATATTTTAAGTTTATCTTTTTTTTTTTTGTTTTTCTTACTTTATTTTTTATATATTTTTTTCATTTTTATTTCTTGTCTTTTGCTCTATGTAATATGTTTCATCACAAAATATTAGAAATCCATTTTCCGCTCACTGCAGATTCATTCAGTTCATTCAGAAAATTGCCTCATCTTGTCAAAGCAGGGAGGGGGGCAAGTCGAGGCGTGGCTGAGGCACGTGTTGGTCTGCCCGCTTGCCTTTTTATGCAACTGAAGCGCATAATTTGTTGGACAAGGCATAAATAAATATAAACATATATATGTATATATATAAAAACTCTAACCAAAAAAAATAAAGAAAATCAAACGATTTTTCTTTTCGTTTTTTGTTCCATTTTTTTCTTGTGTTAATACCAATATTTGTAAAGGACACGTGCCGGGGTCTATATAAATGTGAATATTATTGAGACCCCATTTAATTGTGGAGTGTTTCTAACGCGAATGGGGAGGCATATATGTATGTACCTACCGCTTTCCCCTAGCCAATTAGACGACGGGTCAGCGATTGATTTTTAATTAGGACTCACTTTCATATGCCTGTCACTCAAAGTCAAAGAAATGAAAGTGCTTATAAAGTCAATCAAGCATGAACTATAAGCACAACGTTTCATTTTCCTCTAATTACATGCGAGTGTCAACATATGAAATAATATTTTGTTATAAATGCCTAGGCCATTAAAAGGAAACCGAATCGACAAACGTTTTAACAAATATTGTAAATATTCCATCGATTTTGAGACCAAGGAGAACGTATTTATAATTTACTTCAGACTAGTTGGGTGGGCAAATTAGTGGGCAGTTTGGGCTAACTTTTATCGTTGGATCAGAAACTTGGGTCACCGTTGGTTACCTTATTTATTTTTTTTTTTTTTTGTATATATTTTTTATTAGCGTAGGAACCATACCACACAATAGGGTATCTTAACAGACGCAAGGATTTCTGGGGACCAAACCACCTTATTTATTGATCATATTATGATATTGTTGTTAAATTTATGTTTAAAAATAATAGTTATGAGTATTTAAACGGATGTAATAGAAATTTTTATTAAAACGGAAGTTCTCTGACTTGCTGACAAATTTTTAAAACAAACTTCTCTTAGACTAGCAATTTTTAATCCTAGTTAAACTTTATGAACAAGTAACGAAGTTACCTATCTATGCATATAGAATCTATATTATATAGCACTGATACAGTTGATCAAAATATATTGTACAGATTAATAACTAAAAGAATTTCCATTTACAATCAAAAATTTAATGATACACCTTTTAAAACTTATGTAAAACCAATGTTTTTCCTAACAAACATAGTTAAGTGACTACAAATTGTGATTTAATGACAGATTTTCCATTTTTATTTCAGCAATTTCCACCTTCATCATAATCGGTCAACAAAAAAAAAAAAAAAAGGGGGTTGTGCATAGAAAATTGCTAATGTGATTGCATTAATGATTCGAATTATAGACGCATTAGAGTGAATTAAAATCCTTCATGGATATAACGGGGGTTGTTGCCACATTGTGCAGCCAATGGGAAATTGAAAAGCAGAAAAGTAACAAGGACAATATAAAAGCCAACTCACCGTCATGGCCAGCGGCTTGACCCTCTGACGAGAATTGAGTGGCGGCGGCGGGTGGTGCCGATTGCTTTTTAACATGAGGTATGGGTATTCCATTCCCCTCCCCCTATAATGAAGTTATTCTCAAGTTGTTGGTTGAAGTTGGGAGTGTCCTTTATCGTCAGGTGCAAATGTTGGAAATTGTAAAAGAATATGTGTGTATATGTAATAATATTAAGACATACATACCAAGTGAAAACCAAACAGCTGTCAGCATTTTCCTTTTTATGGTTCAAAAAGGAAAAAAAATAGTTAAAGGGGAAAATTGGTAGTGACAATTATAAAAGCCCTTTTCTCAGTTTATCTGCATTAACACTATACGGAATTGGTTTACCATAAATGCCATTACGTCATGATAACTAATTGGCTTACACCATTTGGAATAAAGGATATAAAAATATATTAAAATAATTTCTTTAAAATTGATCGGTCAATTCTATAAGGATTCGTTAGAGATTTCATCAAGAATTCTTCTGGAAATTTAAAATGTGTAAAAGTGTCCTTGGGTTATTTTTCCTTAAGCTTTACTCTATTATTTCTTTACTTAGTTTTTTGAAATAATTTTTTTTTTTAATATTGATAATAATTTTTAAGGATTCTTTGTTGAATTTTTAAAGTCTTTCTTGTAGAAAATTCTTCAAAGAAAATTTCAACATTTTTAAAACAATTCTTTAAGGATTCTTCAGAAATTCAAGAAAATTATTCACTAAGCTTTCTTTTATTAATTCAACCCAATGAATTTTAGCTAAAATTTATATATGTATGTATGTATGTATTTATATATAACGCCAAATTAAAGTTCTCATAACCATTCTGTTGCTTCCGTTCTACGCGTTTTCAGTTCCATCATTATCGTCATCGTCACCGTCACCGTCACCGTCAACTTGTGTGTGTCCAAAAAGCAATTAATTTCAACATTCAACTGGGGCGATCTCTTCTCGTTTTTATTCCATTTCATTAGTCATCAAGTGTGTGGTGACTTCCAATGAGATGAACATACGGTCAGGATGGCTGGTATCCAAGCACCACCTCCTATTTTACCATTGCTTTAACCTTTAGATCGTTTTGTTTCCATACTAATTGTTTGCATTTGTGTTGCAATTTAGTTTGAAATCTCGCCTTTTGGCCAAATTGTCTTTAAATTGGCAGTTGGCGCTGTGCACCATAAATCCACGCACCAGGCATCATGCACCATACACCATGCACCATGCACCACGCACCAGGCATCATGCACCATGCACCATGCACCACCAGGCAATCAAAAGGAATAAACAGTATTTGCCATTTCATTTATAAGCGCTTACATGAGCCAAGAGACAGCGATGAGAGCAAGAGCGGAAGTATCTTTTGGCATCCTACGTATCTCGGTATCTTTTTGAATCTTTTGGACCCCCGACGGCGGCGACGGCGGCATCGCTCGCAAATTATCAACAAATTAGACTTTTCGTCGAAAAGTCAGACCATTTGTTTGCATGTCTTGTTGTCATTTCGTTGATTTTAGTCGGCGGCGGTGGCGGTTGTCGGTTGTCGATTGTCAGTTGTCGGTTCTCCTTTGGGGGCTCTTGCACATTTTTATGGATCCTCGCCGACGCCGCTGGTAAAGTGATTTCTTCAACGCTTTGTTAGCGCACAGGATTGATGCAGCTGTCATTAGGCGTATTTTTTTTTTTTTTTTGTTTTTGTTTTATTTCATTTTCGGCTTAAACGGGTCTCAAGTTCGTCAAGTTTGTCAGGTTCTCGTAGCAGTTTCAAACTCTGTTTGCTAAATGCGTTTTTAACGTGATTTTAATTGTCAGTTCGTTGACGTTTATCTACCCTACCTCCCCCCATCAACGTCCATACAAAAGAAAAAAAGAAGAGAAGAGAAACCCCTTTATAAACCAACCAACTTTAACCCACAATCTACTTGCTGGCTTCCTTCTTTACATCTGTTCTTCCTTTCTTGCCCTTCTTTTTGCTCTAGTTTACTCTTCCATTCACTAAGCGCAAATTAAATCAAATTGAAACTAATTAACATAAATAAATTTACGCAAAATCCAATCGCAATATGGCTCGTTACAGGCTTTCACACTTTACGCTTCAGTGGGCGTGGCAGCATCACAAACATCCCTCCCATACTTCTATCATCCTGTGTGACATTTACAAGCGACAACTGTCAAATTCGACAAGTTGCATTTGCAAATAAATAGAGACGAGTCGAATCGAGTCGAGGTCGAGTCGATGTTGGTCGCTCAAACGGAAACGGAAACATAAACTGACGTCCCACGAATCCAAATTCCAAAATCAGTATACGAATCCTGGTCCAAAGGCTATGATGGAGAATGAATGACAGTATTGGGGGTTGAGGTCGGGTTAGGGGTAGGTGTGATATTAGCTTTGGCTCGACGCTTACGCTTAAAGTTTTTAGGCGCTATGAAATTAATTGGATTTGCCCCAGTTGCCCCTTCTATCGACTTACTATGTATCTGTCCACTGGTTTTGGTGTCCGAAAAGCTGTATGTACACACAGATGCTCTGACAATCGCGTACAGTGAAAAATATTGATTAATAAGTAAGTTTAAAAACCCTTTTCTAAAAATATTCAAAAATTTTAATACAAAATTTTCTAAGTAACAATATATGTTGAGTGAAAAGTTCTTTTGTTTAAAAACATTTAAATAACTTTATTGTAGATATAGAATAAGTATAAGTAATGGAATTAAGAGCTCGTTACTTTTCAAATATCAATTCTATATTTAAAGTAAATTTGTAATTTTTTTAGTTGGGAATATCATTTCAGAAATAATAGTCAATTTTTTGCCGGTCTTATTTACATTTCAACATTTAACATTTTATGTAGATTAAACAAAAAGCAGTAATATTAATTATTTAATTATCTTTATTATTTATTTTTATTTATATTAAAATGTGAATGTTTATTATTCATATTTATTTATATTACAATGTTACAAAATGCATTAGGTAGCTTCTTTATAAAGATAGAGCAAATAATTAAACAGTTAATTTAATTTAATTAATAAATTTGTTATCTTCTTTAAAAGTTTTTTTTTTATCATTTTTACATTTTTTGTATTATTATTATGCTGTAAAAACAATTACAATACCTAAAAGATAACTGATTGTACCAGTGTAAAAATGGGGCCATGTGGCGTATGCGCAATGTAAGCATAACCCAACTCATAATTTCAGGCCGCACCAGTCAGGACACCGCAAGTTGCCACCGCCCCCAGTAAGACTACGCACCACAAACCGCACACCGTACACCGTACACCGCACAACACCATACACCACTCCAATCCACATCACTCCACTTCACAGAGCACTCTCCTCAACGCACACAGAAGTTCCAACAACCATTTGCAGTCAGTCAGTTATTTACTGCTTTATTTGCGGTCTTGTCAAAGCAATCAACATAGCCAGACCGTGTCCGTGTATATCTGTGTCCTGGTCGACGACTTGTTGTCGTTGTCCTTGGTGGTGGATTTTATTTAGTTGTCTGTTGTCTCGTTGTCTCGTTGTCGCCTGTATTGCTATTGCTGGCTTCTTTCTTCTTGTATTCCAAAAAATTTATTTGCAGAATGATTTTTCAATAATTTATGTATGACGACGACTCGACGAGCCACTTGATTTAATGTGCGGGGTGTTACTTTCGACACCCTCCAATCATAATAACAATAATAACTACACTGTTTTCTGTTCGCGCTGATGTTGTTGTTGTTGTTGTTGTTGTTGCTGTTGTTGCTGTTGTTGTTGTTGTTGCTGCTACTACTGTTGTTGTTGGTATGACAATGCAATTATAAATGGTGACAAAATAATTTCCGCTCTGTGATTTTTATGACAGTTGGTGGTGGTGTATATATAAGTACATATGTATGTATGTATGTATGTACGTATGTATGTATGTATATATGTATGTACATATATATGTATAGTACATTCATTCTACTCAAATGCACACTTTTTTCACATTGCACATTGACTGGCCTCGATTTTAAATTGAATTAAAATTAACCAGTTTATAACTGAAGACCCTTCAAACGACAAGACATTCTGCTATCAATATTTATACATATTATTCATATATATGTATGTACATATATAATATTAGTTTTTGGTTTTTCAACTCCCCCTCAAATGCCATTTTAATGACCATAATTTGGGACTGGTCAAAAGAAACCATCCAGGTATATATTAATTCATGTATTTTCTGGCAAACATGAAATATAATTTTAGTTCATCCTGATTTCCGGCCATGAAGGTCCTGCCCCAATGCCTGTGCGGGGGTGTTCTCTTCTGCTTCCCACAGTTCCAGCAAAAATGAAATGAAATCATAATTTAACGTCTCACGACCATCGCGAATTTTTTCTTTATTTTTTTTTTATACGATGTGTATGGAATACCCTACTCTTTAGGGTTAAATAGACTTGAAATAGAATTGAATTATGTTAAAACTTTGAAAATTTGACTGCTATTTCATTCAAAATCAACAAATTCAAGAATATATACTTTTGTGTATAAATATATTAAATTTTTTTTGAAAGTCAGTCGAAGAAAGAAAAGTCTTAATATGTAAAAGAGAATTTGAAATAAGATGCAATAGAATATATATATGTACTTATTTTAGATGATTTATATTTAAATATGATAGTGATGGAATTTCTGTCAAAATTTATATTTTTAAATTGTATATATTTATATTTGATAGTGAACGAATTTCTATAGAAATTAATTCATTCATGTGGAACCTTTATTTCACTTTGGACTATATGATTTATAATTTTAAATAAAAGTTTATATCAAATAAATGTTTTAACCAATTAAATTGATATTTGGAAAGGGCATAGAAACGTTGCCATTGTCACATTTAGACATTTTCATTTGAATTCTTATACATACATATATATTAATAACAGCTTGTCATTTTATGCACGCAATCCCATTGCTTTATAATTGGAAATTGGAAATTGCTATGAAAAAGTATGAAGATAGGAATGAAGAGGCACATCTATAGTTAGTATGTGAGTGAAAGAGATATTCCAGAAGGTCTTTAGTGAAGTTGTAACAGATATTCAAAATAATATATTTAAAAACAAACAAAAGAAAAACTATTTACTTAATCATACTGTTTTTTAATGAAAGGTAAATAGAAATAACTAAATACAGAAATTACAGAAAAAAAAGAATTTAATTTGTATTATACTCTTTTCTTTTACAAGTCAATCGATCATATAGTATTGAAAACGAAAGATATAGTAAAGATGGCTTACAAATTTCCCTTCGACAATAATAATCATAAGAATTTGTCTCTTAATTCTTAATCTAACTAACTAATTGTATTTTATATTTATCTATTTTATTTATTTGTCATTACCCATATAAATTGGTTTTAAAGTTAATGTATTATAAATGCATTTAATATGCAATTTTGTTATTGTTTTTGTTTAATTATTTTTTTTGGTTTTCCAACTCGACTTATATTGAGTTTCCGTTTGACATTTGGCGTATGGACCATGTCAATGAACAAATGGTGGGGGCGTGGCTATGTTGACAGAGGCGGTATTATTAATTGTGAATTTTCTGAATGATGCATCTTTTAACAAAAAATGCCTGTAACACACACAGATACACACATACACACAATGAATGGGAGATCAAGTAGATTATTGTATATAATTTGTCTCATGTTGAAATGCAACTACAACTAAATATACACACATATATTTATTTATACTCGTACATATGTATAAATGCATTTAAAATAATAATCGTTTGACAGTGTACGGAAATTGCACTTAATTGCATTTGAGTTGAGGTTTCATTTTACATGCATATATAAATATAGCAAAACCTTTATATACATACATGTTTAATTTTTTGTGTTTTTTTGTGTTTTTTTTTTACCCCATGATTCATAAATGATTCAGATAATTGTTTATTTAAGCGCCGGCTTGTTATTACTTTTATTTCTTTTTTTTATTTATTAGAGAAGAGAAATTAATTTGGCCATCCATTTCGATCTGCATTATATATAATTAATTTAAATATTACTTTTCATACGAATTAAGTTAATTAAACTCTTAATATTTTGTTAGTATACTGTTTTAAATTTTGAAAAATAAAATAGAAATTCTTTTTCAGGAGTTGGAAAATTGTTTAATATTTCTATTGGGGGAACGCCTAAAAGGCGGCATGCAAAATTTACATTTCGTTTCGTACGTTTCGTGTGTTTGTTTTTCTTTAGCCAGCGATTATATTCAATAATTGTGTGCATTTAGATAAGTTACAAGGGGCCTCGAGAGCCACAGACAAACGGCAAACACAACGGCTAACATACACAAACACACACACACACACACACATACATATATACTGGCTTACACTGGAGGCCACTTCAGGCTCTGGTTTTGGTTCTGGTTCAGGTTCTGATTCGATTCTAGCCAAATGGAGGCAAGTCACGCCATCGCACCCTAACCATTGCATTCAACTCATTCCTAGACACTCTGAGTCGGTGTTGTAGGTGTTGAAAGTGGCTATAGGCCACCAACACCAACATAACCACCACCACTAATACAAGCACCACCACAACTCTTCATCATCATCATCACATGTAACATTGCCATGGTCATATCTTGGGGTGGAGAGGCAAATTGGCTGTCGGCGCAGAAATGTGTCGGAAGTCTTTAGTAAAAGTTAAATAGAAAGCATATAGAAGATTTATATTGCAATTGCCCGGTATATTTATGCAAATTCAACCAACTGCAACTTGCTGGCTACAAATTTGTGGAAAAGTGTGGAAGTATTGCAAGGAAATAGCTAACATATATATATACAAATATATGTATATACAATATACAAATATAAGCGAGTATAAGCAACATGACCCAAACACATTAAAGATCATTTTAATAGCAACCAAAAAAGAAAAAAAAAACTAGTTTAAATTATAGTGAAAAACGGACGCTTAAAACTGATGCTGATCAAGTATATATATAGCAATATATAGCAATTAACCATCTATATTGACCATATCACAGGTTATATATGTTTGAGTTGAGTTCGATAAAGAACTCCTTCAATTCTAAAGCATCCGAAGCATCCAATTAACCAGTGATCCTCAATAATTCCATAATTGTTGTAAACATAATTACTTATCAAGTTTCTTATATAAAAATTAAAGTTTATTTATGTAAAGGACAATTTATTTTTTCTATTCGTTTCGTTTACAGTTCTAAAAAATAAAAATATATATTTATTTATTATTAGTTAAAAATAGATCTAACAATCAGCTGTCTGAAAACATATTTCACAGCTCAACAAACTGCGAAAATGAGTTTCATTTATAATCCATGAACTGAAAAGGAGAAAACAAAAATTTAAACATTTGTTGCCATTTTCTATCTGAAACGTTTCAATCTCCGAATGCAGAGGAAGATTAAAAAAGCAACACAAAAAAAAACCACCAACAAAAAAAAAACCCCTAAGCATGTCGACTCTAATATACCCTTCTTTCATTGTCTCTGGGAATCTTGAATCATTATCTTTATCTTTTTTAAATAAAACTCTTATTTAGTTGTTGTGCCTGAGGTATATACATATATAATCCCGGAACAGGCTTTAACTTTGGATTAATAATATTTTTTGAAAAATCTAGATCTATTTACTATATAAACTACTTTTGTATATAGTATATATTTTTGGAAAAAATCGTCATATCCTGTAAATTATAGGGTAGATGTAAATACCAAATGGGAGATGAAAAATTTCAAGAGGCAATCATTGTGAGGGATTTTCGATTGGCAAGCATCTTATCAGAGATGAGAATTTGAGCATTTTGTGCGTACGTTGGCAAAAAGGACAACTGATAAAGGACTCGATGAATTTGTCACATTAGGCAGCATTATCGCCGCATATGTGAGGAAGAAGCTGATAAGATCTGGGTAAGCGAGAGCGAGACAATGCTGCTTAAATCTAGGGGGGAAGGGATGCCTTTCCCTAAAGGCAAATGGCGGGTGGCTACTGGGCTATAGACTCAATTGGTGGTGGATTCAAGCCCGGTTGGACGACTGGCTAATATAATTTTCACGAAAATATTGTTGTTGTCAGTGTAATTGCCAGGATATTAACAGGGGTTGTCCTTGCCCCTTGTCCTGTTCGTCTCCCGCTTTATTCCTCTGTCAACGGATTACGTTGGGTATTATGAGCAAATTAAGTGTGAAGTGGCATTTGGGATTTACACACACACACACACACACACACACACACACACACACACACGCATAAAGATATATATATATATAAGTATATATTTGTCTACATCGAAAAAACTGCTTAAGCGCTTAGCAGCCCTAGCCGGATGGCGCTTTAAAATCATTGAGAAAAGTTGACAAAAGGTGTCACATGTCAAGGACCTTCAGTCATTCCCATTCTCTAAAGTATTTGTATTTGCTTTTGTATATATATTTTTTTTTCTCTGATTTAAAGGAAAAACAAACTAACAAATGGTGAGCATTTAACCCTCACCTCGCCCTCATCCACCCACCTACCGTTAGCTTATCATTTACACTTAACGGCTCAGTGGCCAGTCGCCAGCCGTGGCACGTGCAATGCATCGCATTAAGACATTATTAACCGCAAAATACTCATAAAGGATCAATTTGTGCACACACGTGTCACAGGATAATGCTTTTGCCACTGCTGTTTCTATTCACTCAGAACATTACAGTAGGAGGATACGGAAGAGTTTATGGTAAAAGAGTCGGAAAATTCACATAAATCATCGCAACGGCTGCTCCCACAATGCACCAAGATGCAAATGGCCAGGAAATGCAATTTAAATCAAAGGAAATCTTTTGAAATGCTAAATTCAAAAGTGTGATGATGAGAAATGAAATTAATCATCACTATCCAAAAAAGTATGTCCTTACTCGGTGTTAAATTTATAAACTAAGAATTGAAATGGATAATAAAGCTTAGATTTCCATGCGATAAACAGGTTTTCGCCCTTCGACATCAGTTGTACTTTTCAATTGTATTTGCCTTATTTGTTTTCATAGAAATTTTAAAGACTTTGGGTTTGAAAATATCAGGTAAAAATATCTGGTAAATATTTCATAAACAAGCATGATAAAATGTAGTTCCAAGTCAGTGATTTTTTTTTGTAAGTAAATATTAATTGGAGACTTTAAAACGAAAGTTAATGAATCTTAAGCAATCAGTTTCAGAGTTGTCCTTAAATTTTGAAGATAAATAACAGATAAATTTTTTTTTTCTTTTTTTCTTAGATTTTTCACTCTTCTTGTAGATTCTCTTTATATATTTTTCATATGCGATGAGTTGATTAATCAGTGAAATTTGTTAAGAGGGTTCAAGGATATTTTTTAGCGATCCATACAAACACAAAATAAAGTTTTCTTCTATCTAAAGTGATTCAAACTTGTTTGAAACAAATAGCAATTTATGTTAATTGTTCTCCAAGATTCGAATTGAATTCTACAGATTAGTAAAAGTAACCTAAGAAATGATTGAGAATGTTCACAGTAGTCATAAATAATCGAAAAGCTCTTTATCTTTAAATATCTGACAAGAAAACTGAAAGTTCTTTGTTTTAAATGAAATATGTTAATTCTACAACCGATTTAAAACCAAACTTGTTTTGCATTTAAATAAATGAAAAAAAGCCGTTTTCAATAGCTATAGATTAGTCTTTAATTAAGAATAATGTCAAGTGAAGCTTTTAGATGTGACAGTAATTTTTACTCCAACTAGATGAGTGGAATCCCATGAATGACACATGCCAACTTTGGTGCGTAGCTCACAGATACTGTACACATGTCACATACACATAGATAGATCCATATGAGAGTGAGGGTGAGGTTGGGGGTGGTGTGAGTGTGAGTGTGTGCATGTGCGTGTGTGTGAGTCCAACCCTTGGTGATTGGTTGCTTAAGCGAATTTGTGGTCCACCCACAAAAATGTGCGACTAATTGGATGTGTATACAAATATATATACATATATACATATGTAGAGATATGTACGTTATACGATTGGGGTGGTGAGATGTGGTGAAAAGTGATAAGAGGGGTTGGGGGGTAGGGAGGGTGTACAGATTGACATTGGCAGGTACTTTGACAGTCGGCTGCTGATTTCCATGCAAATTGATGTTACAGCAGAATAAGCAGGCAATATTTCTGCTTCATTTCATAAATGCGTCCAGAGAATGGAGCTCCCCAATCACCAAACCAACCAACTCACACCACAACACAATTCACCGGATTCACCCAATTCCCCAACCGATGCCCTATAGCCATCCATCAGATGCCAAAGTTTGCATATCAAAGAATTTCGAGAAGGTTAATCATCATTATGATGACAACGATGATGATGAAAATAATGTGCCAGGATACTCGCACTCGTCCTCGTACTATTCTTGCAACGTTTCTTTAATTTATACATGAAATTTACGCAATTATTTTCACCATTTTGTTTCTGTTCGTGAATAAATAAGAAAAAATAATACATATGTTCATATGTAGGAGTATAAGGTGGGAAGGGGGTAAAACCAAAGCCATTATATGAAATATAAATTATTAAATAGTAATTTTTAAATTTTGCAATTAATTGCTTTTAGATTTTGAAAAAAAAAGTCGTTTAAAATTTGAATAAAATAAAGTCCAAGTTCTATAATTTTCCTCGTATTTGTTTTTTTATATCATATAATATCCAATCTTCGATCAACAATAAGCTGGATTCTCTATATGTCGATTCTGTTTCAGCAATCTCAATTATTTAAAAGAAATGTTTAATTTATTGTCAATTAAACGATCGCATATCAAGTTTAAACTAAATTAGCAATTATTTCGCCACAAATTTCTGTACTTCTTTTTTATTTTACCTCTTGTGTTATTTGTTTTGTAATATCGTTGGACACATGTTATCTAGAATATGCATGTGATAGTGTTTGTTGCCAATAATTAGCAACATTCGCTGGAAAAACCTCCCCCTACCCATCTCTCTGGTACAACGGATCCTGTTTAATTGACCGAAGCAGAGCGAGCACTATATTTGTGTCATTTGTCTTATGATGAGAAATTGCCCTAAGGGCTGGGCACTTTTTTTTTTTTTCTTTTTTGTTTTTTTTGGTTCTCCCTCAGGTTTCGCTTTTGTTTTAAACCAACTACAACACCCTAACAATTTGTAAACAGTAAGTAAATGTATGTAAAAAAGAAAAACAAAACTGAGATACTCTATATTTTGCCTTATATAAATATATATAAAATGTTGGAACATTAACTTTAATTATGCAATTTGTATTCTTATTAACATACAATTTAGCCTTATTTGCCTATTCTATACATTTAAATGATATTTATATACCCATTTTCCGGTTGGCATGTAGAGTATTAACATAATTATAAGCCCGGAAAACTCTTTGTCCTTTGTCGTAAATATGTTATACATTTGATCGTAAGTTTAGTTTAAGAAACTGTTATACTAAAACCAAACAAATTTAGTTTCTAGCAGTAAATTGTTCCCTTCTCCCTTCCACACATCTAGATGAAAACAATCAGCAAATGACACACACACACACAAGAGTCGATCGCAAAATGTCTTTGTATGCATAATCAGCTGTTATACAAGAAAAAAAAATAATTATTGCTTGTCTATTTTTATAAGCTTTCACTTGCTTCAAATGCACTGATTATATTAATAACGGTAAAATTTGTTCTTTCTAAATTGTGAGCAGTGTAACGGGCAAATGACAGTTACACATTAGTACACATTTTTAGAGCTTTTCATTTTGAATTGGAGTGCCAACTTTGTTGAACTAGGCATGTGGACAGCATTGTAAATTGGGTTTTATTTTTTTTTTTTTTGCCTTTTCGTTTGTTCTGTTAATCCAAACACAATTTGCTGTGGAACAAACAACATTGTGTCGCACTTGCACCTAAAAGGCACTAAACATCCCACTCACTGGTCAAGTTTGGACGCCTATTAGGTCAGTCAGTCAGCTGCATGTGCTTAACTTCAAGGCTCGTTTGCTTGCCTGCAGCGTCCTTGCATGTGGCACAAAAAAAAGTCCCGCTGCACGCAATGGCCATAACTTCCCTCGCTTTCTCACTGCCCACCTCTCTCTCTCTCTCTCTCGCTTTACCTCTTTCTCACTGTCTTTGGCTCTCTGGGCCAACTGTCAGTTATTCAATACATCAACTTTTTGGCCTAATAAATGCACTAATTGCGGTTAAATGCATTTTGCATGCAATTATTATCATTAGGGGTTGGCTGGCACGTCGTCGTCTCCCTTCCCCCCATTTATGCAACCGTCGCCACGCCTCCCCATACCCTTTACCCTGACTTTGGCCAGTCTCGTTTGTAAATTGTTTCTGTTGGTCATTATTTTAATTGCATTTGGACACGTAGCCAGAAACAAAAGTAACAAAACCCAAAACTTTTTTCTCTGTTTTTTTTTTTGTATTTTGTTTTATATCATATATGTATGTATATATACATATATACTGTTTTTATTAGACCCAAAAAAAAAAAAAAAACAATTGTATAGAAAAAAAAATAATTTAAATTACAATTACAACGACGACGCATAATTCTAGTTTTTGTTCACACACAAAAAAATTTCACATATTTTTATTGAAATGTTGTTTTTTTTTTTGTTTTTTGTCACTTAATTTTATGGTAATACATTTTGTGGTTAAGCTTAACTAACTTCATCCACTTCCACTGCATTTGTTTTGTTTATTTTTAATTTTTTTTTTTTTTCATTTTTTGGCTGCTAATTTATACAACATTGAAATAAATATCATTTTCATTTGCTTATATACAAAATCTATCTGAAAAGTTATGATGAAGAGTGGAAAAGGGTTTTACAAAATCAGTTAATCTATACATCTCACCTCATTTTTGTGCAACTGGGATCACTATAATATATATATTATATTATATAACTATAGATTCATATAGTTTCATATTGGCACATTTCTTGTTTGAGGATTAGGAGAAAATTAGCATTGAGCGTAAAGAGCATTAAAAAATAATATATTTGTTATAAAATCATTTTACTATATCATTTTCCATATCTTAGCTTGAATTTATATATGTAAATATCTAATTTGTTTCAGGGCCGCTTAACCTGAGTAAAAATCGGCCCAATATTTCTTTTAGAAATTTCAAAATTTTTAGAATCCTTTTTTTTGCTACTTTTCAGATAGAACTTGTATATTATCTAATACTTGCTAAGTGCTAGACAAAAAAAAAAGAGAGAAAAGAAATTTTTTCTTTTGCAAAAATATAGAAAAAGAACAAACAAAAAGAAAATAAAATACATTTTGAATAAATTATTAAAAGCAAGGTAATAAATAAGCACACGCACACACACAGCGGACACACATACAATTAAATTTATCTATATACACAGACACGCACGCACACTCATACAGACAAAGACACATGCAAAGAGGTGTTTTTTTTTTGCGAGAGGGGAGGGGGTGCTTATTTTCTTTTTTTTTTTGTAAGATTTGCACTATGGAAAGGATATGTGTGGCAATGAAAGGAGCATTCCATTTCCTTTCTGGAATCTCATGCAATTCCCCAATCTGTGGCCCCACGTTTACGAAACACTTCTTCCATAGCTTTGACATCTTGGGCATCTCACACTTGTATCTGATCCTCATCATCGGATTGAGCCTGCGAGCAACTATCCACCGATCGTCCTGGCGGACTACCCGGATTTAAGGTAGGACTGGGTGTTGAGGGCGGATGTTGTGGCGATGCCGTTACCGACGGTGGTGTAGAGGTTAATGGCTTCATAATGCCAACACTACCAGGTGTAATATTATTTGGCGGACCAGCCGCTCCTCCTCCAGTGCCCGTAACTGCACCTGCTCCTGCTGCCGCTACTGCGGCGGCACTCTGATAATAGCTACTCAATGATGACAACGAACTGGAGGCGGATAAATGCGAGAATGGTGCTGCTGCTGATGGCACACCCGCTGCATAAAGATTATAGGGCAGAGGTTTCTGCATGGCAGCCGCTGCAGCAGCCTGACGATAATAGATATCAATGCTAGAATGCGATGGAGCACCATGGGCGGCAGCAGCAGCAGCGGCGGCACCAGCACCAGCGGCAGCCGCATAAGGCCAAGCACCCAAATATGGAGAGCCACCATATAAACGCTGAAAGGCAGCAAAGTTGCCGGCCTCAGCCAGGAGTTCCAGACCCACAGCAGTTTGACGTTTCCATTTGGTTCTGTAAATAACAAAAAACAAAAAAAATAATAATAATAAATAAATAAATAAAATTAGTTGCAATTAGTTTTCCATTTATTTATTTTTTCTTTCACTTTTTCACTCTCTTTATGCCATTGATATTCTAACTTACCTACGATTCTGATACCAGGTCTTCACTTGACAATCACTTAGATCCAATTTATGTGCCAGTTCTTGACGTTCCTGTACACTGAGATATTTCTGACGTTCAAATGACTTTTCCAACGTTTGCAACTGATGATCGGTGAAGGCGGTGCGAGCTTTGCGCTGCTTTTTACTTAATCCACTCATATCATTGGTGGAGCCACTTTTAATGCTATTACCATCATCATCTTTGGCACCTGGAATTATATAAAAAGAAATATAAACCATTATAATACCGATTTAACAGATTTTAAAGATCCCATATAAAAAGAAAACTTATCATAGTCTGAGACACCTTAATAAAAATTCAAAAATTATATTTAAAAATTCTATTTCTCTTATTTAATTTATAATTGACGAAATCGTTTATTCGATAAGTTATTCTATATAAGTATATTATAAACAAAAGCATATTTTCTTTTTTGCTTCACTAAAAATATGTAAATATATTGTAATTTCTTTCTAGTTGCCTTTTTTTTTTTTTTTTTTTTTTTTTTTGCTTTTTATATATTTAACTTGTGCCTGCGGCTAAACATTTAAAATGTGCACTTGGCAAATTTTCGCTTTAAATAATTTAACGCTTGTGAGTTTTATACCCTCTATCCCCTTCCCCTCAAGTGCTTTTGAGCCAGCTCTCGCTTATCGTGTAACCACAATCAAATGAATTTACATAAATTTTACAGAGTAAAGGTGGAAAGAAAATATACAATTCTGAGAGGGTTGAGAATTAGCTTTTAGCCCTGCCTCGGTACGGTTTGTAGACATTTAGCCACACATTTATTATTGTTTTTTTTTTCTTTTTTTACACTAAGACAGTGCAGCCATGGCCCAGACGGACTGGTCAGTGGTAGGTGGGGGCTGGAAAATGAGGAGCGGGTAGTGGTTAGCGAATAGCGGGAAGCGGGTATTGGCCGCTTTGTGAACGGAAGCGGCATTTGCGTGGCCATAAACAAAACGAAACCAACTGTAACTGAAACTGTTGTAACACAAAGATTTTCTATTCTCTAAAATTAAGAATATAACAAATGGAAATAAGAAAAAAAATTGTAATTTTAAGCAAGAGACAAATTGAGTGAGGAATTGACAGAGGAATGGATCAGATCCGCCCTCAGTTGTAGCTTTCGCTGCTGGTAGGCATATTTAAATTTTCATTTTCTCTCCCTGTCGCTCCTTTTCTTAACTTCAAAATGCGTCTTTAGCCTAAGGCTGGTTAGCACAGAAGGTAAAAGATAAAACATGAAGAAGATTTCAAAGATGCACAAGAAACGATAAACGATGAATGCAGAGGCAAGTGATGCGAATGCTGTCGACTACCGTTTATATATATATGTAAAAAAAAAAAATAATGTTTGCAACTGCCAACAGGAAATTGGCATAATAAATGGTCAGCTAAGAAGAAAGAAAACTTTTGTTGTTTTTTTTTTTGTTTTCTTTTTCTGCTGTGTTTGCTGCCATTGGGCATTCTACCAACTAAAAGGGTTAAAAGCACTTTAATAACAATTTCCGCGATTAAATGATTGCCAGTTTTCGCAGATACAGAGAGAGAGAAAGAGAAAGAGAGAGAGAGAGTTAAAGTAAGCAAACAGATAGAGGGTGAGAGAGAGAGAGAGAAATAGTGAGGAATACGAGGGAAACTAGGAATAGATAATTATATTTTGCTTAGATATTTTTTATTTTATTTTTTATTTTATATTTCTTTTTTTTTTGTTGCGTTTTGTTGTTGATCACGCCCACTTTCTGCCATTATAATTTGTTGTTGTTGTTGTTTTGAAGCAGTGGGGCCAGGTGGGTGGTTGGTGCAACGCAAGCAAAGCGTGAAAATGCAATTTTTGTTGGAAAACCGCAAACAACAATGCCTAGAATATCGTCATGCAACAATTTTTACAGTTTGTTTTCCAAAGCGCCAACAGCTGCCCCACAACAACAACAACAAGAACAACAGCAAGAATAATTCCCCCCATGCCGTTTCTCTTGATAGCGTTCACCTTGTTTTCTCTCACTCTCTCTCTTTCTCTGTCTGGCTCTCCCACATATTTTCTACTATTTTGCAACAATTTTTTAAACAAAAGACTTAGGCAACGAACTTGACTAAATGACTAAATTAACTGTAATAAAAAAGCTTTATATATATGTATGTATGTATATGTGTGCATATATATCGAAAACTGATATACCCGAATGGGAAAAATATATATAAATTTATGATTTGCAAATTGCTGGAAAATTTTCAAATTAAAATTAAGAATGAAATTTTTTTGTATTAAAAAATATATAGAAATATCCTCGATCTGCCTGTTAAATCTATTCTCTTCCTACATCAACCCCCCTCCCTACCCCCAAAATAGTATAGAGGCTCACCTCACCATTACTACAAACGCTGTGATCGTCCATATGTCCACCGATGCTGCCACCTTCTCCTGCTCGTCCGCCACCATTGCCGACGCCAGCCTCATCGCTATCGCAATCATCATTCTCCTCCTGATAATCGCTACTGTCATCCAATTCGGCACCGCTTGGTGGTAATTGTAATTGGGATTGTTGTTGGATTTGGATACCTGGGCCACCGGGGTGTTGGCCCACTACTTGGGCGGCTGCAGCTGCTGCAGCAGCAGCAGCAGCATTACGTGCAGCGGCAGCAGCAGCAGCAGCGGCATAATGTTGCTGCATGGCAGCGGCATATTGGGCCACATTTAGTTTGGCATGCGGATGTGGATGCTGATGCGGATGCGAATGATGTGGATGATAGTGATGCGGATGATGTGTTGGCGGATGGGCATGCGAATGCGAATGCGTCTGATGTTGCAGTCCTTGGAGCGATGATGGTGGTCCAGGTGATGGTATCGATGATGCTACTACAGTTGCTCCTTGTCCAATTGGTTGGCCTTGTCCAGATGTCTCCAAAAGTTCCATATGATGATGATGATGATTATGGTTGTTGTTGTTGTTGTTGTTATTGTTGCTGGTATTGTTATTGTCGTTGCTATTGTTGTTATTATTATTATTGTTGTTTTGCTGCTGCTGCTGCTGCTGTTTGCTATAAAAGACAGCAGCCGCCGCAGCTGAACCAGCCAATATATCATTGATCATGAAACGGGAACGATTTGGTTTAAGACTCGATGTTTGTGCCATCGTTGACGAATTTTGCGTTGTTGTTGTCGTCGATGACATATTAAGTGCCGCCGGATAATGTTGCAACGAATGATGCAACGAATGATGGTGATGATGAAGATGATGATGATGTGGATGAGCTCCCGGCGATGTTCTCGCTTCGCTTGGTGTCTGTGTGAGAATGCTCATCGATTCTTTCATTTATGGCCCAGCCACACAGGGGGAAAGCTTTAGATATCAATGTTTAATCACTTGATTGAATATTTCAACACTTTTTTTCACAAAAAAAAAAATAAGAAAATACCAATTAATGAACTAAGAGAGCACGCAAAAACGAAACAATTGCAATTTCGTTCTTTTCGTGTGGTGTTGTTTTTTTGTTTGTTTAATTTTTTGCTATTTAAATAATTTTTTTTTTCTCGTGTCACGTCACTTCCCGTTGTTACTTCCGTTATGCTTTCATCCGACCGTAATTTTTCAATTTCTTCTCTCTCTCTCTCTTTTTGAACTTATTGGTTTCAGTTTTTGTGTTTTATTTTTGGGTTTTTATTTGATTTGGCTTGTACGTTGTTGTGCGCTCGCTGGCTGCCAAAACGAGACTAAACGCACCTGCAAAATGCTCAAAACTCGAGGAGGGCCTCAGCCATCAGTCTCGGTCGCTGTCGCAGCAGCAACGGCAGCAGCCAGAGCAACGTTTTTGCCACTTTGTCATAGGGCACATAAATATTTTGGTGGTGGCTTTTTGACTGTGTTAGACCGTATCAGCACTATGATACACCAATAGATCTCTCTCTCTCTCTTGTCAACACTCTCTCTCGTTCATGCTGTCGCCCTCGCTTCGTGTTGCCTTCTCATGTGTTGCTATCTTGCTCACGAGTCTTTAGCGCCATGTTAGCCGGCCATATTCACCACGCTATGTGAGGCCGTGGTGAACTTTTATAGCAACTTTGTCCATTTTTATAGCAAGTTTATGACAACTTTGTACTTGCTCTAATTGAAAAACACTCTTAAAAAATTGACTGGGAAATTAATTTAATTGATTTAAAAAGGCAAAAATTAAACGCTAATTTTGGATTTTAATTTGTATTTTGAAATTTTATTTATATCGAAAATCGTAAAAAAAGCCACAGATAATTTTATTTAATTTTATTTATTTTTTTAATAATAAAATTTAACTAAATTTTATTTATGTATAATAAATGATCTTTAAAATTGTATAAATTTCTATTCTCTATTTAAATATGTTATAAATACTTTGTATAAGTAACATATAACATAAATTGAATATCAGTAAAACATAAAATATGAAAATATAATTCTGATGTTTGCCGTCCTTTAAAATGCCTGAAGTTCAGGTTAAAACTTTATAAAAATAGATCAAAAATATTTTGGTATACAAATATTTAATTATTGCTTAACTTAATAGGTAACATTATTTTATTTTATAATTGAAATTATATATTGAAAGTGGTTTAAATACTTTCCAAGCCGACTACGAAAGCATTTAGTAACTTTTTAAATGTAATCTTTATTATGTATATATGAAAGAAAAGAAAAATATGTATATATACATACATATATGTATATCTAATTTCTTTTTAAAGTACATTTAATTTTGGAAAATATTTTGTAGCAAATTGATGTGGTTCTTGACCGAAATGTTAACAAAATGGCTAACCTTTAAACCGTAATTAAAATTTCACGCCAATCGCTCAGATCCTCAAATGGTTTTATTTCTTTTTTTTTCATAATTTTCTTTTAGTTTTCGGATCGTCCACATGTTGGCCAAAAAACCCTAACCCCACCTCTCCCCCAAATGCACTAATTACTTCTCGCACAGCACACACTCTCACACACACACACAGAACCGGAAGAAGACAAAGGGAAACAGGAGGTAAAAAGAAAATGCAATTTGTCGAGCGGCTATCGTTTGATTGATATTGATTCTGACTGAGTGGAAGGAGAGATGTAGGACGGTATGTACATAAAGGGTCTCAGGTCATTAGTTCTATGCGGTTGGCAAAAGGCGCAACGAAATTAGAGCAGAGCATGTAGACAGAGAAGGAGAGAGTGGCGCAAGTGGCAGCAAGTGGCAAATGGCAGGAGGCATGAGGCAGGATGCAAAAGGAATGCGCGCGCTTCAATTGCTAGAGTCGCACACATTAAACATAATTAGACATGTCCGAGTTCAAGTTCGAGTCCGAGTCCGAGACCGAGTCCATGTCCTTTCGACATATCCTGATGACGGTTATTGCATTTAAATGCATATAATTGCCCTCTTGGCTGCGGTTGTTCGTGCGTTCTGCGGTCGAATTCGTACTCTCAATGGAATGCTTAAAATAATTGTATAAAAACATACACACACACACACAAACACACACACACACACACATAAGCACAACAACATCAGCAATGAAACATAATAAATAAATATCTATGGAAACCGCAATGCGCAGTTGTCCACGTCTCCGCCTTCGATTTCAGTCTCAACATCAGCTTTAGCATTAGCTTCAACTTCAACTTCGACATCGACTGGTTTACTGGCTTTAGCTCACTGGACGATTGCCAGTAGTTTTTCCGGTCGTCGCAGGAAGCCTGCGCTTCTGCGAATTTTTCGTTCAATATCTAATAACTATCTAATTAGCGTTGTTTGTTCACCAGTTAACATTAATGAATCTTTTATCAATTTCAAATGTCTATTTACTCTGCTGTTAACCACATCCGCAATCCGTAATATCACTCCTCCCATCGAATGACCTCATATATATATACATACATATAGACACAGTAAGTCGATTGTTCTTATATCGCAGCTCTATAACTTAGTAAAAGGATTCGTATAAATTATTTTAAAAATTACAAAAAATTTACTATTTTAAATTTTAATCAAATAATCATAATATAATGATTAACTTTGATTTACATTTTACGATTCATTAAAAAATTACTTATTTTAATGGCGAAATAATAGAAATAATAAATAAACAGAAATAAAAAAATTTAAATTATTCCATGATAAAAGAGAAACTTAAATGGTTTTCTATAGCGAATTTGGGCATATATCGGCATATATTTTAAGACTTACATTATTAATATACTTCTAAAATTTGAATAAATCTAGAAAAAAAATCCAACAAACTTCCTAAGAAAAAAAAGAAATAAACAATTAAATTTATTATATCATATATCAGATACTATATCTCTTTTGACTTTAATTTTTAAACAGTTTAAAATGTATATTTTTGTAAGTTATAAAACAACAACTTTACAGGATATGATCCTTGAAGGTTATAAAAATTCATATTAAAATATTTAATGGAACTTTTATTGAGATTTTCAAATTGTTCAGCATTTTTAAAAATAATAAATTAGCTGAAGATGCTTTCGACTACGATGGAATATATTAAATATTATTTTGATTATTTTTTTTATCTTTAAGAACTAAGTAATTGTGCAATAGTGTACCCAAAATTGTAATATTTACAATAGAAATTTAAATGAGTGTAAAATAATGCACAATAAATACCAAAACAGTTAGCTAAGGACCAAATGAAACCTCAGTAACTGTGATTGTTCCGACTCCTGTATCTAAGGATATTATAAATTAATAAAAATAATAAAAAAAAGAAAAATAATAATTATAGATTCTAGCTAAATAAATATTTGTAATCTATATTACATTTGATTAATTTATATATTTATAAACTATATATACATAGTTTTATCATTTTTTCGATTTCTGGAACGTATTATATATCATACATATATGTAATTATATATACATATATATATCATGCCATATATCTTGTAAGGCAAACAACCCACATATTCACATCGTCATTGACTCCTTTGCACAAATTCAATATCTCGAATCTGTTCTCTTTCTCCCTATCTCCCTTTCTCTCTGGAATCCATTCTGTTTCTTTTGGACTGTCCCTTCTTTTGCTCATCTTGGTGAAGAGAATCTTAATCGGCATCTTTGATATTATAATGTTCGTGTTACTGCGTGGACAAACGTAATAAAATAACTGATCGTTGTCGCTGATAAGTTAATTTACTTTTAATGTGTTGCCCTACGATCAACGATCCACGATCCACGCTCGTTGCTCGACGCTCGATGAACCTCTAAGTCCGAAACGACGTGGGGGTAAATGGCTTGTAGGTGACAAAGGGAATTCTGGACCACAGTTCGGATTTAAATACCCTGTACAAAAAAGGGTATATTCCTATCTATCAATTGCATTGCATTGATAACCATGTATGTAATTAACTATTTAATTGTTTGTTATTTTAAGCTTCTATATACAGACTCAATTAAAAATCAAATAATGTTATTTTCATTATTAATATAATTATTTAATAAGCCAATTTGTCAGTTATATATATTAATTTATATATGCAAAAATGTTTATTTTGCCAAAAAAAAAAGTATTGTGTGCTAAAGCATAGGGTATTTCAGAGTCGTTTATCAATATAACTTGATGGCATTTTTATTATAATTACTTTTTTTTTCTTCTCCTTTTTTTTTTTGGGATGCTGGTCGCGTGTGCCATCGCCAACTGATTTGTCAACAACGTTGCCAACAAAGGTACCTATGTGCCCTGCTCCATGGCAATTTATCGCTGCTCCAGATCAGTCAACAACAACAACAACAACAGCAACAATGGCAACAACAACAAAGAGATACAGGACAAACTCAAACATCATTCGAATCGAATGAGAGCGGCGCTCATCTTAAAATTGATGACAATTGGCTCCACTAAATGGAGGCTATTTAAATTTTTAGTGCCTCTATGTCATCATAAATTTTCACAAGTCCTAGGTAAAAGAAGCCTTTATTTCTTTTCTTTTTTATCCTTTGTTGTAGTTCCACATATTTGGCAACTGTGCAGCGATTTTGTATATTTTGTTTTCATTTCTATCATTTTTATGGTTTTCAAGTTTTAGTTGGAGCTCAATCAACACTTTATTCGCAGATGTCTCTCTCATTTATGAGATCGACTTACAGTGGATTTTTCTTTTTGATTATTTACTGGTTTATACATACATTTAAGTATAGTTGGCTTCAAATTCGCATCGATATTTTTGAAAGTATTTTGGATTTCCAAATCATGAAAGAAAACTTTCACTTTTTGTCTTCAGAATGTATCAACTTTTTTGTTAAGTACAATTAACAATTTAAGTCTAAATATATTAAGGTTTTCTTTTTTAATTTTTGTCATATACATATTTAAGATATCTATGGGAAAAATATACTTATCTAATATAAATGGATAAATTTTGTTTTATTGCTAATTATTAAAGTTCATTTGTGAGGCATTCTATATTATATATAGTATTTTTTTAAATTTATTTTACTTCGTCTTCTAAAATAATAAATGTCTTCGAAATTAATTAAATTGAAGTGTTCTAAAAAACAGTTATTGCTGTAAAGGTAGATTTATAATAAGATTTGTATAATTAGAAAATATTGATTTCTGATTGATTTTAAATACCTTTTGACTTATCTATAATTAATTTGTCAATATTTCTTCTTTTTTTAATAAAATACATTCAAACTGAATACCTAAATGAAGCAAGCAAGTCGTCCCTGCCGACATTGAGTATACCCTGTACCAAGTAAAACTACTCCATAAAGTCAAAAACGATCAAAATCGACATCAATTTACAAAAAAAATTCTCTTAGCATGCACTGCTTGCCATGCAGCAACAGCGAACGCATGCTATCTCGCTCACACTTAACAGGCCATTTTGCATGGGGCGTTTCAGTACAAAACGGAAATACGTATATCTCCGATAATTACTGTCCGATTTCCACAAAATTTGGTCAGCTGGTGCATATTGGCTATATTATTAAGTGTGCCAAATAAGAATGCGATATCTTTATTATAGCTCAAGTTATAGTTTTTTCTAAATTACGGGGGCGGAAGTAGGCGTGGCAAAAATTTAAAACAAACTTGACCCGCTTATACAATAGACGGATGTTGACACCAAATTTGGTTGCTCTAGCTCTTATAGTCTCTGAGATCTCGGTGTTCATACGGACGGACGGACAGACGGACAGACGGACAGACGGACGGACGGACAGACGGACAGACGGACATGTCTCAATCGACTTCGCTATTGATACTGATCAAGAATATATATACTTTATGGGGTCGGAAAATTCTCCTTCTGTCTGTTACATACATTTTAGCGACTTTAATATACCCTTTTACCCTCTGGGTACAGGGTATAAAAACTACAATGTAGACCAAAGCTCGTGCCAAATATCAGAAAGAGAAGCCTTTAACATTTAAGAATTTTTGGACTTATTATAACCGCTCCTTTGCATCTTTCTACCTTCTTTTATCACCTTTTTTTCTCGGCTCTCTTTGTGGCTTATTTTCTTCTCTACATGAACTTTTCATTACGACAGCATCATTTGGAAAAAGAGGACTAGTTATTCGAAGTAACGATTGCACATTTTTGTATGATATATTGAACATTTACCTAACGCCATTCCAAATGTTACAACTTAAAAGATTTCTTGTATATTATGATGAGGAGTTTACTATCGGATACCCTGTAAAAGTATACATTAAATGATTGACTTAATCTATACAAAAACATATTTATTATACTCTTCCATTTTGTAGATGTGCATAGGTTGACTTAGTTGGATTCTGAATAAATATAAGAAAATGAATATAAATATACATATACATTTTTAAAATATAATAAAAGCTGTCACCTGTATAGGAGACAAACAAATAATATCTTATTTAAAATGTATCAATCAAATTTCCTATTAATAAGTTGAAATAGGTTTATTTTCTTCTATATACATTTATTTTATATAGATCAGCAATCTTTCAAAATGCCAAATGACAATTTTGTAAATAAAAATATTTATATTTTAATTTTATTTAAATTTTCAAGTTATGACAAATATTGATTTACTGAACAACTATAAACATATTCTAATAAAATTTATAGCTTTTATGTTTTTTCTATATTTATTTTTCTTTTATTATAAGTTATTTCAGCTTATATAAAATTTTGATTGTTATAGGGTATGAAAACTTCGAAGCATTGAAAATTAGCTTCCGGGATCTTTTACGACTCAATTTGGTGCACATAAAACCGAGAAAATGTTTTCTTTTCCTTTTTCTTACTTTTATTTTTGAGTCTTTTTTTTTTTATTCTTTTTCCTGTTTTGTTTGACCAATACAAAGTGCAACATTGTTGAAGAGAACGACTTGTTGATAACGACGTTAAAAAAAATTCAAAAAAAAAAAAGGTGTGATTTGATCATAAATTGGGGATGAGTTTATAAGATATAGTCCGATCGCTTGGTAATGAATATTCTACTGTATACCCATATTCTCACGATCTCATCTCTAGATATACCCGTTTGCATCTTTAGTGTGGGGAGGTGGGTAGAGAGAGGAGGGAATACTGGATTGGTACCTCTCAGATCGTTGTTAATTTTTATGTGCAATTAATCGGCTACGCGCATTGAGCATTTATAACACCAATACAAAAGGTGACTTTTTTTTGGTATGATTGGTAAAGGGAAAGGGGGGCTTTGTGTAGGGGAAATGGATTGAAATTCAAACCGAAATTAAGTCGTTTTAAATTAAATTGAACTGCAAAATGCGTAGCCATAAAAATACAGCGGCAACATTGTGAACCTGATGATGGTTTGCTTCCATCATAAATGTGGGCAAGGTGTTGGCCGACCAGCAGCTGCCATTTACTGATCAGAGACAAAAAGAAAATGAGGGGGACACGGATGCCAATGCGATGGCCTCCCGCTGTGGATACGCTTAGCCCATTTAAATTGTTTTTTTTTTTTTTTTTTTATATTGTAACAACATTGGCCTGGCTTATGCATTTGGTAGCTTCTCCAAAAAAGAGAAAGCGATGCTCTTATACTACTATTTGAATATATGCACAGTATTCATTCATTTTTTATGACCCCACACCTATGTATGTATATATTTGTTATTTAAGGATATCATTTATGGGGTTATAATTTATTTAAAGATCAATTTTGTAAGTATCTAACTGACATATAACCTCTACTCCTCCATTGATAAACTAACTGTGATCTTGGTTTAACTAAACAGTGATTCAACATTGATCATATATAAGTGATACAGATTTGATTGGTGGCTATTTTTTTTTATTTTTAGTTAAGACCCATTTTCTTTTTTTTTTATAGTGTTAGATTGAATAGAAAACAAGATCGTAAAACATCATTTGTTAAGATGTTATGAAAAGGTATTTATCTTAGTGTTAACAACTATATAAAACAAACTATTCCCATAAAAAAAAAAAAGATTTCCCATTTTCCTCAATGTTTGATCATTAAAATCCCACATATAATAACAAAATGGATTTTTGCAGCAAATTACAAAGCGAAACTTATAAATTCTTAAGACTCTACCAAAATGATTATCTCTACTTTTGATTTAATGGAAAGCTTAAGTTCTTGTTATGACGCCAATATTTTTTTATATATATGTATGTACCTACATATATGTATGTATGTCTACCGTGCATTTGTCCAATCAGGGTTTAGAACGCCCATTTGCCCTTGGCCTATGTTTGTTAGCCAATTTGCTAACCGCCTTACCGACTTCATATCGTCCTCCGTGCTTAATTACATAATTTTATATAACATTTTGCGGCATTGGTTATATACATATGTATGTGTGTGTGTGTGTGTGTGTGTGTGTGTGTGTGTGTGTGCATAGCCTTATTGCCTTGCCTTTTTGCTCAGCTAACCATGTAGCTTGCTTTCCGTTCAACTCCTACTACCATACCTCCTCTACTTGTTCTTCTTTTTTCGTTTTCTTAATTGCCATGGCCAAAAGTGCCAAAGAAATGCAGCTCACTAATTACAACAACAATAATGAAAACAACAAAAAGAGCATTGTAGTGGAGCCCCCTAAAACCTGCTCGATTCTGACAGTACCCCCGTATCCCGTATACCGTATAACGTATCCATATCCATACCCTTGTGTGTGTCCTTCAAAAGCCAATTGAAGTGTGGCAACGTTGCATGCATGCAATATACATATATATATATATATATATATATACATATATACATATATATATATGTACATACAATACGGGTATGTAGAATTTTAAAAGTCATAAAATTGCGGAATGTCGCCAATTAAAATAGTTGCAGATGAGTGTACATGAGTGTGTGTGTGTGTGTGTGATACTTATTCGTGTTGCACATGTGACGTGACATAAATGCATGTCATGTTCGTTGACTGTTTTCGTGTGCGGTTTTTCTTCATTTTTTTCCGTTTTATTCCTTTTCTTTTTTTTTTTTTTTTTTTTTTAGTTTTTGTGGCACCAAAACTAGCAGCCGCAGCAACCCTAACCGTGCCTCTTGTCGGCATGCAAGTTACCGCGCCAAAAACTATGCAACACAATGCGCGCAAATTGCGCAATCAAATTACCAAGACCCCCACACCACACGACAACACCCACCCGTCCCTATCCAGCCAACAAGCTTGAGCTTAGGCAATCAATTATAATGTTAGCACGCAAGCTTCATAATTGTTTACAAGAACAAAAAAAAAAAAAGAAAAAAGAAAAAAGAAAAGTAAAAAATATGAAGGGAAAGGATGTAAGCACTGAGAGCAAAATAGTGTTAAAAAACAAACAAAAAAGAAATAAAAACAACAGTTGAATACCGAACTAGTTCAAATTCAAATTATAAGAATGCAGAGGAGAATTTGTATTAAATTAAAGCAAATTACTTCAAATTGTGTAGTAATAAAAATTGCAATAGAATGAACTGTTCTATTTAGGGTTATCTATCCATCAATATAAATGGGCAAAATTGAAACTAATTTCTTAAAAGTAAATTTAAATAAATCTTTAAATTGTTATTAAATAGAAAGTTAGATCATTTAGTGTCATGTTTATCCTTTAAGGACATATATAATTTTGTAAGAAATTTGCAAACTAAGTAAGCATTTGTCACAGTGTATTAGGGCACGTTATTCTCCAATGGTGGCGTTGTTAGCCTAAGTACGGTTCAGCCTTTTGGTGTCAAAGACAAACAGTCACGTCAATCGAAATATAAGTATATCTGCATATGTACACACGTAGTTCCATACATACATATATAATATATAGTACTCTTTTGTACCCCTAAGAATGATTGTTTATATATATATATATATATATATATATACATACATATGTATGCATGCATGTACTCACACAACTTTGTGTACTCTTTAGCACTATTTATGCAGTGCCGTGGTGCAAGGTGTGGGCGTAGGAAATGTTCCCTTCAACATTCCAACCCTCTGGGTTGCACTTGTTGTCGTCTAGTTTTTTGTCTAGTTTATTTATTTACTTCTTTTTTTTTTTTTTAATTCTATATATGTATATATTGTGTATTTATACCTTTTGAATTTGATTAATGATACAGGCGCATTAATTTGGCAAATTCTTTTCAATCAATCAATGTATTTTTTTTTTTTTTATTTTGGTAAGAAGGTGCAAATGAATGAAAGTTTCGCCTGCGACCTCTTGACCTTTTCACTAGATCCCTCTTGCCCTTCAATGATGATTAATGTAATGCTTAAGTTGTGTTTGCCCTCTTTGGGTAACGAAAGAATTTTGTTACAACCGTTTTAATTGTATACCCCCCACACACACACACACACACGTACACAATCTAACCTAAAAGCTCAACTTTCCTCATCCCACTACCGCAATCTCTTGAAACACCTTCCCTCCCTACCCCACCATCCCACGTAGCCAAGTGTATTACCCTCTCCTCTTTCGCTTGCATTGCAAATTGTGTGAAAATTGTTGTGGTTTGTTCAGTTCATTTCAGTTTTTCACAGGCTCCCTTTTGCCTTCTTTATATTTTATTTATTTATTTATTTTTGCTATTTGCCATACATTGTTAGCTCCGGGAAAAGCTCGTCCATAATTGTTGTTGTAAGTAGAGTTAATCGTATTATTATTATTATTGTTATTGTTTTTTGTTGCTGTTGGTTTTTAATTAGTTTATTATTATTTGTGATTGTTATTGTGTTTATATATATGTATGTACATACATACATACACCCTGTAAGGCATTCGAAATAAGCAATTTAAGACAATGCGGAAGGGGAAGAGAGAGTTATGGACACATTTGGCATATTTATAAGCTATAACTAACTATAGTTATACATAAATACATACATATGTATATATATTTGATTGAGTGAAATCAAGTCTGGCAATGTTTGATCACCTGATTAACTTTTTGCCACAGAGACACGGAGAGAGTTAATCAAAAATCGCTAAAAAAAGTTAAAAATGTTAAAAAATAATATAAACTGAAAAGTTGGCTCAATTAATATTAAAATTTCTATTATTTAGTTAATCCATTCTTCTTCAAATTCTTGTAGATTTTTTATATGGAAATGCTCAAAGATTTAACCAAAATCTTCTTGCCAATTATAACAAATAAAACAATGTTAAAAGTCAAAGTTTAAGAAAAAGTAAAAAAAAACTTCTTTTATTATCAAGAAACATCCTCGATGAAGTACTACAATTTTCAATTTACAAAGAACTTGTCTAAAAAAGAACTTGTTTAAATTAATGTAAATTTCGCAGAGAAGCAAAAAAATCTTTACCTTCTATAACGGTGATTTTTTATGTATGTAGATAAACGTTTGCACATATTCACACACACACACACACACACACACTCAGAATTGGAATGCAATTTTTATTTGCAGTCTAAACTTCCCACCCCCTCTTACCCCGTCTACATTCCACCTCCTTCGCACTTGGCCGCACTTCTATATGCATTTTTAACGCGTCTCTTTCGCACCGTCGCCGTCTGCCAAAGCAATTAAGCCAACAAATATCGCGAACGGGCCGACGTTAATCGCAACTTAAATAAATTGCATAAAAACGTTTTCAAAACGAACTGGGAAATTCTTTGCACCATTTTCACAATTTCGTTTTCTTCTCTTCGCTTGTTTCCTCTCTGCTGTTTGCATGTTATGCAAACACGAGCTAAAACAAAAAAAAAAAAATAGAAAAAAAAAGAGAAGAAAAAGTGAAAAGCAAAGGCATAGCCCGGCCACAAACGAGCACGAAAATTAACTGTGCTATAAAAGGTGGAAAATTGTGCAAACAAACGTACACCTAACCCATCTTACTATATACAAAATTTGCATAATTATGATTAACACAAGAGGGTGGCAGGCAGTCAGCAAGATGGGCAAGACGTATAGTGGGGAGAGGAAAAAAAATTTCATTTTAAATACAGGTTCGACTTAGTTAGCTCTACCTCCAAGAGAAGACAGCGTGAGACTTGACTTTGGCTCACGATAACTGCATAATCCGTGAGCAGGTATCGTATACTGTAAAGAAAATGTTTAAGTTTGTTTTATTTAAGTTTTCTTAAATTTAAGAAATTAAAATAATTTTATAAATATTATATCTTATGCAAATGATTAAAGCAAAATTAATTTGAAAATTAATTTTTACTTACAATTATAATAGAACTCATCAGATATTGTTCCCTAAGTTTTATTATATCTTTCTTGTATTCTTTAAAACGTTTGTTTATATTTTAAGATTTATTTCAAGTTCTAGTTTCAAAATTAAAATTCATTCCAAAGATTTGTTTATGTGGCAGTTTTTCTATATTGTCTTTATTTAATATTGTTATTTAGAGGTATTTTAGTGGGGCATTGCATATAATTCGAAAGTTAATCAGCTGTGATATATTTATATATATATATATATATATATATATATAGATTTGCTATACACATATGTATGTAGTGTATATAATATTCTTCTTGATTTAAACTTATTAATGGATTAATCTGATATTGTAGATAAACTGATCTATTAATAAACTAATCTGTTCCATTTGGGTTATCTAATTTACTAATTTACCTACCGATAATGGTAAATAGTTTTGTAATAGGAATGCATTTCTTTTTCATCCTACAGGTAAACGCCTTTTACTATAATCTATGTACATCTCTAGTTGCAACTCAATGCCGAATTCCGTTTCCGTTTAAGTTTTCCTCCTTCGGGGCTGACTTCATAGTGTGCGTGTGGAATGGTTTTTCTTTTTGTTGTTTTTTTTTTTATTTTTTTTTTTTGCGGTTCTTTTGCGTTTTCCGCCATAAACGCTTGCAATCAAATTCACATAAAATAATTCACACGCACAAAACTAAAAGCAACAACAACAATCAGTTATTTCGTCGTGCAAAAGTTAGCAATCCTATCCACCACTCCACTCCACTCCACTCCAACTCCTACTCCAACTCCTAATACCCACAACTCCGACTCCTTTACTGACCGCACTTTATCATAGGTTGCATTACTTTGCTTTCACATTTGGCGTAAAATTACAACAATAGAAACAATAACACGCGCAACACATTTCCATTTTCATTTGTTGCCGAAACAAACCGACGTTTAGTTGGCCCAAAACCAAGATGTACTGGTCGTCCATGAACTTCATGGGTGTAGAATATAAACAATAACTAATTGACATTTAATAAAATTTATATTTTTTACCAGAAAATTAAATATAGTAATTATAAATATGTTAAATAGCGATCCTCTTTACATATGTATGTATATTCCTATTATACATATATCCCTTTACTACGCCCATGGGACAATGTCAGCTGTCCAAGCTATATTAGTTATATTGTGAGGCCCTGAAGGGTCGTATTTGCGTGCCATTTAATTTGTCCGATTAGCATTTTTAGTCACTTAAAATGCGCGCACGCAGAAAACGCATTAAAATCCGTTTCGTTTTTCTTTCATAAATGCATAAAATGTTAAAAAGTTAGAAAAAGTGCGAGAGATGAAATACAATGCAGGAAAATGCTGATATTTCAAATAGGAACACGAACCTGAAACCTATATTCAAGTTTATATACATACATATGTACATATATAATCAAGAGAGCGTCATAGGGTTAAAGGGTTACCAACAGAACGGAAACGATGGGAATATGAGAGGGGAAATACCTAAGAAATGAAACAGTTAGGCATAAAAACCGTTTCAATATGACATTAAAATTAGTTAACAGTTACTCAAATTAAAATTAAAATTAAGATTAAGTTTTCAGTATTGTGATATTGATTTAAATAACAGAATTAGTAATCGAAAATATATAATCTATAGAATTATACCGAAATGTTAATAGAATCCAAAATTCTAATTCTCATTTTGAAAAAAGTTTTACTTTTGATCAGATATTGTTTAACCATTAACCTTGATCCTAACATTAATTAAAAATCAATGTCCAGTCCTGCGAAAAATATGACTATATCAATCTTTGTGAGTTTCGGTTCCATTCACAGTGTTTTTTCTTTTTTGTCTTTTTTTTATGAAATTGATATAATTTGAAATCTTTTTTGTTCCACAGTGTGTGTGTGTGTGTGTGTGTGTGTGTGCAGTTTTTATGACAAATCATTCTGAGATCATCACTCAATTTGATGTAGAGGCGCGCTTATCCTGGAGACAGAGACGAACTCTGCGGCATCCTCATACCCAACACCATCCCCATCCCTAAAACTCATATTCTCATATTAATTCTCATTCTAGTGCTCGTGCTGGCTGTGTCCTGACAGCTGATGAAGTTGTGGCTTGAGTTTGAGGTTGTTTGACGTTTGTTGACACATTTCGCTGTCATGATTGACGACCACTTGCGTTTCTCTACCTCTCGCTCCCTCTCAATCTCTTTCTCTCTCTCTCTCTATTTCCCTATCTCTTTCTTTAGCTGTTGATTTATTTATGCCCTACAACAACCAAAAAAAAAAAAAAAAGACAGAAAAAAAGGAAGCAAAAGCAAGCGCATCAAGGGCCCATCACTCCTCTGCCTAATGAATTTCAAATGATGCGGCAATTTTTTCATTTTAGCTGTTTTTTTTTTTTGTGCCTCTGTTTCTGTTTTTCATTTTTGCCATGGTTATTACGAACTCTCATCTTCCTGCTTATATATATATTTTTTTTCTCTCTTTTTTTTTTTTTTGTTTTTTAATTGCCAAAACAATTTTCTGTTACACTTTGGCGCCGTGTGTGGTTGAGTTTCAGTTTGAAATTTAATTTGAATTTGTGTGGGCCAACCAGCCATTGTCTTTGGGCGTGGAAATGGGCTCCAATATATATGTGTGAGTGTGTGTATGTGTGTGTGTATGCTTATATGAGCATCGTGGCCATATAATAATGGAAGGGGCGTGGCATATTTTTAGCTTTGTGTGGGAAACTTGAATCAACAACCACGCAATATTTGAAATTAGCTGAAATCTAATGAAGGAAGTTGGTATTTTGAAAGATAAAGTCAGCCGTTTCAACGGAATGCTTAAATGAACATCATAGAACGCCTGTATTAGTGACGGAATGTGGGGTAATTGGCATTCAGATGGAAACATATCCGGTCTGCTGGACCGAATTATATTACAGATTTATTATTAGATCCTTTACAAACCATATTCTTAATCAATTCAAAAATATATATATACACAAGTTGTCTATAAAAGTATAAAACTGACTAACAATAATAACAGCATTTTGGAAAATATTTTTTAAAACAATTTCTGACTTTTTTTATATACTCCATAAATTTTTGGTTTTTATATAAATTATTTCTTTTTATGACTTGTTTTATTTTACAATTGAGTTGATGCTATTTTTTTTTTGTTGGGTAATATTTATAATTTTATTAAATTTCTTTCTTTCGTTTCCTGTTTAAGCTTTTAAAAACTTACTCAAAAGTGCAGTTAAAATTTAAACATTAATATTTTTTATTTAATTTTTGTAGTGTGATTAATTTTTATGCAAATGTATTTATATAAATTGTTAGGAATTATTGTTGTGATTTAAATTATTTTATGATCTTAAAAATGATGTCAAAATGTGTATCTGATCAGAGCTAATGGCCATGAATATCTTTTATTGACATTAATGTAGCTGAAATTACATAACAAATAACTTCAATATGAATGTCAACCCCAAAACTCAGTCCAACTCAATCGACAAACCATAAAACATATTCATAGAGCAAAAGTTGATGTTTTGTTTTCGGTTTTCTATTTTTTTTCTTTTGGTAAATTGTAGTTATAGTTCCAACCCTAGTAGTTATAGCAAATCTTTTGCCTAAGTACTTCATAAATATCTTGAATGAGTTTCCTTTTGTTCCAGTTTTTATAAGGCAACGCAATTTATGCCTAGAACCCAAAACGGGGCAACAACCATTAAGCCATAGACCGGGCCAAAACTAACTAACGATGGTTATGATTATTGTTTTTGTTTTGCTTTTGTTGCTGTTGTTGTTGTTGTTGTTGTTGTTGTTGTTGTTGCTGCTGTTGTTGGTGTTGTTGTCGTGTTGAAGTCATTTCGCTTAAATCATTTTGATGGCATTATCGGCACAAAAATCAAATGCCTTCGTTTAAATAAGCGATAAGGTTTACTTGGTTGTTGTTTTCTTTTTTCTTTGGTTTTTGAAATTAACTGCTTGTTGTTATTGTTGTTGTTGTTGCTTGTCGAAAAGGCGTTGGAAGTTACCAAGGACTCAACGTCGTTCCGTCGACGCCGCTGCCTCATTAACAATAATTTTAGTTTAATAAATAACGCTAAAACATGCGCTAAACAACATTTTAGTCAACCTTTCTTTTCTCTCCCTTTCTCTCTCTCTCTCTCTCTCTTTCTTTCTCTCTCTATCTAGCTTTCAGTGCTCAAGTGTGCGGGGGGAGTGTTGAAATTAATGTGCTGGCAGTAAGGCAAACGCGACACTAATTTGCCTGTGAACATATCAAATCAGGCTAAAAAAAAAAAAAAAAAAGGAAAAAGGAAAAGAGAAGTGAATTTTACGCCAAAGTTGCTGTGGTTGTTTTTGTTGTTCTTGTTATTGTTGCTGGGAGTATGCGCACACTTAATGAAAAGGTCCTTAAGTGCTTTTCCAACGGTATTTTGTTTCCGTTTGTAGTTTTTCTCTGACGTTCGCCAGCCGCTAAGGTGGCCACTGTTCCGTTGATTTGTTATTGTTGCCATTGGCTAAAGCACATAAATCATATCGGGCTGCCACTGGGTGGATGACGGAACATTTGCTAGCGGTGCCAGTGGTGGTGGTGGTTTGCTCAAGCAAGTGATTCAAGTCATTTAACCCACTCGACATACACGCGGCAGCAATTTTATTCCATTTTATTCATTCACACACTTCAAAAAAAAAAATTCAAATTACTTTCTAATTGCCCCCAAATATAGGCAATGGGTGAAGACAAATTTCTAGTCTAAAAATTGATCAGTCTATAATAGTCATAGAATATAATAATATCAATAAATCATTTTAATTTTGGTAAAAAAAAAAGATCCAAAAATTGAATAGCCAACAGTTTAAATATTAATTAAATCAATTAATTGTCTATTCATTTTTATCTTAGTAAACAAAATATGTATATATTCAAATTGTTGATTAAATTAAAAAGAAGTGTTTCATAATATTTAAAGAATAATAATAAAAAAAATATTTATTTAAAAACTCTTGTGTTTATTTAAGAAATTATTTCAGTTAATGTTACAAAAATACTAATAATTTTTCTATTCTGTTGGAAATTTCAAAAGATATCAGCAAAAAGTGAAATTATAAACTGTTTTATTTAACTTAAAGAAATTGTGATAAATGGTAAATATTTGAATTTACTTTTATCAGTAGCCAATTGAGTAATCAAAAAATAACATTAACAAAAATCATTTAATATTATAGTTACTTTGTATTAGCCCAAACTTTGATGTCTAGCCATTGGGATTTAGAAAAGTAGAACAGTTAACGGAGTTGTTTTATTGTAATCAAAAGCGAAACATTTTCACAATGATTAATTGACTGACAGAATTTCAAACTTAACCCTTTACTTCTCATTGTTCGAGGGGGCGATTTGGGTTTCTTTGGTGTTTGACCCCGCCCCCATATGCTAATTGAGCTATAAAAATACTTTGTGCAAGGATGTGGGGCAAAAAAATGGAAAGAAAGAAGAAAAACATAGTCATAAAGTGTGTCCCCCAGATTTTCTACATAACCCAAACAAAGGCAACTAAGTCTGTCAAAGCCCTAAAAAGGAGGTTCGAGCGGTGTGGGATTAGAGATGGGGGCATGCGTGATGGCTTCACATAAAAATTATGCCATTCAAGGCAAATGGAGCTTAGGACGGCATGAAGAAGCCACCCAGGACCAAAAAAAAAAAACAACCTTACCACACATGCTTTTGCTGAGGTTTTAGCTTTGCTTTCTTTCTTCTTCCCATCGATAGGGATGAGAGGGGTAGAGGATAAACAGGGGAGAATTGTGGGGGAGCGTACTTGGAGCCTGGCGTTAGAAACATGATTTTTATTTTACGCAACTTAAGTGCGAACAATAAAAACGATTTCAGGCAGATTATGGCAACCGGCGACAACGGCAACCACGACGACGACGAGAACAACAACAGAAACAACGACAAGGACAACGTCGTCCTGCCTTGGCTCATAATGCAAATTAGTCATGGCCAACGCATATGCAAGCGCACCATACATACATCCATACATCCATTCCCCCCCCCCCTACCAATTCCCCTATTCTCATATACTTTTCCAGGGCCTGCGTTTATTTGCCTTGGCATTTGTTTAGATTCATGAGTGTCAGCCGTATTATGACCAACCACTTGACTTCCTGGCACGTGTGTGTGGCCCACCTCTACATTAATATACACACACACACACATACACACACACACACACGTGAGTGTGTGTGTCACATTTTATGCCACGCACGTCCTTATCCTGGAATCCTCGTCATCAGATTTAGGTTTTTATATGGGCGTTGATCGCATGACCAACACGGCGCATACGCGACTTCCGTTTGACTTTCGTTTTGATTTTGGTTTTGGTTTTACATACCACACTTATTCACATACAAATAATTATTTGATTATGGTCAATTTTATATATATTACGACTACATACATATATACATATTCTTGGATTATTTGCCAATTCAATATGAATCATATATTAAAATGATTTTCATCGTATACTTGGCATGAAATCTTTTCGTTTCTTAACTACTAGAAGGAATATAAAAATTATAACATTAAAATTATATTTAAATATAAGAACTAAAAAAGAAACGTTTAGAATTTATTTTTAAAATTTATTTTATACTTACTGCAATTAATTGAAATTGGATGACTTAAATGTAACTCTGAGATGAGCTATTTGTTTGAAATGAAGTTTAATAATTTGGCTGACGTTAAATAATACCAATACTATATTATAAGTTTAACAGAGAGAGTATTTAAATAAGATAATTGAAAAATAATATTTATGTTTCATATTTTTGGATTGTTTTAATTTGAAGAATTACTTTGCTATGCCTAAAAAAAGTCACTAATAGTTAGGATTGGCCAATTTGACTACAATTTTTAAATATATTAAAAAAATTATCATCTTTAAATAAAATATAATATATATATATACATAGATATATACATATATATCGAATATGTAATTTTTATATGTATGTTTATTTATGTAATTTTTAACACGTTTCTTTGCAATAGTTTCAATATTTATCTACTAAATCTAATTTAATAATTAGGTGATTCCATTTCTTCATTTTCATTTCCTTCAAGATATATTTTTTAGTTTTAATTTTAATTTTTTTATTCTAGTCTTTTTCATTTGCTTTGTTACTTTTTTAGTCTTCTGCTGCTTCTGATTCTTTTGCTTGCCAATTTGTGTCTTTTAATTGAAATTACGGCTAACAAAACTTTGTGACTTTACTTTGTCACAGTGAATGGGTGTATGTGTGTGTGTGTGCCAGAATCTTCAAGCTCATGAAGTTGGCAAAGCATCCTTCCGCCTTTACTTCTATCACCCACACCCCTCCTCCCGTACACACACACACTGGATCCACGGCCAATTACAGGGCATGGGTCGGGGCACACACAATCTCGACAACAAAGGGAAATGATATTAACATATAAATTGCACAAAGTGGCACTGATTTAGTTTTATTTGCTTAGCGTACACACACACACACATACAAAACAGGGGATGAGAACACATGTGGGGAAGATAGCAACGAGGAAAACAAAGGGGGAAAGATGAGGAGAGAATTTTTGCCTTTGACATTTTGTTACCAAGTTTCTCTTTTTTCTCACAAACATTGGCTTTTTCTTGCTCTTGCTCTCAAACATTTATTCACGTTTATTATGACGATTTTCCAGTGCAGAAAAATAACACTTACAAGAGAGAAAAACACACACGCACACACACACACACACCCACACACGCAGACAGAGTCAATCAGTTAAGTTATGTATGTTTGTATAACTGACGTCAGAGTTGGCTGTTACGATTTTAGTTGGATTTCCATTCAATGGCTGTTTCCGCCCCCCCAACCTCCCCCCCCCCAAAAAAAAAACATCCCCCTTTTAGCCCAATCAAGCCCTCCTACTAACCAAATACACACGAACCAACAATGAGAGCGCCATCTCGTTTTAGCTCACATTTCCGGCATTCGACTTAAAGCATTTGCTTCTTATCCTTTTATCTAACATTATGCGTGCTTCTATCTCTCTCTAATACATTTACTTCCCATAGTCTATCTCTTTCCATCTTATTCGATATTTCACTGTCGCTATATCCTTCTTTTCTTTACTATCCTTTGACGCTTATAATGTGGTGCTTTTAGCCTTCTTTCACATACAATTTACTGCCTTTTCAATGCTAAACAATTTATGCTTTTTCCTTTTTATGGCGCAAAAAGGAACAGAGAAAGAAAGAGAGAGCGAGAGAGAGAGGGAAGGAGAGGGAGAGAGAGGAAAAGAAAAAACGCATAAAGGGAATGGGGGCAAAAATGTCGGCAAAACGGGAAATTGATATTTTTGCCAGAGCAGAAAAGTTGTTCTTTCTTAGTCCCCCCCCTCCCACCAGTTCCCTCAACCAACCCACCCACCATACATACATAGATACATAGTAATAGATTTGCAAATACAGTAAAGAAACCTTAAAACGAAGTCCATTTACATTATTCTAAAAATAAAAAATTAAAGAAATTCAATTCAAATTGAATTACTCGAAAAATTTGCTAGATAATCCAACTTGGTTCTATAATATTCCAACGATGTTATCTTAACGGTAACGGTTGACGATTACTATTTAACTGTTAATTCACTTATGTATAATATGTGTTCTTTAATATTTTTAACCGATTTGAGAGCATTAACTGATCCTATATACTTTATATATATTTTTTTTTAACTTTATATATATATATATATTTTTAAATCCATATATTTGCCTTACATTGCAGGACTTTTACGTTTTTGGTTTGTTTTGGGTAAAAGGATTGACACTGCCTCTTGCCCCATTTTTTAACGGTTGATCTTTTTTTTTTTGTTGAACTTTTGTATTATCTTTTAAATGCACGGAAATTGTTAATTTTATGGCCAACCATATCCGTTTTGAACTTTCAGCATTGCTGTATGGCCAATTTCAGTTTGCCAACGGCAATTGTAATTTTCCAAAATGGCTGCCAAGTTATTGGACAAGTGGACAAAGTAAATGCACCAATCGCATTATGGTCGTCCAACGTTTTGGCCACAAATTGCCAATTGCAGTTGGCTTTACCCAGTATCGAGATTCAAGATTTGGGGCTCTGTGTAATGGCTTTCGATCGATTCATCATCGATGGCAGCTCGAGGCACTTGGACCATATTTTACAGACACTTTTGATACCCTACATTCGAGATGTACATATGAAAGTTAATCTTTATTTAAAGAGATATATAGTTGTTGGTTTATTTATAAAAAAATGTATGTATATAACATTGATTTTCACTTTGGCATAGGGTATCTGTTAGTCTCTCTCTCCCTCTGACTTTTTCTTTATCTACTACATTTTTGTATTTTGCTTCAACTATAATTTAAAGTCTAAATAAAATGCATTTTTGCTGCACGTCCTGTGGCAACTTCGACCCATCCTCTTGAACAACATTTGAGCCCCTTTGTCTGCCATATAATTTGCTCAAATTGCAATTTAGAGAAATAAAAGGAATGAGAAAAAAGATGAGGGAAGATGAAAACAAATTAAAACACAACAATTATATATTCTTTTACTGTTGACTCTACAATTTTTGTTTATTTTTTTTTCTTTTTTTTTGTAAGGCTTTGTAATTTTCAAAGACGTTTCGTTCAAAAGAAAAATGAAATTAAGAAAAATTAAATAGAATTGTGGAAATCTAGAAACGTAAGTAAATTTAAACGAAACTAAATTTAAAATAAAGTCAATAAATGTAGGGTATATTTTCAACTAAACTGGCCGATTATTCCGAACCATTTCAGACTTGACAAGTCGTATATAAAAGATACCTCTAGCCTGCTATAAGCCAGATCGATCGGTTCAAAAGACTCTTAGTTCGATTCCGAGTTCGAGTCCGTGCCTGACACTGAATCTCTGACTCTGACTCTGACTCTGGCTCTGTCTCTGAGTCTGTCTCTGGCTCTCTGTGCCTGAGTGGGAAACATAGAAATCACGTTTCAGCCATCAACGTTGCAAATTCAACAATTTTGAAATATGCGGGTTGCTCGAATAGGTGGAGTTAAACCGGCAAAGAGGAGGGGTGATCGGGTATAAGGGTATAAGGCTACAATATTTCTTCATTGTATTGATTATCGGTTGTAATGTTGCAAATTAAATGCCTTGGCCATCCAGCCAGTCGGTCAGCAGCAATCAGTCAAACAATCAAACGCAACTGGCCAATAATTCGAATGTCCCAACTTGATCTCCGGTATGGGAGGGATATAGTGGAGGGTAGGGAAAAGCAGCAGAGGGCAGGGTTAGAGGCATTTGGAATGAATTTTATTATTATTTTCTTTCCTTTTATTTTTTTATTTTTTCTTTTTTTTTATTTTTAAGCAAGGAGAACTGTAATTTGGCCATTTTCGATCATTTTTATGAGAAAATTTAAGAAAAATTAAATTGCACGAACATGTCTTGGTTGAATAAATGAGCAACAGAGAGAAAGAGGAGCTAATGGTCAATGGAAGCAAGCAAAGAGAGAGAGGGGAATAAAAGAAAGATTACTTGATTCCGATAAGAAATTTATAAGAAAATTAAATGCCTCAAATTGGCATTGAAGTTAAAATTGGAAACGGAATTGGTAGTGAATTGGCCATTTCAGCCAGCTGCTCATCATCATTCACATGATCATCATTATTATCATCATTCGCAACTGACATCGTTTCCAGGCCAACAAGACTATTCTCTCACACAACAAGTCTAATCGCAATCAAATCTTTGCCTGATAAAAATTAATTATGAATGAGTTGGAAATTGTTGGAAGCAGCAACAGAAAACTTGGAATACAAGTCCAACTAATTGAAAATGCAAACAACACGACTTGGAAAATCGGCCAAGATGAAAATGTTAGAGTTTGCCAAGATGTAGAAAATTGTTTTGTTTGGGGAAAGAAACACAGAGACAGAGAGAGACAGAGAGAGGGAAACTTTTGATACAACAATTAGACAACGAGATTTACTTAGTAGAGCAACCAGGGAATCTATTGTATATAATGATGTACTTAAATGAATTTAATTGTGTGAACAAAAGTTGACTAAAATGAACATAGACATGCATCTAGTTGAGTCTTGACTTTAATATTTAATTAATTCTATATAATAAATAAAGTAAATCAAATAAGAGAAGTTATGTATATTTGGCATGACAATCATTTGTCTTTATAATTATAAAAAAAAAAGTTGAACTTAAAAACAAATCTATTTTTTAAAAAAATACTTTTCACTCTGTCTATAAACTTTCTATATAGTAAATACTGGCAGATTGTATAGATTTAGATTAAAAACAAATACTTTTTAAGTAATCTAAAGCTTGCTTAATATTTATATTTATATATACATGTCAGTATTTTTGAATATATATATCATCATCTGTTTAACGGTAAATTATATGCTGATCATAAAATATTTTATATATCATAAAAATTTTACTATAAAATATAATACATATTCGATAATATTGTATTGTAATTTTTAGGCAAAAAAGCGAAATATTACTTAGACAAAATAAAAAAAAGTTTACAATGTAAAAGATATCAGATTAAATTTGCTAGGTAAACAAAATAATGTTAAAAAGATTTAAACACCGTCAAAAGATACTCTTTCTAAAATTCTGTAAAAGAAAGAAGATTAAAGTTAAAGAAGTAGAATCATTTAATGACTTTGGTCTTTAATTTTAACCTCACCAGAAGCTAAAATTTCTTTAATATCCCCTAAAAAAAAAAAAAACTATTTTATATTGCTTAATTTCTGTACAATTTTGTATATCATGTCACCCTATATACATATATATTTTTTTTCTTTCTGTTCATACATTCGCAACATTTTCAACCCTTTAACCATATTTATCATGTGGATATATACTTTGTATACATTGTATGTATCTATTAAGGCTTAAGTGATAAAATCAACTTTGGTGTTCCCCTATAACCGTTACGAGTAAATGTCAGCCACATGCCCATCATGAACAAAATGAAAAAGAAAAAAAATAAATAAATAAAAGGTTGATTTGTTCTAGCTCTCAAGTTTGAGTTGGTACATTTACCTCCCGCTGGTTTATATTCATACATAGTGTTTTGGGGGGGCACCGATACGATCCAGTTCCGAAACGCGTGCCCCGGCTGATTAGCGCAAAATGTTAATTTCACACTTTGATCGCATTTCCTCGAAAACTCTGAAGATGCGTTAATTTAATTTCAATTTAATTTCCAAGTGCCAGTGTGCGAGAGTGAGCCGGATTCCAGTCTTCCATCAATCACTTGAATGCGTCTGTTCAAGAAGCGGTTTCATTAACAGCATCTCGTCAAGTGCTCTTTCTTCTCCCCTCCTTTCTTCCTCTCTCTCTGACTCTACTCCGTTTTTTTTTTTATTTTTCGTTTTTTGTGCACATTTTGTCCTACTGCCCATCGTAGGAGAAGTCGCAGCCTTCAAAGGCATTCCTTTGGTGTATGAAAGAGCTTTATCTGCGCTCATCAGTCGCCAAACAAAACAAGTCAACTGGCTTCATTTGTAATGGAGATGGAGATGGCTATGGCTATGGCTATGGATATGGTTATGGAGATGGCAATGGAGTCCAAGCTAAAGTTGGAGGCGGCTTTTGCAGTAGTCAGGGGCACTGATTGCCTTGCATTAATCATTTCAAGGTAGCAGCGAAATGAAGCGTGTTGTGGATCATTCAACACTGAGTGGTTACACTGAAAATAATTTTAATAAATTCATCATAATATTTATTATAAATCAATTGATAATTAATGACACAAAATTGATTAGCCTTCGTTTTAGGAATTTATTAGTAAATTAAAATTATTTTTCTTATTATTAGATAAGTTTTTTTCTTTCAGTGTGTTAACTCACTTGAACAGTTTAGGCCGCAAAATTGTTTCGGGCTACTTACAACAAAATCTTGACGGCAACTTCTTTTTTACCCTCTTGTTGGCCAAACCTCTCTACCCCTTTGATCCCCCTTTGTCTTGCCCTTTCTGTTGTACAAATGTTATTGTTGTAATTGTTGTGGCTTCGGTTTCAGATACCGATACAGATTCGGGTTATTGGTATAATGATCTCATATAGTAAATCGATCTCAGCTCATTAGAAGACATAGATCTCTGAAAATGTTTTTTTTTCTTTTTTTTTTTTTTGGTTTTTTTTTTTTTTGCGGTTTGCCAATGCAATTGCAAATTGCAGTTGGTTGGAATCGTTTCTTGTTTATGTAATCGGCCGCTTAAACATTTATTAACAACAAATGCACAATAATAATAATATTTAAGTAATTTAATCGTTTGATATTTATATACTATATATATACATGTATATATGTAGCTGTCTAAATGTCTTGGCTGATCTCTAATATATTAAATTACATATAGTTAGAACAGTCATTGAACTAATTGAATTTTACCTTCAAATATTATGGATTATGATAAGGTCTTTCATATTGATATTTCTTGCAACATTTTGCGGCACTTCTTTTATGAGTTATGCCACCCAAAATGTCTTATTAATTGATCATAGTCAGACTTCAGGGTGGCTCTCTGCCATGTTTCTTGGCCCAAATGCAAAAATTGCAAACATTTTTCATTGCCTGCGTTGGCGGCTTTGACTTAGTCTTCTTCTTCGTCTTCGTCTTCTTTACCAAATGATCTGAACATTTGTTGCAAATGGCCAAAGTCTAGTCAATTTTCAAGTGCCTTCTAGTTTTTACTTGCTCTGGTGGCATCAACAACGCACAGTAGCCACATTTGGCTAAAAGATTTCGATAACAACAAACGCAAAGCCAGCTGCTGTGTCTGCCTGCTGATGAAGCCTTTCTCATCTGTTGGCCAAGCATAGTCCCAGCACTTCATTAATAACTTTTTACATTGATCATTAATTTTTCAACGGCGGTGCGCAGTTAGAGGTCGTTTCATTAATCGTTGTTGTTGCTGCTGCTGCTGCTGCTGCTGTTGCATCTTTATGGCTGAAGCAGTTGTCCTCGCCTTGAGTAACAAATGCCAGTAGCCGGTTGATGCTACAAAATGAAATTACTTTTGTTGATCACAAGAACCAAAACAAAAAAAAAAAAAAAAACAAAAATCAGTTTCAAAAGTCGGAATTTATTTCTTACCTTTTTTGTTTTCTTCTTAGTTATAGCTAAAAAATTATAACCAATAATTCTTATTGAACGCATTCTTCTAATTTAGTAAATTCTAGACTTTAAGCCAAAATGGGCAAATAATGAATTAAATTAGATAAAAGTTCATTTTTCTACATTTGAGGCTAAGCCAGTTGCTGTGATTTTTGACAATTCAAGAAGTTCCAAAATGACATTAGATAATGTACCCCAAAAACAGAAAAACCTTATATATTTTTCCATATCTTCTTTGAACAAAGAACTGTCCAAGGATACAAATTCTAATCCAAAACCCAACACTCATAATTTGTATTATAATTTAATTATATTAATTATATTCGTTCTCCGATATTATGTAGTCCAAAGGTTCTTTTCGAGTAGAATGCTCAAATTCTCAGATTGGATCATGACTCGACTAGGAATTGCTCAATCAATGTGTCTTTAATTAACCAATTGTCACTTAAATTAGATAGATTTTTTATAGATTATATAAATATTTGAAAATCTAAAAATGAACAATGTGAATTACATTTTTTAACATAATTCAAAATGGATTTACAATATTTTTGAATAACTAAAAAGTTTTAAATATATATATGCATATTATTTGCATATAGTACATTCAGTTTTTATGATTATATGTGAAAACGTTTTCAATTCAATTGTTTTATGCTTGAATCTACGCTTAGACTGGAATATCCTTTTATGCAAATTCCTTTCGGTTCCTGCTCTCTAGTCTTATAACGGCTGTAACGGTGCTGAACATGCAAACTACCAGCCGTGAAAAATCTCGTTTTCAAATATTTTACAACATTTTTCGTGCCTGTGCCTACAAACATATATGTATATACATACATACATATATGCATATGATACATATACATATGTATGTATGTTTTTATTGTATGGGTGAGTATCCTTTTGGGCGTACCGGTCCACTAAACAGGGAACCACTCATCGTAGCCATCCCCCCTCCTCTATTCCATTACTTTTAGGGCAAAACCATTTGAAAATTTCGTTTAGCGGCCAATGTCGCCCGAGACAGACGCCAAACAAACAGGCCCAACCCCCTCCCACCAATCCCAACCCCAACAACAACAACAAACAAAAAAAGAAACAAATTATAAAAAAATCAGAAAATTAAGTTTTAATGCCGACTTATAAACACCCTATGCTTAGGGTCTATTATTATAACTTTCAATCTATTAATAATCAATTTTAATTAAAATTTTTATAAATTATAAAAATCAGATCAGAGCTTTACTGCTAGAATTATAATCAAAGGATTTATATATTCTATTTATTTCTATTTATATATTGTATATACCCTTCTAGCTTCTAGCAGGGTATGACAAACCAAATCAAAGCGAAATCGAAACAGGATAAATAAATGTGCACATTTCCGCTTGGCGCGCATATCCTGTCCGCGCTTCCTACCCAGCCAGCCAGCCAGCCAGCCGGCGATTCTCCGCCTCACGTCCTTTTTTTCTCATTTTATATATACATATCTATATACATATATATGTATTATTGATCTGCCGCGCATAAAAAGCCCATTTAAAAACAGCAAACTCTGTTCAAAAACAGTCGCCATCAGCACTACCCAACCCAATCCCCCTCCGCCTCCTACTCAACTACAACAACAACAACAAAAAAAGATAGAGAAAAAAAAGGACCAGAATTCTGTGTCTGTGTGTAAAAGAATTGTCGCGAACCCAAAAAAATAAATGAAAGGAAAGGAAAAAAAAAGTGGCCAGACTTCAAATTGTAAAATTGGCCATTTTAGCTTTTTGGTTACGCTGGCTGATGGTTGGCCTGAGAAGGAACATCAGAGGAATAGTGGAAGACCGGCAGAGGAAATATGGGTTGGCTGTATATAACAGAATTTGATTGCATTCAAGCAGAACGTTGCCGCTGAGCGGCTGGAAAAAATCGTTGGCAAATGAACATGGACCCGAACAAGATGAATGCTCTATGACTCCGGCTATAACTATAGATTTCATCCTGTATGCGTCAATTGAGATTTCTAACTAATGATGTCCTATTTAGTAATCGTTAATCCCTATAGAGTAAAAATTAATAGCTTTGGATTCGATTTTGATTTGATTTCGGAATGATTTTCATATTTATTTTAACATTTACACAAATTGTTTTGAATAATGTATTAAATGAATAAACTGTTTACAGGCAAGAACAATCAATTAAGGAAAATTAAATAAATTAAATAAATGTCTAAAAGTTTTAATAATTTCGAATTTTTAATTTAAATATGTGAACTAAGCTGTTATCTTATGATTTCCCCCTCAAATTCAAAGTTTAATAAAAGTAAAAGCAAAATTATAAAAAGAAATTTTCAAAATAAAATAAAGTAAACATTTTAAAGAACTCTTATAAAGTGTGAAAAATTTACCAAACAAACCTTTTAATCAATTTATTTGAAATAAATAATTGCTAAATAGCAATCATATTTTTTTGTATGTCTATAAAATATAAAAAAAAAAATATTGATAATACAAAGATATTAATAATATTAATAATAATTATACACGTAAAAATCGCAAATAAAAAACAAGTTTCATTGTCTGAAAAGAAATAACAAATAAAATTATAAATGCAGCATATTTTTCAAGATATATATTAAACTTTAATTAAATAATTTCTACTTAATAAATCTAGATAAGTCGATTTTAGTATTTTATTTTCTTTTTTTCAAATATATTAATAGGTTATATTTATACTGAAACTATATATTTTCATATGTGTGTCATATCTTCACAATAGGCCAAAACATTTGTTAGAGTATAACTCTGGGCTTTTTTTTTTGCTATTTTCTTTGCCAAATTCACGAGCCGTTGCACTTTTAAAAACCGTTTGCTCATTGCCATTTTCATTTTCATTTTAATTTCACGTTCAATTTTCCCTTTTTGGCCCAACAGTTTCCCCAAAAAATGTCCGCCATGCCGCTACGCTACGCTCCGGTCCACTCCACTCCACTTTAATCCCCTCTGCCACCACATTTCGTTCTTTTTTACAGCATTTTAGTCTCTTTTATTCCTCGTCGATTTCCATTAAAATTCAATTGATGTGCCATTCGATATATGAATAGAGATAGAGATGCCATTGAGGGCATTCGGGGGATGTCCTGATATGCTTAGTCAACTATCTGCTATTCACATCTCCCTTCTCTCTTTCGTAAAACCCCCTTCCCCCTTCTCCATGTGTATGTATTGGCGATTTATAAAATATTAGAGTTACATTCAAAATACAATTTTCGTTTAAGTGCAGCATTTTGGCAACAATTCATATGGGACTTTGGCAAAAAGAAAAAAAAAAAAGGAAATTGTAAATCAAAAAAATTGTAAAAAAAAAAAAATAAAACATGCAAGTGATATTACGAAAGATATCAAAAGTAAAAAGGCATTAACTTAAACTGATATAATTGATTTATTTAAACCTTTTCAATTCCCTATGCTGAATTTTTTTTTTGTTTTTTGGCCCCCTCTATGGTTTTTTTCTTATTTAAATTGGAAGAGATTTAAATATTATTATTTATTGTTTAATGAAAAAATAAATAAGTATAAATAAGTATAAAAATTTGGAAATTCTTGCTCACATTTATTCAATTCGAAACGGAACTAAAGTTAAGTATTAAAATAAAGCCATCAAAATGTGATTAACCCGTTTTCTTTCAACTTTGTATGTATACATATTTTGTATACCCTTTCAAACAAAGAATATTAGCTTGTTAGAACATTAAATAAAGTATTATTGATAGTAGAAATGGGAATTGGGTAGATGAGCCAATATTTCCTTTTCCTTTCATTGGTTTAAGAGCTCATATTTTAAGGTGTGCCAGTTACTAGGGTATAGAAAGTTCGGTGATATTAAAACTGTTATTATACTCTGTTTTCGTTTTGTATTTCCGATGTAAAAGGTGATTACAAAACATTTTAGATTTCCGCCTGGGATGGTGGCTAAATTAAAACAAAGTCCATTTAAACGGAAGTCATTTCCAGGCCGTGTATAATGAAATAATTTTTTTTTGTTTTTCTCTCCCTTTGCCTTTCTTCACTCTTCTTTGATTTCATTTCATTTGTGTAACCTGATAATTTTGAAACTAATTTGTTTTCGAAATGAAAATGATGACGATGTATCTCTATTATGGTTTATGGTTAGGCACATTGTCCCATTCCCAACTACATATGTATGTATGTATATATAGATAGAGTTAAATATATACATACATAGTTATATTGTAAACACGATTCATATACGGAAAGGGGAAGCTTTTTACTTGATGCAGCATCTGCATTACAATGGATCACACAGTGTAAGGAATTTAAGTAGCGAAAACTAATTAAAGCAGATAAAGAGTCGCATTAAAACAATAGATAAACATGCGGTTGCTCATTCAGAGGTGCATGCATAATTGAGTTTTAGTTATTGTTGTTGTTGTTGCCGCTACCTTTTATGCTTTTTTATCCAAGTTTTATCTATCCTTTGTTTTCTCTATAGCTTTTCACAAATTAATTGGCAAAGTTCCGCACCCACCTACATATATATACAAATACAGATACAGATACATACATACATATATGTAAATAGTAAGACTATTTTTTACATTTGTATCTGTAAGTTTGATTGCTATATCTATGGTAAATATGTAAATACACACACACACACACGCAAACAGATATTTATATATATGTAATTATAAAGTCACAGTCGAAGCACAATAGACATTTGTGAAATTGTCACTGTTTAGCATATTTGGTCACGATATATTTGAAGCTTTTTGTTCCTGTTGCTGTTGCTGTTGTTGTTGTTGTTGTTATTATTATTATTGCTGCTGCTGTTGTTCCCGTTTATTGTATATTCTTTATGAGGCATAACACATTAATGTATCTTTACAGTTGACTATTTTATCATCCACAAGTATTTCTTTGTTAAACGCTGCCACCCTCTCACCAACATTCACTATCTATGGCAAATATACATATATAATTGATAATAGATTTAGTTTTAAGATAGTAAAATTTATATCCCAATATACTAAATATTAAATGTCTAAAATGTCTGTGTATTTATCGTTGATAAGCAAAATTAAAACCATAAGTCAAGTGGCATAGGTCAGTTCTCTAATTCCTTAATTTAATTACCAACTTCAAGATATATTACAGAAAATTTTCTTTCATTTTTTTAAATATTGTAAAAATTGCAAAAAGTGCACTGTAAAAAATTTTAAAAATCTCGTCGAGAAGAAATAAAGATATAGTTTTTTAAAGTCAGCTAAAATTAAACCAAATTGTAGCTTAGAGCAATTGAGGTTCCTTCAAAGGATATAACGACGTCCTTATTCATATGGCTATAATTTTGTAATTTCAAAAAGTTTTACATCCTTGTCATCGCAACTTTACATAGAAAAAAAAAATTAAAATTTTCCAAATGTGGAAAAAAAATTGTCGACCATATTTTTACAAATTTTAACCATTTAAAAATTTTCAAAAATATAGTCGACATTTTTTAGAATTTATGAAATTATGGTTTCTTTACTACGGATATCAGCGACAACGGTGACGTTAAATTTTTTTTAAATTGATTGAAAGATGCCCAATTTACAGCTTAAAGGATATGGGACATGGCTTTCAAGAAATCACCAAATTTTAGAAGTCAAAAAATTAGAATAAAAATTTTAACATCAAAAAATGTAACTTAAGTTACTTATACTTACATTTAAATGGCAAGTTTTGAGATATGCAAACTACGAAGTCTTAAAGTCTTGAAGGACTATATTTTTGTTAACAGATTTATAAGACTTTTCATCGATGTATATATATAAGTATATATACAGACAGACTATTATTGTGGTTTTTTGTTATGTGTTGTTCATTGTCTAACTGGTGAAGTATTTTAAAGTCAAACGGTTGATATTTGCCGACAGTCACGTCAAGTTTTCACTTTGATCTAAACGGTGGGGGGAAGGGATAGAGTCTATGTATGTATAGGATAATGAATTCAATGATCGCTCGAATCGTAGCTATTATAAAATCGTTAATAAACGCTTGTCAATTCTATACCCCCCCTCTCCAAATATTGGAAAAAAAAAACGTTTATAATCATTAATAATAGCAATTTCCTAATTTTTTTGTGCATAGAGAAAAGAGTTTGAGCCGCAGGCTTCAGGCCCTCTCAGGCATTGTTGGTTCGAACTGGCTTCTATTTTTTTATACCCTGTACCCATAGGGTAAAAGGGTATATTAAAGTCGCTAAAATGTATGTAACAGGCAGAAGGAGAATTTTCCGACCCCATAAAGTATATATATTCTTGATCAGTATCAATAGCCGAGTCGATTGAGCCATGTCCGTCTGTCCGTCTGTCCGTCCGTCTGTCCGTCCGTCCGTATGAACACCTAGATCTCAGAGACTATAAGAGCTAGAGCAACCAAATTTGGTGACAACATCCGTCTGTTGTGTAGACAGGTTAAGTTTGTTTCAAATTTTTGCCACGCCCACTTCCGCCCCCGCAATTTGGGAAAAACCTATAACTAGGGCAATATTAAACATATCGTATTCTTATTTGGCATGCACATTAATATAGCCAAAATGCACCAGCTGACCGAATTTGACCGAAATCGGACAATAAATATCGGAGATATACGTATTTCCGTTTTGTACTGAAACGCTCCATGCAAAATGGGCTGTTAAGTGTGAGCGAGATAGCATGCGTTCGCTGTTGCTGCATGGCAAGCAGTCTAGTGTTGCTGCATGGCAAGCAGTGCAGTGGTGCTGCATGGCAAGCAGTGCATGCTAAGAGAATTTTGTAGAGAATTTTTGTAAATTGATAGCGATTTTGATTATTTTTGACTTTATGGGGTACTTTTACTTGGTACAGGGTATACTCAATGTCGGCAGGGACGACTTGCTTGCTTAATTTTTTTTTTTTGTTGTTTCATTTGCCTTTTCTGATTTTCGTATTTTTTGAGTGCGTCAAACAGTAGCCAACAACTTTTTAAAAGCTCATTTAAATATTGTATATGTATATATCTGTATGTGTATATAGACACACAATAGATAATGAACGGTTGTCAAAAAAAAAAAGGAAAAAAAAAGTGATTTAGACAGAAAGAGAAAAGTTAAAAGTAATTACGCAAAGAAATTAAAATGAGATACAGATAAATTAAAATTCAAAATCGTAAGAAAAATTATATTTTTTGACAATCCAATCTTTTCTATGTATATATGTAAGTACATATGTATGTATATATGTATAGCTAAGAATATCATTACTTATTGAACAATCGATTGGCAGTTGATTCATTTATTTTCATTCATTTCAGACTAACCAGTGAAAACGTTTAACACATTCACAGGAAGGAATTTCAATATTTTTTCGTCTCATAATTGCTGACTGAATGACTGCTTTACCTTTGGCCAAGAAAATGGATCAATGAACCAAAACACCAAGTAGCCCAAATGGAGAGGCACCTCAAGGCGTTGCTGTCGGCAAAGAGCAAAGAGTCTAAACCGAAAACAAAAAAAAAAAAAAATTATATACATACATACATATATATATATATATATATATCTATATGTATATATAAAGAGACCGAAAATGAAGAAGCTAAAAGCAAAGTCGTAGCAACTCGGTAAAGAAGGCGCCCATTTAAAAACCTTTTAAGTCATCAGGCACGCCCACTTTTTTTTTCATTTTTTCGGTTTCGTTTAGTATATTTTTTTTTTGTTTTTTTGTGCAAAGGCATTCTGTGGTACGCAGGCGCCACCTTGACGCCAGCCGGAAATGGGCAACGGACTGTTTTCTTTTGACGCTTTTCCATTGCCGGAGAAAAATCGCTGCTGAGCTCCTTGACTAATTCGATTGCAATTAGTTGCATGCCATGAGAAGGGGCAAACATCAGCAGCAGGAGTCGTGGGTGCATCTTGCGTTTGCGGTGACAGGATTTAGTCCATAATCCAATTAAATGCATGGCAGTAGACATATGAGCCATTGGATCACATGTTACTTCAATCTTCCACCACGCACCTGTGGGGTATTTTGTTGCTTTTTTTTTTCTTTTCCTTTGGATTTTTGTTGGTTTTGTTTTTTTTTGGCAAGCAGCCGGCAGCCGTTGAATGATCGGCCAATGATTTTGCATAAATTATAATATAGTAAGGCTGAAGCAGAGGGGTAGGAGGGCAAGGCGTTCCAATAAAATCGAAAACATATATCTTACGGACTACAAAAGCCAAATGCCGACTCCAATGACCAACTAAAGCTATGAACGAAGTTTGTTATTCTCTTTGGTTTTAAAAAAAAACCATCTAGAAATAATATTAAATTTGAATTTATACTGATCTGTAGTATTTCGGAAAATATGATCATTGTTAAAATAATTGTTATCTAAATTAAGCCACTAGATAAATCAATTGTGAATTTTTCATCGCCCCTCTCTGCAATTTCAAATAAAAATAGTAGTAGAAATAGTAGTAAAATTAGTAGTAATAAAAGTCTAAAGGTATACTAAATATATATATAATTAAGAATTAGTTTTAACGATAATAATTAATATAACTTTATTCAATTTAATTTTTAGAGTCAATTCTCTTATTATATGTGTATATTATATTAACATATTATATATATTTTTAAATAAAAGTAAATGTTAAATTTTTCTTATGTATGTTTATTTATAGATTTAAAATCAAAAAGTATTTCTGCATAAAAAAAGATAAACAGAAAATTCTATTGATCAAAAATAAACGCATGCTATATTTATAATTATATGTTTATTAACAAATATATACTTTAAGTAGTTTTCTAATACCAAAAATTTAAAATCATTAAAAAAATATTATAAAAATGTTGTCTATTGTTCAAAATGTATTTTATCAGATGTTTTTTTATTAAATGCATAAATTATATAAACTAAAATTAAATTAACTACATACAGAAAGGAAGAAGAATGTTATATGAACAGAAATATATATATTTACTTTGCGATATGTATTTAAGTACATATATATCTATATATACATATATGTATTGGAATGACCTTCTTTTATTTTGTTCAATCTTAAAACTCGTTCGACTACAAAGATTAAAAATCAACATTTGTTTAAATAAGATTTTGAAAAACTCACCTAAAACCTAAAAAAGAAAAAAAAAAGAAACTTTACCAAAAAAAAAAAAAATTGTTGGGGGAGCATCGGCGGCTTTTTGATTTGGTTTATGGAAGCCACCCAACGCGAAGCCATTAGAATAGATCCATAGCCAAAGTTATGGCTTCAATGCCTGTATTTTGTGTGCTTTATTTTTTTCTTTCTTTTTTTTTTGCGTTACTAATTTAACGTTTCGTTTTGGCGACAAAAGAAGGCCACGAAGAACCATTGAAAATTTCATTTTAAGAATCAATTGTGCGTCATCGTGACTCAGCAGCTGCTGATAGCAAGATTGAAAGAGGATTGGGAGTGTTGAAGGGGGGGCGCGGCGGCGGGTGTATGTGATGGTAGTGGTTTGGGTGAGCCCGTGTTAACAAGCGGCTATCACACATTGCAGATCTGCAGCTTTTGTGGCCTTAATTACAATCTTTTGAATACGTTTGGCGCTTAATCCCGAGGCCATGATCTGAGGAAGGCCGAAACCTCACCTGCGACCGACCACAGCCGCATACAGCAAATTTTATTTCATTTATATTCTTGCTCTCTTTTCTTTTCATTTTCGTTTTCTTTCTTTTTTCTTTTTGGCATCCCTGAGCTGAAATCATCAATCAAAGAGTCGTCGTATTTTTCACTCCTTTCTTTTATATTATATATGTATGTATATATATATACATATATATTTTTTTTGCTGGTTTTCAACACATTTAGCCGCGCTTCAGCGATTTGAAGTTACGTCCGTTCGACGTGTCGTATGTACCTCCATCTGCCACAAAGTGCTCCTTCGTTGCCACAGTTGTTGAAATTGGTCAGACAGAGATCTGAGAGAAAAAGGGAGACTCACTGAATTTGGATGGTCAACTGGTCATAATAGTTCAACATTTTCGTTGTCGTCTTTTGTGGCTTCCTTTTTTTTTTTGGCTCCTTCTCGACCTGGTCCTGTTGTCAAGTGAAAAATTCTTTTTTAAATGTCTGATACTTAACAGCCACAAACCGCAAAATTTAATACCAAAAATATGTACATACATATATATATATACACATATATACATATATACCAGTGTATTATTTGATCTATCGGTCTAGGTGCAGATAGATTTTTTTGGGGGTGTTTTTTTATTTTTAAATTGTTGGAAATTTGATACAATTCAATTCTTAGATGTCCTTAAGTCAATGTCAAGCAATCATCCACCAATTGAATTTCAAGAAATCTGTTATACGAGAAGTTGCAATAATCGATTAACCAATATAAAATTATTTATAGAAAAATAATTTAATTGAAGCTTTTTCTTTTTTTTTTTTGTAATCATTGGCAATTGTTTACTTAAGTGTTGTATCTAGATGCCATAACTTTTATCGATGACAAACCGCCTTGGACACCCACCAAACACAGCTCTATAGAGGATCGGGACATGCCCAGCTACAGTTTGGATCCCCTGTCATTCCTTTGGATACCACAAAACCGCACAAATCCACACACAAACACACACACACACATAGAGGCCAGTCCCGTCGAGTCAAGTCAAGTTGAAAGAGAGTTCCCATTCCCATTACGTTGCCAAGCGGTCAATTGCTGCCCCAACTAAATTGGTAACTAAATACTTAAACTAATTTTAAGGTTTAACAAAATCCAAGACACAGAGAGAGAGAGATAGAGAGAGAGAGAGTGGGAAAGAGAGAAATTGACTGTGGCTTGATGACAGGCGAGCAAGCGGAATGGTCAGTTGACCGCAGGCAATGAAGTGTAGGCCAATACCATGGGCATGCTTGTGGTTAAAGTTTAGGTATTGGTATTGGTATTGGTATTTGTATTAAGATTGGGGTTTGGGTCTTCTTTTTTCTACTTCTTCTTGTTCTTATTTTTCTTTGTGGTTCTCCTTATTCGGGGGTGCAAAGAGACTCAAAGACACTTTAAGTAGCTACTAACTGTTATTTGCATTGTTAACTAATTTTGCTGACAAAACCAACTAAAAAAACACACAAATAATTTCTAGGGTTTCCCAATGGACAAAATATGAAATCCAATACATAAATATACAGGGCGCAACAAAAGAGCGCAACATCAACTTGAAAAGGTAAATACATATATACTATATATATATATATATATATGTATATATATACATATATATATATATTATCGAGATTACATAGCCTTACTTTTCCTTTTATATAGTTTAAGTGACTTTCCTTTTAGCCATTTAGATTTTAACTTTGTTTCTCATAAGGGAACAAATTTGAGAAGATTTTTAACTACTTTTTAGATTGAAAAAGATAAATATTTAAAATTTTTTAAGAACTTTATAAAACTGATAAAAATGTAAGTTATATTAAACAGGCAATGTAATTGCTTATAAAATATATATATATAGAGATATTCTATATATATTGTTGTTTACCTTATTTTGATTAGAACTTTATTTTGTATCTCCAGGGTTTTAATTTAGCCATTAATATTGGTCTTAATAACTAACAGTTTACTTGCATTGTTACTCTGTTTAGATATAGTTAGATATATATACAATATATGTATACATATATATATATGTATATATCATTTTGCGCTGTGGTAGCTCATTCTCTATTCGCGTTTGTCATGAAAACCCTCATCCTCAGATATGACTTTGGTTAATTATTCAACCAGGTTCATCGTTGGTGTCGTGTGAACTCGGTTTGTAGGTTTTGTTCCGAGGCTTTTTTTTACCGCAAATGTGTCTAATGAAGTTGGCCCGCTTTGATTGAGTGGGCGCAATTAAGCTGCTGGAGCTGGAACACTCTAGATACAGATGCACAGATACATAGATATATGTACATATATACATATATATATGTATATATATACATGTACTGACAGATACAGTTGCCGCGCATATTTCTCACTCATAATTAAGTCGTTTTGAGCGCGTTTAGAAATTGTTTTCGCTGCGTGTTTTTTTTTTTTTTTTTTTTTGTTTTTAGCATCTTTTCATCTACTACTAATTGCAACAGATTTCTGTTCCCACCCAAGCCAAGCGGCGAAAGTCGACTTGCCACAAATTAGGTTATTATGTGCATAGTTATAAACTAACAGGTGAATACTACTATAAGTAACTGACGCCTTCGCCACATGCGACACTTAATTGTAATAAAAAAAAAAAATACATTTTTAGTCTTTCTTTTCTTGTTGAACATTGGAAGCCAACAACTGGGATATGGGCCAAACAGTTCCCTTTACCGCTTACCTTTCTCTTTAGTATCGTATCGAATCTTTTTAAATGATCGAGTCTAGATCTTAAAGACGGAACTGAGTTAAGGCTCGTTACTTAAATTACCTTGACATGCTTAAGATATATTTGATTTGATTATTGATTCATTTTTATCATAAACAATATGCCTGACTGTCGTGGCTTAAAGATTGCTTTATGCCAAGTTAACACGCACATGGACCAAACAAAAGACATGAAAACAACAATTGGTTTGCCATTTTGACATAAAACAAATACCCTGGCCAGGTCAAAGCGGAAATGTGTTGAAATGTTGTTTTAATTTTTGTTAATTGCACGAAGCTTGATTTGATTATGCTGGGCTAAGAGGAAGTGGCCAAAACGAAATACAACAAAAAAAAAAAAGAAACTCACAAAAACTAAAAGAAACAAAAAATGAAGTGAAACGAAACCGACAAGAAATGGAAACCAGTAAGTTAATCTAGTGTATGAAATATATATCTAAATATATACTTATAGATTAATGAATTAAAATTGGATTTTTATTATGACTTTATATAAAAATACTATAATGCTACATATATTTTTTTGTAAGGAAGGGACATATGATTTTATATAGATGTATCCTATTCAGAGAAAGTTATCTGGTAAAATATATTTTATTTTTTAAGAAAATTCTCAATTAATGCAGTTATAATATACATATGTATATATGTACCAATTACTGTAATTTTTCTACATTGTTCAACACTACGGTTTAACTAACTATTTGAATGACATATCTCTAGTTTTAAATGCAGTTATTATACTTTTCTATTGCTGTTTTGGAAAAGTTTGTGACATTTCCATTTGTTTCTTTTTTTTTTTTTTTGTTACATTCAGGGGAAATCTAACTGCAAATATGTACATATGAATAGTACTATAGTCAATATGTTTTTTTTTTTTTGTACTCATTCGCAATTGTTCCGTTTCCCAGTGTACCATAAATCATTGACGCATCAAACGCAGTGACGCATTGCATAAAGTAAGGGAAGGGAAAATGTCAATGGAAATTGAAATGAAAATGTAAAGAAGTATGATTGTGAACAAAAAGCTTGTTATTTTGCAAATTGGTTTGGTTCGTCCCCAGCTATAAAATTTATGCCGGCGGTGCCACTAAATTGTCTAGTTTAGGCATTATAATTGAACATTGCGTGTTATAAATGTCATCTAGCTAACAACCAGGACAAAATGTGCGTAACTAAACGCATAATGTCAATGCACTAACCGAGCAACCCAGTTGCAAAGGTGCGTGTTGGCCCCAGAGAAATAAAAAAAAAAAAAGTTACAAAAATAACTAAAACAAGAATTGTTTTTGTTTTATCCAATTTTTTTTTTTTTTAGCAAATTACCAGTTTCCGTTCTGTGACTTGGGAATTGGGGGAGGTAGCAAAAATGCTCTAGAAACTGCGTTAGAGATAGAAAGAGAGAGCGAGCAAGAGAGAGAGAGAGAGAGCAACGGACAGAAAATTCGCTGGAAAAATGCTTAAAAATTTTTCAAAATGGGCAATTTATGGACACAGTGAAGCGTAAATACCAGACTCAGAATTGCACTTTGAAATTGAAGTTGCCACAGGTATCGTCGCATCGTGCGTGTCAAATTATATGGTATAAAGTGAAGATAGAGAAAGAATAGAGAGTGGACGGTGCCGGTGTGTTTTTTTTTTTTTTTTTTTTTTCATTCCTAATATTTTTTTTAGATGACATAGTTTTAAATGCTATCAGAATAAAACTAAAAACTATATACAAATTCAATAATTTGGTATAAAAATCAAATTAATATTTTTTGAGTACACAAAACTAATAGTTTTCTTTTTTTTTAAATTGATTGCCAATTAATCTATATAACAGAAAGACAGTTTTTTTAATCAGATTCATTTTACATTTTGAACTCTTCACTTCAATTGGATAATCAATGAAATCACTTAAACAGGAGAGGCGTCGATATAGCGATTGAATTTTTGGTAGATGATAATCGAAAGCTGGCCTTCCGGTAGAAAGGGTCCAGAAGGATTTTATGAAGAAAAAAAAAAGCGCATCTCAAAACGTTATCGTTTATGCAAAGATGTGCGTCAAAATGGTGTTTGTGTATGGGCCACCATTAAAAGTGATCGGCAGCCATGATGGCCAATTATTTGTAAGATAACAATTCGGGAAATATGCAAACGAAACGAAACGAAACGATCGAAAAGTATAATTAGGCTAACAATTTTGTTTGTTGTTGTTGTTGTTGTTGTAAAGTAAATGCAGCTGCGTGCTTCTGATTGGATTAAAACTTTGGCTCCTCGACCTACTCTCCGACAAAAACACCGCACACCACCGATCGATCCTCGATCCACCGATTTAATGCAGTAGTAGTGATCGTTAATTTTTCGCGTTTATCTCATTATTCCACAGTTTTTCGAGCATTTATCTGGTATGGCGGGGGCCTAAACTAAAATCTTTTTTTTCTTTCTCTATCTCTCTCTCTCTCTTGTGCTCTTTCTCTGTTTTATCCCATGGCACAGTCACCTCCCCCGCTGCCATTATGCAGCTCCAATTAGGGCCAAAAGATCAGCAAAATATCTCTTAGGGGAATGATCGTGCTAAACTTCATTAAATCTTTTTTTTCTTTTTTTCTTTTTTTTTTGCCTGTTTTCTTTCATTTCGATTCGTTTTGTTTCGTTTCATTTCGATACGTTCGGTATTCGTTTCTTTCAAATAGCAATCAAAGTGGCAGCCTAGAGAGTCGAGGGGTATTATTCTTGATTATCGGTTGTGAAAACGTCAATTTTGTTTTCTTTTTTTTTTATGTGTTGTTTTCTTCTTTTCGAAAATTTATGCAAAATTGTTGAAAAATGGTTGGCTACTGTAAATGAGCCTATGATTTGGGTTTAAGATTGGAATGACTCTTGTTGCGTTTTGTGTGCCACTGGCAATGTTTTCTCTTCTGTTTTTAGATATTGCCTATTAGTATTATTATTATAATTTTTTTGGTTATTTTTATTTTTTTGCTTTTACTTAATTAAGGCGGTTCGCGTAGCTTAAGTAATATCTATTAGTCTTGGAGAGTGTAGGGGAGAAAGGGAGATATTCAAATAAAAATGCAAATATATTTCATAAATATGCATAATTATTTGATATAACCTAAACCATAAACTGTCCTTTCCATTTAATCTATCCATCTGTCAATCTGATCAACGATCCTCGATTAATATAGCAAAATACAAAAAAAATATGTTTGCATCTTTTTTCGAACTTATGAAAATAACGACCACCGAACAAATGTTCATGAAAAGAAATCTTTACAATTAACAATCTGCGAGTTACATTGTGAGATCGTTTCCATTGAAGAAAACCACAAAAAAAGAAAAAAAAAATTACGATCAATCAATGGAGGAACGAAGTGTCGCTGCTGCCCCCAGCCAATTCTTCTCGCCTCCTTAATCTACTCACTGTGCTTCATTCTCCTCTTAAATGGTTCAACAAAAAATAACTAACGAGGTGTTATAATTAAAAAAAAAAAAAAAGAAACAAAATTATAAAATAAGTTTTTTATGGAAAAAAACGAAACGAAAAGAGGAGACACAAATGAAAGTACGTTAATCTTTTACAAGGGTTTATTAGAATATATTGTTTGGTAACATTTTGTTGACTTTATTACTTACTATCATCATAGTCATGTCTTTATATGTATGTATGTATGTATATACAATACATATATACTTATACACATAAACTTATATTTCATTCATAAAAAGAAGTAAGCAAGCAACTTCTCAATGAATTGGTCTGGGAATGGGTATGTGAATATTTGGTTGTTGATACCCTGTAACCCAACTGGATTGGGGTATATTTAAAGCCATGAAGATAACAGGTAAGCATATACATCTATGTATATATTTATATAGTTAGGTACATATATATTCCTTCTAAAACAATTAGTTCTTAAAGTTAGTTTTTGACTCTCAATTTAATGGCTCTAAATCTATTTCAATTGGCTAATAAAAATAGCAATAATTTTTAACAATATACAGCAGACCATTAAAATCTGAATAAGAATAATTTTTAATCAATAATCAGCAAAAAATAAAACTATTACAAATTGAATATTAACATATTGAAACTATAATTATAGATAGTTATAATTCCTAAAGGACATATTTATTAATATTAAGTATGCCCTCAAATAAGGATGTCTTTTAAACGATGGTCCGGATAATATTAGTGTGACCGTACTTACCAAGAATATATAAGAAGAAGGGTATTTGAAACATAGATGAGATTAACTATAAAACATTTATTTTTATAATTTTTATACATTTCTTTTCTTAACAAGGAACATTTGTTAAACTCAATTATTTCAAATAGAATAATATATAGCTAGGGTATTTCAAGATCGTTACAAGTAACCGTTACTGGTATGATTTTCTTCCTCTTGGATTTTATTATTATTTTATTTTTTCATTGATCGCTTCAAACGTTTCAATTCGTTTCGACATTTTGCTGCGTAATTTGTGTTAAGTGGTTTCAGCCCACTTCAGATCAGAAGTTGGTCTGCTGCTGATGCTTCCGCATTGGTTTAATTTTATTTTAGAAAAATACAACAACAAAAAAAACAGCAGCAAGTCCAAAAAAAAAAAAAAAAGGAAATTATAATGCGGCAAACGTGCATTTATCCCGCCAGCACCTTGGCAACAAAATGAAGCTTTTGATCTAAGCCGTGCGATTTGGTTTATTTGTGTTCATAAGCGACCGCCTTCGCCTCCTCCAATTCTTCTATTTCTCATTCTCCTTTTCCATGGCTTTTGCTTTTGCTTCTCAGTCTATTTCTTTTGCTTCTTCTTTCTTTTTCTTGACAGACAGCCGCCAGCCTTTTGATCAGGCGCAAAAGTTTTTATGCCGAATTTGTAGAGTCAGCCGGTAGTTGCTACCGCTGATGTGTGCCCCTTGAATGACGATGATCAGGCAAGAAACGCATACCATATATATACATATACATATACATAGATCATGCAGATCTACAATCAAACCAACAGACGCACAATGGCCAATCGGTTTGGTACGGACCTGATGATCATAATCATGATCATCATCATCATGATGATGGTGGCCAAAATGGATGAAAGGCAGCCTAAAAGATCAGCAAAAGATCAGTTCAGATCAGATCACACAGATGCTGAGATGACGATGAGTTGCGTAAGTCATTAGCCTAAATGGTTAAGCTGAATATATATACATACATATGTACATACACATACATACATATTTACAATAATGTGTGAAATCTGGTAATAGATCGATTTGGTGAGTAAGTAAAATATCATTTTTTGCAATTAGGCATGCCCAATCGTGACTGCACATAAAATATGAACTTCCAAAAATGTAAAAAGATCTTGATTATAATTTAGATGCATATACATAAAACAATATTTAATTTTCAATTTAAAATTTCTACTATCAAGATTCTCATAAAAACAGTAAACAAATAATCAGTTCAAATATTTATAAGATTCAAAGATCCGGAACAACGATATCGACCATTAAACATTGGACAGCTGAATTGAAGCGCGGAAAATCGAGTATATACCGCCCATGTAGTTAAAGTAAAGTCACCACCACCCCCCTCCAAGAAATGGTTGACAAAATCCGCAAAATGGTCATGGACTGGTCAGCGAATGAAATTGCAATAAATGGCCGAGACAGGGGCCAAATCAAGAGAAAGTGTACTAAAAGGCTGTACACCAATATTTTAATAAGATAATTTCTAATATGTCTATAATATATAATATATATTAAGTATATATGTATAATGTAATATATAATTGCTTACACTTGACTAAAAATAATATCTTATAATTGCATTTAAATAAGTGTATTTATCACTTGAGGCGTAAAAGAAAACAAAAATAGTTTTAAAGAAATTTTAAAGACTTTGAAATACTCTTTAAAATTCAAAGAATGAATTATAGATGCATATTAGCGGAATTCTAGTTATCTGATCTAACTATCTATCTGTTCTAATTTCGAAACTAATTTCGAAGATATTAAGGCTAAAATGTATTTATTTTAAAAACAAAGCTCTTTTATCATTAGAGAGGTTTACAATTAAAGAGATCATTAAAGAGAGAATATGTTAAATATGTTTAGGACAATTTTGCAATTTAAAAATGTTTACTTATATTGCTTAGCAAAATTTTAGTAGGTTGATGTAACTCTAACTCAACATTTTATTAACTACATTGGATGATATAATGAAATCCTTAGAATCGAACATTTATATTTACTTTCAATTAAATCCCTTTTTAATAAAAGTATATATTTATGCCTAATGTAGTAGATCTTTATAACTAATTTCATATATACATATACATATATAAATACAAAGCAAGATCAAGTTTAAAGTAAAATCCAATAATTATATAGGTCAATCGTTTATAACATTTATTTTTCCAAAATTTATGTATTTATACGATTTCAACTTTCTTTATTGGTTTTTTGTTTTCTTTTATAAATTTAGCAAGGAAGAAATATCCAATGATTGAAAGCGTTTTTTGTTTTGTTATTCTTTTTTTTTAACAACTAGCCTATAAATAATTGAGCTTAACCACCAAAAATAAAAAAATAAAAAACCAAAAATGTAATTATTCTTTTTTAAAGTCTTGTTCGACACAGGAAAAGAATAGAGAAAAAAACCTCAAAATGAGCGCGTTTAATGCGTTTTAAATGGTTCAAAAATTTGATATAATTATGATTAGGTGCTACTTACAGAAAGAGTGTATAAAGAGTAAATCAAGTAAAATGAATGAGAAGAGTGAAACAAATACACATACAAAATGTATCTACACACACACACACACAGATACACAAAAGCAACAATTGTCAATTTTTGGTTTTTTTTTTTTTTGTGTTCGTTTATTGCTGCCTTTTTTTTCATTTGTTCATTTAATTAATTGCCCACAAATGTTGCACGTGTAAAGAGTGATAAAGGGGTGCGGATAATGGAGAGAAAGACAGATAAAGTGAGAAAGAGTAAGAGAGAAAGAATCTTCCACTTGACTGCTCAATTAGTTAACGATTTTGCAATTGTTGTTGCTCGTTCACATTTTATGCGTTTTTTATGCAAATATTGAAAAAAGGAAAAAAAAAAATTTAAAAGAGAATAAGGACTTTTAGTTAAATACGCTTACCTTGTAGACTTCTGGCATTGTGGACGCATGTCCTTCGGCCCGGAATCATTAGCATCAGAGTCATCGTCACATCGTCGGCACTCTGCGCTAATTGTGAGAGTCGGGCGAGAGCTCAAAAAATCAAATGTGATAAATTATCACATCGTTGTCGTCGTTCGCTGTCTCTGTCAATGTCAAATGTAAATGATTATTATTATAATTGCAACTGCATCTGTATCTGTATCCGTATCTCTATCTGCGTGTGTGTATCTTTATATTTGTATCTGTATCTGTCGCTGTCGGTTTTTTGGCTTAACCAAGCGTGAAATTTATTTAAATTCATTTTTAAGTGTGCGCATGTTGAGAAAAAAAAAATGATAAATAATAAAAAATAAAAAAAAAAACAAAAAATATATACATCATATTCAAAATGATATTGTATTACAAAAGCAAAACTACACACATTTCACACTGACTGTACTATATTTACAAATAAAGAACATTGAAAGGTTAGTCAATCAGTAAATTATTTTCAAAGTTTCAAATATAAATACATATTTTTTTTTGTTCTTCCCACAATCAGACGATTGGTTGATCAAAATGCATTATCTAACTGCTTTAAAAATTCATATTTAACTTTCAGTTATTTGCTAAAATGCATCGTAACGGTATTGGCCATAATTTTACCAATGGTTTTTTAACCTGTTTGAGGGTGGTCGTACACACTTCCTGTTTTGACCGCAAAAGTAAAAAATTGTTCCCTTTAGTTGAGAGATCACTTAAAAATGGTATTCAAAATGTCATCATGACAATTATGCAAGTATGTGTGTGTTTGTATTTAGTGTGGCCAGATAATTGCGTTAAAAGTGCTGACAGACTGAACGTCACGACAATAATAGTGATAGGTTAAGGGGGAGAGGAGGAGAATCAGTGACAAAAATGGGAAATGGAATACGGGAGACCAGGAACGGCACGGCATAATAATGATGATGATGATGATGATGATGTTGTTGTTGGAGATGATGATGATGATGACAACGCTTTGTTGACAAAACAGCCTAAAACAGTTAAATGCATTTTAGTTCATATTTTAACAGTTGGTTAAGTTTTCGTTTAATGATTTAAATAATTGCGGCAAGCAACACGCAAGGCGGCAGGCCCTGTATAGGGGTTGGGGGGTAGTGAAGGGCAAGTTTGCTACTTTTAGGCCAGGAACTGAAATTCGCGCGACAGGAACAATTAAACGGCCACCGAACCATGACTGGCTGTCCGAACTGCCTTGGCTAACCCTGTTTGTACCCCTTTTAACCAAAATCTCCTTTTTTTCCCCCTATCTACATATCTACCTCTCTGTTTCGTTTCTCTCTGTCTCACTTATTGTTTTTATTTATTTTTCTTTTTCTTTTTTTGGTTCGCTTTTTACATGTATGTAAATGCTGCTCAGTGACAGGGAAATTGTGTCATTTATCAGTCGGCGCAGGCGCGCAAGTGCATGAAAAATAACCAAATTTCACATAATTTGAATATTTTAATCGGTTTTACGAAAACAACAAAAGGAACAACCACAGTGAAAAATGAACTAACAATTTATTTTTTTTTTTTTTCAGTTTCCTAGTTAGGGTTGTAAGTACATGGCCAATGTAAATGTAAATGTGAGTGGTCTTGAATACTTTTGCGTTTTGCAGAAAGCTCAATTAAGTCTCACAAATTGATGGGAAAGTGCAAAAACCGCTGTTAACCGCTGAGTATTACGATTTAAGCCATTCTCTAAACTTATTTATCAGTGTTTGCGTTAATTTTCCAATTAAAATATCGAAATAATTGGATAGTTTAAAAATATTTGTAGGAGAGTGTAGTGTTTTTAAAATAAATATTTACTTATTTAAGTTTTTTTCTTCTTTTTGTTAACAAAGGAACAACTACAAAAAAAATGGAACAATTTTTATATTTTAAAGTGTGGAACGACTTCAGCTGGCACTGCTCTAAATGTGTCACTTTTGATCTGATATTACGCAAAAGCCGTCTACACAGTCCCTTAGATCGTATTCTATAAACTGTGTTGGATAATGTGTTCGCATGAATCGAAAAGGTTTTTGTATTTTAATTTTTTTGTATTTTTTTCTGTTGGTGCCTTTTGGCAAATCCCAAATAGCTTGCACTTGGACTCTGGAGTTGACCCGATGTCTGAACGGACGCGATAAGCATCGCTTCCGGTTTTGGGTTCTGCGTCTCTCGGCCTAGTCTGGGTATTTGGTCTGGTGCCGCTGAGGTTAGTCGTGTGTATCAAATGGGGTCTATAGCACCTCCTAGCCCCTGGGTCTAGGGCCATAAAAATGCGTCTATCTCATTGTTGTGCGTTGTGTGTGTGTTTGGTGTATTTTCCCTTCGCTCTTTTATTTTATTATTTTTTTTTTTTTTTTTTGGTACCTCATACATTTGTTTTTTTTTTTATGTTAAATGGAAATCTGTAAATTTGTTTTTATTGTCATTATAATTTTGTTGTTGTCGCTGTTGCTGTTCTACTTGGCTGATAGCGTTTAGCACCTGACATTTTTACTGGCAATTATAAGCAGCAGCAGCAGCAGCAGCGAGCGAGCGAGCGAACGAGAATGAAAGAGTGAGCGGACCAGCAATTGGATAAGAGTCAACGAACTGGCGAGTAGCGAGAAAGAGTAACTGTTAGCTTTACAACTATAAATGTTTGACTGGACGACTTCCAACGTCATGTTGTTGTTGCATGTTGTCATGAGTCATAAAGCAGAGTTGCATGTGTGCAACATAAAGCAAGCCAAAGTCGCGAGCTCAGCTTAAAATTAAATTAAAACTTATTTAATCAACGTATATACTCAAATTAAATATATAATAATTCAAGAGTCTTTAAACAATATATGCTGCATCGTTTGATAATGGTGTTACCTCACCTGGTTATCTTTTGTGGTAAAAAAAAAAGAGTCGAATTCAGAATTTGCTACCAACAGTCATCAAATTAACCTGTTATTTTCTTAATCGTTTAATCAATTACCCGTTTAATGAATTTTCTTTGGCATTTTGAAACACAGTTTACCTTTGTTTTTGAATCACTTTCATAAGCTTAAACGAAAGTCATGATCACTGCCTAAGCTAAAAGTCAAGCTTCACTGTACATAATATAGATAAAGATAATAGAGACATATTACAATTTAACAGCTTTCATATGCTTAGTCGGAATTTCATCTATGGGATACCAAGATTTCCTCACCAAATTTATGCAACATTAAAAATATAATTTTAAACAATTAACTGAAAGACAATTAATAAGCATATTTTTAAGGAGTCAAAATTAAGAATTGTTTATCCTTAACTGAAATATCCCAAAAGAACTGCCAAATATGGTAAGCAGTGTTTCTTATAGATGAAATTTAATTTTCTGTTAAATATTGGATTCCAATTATTATTATTATAATATTTTAAAAAAAAATTATATATTAATTAAATTTAGATTTCAAAAACATTTTAGAAAACTTAGTACAAATAGATAGAACTTAAAATAGATTTAAAAAACGTTTAGGAACTCAAATTCAAAAACTTAACAGAATGAAAAGTTTTAGAAAATTCAGTACAAATGTGTGGAAAATAAAAAATATATAGAAAGGCAGATTTGAAATAGGTTAATAGACTTGAAATCAACGTTTTAAGTACAAAAGAATGGTAAATTTAAAAAACGCTAACAGACTTAAGCAGAACATAATTGGGTTTCTGATTAGTTAATTTATCCACATTGGTTTAGAAAAGAGTAATTCAAATTCACAATGAAAATATTTAATAGTTTTGTTTAAAGTAATGGGCAGTTGGAGTTTTCTAAACATTGATTTCTACATTTTGCAGGTCCAAAGATTTATTTTTGATAAGCACACCCGTTCGCAAACAACTCTACTACAGTTTTAACCAACCACCCAGCTAAGTTTCCTGCCACACAGAGCCAACTTTCTGCTTATAATATTTATGTATGTATGTATGTATGTATATGTACATATGTACATATATATTTTGTGTAGCGTTTTTTTACGACTATGATTACGTTTACGATTACATAAGAATATAATATCGCAATTAATCGCATTTAACACAGAAATGTTCGGACCGTCCAAGGCGGGCGGGCGGCTGACTGACTCTGGATATGCGTGTTATGCACGTTGTTGGCTGCATTTGCTATGTATATATATACATATATATATATATATATATATATATATATATTCATTTATATATATAATTTTTATATATATATATTTATTCATATATGTATGTAAGAAGGTATTTTTGTTGGGGGCAGCGCAATCTCGACACGACATACAACAATTAAAAGCGTTTCTTTTTTTTTCTTTCTTTTTTGTTGTTATTTTAAATCGGGCCGTTTTTTCTTGAATTTAATTTGATGGTTTGTTGGCGCTGCCATTTTTGGTTTGGCATGCAAGAAGAAAGCCCCTCCTCATCCCCGCATGCCACATTCATATATACAGACTTTACTGGTGGCCATGTCAAAAAAAATTGCCTTGGCCAAGGGATTTAAAATGTCAAAGCTTTTGTTTTTAATTTGATTTTAGTCACGGATTAATCTTAAGAAATAAATACAGGTTTATTTTTATAAGCACTAAGCAAGACATTTTATAGAAACATCTAGAGTAGTCGCACCACTGTGCTGTCTATTGATCAATTTTCTACGGTTTAATGCAATTTATGGTCAGTGATAGGAAAATTTAATATGTTTAAAATTAAAATGAATTCGTTAGTTGATAGAAAGATTTCTCGCTTAGATCCAGTCAAACAATGCTTTCCACGCACACTAACACTATCAACTAAAGCCACGCCCACACACCCATGATCCAAATCTCTTTCTTTTTTTTTTTTTTTTGAGGTGCTTATTCTATCTAAGCGCTTCTCTATGAGGCCATCACATTTATGATGCCCCACAAATTGTATTTTATTTGGTGTTTAGATTAAAAGATTTATGACTACAAATTATGGTACTTTGGCTCCGGCGATAACATTTCCGTTCGTTTTGCCTCGAAACTTGAAACTACTTAAACTCAACTTAATTTCTTTTTGGCCAAGACAAGAAAATGAGACCGACAATAAAACCGAAACCAAAAAAAAAAAAAAAAATAAATAAATAAATACCAACACCAACCAAATTAACAATTAATCTTGAATAAAAAATCTAACGGCCCCTAACAAAAGGCTTAAAAACCAATTGAGTGGCCATTATTAACGCAAGCAGCGAGTGAACGAGCGTCTGAACGAGTGAGCGAATGAGCTAACGGGCCCATAAAACTGAGAAATTTATTCTCACACCCAATTTGAGCCTAGCCAAGAGATAAGCCTACGTGCTACGTGGTGGGAGAGATTCGTTTTTGATGGGTCGCCTCATTAACGCTCTCCATGACGGAACATTGGCGTAGGTGAGTCGGTAAGGTAAAGACAAAGATGGAGGTGGAGCTGCAAAACACACACCTTAATTTGTCATTAATTTGCATACACAATGGCCAAGGAGCAGCGCACTGGACCCACCCCAAAAAAAAAACGAAGAAAATAAATAAATACGAGTAAGTAAAAAACAAAAATAAAAATGTAAATTTAAATCAAAAAAAATACACTTGTCAAAATGAGAATGAAACCCTTAGAGCACTTTACTATAAATTGCAAACTAATCCGTTGAGAACACTTCACACTACGTCACTCAAAAGCCGCAAGCGATAATTAAATGAAATTTAGTTAAACTTTTATGTTATATAAAGAAAGCTATTGTTAATTTTGCAAATTCGAAAAACAATAATTTCTTTAATCCAGTATTAAAACTCTTAGTTCTCCCACGAGTATTTCTCTCAGTGTAACACCATGTAGAACCCTTCGAACAAAAATGAAAAAAAACACGAAATATTAAAGAAAAAACAGACAAACAGCGAGAATGTGGAAGATTAGATTAAATGCAATGCTCGACCAACGCTCGGGCCTAGTGTGAACATAACTCTTAAACCAAATTACTATAAATCATTCAAAAATTCCACTTTTCACCTTTTTCTTGGCTAGCAGCAGCCTGCTACTTTGGCCAAAAGAGCAAGACGCTAAGAGACTCTGGCCCAAACAAGTTAAATTTGAATAATGTGGTAATAATAGATGCGCTTCAGTTGATGTAATGACTGACCATAACCGGCAGTCGGAGTTAGGGACTCTTAAAAACACTTGTTTGCTTGTTCTTCTTTCTCGACCCTATGAATTAGTTTTTAGCAAAGTCTATTTTTTTCTTTTCTTTTTTTTTTTTTTTGGTTGGTAGGTCCGCGCGCATTTAAATTTTGAATTTTGTTAGTTAGTTATTTTTTTGTTACGCCTCAGCGAACACTTTGCCTACAATTAATCATGCACAGGTTATAGGGAGCGCATAAAAGAGATAGAAAGACTCTAAGTAATATTTTATATGCATATTAACTAGACAGAGAATTAAAGACAGTAGAATAGGGACAATTATCTAGATGAGACTAGATGAAGTTAAGAGATAAGACTTGATAATAGATCATTGTGGTTTATATACTTATAATTAGAAAGAGACTAAATACCAAAGCGGAAATGTTAAAGAACAGATACAAAGGGAACGATTAGTTCAAACTTTACTTGTTACCAATTATTTTCATTGGAACTGTATATAATTTATATATCATTCTTAAGTTATAATGCCTTAAAATTTGATGGACTTCTTAACATAAGCACTAGGTCAAACCGACTAACAGACAAACATGAATAGATCGAGTGAATCTATAAACAAAAATTGCTTCAATTACTTTTGCCCAAATGGAGCAAATGAATTCAATGATGAAAATCTTACTTTCATCATTATGCAAGTAGGTCTGAAAATCTCACTTTAATCCAAATATAAATCTTTGTTATGTATGTGGCAACTTTGCCACTTTGTTTCACTTCACGTCATGTAATATTAATCACCCAATTTACTTATTGTCCCCTGTGGACAGATTGTAAATAAATACCCAAGAGAAAAAAAAAAAAAAATTACTTTTGACTAAATATAAAAAAATATTAGAATGTATAGTAAAAATATATAAATGTCATTTTTTAGAAAACTGATCAAAAATCTAAGTCCATCCCTCTGATTTGTTTTCTCTTTCCTAAAAAAACCCAATCATATTTTACTTTAACTAGTTCAAGCATTTTATTTGGAGTAGAAATTCTTAGCTTAGTTTTAAATAAAAGTTTTAACAAAAAGTTTTCTTTCGATTAAAAATTCTAAAAAATATTCTTAAGTGTTTAGGTACTTATAAACAATATTGTCATATGTATATACATATATTCCTAAACTAATATGTTATGCCGCATGTTATGATATATTAGTTCGATCATGTGTTATATAAAATAAAAGTTAGTGAGTTGAGTGGTCTTTGTTGTCGTACCATTTGTTAACTGTCTTTTTATATCATGGTAATGAAGATGATTCCCTAAATCGTCTAAGGGTTATGCTTTTCCACCCAACAAGACGTGAAAGCGACGTTTGGTTTGGCTCAGTGAGCACCGCCAACAACAAAAAAAACCAAAACAACACCAACAACAACAGGAATCACATCCGATGACGAACTACACGCTTTAAAATTGAAAAACAGATTTTTCCTGCGCTGTGCTGCGCATGCGCAAAAGGCGAACACATTGAACTAAACTCGAAGCGACGCGACGTCCGCCACTTCCGTTTGTTGTTGTTGCTTGAGACTGAAAATTTATGCAGTTTTAAGTAAATTTGTTAAATGCGCGCTTTAATGCTTCGTTAACGCTTCGTAAATTCTTCACAAAAACACAAAACAAAAAAAAAAAAACGAAGAAAATACAAAAAGCACTTTATACTGAGAACCGTCGGCGGCGGCGTTGTTGTTCACCAGAAGAGAGTAGAGCTCTCTGAGTAGCGTAGAGTAGTGTAGTGTAGAGTAGAGTAAAGCAGAGCGGCATAAAAGTCAACCACCTGTAATGAACTGACGCCACCGCAATTTAATTCACTCCGTATACACGTACACATATGTTCACACACACACACACACTGTTACACTCTCATTTAGAAACTGGAACTCGTGAAAAGCTTGCGATTTTGCTACCATAACCATGGACTCCTTTTTTCAATGATGCAAAACTGTGCGCCACTCTTACTAATGAGCTAACCCATTCGATCCTGGACCCACCGCTCATGATTAGTCATAGTCACACTTAGTTCCTCAGATGTACATATGTATGTATATATGTATGTATGTAAGTATGTATGTATGGTGACCTTGCAAAGTGCCTGCCAGTATTCACTGTAGAGATGAAGTCATCGTGTCGCGGTCACTACTTTAGAGATGGTGTCGTGAGATGATCCCTACTACGGTTATTTCATGTAGGATTTTATACCTAATGGGTGATTTTATATATGTATGTATATATTCTATTGATGTATATTTATATAATATATTGGATTGAGAGATATAGCTTTAGTTTTATATGGTTAAAAAGTTAAAAGTGCCATTTAAACTATCTTAATTTAATTGTTTAAAAATTACAAACTACTTGGTAAAATGAATATACCATATACATACATATGTATATATTTACAGGGTATAAACGAAGTGCTACAATTACTTCTAAACACCATCCCTTTCTTTTCTCTCTCCCTCTCTCTCTTTCTCCCTCGCTCCTTCTATCTCTGGGACTGAAACTGACAGAAAAGACTGCGGTTAATAAATCTCCTTTGTAATTTAATCTATTGTAACTAATTAAGCCTGGCAGTGAAAGGGGCAAGTTAAAGGAGAAGAGAGTAGTTAATTTGCAGTTCATTTTCGTAAATGCGGTTTCTTTGCGAAAAGTATACCGAAAAAAAACAACAAAAAAAACGCTTCTTACATAACCCTTCTTTAACATTACATCCATCCCATGAGAAGGCATTTTATTCGTACTTATGTGCATAAGTAATTACCTGCACTCATAATTAAGTACTCGTGGTTGTGTCGAACTTTTGTTTTGACTGTACCCACAGCGTTTGTTGTTGTGTAAATGATGCAAATTGATTTTATCGTACCGAGAGCATTTTAACGCCGTAACACATTTTGTGTCTGATTGCAAAATTTTGCAGCTTTGTATCTTATTATTTTTTCTCTTTCTATCTATCTCGCTCTCTCTCTCTCTCTCTCTCTCTCTCTCTCTCTCTCTCTCTCTGTTCTTGTGCCTCTTGTGGGGAGATCGATCGATCGATTGGAGCGAACGATTCAGAGAGAAGGTGATCGGTAGACACTTTTGGGCTTGCTGTCAGTTTTCGTTAAGCCATTTCATATGTCGTTTCAGTACATATAAGCCTAAAGTGTCAAACCTGACAACAGCCGGGACATTTGCTTAATGATCTTTTACAAAAAATAATAATAATAAAAAAGAAACCAAACGAAACAAAAAGAAATAAATGAAGCTCAGATAAATATACCATTGCAAATTCTTGTCTTAAGCGATCCTACAACTGATATTATTATATAACTTATGATTATATAAATTTTTAAAATTTTCTTTATAACATATAGAATCATCATATATGTATTACTGATTTTTAATCATTTGTAGTTATTTTTACAATCTTTTATATAGTAGTTCCATGCGATTTAACTTTCAATTTAACACAGATTAAAGTCGAGTATTAAGGATGAGTGTTCAGAAAAGTAAGGAACGTAGTGTAGTGACGTTAGTTCTTTAATCAACATCGATGCAGTCATTTCAATTAGGATTGTTGGACCAAAAGGCTTTAATTTATATTTGCATTAATTTAATAGTGAAATATATTATATATTTTGTTTTCGCTCAGTGCATAAGTTTTGCAATACATAAATCATAAATACCAAAATCAATTTGATATTATACTTTTCTCTCTCTCTCTCTCTTTATCTGTATTTTTGTCTTCGTTGGTCTGTCTTTCAATTATTAGCATTATGTTTTTGCTAAAGTTGGTCGATCGACTTGATCAACTCGAATCAGCCAGGCCAAACTCCAAGCGCTTAATAAACTTGTTGTTGGCATCGCGGGGACAGAAAATTATAAATCGTTTCTGACATTTCAATTGACAGACACCAATGAGCGAGTTAATTTTCGAAGCGTCAAGCACCGTAGCCAGAAATCGAAACAGTTAAGCACTTGGCAAACACTTTACTCTGTGATGGTGTGATGTGAAGAAGAGTGGGGAGGGGAGGGGAGGTTTAAATCAAACAATCTACCAATCCATTTGTGTGTGTGTGTGTTTGTGTAGTCCTCCTCCTCCTCCATTTTATACATATGTACATAGGTATGTACATATGTGTTGCCTGCCCCCTTTTGGCTACCGTGTTGTTAGCTGTCGCTCAAACTACCGATCAATGTTGAGAGCAAAAAAAAAAACAACAACAACAAGAAAAAAAATAAAATCCAAAATGTGATTAATTTCTTGCATATTAGAAATCATTTTTCAATTACCAACACGACGAATTTCTGACAACTTATCAAAAAAAAAAAAAACAGAAAGAAAAAAAACCAATACCAAAAAAAAAAAATCAAAAATCAAAAGTGATATCAATAAAGAGATCAGAGATTCGAACTGCAAGAGTCTTGTAACGAAACTGTTAGGAGAAAGCCAAATAGAAACTGATGAATGAATGAATGAAGGCCAAGTCTAAGTATCAATGAAATGTACAAACAAACGGCATCAAATACAAATACAAATGAACGAAGGTATCGACACATACGTTCGTTCGTTCATACAAGACGGACAAGTAACAGAAGCAACGGCAGCACCAGAAGACTTCACTTAGGGATCGAAACGAAAAAACCCATGGACAAGAGCCAAGAGTAAGATCTTCCTTAACCTCACCCTACTTGAGGAGCAACGCAACGCAACGCGCATCGCGATCTTTAAGCTGCTTAGGGGATTAGTGTTTCGAGACATTTGACACGTTAACGTTGCTCACTCACTCACACACACACACATACACACAGATAGAGAAACACTCACACACTCTCTTAGAGACTTATTCACTCATTTACCTTTGGTCTATATAAATAGGTATCGGGGGCAAGAATTGAACGAGTTAAAGGAAGTGCATGCGCCGCTTTTAGAAATGTATCCCCATGACTTTAAGCATGTAGGGTAAGGCGAAGCGAAACAACGAAGGAACGAAAAATTAAAGTAGTAGTCCGATCATCAGTAGCCATCTAGTTGCCCCTTCCCCTTCTCATCCTCAATCAGCATTGAAATAGTTTAAGAATCAACTGGAAGTAATTAAAAAATGTATCAAATTCAAATGGCTATATAAAAATACTCTTTCTATTAATGCATTCAAATGCTCGATCAATGCTAGAAATCAATTATATTTTGAACATTTTTCATTACATTTATATGGATTACATATATATAAATATTGTTAAAAATTAAGCAAGTTTCAAAATTTATTTGATAGTTTAAATAATAAAAGAAAATTAATGATCCAGGAGTGAGTTGCATCCTCTTTAAACCAATTTTTAGAATTTATAAAAATATTTCGTCAATCAGACGATGTTAAAATGTTTTAAGAGATGCATATATAACTAAACAAATATATATAGCTTATAACTATTTAAAAACTTTACTCAAAAATTGAGATTCTTAAGATAAAATTAAATTTCCCAAACCATTTCAAATAACCTATGACCTTTTAGATGATAAGATGTTTAAATTGAAAGAAAAACAATTCAGCGACTTATTAATATACATTTTTAACCAAACATTATATAAAATATTCCATACTCCACTCTTTGTCTAAGCTCCATTTTGAAGGCCAGACAGGAAAAGAATATCTTAAAAGAAAACGTTTAAGACACCTTTCTATACCCTGACCATCTCTATTATTGCTTAAATAGGTTCATTGAAGTCACCAAATGGTATGTTCATTTACATTTAGCAATATTATTTAATCTGTTGTACTAAGAAAAACTTTCGATCGGAACAGAAAATATAAACATAAAAGATAAAAAATTAACTTATTTGCTTGCCATTTTTATAGGGTATCTTAAAATTTATTCCGCATTGCTATTTAGATTACGCGTCACTGCGCAGGCATCCGCATCAGGACGATGCCGAGAAGCAGGACCAAGACCATGATCAGAGTGCAGACGAAGTGCAACTGAAAACTGCATTTCTTATCTTAATCTTTGCAAATTCAATTTAAACTCAATACACAATTTACGCAAAAAGCATTTTAGATAAAAAACGAAAAAAAAAGATGACAACAAAAACAGCAACAAAGAGCCCTAAGAAGGGCAAAAGAGTTATAATAAAAAAAAAACAAAAACAAACACAAAACAACAACAACAACAAATACAAATATAAAGAAAAAAGAAAAGAAATAAAGTGAGCAGCCGAAGCAGCAGTTGTGGAGCGGCTTAAAAGTCGCTGTTACCCATGCGCAGCGCAGCGCAAGGAAAAGTTGACAAATGCCAAAATGCAAGCGGATTGTGTGTGACACTTGGGAAAAAGCAAGGGTCTGAGGACCGACCAAATGTACTGGGGTCTTAAGTCGGCACCGACCGTCGACCAGATCGCGATCCAATGCGATGCGATGCATTCAATCGTTCAAATCGTTTTGCGCTAAAACTCACGTGACGAGTGCAACGACTCCTGCTGCTGATGTTTCCCCGATGCTTTGCACTTCTCCCTTACCTTTCTTTCTCCCTCTCTCTCTCTCGCTCTCTCTCGCTTTCGCTCTCTCTCTTTCTCATTCTCTCTTTGTCTTACACTTTATCTATCTTTTCATTCACTTTGGCCCAGCTCTCGCTCACACTTTTATCAGATTTCTTAAGTGCAAAGCGAACCTTGTTGGCTTTTTGTCGTCTTTAATGTTTCAACTCGCCAGTTAAATGTGACACTGGTGATGGGATCGAAATCGTAGTGGAGACGGTGCAAATCGTGGGAAATGGCCAACCAAATGGCAAATTAAATTGCCCACTTTAATTATTTAGATATATACCTGCCTGTATATATGTATGTACATATATATAAACTAGATCAGACAGGAATTGAGCCATAAAAAAAAAAAGAACAAAAAAAAAAACAACGACTTTATCCGAAAATTGAAAAAGCGTGTTTAAACATTTATTTTGATGGGATGTTATTGCTCTCCCATTCCGCAGACATATTCCATGGCAAATGAAAAGACCATTGCCAATGAAACAGTCAAAGCCAAAACCAAAACCAATGTCAAAATGCATAAAAATTCAAATCAGCATCATTTGAACATCAAAGAGCGGCGGGAACGACCAACAAAAAAATAAAAAAAAAAACTATAAGATTTAATGCTTATTTGCGCAAAGTCAAAACAGATTTCGTTGCGCCCATCTATCTACATGAATACTTTGGATATATGTATTATATATATATATATATATATATATGTATATATATATGTAGATTTTCTGTGTATATAATCATGACATAAAAATGCAGAACAAAAACGATTTTCAATTCAGTTCAATTCAATTTTTAATGCGCCGCCCAGAATCTTGCATTTTAATTACAATCGAATCAAAGCAAAACCCATTAAATTGGTTATGCTTGTGGCAATCTCTCTTTTACACCCACATTCACATCTCATCTGTCCAATTATGGCTAAGCTTTCCTTCTGTTGACCCTTCTGAAATGGTAACCATTGCCTCTATATACATATGTATATACATATATGCGGGTGGGGCTCCTGGATATAAAGAAAAATATCTTTTACCTAGGCAATAGTTGGTCAAATCTCAGACTCAAAAAAAAAAAAAAAATAAAGTAAATGAAAAAAAAAAAAAACACGTTGATTTAGCTGCACTTGGCTGAGTTTCTGGGTGAATGTGCCAGAGCCGCATAGCACTTGTCGCTATACATTTAATAGATGATGAACACAGACATTGACTGTACCTATTTCTCTACATTTTGTTATTAAATAGTTTGTAGTTGGTCTGTAGTAGCAGTTAATAGTAAAATTGATTACATAAGAGTCTTAAAAGTTTAATTGCCTTGCATGCTGCACGAAATTGAGCAACGAAAAATTGTATATTGCCAAAAGAGGAACAACTTCCGTAAAATGAAAGGCAAAAACGAGATTGAAACGTTTTTGCAGTCACTGAGGCACAAGACCATGATAATATATATCCAACTTATGTATACATACATACATATATAAGCCACTTTGTCTCAACTATGTGATACCCTATCTATATGTACACCACACCTCTATATCCCATTCCCCCGCCATCCATCAACCCCAATCAGCCATCTCTCACTGTTAATTGTAAAATTGCAAAAAAACAAAACCAAAACTCGACTTGAAAATGCGCAAAAACTTTACGCTCGGCCAAGCACAAAACATTAATAAATACTTGCGGTTTAATTTGAAATAATTTGTTTAAACATTTCCTTTTGTTATTGTTTTTTTTTTGTTTTTTGTTTTTTGGTTTTTTGTTTTTCTCTCACACAATCTACACTATGCATAGACGACTCTAATTACCATTAGTTGATTGGAGAGAAATATATTTATTCTGATAATTGCTTACTGAAACGTCTATATAGAATATATTAATTAATTAATGTTAAATAATGCATTGACTTTTCTTTAACCATATCAGTTTCTATAGTTTGTGTAGTTATAGATTCTAAAAAAATAAAATTACTATTATGAAACATTTTATAAACATATCTTAAATTTTAATTAAGTCCATAAAATTGTATTGAAAGTAAATTTTCACAGTATTCGATTAGACAACTAAAGCAAAGAAAACGATTATTCTATTATATTTAATTTTCTTAAATATTTTCCACAAATTAATTCAGTAAAATATTTATTTATATTTAATATTTTTTTAATAAATATACTCAAATATTTGTAACTCTTTAAGTTTAATTTCTTTTTACTATTCGATACCGATTCAATTTGATCTCCCTGCCACCGCCCCCACCTGTTGGATATCCCCTACCCTATCCCCGGAGAGATCAATTCACAAAATTTTTAAACATATTTGTTATATTTTGACAAATTTCTTGTGACATTTGATTGACACGTTGTATCAACAACAAAAGGCAAATACATTATTAACGGTTTGCTGATTTGATTAGGCCAACAATAAATAAAAACTAAAATGAAAAATAAAGTAATTTATAGTTAGTTACAAAAAATCATATGAGCGGCATCGAGGGGAAGCATGGGGTAAATTTGTGCATTATTCAACATTTGTCTAAACAAATTATATTACTTAAACATATATTCTGGTTACCAATATCAATATTAACTTGTAGTTCGAATTTAGTATAAAAACTCATCTTTATTTTATTCAAATGCGGGGAAAACCAAGAAATTTATTGATCTAAAACTCCATTGTTGATCTATAGCTCAATAACTTAACCTACATATATATGTATCTCAAAAGATAATATACCGACTTTCATTCCTCATTGATACGGTTATTAATGCTGATCAGGAACATATACAGATATGTACATAATTTATAACAAAACTTTAGAATATTCTTTGCATTTAAAGTCAAAAATAAAAAGAAATTACACATAAAAAAATGTTGTATTAAATATGTGTTTAATTTATACATAAAGAAAAATTATTATCAATTTGTTTTAGAAATTCCAAGTATCTTACCTGTTACTCTAATCAATATTATTGTCCATCTTAATTTGTACTTCAAATTATGAAAAATAAAATCTTTGCCTTAGTAGATTGTTAATTAATGACTCGTGTGAATGTTCTTATTACAGGGCAATAAGTATTAATTAATAAAAAAAAATTTGTTTTGACATCCTAGCCCACATTCCTTATCTTAGAATAAGTGTATACCTTTATTAGACATTTGCCTGTTTAATGGTTTTAAACTGCAGTTGAAAATAATTTATCTAATAGTAATAATTCTCAATTATGAATTCCGTTTTTTAATTAAACTACAGATAGTGCATAGAACTATTAAAATTCTTTTAATGATGTACCACATCATCATATTTGCAGAGACCAACCGAATTAAAACAAATCTAATCTCTGGAAAGCAGAAACTTTTGATTATTAATGCAAATAAACTGAAAAAATATTGATCCCGCCGATCGCGCTCCTTGGTTCAATTGAACATAAAGGAATTTGTGGTCTTTGTCAAGAATAATGAATATGCATATTAGAATGACAATAAACTTAATTTAGCCGCGAAAAAAAAATCTTAACATGGCCTACGGTATTGAAGAATGCACAAACTTGGCAAATAAAGAAATGTGAAAGGCCTTTAACAAGAATTTCTGCACCTGTAATTAATAGTAATATTCATTCCAATAAAAATAATCTCTTAAATTCCGTGCAAAAATGTCTAAGGGCAATAGGTTATATCCTTGTAAGTAAACTGAAACAAGGCAATATAAATTAGTACCAACAAAATGAAATACTTTTCCTATTTTAGACATTCTACTAGAACCTGAAGATACTTATGCTGAGGATCCGGCTTCAAGCCAAATTCGCTACATTGGTAGTAAAAGTCTATCTAAAAGTGTTCTAAATTGGGAGAATGAGATACCACTGGATATATATGTATAAAAGTTATATATCAAAATAATTATCATGTGATATTACTGGAAATATATATATAAAAGTTATATATCAAAATAATCATCAGTCATAATCAATCAGAACCAGAAGTTGGAAAGTTAATGCCTACAGTTGTTGTCTTCAATCCCTTCTTAAAGAATTTGATGAGAGCTGCATTCAGCAGCACCTTCATTCACCAAATTAATACAGTCGAACTTCCCTATAATGAATTTATTATATAGAAATCTGTTTACTTAGTTTGAACTGTGTTACTAAAATCATATTTATTTAATAATACCCTTTCCAAGAGTATTTCTGTGTCGATACTTTATTGTCTTCTCATATTTTTCCTCCTAGTTTATTTTTTTTCTTTTTTTTTTTTTTGCTGGCGTCATTATCTTGTTGTTGTTGTTAGTATTATGTTGGCATTTTATAGCATTAAACTAAGCACCAAATTTTTAAAGTTTTTTTTTTTCTTTTTCGTATTTTGTTCGTTTTGGGTTTTGTCTGGGCCTGTCTGTCATAGTCATTGTCATAGTCGTCGTCGCGTCACATTTTCTGCGTCTTTTTTTGGTTAATTGGCTAAAAATTTTCTACCAAATTACTTTAATTATGACAGTTACATAGACCTTTTTTCTTCATTTTAGCTGCGCTTATTGCCTTACTTTTTCAATTGGTTGTCGTGGTCGACTCTCAATTGGATGAGGAGGGGGCTATGAGGTATGGGGGTGGATTACAAAATGTGTTAAATAATTGCAGAAATTATTGTTGTTTATTCTTTTTGCTGTTATTGCTGTTGTTGCCAATTGTGCCAAAAAAAAAATTAAATGGAAATTTAAAAGTTTTGCAAGTTTGACCGATATTGAAATGATTGAATAGCCAATATACTTATGTATATAGCTAATAACATGAACACACCAAAAATTGTTTTAAGCTCCAAATAGTTAAAGCTGATAACTTAAAATTAAATATACTTCTCCAATTCTTGAATTCATATATATTTATATAATGTTTTTTATAATTTTAATTCACCTATTGAAAAAATTAAGCGATTTAAATGTAGTTAGCGTATTTATTTTTCAGCAATTGTTACTTACAAAAATTATGACTATCATTCATATAATTCGACTGTAATTTGTTACCAAAATAAATAGCCAAAAATGTAATTTGATCGAATTGAAGTTTGTATACCCTTTAAACTACTTTAGAGAACAAAATGTATATGCAAAAACTGAAAGATAAATTGTATCAATTATCTTTGCTGTTGAAATATCTCGTATAAAATGAGATCGATTGTACATAAAATCAGTATGTACTTCTTATATGTATATATATACATATATATATATTCTATGCATCAAGACATGTATACTATATGCGTATTCATTGAGAGATTTCTGTGTACACATTATTCATTGATGGGGAAAACTGCAATCTCATTCACTCATTCTGGGTCTGGAGCCAAGCCAAAATGAAACCATCAGCAGACAATACCGCTAATAATCGAATGGGGGGGAGGGGGGCCTTTATCATGGTCAGATCCATGTAACAACAATTGACCCAACTTCAAGTGAGAGGCCGTCATAAACCGTAGTTATCGAAATGCCATAAAAATCAGAAATGAAGGCAACTCACCGCAAACAATGCCCCAGCAAGAATTAAAAAGAACTCACCACACGCACTAGGGAAATTTCAACACTCTTTACATTTTTTTTTTTTTGGATGGCACAGGGATATCAGGTGGGTAGGGGTTACGAGCCAGAAAGACAACAACAACAACATAAACAGGAGCATCAGCAAAAAAAAATCCCAAAGAAAGAAAGAAAAACAAAAACTGCGCACGCATCGAGCCTTTATTGCCTTTGCTTTTGCATTTTTCTCTGTGTGTGTCTGTGCTTTGCCTACCCCCTTTGCCTACACATTTGCTTTAGTGTTAAACCATGGTCTAACGGGTCATGGTCTTGGGTGGATAAACCTTTGCTGGGTGTAAACTCCGCCTTTTATTTTCTAATTGATTTAAAGTGTGTTAACTTCCGCTGTCGATAATTTCTGTCCAAAAATCCCTCTCTCTCTCTGTCTTTTTATCTTATGCTCTCTCTCTCTCTCGCTCTTGGGCTTGTCTGGGCGCTCTTTTGCTTTCTCGCTTACACACCGGTAGAGCTTGTACTCTCTCGCTCGAACTCTACAAGCAAGAGCGTTGTCTCGCTCTGAACTTTCGCACCAATAAGCAGCGACGTCAACGTTTGCTGTTGACGAGTGCCAAAAACAAGCCAAAATGCGAAACAAGAAGAAGAAATATCAAATAAAATAAAATTAAAACATAAGACACCTTCATGGGTGTAGAGGGGGCGTACTAAATTAAATATTTACCCCACCCTTTATCTATACAAAAGTTAATTTAGTTTACCATTTTTAATATTAAAGATATTTCGTATAAAATCAATCGAATTAACCCATCCATTTAACCTAAGTTATTTTTATAAGACTTTATATTCTTTGTTAATAAATTCAGAAATCGTTAAATAATATATATACACATAACAAATTTGTTTTTAATATATGTATTTAATTTCCATACTTTGCTAATAATTCTATACTAAGGTTTTTGGCTACGCTCGTGAATGACTTTGTTTTATTTTTATTGTTGTACAAAGCCAAATTGCTAATTAATCTTTATGGACTTGCTCTATCTCTCTCGCGCTCTGAATTTTGCCATTTCTCTCTCTCTCTCTTTCTATCTCTCTCTCGCTCTCGCTCTCTCTCTCTCTCTCTCTCTCTTGCTGTCTGTGCTGACTTCTTACATTAAATTTTCGCACCTCTCCTGCGGCTCTGTCTCTAACGATGCTGCGGCTCTGCTGACGTTAGCGTCCATGTTCATGTCGCCGTCTCTGGCTTTTAGGATCAGCCCGGGCAGGATATTCTGTAAAAAGCATTTTAAAAGTTATTTTATGGCATTTAATGCAGTTTTGGATACAGAAAAACTGTGCGTTTAGATACTTTGAGTCAGAAAGTTTGTTTTCTTTTTTGTTGTTTTTGTTGTTGTGTTTTTCTTTTACTTTTTCTTTTTCGTTTTTGGTTCCTTAACAAGCGATGGCTCTCTCGCTCGCACTTGGTGTGAAAATGGCGTACGTAACGGGAAACGCTTTTATACAATTAGGATGGCAAAAGTACGTGGCATGTGGCATGCTCTGTGCAAAAATAGATGGCACTCTGGCAACAAGAGACGAAAATGGGGGGGATGGGGGGGATATTAGGTGGTAGGTCTTGATAGTAGGTGGAGGTTGTCCATGGTTGAACAAACTTGGTTTGCCACACATACAAACGATATATAGTATGGCCAGACATTCTCCCTGATTGTGAGACCAAAAGCTGATTAAATTAGAGTAAATGTGCGGGCTTTAACTTTAAGATTTTCTCTTTATCTACATATTCATGCATATATAAGTATATAGAGATATATAGATATATATTATACATTAAATTAAAGTGTTAAAAGTATTGGAGTCATTACTCGTATTTATTAGAAATTTAACAATATTGCACAATTCTTTAAACTAAATCGTTCTTTTATATAACAAAAATATCAATATTTGCCATTAAAAATCCAATTGCAGATACCCCATTTCTTATGAATTAAAAACTATTTTGAGGCCTAGTTTTTAACAATATTGTCCGAAACTTTTTCTCAAATAAAATAAATTAATTTAAATTTTGGCTTATTTTAAATTTATGATTTAAATGATATGATTAGTTTTTAACAACAATTTCTAAAATATGTGTAAAATATGTAATAATTATATAATTCAAAATATTTGTGAGGTTTTTTAGTACTGAAAATCAACAAAAATTATAGAAATTTTTTAATTTTTGGGATATATTAAATATTGATATGACCCTGGATGCTAATCAGGAATATATACTATAACTAATCTATATATTAGAATGTATAAACCCTCTCTCATCAAAGGTTACATAATCTATTTATGTATATATATTTACCTATTACTTTGTTGTTAGTACTGCTCTTACTCGCATTTATATTATTATAGTTAGTATATAGATATATGTAAGTATGTATTTGGTTACAAATGTTTCATGTTAACAGGGTATAATAATGAATCAAAAAAATCGATAAAATTGCTTACAAAACCAACAGAATCAACAAAATCAACAAACAAACAAACTGTATTGTGTCCGATGGCCATGCAAAATGACCCATTACCATTAATTAGTTGCATTTAAATGGTCAACTAATGAAAATGAAATGATGAAACAACAATGCCAACAACAAAGTCACTGTTGTTCCCAGTGACAATTTAAGTGCAATTAATTTTTGCGGCCATGCAACAAGCTGGGTGGCAGCAAAAACTCACACTATCAATTCCACACACACACACACACACACATCAACCAACTGGCAACTAGTTGAAAAGCCCAACAGATTCTCTTTCTGGCCAAATAAATATTATGGGGCTATTATTAAATATGATTTGTTGTCACGCTATCTTGCATAAACAAACAAACACACTGTTCTGTTTACTTGGACACACAGACACACACACTCACACACACACACATACACACACGTAATGTTGATTATTTTTTAATTAATTTTTAGGTACTTTGATGCTTTAATAATTCATATTGAAGAACAAAAGCGTAAAAACCAATTTATTTCAACTGAAAAAGTTTTGAGAACATTGCAATGCAAAAATACATCACTGTAAATTTCCGTTTGCTTTTCTATTTATTGAAAATATATTATATTATACAACAATTGTATATATGTAAACAAATATAGATAAATATATTCAAAAGATCATAGCCAACATTTGCCATATCTTTTATTATTAATAATTTACCGTCTTAGCATTTATATTATAAATCGTTTTTAAACCAATTTTTTATTCAAAAAATCCTTCTATTGGTGCTTCTATTCTAAGATTATCACTACACACTACGGTTCATTGTTAGTACTCCCTGTACTCCCCTTTATTAGCCTCGTCCTAATCTATTTATGCAAATTTATAGTAATTTGCTAGGATGATCGCAGGAAAGGACTTACTGACTTTTATTTTTTTTCTTTCATTTGGTTATCTCTTGGAAAAACCGCTGTTACGTGTAACCTTAATTAAACGAGTCAGCGATAAATGCTTTTAACGCCTGTCGACAAAAAAAAAAAAAAAAGGTGTCGGGATAAGCTGCGTAAGCAAAACAAAAGCATCACACCTGAAAAAAAAACAACAATAACAAAAAATACTTATAGAAGACGGTCGGGAAACATTTTTGACCGTCTGGTAACAGGTTCATTTTTAGGTTGAGGCTCACATTACATTACCTACTCAAAGAGAGAAGTGCGCTAAGCGGCTTTAAAGGACATGTCTCTGTTTATCTAGCGCTCCCTCTCACCGCTGCCTGGGCCAAACCCAAACAACAAATGTACAACACACAAGGCACAACAAGGACAAGGGCAATGACGCCACAGAAAACCCTAAAAAAACACAGAGAGAAAAAAAAAACGACACCGTGAGAAAAGAAAAGAAAAGAAAAAAAAAGAAAAATAACAATGAAATTAATATTTAGAATTTGAATGGTAAAATACAATTTTGTTATTAGTTTTCCTACAGAATAAAGGCATATATATTTGGTATATATTTCTTACCTTTTTACTTATATTTTTCTTGCAGTGTAGAACTTGAAAGCATAGAACATGTGCAACCTTGGTATGTAGCTCTTCGTTCTGTTCTGTGTGTGTGTGTGTGAGCTGTGTCCTGTCATGTCCTGGCCAGTTTTGTTTTCATTGCGGCCAACATAAGTGACCAATTTTATGTGTCATTAAAATTGGACGCGCTGGCTACCTTTCCTTTTTCTCCTTGTTCGACATATCCTTCTATTTCTACAGTCCTTCACTTGTTCTCGTTCTATCTCTCTCTCACCCTCTCTCTCTCTCTCTCTGTCTCTTTCTCTTTTTTGCCGCACTTTGTTTAATAACACGCCAACAACAACAGAACAGGACACCCGCTCTACATTCACCTCGCTCACCTAGCTTGCATAATTAAATTACACCTGTCCAGTGTCTGGTCCTTGTTCCCCTTTCCCCTTCTCCTCTCCTTTCTGTTTTGTTGGTTGGCTGCAACGCTTAAAAGTTCATTAACGCGCCTGCGCACCAGCTTACCGCTTACCGCTTACCATTCTCAGATCTCACAGGAGGCCCCTTACCGGAAATGTCTTGGTATGAGAGCCAAGTTAGTCTATGGTCTTGGGTTTAACCCAGTCCGCGATTATAATTAGCTAGGAGAAAATGGGAACAACAACAAATAAAAAAAAAATGTACAGTAGCCGCATGGTCGTGCCTCGAGCTCTCTCACCGTTTACTCATTCATAAAAACAAAAAAAAACCTAAAAAGCAAACATTGGATAGGGTTAAGCAGACATTTAAATGCTCTAACAGAAAATATGCTAGACGCTGCATTTCGCTGCGTAGAAGTCAAGTCCATATGCTCTATTTTTAAATACCCTTTCCAACGGCACGGGAAATGTGTTACGCTTCGAATTGATTTCATTTTGATTTTGAACTTTTGTTTTTTTTTTGTTTTACTTTTATAGTTGGCAACGATTTTTGTTTTTTTTTTTTTGTTTTTCTCCCATTTCAATTTAAAACCAATCTCTGCAGACTAAACCCCAAGCCAAGCAACATCCGAACCTTACCATAAACGTCGATCATTAAAGGATCATTAGTGTTCATAATCTGATTATAATGCGCTCAGTTTGAGTCTGTTTTAGTTTAGTTTTCGTTTTATTAACAACTTTTACCTGATTTCAAACATGCTTTCTGTATTTTGTTTTATTTCATTTTGTTTATGAGTCTCTTGGATGGTCAATTAATGAAGCACATCCCGTTGCTGCTCTTTTGGCCCGATTGCGTGTCAGCGACAAATCTAAAATATTTTCAAGATCTTTTTGACCTCTCTCCTCTCAGCCATATCTTTATCTTCATCTCTGTTTCTCTGCATGTGGAAAAAAAAAACAAGCAGCTAATGATTGCCGGAAATAGAATTATGAATATGTTGGCGTGCATAATTTAAGGGAATTTTTTTTTTTTTCATTTTATTTTATTTATTTTTTGTTTTTGTTTTTTGGCTAATTGGTATGAGACGTTTGCAGCAGCTGAGGCAGCATCAAAGCTTTTAGATTTATCTATGGCCTAGCACTAAATAAACTGCAAGAGAAAAGAAAAGAAAAAGAAGAAACACACAAGTCGTATGGAGTCGGAGTCGGAGTCCATCCTGTCGTCAGCGTGTGCGTATAATTTACACTTGAGGTAAAATATTGATACTTGAAAAGCAATTTAGATAAGACGCCACAGAGACACAGCCACAAGCAGGCCTGGGGACTGGAAATTCCGCTTCACACCTACCAAAAAAAAAAAAAAAAAAAAATTAAAAAAACACACTCACATACACACACACAGTAACAACAAAAATAACAAAACTAAAAGGTGTGAGACGAGTTAAGTGCGTGGTGCACTCTGCAGGACAACAAGGCTTGGGCAGCTGTCACTAGAGACGCACACGCAGTCGACCTTCAATTGAGGCCGAGTCTCGTTAGAGCGAGTTTTTCTCTCCCTCCCTATCTCCCTCTCTCTCTCTCTTCCTCTCGAGTGCTACCAGCTGTCAGCAAAGGCAGCCTAGTTCATACTGGGGACACACCTCCTACCTCTGTTACATTTTCAATTCCAAATACTCCTTCCTTCCTTCTAATCATCATCATCATCATCATCGTCGTCGTCGTCCTCTATATGCATTAATGACCGACCGACGGGCCGACCAGGCGACGATAACATCAAAAGGTTAGACATGATTTGTCCGTCAAGTGCAGACAAATTCCAATTCTCACACCCCCAAAAATAAAAATAAAATAAAAAAAAGAAACAAATATAAAAAAAAAAAAAAAGTCGAAACGTATAATTAACGTTCATTTATTTTCAAATTAACATTTGATCAATGTGATGCAAGAAGATGATCATCATTACCATCATTCTCAGATGGAAGGAAGAGAACTATTTAACGCCAATTTTTCTTTAAATGAAAAAGGCCGAAAATAAATTCGGAAGTATTAAAACTTTAAATACATAAAAAATTTTTTTAACAATCGGTCCTAAAGCAATGATATTTACTTATTTCCTATCTTTTACAAAAGAAATCCGATTAAATATGCAATTTCCAGTTGCGATCATAACGAAATAGAAATGCCGTTATTCCGAAATCTAACAACAGAAATCCCAAAGGAACGATTAAAAATGGAACGCTATGCCACAATTATTGTTCACGTAACATATTTTACCTATAAGGACTTTAACAGTTTTGATCCGAGAAGTATTATAAGTACAGTTGCTTCAAAAGTTCATCATAATTTTCTATAGCCTACTTTGCAGCGCTCTTTTTAATAGGAGCTTTTCATTACAATTTTTTCTATTCCGATATATATTGTTTAATTTCTTTTACTCTTTTCCTAATCATAAACTGTTTGCTTTATCATTTAGTATTTTACACTGTTAAATTAATCTCAAATGCTTTAAATTTCAAATTTTTCCTTGTAGCATGAAAATCATTGTAAATTACCAAAAGGTAGGCAAACACAGCGACCTTTCCCTTTTATTTATATATAAGACCATTAAAAACAATGAACCAACTATATGATTTGTGCAAAATGTACGAAGGTCGTATAGAAACTTAAGGCAACAAGGTCAACAAGTTGTAGGTCAATCCGTAAAGGATCAACTTGTAAGGCTTGGTTAGATTGATAAGGTTAAAGTAATTATAGCTGATTAATTACAGTTAAATAACAATGCATGAATAAATCATAGCTTATACTAAAATCAAATATACAGTTCTTACACACTTAACAAACAGCCCTCGCACATATATTCATATATATATGTACATATAAAAAACACAGACAGAACCAACGACCAGCATCAACATATTTTAAGAGCTCCAAACGGAATTTACATAATATTTGTGAGGAAAATTCCCCCACTACCCTCTCGGCTGTGCACATGGCCATTTTGTAGGTTCCATTAAGAGGAAAAAAAATAAATAAAAAAAATAAACAAAGTTGAATTGAAGAAAATGCTACAAAATGGCGCGCACTTATGTCAAATTAAACTTTTGCAACAAAAATGGCGCCCAAATGTGAGGCTGCAGCATCTCGCCTCCGGTTTGTTACATCTCCACCCCCATACCCTTAACCACTCTCCACTGTCTTTTCATCGCCCTTTCTCTGTCTCTCTGGCTAACCATTATGTAACAAATTACTTTGGCAAAGTGCTCGTGTATTCGCTTTTTAAATATGCAAAAAGAGCGCAATTTGCATAAATTTGCCTCGGCATTAAAACAATTTTAACTCGCAACACCAACAAACGAGCCAAAAAAAAAAAATAACGGAAAAAAAGCAGCACCAACAACAAAATAATAATCCAAACAGAAACGAAAGAACAGAAAAGGGCAGAGAGTGTGTGTGTGTGTGTGGTTGTGTGTGTGAACCATCATCCACCACCCACTAACCCACCCACAAAACCAGCTGCCTGTTGCTGGCTGGTACGTGTCCTGGTTCTGCTCCTGATTTTTGGGGGTAGCTTTGCCTTTACATTGCCCCTTCCATGTTTTTAAATTATTTTTTTTTTTTTTCTTTTTTTGGTTGGTTGTCATCGGTGCCAAATTAACAAATTTACGCCAACATCTCCAACTCAAAGGCACAAGTGGGCTGCGTGACAAGAGTGCGGGGGGGAGGAGGCATGGTAAATGGGGTGGCATGGATATGCTATGGTCTGGTGTAGTATGCTATAATGTTTTGTTCAGGGTGGGGGGGAGGGGGTTGACGGGAGGTATGTACTTCACATTTGACATGTTTTGCGGTGGATTTGTGTGTGTGTGTGTGTGAAAGCCACCCGCCAATGTGTCCGTGTCCTTAATGTACTTTCGCTTTTGGGGCCCTTTTCCAAAACTTTTCTCTTTACTCTCTCTCTCTCTCTCTTTCTCTCTCATTCCCTCTGTCTTTTCTCGTTATCTCCGTCTCTTTCTGTCACTCAAAATTAAATATTCCGGCACCATTAGTGTTAAAAGTGTTCACATTAAAAACATTTTGCATTTTTTTTTCCACTCTCTCTTTCTCTTTCTCATTTGCTTGGCTTCCTTTTAACTTGAAAGGTCCGCACGAAATAAGTTCTTCCTTTTCTTTATCCTTAATTTTTCTCCTTTTTTTTTTATTTGTTTTTATTTCTGTTGCCAACTTTGTCATTAGGAACACGAAGGTGGCGGAGAGTTAATGTATTAATTGCATTCTAATGCTTACTTTCAATGAAATCGAATCAAAGTTAATGTAAAAACCAAATTGAATAGGCAAATAAATAAATAAATAAAATAAATTACTACGCAGAATAAAACATAATGGTAAATTTAGTTCTATTTTTAAGTTTTTTTTTGTGTTAAATATTTTATTTGAAAAATATATTTAAAATTATTGATTTTATGCTTTAGTTAAATTAATAAAGGAGTGTCCAATCGTTATACAAACTAATTTTTATACAATATTCTTAAGATAATTTTCTTTCATGTCAACAATCTAGAAAATATACAAAAAATGGGTTGAAATACTTTTTCCAATCTTAAAAAACTAAGGTTTTTCTGAATTTCAATTTCATGCAATCCCAATTGAAATCATTTTAGAGAGAGAGATTAACTAAATAGGAGGACCTTAACCCTTCAGGGCAAATTAGAATTAAAAAGAGTATAAGAATTTCGGCTAGACAGAAACAAGTATAAATGTTTTGTTATTTTCTATTATGTGTCTATTTTTAGATTCCGCAAAGCCATTTTGACCACACGCGCAAACACATACAGACACACACACACATACAGATACAGAGAGATGATTTTGAATAAAAGTAAAAAAAAAAAATAAAATCAACTAAAATGTAATTAAACTTAATTTATGCGCTAATGAAGAAATTTTCAACCAACCAAAAATTAACAAATAAACACGAGACATGAAACGAAATGAAATGAATATAACGAGCAGAGGGGAATGGAAATAAGAATGGGAATGTAAACCAGTGTATGGGTAACGGCAACAGGGAAAGGGGAACGGAGAACGGACGTGTGTGCATTCATTAGCATGTATTTTTTTTTTCTTTTTAATATACATATATAAACATAAATGTAGGTATGTATATCTGTGTGTGTGCATATATCTTTTTGGGTGACAAAAGTTTCCGGTTGGCCACGGCTATGAACTAATGGTTGGAATGGTGGTCAGTGGTCGGTGGTCGGTGGTCGTCTGTGTGTGAGTAATAGCTTCAACCAAAAATCACATAACAAAAGACATTTTAATTGAAATTTAAGTTAATTAGTGTGGCCAAGTTTGATATTTACGCTTGACAGAAGAAAAACTACCGTGAACCAACTCGACCAACTGCCGTACATTGGCAACTTCATGTCCATCTTTATGTCCGAATCCATGTCCGAGTCCGAGTCTGAATCTGTTTGTAATTGACGCATAAAAATTATTATTATACCTACCACATATAACGGCAAACGGTTTTATTTATTTTTTTTTTTTTGTCACTAATGAGACTCAGTTTCAATTATTATGTTTTTATGAAATATTTTCTATTTTTATTCTCATTTTGCTTTGTTTTATCGTTATGATTTAAAACCACAAGTCGTGAATTTATGATGTCCGTCTTCTTTGGTCTTTTTATTATTTATAGTTTTTTAGTTTTCTTTTTTTTTTTTTTTTTTGTTTTGTAGTTTTCAGTGTAATAAATTGTAATTAGATAAAGTTTATGACTTAATAATCGTAAGTAGAGGTTGACAAGTTTGAGTTAAGGTTGAAAGCTGCTTGGCCCGATAAATCTATATATGTATGTATGAACAATTGTTGATAATTCAAATTTATGCATATCAGGTAAGTTATTAAGAGTTATGATTATGTAATTGCGATATTGATATAATTGATTTACGAGCACTAAACCCCATTCGAAAAATGTCTGGCAAGTCTATAAAAATTCTACTTTGATTTACCTTTTAGAAATACAAAAAATATTAATCAGTTAGATCGAATACAATTAGTCTAATTCACTTACTAACTCAAATTCGAGGACCTTTACTTAATATTATGACAAATAATCTTAATTACAAAAAATAATAAAAAACGTTTTGGTTTAATTATAAAATTTAGGTCTAGATTTTAGAAAGTTCAATAATTCGCTTGTCCTTTATTATATATATTTTGATTTGGCAACATTTTTTAAAATTGGAATAAAAATAACATAATTATATGAAAAATATGATTTGAAATTTTTAAATATTATTTTTTACTGGTCGATCAAATTCTAAATCATTCTAAATCGTTCTACTTCGTTCTAAATTATATGAACAAGAGCTGCAGATCCAAAATAAAAAGAGATTTATAGGTATCCATAAATTTTTTTGTTTTTTGGATATCCATAAATCTCTTTTCATTTTGGATCTGCAGCTCTTCTTTGACTGTATCATTATAGATATAGTATTTCTCTGATCTAAAGATGATTTCTAAAATTATAATGTTTAGATAATAAAATAAATATATATTATATTGATGAACTTCTTTTTTTTAGTAGCATTGGAGTTAAGAGTAATTTATAAATTGGTGAATTATGTAAGAAATATTTAATTTATAAATGAGTAAATAAATTCTGTCAAACTAATTTATTAATATGTATAATGTTTAAAAAAAAAATACTCAGATTTCAATTGTTTAGCTAAATTTGAAATTAAATTGACATTAGATAATTATTAGTAATGCACACACACATACACACACACAAATACATATACAATATATATACATACATAGGTATATTTATACCTTATCCTTCTGCTCCTACGCCGCACTGTACAGTATATAACATCACTTCATTAATCATATACCCCATTAGGCACGCAAGCCAATTGATTGTCAAATACTCAGCAAAAACCAGAAGAAATACGAAACAATTATTTTTATTTATTTTTATCGTTGCGTATTTATCTTAATTACTTTTGGTCTATTGAATGTACGTCCTTCCATACAGCTCTCATGATGTTTCTACTTATATATATATGTATGTATATGTATAAATGAATGTATGTATGTATGTACATTTATACAATTCAATTTTGTTTCATTTGGGGGACAGCTCAAACTCGAAATGTCAAAACAAAACCAAGCAGCAACAGCAGCAATGTCGTCGATAACGACAACGAAAACAATTCAATCAACTTTAGCTCATGTTATCGCCCATTGATATCCTTTATATTGATATGGTAGAGAGGGGGAACACAGACAGAGAGACAGACGAACGAACGGAGGGACAGACGCACTAGCTGACCAAACCTTTTTTATTTCATTTCATTTAATTTGTTCTCATTTCTAGCCCCGGTCGCAATTAGAGAAGGAAGGCTTGACAACATCATTGACATCGTCATCGTCATATCAATTTACCTTTGTTGCTGGAAATGGAGTTGAAGAACGAGTAGGAGATGGGGATGGGCATAGGAATGGGGGATGGGGGATGGGGGATGGAGTTGGAGTTGGAGGAGTAGAATGGCGGTAAAGTGAAATATGTCATCAAAATCGAAAACGAAAATGTGTGGGGGGAGGTATGGTAGGAGCGGGGGGGTTAACGAGAACAACAAAAAATTGAAATCGTTTTGATTCACCGCAAAACGAAATAATTCATCAATCATGCACACTTGACCGACCGAACGGGCGGACGGGCGGACGGACGGACGAACGGGCCAAGTTCGAATACAAATTCGTTTTCAAATCCGGGTCGGAATTATGCCACAGTGGTCGACTTACAACTTTAATCGATAACAAATCGATTATCCATTCGATATTAAGATTATCATAAAATTATGTATTATAAATAAAATGTTATATAAACAAACCAATTAATAGACAATAAAAATAATATTTATATTAATAAATTTAATCAATTTTATCGTGTTAAAATTTTTAATTTTTATTTATTTGTAGATACATTTAAATATTTCATTCCCACTGTATCTTGTTACGTTGTTACTTTTGTATACCTGATCCGATCCCATTGGCCATGTGCTTAGTGTTGAGGCATTAGAGCGCAGCCGCCAATATGCCATTAAAGGTAAGCATCCTTTTTATTTCTATTAATTTAATTTGTATTTCTTTTTGAGTGTTTCGTTGTTTTTTTCCTTATATCTTTTTTTTTTTTTTGGCTTTTAATTGATCGACGACCGTGTGACAAATTATCATCAATCGTGCGTTGGTGTTATCGATGATTGCCACACCAACGCAAAATTAGTGGATATTCACTTAGCAAAACCTTAACAATGATATATAAATAATAAAATAAATCATAAAGTTTTTAACATATCCGATCTACCTATAAGTATTTATATATAATTCTAAATACATCTACCTAGTTTGTCTCTGTCTATAATTGGCCAAGAATTCTGTGAGATAAATATTTTCAAAATTGTTTAAAGGATAATTAAAAAACAACTTTACTCTTCTGGTTACATCTCTACAACAATTTCCAACATTTAACCTTTTTATCCATTAAAATCAGTCGTTTAACTAAGTTGATTTTTATACAAATATACAAAAGGATTCCATTTTAAATAATATATGTAATTATATAAGGTACCTTAAGACTAAGACTAAGCATAAATCTAATAATTATAATCAATTGATATATTTTTATTTATCTATTTGTTGAAAATAAAAATATGTTTTACAAACTAACGAATCAGAACAATATATAATACGGAACCTTAAAAGACTAATTGGTCTTTAAACTAAACAAAAATTTATTAAAATAAACAAATGTCTGTTTTTTATAACAAAATTCCATTTAATTTTATAATCTCAATTTTTACTCTCCTATTATATCAAAATTTAATTTCATATTTCAATATCTTAATGACCAAAAGTCCTCTTAAGTTCTTCTTTTGCATTATTTGGCCAATGTATTAGCTTTCTTGTCGTACATTTTGTGGTTTCTTTTTCCCCAATTTCAGTTTATTCCCACCTGTCTGTGTGTGTGTGTATGTGTTTGTATGTATGCATGTTGGTATCCTTTGAACTAGATAGTCTTCTTGTCGACCTCACAGTATTCTCATAAAGCATTATATATACATATATATATATATTTTTTTTTTATAGCTAGTTTTTCTTGATGTGTTTCGCACGCTTAACGACTGAATAATTTCAAGCAATTTAGCCAAGTTGAAGAGCCAAGTGAATGGGGGTCTCTGTAAATTGACAAACGTTCAAAATGTAATCAATGCGAGATGCGTAACCGAAACCAAATATATACATAGAGTGAATTAAAGAGAACTGAAGTGGTGTGGTGTGGAGTCGAATCGAAGTCAAGTCGAGTGGTATGTGGAGCAGGCAAAAGGGCTTTTTGACCAAGTTAAATGCTCATTAATGCGTAACACGGAGATTGGCTTCAAAAGACATGCACCGAATGACTTTTAATTGTTATTAAATTACCGAACAGGCTCGTTCAAAGTGAATGTGAATGGATAAAAAAAAATATATATCAATAATAACAACAACAACTACACATAAACCATTTGGGTATATCATTCTATACAATATATATGTATGTATCCGATATAAATAATATTTAACCATCTATTGTTATATAAGACTTTCGCTTGAAAAGCAATGATTTTGCATATTACGTCTTGACAGAAGGAAATAGAGAGAAAGAGAGAGAGAGAGAGAGAGAAAGAATGCTTAAAAGATGGACAAGATGTTCATTCAACTACAATTTAAAATGCCTAAGGCACAATTACCAATTCCCGGGATCACGGTGTAATGGAAAATCGAAAATCCAAATTATTGACACTTGAGGAACGACGCGTCGTCGTCATCGTCATCGTCTGCTTCTGTATTCAACTCTTTTTTTTCTTGCCCAAGTTACCGTAAATTGTTCGTTAATGAAACTTAATTGATTTCATTCATTAATCATTAACCGCACCATGAGGAAGGAGTTTGGTTTGGTTTTACTTTGCCAGCTTCCAGTTTCCGCTGTTCCAAGTTCAAGGGTTTCTTCATGCCTATTTGATACACCTGAAATGATGAGATGACGCAGCTTGCAATAGATGTGGTCCCTGACCCAGCCCACGTCCCCGCACGACTTTCACTTTGAACACGCATACACACACACACACACACGAACACACACACACACACACACACACACACAAACACACTACTCAGATTACACGCAGGCAGGCAGCAAGCGAGACCTATTAAAAACTAAATGTTGCCCATATATCATCTTCCTAAACTGTTTCAATATTATTTATGAATTAGAAATTATGAAAAATATCTATTTTCAATAATCCAACAAGGAAATACCCTTTCATTAAGTTGAAAAATACCCTACTTGGATTTTGATAAATATTTTCAAATTTGAAAAAAATTTAATAAAATATTTAACTCTTTGTGTTTCATATTTCATATCATCCACATTTTGTTCTTGTTTTTATTTATTGAAAAAAAAAAACCCCTTTAATTTTGTAAACATTCAATCATAATTCTTTATAGTGTATTCCAATTATGAGAAATATTTTTTTTTCTATTTTTTTTGTGAATAGAAATATGAAAATGTGTGTGGCTCTAGGGTATGCACATTGGGGGACCGGGGACCCCACAAAAACAACCCGCAAAGCAAAAGGTTGACAAATTTATGAGAGGAAGGTAACGAAGATTTAAACTTGGTCCAAAAGCCGGGCACTTTTGTTCTCTCTCGGTGACAATGAAAATGTTGTCTCTTTTCATTTATCCGCTATTCTCTCTCTCTCTTTCTAGTTGATGCGCCATCTCGTTTGCTCTGTATCGTAAAGTCGATTTGAAAAATGCAGGTTTGGGATGTTAAATTTATGTTTGGCTTTTAGCTAAATTCAAATTCTATCGCTCAATTATGTTTGAAAGATAAAAGGAAATTGTTGCGACATTAACACTTTCTTAATCTGATGTTCTGAATTTATGTGCGGCCATGGAATTTTGAGGCGGCGTCTCGTCTCGTCTCTGGGCACTCATGCCACGCGTGCGCCCAGTGCGCCGGCCGCACAACTGAACAGCGGGTTTTTTGGTTTTTGAAGTTTGTTTCCTTTAAAATTGAAAACCGAACCGAACCGAAAAGCCGAACCCTGTTTATTTTTAAATTTATGACCAAAATTATCGACTAAACGATGCAAGCAAAAACAATCGATAAAAGTGAATTCTTCTCTAAAGGAATATGCATACATTGTATATACATATATATATATATATGCATGTATATCACAATACATGTGTGTGTATGTGTGTCGGACGGGGATTGAATTTTTTAAAAGCCATTGCATTAAACGTCAAGAAAAAGAAAACCTTTTAATTTGCTTGTAACAAAAATTTGTTATCTCCTAAACTGTGCCATAAAAAACGAGAACGAGAACGGGGACAAGACCAGCACAGAGCCAAATCAAAAGGGAAGTAGGAGAGAGAGGCAGAGAGAAAGAGTGGGAGAGAGAGAGAAAGAGATGAAAGGGCTCTACGAAAAGCCAAGATCCATTTTAATATATCACAAGCCGGTCAACGGGAACGAAACTCTACAGATCCCCAGACTGAATGTCTGGGTTCAGGTTTGACTTTGAGTTTGACTTTGGTTTCAGTCCGTTTTTTTTTTCGTATTTTTTTTATTTTTTTTTTTTTTAAGTTCACCTTGTGTGCACGCTCTTAAAAGGTGTTGATGTTTAAGTTTAACATTGTTTCTCGTTATCGTTATAGTTTAGTGGCAGCGACAACAAAAGCGGTCCAACAAAAAAAAAAAAAACACCAACTCCAAACGATCTCTTCCACTCAAACAAACAAAAAAGAAAGAAAAAAAAAAACAACCGAACCCAAGTTGGGCTAATTGATGCAACTTTTATTGATGGCAACCAGGAAGATAGAGACAGATTCATATAGTTGGATAAAAAGAGATAGAGATACCAAAAGAGGGTGGCTGATTGGGTTGTATTTTTAGCTCAACGATAAGGATCAGCAGTGCTTAAGAAAACAGCAAAAAGCAAGTATACAAACATATCCATCCATCCACACATACATACAAATAAATATATATATACATATTAATACTTATACATACATATATACATATACATATATAAAAATCGTTGGTTAGTTTGTATCTGTAACATTCGCTTACAACTTTTTACTTATTCTACAACAATTTTCTATACCTACAACACACATTTTAAGATAAATTTCGAATTTGGTTCATTGTTGTTCTGATCGGTTAAAGTTTTTCGTACCATAAGCCAAATGTGAATGAGTATGCTAATAAATTATTCTTAATATTTGTAGAGTTAAAGCGATTTCTTATACCCTTCAAAAGGTAGATATATTCCGGTCAACTTACCTGAAACTTTTGAGGTCCATTTTGAACACTTTCAATTTATCCTATCGAAAACCTTTTTTCTTTTTACTATTTTATACCAATCGGTTTCTTTTATTTAAGTAGTTTAAACAAATGTTTGCTGTGATGTTTAACTAAAACTTACTTGACATACGTTGGCTAACAGTAAAGTTAAATCGTAATCGAGTAACGCCAGTACAGATATTTGCATTTAATTTGTTATACAATAAATTAACTATCCTTATATTGGTTCTCGAAAATTAAGAAAAATTTTCCACTAAAAATCTAATTAAACTTAAATTTATATACCATAATAATAAATGATCATAAAACTAGAAGGACGAGCCAAGTTTGGCCATGCCGAAGTTCGTATACCCTTGCAAACTGTTTTTTTGACAATCATAAATAATTAAGCAGAATCATTAGGAAGTATATGAAACTAATCATATCTAAATTAAATGTGCTTAAGAAATCAAGTTTTTCATACTAATAATTTATCTCAAATCCAATTTTTTCTATGTCTTATATAGCCTGCCGATTCTACTGTAACTGAAAAGAGCTTATTCTTTATATACCAAACTAACAGTTACCGAATTTTGTGACAATTGCTTTCTAAACTTATTGATCATGAATATATATATATATATGTTTGTACATTTTATACATAGTCGCTGATGCAAAATTAATATACAGACTTATTTTGCAAGGGTATAAAAATTGGGAAATTATTTAAAAGATTTTATTTTATGTGATTAAAAAAATTAAGAAAAATATTTAAAAATATTTTATTTTATAGTATTCATATGTAATAATATATATCTAATAATAAATTAAAAAATTTCTATATAATCTGATAAACTGATTGAATTTAATGAAATATAAATATCATTAACTTTAAAGTTATTAATTATTAAATGTTGTAAAAAGTAATAATAGCAAACTATTATTAGTTATAAATTAATTTCTTCCACTATTAAGCATAAAAAATGTTGAAATTTCTTTAGCTATTTTATAACAAATTGAAAGTGAGATTTTGCCATAAATTGATTTATTTGATTGCCAATGAATCGAATAGCAATTAAATTAAACAACTGGTCTTACACACACACACACACACACTTCTTTTTGGCTATTTATAAATAATTTTGCATATGCATTTGCATTAAAGTGTTTTTCAAATGAATATAAAATAAACATAAGGTAGCAATTAGTTCATCAAGCGGTTATTTTTATATTCCCGTTTAATTTCTTGCTCAAAATATATTCATCACACACAGAGAGAGAGAGAGAGACAGAGAGAGAGGGAGAGAGAGAAAGAGAGGCAAGCAACTGATAGGCAAAGTACCACCAACCATCGAGCCGAGCAGCTTTAATGAATGGCCCCAACAGGGGAACAAAGTGGAAATCCCAGTCCCAGTTTTTTGAGTTCGAGTCTGAGTCAAAGTCTTACTCTGAGCCTGAGCCTGAGCCAGAGCCTGAGCCAGAGTTGAAAGGAAGGTAGGTGTGTGTTTGCTAATTGATGTGCCATCTCCTTGGCGCACGTCGTTGCCGTTGTCGGTGTCGCCATGGCGTGGGCTTATCGCTCGTCCAAAAGTTTTGGGGCGTCATAATGTAAAGCACACCCGATTCCCAAGAGACAGAGAGAGGGAGAGAGAGACAGAGAGAAAGAGAGGAGCTAATGCATCAAATGCAAAACTCAAAGTAAACTATTTGATTTATGTCTATAGATGGGAACTGGCTTGAACCTTGTGTTGTGTTGCTTATTCTTCTGTGTTGTTGGCCTAAAAGGAATTTCGAAATTTTAATATAAATCTGTTTGCTTTGGAACCTGCCCAATTATAATCAATAATCTTATAACAAAAGAAACAAACAAAAAAAAATGACAAATAAAAAAACGCTAAAAGACTAACGAAAACAAAACGAGAAAGAAGACAAAAAATAATTTAGCACTTATCTTTAAGCAAAATGTTAACTTAATTAGATAATTACTTTAATGTCATTTTAAACAAAACAAAACCAAACCGAACCGAAAAGTCGATTCGTGGAGGCTTTTAGTGAATGAATGAATGAACAACACATGGCCAAAAGAGTTAAGATGGGTTGTTACCAAACGAATAAGGCTGGAAATGTGAATGGGAGGGGAAGTGGTGGGGGGGAAGTTGGATGGTGAAGCAGTGGGGCATGAGCGCACACAGACATAAAACGAAAATCGAATTCGAATCGAGTTGAAGACAAAACGAGTCGTCGCCGTCGTCGTCGTCGGTTCCATCTGAAATTTAATTAATGCACAATCTTTTATATTGTTTGGGTGAATTGACTTAAATTATTTATTAGCGAATAAAATTAAAAACTTAACGCCATAAAAGTGTTAAAACCACTTAGCAAGTTATTTGCCAAGACGATACCGAGTGAATCTTCTTCGTTTTGTATCTCTCGCTCTCTTTTCAAAAGTCCCAACCAAAAGCCTTCATCCCCGCAGCCAAGCCATATATGTATGTATGTAGATATGTATATACATATATATACACTAAAATATATATACAAAAACGTATACTTTTGTTCCAAATCGCTTAATTTTTGATAAACAGAAAACCTTAATCGCACTGACTAAATTTCATACTAGAGCCGTTCACGTGACTCACGACATGCAAGCGATGCATTTTAGCCAACTTTCAAGAGAAAATTAAATTGGCTACTAGCCATTATTATTCCTTATGTATATATATATATATATATGTAAAATAAATAAGATGTGTAATAACTCATTTGATTTAACATTATCTCAAAGTTCTTTCGTTTGCCTTAAATCATAGTTTTCCAAGTTTTAGTATCGAATCTCTATATGTATGAAAAATATAAGATCTTGTTGATTTAAAATGGCGAAATTTCGATTTTGAAAAAGTTAGCCGATATTTAGTTTTTTTTATTATGGAATAAAGTTTATAAAATTAACTTTTATTAAGTTTAGAAAAAAAAAAATGTTTTGTATTTATATATTCTCGTTCATTATTTTAATAAATCTTACAACTAATATATATAACAGATATCTTTAGACAATTAATATTATAAAAATATATTTAATTACTTTTGCTATATTTGCAAGGGTATTAAAAAACAAGTCACAACTAAAGCCGACATCAATCTATGATTTTTGATTTTTAATAAATTAAACCAGTAAAGTTTTTCTGTCAACTTTTTTATACTATGATATTATCGTCATGTTCTCTATCTCTCTCACTCTCTCTCTCTGTTTCTGTCTCTGTCTCGATCGAACGATACACGATCTTGTGGCCACTTGTCCACTTGTCAGCACGGTCAACTTTACCTTTAGCGTTGCGTTTTGATTTTGTCATTTTTCTTGTTGATATAAATATACTTAGTATGCCTTTTCGATTAACATAAAAAAGCAGTTAACGATTTGTACAACATTTATCTAATTTTTTTGTCTTTCTGTTTTATTTTGTGTGTGTGTTTGATATTTTTTTTTTTGTTTTGTTTATATTTTAGTAATTTTGAGTGTTTAGCAATAGCACCCCAACGATTTTATTATGTAGTTTTTTGTATATCATGAAAATGATTAAATACAAATATAGAGAACGTTGTGTGTAGGATATGAATGGTAGATTTGACAATATATTATATTTACATACATATACATATATGTGGGCATGGTTAAACATTATGAAAACATACATACATACATTCATATTCATTCATAGTTTTGGTCACTCAACTTTTATGATAATCAAAAGCATCAAATTAGCTTAAAACTATAGAACAAATTAGCCATACATCTTATATGGCTTGTAACCATTTGGCCAAATCAATCCAATTTGCAATGGAATAGAATAAGATCATTTCTATTTTCTCAATTCATACATAGAGAAACCCACTATTTTTATAGTAATTAAGTATTCTTTACTGAATTGTAAAATACAAAACAATAAAAACAAAATTTTAAATAGTAATTATACATTTCCAATGGTGGACTCTAGTGGAGTTTTGATCTTCAAAAACTGAAACAAATGTAAAAATCCGAAAGAATTTTTTTAATGTCTTGGGAAAATTATAATAGAAATTTTATAACACTGCAGAATGTTTATTATTAATTCGGAAAATCTTCTCTAACGCTTAAAAACGACACTAAAAATTCACAGAAATTGGTTTCGAAAGATGAATTCTTTGTTATGTGAGCCGAAATTTAACATTTTAGGAACAGTTACAATTACTTTAGAAGAAGTAAAGAAAAAACAAAAGTGAAATGATATTATTATATTGCATTTAAAGTATTTTAATATCAATTCAATGTAATCAAATATGTATTCATAGGTATGTATAGTGCATTTTGTGTGTGTATGTGTGTGTTACAATTAATTTGGTAATTTGAAACGCTTACAAAAGTTTCAATTGTGCTCCCCCAACCTTCTCCTACTCCATAAACCATCCTTGTGGTAGCTCAGTGGGAATTCGACATTGAAAATGAAATGTACATCAAAATATTCATTAAAAGTAATTTTCTAGTAGCAAAAACTGGGTGACAAGCAACAACAACTTGAACCAAAAGAGGAATTAGAATGAAATGTAAAAGGGGGAGAGACAGAGGGAGAGAGAGAGAGAGAGACAGAGGGAGTGTATATCCTTTTGAGTAGCTGTAAACTTGTGGGGTGAGAGGAAATGGTACTCAGTCAGTCAGTCATTCAGTCACATAGCTTATGCTATATGACGACGGGGTGCTGCTGCTTATTTACCATACCCACTCGTTCCCCGTTCCATTGCCATGCATAGCTGTTACCGTTGCTATTGCTATTCCCTTTTCCAATTCCGCCTGCCCATTTACCTTCCACTTGGTTTACCGCGCACATCAACACCCTCAGCTAATTGATGACAAATTATTATGAGCTGTGCGGCCACTCGGCAATGGGCAATCGGTATTCCGGCATTCGGCACTCGAACTCGCACCCAACAGACAAATCCAATTTTGATGAATGGAAATGAAAATCGAAATGGAAATGGAAATGAAAATGCGCCAACTGACATTCTGTCGATTGTCGGCTGACAACTGTCAAATTAGCAAACGACCAGCAGACGGAAAATACAAAAGGAATTATTACCAGAAATTACAATTTTACATATGTACAATCCAGAGAAAGAGAAAGATAGAAAAGGAGAGAGAGAGAGAGAGAGGACAAAACGGCAAACCATTAGCAAGGACACTGCCAACGAGGGGCGCTTTAGCTGAAAAAATAAATTTAAATTTAAATTAGAAAACATGATCAATTCGAATGACAAATTACCATTTAAAACTTTAATTTAATAATTAAGCGATTAGTTTAAAAAAAATTGAAATAGTTAATATATATAATAACAATACACAATATATAAGCAATATTGATTTAAACTGAATAGTGGTCAATAAATACTTAAGATGTTAAATTGAATTGCATTATATAAACTTAATTTTAAGAATAAAAATCAATAAATATTTCCATATATATTGTAAATTTCATAGTCAAAAATAATAATCAATTGTATAAATTATTTAACCTACCCTCGCTTATAATCCCCTCTAGCTTGCTGCTTTGCTCTCCCACTCTACCTTTCTCTATCGCTCTTCTTGATTCGATATGCCTTTTGCGGACCAGGCCAAAGATGCAGTCATCGCCGGCTGTTGCCTTTTTATACTCTACAAAATCAAGCATATTAATTTTTATACAACTTTGATACCCTTAAGGGGGAAACCAGTTTCCTTAAAAATATTCCAATAATTAATCCAAGGATACAATTACGGTGGGAAAAAGTTTCTTGGGATACTTATTCTAGAAGCGTATACAAAATTCGATGTTATATTTTTTTAACTTTTTGCCTGAGGTCTCTACAAATTGGCTTAACAGCGAGTCAGATTCAGAGTCGAAGTCGGAGACAGAGCCAGAGAATCGAAGTTGTTGTCCTCTCGTAATTGGATCCCAAAAACAAAAAAAAAAAAGAAAAAGAAATAATAAAAATAAATATGTAGCAACTGTTTGCTTTCTGGGCCTATTGTTGTTGCCTTTCTTTCCTTTTGTTTGGCCATTTGGGCATTAAAACCAATAAGCTCACAGGGGTTTTCAATGCATCAGCTCGCAGCTTGACGTCCGATTTGGGACTAAAGAAGAACACACACTTACATTGCTGCGGGCGCCGTTTAGTCACACATCAGTTGGCTCCTTAACTACTACCCTTACACCTACCCTCAACCCAAAAGTTCAAAGTTCGTTACTCAAATCGGCCACGTGCCGTTTGTCAAACAAAAGCTTGACTTTTGGCGCCTCCATATACATACATACATAAATACATACAAAAGGAAACAACAAAAAGGAACGAAAATAAAAAAATCTTTTCCTAAGACCACACAGATATTCCCAAAACAAAATAAAAAAATAAAAAAAGCTAACGGCACTTGTAACCTGATAAAAAGTATCGTCTTACCCTAGACAATATCATTAACAAGTATCACAACACTGGGAACCTTTTCATATTGGCGTGTGCCTGGTCAAGTTTTTAAATAATATATAAAAATATATATTACAGTTAAGGATATTGAAAAAGCTTATGATACGTATATAAAAAAAATGATATCTTAAAAAAATTTAATATTATTTAATTTATTTCAAATAGTAATTTTCTTTATAAATTCTCGTTTCACAATTAAATATTTAAAATAATAAATTCTAAACTCCAACTTTTGTTTTTCAAAAACTCTATAACTTGATATTTTAATCCGGGGATTTTATTTATAACTGACCTACGATATAACCGCTTAGTTGGTTAGCATTACTTTTTGACGAAAATAGGTATCATTTGATGCCATATCATTAATTTGGTTCACTATTCCTACAGATGATTGCCTTTCTTTGTGTGTGTGTGTGTGTGTGTGTGTGTGAGAGGGGAAAAGGGGCAGCGATTATGAAACGTGCTGCACAGTTAGAATTGATTGAAAAATCACAAAAAAAAAAAGAAATCCTTAAAAGGAAAAAACATAAAACCGCAAATGCAATTGCAAAGCGAATTGCAAATCGAACGCATGCAAATTGAGCCACAGTGCGCTGTTTCAAAAACCAGTAGCCCATTCTTGATGCCAATTCCAGTCAGAAGTCCAGAAGGTAGTCCATAGTCGGCGGCAATCGGTAGTCAGTTTTGTTGGCCAGTAATTTTCAGCGTTTAACTGGCGACGACCGCCAAATCGATTTCATAGCTGGCGCCACAAAGCCATTTACAATAATTTAAAGCTGAATGGAGACAGAGAAAAAGAGATAGATTATAGCTATATTATCTCTTACTCTCTCCCATAGGACTACACAAACTTGGCTTGGTAGGAAACCCTTCTTAGCATCACTTAATATATAGCTAATGCTTTACATATATTTGACTTTTATTCCGTCTCTCTCTGTGTGTGTGTGTGTGTGTGTGTGTGTGTGTGTTTACGGCTCTTTCCGGCGTCTAAATTCGATAAACACACGCACCAAAAACGGAATATTTATTGATAACGGAAACTCAAATTCCGCCATTTCAACGAAAAACTGTTTACGTTCTTTGTGCGCAACAAATTGCCTGTGTAATGAATAGCCTCGTCCCCATCCCCCATATTTACCCATCTTCTTCAACGACTCCCACCAGCCGAACATATAAAAAAATAAAGAAAAGAAAAAAAAACCTTCAACCACCCATCTACCATGCATGATGTCCTGTGACAAATTTGCCTCACAAAGAAGTCGAAAACATAAATAATAAAAGAAAAAAGAAAAAAGGACTCAAAGGAAAAGTTGTCAATTAGCAGGGGAGAGTTAAGGACGACGGCTAACGCATTGCACTAGCTTCCGGTGTGAAAGCATTTTGTCAGCTTCAATGCACAAAAGAAGCCACTAACGGAATAGAAAAGACATCATCATATTAAAGATAAAAATGCAAATAATATTAAAGTTAACTTAACGACGGGCTTAACTGCTACTTTATATATCCTTGTAAATTTTCCATTTGGTCAATCCAAGTGGAGCCAATTTGTTCCCCAATTGAGAATCGTTTTTAGCCAATTTGTTTATCTAATGATTTGAAGGATGACTAAAAGACAAATATATTCATGAATTATATATATTATTAATATTTATATGTGATTATGCATATAAAATAAAATATCCCTTACCGTACGCATAAATATTTCTTGCCCAAAATTCTCAGTGTTAGAAATAACTAAAATATTTTCGCACGGTCTGACGATGATTTGACGGGCCACTCATAAATTTATAAGTACCACACACTCACTGGCACTCGTTCAGCCTTTGCCACTCAATTCAAATTTTTTGAAATCGATGCGAAAAATCAAAAAAAAAAAAAAAAGTAAAAACGTACATAACTGAAACCGCAACAAATAATCAATTTGTTACAGAGGCGTTATGCAGACGACTCCCAGGCCAGGAACTCGTAAAGGAACTCTCTATATACATAAGAGCAACTGGAACAGTCGTCACAGGAAGAACGTTACGCACAATATTCGTAGACCATACAAACAAAACAAAAAAGAAAAAAAAAAAAGAAACCCCCCTTACAACACTTGACGAGGCACAAATTTTGCTTAAATTTGCAGTTGACGACGCAGCCACTTCACGCGCAAAGTCAGTTGAAGTCCATGGGATAAAAGGGGTTGTTGTTAGTTGATTCTTTGGCCCAAGTAGTTCGATTTCTGGGTAGGCAGAGCAAATTGCATTCGCTTAGCCAAGGCAAGCCAAGTCAGCCAACCCCATAAATTAAATCATTAACATAGTGAAATCAAAAAATGAAATTGTCATAAAAAAGTAACGAAAATGGCCAGCGGCAAGGCAGCATGTAAACAGGCTACCAAATAAACAAACAGCGGTATGGGAAGGACCATAGTGATGACAACGTGAATAATTAACAATGATTTTCAATTTTCGATAATCATAAAATATAAATTAAAATAAACAATAGTTAACAATTAATTAAAATTATTAAAAAAAAGTTCAATTCATCATGTTACTTTTTATCTCAAATTTATTTATTTTTGTTCAAAAATGTGTTTATATAAACAATATTTAAACATTTCTTTTATATTTCTTTAAAAATTCTTTTCTCCAAAAATGATTTCATAATAAGCAAATTCCTATTTTACAAAAGAAATCTCTAGGTTAAATTTGCACATTTCAAAACATTAAAATTTCAATTGGAAAATCTTTCACGCATAGATTGAAAGATCTCAAAACATTTTAAGGTTTCTACAGGTCGTACATATGGATCGATATTAAATGGAATTCACAGAACGCAAGCCCTCCTTAACCGGAATAAATTTTCCCATATTGTTGAAAGTTTTTAACGCTATTTGATAAAAAATATCGTTTTATTTTAAAGACTTCATTCATTAATTCATTTATTGACCTTCGACTATCATGATATTGGACCATCGCTACAATTGCAGTAACCCCGTTACGAATAGAGGGTTGATCGGTATTTTTTGCAACTCAATTACAAACGTTTCTCTTCCAGGCCGGGTCGCGGCACTCAACTTGAAGCGCGCTCGCTCACTTTGACGATGGATGGCAACGTCGGTTTCGTCTTCACATCAAGAGAAGCCAAGCACTTTAAGAACTTCTCAATTTCTCCCCCTTTCTTCTTGAAATGGCAAAATGTTAACAATTTTTAAGTGAGCAGTTTAGTGGCCGCTTCCCAGGGGCAAACAAAACAAAAAAATTAAAAAAAAAAAAACCCCCGGCTCAAAAAAAAGGCGAAAAGTGCAACAGTTTTTTAAGAGTCCTTTTCAAGATTCCTTCATCGGATTTTGGAGAGTTCTTCGGCTCGTGTGTCAGCTCGCATTAGGCTCAGGATTTCTTCTCCTTTTTTTTTTGGCAAAACAAAAGAAATTTTTTATTCATCGACTGCTCCTTTTTTTTATTATTATTATTATTAGTACTACACACAATGGAAGTCTTAAGACTAGGCACACAAAAAATACAAAAAAAAAGTATATATATATATATATATGTACTATATATCGTTGTTGGGATACAAAAAAAAAAATTGGGTTTTGCTTATGTACAAAAATCATTTACAAAAATTTACAAAAAATTTTCTCTTACTTAGAGTCTAGTTTTGGAAATCCGTTAAATAAAACGAGATAGATTTAGGAAGGGGTGGCGGCTGTTGCAAGATCGAAATCGAGATAGATAATTTACCTTGTAACACCACGCCCATAAATATGTATATGTGTATATATATGTATATATATATATTAGATATTTGTGTATATTTAGTTACTGTCTGAGATCTAGCTTAAAGCCAGCATTTGTTTTGTTTTTTTTTTTTTGCATTTGATTTCGAACCACTCACACCTCAAGAGCCAGATCCTCATCATCCTCATCACTATTATCCTCCTCATCATCATTGTCGCTACGTAATATTTTTCTTGGACCCCTTTCCGTATCATCATCATCGTCGTCATCCTGCTCCAATATGGAGTTTCTATCTCGCCGCGGTGGACTACCCGGATTTAATGGAGGACTTGGGGATTGTAAATGTATGCCATCCGTTTCACCCACCGTTAGACGTAAATTTTCACTTTCCCGTTCCCTGTCGCCATCCGTTTCGCTATTGGCGCTCTGGCTAGTGGCCGGTGAACGTTCTCGTTGGGTCATCAATGGAGTGGCTGGCAATATTGGTGGTGGTGGGGCCTGGCCAGCCGCAGTGGCAGCATAATAACCACCCAACATGGATGCGGTACCGCCAGGCGGTGGTGGGGGCATTCCTGGAATGGCCATGCCGGGTGGCATGCTTGTTGGATACATCCGATAGGCGGAGGCGGGGAGAGTTGGCTTTTGAAGGGCAGCTGCTGCTGCTGCCTGACGATAATAGATATCAATTGCAGAGGGCGGGGCACCGCCATGCGGTGATTGTGTCGCAGCAGCGGCTGCATATGGCCAGGCACTCAAATAGGGCGTGGCACCGCCATACAAACGCTGAAAGGCCGCATAGTTGCCGGCCTCGGCAAGCAGTTCCAATCCCACAGCCGTTTGCCTTTTCCATTTAGTTCTGTCGAACGAAAAGTTAAAATGAAAATCGAGGATTAGCTAAAAAAAACCCAAAAACCAAACGAAAAAAAAAAAAGAAAGAAATTTCTATTAATCATTCTTCAGCCTAATGCCGAGTCATGGTAGCCCGCTGAGTCCCTTTCGAGGACTGGACCGACACTCTGACTCCTTGACTCCTGTCGCCTCCTTCCACTCATCCTCCTTCTCCTCAAATGTATGCATTATGTATTATTACTGTTTATATTTCGCACTTAATTGTTTTGTCATTTATCTTGTGCCCAAAACAACAGAGAAAAACGAACAACAAAAAAAAACAACAAATTTAAACCGTTTAAAATTAAAGTCAAAAAAAAAAAAAGAAAAACTCAAATCTAATTACTCGGTGACCCGCCTTGAATGGATTCTCTTCTTGTTTTGGCAAATCCTTTAATTGCTTCCAGGCGCCAGACGCCGCAATTGATAACAGAAACACTTATATAGATCTTCTAAATTTGGTTCAAAACATCTGTCAAAAGTTATAAGATCAGATCGTAGGTATAATAAATAATTTCAATGGATCACAGGGTAACAAAAGTTGTCTACAACTGAAGTATTGTAACATTAGCATATCGCATGAATATCTATAAACTGGCGGAAAATTAATATATATTCATTTTGTTTACTTAATATATATACGATATAATTTTCAATCAATCATTGAGAAATTTTTAATCTTATTTAGTTATTTTGGTACAGAATTATTTATGAAAATTAAACTATCTACAATCATAATTGATGGATCTTTTCGGTAATTTTACCATATAAAACGCTGATCTTAAACAAAAGAAACTGTGAATTAAAGCCGTTTGAAAGTAGTTTTGAAATTCATTTTCATTTTATTTTTTTCCCAATTCGTCCCTATAAAAATTATAGTAGAATAATCGAATCATAAATAAATTGACATAAATTGAAAAACAAAATGTTTTTATGCCAATTTTTATTCATAAAGAGAGAGATCTAATTATCATAGAAATTCTATAGACTGAAGAACATGGCTAGATCAACTTGCATAGTGATGCAATTCAAGAATATATATGTATTGTGATGATACAAAGACCCTTCATTTGATACCTTATAAAAATCTAAATCAATTAATATATAATTAAATAAGATTTTGTTCTTCAAATGTTCTCAAAATCTATGATTTTAAAACGAGATAAAAATCTTTTGTTTAGACATTGCTATATACATATTTAAAATTTGTTAGATGAAACATTTATTTTAGGGTATTTTCAAGGCGGGTTCACTTATATTATTTAACCTTTGCTACCTAAACTCAATTCACACTCCTATAATACGCTTTCCATATCCGGTTTAGGTTATATGGGTATTGAGCTCAGTCTGGTTCTTTGAGAGCCAAAAATACTAAATGTTGTGTTTGCTCTTCTTGTTGTTGTAACTATTTTAAGAAATGTGACAAGTCATTGGGCAATAATTAAAAATGAAAATAAAATGGTATTAAACGTAATAAGACAGCCATACGGTCCGACAGACAGATATATAGACAGTCACTCAATCAGCCAGCTGACTGACTGGCTAACTGACTGACTGACTGAGTGATTGAACTTTCTTCGGTATCTATATTTCATAGTTTTTCAATTTGAAGTTAAAAGTCTATTTTCGTTACTTTTCGAAACGAATGACTTAGGCAACAAACTTGCGTTGGGTGCAAATAGCAAACAACTCATTTAATAAACTGGCAAAGTATTATTATTTTTTTTTTTTTTTCGCCACTCATTTTACGATTCTTTGCGCAAAATGCGGCAAATTAAGCAATCAGCATAAAAACAAAATGCATAAACAGAAGGAAGAGAAGGCATTAAAATGAGTTTTATTGAAAAAGTGCGCGAAGGAACGGGCGGGCCTCGTAAAAGGCGCTGATTAGCGACCAGTTTGGTCGCCAGCATCTCCTCTCTTTCATATTAAGCTGGATTTACAAAGGATTGCCGACATTGGCACTCAACTCACCTGCGATTTTGATACCAAGTTTTCACCTGGCAATCACTCAACTCTAGCTTATTCGCCAATTCCATACGATCCTGAACACTTAAGTATTTTTGCCGCTCAAACGATTTCTCTAGAGTCTGAAGTTGGTGATCAGTAAATGCGGTTCGTGCTTTACGTTGCTTTTTACTCAAACTTAAGCTTAAATGGGAAGAGGAGTCTCCATTTGCCGATCCGTTACCATTCTTAATGCTGTCCTCACCATCATCATCTTTGCCACCTAAAAAAAGAAAAAAAAAATGCAATTAGTAAGGAACTAAAAAAATAATAGCTTTCCTAATGAAGCTAATGGTGTCAACAATTTGTATATTATATCTAAATAAGACAAATAAATGTTTTTCATGTTGCCAAAATATGATTTCAACTGTTAAATATTTCAAGAAACTATTGCTGATAGACAATTCACCATCCTTCACTACCATGACAGATTAGCAAAACATATTTGTTTTAAATCTAAGCAAAATTTTATCGTATAAAGCTTACATTTCGATTTGAACAGATTAACATTTATTTAAACAAAAAACGTTAATCAAAGATATAATTTTGCGATTTTCAGCATAAGCTGTGAATTCTATTAAAAATTGCTTTGAATTTCGACACAAGCCAAAGACCCAAAAATAAAGGTAGTTCTCCCACTCCATTTCTGTTTCGGTAAGCCCCTGCTGTGACTGACTCTGATTATTTTCTCTTTTTGGTACCCTGTAAATAAGAGATTTCAAAGGTATATTCGTTGCTTTCGAATGCACACATAAAACAGTTCAAATTTCTAAGTGCAATAAAAGGTTTTTAAATTAGCTGATTTATTTTTAAAAACTGCAGTTCAAACATCTTCGAGCTAAAGCTAATAAACTTTATTTCTATATCAAGTAGACACTCCGTCGGAATACTTTTAATAAATTCAATTAAAACTGCTTCGAATTATTTGGGCAAATGTTTAGTTTTCTTATTGAATTGAACACATATACACTAAACGCTTCCAATTACCAAGTTTAGTAAGGCTTACACTTTAAGTCTCGTAAGTCTAAAACAAACGTATTAATAACAAATAAAGTAATAATAATTATTGTTAAATGATATTTTTTTTTAGCACAGAGTAAACTACCTCTATTTAATTTTCTATATATAATAGATATATTGCAATTATTTGATTAATTATTGTAGACATTTGCTAATGTAATTTTATATCTCACTTTGCTAATTTTTCCCATTAGCTAATGTTTGTTCTCTTGTCTCACCCCTTAACAGATCTCATTCTTATATACATATATCTAACTGCACAAAAATAATACCCAAATTTATATGGGAATGATTTCATGTTACCCTAAAAAAAAAAAAAAATTGATCCAAAGTGTATTCTTTATTGACCACCTATCAGCAACACTCGCGTGTCACTTGAGACGCGTGCGAGCGCAACAGTTGTTGTTGCTGTTGCAAAAAAAAATATATTTAAAAAAAAAAACAAAAGGATGACGGCATTGCCCGCCGTTCGCCTCGGATCCTTGTTGTTTGATATTGAGCCTAAGCTTGAGACAAGTGAACTGTTCACTGATCGATCGATCGATCGGGACAAGGCAAACTGAACACGATTGCCTCGAATCACATTTCAATTTTCCTTACGCCTCAATGCCTCAGACCAGCCAAGTGCCAAAATTAAAAAAAAAAAATGATAATGAAAAAAGAAGAAATTGCTAAAAAAGAAAAAAAAACAACAAATATTTGCTTTGACATTTTTGCTTAATTGAAATTGATATTTTGTCAAGCAAAAATTTGAATATTTTAAAAATATGAAAGAGTATATGAAGCGAAATTGTACAGAAATAGAGAGAGAGAGAGAGAGAGAGAGAGAGAAAGAAAGATATTGGAGAAATTCTCGTTCAAGTTTGTCGTTGAAGTCTTTTGTTTAGGGGTTATGTGGAAAGTTGTATGCATTTATGAGACAATAATTACAAGTTTCTATAGCATGCTTGGCAATTCTCATCTCCCATCAAATACCCCTAATGTAAAAAATACCGTTACATAATATGCAATTTTTGTTGCTGTTGCTGTTGCTATTGCTGCTGGACTCTGCTATGAGCAGGCCCACTAAACGCAAACATTATCAAAATGTTGATAAACGTTTAACAACAAACTGGAAAACAGACGAGGCAGAAAGATAGGCAACAACAGCAACAACAATCAACAACAGCAAATGGCAACAAGAGCAATAGCAGCAGCAACATCAGCAACAACAACAACAACAACAACAACTACAACTTCGTGTGTTATAATTAAAATGCAAAAAAGCTAATTGCAAGTTGTTGCTGCTGTTGCCGTTGTTGCTGTTGTTGCTGCTGCTGTGGCTGTGGCTGTTATTGTGCAATTAAATGTAGAAGAAAACGAAGAAGCAAGTAAAAAGAAAACCAAAGGAATAGTTTAATATCATTTATATGTTATTCTAAATACCCTTATAAATTGGTTAAGATATATAGAGAAAATATATGTAAACATTATAATAAACAAAATAACAATCTATAGATAAATATAAGTACTCTGAAAAATGTTTCGATAATCATCAACGATTGTTTGAAAAGACAAAAAAAATACTTTATTAAAAAACAAATAAACTCTCAATGCTAAAAGGGTAACAGTAAAATATATGTATGTATATACATACATATATAAGAAAAAAAGGAAGTCTCATCACTGCACACTTAAGCATGTTTAATACAGTTTAGCCACAAGCACTTAACTACAAATGTGAATGCGAATGCGAATGTGAATGCGAAACTGAATATGAATAAATGAATGGTGGAAACGTGCAATTCGAAGGGAAATAGCCCGACCCTCTATCTAAAGTGTGGCGCAGACATTGCGGAAATGCTTGGCTAACTGCGTTTTTTTACCTTTTTGTAATCTTTTTCTTTTTTTGTTTTTTGGCCTGCCAAGAGTCTAAGTACTCATAGTACTCAAAGTCAAAGTCAGGCAATAGACCGAATAATGAAACGAACAAAAAAATAAACGGCAACGAGCAGATAGATGAGACAAGTAAGTCGATTAAAACGAAAAAAAAAATGTGTGGGAAGTACCAAGATGAAAGGCAAAAGTTAGCTTACAATTAGCCAGTTTATAATTCAGCTCAAACTATTTCATTAAGATAACAGCTAACAACATGTACAGTGTTTTCTTTTAAAATATTTAAGAACTCCATAAATGAATTATAAGTCTATTCAAAATTCATACAAATTTTTAAATATCAATTTTATTATTTTGACTTGGTTGTTTTCGGTTCTTTTCAGCAATAATTTTGTGTAATAAACTAATATACGACATTAAATTTGAATTTAGCTAAATAAATATAACTGTACATCATTTCCATATGTCTTAGATAAAACTTCCATAAGTATTAGAGAAAACTTCAGCAATTTCTGATATTTTAGGTAGGTAAAGAAAGTATTAAAGTACAATTATATGTTCTATACATCCATCTATACATTAAAATGATATACAATACAATTTCAAATAAAATTTTTTATTACTTTTTAATTTGATTTTAAAACTTGAAAGTATTAAATTTCTGTTTTGGCAGTTTTTTCGCCATTGTTTTTTAGTACATTTTTTTTTCTAATATAAAATTTTAATAACAAACTTTGTTCTAATGAAAAACCATGTTTAATTTTATGACAACACATAATACTAAATACAATAAGTTCTTTCGAAAAAAAGTGACTCAAAAGAATGGTAATAATAAAAAAAAGTCAAGCCAACTCATCTCAGCCGAAACTAAAGAAAATTTGATGGTTTTTTAAGTAGCTTTTTTTAGAGGTCACCAATCGGTATTTCTTACATGATAAATTCATCGTGCAAAAAAAAAAAAACTAAGGAAAGAAGTATACACAATACATATCATTTGATCCGTTGCTGCTGTGTTTTTTACTGTTACTGCTGTTCAACTATTTTTTTTTTTATTTTTCTGTTTTTGTTTTTGCAATTTGTGCTCATAAACTGTTTAATTGCAAATTAGCAATGGCATTTTCAAGTCGAAAAGCAACATAATGAAAGAACAAACATTGTTGCCTGCCCTGCCTCGAATTGTTGCATGTGGCTTGGTCATAAAATTGAAACGGAAACAGCAACTGCAGAAACAAGTTCACCAACAACAACAACATCAACAACAATAAGACATATATATAGTATATAAGTATTTACTATGTTGCAAAAGGATAAAATTACTTACAAATTTAATCAATTAGCGTAAAAGTCTTAATTCTGCAAATTTACAATTATTTAATAGCATTTTGTTCTAATTTGCATATCGCTTAACGAACCTCTCAACAAATAACTAATAAAAAACATAAAAAAAATATAATGAAAAATGTACATTCACTGAAAATCAATTAAATGTTGCCAACAAGGTCAGACACTTGACATTGTTGTCATTTAGTATGTATATTAAATTATACGAGGGTCATTCAATAAGTAATTAAACAATTAACTAATACCTAGTCACTGATATAAAGGATTGCCGAAAGAGAAAATTACTCTAATCTGTAATCTGTACTATAAAAACTTCTTCTTTTATATTACAAAAATATAGTGAAATTATTTGGTATAATCGTATATCTATATAAATATATTGCATCTTAATCCATCAATAAATATTTATCATTTTATCATATTTATTAAATCAATCGACGCATAAATATATTAAATAAATATCACTTATAGTCATTGACTGGTATTATAAATTACGAGAGAGAGAGAGAGACAAAGTAATCCATAAATGTCATTTAAACCAAAGTCATTAATAAAAGAAACAATTCAAATATATATAGATATATTTTATAGCTAATAGCTAATCTTAACTAGTTTGTAGTGGAAGTGACCTAAAAATTGTTTAACGTAAATTTTAATGTTACTTGTTGAAGCACTCCAATTAAAAATGCTATAATATCCGGTAATAAGATAAGACATATTCAATTGCAATTAAATATATATATATAAATATATATATGTATATATATTGTTACAAAGTAACTCTCTAAGCTCATTTTTTTATGGGAAAATACTCTGAAACTTAAGTTTAAACTATATACTAAAGATGCTACTAACAATGCACCTACTAAAAAAAGAAAAGGGTATTTTAAAGGCGGCGCTTAATTTTAATTAACGGAATTTTTGTTTTCTTATAATCTTTTACAAAACAAGCTTGAGTCTGCACACACACACACACACACACACACACCTGCTACCTCAGTTAAATTTGTAATTGGTGCCTCTTCTTCCTCGACCTTCTTCCAACACCTTCCCCCACCACCTTTTTGTGTGTTTCTTTTATTTTTATTTTTTTTTTTGCTTACTACTTATTGCTCAGCTAAGCGAGTCAGCTTTTCCTATTTCTCTGTATCACTTATTCTTTATTTTTTTTTCGGCCAACCGCACGCCATGCAGTAACACCCCCCACCCAATTGCCACTCCCCCCACCATATACTTGGCTTGTTGTTGTAATCTATTAGGTTTTTATTTCCTCAGCAACAACAACTGCGTGTACTTTTACTGTTATGCGAGAAAGAAGAAACCGAAATCAAAGAGAAGAAAATAAACAAGCAAAATGCAAATGCAAATGCAACTACCAAAAAAACAAAAAAAACTATGTAATAACCAATTTTTTCCTCTTCTTTTTTCGGTTTTAGGTGGTTTTAATATAAATATATGTATGTATATGTATGTATGTACATATATACTTACTCTATAGTAAGTATATAAATGGGAACAAAATATATAAGATATAAATAATAAATAAATATATATATAAAACTATTGATCACCATCGAAATACTATCTTTTTTTTAGTTTTAATTTTTCAATAATTTAATTAATATATGTATAGATACATATATTGAAATTATATATACATAAATGGAAATCTTGGTTGTTATAGTGATATATCAGAAATTCACTTTCATTTTTGCATAATTTTTAACTGTTGGATTAGCTTTCAATGTCAATAAGTATTGCATGAGATTCATGTATATACATATGTATATATATATATATATATATTGGTATTATAAAATGCATATCTGCAGATCTATAGATATATTACTTACCACAATCATCGCTATCACTGTCATCAATGGTGCTTGCCTGATCCCCACTGATGCTGCTACCTGTACCGGCTCCCATTAGAACGCCACTTGCATTGCCATTACTGGAGCTACTAACACTATTGTTGTTGTTATTATTATTATTGTTATTATTAGTGTTGTTGTTGTTGTTGTTATTGTTGCCCAGCTGTTGGAGCATGAGAGGAGATCGCGAACGTTCATCATGTTGTCGATGCAAAGCCTCCAATTGTTGTAACTGATGATGTTGATGATGATGATGATGGGCAGCATGATGTGGATGATGAGGATGATGCGGATGCTGGCCATGATGCGGATGCGGTGGCGGTGGAGCGGATGCCAAATGCGGATGTACGGCATAATGTGAGGGAGGAAAATGTGCTAAAAGTGCACTAGGAGGTAAATGGTTAGCCATTTGATGATGTGGGTGTAGAGCCAAAGCAGCAGCACCACCACCACCACCACCAACACCACTAGCAACACCACCAGCACCACCTCCATTTGGCGGTGAATGTCGTTCACGATATCGTTCACGTTCCCGTTCGCGTTCCCTTTCAAAGCGTAAAAGTTGCTGCTGTTGGACTAAATAATGTTGCAATTGTTGCTGCTGTTGATGATGTTGATGAGCGGCAGCGGCAGCAGCAGCAGCAGCCACTTGATCTCTTTCCCGATCCCTGTCACGATCCTTTCCTCTTTCCCGATCATAGCAATCTGTTTCTGGTGGTGTTATCGATCTACTTCGTTGTCCTGATGATGCAGCCGCCATAGCCGCTGCAGCAGCAGCAGCGGCCGCCGCAGCTGCAGCTGCACTTCCCGCCAATATATCGGTGATCATGAAACGCGAACGTGTTGCCTGTGCAGTGGTTGTGGTGCCAACAACATTGCCAATCGATCCGCCAGTTGCTGGTGGCGAATCACGGGGCATGGCACCGCTAATGATGCCAACACCGCCACCGCCGACGGCGCTAGATGCAACGCCACTGGGCGCTGTTCCAACGGGTGCTACAACCGTTGCTGTGGACATTTCCGGTGGCATTGTGTTCATGTGGTTCGACAACTAGCACCACTTCAGCACTCTCGAATCCACACTCTTTTCCCAATCTCCTTGTTTTTATCTTTTATTTTTCTCGATTTCTCTCTCACAAATAAACAAAACAAAAAACATAAAATTTTACGTCGAAATATGTGGCAAAAAGAATACGGCTTTAAGCGCACTGTTTTTTATTATATTTTTTACTTCTTCTGTTTGTTTCTTATTATTATTATTATTTTATTTATTTTATTTTTTGTTTTTTTGTTTAAATAAAACGCACGGATAACGACGTATGGGTACAACCGTTCGCTCTTGGCTTTCGACTGAAACTGAAGGCCCGTATTTGGCCCAAGTGCTTGTGAGCCGCCAACAACAAACTGGCGAACACAGATGTATATAAAAACCAGTTGACTTGTTTGAGTGTATTTCAACTATGTGTGTTGTGCTGCTCTCAGCTGCACCTGTCGTGTTGTCCCGCTCGCACTTGAATGTCATTGTTCAGTGTGGTGAGTTTTGGGGGCTGTCTATTGCCAGCATTTATTGGTCGTAATTGGCAGGCAATTGACATTCATTAGACTTCAAAGCGGGTGAGTGTAAGCATGTGATGTGTGGTGAGTTTACTCTACCACCCTCCTCTTCTCCCACCGACATCAATAACAAACACACAGCGCTATGTCTTGCCAAGATAACGGTTATTTTTTATAGCAAACAATTTTGTTAGTGGCTTTTTTCTTCTTGTTTTTGTTTTTTTTTTTTAGGGCAGCCCCATTTAAGAGCAACATAGTCACGTTTCATGTATTTATTATATACCCTTAAATGATATTTATGGTTGTCGCATAGGGTTGTCATGGCTTATAATTACATTGAAAAATGTATGTATATATATAATTTAAAAAGTTGATCTTGTAAATGTATAAATTTTATTTATTTACTTACTGTTAAACCAAAATGTTATTTTTACGCAAATTTTAAGAAAAACAATGTTTATTTTGATTTCAATTGTTTATATATTTTTTTACAATAATAGCGAAGAACTCGTTCAAATAATTATTTATATATGTAATATATAAATATATCCAACATTCATATTACTTGCTATAAACATTTTATTGCAAATACAAAATTCAACATGGTTGCTTTATAGCATTCGTAGTTATTTGTTCTTGTTGATGGACGGATAGATGATGTTGGGATGTTGATGCTGCCAACCCTGTTTCTGACTGGTTCACGCTTTTATGCAAAGAGAGTAAACGAGAGAGAGACAGACAGGCGAGAGTGAGAGAGAGAGAGAGAGAGAGAGAGAGTGAGAGGACAGTGAGCATAAGGCTAACTCGTTCTAGCACATTTAAATCTCCACACTCTTCCCTCCATTCTTGCTCATTGCTCACATTTTTGCTCTCTCTTTCACTCAGTTGTTGCTATTGTTGGTGTCTTTTGTTATTTTTGCGCTTGTTAACACTTTTTGTTTGGCATTTAAACAGTAAATTGGCAGCAGTTAAATGATGCCCGTTGTGCTTTCTGTTTCTGTCGCTCTCATTTTCAGTCCTCTCATTCTCTCTCACTCACTCACTCTAACCAAAGTTTTTTTGGGCTCCCTCTTTCTCTTCTGGTTCCTCCTTGTGTATCGATGTCAATTTGCTGCCTAATGTGCAAGTGAATAACTGAAGCGTGGCAACATCTCTAAGATACAGATGCGTTATATAGTGGCCAGGGAAGGAGAAGGAGCCTGGCAATGTAGGAAAGGAGAAAGGAGATGAGAGGAGAGAAGAGGAGACGGTGGTTGGGTGGGTTGGCGCGGATCTACGGTGGGCCTGGTCTGGCGCCTGGGGGCGGATGTTAGTTGCTTTGATGCTGTAGCTAGTTAAGAAAAAAAAAATGGCTTCACAATAATTTATAATTGTTTGTCGAATAAGAATTTACATACGTATTAACTCTAGTTACTTTATTTAAGTATTTTAATCATCTCGCTTAAAGGATCAATTTTATTTACCTTCAAAAATTACTGCATTCGACACAAGTCTATATAATAAATTTCATAAATGAACTTCCAATTATAAATAAGCTATAAATTCGGTATCTTATTGTTTAATTTTAAAATTAATTGCCCTTAATTACAAACTCAAAAAAAAAAGCTATGGGGCACTACCAACTATATAGAAACCAGGTTTAAAAAATTACGGTAATCTCTTTTGAGGCTTAAAATATAAAAATATAAAAACACGTTATATATTTTTGGATTTAATATATTTTTTATATTATTACTAGATATATTTGCAACATTATACAAATGACCCACTATTCACAATATATTTGAAGTTTAATATATATTTGATTTAATTTTGAGAATTAATTATATTTTAATGAACCAATTTATTTTATGCAGTGCACTTATAAAATTTAATAAAAACAAAAACCATTTAAAATCATTTATTTGTGATTTAAAATTGCTTCATATCACTTCATTAATATACATATATATATTATAATGAATTCAGTAATAAACATTAAATATTTAACTTACTTAAAATCTAAATTGTTTTAATAAAATGAACAGTTTAAATAAAAAACAGGATTTAATTTTGAACTTAGCCGTTTAAAATGTAAATTTATATGACTTTCAAATTTGTTTATGATCTGAATTTAAATCGATGTTATTTAAAATTTATTTATGCTATAATAATGCAAAATAGTGAATACTTGTTTCATTTTTAATATCGTTTTTTAAAAGTGTTTTGAGCTAAAAATCTGAAAGTTTGTTAATTTATTTGTTGAAAATTTTAGGTCACTAGTTAGAGATCACATCTGGTGAAAATTCATTAAAATGATGTCTAAATTAGACAAAATATGATGGGAGGTCTTATGCCACTGATTCTCATCAAAATAAAATGAAGGGTCACCATCGCCATTTTGTTTGTATGTAACGGCGCATGCTGATGCCTGGTCCGTCACTCGAGCAAGATAAGTTAATTAAAGATGGAAAAAAAAAAATAAATAAAAGACAAAGACAAAGTGGTAATGAGCAACACTTCACAAATGATTTAAAAAGACATTAAACAACAGCAATGCCCAAATTGTTGACAAATTCACGCAGTTTGAACGCAATGGTTCCCAGCCCCAAACCAAATGGAACTTGGAGTCTCATTAAAAGTGACCAACTGACCATTAATGTGATTCCCCTCCCTCCCCTTCGTTTCTCGATAATTCGGACAGAATTCGGTCTTTTGGCTTTCCACTCTGTGAAAAGTTATTTTAATTAGGCCTTGGACATTCCATACCCATACCATACTGTATATCCCAATCGTCACTCACTCATACCCACAACAAACTGAAAACAACCCCCATGGGGATGAGCTTAAGTGCCTGTTGAGGATGTTGATGAGGGGTAGTTGATGATGATGATGACGATGTATCCTGTTTGGCATTTTTGAAGGTGTCGTAATTGCACTCAACTCACTTGATTCTCGATAAAAGCGGAACACTGGGGACTGAGTATATTGAGATTCAGATTCTGATTCTGATTTCTGAATGCAAACAAATTAAAAACCACTTAGCACAAAAAAGGGAATATTGAGATAGAATTGGTATAGATGAGATGAAAGAAAAATCCGATCAAATAAAACCTGGCGTGTGGCGTCAGTCAAAACGAATTCAAATTGACTAAAAAACAAAAAAAAAATATACATAGATATACCTAAATATATGTATAAATAAGACTAAAAATGTGAATTTAACATCCTGTTTGAAGCTTTATACCTGGCATAACCATCTTAATTGAGGTATAACACAACATTTACCGCTTTTCGCTAATCGCCTTGAAGAACGCCGACCGATCCGTCGAAACATAAAGTCCACACAGTGGGCCTATTATTTAAAAGTAGATAAAAAAATAAACAAAAAAAATTGTCCATACAAATTCAGAAAAATAAAAATGGAAGGGAATCAAACGAAATGAAATGCGATGATATGATTGAAAAAAAAAAGAAATAAAATCTACTGAAACCCAATGGAATTAAATAAAAGGGAAAGGATTTAAAATCAAGTTACAACTTGCAAGATTAAGAAATCATTTTTGTTAGAAGTTAAATATTAACTAGTAAATATTGAAATTCTCAAACATTTTTATATTGTTTGACTTTAACTTCTTTGACCAAATTGTTTATTGTTTAAATTTTATATATCTTGCAATGCAATTACACAATCTGTTTATAATTAAAATAATATAATTTATAATTTTTAATCCAAACCACTGTGCCTACAATCGACATATTCAAGTTTGCCATGGGCAACGTTCTTCCCTTCCTATGTATGAGCTAGGAGAAATCTTGTGCGTTTTCATTCATAAAAATGGTTTGGTCGCCTTTGTTTTTATTTTTTGTAGATACGGATTTTCGGCTTAATAACAACACGTCTTGTCATTTCATTTCATTTTATTTTCGATTGACCCTGTCCGAACCTATGGCTCCTGCACCTCATTCCGATTGCGTTTCCGTTGATCCCATGGAAAAACGTTCGACATTTCGTTTGTTCATCACGCAATGTCGCGTTCGCGTCTCGCGCGGCTCTTTTCATCAAGTCCTCTTGATATTTATTGTACATATTTACCAATTGTTGTTTTTGTTGTTATTGTTGTTAATGTTGGTTGTTGTTGTTGCATTTATATATTTAATAATATTGACGTTTTGGGTCCAACTCATTTTTGACCCTCGTTAGCAAGTCTCTCTTTCGCTTTCAATGTATATTTAATTAATTAATTGATTTAATTTTGTACAGATTTCTGATTTGTTGAACAAAATGTATAAAAATAAATATAACACGAAAATGTTCATAGCATTCTGTACCTACACTAAATGAATTAAATGTCATATAAATAGACAGAAGAACTAAATCTCATAGATCGTAAGAGTTTAAACCAAATTGATCGTGAATTTATTTATTTAACTTCGGTTTACATCTAAAAATTAGTAGTAAATATACTAATGATTATTAATTAATGATTTATAACAAATTTAATAAGAAATGTATCTCAGAATTCTTTAAACATATTTGGAAGTTTTAATACTAATATAAAACTTTCTTAAATCGGCTAAAAGATGGGAAACTTTGAACCCAAAGGACATTGGACATATCCTTCGAAAAAGACCACAAGTTTGGCTTAGTATTGCATCTTTTAATTGGCGTTAAAATATAGAAAATTAATTTTCGAACCGAATTTTGACATTTTTAATGGTTTTTTAATGATTTTACCACTTACAAATTTCGTCAAAATTTTTTTTTATGATTTTTAAGTTTTAACGTTTTTTTTACTACGAAAACTAACAATAACATTGATGTTGAACGCTTTAAAATCAGCAAAAAGATGGCCAACTTACGGCCTAAAGAACATCAGACAGATCCCTCAAAGGAATCCAAACTTTACGAGGCTACAATTAAGTTTAATTTTTATCAATTTAAAAAAAAACAATGTAGAATTTAAATATGGAAACAAAATTAAATTGTACTTTTAACTAGGTATTTCAAATTAAAAATAGAACGGAAACTACAAATCATTTATTAGACTGATTTTAGCCCAACCCAAATATGATGATATTGAATCGCTCTCTATAACTAACATAGACCAATATTTGGGTCTCTATCTCTGTCTCTCAAGAGATACGCTCACATCATGACGATTAGGCTTTATCGATTGTGTATAAATTTTTAATATCATTAAATGACAAAACAACAAATGACAAGAGACAAATTCGAAATACAAAAAGTTAACTCTCCTTCCAAAAAAATGTCAAGTTTTATGTTAATTTTGCCGTCTTTATACATATATACATACATACATATGTACATATATAAATATATATGTATCTCAATGATAAGTTGTAGTTCAAAAGCATAGTATTAGGGATAATATGCATAAAATTGTAATCAATGGAAATCAAATTTCAATAATGCCACAAATAAAAGTACAAAATCATGTTTGTTTAAAAGGCCAGGCGTTCTTTTTTTTTCATTTTTGTTTTCATTGTAAATTTGTGGACATAATACTATATTAAAAGTAGATATACATATATATTGGAAATCATGAATTTATCGCAGCACAATTTGTGAAATTAATTTACGTCTATTCGGATCATTGGTGTGTGTGTGTATGTGTGTTTCGAACTGGGCTAATTATATATACGAAACGGTGTGTATGTGTGTGTGTGTGTGTATGCTCTAAAATGAGTTGATTGTCAGTTTTTGCAGATAAGTAAAAAGTCTTTCTGGAATGAGGTCTTGAAGTTGGCCATTAATCGGAACTCTATCAAAATCTTATCTCAGCAAACACATCAAAAAACAAAAAAAAAAAAAGAAAATAATAAAAGAAACGTTTCCCTCTCACCCACTCTCTACGGGTACACGAGTATCTTGCGGATGGTTTTGGAGCAACCAAAGACAAAAACAACAATCGGAGGGAATTGCCATTTGGCGTTGACAATATTTTTCATGCTAAGAGACTTTTAAGCTGTCAACAGCGGCGCTCATAAAAATCGACCACCAACTTGTGAACAGTCAAGACAGACATTCAGACAGAAAGACAGAGGGACACACTGCTGTTTGAGGTTGCCCAACAGCGTCAAACTGTCTGCGGGTGCCATTGTTTAATGCATTTAATGTGGCCTCCAACAGGCGGATTGGGGAGTGGACACTAATGGACTAGCGGATTGGAGTTCAGTCTACCAGTTAGTTGCCGATCATGTCAACTAGTGTATTTTGTGCTATTTATGTGATTCATATTGATTTTGCCATTAAGGCTAACCGAATGGTAACAGTAAAATGATGAAAAATCTGATAAAAAAAAAAAAAAAAACATTGAATAAAGTATTCATATGATCAAATTTATATATAATTCTTAACAAGAATTTGTTTTTATTTTTCATCATACAAATACAGAATTATAAAAATACAAATAAAAGATCTTTTACGTAGTGCAGCATTTTAGATACATAACTGTAATTCATAGCATAGCAAACATGGGGAAACTTAGTGTGACCGTTTTCGTAAACCTTCTGATTGATAATAAGTTAAGTCGAGGCAATAACCAGCAAATTTTAACAAGGAAAGAAAAGAACTTATCGGCTTAAATGGGAGAGGAGAGAATGGAATTTTTATTTGATCAAATGCTTTGAGTAATATCTCCATAAATGTATTATATACCGTATTACTATCAAAGACCGACAACACGCTCTTTTTTATATTTTTTATACATTTCAAGTTCTTTGTCTCTAGAATAAGGAAATATTGCATATATTTTTATATTTTGATCACGTTATTTTTCTTTAGATATATTCCACTACTCTTACTCTGTGACAATAATGTTGTTAAAATGTTTTACTTTGAAATTCCAGAGCCACGACTTGGTGATACTCTAAAAGAACTAAATTAAAAATCATAAAATTTGCCTTTTCCGACTGGAATGGTAGAAAAACAAAGTATTGCTTTTTATGTAAAAAAAAAGTATATTTTCTTATAAATGAATAGTTCAAAATATATTTAAAAAGGGACATCTGCTGGATCGGACATTATTTATTTGCCAAGCAGGACTGCCTAAAATCAAGGCATAGACAATTTGAAGCTTATCTTCTGAATGATATGAACCGCTAGAACATATAAACCGATGTAATGGTATAAGATGTTACAGGGTATTAAAATAAAAACTGTAATTTAGTCAAATAATGCAAGAATCCTGTGAGTCTGAGAGTCTGTATACATATATGTATGTATGTAGATACATACATACGTACATATGTACATCCATAGTTGATGAGCTGGGAAAGAGATCAAGGTTCAGTCGCTCGTGCGTTCTGCACGGAAATGAAATGCATTGAAACGGAAAAGAAAATTATAATCCAACGAATGTCTTTTGACTTGAATTACAAATGGGCGCCCCATGCAATATGGCCGAATACGATGAGAGGCACGGATGTTAGCAGGGGGGTGGGGATGGAGTTGTTAAGTCTGCTTGTCAGGGACAATCAAATCATAAGGGCGTCAAAGCACAAAGACATTCATATATCTATGTATGTATGTATGTATATACATACATATGTTTATACATATGTACATAGGTCCATCTCTTTTCTGTCTACACCATGAAAACACAACAATTTCCCGTTTCATGTAACATTGTAAAATTGCATTTGCTTTCTCTCGCTTGCTCTTGTTGTTTTTCTAAAATTCAGAATATGATTTGATTTCCATCTATTCCCCTTTTTCCAACCAACCGAAAATCCCCACCTATCAATTCAGCCAACGGGTTTGTTAGTTAGTTTTGGGTGGCTCCAAGCCTATTTGTTATTCATAGATTGGGAATTACAAGCAGCCATTGCCAATTGTGAACATCTTTACATGGCAGGAGGAGCCGGCGCACGTGCCGACCTGTCAAATTACATGGTTACATGACGTCTTTTTCATTTTTTCTTTTTATAAAATTCCTTTAAATTTCAAAATTGTTTTTTCTTGCTGAAGAATTTTTTAAAATATTACATACACAGTGATTATCAAAATGTCAGTTAAGAGAAATATTTTGAACTATTTATGTACATACTTATAACATGAATATCGAAGCGTTTAATTTTATTTAGAAGCTTATTTTATGTTTATTAAAATACATTCGATTAAGTAGGTTCATTTCTTCAAGCCATATATTTTTGATCTGCATGATGAGAAAAGCTGAAATAAATTTTAAAGCCCAATTTTAGATTAGTCGACAGGCATTATCAGGCATTACTGTTAGGTTTAAAATACTTTTGCATTATACATATGTATGTATGTACATATGTAAGTATAATGTTTTTTTGCCATAAGAACGATCAGCGAAAATAATGTTCTATTAGTTACATAAACCTCTCAATATTTCCTATCTCAAATACAAAAGAAAAATATTAGGAAATGAAATTAAATCTCTTTTTCGGCACGGTTCAATTAAAATATTGAACCAATAGGTCAACATAGCCGTTTTGGGATTTCCTAAGTTTTTTAATTTGCAAATCATCAAAGATGTTAATTATGTACATAAATATTGTCTAAGCTAGTCTCTCAATTTTTTTGTGGAACAAAGGAATTTCTACTGGGGCTTTAATAATATATCAAATATGACAAACAAAGCATCATGTCACATAAACAATAATGCAAGATTGATGGTTTCAGATTTAAATTTATTGTATTTCCACTTCTATTGCTTGCTCGAGGAAGAAGAAGATAAATAGAGACGAGTCAACGACCGATTGACCTGCAATCGACAAGGTTGCATCCGATAGATTTTATTGACATTTTATATTACGCGCGCTTTTTTGAATGCAAACGTGTAAGATTTTACATAGAGCGCCATCTGTGCGATTTCTACAATGCACTTTAGCGCCTTCAACGATTAACTTTGCTGGCAGAAATGTTTATCGTTGCTTGGTTAAATTTACATTTTGTTGGAAGTGCGTAAACCTGTAGTTTTTTTTGTAACGATAGCTGTTAATAATAGTTTGTAATAATAATGCAAACAAAAAAATCAGCGGAAGTAAATCACTCTCAAAAGCTCAAAACTTTCCTTTTAGAAAAAAAAATTTTTGCTTTAGATCATTAAAATTCACAGAGATTAAAAAAAAAGTTCTTTATTTTTTGTTTTTAAAAGGCTATTCTCAGTAGAAGTCAAACGATATTCGCAGACTTTTTTCTAGAAACACTTTAATGGATCGACCCTCAGAGCAGATCGTCGTCATTTTGGACGAAATTATTGCGACCTGGGAAAGAGAACAAGAAAGCAACTTAGAAAATGGTGTGTCTCCGGATCCAACAGTACTAGGAGTATCCATGGAGGATTCACCTATGCCCTGCGTAAACAACAACAGCAGAAAAAAAAAGGTCAAAAATGTGTCACCATTGGGCATGTGCGATGTCAACACCAGAGCAAGACGCAAACGGAACAAGAAGTCTTCTGATTGGAATGGGAAAGAAAACCGCGGTTGACAAGATTGATCATGTAAAAGAAACTGTGTAAAGATTAAACAATATAGTAATTGAGCAATATAGTCAAAAAAATAGCTTAAAGTACAACCTAGCAGTTTTACATAAACAATAATATCCTCAAATTTACTAATAAAAATTCAAATTAAACTGGTTGCTTCTATTTTGTCACAGCTTAATGTTTCTGCGCCATAAAACTTGAGTTGGGCTCGTGCCGTGACACGACAGCAATTAACAGAGCTTTGTTTAAGTCTGTAATCTAACATTTTGTAAATCTGTTAATAAAACGGTTGAAGATGCGTTTACAGCACACACAACTCAAATAACGATTTTAAACGGACTCAAAAAGTGGCTTTAGCCAAACTCAAATACTGGCCTTGCTATTAGCCAGTTTTTTTTTTCAGTGAAACCAAACGCGTCGCAAACGGAGGCAGGCGGGCGCTTAAAGTTGCTTTTTTTTTTAAACAAATTATTAATAAAAGAAAAACATAGCAATCGTTTCGCTGTATTAATGCTAAAAGAAAATTTGTAGTTTTCTTCTCATTTTACTCGCTATCTCTCATTTTTCATTTGCGGTCAACAACAATTGCAACAACAAAAACTTGTTTAAAGTTTCTTTGCATTGATGTATGTGTGTGGCTGTGTATGTGTTTGTTTGTTTGTTTACGCGCGGCTTTTTAACAAGGAAAAATAAAAAAATTATACCGCATTTTCAATGTATAAAAAAGTTATAAACCACCACCGACAAAGGGCTAACAAAAATAGTAGCAGCAGCAACAACAACAGCAATAAATTTATAAGGCAGCAACAGTTGAGGACGGATTCGGCAATAGAAGAGGAAGGTAAGACAGTAACAGCGCAGCAGCACTACCAACACAATCAGAAAAATGCAAGGATTTCTTTATAATTTATCAATTAAGACGAATATGTAACGGTATTTGAGTCAAAACTCGGGTTCCGCTGTAAACAAAACAAACGGCAAAACAAAAAAAACTCAACGCCCTTGACAGCTGCCAACTTGAGTTGAGGTTACACTGATACTAAATCATTCAAAACTGTCATAAAAAAAAGAAACCAACCAAAATTCGTAACCATTCGATTCCACAGAGTAAATAAATAAATCTTTTTACTCAACTGCAATGTAAAAGAAACATAGTTACAGCTTTTCTAATTTAGCTAATGATCTCCCTAGGTATCCTTAACACAGTCAGATAATAAATTAGGCAAATTATTTAATTATAAAAATACTTTATTAACTATTATACTATATTTGGAATCACTGCCAATCTTTTTATAAATAAAAATGTTTTATGCGGCATTCCGTTAATTTACACACACACACTCCACATAGAACTCCCTTTGCCCCACTGTGCCCGCATTGAAACTCGAGCGAACGCTGGCAGGCAGAGCAGCAAACAAAGTGAAATGTGATGTGAAAAGACAGAGAAGAAAATAAAAAATACACAACAAAAAAAAAAAGTTTACACATATACACATACATACATGCATGCATAAGGCAAGACAAGGCTTCGACTTCCAAATCAAATGGAATTTAGCCGGTTTCCATAATAAAAAAAAAAAAGTAACCAGCCAGCCCAGACAACGGCAGCGGCCGTGTTAGCTAGCCATCGGGAGGCGGTGGGGGTTGTGGAACAGACAATTCTCAAAGTGAGTGGGTCAGAGAGTCGTCGCAAGCTCGTCTTGGAGTCAAAAAAAAAACAACAAAAGCGGCAGCAGTAAGAGCAATAACAACAACTGCAACGGCCAGAGACTGTGACTGTAGAAAGAGTTGCGAAAGTTCAAGTTGCCTGTTGTTGCCTTTGTTATATATGTATGTATGTATGTACATATGTATATGGATTGTACTTGGGGTGTGGCCACAAAAACCGACAAAAGATTTACTCTTTGGCCTACCCCTCAAAGATGACAATGGGTATAAGTAAACGGGTATTTTACGATCTAACCACACACACGAATTTCCAAAAATAATTTGCCCACAAACGATCTACCAAGACACATCCATTATATTCAAATTGTAACTGTATGTATGTATGTATGTATATATTATAGTTTTTCAAAAACTTAAATAGAAATTAGGATCGGGTAATTTTGCATCCAATTTCATATGATAAATGGCAAGACGATGTGCAAATTTCATTTTATATACTAACTAAACTACATACTAAACTCACTCATATAACTAGAATCCTCTTACTAAATGATGCAAATTTTACTTGCTAACTAAGCATCATAAAAACCAAAACACAATAATTGAATAACAAGCAAACAAATGTATACGTAACTTGAACATATTTTTTGTACAATAAATTGTTGCAACGACTGCAAATTACCCTTTAACAAATAGTATAACAATAATTCTTAATAAAAATCCATAACTTTTGTACACTTTTGAAATAAATAAGGAAAGTATAACACTAGCCTACAAATATGGGCGGGGGATAGAATTGATAATTGAGGATTTTAAGATTTTTATACCTTCAGGTAGTAACCTTTGAACCTAATGAAATATAGAGTATAAAAAGTAGCAAATAACACTTTATGTTGCATATAGAATATTTTCAAAAGAACTTGTTTCGGGGCTTAGCTTACTCATAAAAAAGGTAGGTAAGTCGAAATAGCCAAAATATACATACAAATACAAATATGTAACCAACAAAAAAAGCTTAGTTATGTTGTATACACATATATACATATATTCTTGACAGGCATTAAAAGACATATTGATCCACAACTGAATGTCCGTCTGAAATCAAATTAATTCTTGGTTATAACAAAAGACTAAAGAAACCATATTTGGCATATATATCATATATTATATATATATACATATGTATATGTATACTCCTTTTCCAGAATGTAGGCAGATCAGGTTTACTGCAAATTTTTTGCCCACCTCTGTCAATTGAAATTGAATAAATTAAATATTAGAATGTTTATTTTCATTCATACTTATATATGAAATATCTATGTTAGAACGGCAGAATGAATGTTTATAAGAAATTTTAAAATTGAATGAGAATTAACTTGGCTGAATTGTTTAAATAATTCCATAGGGTACACTTAGTTTATACTAATGATCTGTCCATCAACAGGAACACCAGATTACTACCGATTATTTCATTGTTGTTATACATTTTTGACATCGACTCGATATATGTATGAATCACTGGAACCACTCTAGAAACACGTACAGACACTGACAATAAACATTCATTGCCATAAACTTCTGGCCAATGGACAATGAATTATGGTAGCTGTTATTTTCAAGTTTTATGTGTAACTTCACGACAACTCGTTAATATATTTGTCATCTTCCGGCAAAACCTAAAATGTTAATAAAAAGTGTTACACTCGTAATTAACACTGTGCTTCGTACCCCCCATCATTTAGAATAATATTGGATAACACCAATATTACAAAAAAGTATTTTAACTTAAAAAAGAGAGAAAAAAGAGTTTTGCCATTATAGAGTATCGTGTTTTGTATTGTATATTTAATTAAGTTTAATGTTGCTTGTACACAAAAGAGAGAATAACTAAAGTGAGGATGGGGTTTCCATGTAATACACAACGATAAAGATGTTAACTTATTTTTTTATGCTTTCAATGCGTGCCGAATGGACGGAAGATGCCGTCGTCGGCGTCGTTATTGGCCAACAACTCAAAAAAAAAATATCATCAACATAACATTTAGTCAGCTCGTATAAACATCATCATCAGAAGATACTGATGATAAAGAAAGAGGGGATGGAGGAGGAAGTGATGCTGGGTGGTTTATGAGAGTGAAACTATTGCCAAAATTGCAGTTTTATGTGTCAACAAACATGAATAGCAGCCCAATGGACAACGGACGATAGGACAGTCCACAAACAGATGGAGATTTCTATCATTACACAGTGAATGCAATAAGTTTATGCAGAAATTATTAAAATTTTCCATATACCTACATGAGTGTGAATTAGATATTATAATATATCAAAGTATAAATTTATGTAGAAAATAAATTATTGATTCTACTTTGTATAGGATATTACAAAATTATTCTATTCGAACTGGATAATGCTATTTCTTAGCATTTTCTTGCTACAGTTTGTCCCCTTACAGTACGAGTTATGGAGGGGGGTACAATGTACGCAATTTTCAACTAAAAAAAAATAATAATATCTCAAGTGAATAGTGCATGACGATGTCCATGCTCGCTCATTCTCCAGTTAGTCAGTCGGTCAGTCGCATTATCAAATTACATTAACAGAACAATAGAGGGGATTATAGAAGAATTCCATAGAATTTAGTTCAGTTGCATGTGATATTATTTCTCGAAAGTTGCCCATGTCTCAAATTGTGGCCATGTCTTCAGATTTCTGTTTGGCTTAAAAAAATTTGTATAATGAATTAACTTTTCAATACAGCTGTTAAAAGAGAAGACAATTTAGATAATAAACAAATATAAGCTCATATTACACTGTTGCTATTAGGATCAAATAAACATATAGTAAAGCAATATTTGAAACAAAATAAAAATTGATTTTGGATTTAAACAATTGCAATTAAATATTTATTTACATATATCCTTCTAACGATTCTCTAATAGAGATCGAATAAAGTTGGTAAAAAAAAAAGCGCAAAGTGAATGAGGAAAGTTCCTTGATCATTTTTCCCCTTTTCTGTTCACTTTTTGACACACTGTGCGTTTTGTGGCAACGAGTTCTTCCGATTTCTAGCCAAAGAACGTTTCTCATTTTCCTGCTGCATATGGTTTTTTTTATGTTTTCTTCCATTTCACACTTTTTCTCTTTTATGACGATGTTTGTTGCAGCTGCACATGTTTTAATATCCATGTAGAAGGGTATTATTAAATTGATCAGACGTTTTGTAACAATTGAAAAGGAACCTCCTAAACTATCGGTACAATTAGCTAAATACCAATTTGTATAATAAATTCTTAACAATTAAAACTGAACTCTCTCAAAAAGAGGTTTTAGTTTTTGTCAAGAGTATAATAACTTCGGTGTGGATAAAATTAATTTTGCAAGATCTTTACTTTTTCAAGAATTGGAAGATGCAGAAGAGGGTGTGGCAAAAAGAACAACAAAACAAAAATATATTGCCAATATTGTGTTGAAGGCGTTCAACGTAACGGTAAAACGGGACCCCGCCTCCTACTAAACCACCCTCCCTCCACCTGCAATATTAGTATATATATAGTATGCTTGCTGCATCTCTTTTGCCATGCGGATCACATTTGCATCCGACACTCACTTTGAAAACCGGACGCACTTTGTCACTGCTCTGTCGCTGTGATCTTTAATGGTGCGTCTATAAAACTCAATGTCTGTCAGTGAACGGTGCTTGTATCTGTGTGTGTGGTGTGTGTGTGTATAAACCATATTGTACATACATACATAGATATATGTACATATGTAACTTATGATATTCATGTTGTGAATATGGGATGCCCACATACATGTGTGGCGACACCTTTTGTGGCCTCATTTTCAGCTGAGGCTTCACCTCCGCCTCCACCTTCACCACCTTCTACTACTCCTGCTTGCTATCCAACCATTCACCATTCATAATTTCAAATAGCCACAACATAAATGTAGATAGCCACAGACAATAACAATACCAAAAGAGGCGCTTCCGTTTTCCGGCCTCACGAATATGTACAATATCATACATAAACACACATACACATACATATGTACATACAAACATGCATATATACATACATATGTATTTATGTATCATACTCTCATATGAAAAAGAGAAACAAAGCGAAATGGAACCATGCAAAAGAATGAATATAAAAACAGAAAACCATAGTTTGTGAGCCTCATTTTTAGCATTGTAATTATGGCATTATTATGTATTATTATTAAATGGCAGCGAGTTCAAAAACCTCGGTTCACGCACAATGCGTGGGGTCATATGTATATACATACATACATACATATGTATATGTAAATACATATACAATATATACGCACATAAGAATATATGTATGTGGCCTTCATCTTTGTATTTAATTAAAAGCCACAAAAGTCACAGACACAGTTAAAGAATTTAATTGAATCAATAAAACTTGAAATAAACTTTGTTAAACAAATAAAGTACTAACATATATGTACATATGTACCTACATACATACACTATATACTTACATATGTATGTATATACATACATACGTCAATTTATCTATAGGTACATAATTTCTTAATCTTGTTAACTAGAATTTCACTGATAAGCATCATATATATGAATGTATGTACATGTGATATATATAGAAAGATGATTCGTCTGCAGGCATCAAAACTAAACAAACGATTACCTTAAACAAATAGATAATATAAAATCGTATATAAATATCATATAAAAAGAGTAAAACTAAGAAATATAAAAATCCCTTTTTTACATTTTTTAATGTGATTTAATAGATTTAAAAAATCATTGAAATTCGCACTAGTCTGTAAATAAAATGAACTCTGATGGAGTTTCATTTTTTTCTTTAATTAAAATAAAGTTCTTATAAAAATGGTATCAATATATTTAATTACAGAAAACAAACCCTTAAATATTATATTTAATGTTTATATTTTTTATTGACTAACTAAACTTCACTTGAAAAGATTGAAAGAGTTATTCTTTTGATTATTTTTAAGTATTTATGTGTGTGTGTGTGTGTGTGTGTGTATGTATGTGTGTACCTTATTTTCTTGTCTTTTATTCCCCCATTAATGAAGTCATCCATCAGTCAAATTAACTTGTTGTTTTTTTGCGTTTCTTTCTTCCGCATGTAAAATTGCCTTTTGCTTTAAATGCAACTGCTTTATTGTTGTTGTTGATGACATCACACAAATGCAAATGCAAATATGTACATATGTATCTATGTATGTATGTATTTATGTACATTCTTACACATCCATGTCTTATTTTATATGTATACATATATATTGCAGTATTCATTGCTCCCTTTCCACTCAATACCAATTGCAATGATTCATAAATGATGTGATGCCCGACGATTCACTATGGTCTTTTATTGTTCAACTCTAGTTCACTTCAATTTTCTTTTTTGTTTAATTTTTTGGTGGGGGATAAAGAATATATTTTTAAACCGGTATGTAAATACCCTTGCAATTTTTGCATTAGTTCTTAGGTTTAGGCAAATTATTCCAAAACCTGTATATATTAGTAACTAAAAATAAATAAACAAATTTTTAGCAAAAATTTACATACATATGTATGTACATATATGTATATATATCTCACTCTATATAAGGTATCCAGAGTAAATAAAAATTGTGTGTTAATTACATACATATAAGAGAGAACTTAGCTTCTTCAGTTTGTGCGTATATGTATGTATTTGTATATGCATATACAGAAATTATTCAATATTGGGTCATTCAAGTGGGTAGTGATTGTGATTGTTATATTTTTTTTCTCGAGTAAAAAGCATAATTAACAAGCCACTTGACACACACAGCACTTTCCTCCTCCATATACTAACAGTACACTGAGTAAGTGTATGTGTGCGTGTGTGTGTGTGTATATTCAATCTTAATCGGAATGAAACAAAAATTAATTTGATTTCATTTGTTTCGCTTCCACTTTGTTCCACCTATAAGTGGCGCCCACAAATTTACCGTTGCTTATTTAATGGACGAGTGTTGGTAAGTGAATACTACGTGTACATACACACATAACCCGCTAATGGGCCCAAGCATGTTAAATAAAATAGATAAAACGGGGGTTTTCACTCTCTTTCCTTCCCAACAACTGTGTTATATTGTATGTGTATGCGTTTGTGTGTGTGTGTGTGTGTGCGTTGTGGGGTAAATAAACTCAACAGGCTTGATAATTTTCACACATTGTTCAGGTTGAGTGCAATATGTGGGTTGCATTTCAGTATGCATATCGTCACCCAACCATTTTCCCCCTCATTGTCAATTCCATCCACACACCCCACTTATGTATGTATGTATGTAGATATCTAAGTACATGCACGTACACGTACAACCATCAACCTAAAAATGCACTATGCCTATCGCCTGACTGACCTTGCCAACACCAACACACACACGCATATAAGATCGACAAGTTATTCTCGTTAATATTTCTTTTATTTATATTTTTTTTGTAATTTTTTTGTTTTGGTTTTTATTTTTTGTTGACATGCTTTGCAGATTATTTTAATTCATACAACAAAAACAAAACAGGGGGAAAAAAAATTGTAGTTTGCCAAAATGAGTTTAGACATTTATGCATAGGTACATGTGTATGTATGTATGTATGTACATACATATGTACATAATTATGTATGTATATATGTACATATATCTACAAATGTAGCCGTAATTGTGTCAGCATAATGCCAATTTGGCTTTTGGCAAGTGTAAACTGGTTCCACATGCATCTGTAGCACCGATTTTAAATATAATTTCATTTCGCCACCCTTAGAGGGAGGAGGGTTAACACGAATGACTCATTTTTTCTTGGCCCTGTAAAAAATACTTTATTCTCAAAGTATTGTTCATAACGATATATGTATGTACATATATTTTTTATCGCATCCAGATAACAATCCAGATGACCTGAAAAGTAAAATATTTTAAGGTATCAAGGCCTTTGGCAAGCTTATTTACTAAATAACTATTAATTACATAAGGTGCATACATACATATACATATGTACATACATATATAATAGTACAGTTTAAACGAACTTTATTCAAAATATGTAATTATTTAGATTTATGTATGTATTATTTTTTAGACTCTATTCAGTTATAGTTTGATCTGCTATTAAACAATAATTTAAACAAATTTCAATGAATCATATGTTCAGCAACATGGAAAGATTTTCTTTCTGTGTTCATTAACGTAAATAAGCCAATAAGAATATATTATCCATATGTTAATACTCTAACAAGAGTTTTTATACATTCAACTAAATCTGTGTAACAACCAATACAGAAAACAGCATTCCAGATTCGAAGCAGTATTAAAGTTTTATAGCTCGTAATAAAAACCAAAAAAAAAAAAACATTAAATTATATTCACAAAAAAGTTAGCAATTATTAAAATGATATGCATAAATACCAAAATGAAAGGCCAACAATGGATTAGGTAATTCCCAAATTGTAACATTTAATGTGGTTAAAGAACAATTAATAACAAATTGCGCAGTTAATTATGTATATTCAATCTCAAGAAATTTGTTTTAAATTGGTTTATTATTGTCATAAGGTAACATTAGAATGATTGATCGAAACAAATAATATTTACTTCCTTCCCCTTAAGCCAAAAAAAAATAGTATTTATTAGTTTTATTCAGTTCCCAAAGATTATGATAATGTTTTCATATGCTTTTATTTTGGAATACCTTAAAAAAGATATATCGAATTCTTAAGAATGTCCACAGGGACACTTAGTCCAAGTAGAGGAAATTAAATGAGCTTTAGTGTTTTTTTTTAACAACTAGAAACAGGTAATACATTTTTTGATACTGATCTCGAATTTATATATATGTTCGTATATATATATATTTTATATTACCTATTTTGTGGACTACAAACTTCTAATGAATTCTCTTATACCCTTTGTTAGGGTATTGAAAAGCATCAGTTCCCATTTTGCAAAATATTGACAAGTTGGCTCACTAATGCATTGGGACGAGCATTCAATACCCCCGTTGCTTTATTCTGGTTTATTCCAGGAATTGTGGCCCCCCGCTTTTGACATTTATGCAACCTGCCTTCCCACCTACCACGCCGCCCCCACCACCCAACTCCCTCTTCTTTCACTGGTTCCCAACTATGTTTACAGCTGTGTTTGCTCTCTATAAATAAAACGAACTAAAAATGGCAAATGTATATTCAATGTTTTATCCAGATGAAGTCCAAGACAAAAGTGTGCGAGTGTAGTATGTTCATATGTGTGGGTGGGAACAGTGGAAAAGGAAGTGGCAACAGAGGGGGGAGGGAGGGAATTGAATGATGAAGAAAACAAACGTTAATTGCGTTGACGGTTTTTGGTGGATTGTTTGTATATGTAAGGAGGGGAAACCCCCGACCGGCACTCTTACTCGCCCGCCCGCCTCCACGTGTCATTTTGATGAATGTGTGTACACACAAACGTACATACGTACACACCTATGTATGTGTGGTATTGGCTAATTAAATTTTTTTTTGTTTTCCCTTCTACTTTTTGGCTTTAATGTTATCGAATCGAATTTTTTTTTTTACATAATGGTAAAGCTAAGACCCCAATTGTGTGCATATCTCACAATGATTTCGTTTTGCTTTTATCTTATCTTAGCAACAACAACAAAAAAGAAAACAACAAAAAACACTATGTTTGTGTGTGTATGTGTGTGCATATGTATGTATGCCAGCATAACAACTTTGTGAGGAATATGTACATCTTTCTTATAGTTTAATATACTTGTACTTGGGATCCCTTTCTGTTCCATTATTACTTTATTAATGTATTTCTTTATATTTCAATTATAAGACATTTTGGCATTGGAAGCTATTAACTTGTCTAAAGACTATTGTTATCTCTAAGTGATGCTGTTAAATTGAGTAACCAGAAAGCAAAAACAAGGAAATGAAAGATTGAAAAAATTGTTTTGAATAATCTTTGACAAATCGAAATTATTATATTGTATTTTTTACAATTGGTTTATACAGAATTAAAAAATGTTTTCAAGAGAAACATATATGTATCTCTTTTTATTAAGATTGTACCATATCTCTGGAACTTTCGAAACATTTTACTTTTAAATGTTGAAAACTTTTGAAACAGTAAAAGATGACAAGTTATTATACAGATTATGAAAAGAATGAATTATTAAAATTAGGACAATTATAGATACCAAAAAAAAATCGAAACTTAAAGAAATTCGTTAACTCCAAAAACAAGATTTTTGAACGCTTTCTCCACAGTGTCTTTTAGTAATCAGGAATGATAACTTCGTTTTTAAAGAACATTCCATCATACTTTAACTGAAATGTTTTGAGACCAGCTGTGTGAACTATTCGTTATTGAACTTCGCCAATTGGTTTTCCCCAATATTTGGCAAATAAATGCCATTTAAGAATATGATCGTGCCACGTTTCACTAATGAAAAAAAATTGACGAAAAAAAGAGTTTAAAAACAATTTGCTTGGAAGTGCTGCAAGTATAAACAATTTTTGTTCCTATTTGATCAATTTAAAAAAACACCTTTTGCGGTCAATGGTTGTTTATTTCTTTTTTTTTATTCTTTTGTAAAGATCGATATTTCCGCTACTTTTACCACAATAGGGCCTTTGAAAGCGCTTCACTTGATAATTGATGCACTAGCACCACCAGAAACCAAGTCGTGAGGCGTCGCCGCGTCACTTAAAATGTTTGTAAATATTCGACATTTCCAAGGTGGCTTTAGAACGATTGACAAACTTTTAATTTTATATGTTCTATAAGAACTCTTTCTTATAAGAAGAAATTTTATCGTTTGCAAATATATTTAAATTGTCAATAAAACATATATTTAGATATTCCAAATATATCCCAAGAATAGAGCTTTTAGAAGAGATTTATGTGAGTTGGTTAAATAAATTGTTGTAGTCTTACACAAAACAACAAAGTCTTATGATGTCATATGAAGAATCCCCAAGTGATTCCACTTATTCAATGGAGCACTACACCAAGTTAGTGTAAGTGTGATAAAGTTCCGCACGATTGTGGAAAATGAAAACTAATTTCTTGTTAGTGTGTTTGTATGTATATATGTTGGCCCTTTGAAGGTGTGTGTGTGTGTGTGTGTGTGTGTAATATTAAAAACTTTATCAGGCAATGTGCTTTCGTTTCCAGTTATCCATGTCCAAACGCCGCACACGTTGGCGTGATCATAATGAAAATGATCATCATAATCATGATTATGTTGCTGATGACGATGCCATCTAATCGTTCGTCGACGTCTACTTTTTTGTTGTTTTATGACCCAATTCGACTTTTGGTTTGAAGCATTTCCGTGCTCCCGCTACACGCCCGGAATACCCCCACCAAAAAAAAATAATGTGAAAACTTTTTAAAATGCGTTTTGTCTGCCACACTCCCCCAAAACCAACACTGTCACCTAGTCCCAATACCTTCGTCGGCATTTTCATATTCATGTGTTCGCATAGGTAATTATGTATGTATGTATGTGTACATATACATACATACTTATGTATATATATATAGTGCATATGTGTTTGTGCGTTATCAAATTCCACATTCTTTAAGAGTTTGTTTGCTTGCTCATTATTGATTGATTTGCTTTCTGAAAAGGTAGTTTAACGGTTAATGGTTTCTTGAATTGCTTTCATCTAGCAACGCGGTCAAAATTTTTGATATCTGAAAGCACTATATATATTTTTATATATACAGCTGCGAACATAAAAATAGCACCACTCGCACTAGCAATGTGTTCGAAGGACTCTAAGGTTTATTTCAAGGGCTAGAGAACATCAAAATACATTTTTAAAAGTAGAAACTCAAGAACTAATGAAAGAGAAAAAAAACTTGATATTAGTCAACCGTTTTAAATTTTTTTAAGGAACTTCGTAAAAACTTAAAAAAATTGGCGAAAATAAAAATAGCACCACTTTTCAAATATTAACTAAAAATTATAAAAAAAAGAAAAAATTAAGAAATTCTTTTCTTATTTATAATTAGCTATTTAATATGAGATTAAATTATAAACTTAATGTTTAGTTGCATTGCCCTTATTGACAATAATGGCTGCACAACGTCTTGGCATTGAGTTAACCAGGTCTTGGCAGCGTTTCACAGGAATTTTGCTCCAAGACTCCTGAATTACTTCATAAAGTGACTTGTTTTTTGTTGATTTGGTAATACCAACTGTCTTTTTAATATCGCACCACAGATTTTCGATGAGATTGAGATCTGGTGACTGTGCAGGCCACTCCATAACGTTCACCGAATTCGTTCTGAACCACTTTTTGGCTTCCTTGCTAGTGTGCTTTGGGTCGTTATCCTGCTGAAAGACCCATATCAGGGACATATTGTCGTCTAGGTGGTGTAGCATCACCTTCTCCAAAATATTTACATAAACATGCCGATCCATAATGGGTTTAACCCAGTATATTGGACCGACACCATAGTATGAAAAATATCCCCATACCATTACTCTAGCTCCGCCGTGTTTAATGGTTTTCAATGTGTGTTTTGGATTGTATTACGACTTCTGTGGACGCCTGACATACTTTCTAGAGCTTTTCCATCAAATATGACGACTTTGCTCTCATCATTCCACAGAACATTACTCCACTTCTGGGCTGACTGATTCGCATGTTCTTTTGAGAACTTAAGGCGGTTGGCAACATGCCTACCATTTAAAAAAGGAATCTTTCTTGGGCTTCAGGCTTTTAAATGATGGTCTCTGAGGTATCGTCGAACTGTTTGGACAGTTGTGGGAATATTCAGGTCCTGTTTTGGTTCCGTTGCAGGATTAAACTGATTCTTCTTGCGCTCTCGGATTAATTTACGCACCATCCACTAGGTCATTACTCGCTTTGGTTCACGATTTTCAGGCTTTTCTTCATATGTAATTGTATTCCGGATCATTCTGTTGTAACATTTAACCGATTTTCCAATATCCGGGTAATACTTCCCATAAAATTTGATTTTTCGAATTAACTCCCCCTTTTCCACTAAGCGGTGCCTTCCGCAACCCATTTGATTAAAAAATTTTTAATTTTTTGAGATATTAATGTATAAACTAATTAGTTTTATGCAAAAACTGTCAAATACGTACTTTTAATTGAATCGATTCCGCCAAAAATAACAGAATTTGTCTAAAATTTGCAAGTGGTGCTATTTTCATTTTCGCCATTTTTTTGGTATTTTCACTAAAAAACGCTAAAAACCTACAATCCATATAAATTCTGAGAACTTACATGCTGTTTTCTTAAAGAGGGAATATCCACCAATACATTAAATGTAAAATTATTAAAAATCCATTCACCATTTTTTTGTTTTTTGATCAATAAGATAAAATGCTATAGTGGTGCTATTTTTATATTCGCAACTGTATGTCAATGTATATACATATATGCACATAGATTGCTAGTGATTTTGCCCTTTACTGTAAGCGTTCCTTCATTTGGCAACCAACTCTCGTTCCTTTAAGGATCGCAAAATCTATAAGGCAGATGTACCGATAACATGCCTTATAGGGGCGTTCGTCGCGATAAATTCGTCAAATATCGGCCATAATGTTTAACGAGATTGTAGAATAATATCACTTTGCTTAATAAACAATACATTTTCCAATCAGAGGGCTTTGTAACAATATTCTCAAAAACATTAATTTTTGGAAACCTAATGGATTACCAAGCTACACGTGTGTAAAAATTTTCGTACATGAACTACGTTCCTTTTCTAAGTTTAATGTCAAAACAATGATCTAAGTAAAATACTGTAAATAAAATAATCGAATAATTTGTTTTGTAGTTCTATTGAATAATCTATTGTAGAACAATAATTGATAATTAAATTTATAAGCGATTAAAATTTATATTGCATTAAAATGGTATTGTTTAATCAGAAACACCGTAACATCATGTATTCGGTATTTAGATCATTTTGAGAGTATATTCTCATTTCTTTTTCCATTTTTCCGAAACACATATCAGACAGATGTTCGTTAAAACAGCTGCTATGATCCTAGGTTTTTAAGGCGCACGTGTTTGGAGGGCATTGGCACACTGGTGAAATGTTAGTAGTAGGAGGAGGAAATGTGACCGCCGTGCCAAAAGACAATTAACAATTTTGAGCAGCTGTCCGTGTAAGCGTGTGTGTGTGTGTGTGTGCGTAGGACCTTTTTTTTCCAAAAATTTTATGTATCTCTTACAATTATCTCTTACAATTTACAATTTGATCATAAATGCCATTTAGATCTATTCGTAAAAGTTGACAGGTGGTTTATTTTATCTCTAAATATTTACTAAAATATTTTTATGTATATTAACTACTTTCAATACTAAGCTATTAAATATTCTGAATATGAATCGTAAAATTTGTATATAATTGGCAGAATTAAGCATTTGCAACCCTGTAAAATACATAGAACATTTTGCAGGGGTTGGCCCGTTCGTTTGGTTCTCAATATAAAATTTCACACTCTATTTGCCATTTCAGATGTCATTGACGAAAAAGGATCCATCGCTGCGGGTTGCCGCCTCTGATCCACATTTGGTTAGCCTGGGCGGTGGTCGTTTGAGTACAGCCGTTACACTACACTACATACATATTGGTAAGTTTTCATCTAGTTTTCTTTTATTATTTAATTTGTCCAAGCCGAAACAAATAACTAAATAATAGATAAATGTTGGGAAATTACTATATAGCCGTTATACATATTCATGTGCCACATGGGACCGAAAAAAGTACACACATGGACCCGTAAAAGGTTAACCATGATAACCTGAATTTTTGAATTATTCGGACGCACCGTAAACATAAATTGGAATGGGAAGTTTTAATGAAATTGAAAGATTATTGGAATTCACGTAAAGAATTACAATCGAAAAATATATACACGGGCGGCTACTTCTGAAGTAAAAATTTATATATTTATTCCATTTAAAAGTTTCAATATTCATTTCAATGAGATTTTCGGTTTATAGATAGTACTGAAACTAGTGTTTTCGGTTTTAATAAACTTCTTCTCAATGCATCACGTTTAGGTAAGAATGCGTTTTTTTTTTTATTTATAAATGTGATTTTAAAATTGTTTCTTTTTTTCAATTAATGTAGAAAACTTAATTTGATTTTTTTTTCTGTATTCCACTGTGCCTAATCTCGAAATGCCATGATAAGAAGTCAATATTCCAAATTCAGAAGCTCAGCCCGAAGCTTAATCAACGTAACCGAAGCCATTAATACCTTATATTTTTTCTGAATACAATAACCTAGGTTTATATAGATATATACGATTGTCAGGTAGATTAATACAAACTTTTAAAATCCCTTGGTCATTACAGCTATCGTTTCATTGAAAATATCAGAGTATATTGTATTGTAATGGTCTTTGAATTTTAAAAGGGTATACAAACTGTTAGATAGTCAAAGTTAAATCGAAATACTGATTTACCAAATTAAGTGCTTGAAATTTATTTTTTAAATGAAATTTAATCATTTCAAATTTTGTTTTGTAGGTGACACAACAATTGGTTCATCGCCCACGTGTAGCATCTCATTGAATGGTGGCGGAGTACGTCCATTACACTGCACCATTTACCGGAGTGACGCAAATGAGGTGACTGTGGTGCCTGAAAAGGATGCCCGCTTGTTAATCGATGGATCTGCCATACAGGGAGATGAGGCAAAACTAAGTCAAGGAGCAATGATAACCATTGGAAATTCAAATTATTTACGCTTTAATAATCCAGATGAGGCGCAAATGATGCGCTCAGCAATGGGATCAAATGAGAGAATATCAATGGCCCATATAGATTTTACCCAATCTGCACGACAGGCTCATGAAATGAGCCAGACACTTGAATTGGAGAGTTTCTATGAAAGTATTATAAATCCCAAAGGAGTTGGAGGTGGTAATGGTGTCAGTGGCGGTGGCAAATCCTATGAATTGGAATGTCCCAAAGTGTTTTCCTCCGATTTAGTTACCGTTAGTATGCCAGCTAAAGATGTACTAGGACAAAAATATGCCAGCTTTGCACGAAATCTTGCTGAGAATCATCGCAGTGAGAAACAATCGAATAATCAATATATGAAAGGTCCTGGTGTGGGTCACAATTCCGGCTATTGCAATGTGCCTATCAATGCAGCCATTTACAAGGATCAACAGCACCAGCAGCAACAACAACAACAGCAACTTCACAATAATCACCAACAAGATCTACTTACCAAAGTACAAAACGATAGATATGATCGTTATCCTCCAAAATCTAGTGGCCTACAAATCTATGCCATGAATGGTCTAAACAATGAAATGAATAATACAATTGGAACTAATTCAATTGGAAATGGAGCTGAATTAGAGGATATGCTAAAGATATGTACAGAATATGCCGATCGTCAACAGCAACAATTAAATCAAAATCACAATTCATCAAATTCATCAACGGGTTGCTTGAGCATTACCTCCTCGCCCATTGTACAGAATCGAATTAAAACGAATGGCTCACTACCAAGAGATAAAAAATCAACATTTCCACAGTTAAGTGGAAGTAATACAAATCTTTCTATGCTTAGCAGCTCATCTGGCTATGAGAATGTACGACTTTTGGGGCCAAATCGTGTGGAAATTAATGGACAATTGCATGTGGCGGCAGCTGCTGCTGGTGGTGCCTCCACTTCAGCTGTTAGTCATGAAAATCTAACAGCCACTGGTGGTAAATATGTGCCACAAAGTCCACGTACTAAAATACGCACCAATTGTTTATCACCTAAAAAGGAGATATCCTTTGGTCAGGCCTTTGGCATGACACCAACGCAATCGAATGCAACACCACCAATAGCAGCTGTGGTCAAACCACCATTGGCCCCAAAGCCACCAGCACCGAATCAACAGCGGGATTATGAGCAGCTTTTCAAATCGTTTGAACGGAAACAGCAACAACTTGATCGATTCACTCCCACAAATCAAAATAAACGCCCCAATAAAAATATTAATAATTTAACTTTAAATTTGGATACTTCTGCTCAACATTCGTCCCCGAAGCCATGTCGTAAACCTGCACCAGCACCTCGTTCCATACATCTCGAACAGCGTCAGCGTCGTGAGTTAAGCCAAAGACGTCAACAATTGAAGCAAGAGTTGGCTGATTTATCCTCCCTAGATAATCAAGAGGTAAGTGAAAGAGTTTTCCCATTTGCATTGATTTCGTTTTTTCTCAATTTCCTTCCTTTTTTTGTGTTTAAGACTTCGATGGAGCTAAGTGGCATACCGCCACGACAACAATTGCAAGCTCTGCAGCATCGGATACGTCGTTTGGAGGCCCAAAGGAATGCCACACGTGTGATGGAGGAAAATCAGCAGGCAAAATTGAAGCAATCTATTGAAATGAAACAAGATCAATTGAAAAAGTAAGCAGACAAAAGAAGACAATCCAAATGTAAAAGAAGAAGGGGAAACTCCATTTTCTGGCACATCTTAATTTCCTTTTTCTTTGAAATTTCTTGGATTTTTATTAAAGTTTTAATCTTTTCAGGTTACGCGCCATGTTAAAACAGAAACCGAATAATGCCTGCCTTAAAGAGGAGTTACAATTGGTTTGCGAATCATTGGATAGTGATAGGAAAACCTTTGAAGATTTGGAATTTCAATATTTTGAAGAGGAATCCGAACATCATGCCAGTCATGAGGAATTAAAGAGACATGAGCAACGTTTAACTCTAGAAGCGGAATTGGCATCTTTGCGTATACAATTGGGTCCGGATGAAGAGGAGGAGCCAGTAATAGCACCGCCATCGAATGTTCCATTGGAACAACAGGCATCATCAGCGTCAGAGGAGCCGCCATTAAAGCACATTTCACCAATTCCTGGTGCTGGTGGCAGTAATCTAATCAATGGCGTTATGTCTCAATCACTTTTTGGATCTGCTGAATTGTTATACCCGAAACGGCATAATCAGGCAGATGATTTAATGTTCAAAAGTTTTAATGAGAACATGTTATATAATAATAATAAGATTGAGGTCAATACAAGTACGCCGAAAAAACGTTTGCCCCTGCAATTGTATGAGTCGGGCGGCAGTTGCGAACAGATTAGTTTCAATTTATCGCTACAGAGCGATAGATTTGAAGTGAATCCCTTGGAATGTCGTGTGCCATCGCAGGATGATATAGATCGAAGTTGTAAAGTTGCAAATGATGCCCCAATATCAACCAGTCAAGGAGCCAGCACCAAGATATTTGATAGCATTAAGGAAATTGAAAGAAATCGAAAACTTTTGCTGGCCCAACAGGGTAAGTCTATTAGTTAAACAAGGTTGATTGACCTATAGCAATTTTTCTCCCTCTTTCTCTCTATTTCTATTCCAGGTCATCAGGTCATTGAGCATGAACGTCAAAAGATCTACGATCTCAAGAAGAAAAGCCATGACGAAGCCCGCACACAATATTTGCTTTCCACCCAACATTCCATGGAAGAGATGGAACTGCACCAGCATACAGACATCAAGTGAGTAGCAACCCATCACCCTCAAGAAATGCGAACCAACACTCTGATCATTGCGTTTTTAATTAGTTCTTCAGCTGACAAAGATATTTTAAGTGCAATTTTACACTAAACCACAAGAAAGACAAAAAAGCAAAGTATTCATAGGAAAAATGTGTGAAAAAAATTTTTGTAAACTAAATCACAAACTTTTTTAAGAACTAATATTAATATTCAAGCATTATATTATTAAATTTTAGATATATCGAAGCTACTATAGCTACAGTTACTCGAATATTTAATTTAAAATCTATTTGTCTGAATTGTTTATTTTATCAGCCTTTTCACTATTACCCTGGTAGTTCTTTCATATACATATATATGTATTTCGTGACTAATTTTCATGATGTTGATCTATGACTAGTAACATGAGTAACATATTTGTTTTTAATGAAATTTGGTACAAGAGTACAGAAGTGGCTCGTATACCAAATTTGGTATACTCCAAATGACCCACTATTTACTTTCACCAGAATTTCAAATTTGATTAATCATTATTTCTGATCTCCATAAAAGCAAAACAGATGCTGATCATTTAAATAATGCCAATTGTTGCAATAAAAGCATCTATGTAGATCTTTTCTTAAAGTTCTTTGAAAACTGATAAACTGGGATAAAGATTTGCTATTGGAATATGTATATATTTATATAGAATATATGCTTATAGGAATTATTATGGCTGTAGTTAAAGAAATTGGTAATAAATTTTATTCAGTTAATACAGGGAATTCGGAAGTCGGGGGATTTCAAACTTATCCAAATTCATTTCATGTTCATGAAATTTCTACATTTTTGTGGTCCAGTGTAAGTAATTTAACGTGGAGACTAAAGGTCTGCTTTTGCTCTCCCTTGTAAGCATTCTCTTCTTCTACTTTACCCCCTCAAACTCTCTTAAAATATAATTAATGAAATATTTTGCCAATTACAAAAACAAAATTCAAAACTGGTTTTTTCAATTTACAAACCACAGCAACAACAAAAATAGTTCGTCAATAGACAAACATCACATACAGTGATAAATCTCTTTATCAATTCATGTTGACGACTTTAAGATACCCTGCAAAAGAAGTACATACACATATTATCTTATATTACCATTCAATCAAATGGTAGTAGAGGGTATAAAATAGTTTAGTACCCTGTACTAAAATTACTTTTAATAATATTATCTAGCGATTTTTTTACAGGTATGTAATAGAAATATTGAAGATTGTGTACAGGTGAATTGCAAGTGTGTTGGTATTTAGGTGTATGCTTTTTTTTTGTTTAGTTAATTTCGTCAGTCAACAGATGTTGACCAAGCCCTAAGCTAACCCAACTCCCGGATACCACGATCCGCCCCCGCCCCAATTCGCATCGTCTGCAATTTGTGACTTGACGAAGCTCTGATAAAGCTTATCAGCTGCGTATGGGAGCGTGTGCATGTGTGTGTTCCTGCCTCGCTATTTATGTGTGGTATACATATATACATACATACATACATACATATGTATGTGTGACTGCTTTTTTTTCGTTCCGTTTGTACATTTGTGCATTTCATTTGCCCGCGCTTAGTCAGTGTCTTCACTTCGAACGAAGCGGCAATACTCTCCAAATGAGTCATTACGCAGAAAATAAATGAATAGCTATGAATCGGGTTAATGCATTGATCCCCTGTTGGTATGGAAGGTTTTCAATAATAAAAGCATACAGTATTGCATATCTAATTGCCTCTTTTATACTAATCCCTTTATCTCTCTCTCTCTCTCGCTTCCAGTGGGGGCAAAGATGCCAAGTTATTTGAAAAAAACGAAATGCAAAAGCTTAATCCAAATGAATCAGAAGAGCAACAGCAAAGCAAAAAGCAATCAAACGATAAGGAAAATGTACAGCAGAAGAAAAGCGGCATTGCCATAGCAGCGAAGACATCGACAACGTCAAGTAGTAGCCAACAGGTGAGTGAGTGTAAAACAAAACAACAACATACATATACTACATACATAAACACACACACGCATACATACATACATACACATATGCACGTAGAAAACAAAACAAGAAATGTCGAAAGTTTATTTTATTATTTCCGCTGAAATTGACCTCTAAGTAGTAGTATTATGTGTAAACAAAAGTTGCTGTTTGTTGTTGTTGAAAACCTACCAACAACAAGTTCAATTTACCAATCTTGTAAATTTAAATTCAATTTGAGCTAGTTCCAGTTTTCATTTTGAATATTATGTGCATAACCGTTACGAAATATACCAGTTCAGTTATGATAAAAACAAAAAATATACAGTTAAATTTAATCTTTATCAGCTTCCATTTTAGTTGAAGTCCCAAATTATATTTCCCAAATAAATAATTTGAAAATTCTGCACAAACAAAACTATTGTGAACTAGTTAATGAAAACTATTCAACTAAGTGTTTCTGGGAAATAATATTTACAGCTCATTCGTTTATTGAGAGGGTAATTTCATATAGTTCCGAACTGCTCTCTCTCTCTCTTTCTCTCATTAAAGAAGTGTGATGATCGTTATGGGGTTTATTTCTCTGGGTTTCTCTTGGACTCTCTCCTGGTATCTCTCCTAGCATACATATCTCTCGTCTCTTCAATCCTTTTGCTTAAGAAGAGACAGCTATAAAAATCTATCGGTAGCCTGTTAGTCACAAGCTGTTGGTATTTTGTTTTTTTTTTGTGTGTTTTTTTTTTTTTGCTCATTTCATTTTGGCCAATGTTTATTTTAATTTTTGCCTTCCCACCACCCACACGGACTCTATATACACTTATTAATAAGTTTATAATAATAATTTGCTGCTGATGACTTTTTTGTGTGTTGCGCCAATTTTCTTCTTGATTTCGGCCTTTGTCTTCTTCGTTTTCGTTTAGTTAATGTTTACTTTTGGGTTTACCTTGCTTTCTGTTTTTACGTTTTTGTGTGTTTACACATTGTGCATATCCATCGGCACCTAACCACCACTGGCTATAACGCGATCCAGTACCGTACAGTCTGGTCCATTGGCCATACAAATCTTTGGCCCATTATAAGTATAATCACCTCGGATTCTGCTGCTGGACAATGTTCGTGTACGCCTCGTTTCCATCCGTTAAGAATCGGCGGAAAAGGCAGCCTGTGAGTGGCGGTGGCGGTGATTGTAGGGAGCACTACTACTGAAAATTTTGTGCCATATAATTTGCCATTCGTTTTCCAAATTGCGTTGAGTTCGTGTCAGTGAGAGCTTTTTCCGGTGCCAAAGAAGGAAAAAGAATCATGTCCGTTTGGATGACCTATGTGCAGCATCGTCGTATGGATGCAAATGCGCGTCAACGCATGGAATTGTATTATTTAGTAAGTGATATTAACTAATATGAATTTTGAAAGGAACAAACAGTCAGACATAACCATTGCATAATGTAAATATCGAGGTTAATCGGCACTTAACCTTGAGTTAGTTACACAGAAGATACACACAATTGAAACCGATTTCTTGTAAATTTTGTAATTTGATTTCTATTCTGAAATTAAAAAACATATTCCATATGACCTTAGGTTGAGAATAAACAATTCCATTAGTAATTGTTAGTTCAGTTATACTTTTTTTAAATGATTTTCTTAATCAATATAAATGATATTTCTCATTTAAATAAATTAAAATTAATAGAGCATCATTAATTTTCTTTGACAATAGCAACGTCATTCGCAACCCGAACTAGAGCATCATACTCTTGCGGTAGGAGTTGGCACAAGCGGTGGATTGGTTAATCCGGCACGCAGTCCACGTCCACTATCCGAAGCGAATAATTGCGATGCGACAATTGAGGGTCCCAAATTTGCAATGGAATCGGCATCATCTGCATCACCAATATCTGAGAATAACAAACGTGCCAGCAGTCAAAGCTATAACCAGGACACAGCGTCGGCGGGTAGTGGAGGCAGTGCAGCAAGTAGTAGCGGTGGCAATACTGGAGGCAGTGGAGGAAGCACAACGACCAGCGAAAGAAAACGTGCCGCCTTGCCCAAGCACCAGCGTCCATTGACACGTTACCTGCCCATATTCTCACCCGATTTGAATTTGCGTCATCATATCGAGACAGCTGGGCATCAAATTGATCTATGTCCCCACGTCTTTGTTGATGCACACAGTTGTCGCGGGTGAGTGGGAGCGAATCACCTTAAAACATTTGTCTATAATCCTAAAGTGTTGATTTTTTTTTTTTTTTGATAGCTATCTTCATAAATTGGGAGCTACATTTCATGCCTGGTCACGACGTTGGTTCGTTTTGGATCGTCAGCGTAGTGCTTTAATCTATTACTCTGATAAATCAGAGAGAAAACCACGTGGCGGAGCCTATTTTGCGGTAAGAATCAATAATGAATATTGAAAAATTGCATATTGGTTTCACTCTGTAATTTTATTTACATATGTATATGAAATACAAATAATTTTTTTTATTTTTTCTTTTCTTTGTTTAGACAATAGACGAAGTCTATTTGGATCATTTGAACGCCTCGAAAAGTGGTCGGCCGCATTGTACATTCATTGTAAAGACAAAGAAGCGTAGTTATAATTTGCAGGCTGCCTCCGATTCGGCGGCACGTATTTGGATTGATGCCATTATAACCGGAGCCCAGGGTAATCTGGATTATTAAAAACAGGTGGCAAACAGCTGAGGTGAAGTTCGGGAGGACTTCCACAACTACAGAAACTACTGTTACTATATACATATACACATATATGACTACTACTTCCCCAGTGTAACTATAAGCTCAATTAAAACTTTAAGGACACACACACACACACACATACATCCTAGGTTCATCCTATAAATCTTGAATAGTTTTTTTTTTTTTTTTTGCAACTAACGAAATCCGAGATTTCAGTACTGGACCAAAGTCAAAGAAACTGTATTTTCCCTTTATTTTGTTTATTTTTATGGTTTTAATATTTGTCGTAATCTTAGGTAAGATTTCGTTAAAATTATAAGTATATAAATATGTATTATGTATTATACTAACACAGCCATTGTATCACCGAATCGTACAGATACCAATACTATAATATTGATATAAATATATTAAAATACATAAACTATTTAATTGTAATAACCAAATGAACCTTTTACATATTTGAATTTTTTATGTGAATTTAATTATGCTTATGGTTAATCTCTATATATAATTGTATTTTGATAAATGTTTAAACGATTGCGATTAAATGAAAGTTCGCAAAATAAAACTACACCTTATATATTTTTGTAAACATTGCATTTGGTTAAACAATTATAATCAAAATACAAATTGATATGTTTGATGAAATTAAAAAAAAAAAAGCGGTTTTCTTCATGTCAAATATTTATAAACGCACTTTCTTTCGCTCGAAAAATCAAATTTAAAGAATTTGTTAATTTTAATAGGAGTAAATAGTTAAAGGTAATCAAAGAAAATCAAATTTCAACTCATTTCGTTTTACCTATTGAAAATTTGAATTTAGAGCCCACAAAGTAATATCGATATTTACTGTGCGTGATATCGATAGCAATCATATTTTAAGTGTGACCGTGTGTTCACAAATGGCAAATTAGTAGTCGATAGAACACAGTAGAAAATACCATAGCCGCAAGTTCGCTACTGAGAACACTAAAATAATTTACTAAATGCAAATAATTTTATTAGTCAATTAGATATCGTCAAAAAGGCAGACTGAACCACCTGACATTAATGCTGTGCATCTTCCCTCGCCCTTAGGGTTGCAGGTGAACAAATTAAGAACGCAATACCATTCACAATCACCACAAGTGCAAGACAAAACGGTTAACAGACCTATCTGTCTGTCGTTTTCTCTAACTCAATAAATCCCACAATACCCGATACCATTGTGATAAAAAACCCAAAATAAAAAACTAAATGGAAACAATGAACCAATTGATACTTGCCACTGGCGGGTATGACCACACTATTAAAGTATGGCAGGCCCACACCGGCAACTGCATCAAGACCATGCGTTTTGTGGAGACATCAGTAAGAAATAGTCAAATATGATAATGCACGGTGGTATTATAACTTTATATTCTATTTGCAGCAAGTGAACGCTCTTGATCGCACGCCGGATAAGACGCGATTGGCCGCCTGTGGCTATCAGTGCATACGATTATATGATTTGGAATCGAATTGTACGGCTCCGGTTATTAATTTTGAGAGTGTGCAAAAGAATGTTACACGTTTAGGATTCCAGGAGGATGGCAACTGGATGTTTACAGCTGGTGAGGATCATCGGGTGCGCATTTGGGATATGATTGCCGCACCTCCACACTGTTCGCGTGTATTCGATTGCCAGGCACCGGTTAATGCCGCCTGCTTGCATCCAAATCAAGTGGAAATTGGCATGGGCTCCCAGAATGGTAGTGTCTATCTGTGGGATGTCAAATCGGAGAAACATGAACGAATTGTACCCGAAGTCGATGCATCCATACAGGATGTGGCCATTTCGCCAGATGGCCATTATCTGGCAGCTGCTAACAATAAGGGAAACTGTTACATATGGTCTCTCACCAGCAGTCCGGATCAAAAGATGAGCACACTGTGCCCGAAAAAGAAAATTCAAGCTCATAGTCGTTATATCCTGCGCTGTAAATTCTCACCAGATTCTCGACTTTTGTTGACTACATCGGGTGATGGCACTGCCTGTATTTGGAAAACGGAAGACTTCACCAAATGGCGAGAACTTTCCATTGAAAACTATTGGGTATGGGATGCGGCATTTTCGGCTGATTCGAAATGGCTGTTTACCGCCTCCTCGGATGGTGTGGCACGGCTCTGGAAGCTTCACACTAAAAGCCAAATACGTGACTATACCGGACATACCAAGGCCATAACAGCTTTATCTTTTAAGGATGAGATTGTGGGGAAATAGGTTCTTGAAGCATTGGGCTGCATTCAGCAAATAAGGAGAATAATAGAATATAGATCCTTTACGGTTATAACTGAAATATGCCCTGCCCTGTGTACATAAAGCTTTAAAAATATTTCGAAATATTTTTAAAAATATTTTGAATATGCCATAAAATCCATCAAATCTCGAATTAAGTCATGATCGTATATTGGACAATTTTCCCAATATCTGATAAGCCCAATTAAAATCTAAATTTATATATATATATTATTCATATATTGAATGCCAAACAAAAAATATTCTAGTAAAAAATCGGCTTAACAACTTTTATCCAAAGTATTTTATATCCTGCAAGATATATATAATACAAAAGAAATCAATCCGCCTACAAACTATATGACTCCATAAGCTACTTTTATGGCTTCAGCATGCTCATATATAGACTCGACGATCTCGCGTAAAATATGTATAAATATAATTTTTTATCGGGTTGCCTTTATACATAAATATATATATGTATAGTTTTTATTACAAGTGGCCGATTCAGATATTGGATTATTATTCTAAATCCGCTAAAGTTGATGCGTAAACTTTTTGATCCCTTTTTTGAGTCTGATGGATTTTGTGTATTTGGTGATTTACAAGAAATTAAACGATTCACAAATTGGCAATACAATTTTATGGAATGCAAATTAAATTAGATGACATTAAATTTCTGTAAATAATTATGTGTATTCATAGTTTATATACTCCAAACGATATATATGTATATGCATGTACAAAGAATCAATTGTATTCCATAAAAAGATTTTAGACTTTACTGAAATTTCGTTAAAAAAAAGTTCTAGTCTAAGATCTAGCATAAGATCGATTTGGTTTAAATAGCTAAACTATATAGTTTGTATGCATGAGGGGGGGCGACAGGCGAGAGGAACATTGTTTGCAATACACAAATCGGGAGATGATTCCAATCCAAGAGCTGATCAACTAATGATATCAAACAAATCATTAGACACAAACCTAACAAACAACATATTTTGTTTCTTAAAAAAAAATTGCCCATTTGGCTCTGAATTGGAATGTAGAATTTAATAATAAATATTTTTTTATAATTTATAAACCTTTGATATCATTTTTATTGTTAGGGACTACATGTACGAAAATGCGATATAAATACTAAATTTGACAAAACAAAATCAGACCTTAAAGGCAGATGGATAAAATATATTGGTTATATGTATTTATATAAATATTTTAAGTAGACATATGACAATCCGTAATGCAACAAGGAATATAGTAATACATTAAAAGAAATATTGAAAACAGAAAAAACACTGACTAACAATAGAAAATTGAATTTTCAATAATTTTTGGAAATTGACAGTAATTTTATTTTTTTTTTGGTTGCGATTGATGGGTGATGTGAGTTAGGACGGGGCGAAAAAGGCTCTATTCGTTTATTCCACATAGGCAATGCCTTTAGCTACAATTGACTCCTTAATAGGATCAGGATCGTCGCCCAGCTTGTAGCCCACAATACAGGTGACATCGACTGATTTTCCGGTTGGGTTAAGTAGCAGCATCACCTGATTAATTGGTGTGGCAGGGCGAAAGGGTTTATGCGGCGGCATTGCACTATCCGTGGGCGGCAACAAGCGTACCTTACAGGGCTGCAAAATTTAAATGATTGGATATTTTACTCATATTCAATTTAATACATACAAATATACATATATTTTATGTTTTATCTACCTTTTTGACGCTTGCCTCGAACTGAAAGTCCTTGATAGGTTGACGGCTTTTATTTTGGGCCGTTATCACAATTACCGACACCTGATGACTCGGCCGATCTTCTGTAAAATTTAAACTCAATTGTATATCATCATCATCGAGAACCACACGCTGCTCCCCAGTGGCCACTATCTCATCCAGCTCTATGGTTATCTCGCTGAGATGTTTAATAGGTAACTGAGTCAATGCTTTTGCTAATGATTGCTCTGGTTCCAATACGGTTTCCGGCTCTGGCTCAAACTCCACTTCGTTTGCTTTCGCTTCCTTTTCAATTGGCGGTGCATCACTGAGCAAGGGAACATCATCTTGGTTAGACAGTATTGGAGCATCCGGTATTATCACATCTGCCGGACTCACATGCATTTTTTCACGTGCCAAATCATTAAGTGTAACCTTTTCTGGATCACGCTTGAAGCTACTCATACGCTCCTGACTCGATGGTAAAATTTGCTGAAAAAGTTCCTCACTCAACATATCAATTTGCGGCAGTTTGCGGGCTATTCCCGGTGGTTTCCTTAAAGGATCCGAGCTGCTTATGGCGGAAGAAACTTTCTCATTTGGTCCATTACCCAATGAATGTAAATTTTCAGCTACTGGATTATTGCTAAGGATTTGTGGCTCTAAAAGAGAAGCTCCATTAGTAAATTCCGAGTTCAAATTGGTTTCACCATCGGCCAATGCAGAGCTGAAAATATCATTGAGATCGGCCAAACGATTAGCAGCTGCGGCATCAACAGGCAAGGAACTGGTACTAGAGACTTTAGTTGCAGCAGCTGATTCTTTTCCAGTTGCCCCTACTGGTAATGCTGCTGCTGTTGTATCTTCAACAATCAAATCGCCCAATAATTCGGTAAGTAGTTGTACATTATTGGAGGAGCTAGTACCAGGTGTAACTGATGACGATATGGCTTTTGCTGCATTACGTGAAGTAGCCGCAGCAGGAGGTGATGCCGATGCTGTTGATTGAGGTGCCGACGGTACCAATTGCTTATAACGTTGCATGGTTGCCAGCAAATTACCATTTGCCTCCAAAGTATCACCTAAAAGAGTAAAATAAGGAGGTAATAAATTAGAATACATATACATATATGATAATTTATATATGTATTTACTATAACTTACTAACTAGCTGACCATCTGAATCATCTAACAATTGTGGTAAATGCTGAAATATTGGTTTATGCTTCTTACAACTCTGATAGAGCTCATGGATTGTCTCATTAACATCCTGATTGTTTGGATCGTATGTATCCAACATTTGATTGAGCAATTGCAGTGTCTCTTGGACTTCACTTAAAACCAAACGATGTTGCGCCAATAGATCATTCCTTCTGGCCTCTTGGGCCAAACGATATTGTAACAATAGATTGGCACGCTTAAAATTCTCTGGATTGTTACTTTTAACCAATTTGGCAAACATTGCCTCATCAATTGTACCGAGAACACTCTCACGTTTGGCCACAGCCGCTGCTGTCTGGCCATGTTCAATTTCGCCCTCTTTTCTTAACATTTCGTATGCATCACGGATCTTTTGACGTTGTGGAAAATCTGTTGTCCATAGGAGCAAACATTCCATTATCCTTTGTTTTACCTCAATAGCGGTATCATCGCCTTTATATTTTTTCGATACCAAACGAATTAGCTCATTAAGAAAGCGAAATTTCGAGACTTCATCTTGAAAAATATCGCCGCATTGAGTCATGCATTCTTCCAGAAGCTGCAATTAAAACAAAACAAAGAATATTGATGTTATTCTTGATCAAAATCAAATCTATGCATAAAGAGAATGCATTTAGGATTTTATTTAATACATATATATATATATATGTATATACATATATTCTTAATAAAGACAATGAGCCGCAGTTTATAAAGATTTCAGTTAAGGAAAAGTTGACTCCTACAGAAGATTTTATTCACGATGAGTGCATATGTATTTATAATTACGTTTACTTGTTGATGCAAATTTATCAAAGAGATGTAAACCGAGTTTAAATAAAAATTGTACTTTATTTTCGACCATATAGTCGCATTATTACTTAAGAACTAAAAGTTAGTGTTTGGTCTTGCATCTTTCTTAAATAAAACCAACAACAAATTAAATTCTTAAGTGACTTAAAAAATTCATGCTAATATTAGTTTGTTAAATTTTCCCATCTGTTTTAGGCATGAAAACATATTTGTTCTAATTAGATTACAGATTTGTATGTATGTACCTATATAAATAATCAATAGTGAACACTTCTATATAATAAATTTTAACGATACTGCTGTCTCATACTAATTTTAATAAATTTCCATATTGTTATTATATTTCTCTACACGGAGTAAATTATGTAATTAAATACAATCAATACATGTATGTATGTATGTATGTATGTATGTATCTAATTCGGGGAACCCACCAAAAAGTATGCACATGGAGATGAGTTTCGACATCTCTTGTTGTACTTTGAATTTTTGTGGAGACGAAGAGTAAAGTCTCTAAATGTACATACATATGTACGTATCAAAATGGGTTACTTGAGAAAAAAAAGTGTAAATGAGTGTAATCCAAATTAATAAACCTCAAAATTTGAAAAAGTTTAAAATAAATTTTAAATTTTATATAATGTAGATTTTTCTCTGGCCATATTTCTCTTTGAAAGGGTATTCAAAAATCGGCAACGTTGAAATTAGCTGGGTCAAAATGTGTAAGGTCATTTGAAAAATTGCTAAACCATTTGTCTCACAGTAATTAATGTCGTTAACCGATTGCTGTTTTTGTTATTGTTTTATTAAACTGTTGCTCTTTATGTAAAAACAGTTCCGCCGCTGGCGGCTATCAATATTGATAAAAATAAAATAAAAACAACAAGAAAAAATCAGGCCTAATCGCAGCCACATAACTGCGTTTGCAATTCGAAACTTTTCATCTCCCCTCCCCTCTTCTAACCAACTCTAATTGTTTTGTCATCACACCCAGCCATATTTATGCTCACTTACCGCAATTCCTCGAGTCGCTTCCGTCACATTTGTGGATCGCACTTTGGTCATAATCATCTCCTGAGCTTTTTGTACCAACTGGACATTGCTCCTTACGACAAGACAGAACATTTGCACGCCCAACTCATCAACTTTTTCCTTCACCGGATTTGTTGCACGATCTGATGGCCCAAGACAGAAGCCGCAAATTTAAATTTAACAAAAAGAGAGAATTGCCCAATAAAGCTTACCCAGCATTTGCTCCATAATACTCTCATCTGTTGTCATTTTGGATCCCTGAAAATTGTTAACTTTCGAGAAAATTAGAATTAAGGATTTGCGGTGTTTTTGAACAACAACAACCAAACAAACATGTTGTCCAGGGGTGGATCACCAATTAATTCAATATAATCGAAAATCCAGATAACGAAATGATAAGACACTAACGATTCAGTTAGTTTGGTCACACAGCTAACTTATCGATATACCATTGGCTACACAGTAATGCTCCGAATAAAACTATCTAATTTCTGTTAGTGATGAGCATGACTGGTACTAGAAAATAATGTACCAGCCCACTGTGATTAGAAAGCGAAAATATATTATTAAATCGTGTGTTGTTTTACTGTAATCATTCAGTCAAAAATAATTTGGTAACAAATCAGAAACCACAAAATAGTTATTTCCTATACTTTTAAATTTGATAAAACATCACAACTTTAAATTGCAAAAACTATGTTTACAGTTTCTCTCTGTTCCCAAAGTCACAGACAAAATAACAGTTCTCAAAAACGGCCCCGATAACAGCTAAATTTCACCTCGAGTTGTCTTTAGATCAACCCTGTGTCTAAAACAGGAAATGACAATTTTCAACGTTGTCAAACACTATACGGTAACATGTTCTTTTTCAGGCGTTCGCCTTTGCGCTGACATCGTGTCTCCGATTGCATCTGTGAAAAATGTAAGGAATATGAACAAAACTGCGAGTGAAAATCGTTAATGGTGAAAGCAATAATAAAAGTGGTTACGGCTAACTGAACAACTAAATAAAATAAAGTAAATTACCATTCCCAAAGACTAAATTTTGTGTGTGTAAATACACAAATTGAGGTTAAAGACGAAGACGGGCAACATTTCGCCAAAAATTTTGAAATAAGCCTACTTTTATTTTGTGTTACACGTGTTGGGGCAACCTTTTTTATTTATCATATTCCTAGATTTTTGTTTTGTATTTTTTTGTTGTTATGTTTTCCCGAGTGCTTTTTGTCATGTCCAAAACTAAAACTATGACAATGTGTATAAACATTGTGGTGGTATTCAAATTGGACTACAGTGAACTTGCCATGATTTACTATTCCTCTTAAGGGTATCGTCTTAAAGATATAACCTTAATAAAGTTCAAAAATCAACAACAACACAAACAGTAAAAAGATGCAAAATGATTTATATTTGCTAATAGATTCATTTACCAATCTGTTGCAGAATGGCCGACGTAGCTGATACCGCTGTGGAGAATTTCGAGGAGCCGGCAGCCGCCGCAGCACCATTGGAAACAGAGAGTGCTGAAACCATTTTGGAAACAAATGTGGTGGCCACCACCGAATTGCCCGAAATCAAATTGTTCGGTCGCTGGTCATGCGATGATGTCACCGTTAACGATATTTCTCTGCAGGATTACATTTCTGTGAAGGAGAAATTCGCACGTTATTTGCCCCATTCGGCTGGTCGTTATGCCGCCAAGCGTTTCCGCAAGGCCCAGTGCCCCATTGTGGAGCGTCTGACCTGCTCCTTGATGATGAAGGGACGCAACAATGGCAAGAAACTGATGGCTTGCCGCATTGTCAAACATTCGTTTGAAATTATTCATCTGCTGACTGGCGAGAATCCTCTGCAGGTAATTACACTCTACACGCATTTCCATTTAATGCAGATGCTTTTCATCGTCTCATGCTAAACTGTGTCCAGGATAAACTACCTGGACATTAGGTAGAATGTTGACGCAAATTAAATAATTGTTTTAATATCCTAGTGCCTGAAGATATACTAAAAAGCCTCTTCTTGCTCTCTTGGAACTTAAAACAACATTTCAATTGAGATTAATCAATGACTAATTAATATTTAATTCAGTCCACCTCAATGCCAGAGCACAATTTGTGTGCTAACTGAGCATCTTCTCTTACAGAATGGACTTAGAGTAAATAATAGAGATTTTAATATCCTAGTGCCTGAAGATATTCCACAACCTCTTCTTGCTCTCTTGGAACTTAAAATTACAAAATTATACTATTCAAATATCAATCGAGTTCACCTCAATGCCAGTTATAGCTGACTCTATGCCTAAGCTGGGCATCGTCTTTTAAAGAATGGACTCAGATTAGCTTCGAGAGGGTTTTAATATCCTAGTGCCTGAAGATTTTATCATCCTCTTCTTGCTCTCTTGGAACTTAAAACCACAAAAAAAAATCTATAAAATATATTTGAAATAAATATTTCATTTTACGTCCAACACTAAAACTATAGCAGTGCGATATAATATATATCAACCATACATTGTTGTAGTATTCAAATTGGACTACAACAAAATGATATACTATTCCTCTTAAGGGTATCGTCTAAAAGATATAAAACCTTAATAAAGTTTAAAAATCAACAGAATAAAAAATGTTAACATATATTTGATATAATGTAGAAGAAAATATCTATAGTCCATCTCAATGTCAGTCGATTTCATTTATATCGCAACTAGGCATATATTAATTGGACTAAAATTAACTTAAAATTGTGATTTAATATCCTAGTGCCTGAGGATTCAAAAAATTCCACCTCTTGCTCTCTTGGAACTTAAATCAACATTAACTGTCGAAAATTCAATTTTATATATTTTTTTAAATTAAGTATTCCAAAAACAGAATATAAATATATTAAAAATAATTAAAAAAATTTTTCAACTATTTTAGATCCTTGTTAGTGCTATTATCAACTCTGGACCACGTGAAGATTCCACACGTATTGGTCGTGCTGGTACTGTGCGTCGTCAGGCTGTGGATGTGTCTCCATTGCGTCGTGTTAACCAGGTAATTAATTAAATGCTTAAAATCATGGATATTTGAAATTTATAAAATGTTTTTTTTATATGCAAAGTCGTTGAATATTGTTTAATATTTCATTATAAATGTAACAAATGACTTTTACATATATTTATTTGCATACAGTAGAGCCTCCTTTATCCGATTTTCCTCGGATTTAACGAACAATCTGATAAAACGGATAACGGATTTTAAGTACTTTTTGTAAATATTCCGTTTTATTCGAATTCTTTCGCATTTTTCGAGCATAAATGAGGGTCTACTTGTATTACAATAAAATAATTTTGCCGGCAGCAATGGCTTGTGGTTCCAATTTACTGAAAGAGACTGCTTGCTTATAACGTTTGGCTAGAATAAAATTCTATCGTATATCCGTAGCGTCTAAATGTGTAAAAAGAAATGATTCATTTTTTTGAAACCGACATTTGGCGTATGAACTGAAGAGACAAATATATATATATGTATACAAATCTATATGTATATATTGAACAGCAATAATTATTAACCGAATTATCATTTTCTTATTTTATAGGCCATCTGGCTACTGTGCACTGGAGCTCGTGAGGCTGCTTTCAGGAACATCAAGACCATTGCCGAATGCTTGGCCGATGAGTTGATCAATGCTGCCAAGGTGAGGATTAACAATATTTAAAATTTTATTTTGCAATTTTAAAGTCTACTCTAATGCCCGGGCGTTAAATATTTAACCTAATGCCAGAGCCTCGCTTGTAGACTAGACGAAAATCCAAATTGATTGAAAAAAAATCCATAAAAATGCCATCATATTTTAATATTGAGAGATTTTTTTGAGTTTTCAAATAATTACATTACATAATTTTGTATTTACGAAGTCCAATCTAATTCTATCTTATGACTATTTCCTAATAAGCTAGACTCGCTTTTGGACCAGAGAAATTAAATCTTTTATTATCCTTGTGCCTTGTGACATCCTCTGATGAGGCACACGAGAAACGTAGAAGAACAAAAGTCCTGAAATAGTTTAGTTTTAGATTCGATGAAACTAAAAAACAATTGAATGATATTTAGGAACTTTCTTTAAGATTTCAATTAATATAATATATTTAATAATGACTGTAATACTTGACTTTTTAATAGTCCAATCTAATTCTATCTTATGACTATTTCCTAATAAGCTAGACTCGCTTTTGGACCAGAGAAATTTGATCTTTTATTATCCTTGTGCCTTGTGACATCCTCTGACAAGGCACACGAGAAACGTAGAAGAACAAAAGTCCTGAAATAGTTTAGTTTTAGATTCGATGAAACTAAAAAACAATTGAATGATATTTAGGAACTTTCTTTAAGATTTCAATTAATATAATATATTAAATAATGACTGTAATACTTGACTTTTTAATAGTCCAATCTAATTCTATCTTATGACTATTTCCTAATAAGCTAGACTCGCTTTTGGACCAGAGAAATTAGATCTTTTATTATCCTTGTGCCTTGTGACATCCTCTGACGAGGCACACGAGAAACGTAGAAGAACAAAAATCCTGAAATAGTTTAGTTTTTAGGTGAAGCTTTATAAACATTATTTTCCATTTATTCTAATCTTATTTTTTCTTTGTGTATATTACAGGGCTCTTCCAACTCGTATGCCATCAAGAAGAAGGATGAATTGGAACGTGTGGCCAAGTCCAACCGTTAAACACAAACAAAAAAAAAGCAAACATTTTTCTATGTGGGTTTTTTTTACTATGATAATAATGTGTGTACTTTGTGTGTAAAGTAGCACTAAAATAAATAAAACATGATAAAAATCCAACTCATAAACCAAGTGTGTAAAAACTAAAAAATAGTTCATAATTTCTATAGAGAAAATAAATAATTTGTACAGTGTGTGTGTGTGTAACATAACCTACAAGAAAATTGTTGAATATGACATGAATTTTGAGCTCGACTATGCAGTAGAGCGATAAATGATTACACTTGCTTACAAATTTTGGGTGCTATATGCTAGAGTAATAGAAATGAGGGGTTCGCTAAACATAAATATGAAACGATCTTTTGATATCATTTAAACGAGAGATTCCATCTTTGTTTGGCGTTTCAATGGTATTTCATAATTAAAAAGAAAACTTATGGAATTTTTTTAAGATAACTTGGTAATCTTGGTTTAATTTGTCGTGCGCAGTGTACACATAGTAACTGTCAACAATGATCGATAACAGTTCATAATAACAGTAGCACTAGTTAAATTTTGAAAACATTTTATATAAGTAAAAGTATTTAAATTAATATAGCTGTGTTAAATATACATCTCTTGAGTACGAATTTTATAACCAAACTGGAATCATGGTAAAATTGAAAAAAAAACGACATGAAAATTGAACTTAGCTAAGTTCACATAATGTTTCCCATATTAAACAGTTGTTAAATAGAAGGGGCTCGATTGAATAGTGAAGCCACAAATTTGTTTTACTGGTTTTAAAAAAGATTTATAGTTAAATAACGTTCTTTATTATGTTTCCATAATCTTGGTTCTTAAATAATTTTTTTTTTTCTATTGTTCGTTTGAAAATTCCCATGAAAATTATGCTGTAAAATTTTGGGGTCTACTGTGCATGGGATTTTTAGTACGTCAAAGTGTGACCAGATAAGAATAATACCAAAGTCCTAGTGCCTGTGCTTTTTTGAAATTACTTTTTCAGTGTTTTGACAGCTTTTCGCAGTACTTTTTCGTTTTTACTATAAATTGCATTTAATTTATTGGCCAATTTTATTGCCAGATCGGACTTTGACTTGTAAAATGTTCAATGTGAATGCAAATCAACAGCAGTCTACAGAGAACAACGTGAACAATTTGAGCGCCATTGAAGACGAGACTTCGCGTCAAGGCCATAGTCAGTAAGTACTTGCAGCTTAATGTAAATTAAGTGGAATTAAAGAGATGGAGGAGCCTTACGCGCACACACACAGTCTCACATAAATACATATATATAAATTTATACATATACACATGCATGTACATGCATACATACATATATGCTTTAGATTCCATGTACACAAATTAGTGGAACAATTTTGCCGGAGCACTCACTTGCTGAAACTGATCGAGGGTTGCGTACAGGAATTTGTAACGCAATATCAACAAACGGGCCGGGCCGAGGATTTGCTGGCGCCGCTGCAGCTGCGCCTGGACTTTGTAGCACGAGAATTGGCAACGCGCGCACGGCAACTTCTGAAACTGCTCATAAGGGAACCGCTTCAATTTGGGGAAGCAGTAAAATACGCAACCTTCGGTCTGGTCCGTGAACAATTGCGTCTGCTTGGCCACAAGCCAGTAGACATTGGTCAGTTGCATACCCATTGGCGATTAGTGGGCCTTCAATTTCATCCGAATTTACTTTTTGATCCCGACCGGCACTTATATCCCTTGGGTTTGTCCTTTGTCCAGGGCATACTCTCGGCTTATACGCCGCCGGAGACGCTTGTGTAAGTAAATGTTAATGGAAGAGAGCTGTGCCAATGGATGACAAAAGAACGATTGAGATTAAGTAAATATTCATTTAATCTTTGAAATCTGTTTATTTCTTGTAGCCTTCAAACAATATGGTTTTGTGGTAGCGGTTGCCTGCGCAATGCATTACAGACCAGCTCCACGGATGGTATGTTATGCCTACCTCTTTAATCTTACATCACTTGTCCATTCTGAAAACCTATATATGTGTGCACATATACTAATCCGGGGTTAATTATGGTGTTTTAATTGACTAACTCTTTATTTTCCACTCTTTTTCTTTCTTAACTAATATTAGTTTTGTGTCATATGTAAAAATATCACATTTTATACATATTACATACATACATATTGGTTTATTTTTATATATCTTTATTAATTTCAATCATTTGCATCTCTCTTCATCTAGAGTTAAAGTTAGCCTCAGTTCTTAATTTTTTATTTACCTGACACTCTTTTTAACCCTCTTTTTTTTGTTCTCTTTTCTTTTGTCTCCAACTTTACTACTTTGCAGCTCCTTTATGCTCTAACTGCTCTCGACCTATGAGCGAGTATCAAAAATTAAGAGTTACTGAAAGATATCGCCTGCTTGCCATTTTATCTATAACCAGTATTCAGACCCCTCGAAAAATTGATTACGTTCATCGGGCAATACTAGTTCGTGCAAGAGGTAATATAATTTTATTTGTTGGTTGTAATAAAATGTTTTTCGACTTTTCCTCCTTCCCTTCCATTCCAACAGATCATACATACGATTTGGATTTGAAATTGGGTGCTGATTATCTTATAACTGGTTATTTTTCAACAACATCATCGGCGTATAATTTTGAAGCATGCCATCTAAAAAGAGCGTAGGAGGACGATCTCGTCGTCGTAATCCAATACAGCTCAATGATTTTCTTAATGGCACTGGAGAGACACAGGCTGGTGATGAAGAGCAGCAACAGCAGCCGCAACTGCAGCCGCAACAGCAACAGCAGCAGCCGGAGCCGCAGCAGCAACAATCAGAAGGGGAACAGCCATCACAGAATCAAGGAAAAAAAAAGCAATTAAGCTCTCAAAATCAGCAAAATGATAAAAACCAGCAACAGAAATCACAAAATCAGGGAAATAAAAAACAATCTCGGCCATCATCCCAAACTCAATTAGATTCATGTGATTTACCCACATCGACTCAAAATAGTAATGAGTAAGCCAATTTGTTTATAACCATAAAATAGTAAATAGTAGTAATGAAAATAGATATCCAAATTCCAATTAACTTATGGACAAGTTGTTAACCAAGCGGAAAATCTTTTATTCCTATTTTTTTTTATTAACTTTTTATTATTTTTTTAAATTTTATTAAAACATTTTTTTTTCCCCAGGACCACACCAAAATTGACATATGAAGTAGATAATGCAAATGGAAATGCCTATTCCAATGAGTCTGCTTCCGTTAGTTGCCGTAGCAGTGTGACACCAGTGATGACTCCAAGCACCAGTAATCTCCAATTGCAGAGCCAAGAGGATTTGGATGCGGTTACTGCTTCGGCACCAGCTGAAAGTGGTGGTTCATGGGCTCCGGCAAATGTTTGGAATGCCAATTCTGACATCGTTGAGCCAAGAGCTACTGTCTATGCACCAGATATGGAAAATTTTCCCGTTATTGGTGGCCAGAGACCCAAGAAGATCAAAGCTACTGATAATAATAGATCAGACGTTGTTGAACCAAGCACTAGTGCCGATGCAGCCAAACCGTCAATACAAGGGCAGCAACGTCCACGTGGTCGTGGTCGCCATATTAGTGCACCAGTGCTAGGAAATTTTTTACCATCTGCTGCACCACAACCGACAAATACCACCAAGCATCTGGAAGTTGGTGAATGGTTAAAATCTGTACGTGAAATAAGTCAAGCTAATAAGGAGCAGGCAAATACCAAAAAGAAGCAAGAGCAGGAGACGCCAGTGGCGAATCAAGTCGTCAATGATGTTCCCAATAATAATAGGCGCGAAAAGTTTGTGCCAAAAAAGTCATTGCCACATGCGAATGAAATGGGGCATTGTCAACGTGAATCTAAAAACCAATCTCGTAATCATCCAGTAGCTTCAACTACTCGTACAAGTCATGGTTTTTTCGCTTCATCTTCATCTCGTTCAGGTCCCCCAACCAGCAAACAACCACATAAGGAGGTAGGTGGAAGTACTGCAAATGTTAATGCACCACCGTTGGCATCAACATCATCATCTGGTTATGTTCAGAACGCTGCTGTCAATCGTAAAAAACGTCGCAATCGTCGTTGCCAGCGTAATTGGGCTCCATGCAACAATCAGGCAGCCCATGACGAGAGCGTCGTTAATAGAGACCAACAACAGTCCATCGTTTTAAAGCTGGATTGTCCAGAACGCAGGGTTAGAGTTATTTCTGGGAATGGATATAACTATTCCAATAATGCACCTTTATCAACTGTAAATGAGACCAACCTGGAGATGGCATATTGCCGCCGGCAGATCGAAGAGAAGGCATCGCGCAGCCAATTAAATTCAAATGCTGTTGAATTTCGTCCATCGTTGAATCGTCAGGCAATTGTTCCGCAACTCCAGCCTGGACGGACAATGCCGCGTCCAAAGTCAAAGCTTAGTGTAAGAATTGCACAACAAAATGTTTATAAAATTGATCATATCATTTCTCATTCTTTCAATTTCAATAGGAACGACGTAGTCGCCAGCGTTTTACACGCTCCCTTAGACCAGATACACTTTTCGAATTGGTGTCACCGCCGGGACTGTTGCCCACCCCAGATATGCCAACATCATCGAATTATTTAATGGATCCCGTGTCTCCACCTTTGCCTGATCCTGCTATTGACTATCAGTCTTCAATGAATTATTTTGTGAATCCCATTCAATCGAATATTTCGGCTCCGGCTCCAGTTGAATATCGGCCGCAACCACAGCCGCAGACACCGATGCAGCCAGTTCAATCGAATATTGATTATAATTGGAGTGCACCACAATTGAGTGTGCCCATTCAGTACCAAAATAATAATGCTAGCCAGTCGGTTTTTCGGCTAGCCAGCCTCCCCAGTACTGGGGTGGGTACAATACCGGTGGAACCATTACTCAGGATTCCGGATACTATACCACAAATGGTGGAAGTATCCCAGAAGGAATGTATCAGCAGTGGGAGCAGCCAACAGTTCAGCAGTGGGAACAGCCAACAGTTCAGCAGTGGGAACAGCCAACAGTTCAGCAGCAGTCGCTGCCCCAACAGCAAATGCTCCCCCAACTGCAAATGCTGCCCCAACAACAAATGCTGCCCCAACAACAAATGCTGCCCCAACAGCAAATGCTGCCCCAACAGGAGCCATTTACCCAACAGCAGCAATTTCCCCAACATCAGCCATATCTCCAACAGCAGCAATTTCCCCAACAGCAGCCGCTGTCCCAACAACAGCAGCCTACCGTCAACTATATCCTTCCCATCGTTATCAACAACCAGTATCAGTCAGGAATACCTGGAGGAGCTATCCATGCCTACACTCCACAAGGAGCTCCAATATACACACCAGCTGTTGAATATGGACCAAACAATGACGGTAGCTGGGGAGAGGGAGCAGGAAACACAGTTTATACTAAACGCCACTCACGTCCATGGCGTCGTAATCGACGTGGAGGAAGGCACCAAAACCAATAACGAAGAAAATGATAACAATGAGTCAATAGTACAATCATTACCAAATAGTAGTATTTTACAATCAGGTCATCAGCTCTTTGGTCGTGGATCAACTAAATCAGCCAATTCGAATCTCAATTTGATGCCAAAAAGTCTTACAAATTTATATAATTTGATCTGTGCGAATAATTCGGATTATGCGTTTGTTTATGCATTGAGTGCCCAATTGTGTCAGAATTTAGTGCCCATGGAGTCCTTTGTATATCTTAAAATGGCCCTATTGGCCAGCCTTGCCTCAATTGATAAGGATGAGTTGAGGCAGCCGATTGCATTGTGCATCATATCATCGGATAGTACGTTGATCAATCTATTGATGACCAATATCGGTCAGCTGGCACCGCGATTTATAGGTCCCCATGAGGGTGGACAGCAGCCCGTTTTTAACGCTCTACCAACACGATACAATTGGATAATGGCTAGCCCTCTACTGATGGCTCAACGTGGTGTGTATTATGCCGGCGATTGGACACGTCTCTCGCGTGACCAAAGCGACGAGCTACAGAAATGTATAGAGAATGGTGTGGTGCCTATACCGCAAACAAATGGAGAACAGCAACTTGAGGCCGCTATCTGGACCTATTGGCAGCCAGAGCATTCAACTAATCAGACAGCTATATTTACTAGTTTTTGCCCGTAAGATCAATTATCAATTATAAACATTCAATGTATGTTTTTCTGTTAACATTTTTTTTTTGTTTTTAGAATATTTGGTCTTCCAATTTATATGGGTGATCAACCTACCGAGGATATATCAAATTTTATACTACAGCATTATAACGAAAATGAGCGTGAATCCACACAGGATGCCCTTAATGTAAATGATGATGATATGCGTATGCTATTCCTTTTGCTGCATGAACGTCAGGTTAACTTTACCGATGAGGCCCAGTATATATTAAAAAAATATTTTATCATATCACGCAAAGAGCGACCAAGTAAGCACATATCGCTATCTCTTTCTAAAATATGTTAACATTATCATCTATCATTTATTTTCTTTCTCTTTTTGTTTCGAAAGGTGTCTTTACCAGTAAAACGTATGTAGTGTTAAAACAGTTTGCGGAATCGTTTGCTAAATTGGCACTGCGTCTCCATGTTTTAATCCAGGATATTATTGTGGCCATTTTCCATTCGGAACATTTTGTACAACAGATTTGTGGAGCCAGTGCGAAACCACCGCCAGCTGTTAGCAATTTAAAGGATATCTCATATGTTGATGCCCATATGAATGAGTTTGCTTGCTGGCTATTTCAGCATTTGGATCGATACAAAGATGATGATCTGGATACGCAGCAGCCATTAACAAAACGACGTCGTCTTAGTCTAGATATATAAATTTTATATATATCTTAGATAAAACACACAAAACTACCTCGCCAACAAGTGTTCCTTAACAAAACGGTTCTCAAAACCGTTTTATTTAAATATGTGAATTTTATAATTTCATATTTACAAAACTAGTTTCCATCTTGCGGCCACCAAAAATTGTGACACGAATTGCCTTTTGAAAACTTATTGAAAGTCGTTTTTTCAAACTAAAAGCGGAATTGCTAAAAATCATTCATATACACATGTGTATATGGTATAATAACTGAGAGCTAGCTAAACGACTAAAAATATAAATTAATGCAAAATCATATCGATTTTATATAATTTCAATTTGTATTTTCGAAATACATTCATAACCAAATTATTGCTGTTCATTTAAAACCACATGATTATTACTATAATTTAAATAAGTAAATCCATTTATTATTTCCACCTTTGGTGCCTTAATTTTGGTCTTTTCAGGTTTTAAACCGTCAACCACTATACCCCAGATTATAAATCATTCCGGTCATAAAGCACTCGCATTGCCAAGCAGACAATTTGTCCGCAAAAATAAGACTTTTGTGGTTGTTTACTTTCAAGATACGGCTACGTGTGAGAGGAACGCGATTATTATAAAACAAAATGGATGTTATGGCCGCAATTACAACAACTCTTTCGTAATGTTGAAATTAAAACTTGAATCTGTTAAAGGATTACTCATTTGCATTTTCAATTGAAGTTTAAACGCAGCATAATATTGCTTTCAATGATTACAATAAAGTTTTAACAATCATTGGCCTAATTTATAAGGCTTTCAACAAACAATGAGCCTTGAATTGGCTGCACAAGCAAATATTCAAAGGTTCAGGGCAGGCTTCCATTGTTGATTGTAAACTCGACGGGTGAATATTAGCCACAGGAGTCGAGCTCAAACGCTTTATACACGTGACTTGAAGTCACCTAAGGATTAGTTGATAGTGCGAAATAGATTGACGTAAGTAAAGTAGTGGCTAGCTAAAAATACTGTTCATTGTGCTTCATTACTTCTGTTTAAGCAATTGAATTAGCCCAGTTAAATAGGAGTAGAAACTTTACATCGGCAAACTAAGCCACAATGACCTCTGCTCTGTTACGGGAGGAAAAAAAAGCATTGGAAACAACAATTAGTTAAATGTAATTGCTTTTTGTCTCCATTTGAATAGACTACATTCCCCTACCCATCCCGGGCAAATAAATAAACCGGAATTTACAATTTGGTTTTTAATTACCAAAAAGAATTCGCTTAAACATTAAAATAAAAATGTCTACTTCAATTTAGATAAATTTTAACTCAATGAAATGTGCTTATATTAAACGAGGAGATTCCATTTATATAAACATTGTTAAGAATATATCTAATAGAATAATAGATAATGAATACACTTGTTAAACGATGCCAAATTTTTAAAATAAACTTTAATTGATTATGAATTCATAAAAAGTTGTAAAATAAATCAGATATAAATCAATTTTTCCTATAAATAAATCGAACTATTAAAATAATCTATTTGAAAATCTATTATTCCCCGGTTAGGTTAAAAATTAGAAAATACCTTTTAAAAAAGTTTTTAAATATCTCTTTTTTTTTCTAAATACTTTGGTTAATCGATAATAATAATAATAAGAGCTATATAATATAGTGGTATTATCTCAACAAAATTAGCTAAAAATTAAGATTTTTACCAATCATTGCCTATTTTAAGGCTAAATAATATACAGTCAACCGATTTTGTTTAAACTTGGCCAAGCCGTAAACAAATTACAAATTTCAGATCAAATAATAAAGTCTTGAAAACAAAAAGTTACAGATATATTATTCTATTCTCCACCGATTTTCTTTATACATTTTTCTTACATGGCTAAATATAGCAAAGCTTTATTGGGAATCAATGATACAATTCATTTGTGTGCAGAGTGTCGCTAATTCGTTGTATATTCCAAATTGTGTTTATGCTGGCAGTTCATTAATGAAAATGTGTTAACATTAACCATATAGCCAATTTCAAGTCAACTAGAAATGAATTAATATTCATTGGCAAATAGATTGGTTGGAGCGTTGGGAAAGTGGGTAAGTGAAGGCAGGGGGGGGGGGGGGATGGGTGTGGGTGGAGTTGGGTTCGAGTTCAACGTGACCAGTCAACTGCTTGACATATTGACTCATCAACTACACAGAGGGGCTAAGCTCAAGAACCAACAGTCAAAATGCTAATGACAATCGCCTGAGCTGTGGGGGAGTTTGCTGAACCATAATAATGGCCAAAAGGAAAGCGCAAAAAAAAAAATTCCTAATGTTAATGAACATCATTTTTCTCTGTTTGTTTTCACTTGTGTTAAGTGTCGCAAATAAATTCATTAAAGTGACATTTTTCAATTTTAATGAACAATGGTCTCTTAATGAATTCCTCCTCTTTACCAAAATGAATACAAATAATATCGTATAAAGGTAGATTCACCAATCCCCACTTCAACCGTTACACTCATTTCAAAATTGATAAACGAATTACAGTTCATTTGTTGTAACCAGGGCTGCTAGCCGATACCAACTCAAAAAAAAAAAAACAAAACGTGAAATTAAAAAAAAAAAAACATTACTCGACCCTGCAAAAGTATAATCTGTTTTGAATGTTGAATTATTTCGGTAGGAAAAAGAATAATGAATTTAAAACGATATGAAAAATAATTACTTACCATCAGAATTAAGGATGTTAGATATAAATTTAGTAGGTTCTGGAATGTAATAGAAAAAATTAACTAAAAAGTCAATTTTATTATATATATTATATATATTTCTGTTTTATAATCGGAGAATGTGTTCTACATTTAATTTAAACTTGAAACTAATTTGATCCCTTTATAAATGATGTTTGTCCGAAACATTTCATAGTTTTTGGATTTTTGTTGTTAGCATCAACCTCAACCCCCCAAATCCATTGGGTGCAAACATTTAAGTGTGCAGCCCTGTTTAACACTAATCATCATTAAATTTAAATGAATCATTAATCTTATGAAAAGGTAATGTACTGTAACTGTTACTATTCAATTAATCGGCTCTGATTATGATCAGATTGATATTTATGAAATTTTCAAAGGTTCTTGCCGGACTGTTTAGAGGAAGAAAATGAAACATCAACAAGAATAACAACAACATCATGGGAATCTTACAAGGATATCAGCATTAACATATCACTTGGCAACAGCCCAGTCCGCTCCATGTCATCTCTTCTTTTGGGGTATGCCCCAATTATGAAGCATTAAAAATATATATACATATATACATACATACATACATATATACATATATTCGCATATAAATCGCTTCATTTTTGTATGCACAATTACCAAGCAGTACAGTGTCTCAAAATAGTCGAAACATGGGTGTAGGTAACGGGAATGGGGGCTCAATAAAAAGTTAATAATAGGTCAGAGAAAGAGACATTCTTTTGTTTCTTTGTGTGTTAGTCAATAAAGAAAAACTAATAAATTTAACTTTATTTATTTATAGTCATTAATTCTTAAATCTGATACTAATATGCAGCAATTATCTCTTCCTCTCACTTAAACTTAACATTTACGCCACTGTAGTTGATATTTTGACTTTCTTCAGTCTGGGCTCTGTTTTGCTTTTGTTGCTGCTGATGTCGCTTTTTACGCTACTCAATTAACTTAATTCCCTTTTGCATAAAACGGAGAAAAAAAATTTAAAAAAACCCAAAGAGTAAAGAGAAATATAGAAAGAGAGTGAGTGTGAGAAAGAATGTGTGTGTGAGAGAGAGAGAGAGCAGGTCTGTCGCCTGCTCCTGATGAGCAATTCTTGAGCCTGGCAGTCATGTATATTTTATTTATTTTGATTTAAAGCGATTTTCAGCTTCGTCTCTTCCATAACCAACTCAACCGAGTGCACAAAGCAACAACAACAACAAAGATAGGAAATATAAAACAGGGTATAAAAAGTGTCAAGCATTAAAAAAAAAAAGGAAAACCTTTTTAAAAAAGACACCAAAGGATAATCAGTTGGTTGAGCGCTTGTGGTCACCAAAAGTTTTGAAAGGAAGTTGGCCAATCAAAAAATAAAAAAAGAAAGACACGAAAAAAACACAAAAGTTGAAGAAAATAGAAATAGAAGTAGAGGGAAATAAAAATGGAATGTTCTCAGTCTTTCGTTTGCCTAATGCGATTATGGAGGCCTCAACAGAGTTGGCGTCTGGTCAGACAGTTTAAGCAAGTTTCAACTTTCCGTTGCAAAATTACTGAACCCCACATTCCTCCTTCTCCTCCCCCCCCACGCTTTCAGCCCCCTTTCACCATTCCCCTGTCCATCTCTTACGCACTTTTGCCTGTGGCAGTAGGAACAACAAGTCCAACAAGACCAGGCCTGATTATCTTGGCCACGTTGACAGGCAACTAGTCGGCCGGGGCAACGGATCTGTCTCTTCCTCTCTCTCTCTCTCTCTATTTTTCTGTCTACTGTAGACCTTGCTACCGTTAATGGAGCAGGGCCGGGAAGAAGGAAAAATGGTCTAAAATGAAGTCGAAGAGCCAAGACAAGACGTTAATATTATTATACGCTTTGTAAACAAATTATGAATTATGTTGGATAAATAGAAAAACTTAATAATAACTTGATTGCGGCATTTGGCCGACCACGGCCACTTAACTTTTCTTCTTTTTTTTTTTTTTAAATGATAACAGAAACAGCAGCAATTCATGTTAACTAAAATACACTGAGAGAATAAACAGCAAAATATACGTTTATTAAGTCAAGTAAAGACAAGTACAAACGTAAATTTATGGCAGTTAAAGCCAACATTTTGCAAAATATGAAAACTGTATAAGAAAATTAAATATTAAAATTGATTGAACAGTCTTAAAACTACTTAAATAATAAAAAATAAAAAAATTCATAAAATTACATTACTCCGTAAGAATTTTGATGAACTAAAAACAATTGAAACTATTTTTTGTTGAATTCAATTTAAAAAAATTGATATTCATAAATTTTGCATTTAGATTTAATGACTTATATTTTTTTTTGCGTGTGTTGGTCTATATACTCTAATCACAGGTGATATTAAATGAAAGTTTTAAACAATTTTCATTAAACAAAAAAATATTAAAAAGAATTCATCTTAATTAGCTTGAGTATCTGGACTTAGTATTAAAACTATTATTCAGTATCAGGTTACAATAAATATACTAGCGATTGAATAATAGGAGCTATAAAAATATAAATTATGTACATTAGATAAATAATTCTTTATTTTAATTTCTATACCAAAAAAAAAAAACATTTTTGCAGTTTTCTATTATTTCTTTATTTATGTTGACAAATTTGGATTAAAATTGATGGATTATTCAAATAGACTTCGATTGGAATTGGTTTAAAAATTTGAACGCTATTTTTTTCTTTTGTAATTCACGTGCTAAAATGAAATCGAATATTTATATTTTATATTATTTTTGGCAAGAGTAATACACAGTGCGGAGTTAGCCCTGTGGTTTCTATTTTCTTGTTTATGACGGCCTAAGCCTACTTGCTTCTATGCCTTGGCAGGGTAAAGTCCTGGCAGACATAAACATAGACCTCATTGTCGTTCGCGTCTAGGAAGCTACGTCCTTGGGTCCTTTTTTCTTTTGCAAAGAATCTTTACTATGTACCTACCCATGTTTATATATTTATGCAAAGGGAAACCGGCAACTGTGGCATTTGCCACCGCGGGGCATTTGGCGGCACGTTAATTATGGCGCGAAAATGGCCAAATTGTGCAAGCAAAATACAAAATACTTACCAGCCCAAAATGTATATCAGGATTGGGGATAGCTAATGCTGATGGGTGAAAGGAGGGGTAGGGTGGTTAGACTTTAGCCATGTCCGGCTAAAGGGATGTCGTTGCAACATTTGCCAAAAAGAATGAAAGAAAAAGTAAAAACAAATTGAAAAGTTTCCACGATATAAATTTGCATTAATTTTCGGGCGCGCTTGTAGCTGCTCACCGATTCCCCCGCCTTTTGTATACAGTAAAAAAGAAAAGCTTTACTATATGTATGTAGTATATGAGTATAAGATCCTATAACTAGCTAGTCGACTATGGGGATACCCAAAACCAAAGCAAGATAATTGTATTACAAAACGCAACTTTGTTCAAACCAAGTTCAAACTATGTCAAAGTTAAATTATGCAGCTCAAAAGAATAGTAATATTAAAAAATGTTGTTTTAGATTTCTTTTTATTGTTTTAATTCGAATTTATTTTAAACCTAGAGTTATCAATATTAATTAGAGTTAACATTTTATTATCAAATGGTTCGATTTTCTATTTTTGTTTTTTCTTTTCCATTTAAAAATTCTTGGTGTATTCAGTTTTACTAAAGTACATTAATTTATGTGTTGTAGTTTTCTTATTTGGAATACATTTTCCTTAAGATCTTGGCCCCAAATTGTTTAAAAATATTATGATTAAACCATTTAAAACTTGGTTTTAAGAAATTAGTTTTGAAGAAACGTTTCTTAAGTGCTAATATACCCCTTTTACTTATAACTAAGCAGTACAAAAATTGCTTAAATCGAAAAAGTTTCCCCCTTATTTTTTCTTTTTTTTTTTGTGTTTTGTTTTGCGTTTTGTTGGTGTATATCGCTCTGCTCTCCTTAGTCATAGTGGGAGCAGGCTGGGTGACGGCTGGAGGGGTCGGAATGTAAGGAGAGTAATACAACACCTACAAAATACAAAGAAGATAACGAAGCTCAAGCTTACTTTATCTTTCTTTCTCACTCTTTCTCACTTTGTAAACGCATATCTCTTTTCTTTTCTAACATCAAGCTGACCGTTTGCATGCGAAATCCTGCTCCTTGTTAGACCAAAAAGAAAAAATGAATAACAGTCGCGCAACCGAAAAAAAAACAGCTGTTTGTTCCCCTGCCCCGCCCATCTACATACATTCTGGGCTGCGCTTGATTCCCTACCTCGCCGCATCCCCTTCGGTTGTCATTGTTGTTGTTTTGTTACCTTTTTGAATATTTATGAAAAATTGAAACGTTTCAGCGCGTGGCCTGTCACCTTTTGCCGCATTCAGCGGGATTTAATTTTCTCGATTTATACTCTAGATGAATGGGTATATTACACCATATTGTGATAGGATGGAGAAGTTGCCTTTAGGTACAAGTATACACGAATAATAGAATTTTAAATGTAATAATTGGTATGTATAGTGTTTGAACCTAGATAAGCTGAAGTCAATTTGATTGATAGAAGAATTGAAAATATCTATTAGAAATTTATGATTCTATAAAATAAAAAATTACCTTTAGTAAATCAAATTAAATTATTTCAGGAAGAAAAAAAGAACAGAAGAAAGTATCATATTATAGGAACAAGTGATGGAAGTAGAGTTCGGGCATACATTATAGATATGAAGAATATGTTTTTTTTTTATTATTTCGATTACTCAAGGAGTCCATAATTCAATCAAACCTATCATAAAACATATTCAAGCTTCTATTCAATCAAAATAAATATAATTTCTAGGGATTTTAAAAAAGATTTAAAAATTTTCATTATGCTTAAATTATCTTTTGCATCATTTTTATAATGTCTCTTTTTATCATGGTTCTGTTCTTTTAAAATTCGAATTTAGATTTCGAAAGGGTATATATATAGTTGTTAAATTGTTCAAAGTTATGCTGGCCCTTTGCGTGGTCTTTCTCTCGTGCTTGTTAACTAATTGTATTTTTCTTTTTTTTTTTTTGCTGTTGTTGTTGTTGCTTTGGTCCACGTGTTGGTCCACGCACAAAAATGATTTAAGTGTGCTTTCATTAATTACGTTTTAGATGGTGGAAAGCTGATGGTAAGAATGGTTTGGGGCAAGAGGATGGGAATGGGAATGGGAATGGGGGGAAAAAAATGGCAGTTTACCGTCTCTGCGGCTGTTGAAATTTTAATAGACCGCATTTCAGGATAATTAACACGGCAAGCGTATGAATCATGCATGGCAAATGAATGCAGGTAGTAAGATGGTTAGCCCCAGTTACATATAACCCATTCTATTCATAACATCCCTTGCTTTCCTTTCATTATCGTAATAATTACAAACGGTTAATGTTAACTGAGATTGAGTTAGACCGAAAACCTTTATCATTATTAAGGTCATAAATGCAAAGGGATGGGCATAAAGAATTTTATAAAATTCAGATACAAATGTCATTAATAACAAGTTTTTTTTTACGCTTTGAAAGAGTTTAATTCCATATTTTTAAAGATTTCTAAAATTTGGTAAAGTTTATTTATTATTTGCCTCCCAAAAAGTATGCAACAGTTTTAGTGCTTGCACTGCATATTTCTATACTGCTTGATTTCGTACTGCTTGATTGTAAGTACAAAAATGGCGAATCAATATAAAAATGGACAGTTTAATTTGTTTCCATGGCGATTTTTTGGTTAATCTGGTATGTGCATATAAATTTTTTTTTGCTTTCGGCGGTTACTGTACTTTTTTGTAAACCTTTGTTTGTTTTCTTCTCTGAAATGAGAGTTTAAATATAAAAATTGTAACCTATATTTTATATAAAAAGCCGAAAACTTCAAATGACAATGAGTGAAAAATTTTAATTTGCTTTTGATATTTGCCTGCAGCATATAAATTAAATCAAATCGTGATTATTTAAAGATAGTGAAAAATTTTAAAATATATTTAATAGCGAATGTTTGGTTTTCGGGGTTTATTTATTTAACATGTGAAATATTTGTTAATTACAGACATAACACGCAATCATTTAAATTCCACAAACGAATTCTACAAAATGCATCACCAAATACCATCAAACAATGTGTACTACAACTTCGAAAAATAGAATAATGAATGCATAATTAAAGTTGAAACCTGAACAATGTCATCAATAATTAAAAGTGAGAAATTTCGATAGAGACTGGCACAGATAGAGAGAGAGAGAGAGGGAGACAGAGAGAGAGAAAGTATTAGAAGCTCTCTAATCATGACCAAGCTGGAACAGCTGCATCAACCTACATTTGTATTTGAATAACCAACACAAGTAAAACCCACATGAAATGTGTTTAATTATGTTACCCTGTTACCTTGTTACTCTACACATGTTGCAAATGTACTCTGTGCAAAAACATTTAAATGCCCATCAACCTGGCTGCAACAAATATATACACATACATACACACATGCACACACATACATATATAGGTTTTTTGGTTTTCCCATCGTTACGATATTTTTGTTTTTATTTGAAAATTGAAAAATTCATAACACGAAAGCCGTGAAAAAGTACGTACGAACAATTTAAGCCAAAAACCAAAAACCAGACAGAATATAAACACCAGGTGGCACCCAACTGTATGCTTAGTCTCGTTTTACAAAAAAAAGAAATACAAAAAAATATAAAAGTATGCTCAAATAAGCTGGACAAAACAATTTACAGATACCCTTCTTTAAAATATTGTATTTAATTAACGGTGGAAAATTATTGTTATGTGGAAATTTAAAATCTATTATTGTAACTTTTAAAGTGATTTTTACGACTTAAGAATATATTTAATTCAAATAAAGTATTATTGAAAAATCTTTACTCCCGAGAATACACTACTTATTGAAATAAAAAAATTCATATACCAGTATTAAAAACAGATTTTTGAAAAGGATAACAAATTGTAAAGCATTATTAAAAGCAGGTGAGATTTCGAAATAAATTTAAAGTTACTGAAACGCCGAATAAAATTGTCTTTTAATTTTCTTCATAACTTCAATCTATATCTATCAAATGCATTCAAGTTTTATGAAATTTCAAATTAAATAATAATTAAACTAAGTTTAAAACTAAACTTACCATTTGTTGAAGTTAAGGTCTCCCATATTATACATGTGTACATATGTTCAATGAATGTTGTTACACTTAGCATACCCTTTTAGCCAATGGCTCATCCTTATGTGTCCTATGGGCGATTTAAGTAAAAAAAGAAACGGAGAGATGGAAAGTAAAAGCGTACATAAGAACATTTGGAGCTTACTGTGGACTCGCCACCTGAAGTTCAGCTTTGCGAAATACTTTATAAATACATGTACAACCACAGAAGTATACATATAGATAGATGTTGAATAAACATTTACGTTAAGAGTAAGTGGTATGGTGGATGGTGGATGGTAACAAGACCTGAGAGGGCAAAAATTGCACTCTGTAAAGTTCTCTATGGAAGTCCTTCACAGAGACGACAGCTTTTTCATTGTCGTTCTGGTTCACGATTCCCTCGGCAAGTGTCCTTTTTTTGATCTTTCTTAACTCGGCGTAATCACTAAAAGTTTTAAAGACCCAAATAGTTTTTTGTCCTTATAATAGATGAAAACTATAGCAAACTATTTTAGTTTTTAAATGATATTTGTAGATTTTAAATTTATATAAATAAAAACTTCTACCAAATTTATATCTATAAACTATATCATATAGTTGCGTCCAAAAAAGGTTTTGGTTTGAAAAATTTTCTGTTTCCCAAGCTAATCGCACTAAGTTTACTTTTTATTTATTTAATTATCTTTTTCATGATTCTGCTTTAAATTAAAGGAAAAAATCTGGAAACTAATATTTTTCCCAATTTTTGATTTTTTTAATGTTAAAAAGTGGTTTAAAAATTTCCAAAATTTCGTGAATTTTTTAGATGATTTAATATGGTTTTTTGCAGCGAAAAATATTATATTATATTTCATCAATATTTAAAATCGGCCTAAAGATACCCAACTGAGAGCCCAAAGGATATTGGACAAATCCTTTGAAGGAACCTGCAATTCACAAGGTTCCAGTTGGAGTCTGGTCCAATTTTTCTGTGCAGTTTTTGACAGATTTGTTATAACTATATATTTAATTTCTTGAACGAATCGCAATTTTTAATTGGCATACAATACTGCGAAACTTATTTTGAACTTGAAGCATTTTTTGTCCAAGGGTATACAAACTTCGGCATGCCTGATTCTAGTTCGTTTTTATTGTTTTTGCTCGCCCAAAGGGCCAGCACAATCAAACTAATTGCACATTAAGGCCAAGAACTAAACTGAAGGAACACACAGAATACAGGTGACAGGAGAAAAGAAAAAACAAAAAACCTGAAACAAGTTTCACTTGTTGGTGTCTGTTGCATGCAACACCAATACAAACTACTGTCGCAATAACAACAACAGCAGCAACATCAAAGCCAACAATAGCAAAAGTATATAAATAGTGCAACTAACAACCCAAGGAACCACATGAACAACAGTAACAATAACAACCGAGCAGACAGTTTGTCAACAATGTCTGACGAACTGTCAAAAACCACAAATTGTTGCAGTTGCAACTACTGTTGTTGTTGTTGTTGTTTACCGCTGTTGATGCTGCTCAACGAGCGCGAACAACAAGAATAAATGTTCTGACTGCGGCAAAGACTACAAAAAAAAATATATTCAAAAAAAAAGTAAAAAATTTGCTACGTTAGTTCAGATACCTGTTACCATCACCTAGGAGAGTTCACCCTTTAAATTCATAAATTTGAATTCATTCAAATTTGCCATCGATTTTAAATTCAATTTCCATTTGAAATTTCCATTTGTGTCTTACACTTGGTTTTCCAATGAAATCTATCTTACATTAACTAAGGTTTTGATTCCGGCATAAATCTGTTATAACTAGAAGAATGGGCTAACTTCGGCCGTGCCGAAGTTCCTATACCCTTGCAAACTGTCTCTTTGATTTATATATAATTTGCCAGAATCATAAGGAAGTATATAAAACCCATCAAATATAAATTTGATGTCCGTGGCATAAAAAAAAAAAATAAAACAAATTTTTTTTCCCCGATTGTTCCTATGACAGCTATAACAAATAGTCGACCGATTCTGATAAAACTTAAAAATTATATTTCTTTTTATATAAAATTGTCAAATAACAAATTTCGTGACGATTGCTTCAAAAACACCGAAGTTATTGATCAAAAACTATATTTTTGACTGATCGTTCCTATGGGAGCTATATGATATAGTCGACCGATTCTGATCAAATTTGGTATATATGTTGGGGATTATATAAAACTCACAAACACCAAATTTAGTGACATTCGATTAAGAAACAACTGAGTTATTGATGTTAAACACTATTCTTGGCCGATCGTTCCTATGGGAGCTATATGATATAGTCGACCGATTCTGATGAAACTTGGTATATATGTTGGGGATTATATAAAACTCACAAACACCAAATTTAGTGACATTCGATTAAGAAACAACTGAGTTATTGATGTTAAGCCTTATTCCTGACCGATCGTTCCTATGGGAGCTATATGATATAGTCATCCTATCGGGATGATTCCGAGATATACAATGCCTGCAGCAAAAAGAAGCCTAGGTGCAAAATTTCAGCTCCGTAGCTCCAAGGGTCTCGGAGGAGATTGCGTTGATCCAGACAGCCGGACAGACAGACGGACGGACGGACGGACAGACGGACAAGGCTATATCGACTCAGCTCATCGTGCTGATCAAGAATATATATACTTTATATAGTCGGAGATGCTTCCTTCTATGCGTTGCAAACTTCTGACCAAAATTAATATACACTTTTGCAAGTGTATAAAAATAACTTTTATTTAAAAAAAAATGTTTAAATAAAATAGCAAATATTTATGTTCTTAGAAGTGGTAAAAAAATGGCGATACTTTAAAAGTAAATTGCTGGCTTTAGGATCAGGGAGATCATAGAGATATATAAAAAATGGCAAATTTGTCAATTTTTAAAAACAAAATTAAATGAAATAAATTTATAGTATACCAGATACACACATATAAAATCTTTATACTTTTATATGCATTTAAAAAATGTTACCAAATAAATTTTTACGGGGTATCTCAAAGTCGGCACTCTAGCTAATTTAAATTGTTTTTTTTTCTGATATACCATATATACATATATATATTTATATATACATATTCAAGGTAGATCCGGGGAAAAATTAATTTTGGGACATCAATTAAAAATCGAATTTAAAAGTCTGAATATACAAATAAACCAACAAAATTTTGTATATGGTTAAAGAAAGTCCGCAAATATTCAATATTTTGGCATGAACAATTTTAACCTATTTATTTTATATGTTATTTTTTTTTTATTGGAACATAATGGAAATAGTTTTAAATATTTATTGGTGTATTTCTATGCAATGCAAAGATTTTTTTTTTATTATGCGTTTTATGTGTCTTTGTTCCATTACAATACAAAATGAAATTGTCATTCAATCAAACAGTCGGACGCACATGGCCTATATGTGGTTTTCAGCCCTAGGTTAAGGGTGCTCAGGCAACACAATCACCCCCCACCCATCCTTTGACGCCCAGAGGCATTTTATTTGCGGCTGCTCAAGCGGCTTTTTACAGGCGTTGAAATTTTATGCAAAAATATTTTAATTGAATTGTCAACGCGATTTTATTTTTTTCCCTAGTATACAAACACACAGGCACAGACACATACATACACCAGACAGACAGACACACACACACACACACACAAAGTTACGCCCATTGTAATTGTTGTACTCTTCATTCATTTTTCTCCTCCCTTACACCAACCACTCAGTCAGTACTTTGCTCATTTCGTTCATTTTCATTATTTGTTAAGCTTTTAACTTTAATTTAATATTTAAACTCCTTTTGTTGTATTACTTTTGATGTTGCCATTATTATGCCACCTGGCTGTCAGTTGATGAAATATGCATGACAGCATGGCATCCGCAATTCCATCAACCCCATCATTTCTCACCCTCTCACCGTCTCATCCTCTCTCTTAGCCCATTCTTCGTTTTCAATAATGACGACCAACCATGATAATGACACCGACAATGGGCCAATTATGGACAACCTCAAACCAAAAGTAACTAACTGTTTTGCCCCATTGCTCCTTTCACACCATTTTTCCAAAAGGGTAAAAGACTACTAATTGATGTAACCGCTAAAGCAGGTTTTTCAATCCACAAATGAGAAAATACTATATATATATATACAGCGAGTTGATATATACAAACATATATAAAATAGTTTTGGATTTCTTAAAGAAATGCTAAGTGCTTTTTAATTGACTTGGCTGAAATTTTGAATATATTTTTTCCTTCAAACTTTATTTTATAGTTTCCATAACTTAAAAATCTTTTACCAATTTTTAAGGTTTCAAACCAATTACAAATAGTTTTCTATTAAACCCATCAAAGTTTTTGGTTTAGTTTTTCATGTTCAAATAAATTAGCTTTATATATGTATTTCAGCTGACAGGATTGTGCCGATGTGAGTTACCCCTAAAGGTATGCAATAACGCAAAATTTGCACTTGTTTGATTTTTCTACAAGTTTGTTTACAAGTGTTTCCTCCTTATCTCATTGGCCCTCTGAATACATTTTATTTTAGCGAATATTATAATTTTTTTTATTTTTTGTTTGTTCTCTTTTGCATCTTCTTCTAGTAATTTACGGTATTTTCTTGCCAGGTATCCTTATTATCCTTATTTTTTTCTTTTTTTTTTTTATTAATATTTTATCACATTGTAGCGTTTCAAATATTTCTTATACAACTTTGTTTTTGTTGTCGTTTTGATTTTATTTTCCTGGTTTATATGAAAGGATTTCCTTTTTTTTCCCACTTTACACCATGCGACTAAGAGATTTTTCCTCTTTCCCTTAACCGATTAAGGGTATATCTCATTTGGTAACAAGTTATAAAATTTACAATTTCTACTAATGGATATCTATTAAGTATCAATTATATTATATTATCCATTCATATTAGTGGCTCGGTTGCCGAAAATGACAAGAAAATTTTGTTGTCTGTTCAAAGAGTTAATGGAAAGGGTATGCAAAGAAACTTAGTTATCGCTATTGTGTTTTTCACTTTAAAACCGAAAGAAAAAGCAAAACAATTTCCTTAAATGCAAATGAATATTGTTCACATTCACATTCGCTGGTTTGCCTTGCCAAATACTTACATACGTACATCCTGGCATATCCTTTCAGTGAATTTCGATTACCGAGCGGATATGGCGGTTTCTTTATTTTTTTTTTTTTTTTTTACCATGATAAGTAAACTCTGAGAATGTCGAAGGCGCATTTGTATGTACATTTACGTTTTACCTTTACCATTTTGCCTTCCCCCCCCCTTATTTTGGTTCGTCTTTTGCCGCATTAGCCGAGGCGAGACAACAACACTTTGTGTTAGCTCAGCGCTTTTCAATTACAAAAAACTGCCAAAAAGGTTTATGAATGCGCAAACTGAACGAATATGCCATGGTATCAAAAATGTAGGGTATCAATAAAATAAACAGAATTTTGGTATTAAGTCCATTTTAGATTCTTCTCATTCAATCAATATACATATTATTTATCTATCTGTGTTAACATCTTTAAGTCGTATTATTTTTCTATATATCAATTCCAGGGTATACAATTTTCGATATATTTGATTTAAGCTTGTTTCTTTCATTGTTTGTTTGGTTACGAGGGAGGAGGGGGGTAAAACTGTTGAACAAACACACTTTGGCATGAGAAAAGGGCTATAAGCATGAGAGTTGAAATTGTTGCTGCTTCTTTTCTTACCATTTAATTGCAGTGAATAATTCCAAATGTTTGTTGTTGTTTTTTTTTTTTTTTGTTTTGTTTTCTGTTTCTGTATTTTGTTTTGTTAACACCACCCGACAAATCTAATATCATGAAATCTTCACGCTAATCTTGGGGCTGCCAGGCAGGTGGCCTAAATTTATATGCAAATAAACAATTACAACAGAATGGAGACAATCGACAGGAGGGCGTTGTCTGGGGGTCGAGGGTGGGGGCTGGCAATGAAAAGAAAAGGCGAGACAATCATCCAACCGCCCAACCGTCCAACCGCCCAACTTAAATATCTACCTGACAGTTGGGTTACCACAATACCGTCATGGCATTGTGTCATTTGGCACCGCCAAGCTGCGTTAAGGGATTTAAGTCTTATTGTCTTTAATTTCAGGCAAAGCATAAGCCAAATGAGAGTTTAACCATGACGTGCAAATAAAAATAACACTTACCGCATGCGTTACACATACCTACACAATTATGTAACAAGATGGCATCAGCTTCGAGGCAGCTAACCAAACTAAGCGTTGGCGTGTTAAGTCTTGTCGACAATTCATCGGCTTATCCCAATTGCTTAAGTATTTCTTTTTCTTTTTGTTTTTGTGTTTTTTTTTTTTTCTTTTTCATTTGCTTTTGTGGAGGCCCAAAATAACCCAAGACTAACACTAAGAGCAAGTCTTCTATGGTCTTGTAATTAAATTTCATCAGCTTTTTGTTTGTGTCTGGCGATTAAATGGCAATTGTTTTTGCTAAGAGACGCATAGCAAAAACGACAACAACAACAACGAAAAGATAATCTTTAAAATCTTTTATACGCTGTCATTGCCAAAGGGATAAATGTTTACGCCTTAGGAATATAAATATATATTCTTCAGTTTAAGTCTATAATTTGAAATTGTTAAGCCGGAATTGATGCTTTGTTTTTATGTCTGAAGAATCTGTTATAAATGTATGATTTAGCTACTAATTTAGTTAATCCACTGCACCTGCTGAAATAGTTCATATAATTTGACTTTTTACATGTTACAATACAAAATAGTTTTCAATTTCATAATTCAACTTTTATTTTTCAAAAAAGTTTGTCAGCCAATTATTACGCATACGCACTGCATGCCAACCTGAAACAATAATAAATATAATGAGCATTAGAATGATCATAATAATGATGCTCATGATACCAAAACATTGCCATAAATTTTCGTGTGCAAAACATTCCAAACATACACCAAAAAACTGTCAATAAACAATTTTTGTTCTGTTGAAAGTTTTAGTTAAAAATTTGAAATTGTGACCCCCCCGATCCATAATTATGAAACAATAAACCTTTTAGTCAATTTTTAATTACCAAAACGATTTCAATTTTAAAAATTTGTTTGCATGACTATATGATTTTCTATACTGTATATTACAAAATTTATTTAGCTATTTATGGCATTCATGCGAAAACTTTTTGAGGGAGACCACATGTTTTATTGAGAAGTAAAATCATTTCGAATAAATGTGATTTTAATGAAACAAAAAGATAAATAGGAAGAGCCAATTAAAATTAAATGATGCTGATAATCAATGTCAATTTGTTTAGCTAATGTATAGACGCTCCATTAAGAAAGGGAACTATATCAACAAAATACTGTTTCATTATGTTTATATTTTATATTTATTTATGTATGTATATAGAATTTTTTTTTGTACAAATAATGCAAATTAAAGAAAAGTTATTCTCTTCATACTAATACACTGCAAAATATCAGGTTATATCCATATATATATATACATATATAGACATTTGTTATATTTCTCAAAAAAAAATTAGACGATGCAGAACTTCAAGTTTTGGAAGTTCGACTTAAAGAAGTGAAATAGAGAAGTGAAGTACAGAAAAATCGAGTTAAAGAAGTTCGAGCAAGGGGAAGTTCGACTGTATGTATGTATATATTCAGTTAATTTTTCAGTTTTTTTTTTCTTACCATTTTGTTTACAAGACAAACTTCAAAGGCAAAAATTTTACAAATACTTTTTTTTTGATCAAATTTTTAATATGTTATAAGCGATTATTTATAAAAAAAATTAACTCAAAATATATATAAAATATACTATAATATAAAATTAAATCTTTGAATGGTTGTGGAGACTTTTGTTTAAATTTAGATTGATAAAAGTGAAAATTTTGCAAAGCGCCTTTTTTTTTTGTCGAGTGTATATAAGATATACAAATATTTCCGCACAATCAGAAAAAGAAAAGGTGTGGCAAACGGTAAATAAAAGAAGTTGGTGGAAAGAAAAAGTGTTGGTTCAATTTTAAATATTAGGTTTTTGATTCAATATTGGATAATCGGACTTGTTATTGGCTTCACGGTTCGATTCATCATTCAATGGTATAGTAACGAACAACCGATACATGTGTATATACACACCCACACACATGCACTTATTGTGTGTGTGTGTGATTGAGATTGTGCGTGTGTGTGAAGTATGTGCAAACATCTGTCGCGTGTCACCGGCTGCCGTTCGCTCAAACGGAAACGGAAATTACGTGCACGAAAACAGCAAGAGAAACAAACTGGAACTGAAACCGAAACCGAATCTTTGGGTATGGGCTTATTGGGTGTGAGGCATCTCAACTCAACTGATTGTGGCTGGCAATTGGTCGGCATCGGTAGCCTATTAAATGCCAAATGGCAATTTATCGATGATGATGATGATGATACTCTCTCTCTCCCCTTGGTTTCCTCCTTGTCTGACTACCTTTGCCTCTGTCACTTCCCTATCCTCGATTTTCTTTGTTGAACTGAAAAATAGCTGGCCAACATGCGAAGCAATCAGCATCATCAGTGTTTCACCTGCGCCTTTTCATTTGCCACCATCGTCTCAATTTTTGTTGTGCTTTAATTAAATCGCAAAAGACTCGCGCGCCGCACATAATGTAACTCATTCTTTATCTGCTTATATATAACTGTTTACTATATATAACTATACATATATATGTGTACTCTGTACTTTGTATTGTATTTGAACAAAGGTAAAAGTAAATTGCCATCAGTTCTGATATTCCATTAATGGGATTTTTTTAATTCTTTAAAGAAATCGCAAAGAAATAAACAAATTTCATCTGAAAATAAATCAGCAAAATAAGAAAACTATTAAATCAAATTGCCCCATGGAATAAAGTCAAAACTATAATGAAAGGTATTTAAGTTAAAAAATCTTATATATGTATGTATATATGTACATACATATAAAATAAATCGACATTTATAAAAGAAATAATGACTTTTTATACCCTGTACCAAAATGGTAAAAGGAAGCTTTTTTAATTACAGCTGGCCAACTGACACAAATTATATGAATTTTGTCAAAAATCGGACAATAAATATCGGAGAATTATTATTTCTATAATATATATTTTTTGGAAAATTTCTTAAAAGCCACTATGTGAATAATTTATATTACTCTTTCCTTGACCAAATTTAGATTTAATTGAATTAAATTTTATTTATAATTTTATATTCAGAGTAAAGTTGCTTCTGGAGCAGTGAAAATTTCAACAATTTTACAAACTTCTCACTCTGATGACAGAAGCTTTTGCCGGAACCCAAATTCAGGCAATTCACGCCATCATAGCGAAACAAAAGAGTAAATATTGTAATTTTCATTATTTAAGTAATTTACGAGCTCACGCTTCCGCCACTGAGGCTAGGACTCGGGCCGAAACAGAGAGGCGCACCTGGCCCCAAAAAACTGTAAAATGTAAATGACACAAGTGCAGGAACCAGTTCAGTGAGACAATGGAAAAGTGTCTGAGATATAGAGCGAGACAGTGAGACACAGAGAGAGAGGGAGAGGGAGAGGGAGAGAGAGAGAGAAAGGAGTATGAAACATCTTAAGCTTAAGCATCTTATTCGGTAAGATTTGGGTTGAAAGTAGCAGGAAAAGAAGAGGCCAACGGGTCGTATGAGTAATTTGAGAGAGCAAGCAATTAATCTAGACGCTGAGCTGCTGGGGCATTTAATTGTATCATAAAACACGCGATACCAGGTTACGCACATATACACACACACACTCACACAAGTGCCCAAAACTAACGCCTACGTATCTCAATGACTTTCTTCATCACCATTCCAGGATCTCTCTCTTTCTGTAACGAAAACCCCAACAAATTATTGAGCACGAAACACAGGCGATAATTTTGGTAAAAACAAACAAACAAACAAGAGACAAAGACAAAAGAAAATCTCTCGACAAACAAACACTAAATAATAATAATACCCTTTAAGTTAACCAAAAAAGGTACAGCAGCAACAAAATATCATTAGAAAGATTTAGTTTCGGTTAATTTGCAATTGGGCAATGTGTTGGCAAACGATATTTAAACGGCAACAATTGAAACAAATGTCTCTAGCATTATAAATTAAATTAAAAGTCCAGCACATAAACAATACAACAACAAAAAAAAGGGGATAAAATAAAAATAAAAATAAATAATTTAAATGCTGTTATATTGTGACTATTAAAAACAATTGCAGCAAAATCAGCAAAAATCCATCGGCGTAAAAATGTTTTTAATAATGCATAAAACACAATTCACAAAGATAACAAAAAAAAAAATAATAAGAAAAAAGAACAAATTGAAAATTATATCAATTAAATTCTGGAATTCCTTTATTTTTTAAATTCTTTGTTAATTAATGTTCCAGAGTAATCATAATGGAGAGATTATTGGATTGAATTCCGATATGTAAATCCATCAGAACTTTGATTTCTATAGATACGTTGTACATACATATGTACATATGTACACACATACATATGTATATATGTTTTTATCTCTTAATATGATAAATATAATTTACTCTTGAATAATATGCAGTTGCAAATATTTTATATTTACGATTGCTAATATTATTTGGTTTTTAATGGAACAAACAATTGTTAGATAATAGTTTTAGTCAACAAAACAGGTTTTGTTTCTAAAATATTAAATATAATAGTTAGCAGTTTTATTTAATTTAGAACAACATTTTTAAAAATCGGTTATTGCAGTTGTCGTTTTACATTTTATTGCTTAATTTGTTGTACAATAAATGACAAATTTAAAGGGAATTACTGTTGCAAATGTTTAAGTTTAGTCTATAGTCTAACATAACTATAAAAAGTAATCGAAAAAATACTCCTTTCAAGCGATTATTCAACGCATAATTTTTTTACTGAAAAAATTTAAACATGGTTTTTGAATAGTTTTATAGTCTCTTTTGGCATTGAATTGCTGTACTGCAAATGTTTTCTTTAAAACTCAATTATAACCCTTCAGTGTTTCTTTTTTTATTTTTTTCTCAACGAATTTCTGGACCCTTTGTGAGCGATTGTTGATGCATTTTGCAATCTAAAATTCAAAAATAGTCAAAGTGCTTTTAAAGTAAATCTGCATACCAAAATGTGTGGTTAACTTTGCTTTTTTTTTGCTTTTCATATTATTTTTTTTAGAGATGTAGCCAGTCTGACCGGCTTAGCAAATTGTTTGTTTCATAAATGGCTATAAAAATATTCACAAATACATATAAAAATCAAAAGCTTAATATTTTATAAAAGTGATTGTTGACAAGTAAATCGAGATTTTGTTATTGTGAGTTGATTTAAATGTGTCTTCATTTTGATTTATGTTGCTCATTACTTAACTATTTTAATTACTCCGTTTTAATACACTTTTAAATGTTTTCTTCCTTGTTCTATTCCAATAACTAATTAAAAAAAGTTCATAAAACTAAATATTTCTATAAAACAGATTGTTTATGGGATGGAAAAGATGGCTTGTCTGTTTTTATTTTGAGTTCTTTTTTTTTAATTGTTTACTTTAATCATGTTATTAATTGTTTTTTCAGTGTAATCAACTGTAAACTCTTTCTCATCTTGTAATGTTCGACAAGTCAGCCAAGTGAAAAATAAATACAAGCAAAGCAAAAGAAAAAAAAAAACGTTTATAAAATTTTTTTTTTTCTTTTTTTGTGGAATAAAGTGATAACAGCATCAATAAATGAGACAGCCAATGCATAACTAAGTAGCCAACATTCAGATCATTATGGCGAAAAACAAACTCAATGGGATTCAGTTTGGAAGACAGAGATGGGGATGAGGATGGGGATGAGGAATGAAGATTGGTGATTTATGTTCGACTTTTTGTACCCACAACGACTGCAGATGTGTCCAAGTCGTTTTCTAACTGGCTTCTTAGTTGTTGTTGGTATTGCTGTCGACCCAGACTCATTAACCAGACTTGAAAAGTAATTAACTTATTTGTCTGCTACTACCTCCAGACGAATTCGTTGTCTTGGCCAGTCGCTAGGGATGACTTTGTATAGAAGCTACATACCACCAAAAAATAACGTTGTTCGCCAATGGCGCAAAGTTTCGTTTTGACCTAGGCCAAACTTATATGTATGTATGAAGGAATAGAGGGCTTAACAAATGAATAATAAATACCTCAATAAGTTATGTCTCCTAGAAAAAAGTCAAAGTCATTTACTAAATACTAGTTTTTTTTTTCTTTTGCGAAATTGAATTGCATGAATTTAATCAAAGATTGGTTTTCTAAAAATCTACTTTTGTATGTGTCTGGGTATACAAAAGATAGATTTGGATGAACTGCATTTTAGTCCAAATACAATTTGGACATCACTTTGTAATGTTGCAGCACTTTTTTTTCTTTTTCTGTTCTCTCTCTCTCTCTCTCTCTTGTTGTATCTCTGTGTCTGTGTCTTTGTTCCTCTATCATTTTTTGTTGGTCAATTGGATTTATTCTGGCTTAATGCTCAAGGACAAGCAGCTTATGTGCTTAATTGTTACATTGAATAGACCAAATACTAGAGACTCCTTATAATTAATGAACTATTTCAATCAGTCAGCTGGTCGTTTTGTATTTGCAGTCCAGATGGTCATCAATTTACAGATTCCACTGATTAATAATTGCCGGATTGAAATTATAGTTTCGTTGCCAGGAAATAAAAAATGTATGTACTATATATGTAGGTATATAAGTTTATATGCCTGATGTAAATATAACTTCAATTTGATTACATAAGAGTTGTTATCCTTGGCATGAATACCCTTGTTATCAAAGGCCGAAAGGCGAAGTAGATTCTCCTACATTGTCACTAATCACACTCAAAGGCATTAGACATATTATATTGGAAACACAAATAATAAAGCACAAACATAAACACACACTCATACACACACACACACACACACACACACACACACACACAGCACACACACACACATAATACACTTACACACATGTATGTATACACAATGATAGAGAAAGAGATAGAGAGAAAAGTGGGTGTGGATGTGGGTGTGTGTGGCATAAAGGCAAATTATTCCTTATTGAGACAAGCAACAGCTGCTGCTTCTGTTGCTGCCTTTGCTATTCTTCATTGTGGTAGTAACTGTGGCAACCTCTGACCGTGTTGTTGTTCAGTAGCCTGTGGGCAAAAGGCAAACGAAAAGAAGACAAAAACAAAAAAAAAAGAAAAAACCCAACAAGACCTCATTCACTCATTCCTTTTCTCTCCCCTCTCTCTCTCTCTCTCTATTTCATTCTCCTTTTTTGGCACTCTCTTTACGTTTGCTCCAGTGGTTTCGGTCTCAGTTGTCCTAGGTCGCGACATGAAGCCAAAATGCATGTTCTGGAATTCTTTTGATGTTGCATGATGATCTGGTGTGTCCGGACTCCAAAGTACCCTCTATCAAACTGTATAGGCTAATAATTCAAAAGCAACTCATGTAGAAGTGTTTGAAAATATTTATTTATGCTAACTTGAATTTAATAAGAAAATTGATATAGTTTAAATGTTTAAGTAACAAATCTTTACAGAAATGGAAACAAAAAGAAAATATATTGCTCTTGTTATTTGCATCAAATGGAAATGCATATGCTCTCCCCATTTTCTTGCAACTTTTTGACTTTGACTTTTGTTATGTTGAATTCGCTTTCCCAAGGTGTTGCATGCGCTTTGTGCACTTTGCTATGGTCGAATAAGTAAAGAAACCAAATATGTTTGCCATATAAAATATGCAATATATAAAATGGAAAGTAAAATAATATCCTTTCGTTAAGACTTAAGTTTAGTCGGTAAAGTAAAAGACAGTCACAAACAATTTCGTCCTTGACGAAGTTTATTTACCCTTACAGTAACTCGTCTACAAAAAAAAAAAATAATAATTTCTTATTTTCAAAAATTATTAATAAATTCTGTTAAAATGTATGTAAGAAATATATAACATTTTCGAAAAACTTTAAACTTCAAAAGGGTATAGAGCATTGAATGCCGCCCTATGACATATTTGTCTCTTAATGGTCTTTAAATGCTTTCTTCATTTAAAAATACCTTTTGCAAGATTTTAGAAAGCAGTATAATGTAATAGCCTAAAAGGGTTTTTAAATAATTTCTTTTTGTATTTTACAATTTTATTTACATATTTGTTTTGCTACCATAAATACATAAAAGCCAAGAACAAAGCCAAAGATGAAAATTTAGTTGAAAAATATGTTTTATATGATATTTAAAAAGAAGTTTATGAAAATATATCTTAATCTAGATTTGTTAGATTTTCCTTCTATTTAGAAAACTTAGCCAAATGTGAATTTTATGAAATAAAGCTGTAATCTTTAACTTCTTCTAAAATACTTATAAGTACAGTGAATACTTTTATAACGGAAAACGGATTGGAACGGTCACCTTTTTTTACATAATTACAAGACTATTTATCGTTTTTTCAAAAAACAAAATATAAAAAAAATGTATCTTTCCATAGACGAACAAAAAATTGGCAATGTTTGCTATCCCCTCAAGAGAGTATTCACTGTATATATGTACATATGTTATGTGGCTTTCTGTTAATACTATAAATATATATAAAATATAAAAAACATTTATTTTATGGCTTATTGAATAAAGCAGTTCGAATTATTGATTTGTTATACAAAAAAGATAGAAAAATTGCAAATAGATTCTTTACGCTTAAAATTAGGTAACGTTGTTCCTTTTTCGTTTCTAATAACCAATTCAGGATAATGAAATGTAAATTTATTTTGAGCTCATTTGAGCCCTTAAAAGTATGCTACAAAAAGAGTTACTTTTATTTCCATGAATTATGAAAATTTCTCACGAAGACCGCAAAAAAAAGGAAAACTGAAAAACCGCTTACAGGCAAAAATGCATTCATGGTACAAATTTGGTCTGCTATTTATTCTTATGGTTTGCTGAAATGTTGCGATCCATAAACGTCATTTGACATACAAAAAAGAAAAAAGGAAAAAAAAGCCATCCAAACCAAAAAATAAACAAAATCCCAAAAAAAAAAAAAAAAACAAACACAGACACAGACACACACAGACGATGTCATTGTCGTTGTCATCGTGGCAACAACTTCCTTGGCAAAGCAAGTCCCAACGGAAATGAGTGGAACAAAAAAAAAAACAGAAACAGAAAAAAACGATGGGTGAAAGAAAAAAAAATAAGCCGAAAAAACAACTCAACTCTCTCTTGGTTCGCTAACATGAGAATATTCCTATACGAAACACTCGCCTACCATATTTTTTGAGCACAAAAATTGAGAATCGAGACGAAAATAAACTCAAAACGCATACAACTCGTCGGCTCGGGCATTATGTTCGTGGCAAAATGTGCTCGTTTTGCTCGGACTGTCACTCACTCCGACACTCGAGACTCGGGATGCCCAGCATCTTCGTTAGGGCATCAGGCAAGCAGCAACTAGTCGAGTCTGGGACTCGATGCGGAGGCCACATCGTATGCGGCACATTCCATAAAATATTCGCGTATCTAACTGTCACTCAGTTGGCGTCGAATACGCCACGTGCACCGACCCCGTAGTGCGGATTTACGGACAACGGCACGCGTTACGCGATAAATTTAAATAAACTAAAAAACCAAACAAATTTCAAAAAGCAAATTCGAAAGATCTACGTTTAATTTCAAGAGAATTTTGTTTGATTTTTTTTTTGTGTTATTTTTCCTGTTTTATCTTTTCTCAATTTGTTTTTTAAGTGCTTGTGTTAAACAAAAAAAAAAAAAAAACAAATAGTAAACTGTGCGTATTCTGGGATAAGTTTTTGCCGGCTTGAGAAATATTACCCGCCAAAAAATATTAATTAAAGAAATATTATGAAAATAAAAGCATTCAAAATAATCTCACATGGTGGCCGATTCAAACAGAACAATACAAACCCACAGCAATATATCCAAGTAAATATATATTTATGATTAAGTCGAAAACTAAAACAAAATGTGCCACAATTTACATTATGAAATGAAAGTGTCAAATGTATAAATCCCTGTCATACCAATTGGCAAATATTTTCTAAATAGTTTTAAGTCAAAGAGAATTAACACAATTCAATGATTGCGAAAATATTTAGATAGGGATAGGAATATATTTTTAATATATTACTTTTATGCAAAATTAAGTGCCAACAAAATAATAAGCTTATCAAGTGAACACAAATATTATGATCAAATCCAAATTGTATTCACTATTGGCAACAATTTGATATTAATTAATATAAATGAAAATTGCAATATAATTGGGTGAATATTATCAAATGAAATTTTTCATAGCATTTAAAATTGTTTTTGTGATCATTCTCAATATGTAATGTTGTGGCACATATTTCCATGCATCTGTGATTTTATTGTAAATTGTTGAAATGCATTTCCAAATTGAAACACACACTAATACTATGTGCATGTACATAGTTTATCAAACAGAAATTTGGCAAAAAAAAAAAAAAAAAGATAGAAAAGAAAAGAAAAAAACAGGCAATGAAATTGAACTAAAATTAAAGACTCTGGCGACGGCGCAAAAGTACGAGTCAGCCTTGAGCTACATAAGCATACCCAACAAGAGATATTCAAACTGAAAAGGAAAATTAATGCAAAAGTTTTCCCAAAGATTGAGAAACAGAGAGAGAGACAGAGACAGAGAGAGAGAGAGGAGAAAAAGGGAAAGAGAGAAAAAGTGAGCCACAAAGAGAATTTATTGAGACAATCTTGCTGAGAAAAGAACCTTCGTCAAAAAGTTGCAGCATTCAAATCGTTTTTTCAATAACAACAATCTAACACATGTGTACCTAATAATTTTCATCCCATTCTATTTTTCGATTCTTTTTTTTTATTTAGTTTTGTATATTTTTTTTCTGTGCGCTCTTTTTGTAAGCAGCTGCCGCTGGTATTGTTGCTGATGTTGTTGCCACCGATGTTGGGGCAATGTTGCTTCGGCTTCGTACCAAGACAATGAAGTTGATGGCAACTGTTGGTAGACATACTTAATTTCTGCATTTAATATTCTCATTATTATTTTTACTGTTGTTTTCACTTTTTAATAATGAATGTTGTTTATTTTGCAGGTTTCTCAGTTTTTGTTTTGTCTCATTTTTTTTTTTATTTATACTTATCTTTTTTTTGTCTTTCTTTTTTTGGGCCATGTCTAAAAATATGCCTGCCATTTTCTTAAGTGGCTTAACGAAACCAAATGGATGAAAATAAGTATAACAAGCTGTACAAATTCGTTTACGTACAGTAAAACTTCATTGAAATAAAACCAAGCTAAATAAAAATATTTTGATAACTCTTTTAATATGGATTATTATCCATTTCTGTTGTCGTCCCGGAAAGTTTCATTGAAAGCGTTAATAATTTAGTTTATGTTTGGTAAATCATTCGACGTGACAGAAAATATTTTGCACTCTTTATTAAATAATTGATAATAATAAAATGAATAGTACCAATTTTGGTAAAGTTATTCTCTGAATCATAAAATACAACATTTGTAAGATTTGAAATCCCAGAATTATGATGACTAATGAATATTTTTTCTGGTTAAGACAAATGTAGATTATACTTTATAAATGTATTTATTGAATGGAATTTTAGACATAACACTTATATTTTATACTAAGATGCCAATTTTATTATTACATATTATAATTAAATCTACAATATTAGTGTAATTAAAATATTTTGTAAGGCATATGATAACAGAACTTTCAACTTTAAAATAAATGGGCTTATAGATTTTTAGACTTATTTTAGTTATTATTGAACCATTTTTATTGATTATTTTTATAAATTCTTTTTCCATTATTTGTCATTTCTTTACTTCTAGATGATCAAATATTTATTTTCCCATTATATTATTTTCTTGGTGGTAATATTTGATGTTAATTAGAAGTATATATAGAGCAGTAGGTGTTTTTCATTTTCTTTGGGCCTTGGTTGTAATTATATCAAGTTATGTATCTACATATGTATATATATATATCTTGTATGTATATATGTATGCCATTCGTTTCTATATGTATTATGTATGTCTGCAATTTAATTTCATTAAAAATAATGAAAATCATAAAAAAGAACATAGAAAAACCCGCAGACTTGAAGCAAAAAAGTGAAAGCTTTTTCCTGCTTGCGCTATTTTATTCTTCTTTTTTTCTTTTTCTCTCGAATTTCTGTCTGTCTGCGTCTCTTGATTTTTATTCTACTTTCGTTTCGTTTCTCCACGTCCCTCAACTTTATGGAAATTAAATTTTTTGGTTTGCCATTTCTTCATTGGTCAGACATTTGTTTTTTTTTTTATTTTTTTAATGAAAGCGATTACAAAGCAGACGATAAGCAGAGAAATACCAAGAGAAAGACAGAGAGAAAGAGGCAGGGAGGCAGAGGGAGGGAACGAGTGAGAGATAGCAAGGAGTAGGCAATCGGAAGGAAACGATTTCTTTTGTTGGGCAGTCCAGACTCCTCCACTTCCCCCCACAGACAACCGCAATTTCTTCACTGCCTTCTACACCTCTGATTCCCATTTTCCCTACATTCAGTTTGCAATTTCTAAAGTTGTCTGGCAAATTTATGACATTTATTGAAATCGTTTTTATCCCCGTCTTTTTTAATACATTTGCAAAATGGGTATATTGATTTTGGTGTTAGGCATCTACATAAATGTCTGACCGATCGAGAGATGAGCTCATTTAGTTCTATCTTTATGCTTCAGTCGTTTTATATTACTGCTAATGAGTTTCCTTTAATATACCCACACAATTTTATAATTTTATACTTATAAATTATATTGGTGTCATATAAATACTTTTGACAAGGACTGTGTCAAGGTTTCAAAATTTATACAATATGCTTTTTGTTGCCGTTTTCAATTTTCCAAATATTATTTGAATAGAAAGTGTTTATAGCTTCTACATAATTGTACATTTTCTTGGTTTTTTAATACTGCAAAGAGTATAAAAGCTTGCAAACTTTCACCATATTTTTTGTCCTTTTTTGTTGCCTTTCTTTTTACCCCATATCTTTCAGGTAGCCTGGCTGGCCCTTATTAGTTGTCTTTAGTAAAGCCACTGGAAAGAAACAAAAAAGGAGCCACGTCACCTTATGTCTGCTAAGCCTCTAGTCACTGGCTACGGGTGCAATTAGTTTGCCCACATTCCATGGTAAATTGCTGCAAAATTTACACAATGCAAAAAACATAATTTTTTTTTTTTGGCGTCTGTGGGGGTGGATTATGTTCTCTCGTTTCTTTTTATTGTTCATTTCTTTTTTGGCTGGCCAAGAAAAGAGAAAAAAAAGAAGGAATTATTATAAGGGAAAACACCAGCAAATGAGAACCTGTTGCTTGGGTTACATAAGAGCCAGCAAATGCCAACAACAACAACAACAACAACAACAATAAACAGAATAAGCAAACGGAAAGAGAAGAAATTTTATTTATTAATTTAAAGCACATTTTTATTGTTTATTTTATTAATGCGATAAAAAATAAGAAGGAAACTATTTACTTGAGACTTTCTAAAGTATAGCGTAATGGATTATAGATTTACTAAAGTTATGGCAACTGATTGGCATCAGCCATAATGTTAGCGGCATACACATACATATATATATATATATTTGTATATAAAAACATGCATTCATACACACACACATACATACAAGCATGTAAAGCCATTGCTATTGCGGCTGTTGTCGTTGGCGTTTACGTCAACCTTCGCAAGAGAAAACTAAAAGAATTTGGTTCAAGTGCCAAATGAAATATTGACAAGGCAACGGTTAAAGTCTCTATATAAGACAGAGAGACAAATCGGAGAGATGAGAAGATGAGACTTTCAGCATATGGCTGCGCGTGCGAGACCCCCGTTAGCCAGACTTTATCACCACCCGCCCCCCCACACCATCGACCGACCAGCCCATTCGTTGCCTGCATCCATTATGGTCTATACCCTATAGGCGCTATAGAACGACCCGATACGCACACACTATCATGTTGATCTAAAATAATAATAATAACACGACAAATATTTATTCCTTACAATCGTCAATGAAGGGTAACAAAGGGTATATACACTGCAATAGGCAAAACAATATAAGTCATATATAAAGAGAAACTAAATGCATATAAGTATAAATATTCATATAAATTAATTATTTAAATAATAAAACTATGATTAAAATTAAATTAAAATGTTAACTAACTATATTTTTGATGTAAATTTCAATTTCACAGTTAGTTAAGTAATTGTTCACCTACAAAGTCGAGTATATCAGCTGTTGCTTATATGGATTATTAAATTATTAAGTTTTAAATAGCTGTAATGTTCACTCTTTAAATTCTATATCCCCCAGTATTGACTTACTTGTATTTACATAAATATTTCAAAAATTTCGCCCCCCTTTCCAATTAATTTCGAAAAAGGTATTTAATTAAAAAATAAAAAATAACTGCCTTTTATGTGAACTTAAATAATTTTTAGAACGAGAAGAATTTTATAGTGAGGGTATTCAGTTAATATTATACCTTAATAGTTGTATAAGAATTTCTCTCACGCATGCTTTTCGATTCTATAGTGAATGAGAGAGTCTCATTTTTATTTTTATTTTGTCGCAGTTGCTGCTGGCGACAGCATACATACATCTGTCTCTTTTGCTCTTTTGGCCTCGTGGTTGCCCCGTCTGCTTCTTTCTAATAATAAATTGCCAAAGAATTCATGTTTGCCGTGTTGACTTGCTGCAACAGCAACAACAACAACAACAACAATAACACTAACAACATGTCCATAACTTTTAGTTGTTATTTAGTTGTCTTTATTGTCCGAGTATCCCATATGAATTTTTATTTATTTCGGCTTTCCCTGATTTTGTGCTCAATTTTTGTTACGTTCATTGTGTCTCATCATTTCGAAGGCATTTTCTTTAGGATGGGCACGTAAATTGTGACGAAGAAGAAGAAACCATCTTACAAATTTCACTTTCAATAGAGCAAGCCAGCAGATGGCACAATACATATAAATATGTGTATATATATGTACGTATGTATGTATAAGTGTGTGTGCATATTGCCAAGGTTAGGGACCACAGTGCCTGTCGGTATGCCAACATTTGTTGTTCTATTGGGTTAACAGTGAACTTAGTTTCATTTGTTTAAGACAAAAAAAAACATAGGATAAAACTAGCTCAATGGGTCTGATTGACTAATAATACATATATATATATAAATATATACATATGTATATATGCATATATATATGCTTTCTCTTATACACATGTTTAACTTTAGCAGCATTGTAAAATCGTGATATTTCCAATATAATAAAATTGTTTCTAAAAATCAAATTATATATATAGAAGGACTTTTCTCAGTAGCCCAAATATCAAAGAAAAATTAACATATATTTAGAAAATTATATTTATATTTAGAAATATATCTTACCTCTCTTATTTATTAACAATTTATGGCAATGCTTATTGTATTTTTGTCCCACTGTTTGCTGCATTGTTTTGGCAAAAGTTTTCACCAAAAATTTATTACGTTTGCAGTGATTGGTAACTAGTTTGGTGTTTGTTTTTCACATTTAACTTTTGTTCCGTTTTTCTTCGCATTTTGGCTTCTTTTCTTTTTAATTGAATTTGTTTGTACTGTAAGTAAAACGATTTAAATTAAATTTTTTATGTTTTCCCTTTTTTTTTTTATTGCATTACAAATTTTGTATGCATAGGTACATATATATGTATGTATGTATATATATAAATATATACTTACTTATATAAAGAAGAGTAAATTGAGCAAGTTGTGCATATTTGTAATTTGTTGAGAAAGAAAATTGACTCTGGGCAAACATTTTTTTGGCCAAGTGTTTTATTTAACTGCTTCAGACGACAACTCTTTCACTTGCCGCAAAGTTTTAGGTGTAATTGTGCTGCGTGAGAGAAATGAGTGCGAAAATTACATTGAGGAAAAGAGAGACAGTGTGCCTGTCCCTTTTCCTGTTCCTGTCCCTATCTGTGTCTGTGTGTGTTTGTGTGTGTGCTTGTATATAAGTATTTTTGCAGTGCGTGGTATTAATTAATAATTGAAATAACTGTATGCCGCTGCTGCCTTTCCAGCTCGCTGAAAGTGCGCCACTTGGCACGAATACTCCTGTGCTCGCTCTCTGGTTTCCTGCTCCTCCATCCCTAGCGAAAACACATTAATACCCGCTTGTATATGTATGTAAGTGAGTGTGTGTTAGTTTGTGCACTTCAAGTTTAATTTAAAGTTGCAATTTAGAACGTTTTCCGTTTCGGGGGCAATAAAAAATTCAGCTAGCAATCTACAAAATGAGCTTAACAAACCATCAACTCCAACGAGAGCCAGCTGAAAACTAATCCTGGTTAAGCCATGTAAATCACTGTTTCATTTTTCTAGCGAGTAGTCCTACTTTTAAGCATTGTCCTTTTGCAAAAAGACTGTTTATATTTATATGGGTTTATGGCAAACGAAAACTTGGTTTTGGTTTTCTGGCCGTCATCTTTGCCGGGCCCAAATATTATAGAAATTATATTTGCACTTAAGGGAACTTAAAGTTAGCATCTTTCATTTTTATTTCGTTAACCTATACATATATAGAAATGGTATAACTTTCCGCCAAACTGGAAACATTAAACGCTCTGAAAATATTTCTAAAATCTTTTAAACTGTGTATAAAATAACTGGAGATAAAATAACTTTGTTTCCTTTTATTTATCATTATATGTACCTGATTTTTCATAGAGAATATTGATTTATCGAGTGTCCATAAAAAATTGAAGTTATCATGTAAAATTAATTAAAAATATATTTCAAATTCAACAATGAACGAAATCCAAAAATTAATATGTCTACTTATAGAAATATTTTATAAAAATAATAATATAATTTAAATAAAAACATTTCTTTAAATAGAAAATATTAAGTTTCAAATAAAGGAAATAAGGTTGTGCTTTTATAATATTATAAATAAAATATATATAGCATAATTGAAATTCAATTATAAGTTAACTCCTTAAATTACCAAATTATTCTTTGCTCTATCGCTAACTTGTCAGCCGCCCCTCGATAGTACTATATGTATGTGTAAATTAAATAATATACAATATTTATCTTTGGCTTAACTTGCTCCCACAAAGCACTCTCTATCGTTTTAGCCGCAAGTAATTTACTTGCCGGTAAATATTAAAGCAAATATGGCTTTAAGCTAATTTCACGCATTATTACCATTTAGGCTGATTAAATTATTCACCTTCATATTCTGTTCAGTACGGATTCTTAGTGTGAATAATGGTTAAAAATTAAAAAATATTCAACAAACGGGCATTAATTAATATGGCATTATGAATTGGTAACAAATTTTTTATTTAATTGTATAGAGGGTATCAAAATAGTCGATATCACATATAAACATATTGATTTTCCTTTTGTAATAGTTCTGTGGTTATCATTAATTAATTTTTACTAACTGCCCCAGATGGCTAACAAACCATACAAAAAACAAAACACGTTTTATATGTATGTACAATTGACCACAAACTACAACGTGTATGTATGTAGTTAAAATATATAAATTGTCATAATTTGCGACGAATGCGGATTGTATTGTATAATATCAAAAATGTTAGTTTTAGATACAAAACATGCTTTTTAATTGTACACGAAAACTAAATAAATTGACATTGCCCTACGGATACTGTTTAATTTAGTTTAAAATAATATAATTATGAAAATGCATCATTAGTTAGCATTGAAAATACATATTAATATATGTATGTACAAATATATATATGTATATATATATATGTATATACAGTTGTTCAGTTTTTTTCCATGGACGAAGCATTTGACTATTGTGATGAAATTAGAAAAAAAAATATTTAAACGATGAATTAATATTTAATTATTATTTTGTTTTAGCTAAGCGGATTTGCATTCTTTTTCATAAAAGTTAATCCAGCAGTTAAATTGGAGGATCAAAAAATTGACTTTCCTTGTGATTGCACTAAACCAACAACATTATTATTATTAATTTTTCTTTTTACTATATGCTTTATATATTAATACATATATATATTAATAATTAGATAAAAACTTTACCAAGTTATAATTTCTTAAGTTGTATTAACTATTAATGGTGTTAAATAATTCTTTTCAATTGATTTTCACTACATGTATTTATTTGTATGCAGTTGCAGCATATTCAGAAGAATTCTTTTGCTGGCAGGACGAACTTTTCAGTGTGGTTGAGTAAGCTCAAAAGTGCGGAATCGGTGTGCGTTGAGCATCGGTGTGGAGTGCCTTATATTCGCCCAACTGTGCAAAAACAATTCACGCGCCACTTTGCGCCATAAAAAATACAACATCACGTCAAACCATACCCGAACTGAAACGCTTTACCAAAAACAACAAAAAACCAAAAAAGAAAAAAAAAAACTAAAAAGAAAATGAAACGAAACAAAAAAAAAAATAAATATTGAAAGCCTTGCCAAACTTTGAATACCCTTGCAAACTTTTTTGTTTGATCAGTCGTTAGTAAATTTGATCGAAGTTCTCAAAATGAGGGATTAGTTTGCTTTCATATATTCTTAAAAATGTTTTTTCACTCTAAACTTCTAATCGAAATAATAATCGTTTTTCTTTGTCAATAGTTTACAAATAAAATTAAAAAAAACTGAATCCAAATGGACAAATATATATATATATATTTATATATATATGCTTATGTTACTTTGTTTCGTTTTTTTTTTTGGGTGGAACATAGTTTTTGTCCATTTTCATATACTTCAACTAAAGGATAAATTAGTTTTGTTTAACAATTTATCAGATTAAATATAAAGAAATAAAGTTAGCCTGACTAGTTGAGTTAATAGTATGTATGTATTATTCGATCACAATTTTATTTGAAGAATTTTCAATAAATTCTAAGTTTTTTTTTAAGAGCTTTGCGAATTGGCAAAGGGTACACAATGTTCCACACGACAATATATTTTTTTTGCTCGGAGTTTTTCTGCGTTTCCTGTCCTTTTGCGGGGATGTATTTTTCTCTTTCTGTGTGTGTGTGTGCGTATTTTTTGGCGACCGCCGTCGAATGCTCCAGTGATATATGATAAAAGTTAGCGCGTCGCGATGCGCCGCTTTTGCGTTTTGATTTGTGTTTGTGACCCATAAAAATACAACAACCATCGACATCAACAACAATACATACATACAAACATACATACATATATGTAAATGCAAAATGCCGCAAACAAGTAAAGTGCAACAAAAAAACATTAAATATATGTATATATGTATGTATGTACCTATGTACGTATATACGTGCATGTATATGTACATATGTATTTTCTGTAAAATCGGCAATCGTTTGAATTGGAGGATGTACACAAATAATAAAATAGTAACGGAAATGCTACGATAATGCTTTTTTCCCCCATTTTAAAGTTTACGCTGGCGCTTAAGTAGTCCAATAACTATCAGCTAGTTATTTTAACCCTCCGCCTTCGTCTCCCTTTAGACTCTAGACTTTTTGTATCTGCCACATTGTGGGGGCATGGTGAATGTTTACGTGTGTGGCTATGAATTTTGTTAGCCCCAGATTGATGGTGAAAGCACTTTGTGGTTGGACACGCTAATAGATTTCCATTATATATTATATAATAAATTCTTCATATAGATGGATCAACTTGATATACAATTAGTTAAGGGCTTATATATATATATCTATATATACATATCTGTATTTTGTATACTTTTCGTTACCACTAAGTGTCTTGACTGCAATTCCAATTCCAAAATTCCTTTCCCTTCCGCAAAAGTGTTGAAAGGTTTACCACCTTGTTTTACCGTTACTGTATTAAAATTTCGCTTTTTAGTATTTTAAAAATGAAAACTTACAGCCACACTATTAGAAAGTGAACAGACACTACACATTCTTTCATTGGAATGAATTTTTTTATAGGTCTCTGTACCATTGAAAGAGAGAGATTTCATTTGTATTAAACTAATAAATTTTTATACCCTTGCAGAAGATATAAACTGATATAAAACTGATCAAATGTTTGTAACGCATAGAAATAAGCAAATCAGACCTCATAAAATATATGTACCTACATATATTCTTGATCACCATCATTGTTTGTTCAACACCTGAATTTACAAAAATGCTTTGAGAGTAACATTTTTGCTTCTATTAATCTGATTGGTATTGAAATATTTTTTCAAAGAATATTCTTTATTTGCATGAGTAGGTAAGTAGTTAATTACGGTTAGCCAAACAATTTTGAACTTGATAACGTGGTTGACACGCTCCTAATTCCCGATCGAACCATTCACCATGTGGGCAATTTTGACGTTTAGCGTGATTCTTGCGACACACATGGAATCGACGACAATGACGATTGTCGGGATATATGGTGCCATCTTCCAGATCACGGCAATCGTATTTTGGGGTCAGTTTGTTCACCTTTTTAACCTTTGTTGATGATGTTTTCTTCTTATGCCGTGGTTTACCTGTTACTGCAACAGCTGTCTCCTTACAGGGCGGGGGTTTACAGGTTGTTGTCGTCTTTGCACTGGGTGGTTTACAGGTTGTTGTTACCTTACTGGGTGGTTTACAGGTTGTAGTTGTTGTGGTTGGGTCATCGATGGGCGGTTTACAGGTTGTTGTTGTTGTGGTTGGGTCATCAATGGGTGGTTTACAGGTTGTAGTTGTTGTGGTTGGGTCATCGATGGGCGGTTTACAGGTTGTTGTTGTTGTGGTTGGGTCATTGATGGATGGTTTACAGGTTGTAGTTGTTGTGGTTGGGTCATCGATGGGCGGTTTACAGGTTGTAGTTGTTGTGGTTGGGTCATCGATGGGTGGTTTACAGGTTGTAGTTGTTGTGGTTGGGTCATCAATGGGTGGTTTACAGGTTGTAGTTGTTGTGGTTGGGTCATCAATGGACGGTTTACAGGTTGTAGTTGTTGTGGTTGGGTCATCGATGGGTGGTTTACAGGTTGTAGTTGTTGTGGTTGGGTCATCAATGGGTGGTTTACAGGTTGTAGTTGTTGTGGTTGGGTCATCGATGGGCGGTTTACAGGTTGTAGTTGTTGTGGTTGGGTCATCGATGGGTGGTTTACAGGTTGTAGTTGTTGTGGTTGGGTCATCAATGGGTGGTTTACAGGTTGTAGTTGTTGTGGTTGGGTCATCAATGGGTGGTTTACAGGTTGTAGTTGTTGTGGTTGGGTCATCAATGGGTGGTTTACAGGTTGTAGTTGTTGTGGTTGGGTCATCGATGGGCGGTTTACAGGTTGTTGTTGTTGTGGTTGGGTCATCAATGGGTGGTTTACAGGTTGTAGTTGTTGTGGTTGGGTCATCAATGGACGGTTTACAGGTTGTAGTTGTTGTGGTTGGGTCATCGATGGGTGGTTTACAGGTTGTAGTTGTTGTGGTTGGGTCATCAATGGGTGGTTTACAGGTTGTAGTTGTTGTGGTTGGGTCATCGATGGGCGGTTTACAGGTTGTTGTTGTTGTGGTTGGGTCATCGATGGGTGGTTTACAGGTTGTAGTTGTTGTGGTTGGGTCATCAATGGGCGGTTTACAGGTTGTTGTTGTTGTGGTTGGGTCATCGATGGGTGGTTTACAGGTTGTAGTTGTTGTGGTTGGGTCATCAATGCGCGGTTTACAGGTTGTTGTTGTTGTGGTTGGGTCATCGATGGGCGGTTTACAGGTTGTTGTTGTTGTGGTTGGGTCATCGATGGGTGGTTTACAGGTTGTAGTTGTTGTGGTTGGGTCATCAATGGGTGGTTTACAGGTTGTTGTTGTTGTGGTTGGGTCATCGATGGGTGGTTTACAGGTTGTAGTTGTTGTGGTTGGGTCATCAATGAGCGGTTTACAGGTTGTTGTTGTTGTGGTTGGGTCATCAATGGGTGGTTTACAGGTTGTTGTTGTTGTGGTTGGGTCATCAATGGGTGGTTTACAGGTTGTAGTTGTTGTGGTTGGGTCATCAATGGGTGGTTTACAGGTTGTAGTTGTTGTGGTTGGGTCATCGATGGGCGGTTTACAGGTTGTTGTTGTTGTGGTTGGGTCATCAATGGGTGGTTTACAGGTTGTAGTTGTTGTGGTTGGGTCATCGATGGGCGGTTTACAGGTTGTTGTTGTTGTGGTTGGGTCATCGATGGGTGGTTTACAGGTTGTAGTTGTTGTGGTTGGGTCATCAATGGGCGGTTTACAGGTTGTTGTTGTTGTGGTTGGGTCATCAATGGGTGGTTTACAGGTTGTGGTAATAATTGGTTTACAGGGTGGCCTTGTCGTTATATTGCATGGCTCTTTTCTGGCTCTTTTCGGATTGGCTTCCACCTTATCGAATACAAATAGGGCACCAATAACGGCTACTAACAGTAAAATCTGATCTGAAATTTAGAATTTGATTGGTTAATCGGTTAATCGGTTAATTGAAAATTCTCTAACACTATTAGCATCCCTCATTATTTCCACTCACATAATTTCATTTTATTTTCAATGTTGCCTTTTGGCCTGCTGAAAATTACATAAAACTGTGATGCGTTCTACATTTGACGGCCTTTTATATATTTACATTTACACCAACTTCTTATCGTTTATCGTGCTCAAGTGGTAAACAAGAAAAGACATGGTCGACATTTGATGCCCATTAACAAATTTGCTAATAGAAAGCATTGTGAAAATTTATCAATATGTCTAGACCGCAATGAGTAACTTATTTTAAGTGAAATGTTTGAAATATTGTCTCCAAAATGTAAAACAAATAACAGTTTAAAAGAGTTCAAGTGCAAGCATAATAATGTTTTTCACCAAATACACTTTTGAAATGCAATAACATTTATATAACATGAGCAAAGTATTTCAAATATGAATACTTTACTCTCCAATGCATTTTCCTACATCTGTTTGCCAAATCATAAAAATATCTGGCAATAATCGGCGAGTGTAGCGGGGGAAGAGAGCATATTTATATATTGATATTTCCGTATATGCTTCTTCTCCCCTCTTTTAGTGAGCCCATAATCGCTTTATGGCCTCAGCATGGTGATGGTATTGACATTTGGCTTGGGTCATTTGGCATGCTAAACGCAGCCTGTAAAATAGTTGAAATTGACTGTTAACTGATTTCCTCCCTCTCAATCCAAATGTTGCCAAAAGAGTCAGTGCAAACAAGAGATTTCGGTTTATGGCCTCAGACCCGGAAGTGTTAGGCCATCGGCCAAGTGGCCGCTACACAAAAAAAAAAAAAAAAAGAATAAAGAATAAATAAAAAAAAAATACAGAAAACAAAACGAAAAGTAAGAAAAGTGGACAAGTGTTGGCCATTTGGCAGCCGATAAAATGGGCAGATCGCCTAAGGGGGCGTGTGAGTGCGTAATAATTTTAACACCAACACACACGTACATACACACACACACACACACACACACACACACACACACACAGACATACACTCATTCACTCGGTCGCAAAAACAAATCAGGAACAAAAAAAAAAAAAGGATATACAGTTGAATTCGGGCAGTGCGCTTGCCCATGTCATGGACAAGCCAGTAAAATCCTCCATATCGGACATGTTGGCCAAAAGTTTTGCAATTAAATATGGTTGTTGCAGTTAAGATTTATGCGCGAAATTTTATACTTGCTACCCATTAACAAATCCATTAACGGGTCTATATCATTCAATTTGTATGCGTCAATCTAATTACAATTAACTATAAATTTCAAGAATTGATTAGAACTCATCAATTATTTTACGCTTGTCAAGTATGTATTGTTTGTTTATTAAAATAATTTTCATATTTGATAAATGAAAACAGTTTACCAATTTTTTTAGTTTAGTTTAAATTAATATAAATATATATATATATAATTCCACATACCTTTGAGTTTAAATAATTCTATAACAAAAGTTCTAATAATTGAAAAACTAGAGAACTTTTTATAAGATTGAAAGAAGAGTTTATTTTTTTTATATGTATATATTTAAATAGTATGACAACAATAATTATAATTAATAATATATTTTAAAATTATTACCTAACAGTGTCTAATGATTATAGGGTATTAACAAATGTAATACACTTAACTTTACAATTGTTATAATTTCTCGCCCTAATTTGCAATCCACAAAAGGCAAATAAAGTTACAATTGCTGTTGGCCAAATTTCCTCACTATTCCCTTTTCTGCACTCTTTCTCTGTCCCTCTTCTCTTGATCTCTGTTAGTTTATCTCAATCTCCCTCGCCTGTCCATTTGCCATAAATTATTATTTATTTAAACCGTAAAACATTTTCGATTTCAGGAAAAATGTTCAACACCATTTAAAATTGAATGCATAAACTATTTTCAATTTTCGTAAAACATTTTCCCATATTTATTTTTTGTTTGTTTGACAAAAACCAAATTGAATGCCAATTTGATGTGAGTTTCTTCGTTTTAGTTGATTTGTCCATTTGACGTGTATGTGTGTGTGTGTGTTTGAACTTAAATTACTCATACGCATCGATGTCAATGGCGCAATCTAGACAATTTTTTTTCATAATATAATAAACAAAAAATGTAAGGAAAAGACGAATAAATAAACAAATTAAACAATATATTTAAATAACACTATTTATTAAAGTGCAATATTTATTTAAATCAATTCTATAGTTTAATGTTCATATTAGTCCACTTTAAAAAAAAAATGCTTTCAACTATTAAATTATTTAAAATGCAAAAGTTCTCTAAAGTAAGACAATTTCAATACAGTGTCCGAAGGGGCTCAATCAGAATCTTTAAATAATATTTTTAATAAATCAAAATAGTTATCTCATAAGGAAAATATGTAATTTTCAAAACGTTATATTACCATATTTATAATAGTTTACGAACTAACTTATTCATTAGGCGAATATAAAGATTATTTTTATTAGAATACCTATAAAAAATTGGGCAAAAAGTTGTATAAAACAAGAATTAGTTGGAAAAATAAAACGGATTTAAAAGAAGAAGGCTTAACTAAGTTATAAAATTGAAATTTTGTTTTATGCTAAAATGTAAAACAAATGGTTACCCCTGACCATAAAGATTTCAAGATAAAGCAAGGTTCAATACGAAACTTTTCCTAGTTCACACAAACAGAAACACGCACACACACACACACACACAGAGAGACACATGAAGAATGGATAGAAAATTAAATTAAGCATACACACGGAAGGATTTGAAAGCTTGTTTGGAGACACTGAGTAAAAGATTCTGGATCAACAATTTTCTTGTATGCTATGAAGCATTGTAAAACTCATTAGTGAAGTGACCGGAAATCTTATGAAAATCTGTAAGGACACACACGCACAAGGACACGAACACACGTAAATATGTATGTATGTATATATACATATATTCGCTAAAAGGATTCGCACATGGCCTAATAGTGAGCGAGTGGGCGGTGGCTCGTATATGAGGCGAAATGATAGTCAGTCATGCATGTACTTCAATTTTTCAGCAAAATGAGTGCACATTTGACAAAACACACACCTTCAGTATATGGCAGAGAGTAGAAGCAGCAGCAGCAGCAGGAGCCAAAATAATAAAAATCCCTGCAGGACATATGTACACATGTTTTATCTCTCTCTCTCTCTCTCTTTCTCTACATTGCTTTTCCCCTTGGCCTGGTGTTTTTGCTTTACATACTTTTTATCAGACGAGGGGGCATATAAAACCTAAAACAAACAAAAACTTTGCACAAATATGTTTGCCTGTATGCTTGCATGTGTGTGTGTGTGTGTGTGAGAGAGAGAGAGAGAGTGGCTGTGTGTGTGTGCTTATGGAGAGCCTAATTCAAGCTCATATTTTATAACAATAACAAAATCACTGCATTGGACGTAGTTTCGGGACCTGCTAAGGCAGCAAAAAAAACAAACAAAACAAAAAAATACGAAGAAAATATTCTGTAAACAAGACAAACATGGACACACGGCACAAAACTGTCTAGCTAAACTACGTGAGCCGGCACCTCCTAACACGACCCATACACAAAACACAACAAACACAACAATAGGAACAACAACAAGGATAAAAACCAAACAAAAATAAACCAAGATGCGCAAGAATGTCATGAATAGAGAATCCTTTAAGACCATTTTCCCTTAGATAGAATGAGACAAGAAATTTGTCTGATCAAAGTGAATTTTAAGTTAATCAATTATTAATCAATATCATTTTTTTTATCCCCATATTACCTTTTTATATATACTACATCTAAAAGTTAAAATATTTATAGATCATGAATTCTTTCTTTTTAATTAAAAGTATTAAATTTTAAAACGAAATCAATTAGAGTTTTATGGATCCATTACGTGTAATTAATTATTTTTTAAATTTCAATTTATACAAAATGTTTTTTTTTTTATGATCGTTAATCCATTTGCTTAATTCTTGAATTCGTTCGGTTATATTCACGTAGTACAAACTATGCTACAATAAAAGTTTTGTTGGTGGTTCTTCTGTTTTTTTCTCTTTCTGTTTTCAACCTTCCTATTTTGCAAATTGTTGAATAAGTGAACTTGTTTCTCGAATACTTGAATGTTTTTTTTATTGATGTTGTTTTGCCCGGTTTTCCTTTTTGCTTTTTTTTTTTTTTGCTTACTTTTCTCATCGACATCGTGTTGTTTTCTCATGCAAATTTTTACCAAAACATTTTTTCTCTTAACTTTTCACCGCCTACTCTTTCTTTTTTTTATACATTTCATGGCTTTTCCTATTTTACTTTCTGCAATGTTCTTGACTGTTGCACAATTGAAGTGGCGATCCAACAAAATTAATAACAAATTTTTGATAGCTTTAATCATCGACTTCTATATACCCTTAATAAAAAAGAAATAATGCTATTTCATTAAACGATATTATCCGATTTTTTTGTACACTTTATCTAGGAAATATATTCAAAAATATTATATAAAAAGTTGTAGTTTTTGGATAACCTTGCCACATATATAAATCTATTCCATTAATTTCTTAACTTATTTTCATTTAAATTGTTTATGTGTAAATTTATTTATACCAACTTATTTTATATTTATTTGGTTCTTCGTTTATACTTTCCGTTTAAGTCTAAGTAAATTATATTTCAAGATTCTACGGTATCATATTTTGTATCCATTGTGTTTTTTTCAAGTATTGTATAAATAAAATGGAGAACTTTGCTAAAACTTTTGTTTTTGCTTTTTCGTTTGCTTTGTGCTGAATTCATTTGTTAAATTGTTATTTTTGATTTTCTCATTCTCTTAGATAGAATAATTCAAAAAGTTTGTGGTCATGACAAAGCAATGAAAATGTTGTCTTAAAATTCTATAAAAGTCACTTACAAGTGAAGTAGTTACGAAAGGTTAAGATAAGTAAATAAAATGGAAATAGTAAATATTTCCAGATAGCTTTAAATTGGGAATAAATTTCATACTATATTATTATATTTTTATATATTAGTATTTATTAAACAATGTTAAATATTTATATAAGCTTTTCCTTTTTTGTTGAGAAATCTATGCCATATGTCTATGTACATTAAATGGTCTATCTATTCCTTTTAACTTAAATTGAATGCCTTGCATTCTGAACTAAATTCATCAAATTTAGCTAAACAAAAACCCTTCGGACTATAAATGAATTTCACATTGGGAAACGTAGTAGCATGTTAGTTGCTATTTGATAAGTGTGCAAACAAATTGATAAATGCAATATAAACAACAAGAAACAACAACAGCAGCAACAACAAAAAGGAAATGAATGGCTTTTGCTTTTAGTTCTGGGTTAAATGGGATTGTTCTTGGTCAAGAAATTGTGCTAAATTTGCTTTGGACAAGGTCAGAAGTGGCATCAGCATCAACAACTGAAGCGGCATCAGCAGGTGGCTCATGTCCTTTCGCTCATTAAGTTTGCTCCTTAGATAAGTGGAAATGTGGCAAAAGAGAAGAGTTCGAAATGGAACAATTGATGGATATCCTCAATTTAGCTAATTGATTGAACTTTCCACTATTCAAGATGACATTTGGGTTAACTTAATTTTCACCATGACAACGAAATAAGCTTTTAGCTTACAAATATCCACAATTACCCATATTTATCATATTCATTTATCAATATGAATATTTGCAATTTCCATTCCATTGTGTATTTATTTCACCATTCACCACAAAGTGAAATAAATGAAAATTCACCAGATTTTTATGCTTTCCCCATTAATTATTATATATTCAAATTTTGTTCTCTTAAATATTTTTTAAAAAGTTGCAAACATAATTTATTATCATTTTAAATTGCAATAATTTTTAAAAAATGTCATGTGAAGCTTTTTTAACTAAATGCCAATTTATATATATTTTTTTCTTAGAGCTAATCAAAATTGAAAAAATATTCTATACTAAAACCAAATTCTTTAATCTACTTTAAAGTCATTGCCTAGATTGAAAATAAATAGAGATTTTTGGTAGATGAATCGAAGTCACCATTTGTTTTTTCTATGTAAAAAATTTTGATATTTTTGAAGCGACAAATTGAAAAGAAATTGTCCAATATTTGTCATGCGATTGTATGAAAATGTTCATTTTATATGGTACAACATTCCACACACATACTCATGAGTTTGTGTTAGTGAGTATGTGTATTACCCGACTGACTGCAAATCCGATTATGTGAACAAAACGCGTTCTGTGCACGAATTACTGTCGAGAGAAATAAAATGCAACATTATTCTTTTGCCGGTGTCGTTTTTGTGGTCGTTCGGCCATTGACGTTGCGTATACGCCACATATTACCTAACAAGCGGGAAAAGACGTGGTGTCCACTCTACCTAATTCTTTCTCTTTACCCTCGACATTTCTCTCTCTCTCTCTGTCTCTTTCTCACTCTTTCTCTCTTTCGGTTGCTGTTTCTATCGCACTCTTTCTGTCTATACATATTCAGTCAGAATATAATCTATATGTATGTAGGAGGAATGTTTGTGAAAGCGAACGGCCAAGCGGAGGGTAAAAGTGTTAGAGAGTGACCAGAGAGAGAGAAAGGGAGGAGAGAGGGAAAGTTAAAGCGAGATATAAAATGCTCGAGCTTTTATTTATAACGACATCAGAAATTAATCTTGCATTATGTGTGCGCGTGTGGAGTTATTCGTTGGTTATTTGGCTGTAGCTTATACTTTTCATGAAGTATGTAGACGTCACATACACTCACACATGGTCACACACACACGCAGGGACACACTCATCAGACAGATAGATATACCTGTTAAATTACATTTTTGTATGGTATGCGCACAGCATACAAAATTGTCAATAATGTTATGAAAATTGTTCTCTTAAGAAATTGAAAAATATTAACAAAATTTGATTAAATTTTCATAATACTTTCAATTAATATATTGAAATTAATTTTATTCATTTAAAAATGATTTTATAAAATAGGTAAACTTTAAACAATTTTTATTATTTTGAACAAAATGTAAAATATATTTCCTTTAAAAATACGTGGGAATTAGTTAAAAATTAAAAACGCTTATTAAAATTAGCTTTAAAATATAAAATAATGCTTTAAATAGGAAATAAATATTTCTTTTTTTTTCACACACAAAATTGTTTAAGGCAATTCAGTTTTCTTTGGGTTTTTTAGATTTAGATTTATTTGTGGTAATGGTAACTTTTGAACTACCCGATGGCTTTATGTGGCCCTCAAACATCTGTTTCTGATCTCAATCGGGCACTCTTTGTGTGAAGTAGCAAACGCTTGTGGTTAGTATTTGTCGGGTGTCACTCAGCACTTTGTTTCGTCAGTTAGTCAGGAGAGGCAAGGTTGTTGCTGGCATTGTCGTTTCATCTCCATCTTCATTGCCATCTCTTCCATCTTGTTATACCCTGCAGCTCAATTAGAAAGGGTATATTATCTAGATGTGAATATGTTAATTAAGTATTTATATATATAAAATTATTTTTAATGTACAATTAAATTATTATTGATGAAATTTATTAATAGATGAGTTTTGTCTATTTTAAACAACTGTTACTATAGGGTATGTTAAAGTCGTTATCATATTGAGTTTTACAGAAAATTCTTTGTTTTTGTACTGCTTCTGGCTGTGATGGTTCTATGCGTGTGTCGCTCTGCTCTTTTTATGAAAAATTACAACTCTCAGCATCATGCGTAAAGTGCGATAAATTCCAAGAGGCAGACCCAAATATACACCTAACACACACACACACACATATACACCCACAGACATATACACACCTTTTTGAAATTCGCTGCGTGTAAGATAATTCATTGCTTATTATCTCTTTTGAAGCTGCAATTTTTGGGTTTACCTTTTCTCATAATTTTTTTTTTTGTTTTTTTCTTTTCCTCGTTATGAGATAGCAAATGCTTTATTAATTTAGTGTGTGCCTAGGGTAAGGCTATCTAGATGAGGCGGCTGGACAGATGGGTATGGGAATCTCCTGAGATTTGTTAGGGTGCGGGTGTAGTGAGGTAAAGTTACTAGAGGAACGTGTTAGCCAGACAATCGAGCCTAATGATTTATGAACTATGAACGCGCCTAGCCACAAGGATGCCAGAATTTTTGGAGCCCTGTTGGGCTGTTTGCCAATTTTCTTTTATTTTTGCCTCGCCTTGCCTTGGCCTCCTGTTCCTGCGGTTCCGATGATATATGATGCCGTAGTTTACCGACTGCTTAAATGAATTTTTCACACTGAACCCAAGTCATTCCATGCTGGATGATTTCAACTAAAAATCTAAGTTACAAAAAGCAACAACAACAGCAAAAACAAGGGCACACAAAAGAAAAAAAATGTAAAAAAAAACTAAGTTCAAGCTCTCAAGTTTATGTGACAATTATAGGGCATTTTTAGTAGCAAATAGGTTAACAATGGGTAGAGAATATTAATGTGGGTTCATTCACTTTGTAATGTTCAAATGTGAGTAGCCTCCTGTTGGAGCGCCAAAATTGTTATGTACATGCTTGTACGAATCGGTGGCGGACTAAGGTGGTGTTTAAGTCGCTCTCGGAGTCAGGAATGCCTAGCGGGGCGGGACCCTCTGGAACCGTAGCTCTTTCGGTGTGGGGTGGGTTTTTGCTGGAAACCTGTCTCTACATTAACAAAAATTAAATTTAAGGATCCCTTCTGAAACTACCAGAAAATATGACTAAAAAAAATAAAAATAAAAAAAATGGTCAAAGGAACATAATAGTAGTATAGTCAAAACAAAGCAACAAAATTGTTGAAAGCTTGGGGGGAGTTTTTAATATTAATTACAGCGAATCATGCGGAATCCAAGATGACAACGGATCCGCCCGCTCTTTACCCTACCCTACCTATGATTTTCATTGCGGATATTTAATCTGAAAATCCCTTAAACGTTTAGATCATCTGATTTTTGTATTGCCACATCACCAACAAAATTATATTAATTTCTCATGTTGATTTTCAAATAAACAAAATTCATTTAATTTCTGCAGTAAATTTCAGGCTTAAATCAACTGACATTATTTAACAAAAAAAAAGTGGCAGTTTGCTTGAACTTAAAATTAATGTTATATTAAGAATAATAGCTCATGGCATTAGGAAGATAAAAAGAATATAATTACGGAATTAATAGATATACATTTATACATTTTTAGTTTTAAACATTTTTTTTTTGTTTTTTTGTTTGAATTATTTCTTGTGTAACTGTGTATGATCTTTATTTTCTCTTCATGTGTAAATATGTAAGTTATTCTAGAAGTGATAAATGAAGTTCAATGACCTACATACAGTAGATCAGCTGTTCATAATTGAGTGAGGAAAGAACTGAATATTTAAGAGCGAGCTTAAGAGCTTAAACTGTATCGAACTAGAAAAGAATGCAAATAATAGAAGTAAACGGAGATAATCATTTGGATCAGATTACGAATGGTTTAGGTATGTAAGTAAATCTAAATTGAAACCGTTTTACTAAATCCATATGATTATCATAACAACATGGGGAGGTATTAAAGTTTGGTAAACGTTATAACTCACGTGCTTGTATTCATATAATGTTGTTTTTATCCAGCGGTGAAAGGCCTTCCAACGATGTCTTGGTAATTTAATTTGATTACTCCATTATTAATTATTTTTGATTCATTATTATTATTATAATTTTTTTTTGTTTTTCACTTATATAATTGGCATAGTTTTCTTTTAGCTCGATGCTTTAGTTTTCACTCAGAGGTTAATTGTTAGAAATATAGGTAATCAGATAAATTTATGAAACAAAAATTAGGAATTTAATAGAGAATCAAAAGTTTACTAGCGACCCGTTGCGCTTACATTTACTTTAAACAGTTACATATACATACATATGCTTTTGCAAACATATGAATGCACTTATAAGCGTACAGAGGCGTATTTAAATCATTTTATAAAAAGGGGAAAAAAATTATAATAATTATTATTGATATTGAACTGGTATTAGTAAAATAAGCATTATTTTATAATTGGTGATCACACGAAGAGATTAATTAAATCATCACAGATACTCACTCTCTCGAGCTTAACAAAAAAAAAATTCTATACACGTGCTTTCTAGGTTAAGACAAGAAAAATTTATATTTTTTTTTTTTTCGATTCTTAATAGTTTTCACTCATGTTTTTTTTTCTTGCCAAATATTCTTTAAGTTTCTTTATAACTATATGCCTGTATGTAGCTTTGCATTGTATATAAAAAAAACACGTGGGCACAAAGAAAATTAACACTGAATACTACACTGCCAAATCTTCAAGGTTGGGTAGGTTGGCCGATTCCTTGTAGATTTCAATCCGCAGCGTACAGAAGTTTATATAATTTTCATCAGCAGACATCAAATTATGTAATTTGCGTCTTTCTCTTGGCTTTTCTATCCCACTATGAAAGTGTGTAGGAAACTCCTATCACAACTGCTGTGATTTCTGCTGACAAGAAAACAGTTTTATAAGAATTCCTAAGGTTTGCATATAGTGATATGCGACATACCTGTGAAAGCAGTTTTATGTTTATCCGACTTGTAAATATATATGAGCGGCTACACCACTTTCTTAGGGCCAGACAATCGAAGAGAAATCAATAAAAATCCTGATATTGAATTTACTTCCCAGTAAATCACTTGCGTTAAGTTTTGCTTTTGTATTTATTTGCGCTCTATGAATATTGGAAAAACTGAATTTTCCAATGAGGAAAATTTTGGCACGTGGTTTTTTTTCTTTTCTTCTTAGCCTGTACTTAGCCGTTTGTAACTTCTGTGAGTGGTTTTAGAATTAAGAAAAGGCCGTCTGCAGTTGATACACTGTCTTTTATAACCACTACCAAATTAAAGCTCTCTCTTTTAACTCCTGAAGTGAGCTGCGATCACTGCCAAAAAAAATCTATTGCAATCGAAGTAACGCCCTCTATGACAACAAATACATCGCCTTAAATCGCATGCGAGAATTTTTCTTATTCGCGCCCAATTAGCGATTTAAAAAAAAAAAAAACAAAATTAAGCAGTTCGACCATTACACCATCCGATAATATAACAACATTAGGCGGCATATTAGCGGAAATTATTGTCGAATATCTTTAGCATGGAAGGTACCAATTTTTTTTCCGTTATAGTCTTCTAATTGATAAAAGCTATTTCCTAATTTCTTTCTCACTCTACATTTTACAAATTGTTTACCCAATTTGGCATTAAAATTCTGACTAAATTTACTTTGTGCAAAATTCCTTCTGAACACCTCATCTCCTTCTTTAAATGATACAGGCTTTGACCTAAGATTATACTGAGAAACATTTCTCTCATAGGCTTGTTTTATGTGTTTTTGAATATCTTTACGCATCAGTGCTAAATTATCTTCTCTATGCAAGGGAATTAAGGGCTCCTCTAAAAGTGCTAAATTTTTCAATAATCTATAATCTGTACCGTGTGTAATCATATCCAGCCCGAATAGTGCTCGATATGGAGAACAGCCTAGTGACTGATGTAATCCAGAACGCAACGCACAAGAAATACTTGAAATATTTTTATCCCACTCGGTCTGATCTTTTTCTAGATAAGAACGAACTGCAGCCAACAGAGATCGATTTACGCGTTCTGCTGCATTACATTGTGGAGAATATAGTGCGGTGTATACATGAGTTATACCTAATTTAGTAAGAAAAGCATTAAAATCATTAGCTTTAAACTGCACTCCGTTGTCACTAACAATTGTCTCCGGCACTCCAAAACTATGAAATATGTTTTTCAACAAAAACTCGATAATTGTCGCTGTAGTAAATTTTTTTAATGGAAGCAACCAGTGAAACTTACTAAAATGATCTAGTACTATCAACAAACCGATATGGCCATTCTTACTTCTAGGATATGGGCCTAGTAGATCTATATACAGACGTTGAAATGGTCGACAAGTCCAGGTGCATTGTCCCATAGGTGGCCGAAGCGTGACATTTGGGGCTTTTGTTTCTTTACATGTGTCGCAGCCTCTTATATAATTGCGTATATCATTAGCTAAACCTGGCCAAAATAGATTTCTTCGTATGCGTGAGATCGTTTTATGCATACCTCCATGAGCAGAAGTGACACTATCATGGGCCTGTTTCATTACCTCTATTCTCATACTTTCCGGTATCCAAAGTTTCCAACTATTATTTTCCTGCGCTATCTCGCCAGAATTATGCTCAGTTTGCTTGTAAATGAATTTATCTATTATCTTAATATCTGGAAAGCGATTTGAATCCCTTAAAAATTTCTGTTTCAAGTTTACATAGCTAGCCTCAAGAAATGCATCGGAATCTAAATCAATTATCGGTTCCATTTCTAATTCAGAAATTTCCTCCTCCTCGCATAAATGGGATAAAGCATCTGGGACAATGTGATCTCGCCCTTTGCGATGGGACATTGAAAATTTAAACTGTTGTAACCGAAAGACCCAACGTGCAAGTCTTCCAGAAATATTCTGTTGACGCATCAACCAAATTAAGCTAGAATGGTCAGTAACTATTTCAAATTCTTGTAGCTCTAAATAACAGCGGAACTTTTCCATTGCCAGAATAACGGCCAAACATTCTCGTTCTGTAACACTATAATTGCGTTGTGCGCGACTTAACTTTTTTGACATGTAAGCAATGGGCATTTCCTCATTATTCTCCGATAACTGCACTAATACAGCACCTACACCGAAATCACTAGCATCACAATGTAAATAAAACTTTTTCTGAAAATCCGGGTTTTGTAAAACTGGTGCAGACGTTAATACAGTTTTTAACACATTCATAGCTTTTTCTGCCTCAGGTGTCCAGAAAAATTTTCTTTTTGAAGACAATAATTCCGTTATCGGGTACGTAAGCTCAGAGAAATTTTGAATAAATCTTCGATACCACCCGCATACACCAAGGAAACCCCGAACTTGTTTCAGATTCTTAGGCTTAGGCCAATTTAAAATACATGAAATTTTTGTAGGGTCTGTGCAGATTCCTCCACTGCCAATGATATATCCAAGATAATTTACGCTAGTAACGCAGAAATGACTTTTCGCAATGTTTAAAGTGATATTTGCTTTCTGAAATTGTTCAGATAACCGAATCAAAATGGAGAGGTGTGATGAAAAATCTTCGGAGACAATGACAAGGTCATCCAAGTAACCAAAAACACAATAACGTAGATCAGGTGGAATGACCTGGTCCATTAGTCTGCACATAGTCGAAGCAGCATTACAGAGACCAAACGGCATCACTGTAAATTGGTACAAGGGTCTACCTGGTACAGTAAAAGCAGTTAAGGGCTTAGATTCTGCTGTTAATGCTACTTGCCAGTATGCATCCTTGAGATCTAACTTAGAAATAATGTTAGCTTTCGGTAGCCTCGAAAAGATTCCGTCAATATTGGGCAATGGATATGCGTCCTTTTTTGTTACCTCGTTCAATTTACGCGCATCTAGGCAGAGTCTCACTTTATTAGGTTTGAGCACTAAGCGCATAGGAGAACTCCAAGGACTTGATGAAGTTTCTATGACTCCTAATGACAACATACGATCGATTTCAGCAAAAACAAGTTTTTCCACTGCTGGACTAACGGGGTAAAATCTTTGTTTTACAGGCTTTGCTGATCCAATATCTATATGATGACTCAACAACTTTGTATGACCTAAGCTATTTTCACAATTTGGAAACATGTTCTTTACTAATTCCAGTTGTTGCTTCTGAGCAAGGGTCAAAGGATATAAGTTTTCACCTACTGTGATCGGGTTCTTTTCTTCGGTTAATTCGTATGAGCTAATTATATTTGGCGCAAGGGCGAAAATTTTCCAAAAATCAATTCCTAGAATTAGACTTTGTTTGATGGATGGAATAATGTATAACTTTATTTGACCTATTTTATTTTTGTATTTTAATTGTACCGATAACAGACCAATGACTTTGTGAGCCTGGCCATCTGCCGTTTTCACTTGTGAATTTATATGTCTAAATCCATTAAAATTTTTCCAATCTTGTAAAGCTAATTTAGATCCTATACAGCTAACTGTAGCTCCAGTATCTAATAAACCTGATTCTGTATAGTTTAAGAATGAAACTTCAGCATAACTACGGATATCATTTTGCTCACTAAATATAGCTGAAATTAACTTTTTATGATTTTGTTTTCGGCCTTGAAAATATTTTCTAATTCTAATAATATTTTTCTTTATTAATCTTATACTAGAGACTTCATTGAACAATTTTTTTCTTATTGCTTGATAATTCCTAAGTCTTACATGATAAGGTTCAAAAATCGGGCTAATATTTTGATCTGCATTTTTACTTGTATTTTCAGTATCAATCTGGGGAGAAGCTAAATTTTTTATGATTGTTGGCTGTGATTTGGGAGCATCCGGCCGTTTTTGAATACACCCTTCACTCGGTTTTCCGATAGTCGACGTTGACACTTGGGGCATTGGGGCTTGTATATATTAGGTGTGCCGCAACCGTAACAAAAGATTTTTCTTTCCTCCATACAATCATCCCACAAATGATCTTGAGAAGAACAGTTCCAACATATTTTTACCACCTTTTCGACCACAGCTAATTCATTGTCCTGAAGCTCATTTTCCTCTTTGGCATAGTCAGGATCAATATCTTCTAATAAACATACCTGTCGACGATAAGTTTGAGGCTTACTCTTTGGTATATCTTCTGTACGTAATCCTATTTCTATATCAAGGTTTTCCTGCATCTGTACTAATCTTCGTAAATGACTTATAGAAGCAACAGGCTGATATACTAGTCTTTGACGAAGTTCAGGTCGCAAATTATGTTTTAGTATTTCCAAAAGTTCTTCTTCCTGAATTCTTACTGATGTTTTATCTAATAAAGCTGTTATAGCATCATAGAAAGAAGCAAAAGATTCATTTTGTTTCTGCTTGCGAGCTCTAATTTGTTCCTTACTAACAAAATCCGAATGGTAAACTTGATAATGCTGTCTAAGTGCGAGACAAAACTCTGGCCAATCAATGTTGCTATTATTTATTTGCTTAATCTGCTTGTGGTACCGCCAGTACCAATCACGAGCTTTACCTACAAACAGGACGTGCATGTTCTTACACAGCGCTACAAAATCTGCATCAAGAGTTTCCTCTGTGAGGGACTTGACTCGGTAAATAAATTCGTTTACTCCTAATCCTTCAGTGGATCCATCAAAATATAGATTCCATTTTTGCATAATGTCTGCAATACGTCTGGGAGACACGTTAGAAAAATTATGTGAAATGTTATGCTGATTAGAGGACAATTGTACAGGTACTTCTGTGAATTGCACTGGTGTATTCCTATTATGTGGTATCAAGTTTGTAATAGCTTGTTCTATCATATTTTGAATAGCAGTATAATTGAAGGTGCTGGTATTATTTCTTGGTGCACGAGCAGGACGACCTCTTCTTTGTCGATTAACAGGTCTTGCTGAGGCAGCTGCTCCATTAGTGCTGTTGCTGTGATCTAATGTCTGCAATTGTGCACTACTGTCTAATGGTACTGTTTGCTCGCCAGCTGGAGCTGGTGCTAAGCTCATGGTTTTGGCAAGATTTCTTGTGACAGGTCTTCTGGCTGCTTGACTTGTAGATGGTCCCTGATCAAGTATAGGCTGCGGAGTTGCGAACCCGTTCACAATTACTAATTTCAAATTTACATCGTCTAGACTTTGAGCACAGCTTGGGCATTCCCTAAGCGACGCTACATGTTTGTCCAAACAATCCTTATGAAATACATGACCGCATGGTGTCATTAAACATGGCTGTACATTTGTCATTAATTGAGAACAAATGATACAGTAACATATATTGGGTGTAGCTAATGTGGAAGTATCTTGTGGACTATGTTCTAAAGGCATTATGTAATACTTCGTTATAGAAAATTTCTTTAAAGTGATGTTTTGTGGCAATAACAAAAAAAACAGATAATCTAAAAATTCTGATTCACCGTATTAATATTAATTTCAAGTGGAAAGAAAACTGGGCTATTGCATTTATTAAATAGTGCAGGGAGTAACTATGTTGCACTATGGAAAGACTTAATTCTTTCTCTTCAATTTATGATAATAGTCTAATTCTTGAAAGTTCATCCAACTCTCAGGATATGGTATCCGATCTAAGCCAAATACGCATATAGTCAACTGAGTGTTGAGCAACGTCTAAACCAAACTAAAAATGATAACTTAAGGAAAGAGTAACTCTAAAAAAAAAACGAGCTATTATTGTTAGAGAATGTTTTAGGTAACGGACGTTAAAGTGCTACCAACTTTCTATCTTCTTCTACGAATCGAATGAAAATTTCACGACTTGGAATTCGACTTCGCCAAATTAACCAGATTCAAATGAAAATTCTCCACTCGCTCTAGAACTTACTATAACTTTACGGCAATTGAATAACTTATACTCAAAGATTTCAACGTAAACTTAGCAAAGACTTTAACTTTAAGATTGTTTCTCTGAACAATATGGGTATGTGACCGCTAACTACTCTTTTTAAAGAGACTTTCAAAACAAAACTATGTAATGAGAAGTGTTAGTGGCCCCATTGTTGGGCGCCAAATTATTTGTAATGTTCAAATGTGAGTAGCCCCACGTTGGGCGCCAAATTATTTGTAATGTTCAAATGTGAGTAGCCTCCTGTTGGAGCGCCAAAATTGTTATGTACATGCTTGTACGAATCGGTGGCGGACTAAGGTGGTGTTTAAGTCGCTCTCGGAGTCAGGAATGCCTAGCGGGGCGGGACCCTCTGGAACCGTAGCTCTTTCGGTGTGGGGTGGGTTTTTGCTGGAAACCTGTCTCTACATTAACAAAAATTAAATTTAAGGATCCCTTCTGAAACTACCAGAAAATATGACTAAAAAAAATAAAAATAAAAAAAATGGTCAAAGGAACATAATAGTAGTATAGTCAAAACAAAGCAACAAAATTGTTGAAAGCTTGGGGGGAGTTTTTAATATTAATTACAGCGAATCATGCGGAATCCAAGATGACAACGGATCCGCCCGCTCTTTACCCTACCCTACCTATGATTTTCATTGCGGATATTTAATCTGAAAATCCCTTAAACGTTTAGATCATCTGATTTTTGTATTGCCACATCACCAACAAAATTATATTAATTTCTCATGTTGATTTTCAAATAAACAAAATTCATTTAATTTCTGCAGTAAATTTCAGGCTTAAATCAACTGACATTATTTAACAAAAAAAAAGTGGCAGTTTGCTTGAACTTAAAATTAATGTTATATTAAGAATAATAGCTCATGGCATTAGGAAGATAAAAAGAATATAATTACGGAATTAATAGATATACATTTATACATTTTTAGTTTTAAACATTTTTTTTTTGTTTTTTTGTTTGAATTATTTCTTGTGTAACTGTGTATGATCTTTATTTTCTCTTCATGTGTAAATATGTAAGTTATTCTAGAAGTGATAAATGAAGTTCAATGACCTACATACAGTAGATCAGCTGTTCATAATTGAGTGAGGAAAGAACTGAATATTTAAGAGCGAGCTTAAGAGCTTAAACTGTATCGAACTAGAAAAGAATGCAAATAATAGAAGTAAACGGAGATAATCATTTGGATCAGATTACGAATGGTTTAGGTATGTAAGTAAATCTAAATTGAAACCGTTTTACTAAATCCATATGATTATCATAACAACATGGGGAGGTATTAAAGTTTGGTAAACGTTATAACTCACGTGCTTGTATTCATATAATGTTGTTTTTATCCAGCGGTGAAAGGCCTTCCAACGATGTCTTGGTAATTTAATTTGATTACTCCATTATTAATTATTTTTGATTCATTATTATTATTATAATTTTTTTTTGTTTTTCACTTATATAATTGGCATAGTTTTCTTTTAGCTCGATGCTTTAGTTTTCACTCAGAGGTTAATTGTTAGAAATATAGGTAATCAGATAAATTTATGAAACAAAAATTAGGAATTTAATAGAGAATCAAAAGTTTACTAGCGACCCGTTGCGCTTACATTTACTTTAAACAGTTACATATACATACATATGCTTTTGCAAACATATGAATGCACTTATAAGCGTACAGAGGCGTATTTAAATCATTTTATAAAAAGGGGAAAAAAATTATAATAATTATTATTGATATTGAACTGGTATTAGTAAAATAAGCATTATTTTATAATTGGTGATCACACGAAGAGATTAATTAAATCATCACAGATACTCACTCTCTCGAGCTTAACAAAAAAAAAATTCTATACACGTGCTTTCTAGGTTAAGACAAGAAAAATTTATATTTTTTTTTTTTTTTCGATTCTTAATAGTTTTCACTCATGTTTTTTTTTCTTGCCAAATATTCTTTAAGTTTCTTTATAACTATATGCCTGTATGTAGCTTTGCATTGTATATAAAAAAAACACGTGGGCACAAAGAAAATTAACACTGAATACTACACTGCCAAATCTTCAAGGTTGGGTAGGTTGGCCGATTCCTTGTAGATTTCAATCCGCAGCGTACAGAAGTTTATATAATTTTCATCAGCAGACATCAAATTATGTAATTTGCGTCTTTCTCTTGGCTTTTCTATCCCACTATGAAAGTGTGTAGGAAACTCCTATCACAACTGCTGTGATTTCTGCTGACAAGAAAACAGTTTTATAAGAATTCCTAAGGTTTGCATATAGTGATATGCGACATACCTGTGAAAGCAGTTTTATGTTTATCCGACTTGTAAATATATATGAGCGGCTACACCACTTTCTTAGGGCCAGACAATCGAAGAGAAATCAATAAAAATCCTGATATTGAATTTACTTCCCAGTAAATCACTTGCGTTAAGTTTTGCTTTTGTATTTATTTGCGCTCTATGAATATTGGAAAAACTGAATTTTCCAATGAGGAAAATTTTGGCACGTGGTTTTTTTTCTTTTCTTCTTAGCCTGTACTTAGCCGTTTGTAACTTCTGTGAGTGGTTTTAGAATTAAGAAAAGGCCGTCTGCAGTTGATACACTGTCTTTTATAACCACTACCAAATTAAAGCTCTCTCTTTTAACTCCTGAAGTGAGCTGCGATCACTGCCAAAAAAAAATCTATTGCAATCGAAGTAACGCCCTCTATGACAACAAATACATCGCCTTAAATCGCATGCGAGAATTTTTCTTATTCGCGCCCAATTAGCGATTTAAAAAAAAAAAAAAACAAAATTAAGCAGTTCGACCATTACAACTTCTTGATTAATATATGATTATTATGATCATTTGCATGATTATCATTGTCATCCATTTGAATAACTTTACATGTGCGGTATTCGCTTGTTTCACTTTTCCCACAATTGTGAATTGTATAGCTCCGAATGTTGCTTTCCTAGCCAAATCAATAATATGTTCGTTATTGAATATCTGCTTTTGACGTAGACACGATTTTAACAACAAATCACCCATATAGAAATGATAGCTAAAACACCAGACTTGTGCATATATAAAAATTAATGTACGATTTCGACCATCACCATTAATACATCTGAATTGGGTTGTATTGATCATCTCGAGATAGGGGCAAAAATGAATATCCGAAAATTTAACGGCAGCAAATAAAACTGTTTTCTTTGGGTCCATGAATATAGTTACTGGTTCATTGACTTTGGTCAAAGCAGATCGAAATTTGAGAGAGATTTCCATATCATACTTTCCAGAGCATACCCGATATAAACGAGTGTTTGAACTGATAAATGGCAAACAATTATTGGACATCGGTTGATATGGTTCATTGATATCTGACCAGCAATTGGCTGAATTGTACCAATATCCATATATTATAATAGTAGCAATTAAATAGGCAATTCTTTGGCAGAAAGACATTTTGATATATTTTTTTAATATTTTCCATTGACATCTAAGCAAATGTTGTGCTATACAGAAACCTTTTTAACTTTGATAAATATACATAAACAAATCTCAAAGTTTTTATTTTAAATGAACAAGTATATTTAAAATAAATATCTTATTTACTAAATATATCTTCTGTATAATAATTAAAATACCAACCAAATTGTTTTTAGTCAGTCTCTTATTATGGGCATAGAAGCTTTATCTGCCTACTAAATGTAGGTAATAAATATACTAATATAAATATAATAAATATAAATAAATATCAAAATTAAATAGATTTTTTTTAAATCCAAAATCGGTGAAAAGAAATACATTATTTTACCACTTTATCTTAGTTACTTAGACAAATCTCTTTTAAATTTTGTTGGCTAGAATAATTTGCTTTTAGTTTTATATCATTCATCATTCCTTACTTTAAAAAAGAAAAAAAAGTGTTGAATGTTTAACATAAACTTCTATAGAAAAGTATTAGTTTTGAATATGTCATTCAGGTGAATAGGGTAAAATGCAAAGACGTCCTGTAACCAGATGCAATAGAAGAGCAGTGAAATCATTTATTTAACGACAGATGGATCGATTGGAGCCGGTTGACATGCTTAAACTGCACTTTACACAAAACCCGGAGACAAAGTCAGAGAACTTGAGCTGTAAACTCGTTGAAGCTTAGCAGCAGCATTTCTTACTTTTTTGTTTGGTAAATACAGCTATTGGTTATATGTATGTATATATGTATATTACTTGCTCACTTACTATATGTATGTATGTATGAATGTGTACATTTTGTTGAGGTGAGATGTTTGACTGTATTGGTCCCGTTTGTCAAATCAAGTGGCCACTTAGTTTTGCGTCATCATTAGCTTTCAACTTTTACAAAATTGAATTTAAAAACGTTCAACGTGCTTCAGTTAGCCGAATTGGTATGTCTTTTGAGCTGCTTGCTCACTTGGCTTTCAAAACCTAACCCTCCCTTCCATCTTATACGTTTCTCTGTATTTACTTAAACTGAAACTTTGCTTTTGAGTTGTCTTTTGGATGCCCTTTCCCTTCGTTTCTTTCGTTCTCTCATGTTTATTCCCGCTCATGTTTTCGTTTTCAGTCTCTTTCACTCGCTGGGGACTTGTTTCATGTTTTAAGTTCACTTTAAGTAGCTCAAGTTAGTTTTAATGCTTGGCACACGCAAACTTTTTCGGGCTATCAGTTGATAAATGGGCGAAAAAGGCTTTAAAAATGAACAAATTCACCCAGCCACCCACTCTGCATCTAGCTAGTATACTGTCTCTATGTATATATGTATGTATGTATATATATACATATATATTTAGTTGTCGGCGGGCAAGTTTGGTTTTAATGAAGCAGCCATCCGGCATGCCAAGGCACATGAATTAGCTTGGAAGCTGCTGACTAGTGCAGAGCTGATGCCATCCTTCATGCTCTCCATGGTGTTAAGCCACTATAATGCTATAAGTATTCCAGAGAGGCGAAGCGCATTCTATATGCCAGGCAAGTCTCAAAACATGCCAAACAATCTACACACACACACACACCCAACAACAACAAAAAAGTCACAAAAAAAAAATGTATAGGCATAGGAAGGAAAAAAAAGTTATATATATATATACATACGTAGAAGCAGTCTGTCTGTCTCATTTTAGATCAAGGACTCGTTGAAAAGGAATTATGCGCATTTCTTATTTGCCTCAAAATTTTGTATTTAAAAAAAGGCTTTATTTATTTTTTCATAACTCCAGCCTAAAGTAGGCCCAAGTATAAAAATAATGTTAATAAAATAACTAAAAGGCCGGGTTAACTTATGGCCATGCCGACGTTTATATATCCTTACAAGTTTTGTATTTTTATCAATTAAGTTTTATGGAAACTTCTTTGTAATAAAGCAAATTTATTTCACAAATTTATATACTTATTTTGATCAAATTTTTGAGAGTCATTAATAGGTATACAAAGCTATTATAAACGAAGTTTATGTCCTTCGCTAAAGAGACACAACATTTTTTTATATTAGAATAATCCTTTCAAAGAAAGTTAAATGGTATAGTTAACCGTTTCTTATAAAACTTAGTATAGATATTTAATTATGTTTCAAATTTACTTATATTAAATTTTGTGATAATCGCTTGAGAAACAAGCAACTTTCCGAAGTTAAACAGTATTTTTGCCTAACCGTTTCTATGAAAGCTATAAGATATAGATGTCGGGGTGATTTCGATATATACAGTGACTGCATTAAAGAAAGCTTTCATGACCATGGTGAACTTTGTGTTGATCCGGAGAGACAGGCAAACTGACGTACCTTTTTTGGCAAGGGTTTAAAAAAAAGTTAATGTGAATGCCGCTTAACAAGAAGCTCAACGCTGTTTAAACCAAATATATGTCTCAGAATGAAACAAAATGGTTAAAAGAAATCTTAAAGCTTTTTGTTTCATTATTTATATATCAATGTGGAATATTATAAATTAAAAATATAAAATTTACACAGGTTTGCTCTGTAAAAAATAAGGATTAATCGTAATTACTACCGACCTCATCAAGTAAAGACCAACAAATTAAGAACAATGAACATTTTTATAGTTCATTAGACATTAGCCAATATTACACTTTGGTTAAATTTTCATTAAGTATTCCCTAGGATGACTAGAACTTGTGTTTAGTAAACGAAAATCAACAATCTTTGCCAATGTCAAAGTCATTCTATAAAATAACAAGTTACTATTACTCTGACGGAAAAGCGGGTTGGAGGGGATGGGGGTGGAAACTTGATTTCGAACTTGCTGCACGACTGGCATTGACTTTTAATTGAGTTTCACGGTTAAAGCTCTCATTTGCCGCCAATTCCATATAGAATATACTAACTTTACGTGTAACTAGTATAGTATATCGAAAAAAAAGTTCATAGTGGAACGCAAAACGATGACATCTCTTGACTTAGTAAAGTAAAAATTAAAAAACACAAATAAAAAAAAAAGAAATTCCATCTGTAGTTAATACTGAAATGGAGGATGGAGGATGGAGAGTAGAGCCAGCTGTTCGATTGACCCAAATGAAATTCAAGGCCTGTAATTTAATCCAGATTGTGGCAACGGGAATGTTGGAACGTGAGCAATATGGTTTTTGTGTCAATTCAGTATTTCTTTTTTTGTTTTTCCCAAAACGAAATTCCTTAACGGGTTTTCGGTAGGCCAAAACGACATGACATGCTAATGTTAACGAAAAATTGGCAAATGCCTTTTCCTAATCTCAATTGGCAAAATATATAGCTACATGAATTTGAAAGATTATTTTTAAATACAAATTATCTTGTGTTATCCAACAAAAGAAAATGAAGAATTTTAATAAAATGCTCAGTTTTTTTATTTTGTTTTTTGGTAATTGGTCAACAACAGTTGGTTGACTGGTTTACTGGTTGGTTGTCCATGATAAGCGTTTCAGAAAATGAAAAAAAAATTGAAAGGGGAGCTGGTGGCAAACTAATTAAAGTGTGTACATGTGGCAATATTGACACGCCCATATACCACAAAGCAGCAGCTAACTGAAGCCTACTTCAGTTGGCTTAGAATGTTTGGAAATTTTACAAATTAATTTCATGTTTCAAGCAAATTCGTAAACAAGTCTTAATGTGCACCAAAGCGTGTGTTTGTGTGGTGGGAAAACAGTGAGCTGACGATGGGCCGAGGGGGTTTCAGTGGTGTAGCACAACACCAACCACCCATCTAATAATGTTGGGCGCCCGCCAGACATGAATTTAGCATTTATCTAGCGCCACTTGAACTGCCGGCGTCGTCCTCGTCCACATCTTTGTCATCGTCGTCGTCCATGTCCTCATCGTCGTTGTCGTCTCACAATGAAGATGAAGATGCTGCTGCGTCCTGGCTGAAGAGATGGGGAGAAGGCAAACGATGGCCAGGGGATTGTCTTTCTGTTGGCCTGTAGGGGGTATGGATAGCTAATTTCAATGCCTCTTAAGCGCACAGTGGTTACAAATTTAACGTGAACCAAGAGCTTAGGTTATTAGTCAGTCTTCTGTATTTTGTTTCTGGTGTGGTAAGTGGTACAAGATTTTAAAGTCAAGTACTCATATTTAGCTTTACACTTGGAAAAGTTAATCGGCTTAAGATTGTATATACATAGGTATTTTGCATAAAATAATATAAAAGCCTACAGAAGATTTCCAGTTATGTGGTAATTTTCCATTCATTATATTGAAAATAATAAATATATATAAGAAAATAATATTTATAAATCATTATAAATTATCTAAACTAAAAATGGGCAAAGTAGTTTTACCAGAAAATTAAAGGAGAAGGATAAAAATATATATATGTTGTCTTTAAATTTATAAATATATGTTTTAATTATAACATTATTTAACACACTGTTTGAAGTTCAAGATATAATAAATTGATATCTATGAGCATATCTATATACAAATATTTATACGTATTACTATTTTGATAGGATTAATCCGTCTATATTTTTATTACATTTATTTTTAATAAAAAACTGCTTAATGCATAGCCTTCTCCCACTGTACATTTAATACAGAGATAGGCCGTAGACTTGGGCAGAGAGCGAGAGAGTGTAAGAAAAAGAGAGTGAGAAGAGCAAATAGTGGAGAGTGAGAGAGCAGTTCTTCAATGGGAAGCTCTTTTCTTTATTGTTGATGTTGTTGTTATTGCTGTTGCTGTTGCTGCCGGGTATATATGTATATACATATATATATGTATATGAATGTATATGTATGTAGATGTGATGAGCAGGTTTCACTCATTGGCATTTTGTCCTAGACTATGTTCGAATTTGTTTCAATTCTTGTCCTGCTCGCTACGCCTAGCCTCCCTTCCCCCGGCATCAGTATCCAGCTGCCTCTAACTTTTTGATGTGACACGTACTGCGACTTTAGCAGCATGAAGTCATGCAGGACAAAAGCAATAGAGAAGAAGAAGTGGGAGGGAGAGAGTGGGCAAAAAAAAAGAGAGAAGCGAAATGGAAACCGTAAGGAAGTAGCATAGCGTTGGCTGGCCAGTCAAGAGTAAAACAGTCGCTGTTAATATAAAGTAGGTAATTCAGCTAGAGGGGGTGGAGTGGGGTGGGTTGAGGCTTTTGGCAAACGAAAAAAAAAGAAGAAAAACCACCAAAAGAAAATAACTTGATCAAATTAAGCAAGTACATTTTGACATGCTCTTGTTGCTGATTCAGCATTTTGGCTATAAATCATGCGTGGAATTTGAGGTTTGTTCAAATCGCCTTCTTCTATCCCTTTCCTTATACAATTTCTTTCTATCAGCTACAATGAATGCACATAAAAATAATAATTGGAAATGAAATGAAAACAATTTTCAAGGCCTATATAGCAATGAGATGGCAGAACTTGACTTAACTTCAACTGTGTGTAGAGGTGAATGTATGTGTGTGTGTGTGTGTGTGGGGATGGCATCATAATTTCAAATGTGAGCCGCAGGTGCAACCATAAAACTGTTTGCTTCATCTTAACTTGGTTGTAAGATATACATTTATATATATATATAAACATACATATATATGTATGTATGTTCCTTTTGACCTTATTGAAGGAGGGCTCCAGTTTCGCTTTTATTTCTTTGTCAGCTTCAATTATCGCAGAGCACAAGCTTTGACTGCTTTTAGAGAAGTGGGGGGACAATATCCAATGCCAAAAGCCAGTGAACCTCATAATGCGCTTATCAGTACCAGGCATATAGACACACACACAGACACACGCACACACACCCTCAGAGAGAGAGAGAGAGAGAGAGATATTGTCTCATACATATACATATGTAATATAATAAGTTTGCATATGCATGAGGGCAATGCGGCGTATGCGTAATGACACTTATTACAATTAGTTTAACATAATCAGAAATGTTAAATAAAAACACCAAATACCCTATAATTATAAAATTATATCTTATCCCATATTGATATATTTACAATTTGTTATCGTTAATATAACAAATAAGTTATTGTTATGTCTTATCCTAGCCATGAGATACATATGTACATACACAGACAAACAAGGAGCATGACCCAGGACCAGATTCAAAAGGAAACCCAAAAGACTGGAGCCCATACAAAGCGAAAGCAATAAAATAAATTTGTATGCCGCATTTTCGCAATGCAGACACCAAGTAAAAGATGGTGTTGGGGGGAAGGGGGGGTATCATGATTGTACAAATATGGGACCAACGTTTACCTTCTAAAAACTGAATATGACTTCTTTTTGTTGGTGTAATTTTTTACTTTTTTTTTTGGGAAAGAAAATTTGTTTCGAAATGTTTGTGCAGCTGCAGTTTGGCGAAGACTTGCCACACACTCGCATTGTGTGTGTATGTGTGTGTATGACTGTATATGTATGCACATGTAAGTGCATAAAAAATGTTTATGAATTTCAGTTTATGGCGCGTAAAACACGCCAATAAATGTACCAAGGTATTAAAATGCCTTTTTTCCAGCTCTCTGCCTTGCCACTGTTTCCTTTCCTGCATCTTTGTTACTTTCCTCTGTGTTGGCACTGGGGTGCCAACGTTTTTGGACTCTTTGGTCTGTTGCCGCACTAATAAACAATCAGAAATGGGCATAAAGTATGTGGAATCAGGCAGACCAGGCCAGTAGAAGAGGCAGCGGCAAGTCGGCACAGAGATACCCAATTCGGTTTGGAGGTGTTTGTCGCCCCTTTGGCGCGATTTTTGTGGAAGCGCATGAATATTTACATATGCAAAATACATTTCGTATACGCTATCTACCCTGACCTTTCCCCATCCCCTTTCCACCATTCCCACCATTTACATCTTTCTCTGTATTTCGTTTTGTTTCGAGTGATTTCCTTTTCTTTTTCCTTTTTTTTAGTTTTTTTGTTTTTGGTGCTCTCTGTCTTTCTCTCTTTTTATTATTGTTGCTGTTTTTGTTGTTTTATGCGTTATGCCAAGTGGCTCTAATGCACTTTACGACACTTTATGGTAGGCTGGAGTGGAGTAGGAGGTTGCGCAAAGAGCCATATGGCAAACGTAACTTATGGCAAATTGATGAGCACGATATACTTACACATATATATGTATTGATATCGAAACGGCATCCATATGCTCGAATTTCTCAAAATGCTTACCATTAACAATAAATCACAAATAAATACCATCGGAAAAAAACAAAAAATATATATGTACATACATATATGTATGTAGTTATATATAGGTATATAGTATGTGCGAGAGATTCAAAAATTGCGAGTTGCACCGTGTGTTGCGGTTCGTGATTCTTCTATATCTTGTGCGTGTTTCGATTTATGGCTGATAGTTGCTTTTCACGTTTCATCAATTTGAAATTTTACACAGAAATGGAACAAAATATTTTAAGAAAAATATGCAAGCAAATAATGATGCCATAATATATCATTTTTTTTTGTTTTTGGTTTTTGTAATCCAAACAATTTGTTTCCCCCCCCCCACGCACGCACGCACATACATCAAAGGCAATCAAATTTAGTTTATTTTCTCTTTGCATCAAAATTAAATAGTTAGAAAATTAAATTTGTAAACACTGCAATATAATTAATTGCCTAAAATAATAAATAGGCATTAGACAAACAGTAGAAAGTTTCAATTATAAATATAACTTGGAGTGTTTATAAATTATAAATTTAATTTGAAATGTACAAACTATAAAGATGGAAAGTAATATAGAATATAAATATATATATGTAATGATGTACAAAAAAATTGATATCACTGGTCTTTATAATTGACAAAAATTGTATAAATTTTTTGTTAATAATAGTAAACAATATATTCTTTACCAAGTATTGTTTCTCGGCTTATTTCCGCTGAATTTGCAAATAACATAAAGTACAATGTAGAAAACTCTCGACAAGGGTAATGAAAAATACCAAAAAGCAAACCGGAATGTTAAAACAATAATAAAATTTTGTGTGGGAACACAAAAAGAATAAAAAAAAAAAAAGAAATGATGGTCCATGTTGAGAGTTCTGCCACACATTAAGGTGCATATAAAATCGAAAATGAGTGCCTCATTTCGGTCTGTTATAGTACCTGAGCTGATCCGCAGGCCCTATGATTATGTACATATATATATGTATATACATATGTATATATTTGGGTTTAAAACTTTCCCCTTGCTGCTGATCCCTGACCTCTGCCCCCCCTGGCCAATATGTTTACCGTATATCATGACCCAATTGAATTGTTACTCTTGGGCTAATAAAATTTTATGTGCGGCTATTATTAGGCTCTTGTGTCTCCTCCTGTACCCTATGTATATCCTGTGGTAAAAACAAAACAATGCCAACACACATTGTCACTTAAAGGACCTTGTTGTTTGGTGTTTCAGTTTTCTTTTCGAATTGCTTTCACACAGTTTTCTAATTTATTTCCTGTATTGATTTTGAGCCCAGTCGACTTGGCGTCCAAAATTTATGCATAACTTTTGCTTTACCCATTGAATCTTTTATATTCAGACACTTTGATTACACGCCTCGTCTACCACTTCGCCTGCCCTTTCCCATTTGCCGTTTCCGTTATTTTCTTTGTCTTCTTCGTTCAATTTTTTCTTTTATATTTTTATTTTTTTTCTTCCTTTTTGTTTGTGCATGTTTTTCGCATTTTTTGCGCTTCAGTTGTCTTAGGCTGCTCCTCGTGGCGTTAAGTATTTGAAAGAAAAGACAAGAGAAGAAACAACATTTGCAAATTCTTGGCCCACTTTGGTATTCCCTGTAAAAGGACCAAGTAAAGGGGCTCTTCTTCAACCTCATACGTGGGATTATATACATAAATTTTAATTTAAGCATATCTTTAACTCGGCACATATTTTGATCAATTACAGGACGAGACAAATGTGTGAAAAATTGCGATGATAGGTAAAAGAAAAACAGATTAAACTTAATTTAATTAGTTTACTAAAATTTGATATTCAATATTCTTGACATTTAAACAATAATTTATTTATTTATTTGTAAATAAATATATGTATTTATTTTCCATTGTCTCAATTATTTATTTAAAGATAAATCAATACTCTACCCAAGTAAATTTCATTTGTTTAGAGTACGGCCAAAATAATTTGCATAGTCAGCCAAGACAATGGTCTCCGAAAGGAACCAAAGTTCAAATTGGACAGACAATTGTCTCATTCAGTTCTAAGAAGTTTTTCGTTATGCACATTAAACTCGGACAATGCTAAATGAAAATGTGATACCAACAAAAATACAATTGGTCAGAGCAAATATTTAAAATAAGATCTATAAATAGATGCTTTAATGTGGCAAAGAAATATTTATATTTCTACTTATGAATTGAATACTTATTTTTTGAATCTAAACATAACATTTTTGTGTTTCTTCCGTATCTTTGTAGATACATTAGCTTGAGACGACGATCCACCTATAATGATGAATTCACACAAAATGCGACAAAGAATCGATTCCATAATAGAAGAGAAGCCGAAGGAGGGGGAGGAGGTGCAGAACCAGAAGCAAGGGCTGTCGAGGTTAAGTCAATGTCGAATATTCCGACGCCCACGTCAACAGCTATTTGTGCCCCCACATGGTTGCTCTCTACTAATGTTGCTAATTGTTGGCCAAGCATTTAATGGTAAGTGCCAGAGAATATCAGAGAATTTGCCGAATATGGTAGAAACAAACTAAGAACAATCAACTAAGCAACCAACCAACTTATCTTCATCTTAACGAAATCTCATTGGCCACAAAAGGCACAAGACTGAAATTGATACAAGTGGCTATGTCTGGGTTATAATAAAACATGGCCATGACCATTGCCTTGGCCCCTTAGTTTGACCTCATTAGCTGTTCATTTATCTGCTTATTTATGCGACCGTAAATACACATACGCACACCCACACACACACACAGAGACATAGAGCAAATGGCTAAGAGATTTTGCCCTTTGTGTTACCAATTTCCCACAAGTAAAATGCATACATTTTCCGCAAGCCATAAAAATTCCAAACATCGATGTGCCCCAAATTGTAGGCAATACAAAAAAAAATAGATAAAAGAAATCTTTCAGACACACACAAATATACATGTGTATATGTATATATGTAGAGTTACATACACACACGTGCTGCCTGTAATTAATTGACTCACATTTACGTATCAAAGAAAAAATACCAAAAAAAAAAAAACATACTTGAACAACTTTTGCTCAATGATTTGATTTTTCTTAATTTTTTTTCTTTTGGTTCTTTTTGGTAAATGTTTTGGCAAAATTGCCGTCGCGTCGATTGCATAAAATTGCAGTCAAGACGAAAAACCGAGACAAAAAGCAAGAGAATGAGAGAGGCAGACACAGAAATGGGCATTAGGCCGAAAAGTTTTCATATATCAATAAACTTAATCAATTTGCACAAGTGAGGGTCATCTTCGCTAGACACACATTGAATACAAAAAGTCTGCAAACTTGTATTTATATTACACAAAACCAAATTGTTTTCTTTGAACACAAATTGAAATATAAATCCAATTAGGTTAAAGCTCTTAGAAACTGTTGTACTTTTAGCATTTAAAACAATATTCAGTTTCGACGAATTTCTTTGCAGAAATTTTAAAGTTTAAGTGCTCCAAAACTTATATTGCGATATATATATATATATAATTTTTTTATTGTTGTTAATTTTTAGAAGCTTTGGCAAAGTCATTAGCTAAAACTAGTTAGTTATGATAAATCAAGCGACTGCAATAGCTCAACTCTTAGACGATTATAAAACTTTCGAGACTTGGACTTAAAAATTTGTTTTATTTTCTTTAACTTTTTAGTTTTATTTTTTGACTTTAATTCAACAATTTTGCTGTGAAGAAATACAAAATATTTTCTTCAAAGTCTAGAGTTAAATACATTTAAGGGAAATGTTTTTTCTTCTTTATTCTTCTTTATTTTCTTTTGGTTTATAATTTCCCAAAAATCCCTAAAGCATGTAATAGAAATAAATGTATAGAATAAAATTACTTTGAAACATCATCAACTTGATAAACATTTGTCAAATAATTTAATCTATTTATATTTCTAATAAACTTAGCTCAAATGCAATGACAAACAATAATTATATATTGATCTATTACATTGTTAACTATTCGTTGCAAAAAAAGAAAATGTTAATTGTGACTTCATTTAGCTTTTCGATATCTCCTCACATCTACATTTTTTATTTAATATTTTTTAATTGGTCAATTGGCTTCATTTCTATTTTACTGATTGATTTCATTGATTGGTTTTAGTTTAATTCGTTTGTTGACCAACTAACTAACTAACTAATGGCAGACACTTGAAAATGGTTTTCCGCTTGACATTTCCTTTCATTCAAAAAAGTCCGCAAACTTGTGGTAATTTCTCAAATTGCTAACCTTTTCAATGGTTATTTTCCTTTGGTATTTTATTGTTGTTGTTGTTGTTGTTGTTGTTGGCAAGAATTGATAAAGTGAATTTGGTAATCTGAAAACGAATAGGGTAAAAGGATTTCAGTGATTCATTATTTTACCTCATCCATTTTTTGTAATTCAAAGCCACACAAAGGAAAAACCGAAACAAAGATCTTTTTAAGGTACGTGGGATATTTAATGTTACTTTTTTTTTTTCCTTTTTTGTCTAATTTTTGTATAGTAATATTTTCGATCATCCCTGCCTGTTGCTGGGATTACTGTTGCCATAAAAAGAAAATCATATATATGATGGTAAGGAAGGATTTCAGGAGGGGGGAAAAGAGTAGCAGCTGCTGACAGTCTATCATAATTGAAAATTAACGAGTGCAGAAAATGTGACCCACACACGCACACCAATAAACACACACTATATGCACACACACACACACACACAAAAAGCCACATTGGCTTTAGCTTTCCCAGACTTCGCACATTCACACTCGATTCCCTTTGCAAAATAATCGGTATACCAGGATCCGCTCGACTATGAATTGAATTTTATTGAAGGACTATCAAATGTCAATTTCATTTAACTAGTATAAGTCTTTATTTTTAAGTTAATAAAATTGATTCTCTTATAGTCAAGTTGTTTAAGTTTGTTTGTAGTTCTTCGTTCCTAATTATCTTCTGATTTAGATTATTATAAAAAAGGTATCAACTTGTCGTTTCTGCTCTTTTATCAGTTATCATTTATTTCCTTTGCTTTGCTTTGCATGTTTTCGCTTGAATTCGCTTCACCAATAATTGAATAATTTGACATGAAAAATAGCACAACACAAAAAGCCAAGTTAAGGTGTAAGGGAGCTATGAGGGTGCCTGAAGGATACGAGTGGCAATCAATTGGAAAAACCGCTCCTTTTGTTGGACAGAATTTCAAAATGCAAATGCAAATAGTCGAATAGTATGTACATAAAGAAAATGCCATTGAATTATGGTATATATATATATATATATATATATATATATATATATATATTTTGTTCTAGAACTTTTTGCTTTATGCACAAAATGCGTGTGTAAAATGAATGCGATTGAAATGTATTTTCATTCGATTTTTGTTCATTTAATGCTAGATTTTCAACTTTTACAAGGAACCCATTTAATCCAATTGCATTGCATAATACAGAATTGAGATGGGTGATGGGTGAAAACCCCATTTTTTGGAATTTGGGTAAGCTGCTGAGATGTTAGGAGTGGCCAATACAATTTAAGTGGCATGAGAAGAAAAGTGAATGGGTTTATTTATTTGAAATTAGAAACTACCAACTGCTCCCAAAAGTGGCCATTAATTACAGGCCAAACCAGGAGAAGCCATAGGTTGCCTATTTCTACTAAAGAGGGAATAGAGGGCGAGAATGTGTAGTCACTGCAAAATGGTTACAAATACAATTTAAGGGCTTTGGCCATTGGTTGTGTCTTTTTCGGTCCGGTTTGAACCTGTCCTATGCTGTCCGATCTGTTTTAGTCTTGCCTGGTCTGGTCTGGTTTGGTGTGTCCAAGGGATTAGAGAAGAACGTTCAATAAAAGGAAGCCTTTTAATAAATATAATTATCTCACCTTTTCAAATACAAACACAAACAAGACTCCAATTAATTTTGCCAAGATAAAGAACCAAAATGTTCATTTGAGACCTTAACAATTAATTTTGGTTTCTCTTGATTGAAGTCCTTTGGTTGGTTTTAAGTATTTTGTTTTTGATTTATAGCTTCATTCAAAAGAAGGCCATTGAACTATTCCTTTGACTTAGGTCAACTCAATCCAAGGATTTTCCATATATTTAAATAATGAAAACAAAATTTGGAATTGAGAATTTTACCATGGTAAACATATGCAATAAATGAATGGCCAAAAGTGCTTTAATTATGTAGTTTTTGACGAAATTTAACGTTAATTTATTAACTGAACATGAAAGTCATCGGAATTATCCTAAATATGCAAATTCACTGATATATTGAGAATCAGTTTAAGCTGTTTGCTTTGCATCAATATTATATTTGCTTGTTAACGATTAAGGCTTTCCAAAAATATACGGAATATTGGTAAAGAGATATATATTTTTTTTGTTTGTAATTTTCCGTTAATGCGAGTTTCTCTTACATTTTCACGTTCATTAAAATTCATAATGAACAGTGTGAAATTTAAAACATTTTGATTTCTGATTTTAAAATTCAATTTTTTTGTTTTTCCTTTTTTTTTTTTTGTTTGTTACTAAATAGCACACCAAAGTGATTTTTAACCCCAAAGTGGGCAAATAGAAGATCTGCGTTTGCAACGGTTTGTGCGTTTGGTTGAATTTCCTTGTCAGCTGGTTGCTCCAAATGTTAGCTGACCTAATTGTGGATGGTTGCAATGCCCGCGGGGGGTACTTCTCTATGCCAGAGTAACTTGACTTGGCTTTTGGGTTTATTTAACATTAGCTAATTTGTGTGTGCTTCCCTCCACTGTATTTATATTTTCCTTTCTTTTGTATCCTTGCAAAAGGGTACTATGAAAACATTTGTTAAAGCTCGACCCCATGCAGTATACTCTTGATCAACATCTGGATATAAAAAATTAAAATTAAACAGAGTAAAATTTTGGTCAAGACACTGAATATCTTGATAGAGTACTATTTACTTACCTAATAGTCAGCAAAGGGTATACAAGCTTCGACCCCTTTGAAGCAAACATTGAAAGCAAGAAAGCTTTCTTTCTACTTTTTTTCCCCTCTATTTTTAGCTTTTTTTCCTTGCACTTTTCTTTGGCATTTGACTTCAGTGGTGGACGGATGAACAGATGGATAAACTGCATCATGGCATGTTATCCTGGATTGTGTTGTCTTGACACTGATTTCAATTATAAATTGTTTTGCTTCCCCTTTTCTTTTTATATCCATATCATATCCATCTCTGTCATCTGTTGTTGTTTCCTTAACTTTCTGCCTTGTGATTGCTTTCCTTAATTCCTGTGCCGCCAGCGTTGTCTCTTCTATCATTTTTAAATCTAAGTTGGCGACAACTTTTGTTCTACACCTTCAACGCTGCCTTTTTCAAGTTAGTAAACAGGGTGACATGGGTTAAGAGTGTGAGATATATTATGAAAGGATTATATTAATGTTAAGTACACATATAAAATATATTACTATTCGCTATACATTTTATAACCAATTAGTCCTAATTGGTAACGAGAGCTGAGTTCACATAGATCAGTTTTTTTTATATATTTAATAAACAGAAAATAAATGTTGTTATTTCTACTTTACAATACAGATTATCTTTTTGTTTTCTAAATATTTTTTTGTTGTTGCTGCTTTTGCTATTATGCTTGCGGCTGTTGTTCTTTCTTTTCTTTATTATTTTTTATCGATTTTAACAATAAATAAATATAAATTAAATTGAACCATTTTTCGACGAGATAGTAGACAAAGAATGAAATGTGTTTATTTTTATTTTGTTTTTGTAGAAAATTTGAACTTATGAAATTGGAGATTAAAAGATATTAAAAAAAAGGTTAAGGTTTTAATATATTTGTAAAAATTTTAAAATGTAGAAAACTAACAATTGATTGAAAATTTTTACTTTTTTTTTGTGACTTTCTGATAGAAAACAGTTTAAAACAGGCTTCCATTTTAAAAAAGAAACTTAAAAAAATAATACCTATATATATATTCTTTTTAGATATATCCTTTTTAGATTTGAAAAAATATGAATAATATTTACCAATTAAAATCTTATATATTTAGATAGTAATGCTATCTATCTCGATGTTCTGATTAAAATTAATGCAAAAAGAATAAAGAAACTATTGAAACTAGATAACATCGAACAGATTACATGTTACAATTGTTTTTTAACTGCACAACTAGTTAATGCTTTCAATACATTTTTATTTTGCAGGCTTAAAGTAATTGCTTTAGGGCAGATTGTATCTGCTTTTTTCTATCTTGGTATGCTTATGTTCCTTTATTTATTTTTTTTTTTTTGCTTTGCTTTATTTTATATATTTTTTTGTTCCTTTGGTACATTGTTCATTCTCCATTACGTTGGGTGAAAACGCTGTCAACCCTAATCAAATTTTCCCTCCAATTTGACAGTTTGCCGGCAGATTTTCATTTTGTTTTATTTTTATACCCTGTAGCCATATGGTGAAATGTATGTAATAGACCAAACGAAGCATTTCGAACTCTATAAAATATATATATTATTATATTCTAAATCAATATCTATAGAAATATTGTTTTAAATCTTAATTGTGGTTTTTGAAAACCATTTTAAACTTTAAATATGTGACTTATAATACCTATAGGGTATATATTTGTCGTCACTTTAATGCATTGTCAAAGGGATATTCTCAGTGCGCCTCACTAAACACGCAGTTGCTGCTGTGATGGAATGAAGGAGAATGGTAAGAGGACGCGGTTGTAGGTAATAGGAGGCTGTTGCAGAATGTAGCCAGTTGCATGCCTCGGTTAAAGAGTTCCGTTGTTTCTTTCGTTTCGTTTCCTTTCCGTTCCGTTTTGTTATATTCTGTATGGTTCGGTTTTTGGGTTTCGTTTCTGGGCATAGTTCGTGTCCGCTTTTTGTGCTCCCAATTGCCAAGCTTTGCCCCTAAAGTCATTGTGATAAGGAGGGTAACGGCAAAGGGGAATATATATGTATGTATTTATATATAGTATGGTTGGCATATCTGCCGTACGCTGATTTAATTTTAAAGTCTTTTTGCGCATTTCACTCAAATTATAATGCCGTCAACGTTAAAATAAGATGATGACGGTGGTACTCGAGAGCGTGTAGAGAGGGAGGGGTACTGGTTAACACATTTCACGTCTATGGCATCAGGTACAAAGTTCCACAAGGTTTTCAGAACGCTGAGGGTTAATATTATCAACAGTTAGCTCGATAGACAACGTGTAGTCAGAGAGACAGAGAGAGAGAGAGAGAGAGAGAGAGAGAGAGAGAGGCAAACTGTGTGAGAGAAAGGGGAACAGAGGGAACGGGCATTTACTGACTTTTGTAGGGTTGTACCTTCATTTTGCTTTTGCTCTTAATTTGCTTGTCGCAATTCAATTGTCAGCCATTTCATTCCAATTTAACAATTTTGAAATTGTTGCCGCAACGGAAGCAAGATTCAACTTGTTGTTGTTGTTGTTGTTATTATTGTTGTTGTTGCTGTACTCACGGCAGCGTAAAATTATTATATGACATGTCAGTCAGTCATCCAGTCAGTCAGTCATCCAGTCAGTGAATGTCCATGTTAGTTGTTCTGGCTCGACATACTTGTGTTCCAACTTCCTGTTTTCCTGTTTCTCCATACTCTCCCCCATTACCCTGCCCGTGTCCACTAACCATCATTGCAATTTTTCCCCCCCAAAATTATGTCAAAGCTAACATTTTGTTTGGATTTGGAGAGCAAAATCTTTACATAGCCTAAAAGAGTTGCCAATGGGCATTACATTTCAATTTTCAACATTTCCAATTACAAGGAAACTCAATTGAAAATCATTTCAGTTTTCTGAATATATCTCGTATTCTGCATTAAAAGTGTTACCCTTTGTTATTTGAAAAGTTTCAAATAGGTTGATTTCTGCTTATATGAACATATAAATGATTATAATATCAAGAAATCTTAAAGGATTTTATAACTATATCGGTTTCGAATTTTATTCCTCAATTTATAAGATTTTTGTTAAGATAATTTGTATTTATACAATATTTTTGCATATTTTAAAAAAAGATTTACTACGTTAAAGATCCTATTTTATAAAGACAAAAATAATTTAGTACAATCAGAGGTTAAAGTCTTAACAAATTTAATACAAAAATAATTCAAGTTATACTTAGCCTTACTTTTGACTAAATTAACAAAATTAAATAATGGGTATGACAGCAATTGAGAAACAAAACAAAGTCAATTTATGGTTAATATCCTAACGATTTGACTGGTCAGTTAGTTACTATAATTGTAATTAAGTAAGGACTAAGTTAGTTTCAATTGTACAACTAGTACATGCAACTTTAGTAAGTCATAAATATAGTTAAACTAATTTAAATAATCAATTTTGTACTTGAAATCGATTTATCTTCAAGTATAAGTACTACATAATGAGTTTCACTGAAACATAAATTATTTACCATTGTGGCATATATCCTTATGGATGTTTTATTGCTAATTGAAACTTCCTCAAGTTGCATTGGTGACTGTTGACTACCACCGCAACCACCAGCAGAGTACAGTCACCACACACTCATCACCAACACAACCACCACTAAATAAAACAGTTGGGATCTGATGCCGATGGTGAGCTGATTTTGGGATATGTCGCAAAGTACACCATATAGTAGATACATATGTATATATACGTACGTATGTACATACGTTCATTTGTAGTGCAACATGACAGCTGTTTTCTCTTAGCCAAAAAAAAAATAATAAAACTGATTTTATTTATGTGCCAAGTCGGAGAGAAATTGAATTCTGCAAGCTGGATAGACTCGAAACACTGAGAGCTAAATGGGAGTCATGGGGTCAAGGAGAAAGTCCGCCTAGAATGGGTTTGACTGCCAAGTGTTGTTTATCCAACTAAAGCCATTGCATGTCTGTCTACTTTTTCTTGGTTATTGTTATGCCTTTGGCTTCTATATTGATGCCAACAACATCATACCATTCTCATTCTCATCCTTTACTCATTTCTTTTTTTTTTCAATTTTTCATTCTTCTTTTCGTCGTTCTTCGTACTCAATTCGTAATCCTCTATTCTTGGCTGATGATGTTTTTGTGCCACTTACAATTAATGAGACGTCGAGCGTGAAAAGTTTTCTACAAATTATTATCGCAATGCGTGCTTGTAACTGCATTGAAGAGAGAGAGAGAGAGAGAGAAAAAGAAGGGAATTGGGAAAGGGGAGAGAGTGGGTGTATAGGAAGATAGAGCTTCCAGACATCTGTATCTGTCAGATGCACCTTGACACACTTGTTTTCGTTGTACTTACATTTTGTAATCGTTATCGTTGTTAACATATTTCACAAATTGCAAATTTCATAATGTGTATTCTCTCTCTCTCTCTCTCTCTCTCTCTTTCATTCTTCATGTATCTGTCTCTACTTCTGTTTTTATTTTTTTTTTTTTTTGTTTTCTGTCTGTTTTTTTAAATTGCTGAAATTCCAATTTCAAACAACAATTTCTCTTCTTTGGGTAATTATACTCGGTCGTTCATTGTTAAGGAGCAAAGTGAAGCTGAAGCAGTGTAGAGCCATTAAGTGCAGCATTTTCAATGTTAATTGCGAATAATGCCAAGTAGTTGCATATTCCATCCACTTCAGAATCATGTGCAAAATGATTGCCTCAAAAGACTTGCATTCTTGTGATGCCAATTAAAGGCTTAAATACTGTTTCACAAATTTTAAAGATCATTTCTCTTAATGTAATTAAAATAGAACTATTTTTAAGTTATCTTAAAGTAATCCCTGATTCTATAGAAAGTTACAATACAATATTATAAATAGACACAAATTTACCGAAAACTATTGAGCAGCTTTAAGACTATTTAATTACTTTTTTGTCATATCAGCTTAAATGCTGTATTTAAAATTTTAATAAAATAAAATTAAAGCAAAAATTTAAAAACATTTTTTTGTCTCGCAACCAAAGTTTGTCCTTTTATATAGCAAAAGTAAATTGATTATAAAGAAGGTTTAATAGAAATAAAATTTGAATTTGGTTTAACGAAATCATTGGAATATTTTCGACTCATTGTCACTTTAAATTTTATATATGTACAAAAACCATTACAAAACAAGTTAAAAATCAAAATGTGGTTACCTTTAATATGCAATTCAAAATTATGGAATTGTTAACCCATTTTCAAGTCAAACAATTATTTACATTTGCATTTCAATAGTAAATTTTAAGTATAAATAGAAGACAGAAATTATAAGAAATTTATGTAAATTTAATTTTAAGAAGATAACTCTGTTAATCACTTAATGGTAATCGCATTATTTAGGCATGTATTTAGGTTTCCTAATCGCTGCTTAAATTCCATAAGATGATGATAACTGATTACACATGCATTAACATTTAATTTATTCAATGGAAATATTAATTGTTAAAATATCGCAGAGGGAGGCTAAAAAGCAAATTCTAGCCAGAAGCTAGAGTAGAAATGTATGCTGAAAGTGGAAACTGCTAGCAATTAGTAAATCATGAGCAAAATTATATGCTTTTGTGAATGCTTCAAAGTCCATAAGAATTCTGAACAACTTGCAAACGGAGATGATGTTTAAAACTGAAACTTGGAATTATATTGTACTGGGACACAGTTGGCAGGCAAATAAAAAAAATAAAAAAAAAAACAAGCATTTTTAATGCAAACTCTAAATTATTACATACACACTTTGTTAGTTTTGCTCGACTGCAAATATATAGTACATTTTGTATAGTTTCAAGTTTTTATTTTCTTTTTTTTTTTCTTCATCTTGTTGTTGTTGTTGTTTTGAATGTTTTCTTGTGCTATTTGAAAAGTCAGCTTTAGTCATTTCTTGGTTGAATGGCAGACAATACAAAACTATAAATATGCACAGTCGCAGACAAAGTCGCAATCACAGTTTCTGTTGCTGTTGCCATTGCTACTAGACATTCACACACACACACACACACACAGACACACACACACACACACACACTGACTTGACATAGTCTAGATGACATATGTACATACATATATGTATGTATATATATATGTGTATTTGTATATAAATATATACAATGGGTTATAACTAATTGAAATTCTTTTAAAAAACGAAAATAATTTAATTAATTCAATTCATAACTTTATCGATTTGTTAGCAAAAAAATATCCTTTGACAACAATTTTAGTTAAATAAATATAATTTTAAGGCTCTTCAAATAACTCCTTAAACCTTGGAAATGATGAGGTAGAAATATAGAAAAAGAATCACTATATAAGTTCTAGTCTAAATAATATATAAGTATATATATATATTTCATATTTTTTAGAGTATTTTGCTTACATTTTACAAAGATAAAAGTTTCAATTTCAAAATTTATTCATCATTTGAAGTAATTATGAGCTCTAATGAAAGATTCTCATATAAATATTATATTTCCACAGTGCAAGCAACTCATTCAGAAGACTCTAGCATCTATCTCTTTCTCTCTCTGTCTGTCTATCTCCATCTTTCACTAGTGCAAAATGCATATATGTTTATATATATATATATTTTTTTACGCTGGGTGTCTGCAGCAGTAAGGAAAATGCAAAATTTATTGCTTAAAACACACACAAATCGGATGGGATGAGTTGGATGGGTGGGTGAATGGGTGGATTGGGGGATTGGGTTGGTTGTTTGCTGCACTGGAGACCTATGAAGTGAGGCGTGGAAAATGTGTTAAGTCTATTGAGTGTATTAAAGCAAATAACTGCGTTGGCGTATAAAATACATAGAGAACTGAACTGAACGACGACGACATCTATGCAGACGATACATATGGGTTAGCATAAGATGGGGTATGGTATTGGGGGGAGTATCTAAGGGGCGTGGCAAAGATACTTAAATGCCAACACAACACCAGAAAGAGATAGAAACACCCCATATGCAAATATGAATATAAATGAACAACGCGTAGAAGTTTCGAAGCTCAAAGCTGAAACTAAGGCAACGGCTTACGACGGTCTATAGAGTTGGGTCTAGTCTGGATGCGGTTCAAGGAAGGTGCCAAAAGTTGAAAATTAAACTTATGGTTTACATGGCAAACCAATTCAAGAGTTGCTCATATGAGAGCCAAATGACAAGGAGCTAAGGTGTGGGGATAATATACAAAAAAGGGAAACAAAACAGTGTGAATCCAAACAGATGCCTTAAGAAAGTGAGTGTGAATATGTTTTGGGTAAAATGTACAATTATGTATCAATCCTTCAATTGCCAAGGGAAACCATAGCCGGAGGTCTTTAACTTCTCTGCTTTAATATTAACAACTGAGTGAGAATTACTTTAAAAATCTTTTAATTTTTTCATTCTTTAATATTTTCTATTCAGTTCTTTAACTATTTTAGTCTACATTTATTATTGATATTATTCAACAATGATAACAATAATTCGATTAAAGGCTTTTCACTGACTCAAATGAAAAGGCATAGTTTGGTAAGGGGCAACACCAAATTAAATTGGCTAATACAAATATAATATTTCAACAAAATATCAATTATAACGATTTATCACTTAACATAGATATTCATTGAAATATACGAGGGCTCTAACTATATATTCTATGATATTGCATATTAAATCTGATTTTTCTAAAACAAATAATCGAAATAAAATGTTGTTTAAATTAATAATTTTCATGCACATATTAACCTGTTTTCTTTTAACACTTTAATAAATTAACTACCCATAATATATATATTTTTGTTAATTATCTCTTACTCTTGAAATGTTAATATAAACCCTCGCATAGACATACAATCATTCATGTATAGATAGCTTACAATTAACTAATTTACTTGTTTGATTATTATGCCAAATTTATGATAAGCCAAAATCGTTGAAATCATCTGCTATGAAAATTCAACCAAATAAAATATAAATTTTTTAATGTTTAACATTATCAAATGTAATATACATACATATATCATTCAGTTTTCAATCGTACCATTACGGTGGCCGTAAATTATGTAGATTTTAATTAGACAAAGTTTTGTGATTTAATTTCTGCTTTCAATGGTTTTCATATATCAGGTTGAATTACGAGTAAATTGAATGAAAATGCATTTAATATGCTGGATTTTAATTAATTTTATTAAGTTTGCATTTGTTTAATTTAATTGAGGTGAGTGCAAATTGCAATGCCGTGCAACGACAACGGCAATAAGAACCTTGCTGTGAATAGAGTGTGAAAAAATGTATATGGAAAGGGAGTATGAGAGGAAGTGACGGGTGGCAGTGACATGTGCCATGAACAAGATGAGAGACGGAAATGAAGGCAGCATCAGGAAGAGCAACAGCGTCAGCAGCTGCGATTACAAAAACATCAACACTTAATATGTTTATTAAATTTGTTGCTACATCATTAGGCACTGGCAGCCATGTAATGCGGAACAAATACTTCAATGAGCTGACGTGTCTGTATGTGTGCTTACATGCTCGTACATGTGTGTGAGTGAGATGGTGTGTGTGTCAGTGAGATGGTGGGTGTTTTTGCCATTACGAGTTATACTCTATGACCTGTAAATGCCGCTAAAGGTATAATGTTTTAAGCTTTTAGCTAGTCGAAGTAGCAACAAAAGATTTTCACTTGCCTATGTGTTTGTATGTATTCAGTGTGACCGTTGTGAAAGCTGACAATGTGACCAATTCCAATTTGTAAAGTTACACAGTTTTCTTTTAAATAATATATATTCTTATGTATATTATTTACATATACTATTTTCTTTTAATTGTATATATATATATATATATATATATATATATACAATCATATCTATCAATAAATCTTTTTCTTTTTTTGGCATAATATGCAAAACATAGTTTTGCAATGTGATTCATATTTTTTTTGTTCTGATTTTTGACATATAATTTGTTTAATTGAGAGCAATTTAAAGTCGATGGGCTACCATTTTCAGTACACACACACACACACATATACATATGTATGTAGTACACACACATATGTTGTGTGTGTGTGTGCATTTGTGTGTGAGTGTTAGTATGTTTTTTGCTCACGGCCACTTCACTTGAAGCTTTACGATTGTTGTTTAGATGCAGTTACAGTTAAAATTGCAGTTACAGCTGCATTTACAGTTACTTGCACAGTAGTTCAAATACACAACGCACAAGAGCAAGTGTTTGCGCGTGCAACTGTGTGTGTGTGTGTGTGTGTGTGTACGAGTACTTAGAGCTGGTTGGTGCTTTAAAAATTTGCATTGCCTACTTTTGGGGGCCACAGAACTTTATTTTATGCAAAAGTTTTCAGAATTTTCATACATTTTATTTTACAAACACACACACACACGCAGACACATACACTTTTTTATCGTTTGCAAAACTTATACGTTCCATGAATATAGCAAAGGCACTTTGCTGTCACATACATTTTAATGCACACGACTATTATTATGTACATATAATAATAATAACACAAATATATATATACACAAATGTACATATATACTCTATGGGATCGGCAATGCTGTCTAGCTACCTGTTACATTTTTGGTTAACTTTAATTTATCCTTCTACAATGTCCAGCAATTGGTTATATAAACTTTAATAAGATATTAAGCTAAAGAATTTCTATAATTATTATAATTTTATTTTACATTTCCATTATATTTCTTTTTTTTTAACAGTCAACGTCAGCGCCAATTATACAGATGTTGCAACAATTTTGTCACCAACAACAACGGTTAATGATTTCCCCTATGATCATGAGAACACATTGACCATATCCCGACCACCGAGAGCGGGTCGAAGTGAACGACAAGCGGAAGAGGAACAAGTTGATCGATGTCGATTATTTGTTGAAGGTGATCCAACCAAGAATGAGCTTTACAGTCCAGAATATCCAAATTTATATCCAAAAAATATCAATTGTACACGTGTGATAACAGGTAAATCCAATAAAAAGTAAAAAAAGGCAATTTAAGCAACGATTAAAAGTTGAAAAACTTTTTTAAAATAAAACACTCAAAGAGAGACAAACATTCATTTATCAATATTGAATTTGGTTATGGTATCTGATCAAGATATGTATATAGCATATGCAATCTTGCATTTACCACATTTACCACCATAAGTTTCGATTGCATTCCCTCGTTTGTTGAGACGTTGCCTCCTTGGGGCTATTTGAGCAATGCATATGTACAGAGAGAAAGAGAGAGAGAGCGAAAGAAAGAGATGGAGAGAAACTTAGGGACATCAGTCTGAAGCCATCATATTGATTTGCAAATATGTTTAACCCAAACCATTGAATATACATACATACATATGTGGGGAATTAGAACTTACTTTCTTGGCATACAGTTTGAGAATCGCTGATGCGTGCTTATGGGAAAGTCAATCATTCGCTTTTGGTTTTATCTGTCAACTCGGCGACTTTTGCAGTGACATTATTTTGTCTTAACTGACAAATGATTTGTTGAATCTCTTTCCCTTTTTGTTGCTGACGTATTTATCCTCCCCTGTGTGGACTTATCTAAAATCGAAGTTGAGAGGCAGTGAAGCGAGTATAGCTCAAATATGACAACGACGAGATCTACCCACATATATACACACACACACACACACACACATCACCCCAATCCCCAATCAAATCCAATGATGTGAAGGGGCAGATGAGGTGCCATCAGAGAAACATGCTAACGCTTTTAATGGGGCACACAAAACGATGGAGAGCATCTCATGCTTCACTGAATGTGCCACTAACTGACTCACTGCCACAGTGCCACACTTTCTCACTCACGACTCACCGACTACTAGTAGCACTTGGTGAATGGATTGACTGACTGACATCTGGTTATGTCAACGGCGAGAAAGCAATCCAAAGGCTAAAGTCTTGCAATTATTTGCACTAGCTAGCTCCTGGCTAAGTCCTTGCTATAACCAAGTTTTACGACATTTGCCTGCATTCAGTTGACTCGTTGCAGCTACTTGAATAGAAATTGGCTTCCCTTTCATTTCTTTGCTTGTGGTAGTATCATCCATGTGAGATAAAATCCATTGGCAAGTTCATCATTTACAAGTAAATCAATTACTTAACTGCCGCCTTACAATTGCACATCAATTTTAATATGAACAAAAATGACACCTTTACCTTATTTGTAAAATTAGACACAATTTAAATGCATTTTAATTTTTTATTGAAAAATATTTACGTATAATTTTTATTTTGCAAAAAGCAATTGAAATTTTTAATTGAAATCAATCCACATTTGTATTGAATACATTAAACTTATCAAAGTTATCATTGATTATGAACTAATTGAAAATTCAGAAACTAGCTTGGCGTACCATTTTCTCCGCAAATTATAATTGAGTGATATTCCATTTTTAACTTAAAAACTATCTTAAGTAAATACCCTTGCAAACTGTCTTTTTGATTTATATATAATTTGCCAGAATCATAAGGAAGTATATAAAACCCATCAAATATAAATTTGATGTCCGTGGCGTAAAAAAAAAATTAAAACAAATTTTTTTTTCCCTGATAAAACTTGGTATATGTGTTGAGGATTATATAAAACGGATTATAAAAAAAGGATTATATAAACACCAAATTAAGTGACATTGGATTGAAAGACAACTAAGTTATTGATGTTAAACCTTATTTCTGACCGATCGTTCCTATGGGAGCTATATGATATAGTCATCCGATCGGGATGATTCCGAGATATACAATGCCTGCAGCAAAGAGAAGCCTAGGTGCAAAATTTCAGCTCTGTAGCTCCAAGGGTCTCGGAGGAGATTGCGTTGATCCAGACAGACGGACAGACAGACGGACGGACAGACGGACGGACGGACAGACGGACAAGGCTATATCAACTCAGCTCACCATGCTGATCAAGAATATATATACTTTATATAGTCGGAGATGCTTCCTTCTATGCGTTCCAAACTTCTGACCAAAATTAATATACCCTTTTTGCAAAATAGAAAAAATAGAAAAAATAATTTTCTGATTCGATTTATTTATTGTAACAGATATTTCTTAATTATATTATATTAAATCCATGTTAAATGGAGCATTCGATTTCATTCATATATTTACATAAAATTATTCCAATTACTGTTTAAGCCCCATTTAAACATTCTAATGGAACATTTTCCTTCTTGAACAATAGAGTATAATCGCATCAAGTTGCATGGCTTTTAATCTGATTAAAGAGTACAATACTTTCATTTTTCACCTGGACTTTAGTCGATTTAATTCAGTGGAATATTGCGAAATTTAATTTCTGGTCTATAGTGGATTTCTTTTTTTTTGCTTTGCATTTGGTTTTGCTTTATAGTTTTCTGGCCCTTTTCCAATGGCAATCAAGCAAGAGTTCCATTTGTATTTTCATTTCTAAATTCCCATATATTGGCCATTCAGTCAGTCAAACCTTACTCACTTTGGTCATTTGTTTCTGTGTGTGAGTGTGTATGTGTGTGTTTTAGTCTGTTTTCATCTTTCATTACTTTGTTCATTTGTATTATATAATAGGCATCTACAGTGCGTGTGTATGTGCCATTTGTGATGTTTGGATGAGGATCTACCAGCTACTAGCTACCGGTCAGGGCAATTGGTGTGGGCAAACAAAATGTCTTTTCAAATGCCAATGCCAGTCCATTGGTATTGATTCATGCTTAGGATTCGTTTCTATCTATCTATCTATCTATCTATGTATTTATGTATGTGCTAAGTGCGTGCGTGTGTGTGTGTGGTAGCTGTGTGTCCAGCATCTTGCCATTTTCTTTTATGCTGGCTGTAAATGAGTCCCCAGATGCTGTCATTTGGCCACATATATGACAATGATTTCGTTTTGACTTTGATTCACTCAGTTATACTCTATATCCTATAAAAGGATCACAGAATGTATCTCAAACTGAATTTAAAATGTTACTACGTCTAAAAATTTGTAAATTAAAATCGAAGATAAAGCTGTAATTATTAATGTACATATATAAAGAACTTAATCAGAATTATCAATAACCAGCTGCTATATATTGTACATGTGCATTAACATATCTTTTTAGCAAATTGGGTTGCTTTAATTTTTATCTTTGAGCCTTTTTTATACTTTAATCAAATTACAGATGATGAGTTTTTTTTAGCATTTCATTTCGTACTGTATATCAGTGTCGGCATTTTTTTTTTTTTTGTCACCATTTTCTCTGGAAGCCCTTTTCAAGTTTCAGTTTCATTCTGTTGCTGTTAATCAGTTATTCAGCTCGGGGCCATTTTTTGGGCTCTCTGTCTCTCAGTCTCTCTCTCTCTCTCTCTATCTCTCTCACTCTGTGTGTGTGTGTGTGTGTGAGATCCTTTGGGACTATTCGCATTCACCATGGTTACGGTTACGCGCTACCAGTATTGAATGAAATGAATGGACTAACGTGTTGCTTTCTCTTTTCCTTTTGCGTTTATTTACATATATTTTTTTCTTTTTTTTTTTGTTTTCTTTCTCTTTGGTCTTTTTGCTTGGTTTGCATCTAATTACAGCGCCAAAGGGACAAATCATACGACTGGACTTTCGCAATTCGTTTAATATTGAGGCCAAGGAGGAGTGCAAATTTGACTTTCTTGAAGTAAGTAATAAAATCATCAAATATTGACAGACAATTAAATGGTAGTTCTCTATGTTGAGGTTAATCTAAATTAGTATTTTAATGTAAGACCTTATGAAAAATTTGAGCTATTAAATTTTAGCAAATATAAATAAATTTTTTCTCAATAAATAATCATGCGTTATATAGTGCTCAATACCATAAATACTTTTAAAAAACACTATCTTACTTAATATATTCATTAACCTTAGATACATTTACATGTTTATATTCGTTATCAGCTCCATTGAAGAGTGCCAATTCTATTGCTTGTTTAGTTCCATGTGAATAGCCTTTTGCTTTCGTATCATCGAGAGCAATAAACTGTTGTAAAATTTCACAAAAAAAAAAAAAAAAGAAACAATAAAAATCTGGCTTTTTCTGGCCATAACTGAAATACCTTTAGTGCAACGATTCGGAAAGTAGAGAAAAGCGTAAATAGTAACAATTCGACACAACTTGTCTATAACAGAAAGAGCAAGAACAACAACAACCACAGAGGGCGAAAAAAATTGAGTTATTTTTCGGTATATTGTTTCCCAGTTTTTCGTTTCCAATCTAGTATTTGGTAGGTATTTCTTTTTCCCCCACCTTCTGCAATTGCTAGTTTTAATTGAAAGTTGACGGAGCTTTATTGAGTTACAGTCCAGTTAATTGTTGGGCCCTTTCGCTTTGATTCCCATTCAAAGATTTTATAAACAAATGTCATAAATTTAACATTGAAAAACTTTCTTTACTTAATTTTACTGGAATGTAAACATTTCATATATGTATACAGATTATTCGATTTGTTTTCTTTAGCTTTTTTTTAGAGTTTAAGAAAATTCTTCTTCTCTTTTGCTATTGATTGGAAATATACGTAAATAGGTTTTCCCTCTAAGGGCACAGTCTATAAACACATTGCAGACATCCGTTAGTATATATATATATATGTATATATATGTATATATATATTTTGTACTTTTTTCGTAAGATTTAATATTTACACTTGTAAACAATGACTTAAAAAGCGCTCTTACAGAACCAACAAAATAATGGGCGGCCATTAATCATTTTTTTCTTGCCAACGGGGAAAAATTCCTGCCTAACCCCATCAGCAGCTTAAATCACAATCTTTTATTTTATATTTTGTTTGGATTTTATTATTTGCTTTATTTCTATTTAGATACGTGACGGCCAGTATGGATTCTCAACACTAATTGGCAAATACTGCGGCACAGATTTCCCACCGGAAATCACATCGAAGGAACGCTATTTGTGGCTACATTTTCATTCTGATGAGACTATTGAATATACCGGATTTAGTGCGGTTTATGAGTATTTGGATAGAAATCGTGAGGCGCCGAGTACCGATCTTAATTGTACCATCGAAAAGGATGGCTATGAGGGATTTATTAATTCCACAGATGTTCCGGCTGATATAAGAGAGCAGGTGATACGCAATAAAATTGCCTTAGACTGCATTTGGCGTATACAAGTGAAGGAGACGTGGAAGGTAATTCGATTAGTAAGAATAAATTTTGAAAATGAAAATTAAAATGAGATGTTTGTTTTCTTAAATAAATATTACAGATTTTTTTAAAATTTCTGGACTTTAAGCTGAGCAAACCCAATGACTGTGAGACGAACTTTTTGGATATATTCCCAGAGCAAACCGTTATGCCATTAAGGTAAAGCCCCAAATCAATTTCCGCAGCCGCAAAAAAATAAAGAAAGAGATATAGAAAAAGCCACAGGGAGGGGTTTAACTTAGACTATAACGAAAATTAAATACGCTTACATAAATATTTTGCTTGTCTTAAGTCATTATATTAACTTGAAGAAAGTTTCACATAAAACTATTTATATAAATTACATTTAAAATCATGACAAATGGGAAATAATTTTTCTAAAGTCTAATCAAGTTGAATGTAAAACCATTGGCAAGGGTATCAAAATACAAACCAAACAAAACCAAATACCAACACAGAGATCAAAGCGTGTTAAAGCCAAGCAATTTTTCAATTTATTACCAACGAAAAGTAAATTTGATGCCAGCGGAAGTTGCAACAACAGCGCTTTTTGGCTACAATCTCAACCCCAAACCTGTCATCGACTTTAACTTTACAATTCTTGGCATTGAGTTTTGAGTGTACCATACCATGTGTATGACGTTCTATTGTGTATATGTGTGTGTGTGTGTGTGTATCTTGTCTCGTCTTCTCGCATCTCATCTACTCGCATTGACATCCGCTTTTAACGCGCCACAACAACATTTCCACTTGTTGCTATTTCCTTTTATTTTTCTTGTTCGTTTTTTCTTTTTTTTTTTTCTTTTCTCTTTTGGGGTGACGACACATACTCAAAGTGATTGAGGTTGTCCTGCGTAACGTGTTGGGACATTGGTTGGAGCTTGCTTCTTGTCTGTCTAGTCAGCCATGTCCATTGATTTGATGCTTGTTTCGTGATGCTTCTGCCTCTTGTTGCCAGGGCTTCTAACGTTCAATGTTCAGGCTTTCATTTAAATTCATTTTTCGTAACAATTTATTGCACACGACGGGTGGCAACACCAACACATAACACATCAACATACTCACACACACACACACACACACACACACATAGCATACTTTCTGGGTAGCCGCACAAAATGCCAGCAGAGCGTAAAATGCGTTAAAAGAACGACAAGAAGAAATCCCTAAAGTTAATTTACTATTGTATATATGCCGGATTTTCTATACCCTAGCATCTACTATCTTATATAGATTTATATACATATATCTAATTATGCCATCTTTAAGAAATAACACTCAATTATTTATTCAATAAAAAAAAGACAGTAAAGTTTAGAATCTAATTCAATTTTTAATATGATTTCTTTAAAAATTACTTACAAGTTCGCAAACACAACTCATTATCAATAAACAAAGATTTCTATACAGTTATATATTCTATACAAATATCGAATATATATAATTTAAATGTCTTTCAAACCTTTATTTAAAATGAATAAGCCCTTTTGTTACTGTTTCTTCTTCTGTGCTATTTAAATTTCATTTAGTTCATTATTTAGGCACATTTATAAATTGTTGAAATTTCGATTACTTTATCCGTAGAAAAAGAATATAATTTGGGGAAAATGATTGAGATTACAAATACTATTTTCTGGACAAGTTTATGATAAATATTGCAAACAATTTTCCGCTTCAATTAAAGTATTTAAATAGAACTTAGATAAATGGCATTTCTTTATTTGATGAATAAAGATAAAATTTTTGGTTTAATAAACATTAAAAATATTTGATAATATTTTGTCATTCATATTACAGGGTGAAGAATTTTTGCGGTTCAGCTGGTGAGAGTATTACTGCGGAATCGAATATTTTACATTTACGATTTTTTGCCGATCAAATTGCAATAAATTCAACATTTGGTATACTGTATACAGCATTTCGGGATCGTGGTGCCGGTAAGTAAAACACACACACTCTCTCTCTCTCTCTCTCACTCTACTCTATATATCTTTTTGTATATTCGGTGAACAACTACAATTGCTATAGCAATTACTATAGATGACAAACTGACACCAAACTGACAGAAACTTGTCGTCTGAGGTCGACCTATATGACCAAACTACGTGCTACTGTTTGGATGGGATCAGGTAATGGGATGGGGGCTTTGCTTTGTCTTGGCCCTTTTGTTGCCCATTTGACAGGATAAATGCTGTCTGGTCACAATCCAAGTCTGCCTATCTCTGAGCCTATCTTTTGGTTACGCCCATTTTCGTCTGTTTGTTTGTTTGTCGCCCAGAGTTTTGCTTGATTGCCGCCTGTTGCCAAAGGCTAAGCACTCTTTTGTCATTCAACGATTGTCCTTTGTTCTCGAACTTTGTTTACTTTTCGGCACTGTGTTACCAAACCAGGCAAAAATATCGTGTATGGGTAAAAGTATACGTCAGACTAACACTAATCGGACTAGCTCTCCTGCCCCTTTCCCACCATTTCTTATACCAACTTTGTCCATTTCTGGCCAACGCCATTGGCAATTACTATTGCCCTACCGAGGCGATTTATGTTTAGAGATTACGTGCACTTTGGTCTTACCGGTTTCTTTTGCCTCGATATCAAGTACAAGCCAAAATCATGTACTATGGCATAGAAAGATAAAATTCTGGTATTGAAATATATTGTATATTAAATTTAAAGTAAAATGAAACCAATAACAATTAACTGCAAATTTCACATTAAACAAACCATTTTATTTTTTTGTTAAATTTTATTTTGTAATTTTCTGCCTCACCGTTTTATATTTCTATCTTTTAACGAAAGCCTGCACTGATGAGGAATACGATTGCGAGGACGCGACCTGCATATCAAAGGATTTGCGATGTAATGGCCTAGACAATTGTAAATTTCGTTGGGACGAGGAAAGTTGTTCGGTAAGTGAACTAGGAAAGACCTTCCTATATAAATAAAACCATTTGTTTTGGCCTAAAAATGTTTGTTTGTACGTGCATGTAATTATGGACAAACATTCATTCCCCATTCTTTTACACACGTTCGGCGTACAACAACAGTAACAACTACACAACATCAACACGAAAACAACTTGGAAATAAGTTTTGTTACCAAAAACTTTTGTGCCTTTTATTGCATAACAAATATAAGTAATTAAAACAAGAGAGAATAACAACAAAAAAAAAAAAAATAGAAAATAGATACCCAAATTTTTAACATACCGAAATTTGTATACCCTTATAATGAAAGATATATTTTAAATATATAAAAGCTATATATTTTATAAGCATTAAATCGTCCAATTTGGACTGTATTCAAAATTATCATACAATAAAATTTAATTTCCAGCTTATCATACTTATCAGTTATGTACAAAAATATATACTTTATATACCTCATGATACTCTATATCATTTTATGAACTTGTCTTCCATTTCGAACAAATTCAACAACAATTTCCTTTATACCAATTTGGTACTTATGATTTAATGACTTTTGGTCATAAGAAATCTTCAAGTGTTTATACAGACAAACAGAACAGACATTAAAGCAAACAAAATATTTTAATCGATATGATTATGAAGAATTTATATATATATAATTTATAGAGTGATTATACAAACTTTGTCCTTTGTTTGCCCGTTTTAAATATAGAACATAGAAAAAGGGACAAACACTTAAGTGTAAATATCATTTTGTCCTAGACAGTTCAGAAATATTAATATAAAATTTTGAAAACTTTAAAACTATTAATATTGAATTTTTAAGAAAGAATGAATTTAATCCAAGGGTGAAAATGTTTATTAAATTTTAGTGATTTTGTAGTTTGAATTTTACTTAACATTTGAATGCAAATAATTAATAAATAGAGGTATAGTCATGGCTTCTGGCAATAAGTCAGATTATGATGGTTATTAGATGTATGTATGTATATGTATTGGTATTATAGCATACCTGTGATTGAAGTTAGGGGAAATTAGTCTGCAAGTTTTGATAAGCTGATGTGTGTGTTTATGTGTGTGTTTGTGCGTGTGTCTGTGTGTGTATGCGTGGGTTTGAAGACTCCGTTGAAATGTTGTTGATAACCATTTTAATCTGTTTTTAAATACCTGCAGGATATCAAACTCGTTGCATGTCAAAAAGTTTTGCAAAATTCAATTAACTTTTTTTTGCTTTTCTATCATATTTTTTGTCTTTTTTTTTTACCTATTTGCAGAGCGAAGCGGCTGGCCAATCGGAACATGTGGTGATCATTGTAATTGTATTCGGTTTAATTCTTGGCGGTATGGTTGTAACGTTTATAGTGAATTGTATTCGAAAAATCATACGTGATCAGAAGATAATACGAGTAAGTAATATAGACTATATATAGTATATATATCTTTCTCTCTCTCTCTCTCTCTCTCTATTTCTTTCTTTCTCTGTCACACTTATATTTCTATCTTGTAGTATTTCGCGAGTGTCCCTGTCAATACTGTGATTTCCTTTCCCAAAATACACTTATCACTGCCACTTTCACTTTCTCTCACTCTCACACTCTCTCTGTCTCTCTGCCTGTCTCTATCTCTCTCTCTCTCCCTCTCTCTATCTCTCTGTCTGTAACTGCCTGTCTCATACATTGGTATTACCCTTGCTCCCTCGCTCGTTGTGTGCTGCTCTTTGCCTGTCCCCTAGCCTACAAAATTCCTAAATGAAAATTTTCATTCATTTGTCCAAATTTGTACAAAACAAAATTAAAAGAGAAGAAAAAGATTTTTGGCTTTAATTTGTGCAAATTCCATCTCTCGCTCTTTTGCACACTTTTAAATAAATGAGTGAATTTTAATAAATTTACACTTGATTTAACCTGCTATATAGCCTAGCCATTTATTTGAGTCTGTGTACTCATTTTGCATATGTAAACACAAATTTCCATCGACTGATGATGACTTACTGACAACTGAAAATTTCCAATTGCATGTCACTGAATTCGTCTGACACAAATCAACCTGACAATATGGATAATTGAGTGCGAGTTAATGAGAATAACAAGACTCAACCAAATAAGACAGAATCAAACCGAAACCGAAACGAACCGAAACCGACATTTAGCAAATCCTTTTGCCCCTTTTTTCACCCACATAATTGTGAAACATTTCATTTAAATACACATAATTTGGAAAACATAAAAATTATATCAGTTATTGGTCTTAACAGGTAAGTAAATTACAATCAAAAAATTAAGTGTAAAATTATGCAAAATTTATTTAATTAAATTTAATATTTAATATGGGTAAAATAAAATAAACACATTAAAAATGTAATATTGAAATATTATTAAGGAAAAGGAATTTTAATCGAATAATTTCGATTAAGAAATATTTGCTGAAAATATTATAAATATTGGTTAAAGCGTGGCAATGTGGAAAAAATTGATAAAAAAAAAAACAGAAAAAATGTGAATAAAACATTCAGAACAGATATAGCTGTAAGAGCAATAACTGAACAGATATAGCTATAGAAATAAAGCACATTATATTGCAGTTAAACTTAAAGTTTTCAGTTTATATCTGTGTTAATCCAAGCCCTTTGGAACTTCATTCAATTAGTCTAAGCCCCAAAGTTGCACCACATACTTAAACAGGCACTCAACTTCATCATCATGGTCATAAGCAAAACATCATTAACATCAAGAGTATCATTATTATGTGAAAGTCAAATTTTGCATCTACTCAATGTCCTCTTGAATTCAAAGGATGCCCATACAAATATGTACAATGGAATGCATTATGATGAGATGAGATAAAAGGATACCAATTAGACCAAATCAAGTTTCATAGAAATTAAATGTTGTATGCTGCATTTAACATTAAATCAGTCAGCTTTTATTTGTACTATTTGGAAAGGTACAAACGAAATGTATTAAGAAAACAATAATTTATCCACTTAAAACTAAATGAAAATATGAAAGATAAATAAGAAAATTCTTTAAAAATTAGTCACAAAAATTATCCGATCATTCTTTTACAAAAATTTTCTCGAAATCATTTTAAATGTTAATTATAGTAAACTAATAGTAACAATAAGACTGCTAAGCTAGGATGATAACTATTCAATTGCCCCTCGTTTAAGCTTTTCATTTTCTCACGCACCTTTCTGTGTGCCTGGCTGGAATTTAAAAGACATTCTGACACCCGGTTTAAGGATACAGGCAAAGGATCTTGGCAAATTCTAATGAACTGTGACACTTTAAAATTTAAAATTGACTTAAGATTCGGTTTATGGGTAAAGAGATAGAAAAGATGGTGTAAAATCCATCAACTGACTAATCGATATAAATGGGATTTCTTAAACCACAAAATTTTCAATTTTTAGTTTATTTTATGTAAAATAAGATGGGAAAAATAAGATATTGTATATTACTTGACGACAAAGACTACGAATGAAATGATTATTTATTTTTATTTCAATTTATATTAAATTTAAGCAATTTTCCCTTGAGTACTTGAGTATTTGCCCCTCTCTCACACTTTTCGATGTTTATGGGTTTCCCACGCAAAAGCCAATGTCACACTGTAGCCCATATAAACATCAATGTATATATGAAACCCTAGGGAATACGAGTCACTACTTTCGCCAATATATAAAACAAAAAAAAAAAACAAAAAACTTTCCCGTTGAGTGAGAGTATTAAAGTGGACAGCTAATGAAATATTATACCAAAATTAAAGTTAAACGTTAAGATGGCCAAAAGTTGAAAACGAATGACCAACTAACTTTCCCAAAGAAGCTCTCTCTTTTATATTGTGAAAAATTTCATTAGAGCTTAAGTTAAAGAATTTTTCATTTTTATCAACTTCAAAAACAAAAACTTCCATCATGAGAGTAGTTTAATCAATTTGTCTATCTGTCTCTTCTTACTCCACTTTAGAGATTCTCAAAATTCCATTCACACGCCTCATATAGTTTGATTCAAATTGGCCATTAAACTGGATTGGCCACTTTCTAAATTTGAAATTTGAGAATGATTTAATTTTCATTTAAGTGCACAATTCAATTTAGTTGCACGATTGGCCAACACTCTAATTAGAGCTGAAAATGTCAATAATTAAATCGTAATCAAGAAAAAAGAAAATAAAAACAGAAACGGATTGGACTATTTACCATGATAATTATGTATATATACATTTGTATATATCAAACAATAAAAATATACAATATATATATATATTTACAATAAAAAATAAATTTGTTAAACTTGTTTTATTAATAAATTAAAAATAAAAAATTTTTCTTTTACTTTGATTTTTAAATGTTGTTTTTATGTTGGCCTTATTGACGTTAACTCCTTAACTTAAAAAATTTCGTTAGTCTAAACTCATAAAATTAAAACAACCAACTGTTGGAAATATATTGTACATTAACAAAAAATTATTCGATTATAAATATTATAGAAGGTTTTTGTTAGAAAGGTAACATAATTAGGTTTCTTGCTAAAGTCGAACTACTTTAAGGTTTATATTATATTAACCCATTAGGTTGACTATAAATATGTATATATGCTTCGTAACACTGCCGCAGACACACATCCACACACACACACATTTACTTGGAGCTGTCTTTCACACACACACATATATAATGGGAGCCTCAATCTGATTATCGCCTCGAGTGGCAAAGGGGTGCGGTAAATTATGGAGGACACAGACCGTCAATGTGTGCGTCGTATAGATGTTTGCCCACCTTTTTGGGTCTCCTAACCGTCCCCCCCCCCTCCCTTTATTCTCTCCATTTTCCTCGCACATTTTCACCTAACATTTCCTCATCAGGACGGGCAAACAACCGTTTTTGGATTACACGATGAAAATTATGCCATCACACATTGGGTGCTTGGAATTTTTTATGGCCGCATTCCCGCAGCACTTATGATACTGCATCACCAGAAAATTTGCACAAAGCGCACATCGAATCAAATGAATTCAACGTCAGCGTATTTCATAAAATCATTTTCAGAAATATCGATGAATTATTGAAGAGAAACTCAATAGATATACTATATATACATATCTATCAGTCTGTCTGTCTGTTTGTTAGTCTATGGTCCACTTTAATATCCCATTTAAGCTATCATAATAAAAAGAAAAACCAAAGAGAAATGTATGTAAAAAAAAAAAAACACGACAAGAATAAAGCAAAAATGGAAAGAAAAAAAGAAAGATTCTTTCGCACATCTAATAAAATTTATTTCCATATTCCGCAAAAATCCTTTTCCCCTGTTTCTTGGTTTTTGGAATTGCTCTTTCCTCTGGTACTTTTAGTCTATGTTACATTTATATATGTATATATACATATATCAGTATGTATAGCTTATATACATATATACATATATGCGCCTTCTTTGGATTTTTACAATTCCTTGTTCAAAATTCTGTTGCCACTTAGATTTTAGCATTTAGATAAGTAGAAGAAGTATTTCCGCTCACTTGTGCACACATGAACCCATATTTTCATTATAGCCAACGCAACGAGGGTTAACTAATGGGCGTAGGCAGATAAAAAAAAAAACTGAATATAGAATATATATAAATGAGAGGAGTAGCAAATGCAATTGTACATAATTTTTAAAAACAAAACAAAATGGTAATTCTCTTAGGTAATTCAGTTTTAATTAAAATTTTATAAAATTGGAAAAATTGATAGGCTAAAATCGGTTGGTTGACTGATATATATAGTGTATGTGTATGTGTGTGTGATATACATATATTGTCAATAAGTGAAAAAGAAAATCAATTTTTCATTAATTTCAATAGTGCTAAAAGTCAAAGTATTATTTTTTAACCGATTTTTAATTATGTTTAGCATGATCAGTTAATTAAAAGTTAATGATATAAAATATTATTAAAAAGAAAAAGATAGACAAGTTACAAAGAAACAGTTAAATTTTAATTATTAGGTAGATTAAAATGTTATCACTAGAATAACAAATATTAATTGGCATTGTTTTCTCTTTCTTAAGGTCTTCAAATGAACCAAAATTTTCTTCCATTTTTTTTTTTTCTTTGCATTTTTATCAGCCTTATTTGCATACATGCATATTTCTTGACTATTCATCAGTTGTGATTTCTATTTTTTTCGTGATTTTTTTAGACAATTTCCCTATTGGGGAATATTCAAGTGTAAAATGGCAAACTATCATCGCTTTAAGCACACCTCGCATGGTATTCAAGAGAGGGAACGAAACGTTTCTGGCAACGGCAACCGAATTTTGCTTGGTTTTGGTTTGCTTTGGCGTTGCATTTTCTCAATCTTCCACATCTTTCAGCCGCCACATCCTTGCCAAGGCACTTGCCATAACTGCATGCAATTTGGTAACAACTGCAATGCATATTTTCCCCGCCAGCACACACACACACACACACACACATAGATTGAATGGGCAATATAAAGGGTGGAGAGAAGGTCTAGAAACCAACATTGCCTTGCCTTGAGTGGCATTTTTGTGTTACCATTCCTCCACTCGTTCTTCTGAGATGCTGGGCCAACGATATGGCTAAAGAACAAGGCGAAAGGCAAACGAAGCGAATCATTGTGGTCTTGGTCTTGGTCTTGGTTCTGGTACTGGTCCTGGTCCTAGTTCTGTTTTAGGTTTCGGTTTTGCCCCTGAACTTCCTTTTTGATATGTTGCTTTCTTATTAGTTTAAAATTACTACCTTGGGAATGGGTAAAGGAATGAAAATGGCAAAGGACCTTATTTATTAGCTTGACAAACAATTGTAAATAGTTTTTAATCAAATTAAAGGGTATATCTCGGTCGTCACTTTCAGTTTGTCTTTGTTTATCTTTCTTGCTATTGTTGGCTAAATTTGATGGCACATCTCATTGTTCTATGTTTTTTTTTTCTCCTCCTGTTATTGCGGTATTGTTGTTGGATATTTCATAAAAATTAAGTAATACGAGTCCTGGCAGGAGACAGAAGGAGTCCTTGGGTCGTCACCGCCATTGCTCCATTACTAAGAGCCAAGCAGTAATGGAAAAACTGCCATTTCCGCCAGGCGCTCAGCTCATGCGTGTCAGCAGAGAGAGAGAGAGAGAGGGGGTGTAAAGTAGGGGGAGAGGGTGGGACAGATAGAAAAAATGTGTAGAACGTTGGAAAAGTACCAGAAATAGCAGCAAAGGAAAACGGCTTATCTGCCGACCCAGAGGAGAAAATCAGAAGAAAAGAAGAGCCATAGTCATCCTCCTGTCATGCAATGGAAAGTGCAATATTTTATTTGCAACTGAAGCGAATTCCCCATATTAGAGACGCAAAAGCAAAAAAAGCAAACGAAACCAATGTGCGAAAAGAACACTACACAAAAAAAATATAAAAAGAGATAAAAGAAAATTAAAGCAAATTGTAAAAAAGTAAAAGATTTTCTTTTATCACATCTAATATATATTTTTTAGTCAAAATTTTCATCTATATTAATTTTCTATTCAAACTTGGCAAAATCGATAATATAGAAGAAATTTTTTTTTTATTGAGGAATTTTTTTTCCTCTTCTCTTCTAAAATTTACAAGTATAAAAAACTTCTTTAGAAACAGTTTGTTTTTGCCCAGTGCAAGTGTGTATGTGTGGGGGGTAGTGTGGAAGTGTGAGAGTGGGGTCATTTGGTTTAAGCAGCCAGTAATAACCAACTTATGTTGCTAACCGTCTTTCTTTTGCTCACATCAATTTCCTTTGGTCCTGCCACTCTCCCTTCTTTTTTTTCACCCAATCTGGCAATACTTCTTCATCTGGACACTCATTGCAATGGGAAAACGAAATGATATAAATCAAGTTGAACTGCAATTCACAGAAAAAGAAAACTGGCCATGGCCGTAAAATAATAGTAAGACAGAGTTGGCAAGGCGATTCCCATGAGGAATACCCAATCCTGCCCAGGCGCAAAATGTGATGGCAAAGTGAAAAGCTTCAACGGTTAATGCGAAATGAAATGCTTTCATCTTGAACTTAACATGTGGGTGGATCCTGGTTATTGGGCTCTTTAATAATATGGGCATGAGAATGGATATGGTCATGGCATTGTATTGACATTTAATGATGCGTCTTTTCGACGCTTCGGTCACTCTGTCAGTCGCTCAATCACCAATTCATTCATTTATTCAGTTTGGTTTGGTCTGCTACAAATTTCATCTCATATTTCATCCACTTGAAGGTATTTATTTATTCTTGGTTTTTTTTTTATTTTGGTTGGTTTTTTTTATATATTCCAACAAGAAGTCTTAGAACCTCATTTAATTCCATTAATTAAACGGAAGCCCAAGAAAATTGTTCTTGTCCGTGTACATTTTATAAAAAAAAAATTTTAATTTATATTGCGTTCCTTCACTTTAGTTATTTCTTTTCATGAGAATAAACAAAAAAGAAAGACCCTAACGACAGTTTTATACCCTACCCTCTATATATGGATGTTAGAGTATTTTAAATAAATAAAAATATTGGTAAATTAATTTATTTAGATCATCAAAATACATAAATACTGTTGTCATAAATGTTGTAATATTATTTATTTACAGTTTAGAGCAAACAAAAACTTTAAATTTCTTAAAATCCAAAATTCTGTTTTTTTTATTCTCTGCGATTTTCGGAGAAATATGAATAAATGATTTTTGCAAGTTTGTGTATAATAAACAAGAATAAATTACAGATTTTGTTAGTTTTTATGTTGTTGCTGTCATTGGCAAATTTCAATTTCTTTTTTAGCATCAATACATTTGTCAGGATTGTGGTTTCTGTCTGTGGGAAGGAAATATTTGATATATTATTTGGAATTGTGAGGCAATCAAGTTTTGATTTTCATTGTTGTTAGCCAAACATATTGGATTTATCAAATGAAGATGTGATGTGGCATTCCCTCACCATTTTTTTTTTTCTTTTTCATATTCTGCTGGCTTTTCTCCCATCTTTTAATTTTTGCGTTTTTCGATTTACAATTGGCTTGGCGATTAGCTGGAAATTTGTACGCAAGTTAATTTAACAAATTGCCTTGAGGTAATACCCAAAAAAAAAAAAAAATGGAAAAAGTCCACACACACACACACCAAGGCATGGTTTTCCGGTGCTTGCGAAAACCCTAAAAAATTCCAATTAAACAAATGTCAAACTTTTTCAGTTCCCCTTCTTTTTCTGTCTATTTTATCGTTTCACCACTCATCACAATTCCATATGCAAAAATATATATATGTATAAAAAAAAAGCAAAAATAAGACAAAAAGTCAAAAAGTCAGCCATGCGTTAGAACAAACTTTCCCCCCTCAAATTTTGTACACGTGTCGAGTGTTGAAATACTTCAAATTAGAAAAAATATATCGAAAAAATGTTTGGTACTTAAACACAGTCTGTGTTAGCAGCAAATGTACTGAAGTTTCTATACCCTTTTGTTTTTAATTAAGAGTATACAAAAGATTGTCTTGAATAAAACTAAAAAAATTTAAATTTTTTAACTATAATTAGAATGAGTTAAGAGAAATCCGAAATTGAAATTGTCTTTAAAAATTATAAGTATAACTAAAATGGTTCTAATATTATATGTATTATTTGAGAGGGTAAAACAAATTGATGACTTTGGTCATTTTTATTTCATAGTTTTCTTTTTTTATAAAATTGAACTTGCAGTGGTTTTCGATCAAATCCAAATATAACGCCAATTAAAATAAATTTTATAAAATCATCAAAAAAGAAGCCAAAAAATAAAGGCTTTGACAAAAAAATTAAATTAATAGCAGCAGAATTACCCAATTAAGTTAAAATAAAGCCAAAAACATACAACAAAAAACCCAAAAAAACAAAAAATAAACTTTTTTGTATATGACAATCCCAAAGCTGTAGTCGGAAGAGCTAAAATAGAAAGGGGTTAGAGTGGGAACGGCAAAGGGGGAACTGTAACTAGTTGAGGGAATAAAAATCTGTTTGCGGTTAGACTATACTTCACATACATACATATGTACATACAAACTGGTCTCGGTGTGGCCAATGTGACTATCTGTGTGTGTGTGTTTTAGTGTGTCCGAACAACTGAATCATCAAGTTGAAACAATCAAGCCACCTGGCGTCCAAGAGTCAACAGTTTTCTCCATGTATTGAAAAAGTAATTTAAATAGGATGGAAATAGAAGATCTACCATATGCTGTTCCCTGTGCATGTACAAAAGGAAATTCTGTAAACGGGGGCAAGGCAAATCCGAACTTAATTAAGGCGAATTTCGTTAACCACTTGCCAGCCATTGAAAAATTCTATGGAAAATCTATGATTCAAGGCTTAAGGATACCCTACATTAGTTGATAATTTGTATTTTCTAGTTTACCATTTTCTTTCAATGGCAACTTGTATGCAAGTGCGATATAACTGAACTGGTTAAAGGGTATTGCATTATGTGGAAGAGAGCACAAGCAGAGAACAGTTGGCAAAGCCAATGCCAAAAATGCCATGCCATTTAGGTAGACCACAAAGCGACAGTCCAAAAGAGGAAAAGCCAAAGCAAACGGAAGAAGCAGCAGCATGACTTGATAATGGCCGTCATCAGTATGCCCCAAGGCCTAAGCCTTGTCCGAGTGTGCAGATATACATATATATATATGCATATATATATATGCTCTCTCTCTCTCTCTCTCTCTGCATCCGCACAATTTTAGCTAGACAACTAATTATACGAATCAAAAGAATTATTGCAGAACATTTAAAAAATCACATTGAATTTAAATTGTACAAAACTTAAATAAAATAAATCAAATGTTAATTTGCTTTAAAACTGGAATAATTGGAAAAACAAAAAACTGTTTTAACATGGCACATTAAAGTATTCAAACTTACTAATTGCTAGTATCTATGTACTTAAAAGTAAATATAATTCTTAATTGTAATTGCAAAAAGATTACTATTAGCAGTGGAATGTAAGAAAAACAGCAAATTAATAATTGCAATCAAACCCAAATCAATCAATAAATGCAAGCAAAAACAGTTTATTTCTATTAGTTGAAACTGGAGCTAAGAATTTTCTCTTACTTTTGCCCTGTCCTTGTGATTATATTTTCTTTTCTCTCGATTTCTTTGCCTTTTCATTGGCTTGCCATATTTTTTTTACGATTATTATGACGATTATTATGGCAGTAAAGGACAATGACAAGGACTAGCAGGCGGTAAAGCATTTATGGATTTTAACCTTTTCTCTTAATCGACAAATTATTTCATTTTATTTTATTTTATTATTTATTTATTGACATCGAGACAGCATTCTCTAATCTACTGCGTAGAAAAAAATTTGTTTATCTATTTCGAACAAACAAATTTAATTGTGATAATTTATTAAATTTTAATCAATTGCCAAATAACCAAATATTGGGATTGTTTTGTTACAGAAAAACAGAATTTTAGATAACAAGAATTAAGTTTTTAGAAATAGAATTTCCTAAAGCCTTTTTTTTTTTTGCAATTTTCAACCACCATCAATAAATTGAACAATATTAAAATTAAGCACACGACAATTTGGAAATTGTTATTCAACGAAAAAGAAAAAACTTGTGAAATCATTGCCAATCAGAATCTGTAAATTATATATGAATGTAGTCCTTATATGTGTTCGTGTGTACATGTGCATATATGTATATATGTACTTATACAATATATATACATATATATAATAAATTAGATCTTTTTTTTTTGTATGAGGCTTGTATTGTATATCAAAAATGCATAGATTGGCCTGCATGTAGCTGCACCTCCATTCCTTTATCTCTCACTCTCTCGCTCTATCTCTATCTCTGTTACACATAACACACACACACACTCTCTCTCTCTCTCACTTACACAAACTGTCGCTGTCAGTCTATTTGGCACATTTTCAAGTAGATAATTGCAGTCTGGTAGAAGCAGTCTTTCTTTAAATTTACTTACAAATCTATTTTTGACCTTGGTCAATTTTTTACTTCTCTATCTTTTTTTTCCTCCTTTTCTATCTATCTATCTATCTATCTCTTTCTGTCTGTCTGTCTTTCTTCTTCTTCTTCTCTCTCTCTCTTTCTTTCTCTTTCTTTCTTTCTTTCTTTCTTTGTTTCTTTCTCTTTGTTCTTCCATGTGCTTCTACCCAACAGGATGTGCCCGCTGCCATGAGCAATGGCATCTTTCATATTGATTCCTTTCTCCTGGATGCACCAAAGAGTGCCATATTCGTTGGATTACATAATAATTTTCTATGTGACTTTGCTTATCAAATGGATGAAACGACAAGGCATCAACGTGATGTAACACAATCTATCGAAGATTTAGATGAAATTCACAGTAATTCCAATTCTCCAAATACCTGTGAAATGAATCAACATGAAGAGGAATTCCAAGAAGAGGAAGAGATAGAACAGCAGGAGGAGGATGATGAAGAAAATCCAAATTTTCTATCTTGTGATTATAATCGAAGATTACAATCGGATGAGCAGACGGAGGATCAAGATGATGGCATTGGTTTTAGCTGTGACAGCGAAAGTCTTACTATAGAAGAAACTAATGAAGAGGAAGAGGAAGTGGAAGTGGAGGAGGAAGAGGAAGTGGACGAAGAAGAGGAAGCTGAAATGAATAATATTTTTGTTGGCCAATGCCTACCAACATCAGATAGTATACAATCAACCAGTTCAACATCAAGTTCAATGCAATGCAGCAGCAGCAATGCACCAACACTTACAGCAATCAGCTGTTCATCCACATCGATCGAAATGGATGTGATACCAAGTCTAACTCCACCACCGCCACCATCGATGCCCATTAAACTATCAGATAGAACCAGTCAGAGCCAGTATAGAACACGCGCCACACATTCCTTGTCATTCTTTCACAACATCATCTAAAATGACAAAAAAAAAAATGATTGAAAAATCACGTTTTACTGTGGGTCCTTTATCTGGCCATCATTATCTTCGTTCGATATGGCCAAGCATTCGTGCTAACCTGACCACAAGTCCCTACATAGATAATAGAAGTGTTTCAGGAGAGAAAATGGTCTGCAGTGGAGACAATTTAATTATAGTTAACATCCATCAAATGTGTGCTTAAAAATGCAAAATTATCAATACATTTATATATGAACAAGCATTAATACAATCTTTAAGATCGGATTTGCTCTCGATAATACATATTTATATATATAGAAATTATATTTACATATAGAGTAATATTATCAATGCATTTATTCTAAATTTTTCACATGCTACAACTTTTATTTTTGTTGATACTCTAAAGTACTTTCATTCGTTTGAGCCCACGTCCCGGAAGGGTTTTTCCCTCTATTCAAAACATGAGTTTTTAAAATTTAAAAAGATTAACTTAACTGTGACTTATTATTTAACAGAATTAGGTGATGGTTTAATATTCATTCCTTTCGGTAACACAAAGTGAAGTTTTGAAAATTTAAACAATTCCTAAGTGATTTTGACCTTATTCAGATTACGATTTCTTTTAATCAACTGTACCGGTTTTTTTTTATGGAAAAATTAAATATTGACTCTTAAGTCAAAATTCCCTATTTGGATGTGACAAAAAGTCGTGCTAGAATTTATTTATTCAATTTATTGTTTAAATATGAAGTTCTGATGTCCACTGAAAATGCATTTTATTTGCTGTCACAGTCTCATATCATTATATTTTTAAATATAAATTTCACATAATGTGTTGGGTGTTGGTTTTTTCAACGAATGAAAATGTTCAAAGAGTAGCAAATAAAAAAAAAAAGTTGGCCTTCTCATTTTTAATCGGATTTATCTGATTGACTACTCAACAAACATAATCATCCAGCAAAAGAAATAAGTATTATTAAAACCTAAGCTTAACAAATACACATACCTACATACACATATATAAATAAATAAGAAACTATGTACACAGTGAGGTACAGAAGAGACCGTTCTTCTTCAACCATTCCAATAAAAATCAACTGGAAATTCAAAGCCATCGAAGATGAAATTGAGAACAAAAGCAAGCGAATAAAAATCATAATAGAATATTATTTGTTCGCCATTTTTTCCTTTATTTTTCTTCTTTTTTTTTTTTTTTTGTTGTTTTGCATGCTTAAGGAAGATTAAGGAATAATGGATAATAGTGGAAAAAAGAATAAGCGAGTGAGAGAGAGAGAGAAAAATAAACATGAAAGGTGCAATAAATGTTTGACTTTTTTATCTGCTGGGAAGGTTGTGGGTGCGGTTGGTTTAAAAGTGGATTGGTCGAATCGGTCGATACTTTATTATTCATGCATTTATATTTACCAATTCTTGATGGGAAGCTCGGCTCCCTACTTAAGCTGTTGAGAGAGTGAGAGTGCAGGCTTAATTATCCTCTTTTTTATTCTAACCCCAGCCAGATGTGAGGCAAGAGGCAACCTCAGTTTTTCTATCTTAATTGTGTTTTTAATTCCTTCTACATACCTACATACAATATGTACATACATACATATATTCATACGAGTATATATATATGTATATATATATTTTAGTAGGTTTTTTCGGTTTTGATTTTGCGCCCCATTGCATCCAACATGATTCGTATTTTTCTTTTGCAGGAACATATACGCGAATCCAAGGAGAGTAAACTTGATGAAATGGGTCACCATTCGAAGGGACGCTCCCGCGAGAATATATCCAGGTAGGTCTGCCTCATCGATTCAAGATTCATTAAGCTACATTATGTATGCATCAATGATAAATTGAATTTATCGCCAATTGAGATTATTAATGATGTTTAAATGACAAATGCAAAACGAGATGAAAGACTGCTGAAAATTGCAGAAAAATATAAAGACATAAAGAAAAGAAACATTGAACCCGTCAAATGTCAATATTAAGAAAATTATATTACTTGAAAGTTTAAATTATTCAAATGAATATATATAATTGAAGTAATCCTTTAGAAATCTTTATAGACTCAAGAAATAATTAATATCTTTTGATCAGGAACGGAAAATAATTGTTATATTTAAACTGTTTCTTTAATCAAATAATTAGTTACTTGTATTAAAAACATAAAATTATTCTTGTTTTTTATTTTTAGAATATTTTTTGTAATAATAATCAAAATGATTTTATAATCAATATCGCAATAATGGAAATTATTTTTTTTTTTCATCGAAAATCAAAAATAAAATTTATTTACGAGAAGTTTTTAATAAATAACAATAATTTTTGGATAAAATGTTAATTACTCAATGCTAAAAAGTTATTATTAATTTTTTGATTAAAATACTGCTAAGGACCTTGGTTTTGATTTTTATTTTTTCTCTCGAAAAATAATCATTATTTTTTGAGTTGTAAATTATATTTAAAAGTTTATTTGTATTTTGTGAGAAAATCAATAAAAAAAAGAAATAACAATAATAGTAATAAAATTACAAATATATACATATCAAATAAAAAGAAAAATATTGATGCATTTCATTATTTTAAAATTATTATAATTTTTTTCAATTAAATAAAAATCATTATTTACTGTGCCTGATCGAAACAAATGCACTTAAAAACTTATTCAATATAACAGTTTTATATATGTAAGACACTTTAAAAACATTGACAAGTCTTTGTTACATACAATCCAATTAATTTAGTCATTGTTTAATTTCATTTTCAATTCCCAAAAAAAAAAACAGACAAAAACATTCGCAGACCTCTTTACAAATACTCGATGATGTCTCGAATCGTTATTATCGCGAAGCTATACCCATATCGACACAATCAAGCAAAGCCGATTTTAAGGAAAAGGAGCACAGCATTCTACGTCGACATCCGGATATGGCCCAAACCAGTCTTGGCGGTGGTAACGGTGACGATGGCGAATCATCCTCCACCACAACTGCCACGCACGAGATGATGACAAAGGCGTCCATGTCATCGGTACCGGTTAATGCATGTGATATGGGCTGTCAGACGAGGTGAGACTCCCTCTTGCGCAATGTTTCCATGTGTCCTTCCAATGCGTAAGAGTTGGTATTATGTGTAAATGAAGCTAGACAAGTTGCTGGTACCATTTCTCCTCCCATTTCCATTCCCATTCCCACTACCATTCCTGATTGTCGCCGTCGTCAGCATATGCGTGTAGTCAAATACATAGATGTGCCAATTGCCAGTAAAACAGTAAAAACAATATGAGAATTCTATGGATAGATGTTGTTGTTGTTGTTGTTGTTGTAGTAGTGGGTGGTAAATGGCAGTACTCACTGTCTGTCTGTTCTTTTACAGATATTGGGGCATTTTGATGGCATCCAGAAACCGGCGCCTACGCTTGCTCGTACAACACAAATCGATGCAAATATTTGTATTTGCATTTGTCTGTCTTTATTGAAGACAGAGCAACATACTCGTACCCTACAAGTTATGTGGATACACACACTCTCACACACACACACAAACACACACACACAAACACACACACACATATATAACATATTGGAGAATGGGATGACAGCGGAATCGCATGTTAGCCAAATGAATGGCAATCTGTTCATATGACAAATAGTTGTGCCTCTTCTATAGTAACTGTTTCCAGCAGTTTAGAATAAAAAAGTTGACATTTGAATGGCATACAATTTGTATGACTATAATTACTAGAAGCTTACTTACAAATTGGTTGTATAAAAATGTATACAAATATTTGTAAAAAAAAGAAACAAAAAAAAAAACATTCACACAACAATCTTATTATAATCAATATCTATATTGGCTTGACATCTGACAGTTGATTGAGTAACCCCAACAGACGAGTCTCTCCCCCAGTAGGTAATCATCATTCAGGTCCTTTTCACATTGTCAAAATCCATTCATTTTCTCTTCTCCAACATTTGCGTAGCGAGTATGAAAGGCAAATATTTAAATATTTCACTTTTACTGTTTGCTCACCTTTTCTATTATGTTTCATTTTTTTTTTTTTCTGTATTTTTCTTTACAATCCACAGGGAATCTTTATTTGCCAACAGTCCAACGATTGGCAGTGGGGGAGCTGGTGGTAGTAGAGTTAGTGTTGGTGTCGGTGTCGGCAGGACATCACTAATGAGACAAAAGTCCAGCTCATCTTCACAGGGTAGCGGCGGAGCAGTTGGCTCTATGCCACCGCCACCGCCTCGATTCTTTTCGACATTTGGCTATGATCAGCAAGCGTCATCACCCGTTAGCCAAGTTTCGATATCACCCTCAATGCCACAGGAAACACCACCACCACCGGCAGCGGCAATGCTATTGGGTACATTGCACAGACGCAGCATGCAACCGCCACCACTACATTCGCATCAAGAATCCATGGAGATGGAGGAGCGGCATAGTGGTCATCAGCGTTCACACTATGGTCTTATGGTGACTCCAACGGGAAAGCCGATAGTGCCCCAGCAGGAGATATGTCATCACCATCATCAGCACCAGCAGCAACAACACCAACAGCAACAACAGCAACAGCAACAACAACAACAGCGAATGCATCATGCACATCCGCCGCTGCCCTCCCAACAGCGTTTGCCAGCCATGAAGGCACAGGGTTTGGGCCACGGGCCAGGACCCGGACAGACAACAATTTTGCCCGGCAATAAGCAGCAAAAGAACGAGGAGTCTAAAGTATTCATCGACATACGGAATTCAGCGCCAGACGTGATAATCATGACGTCCCATTGACATTTAAGGATTGCCCGCCAATCAGCAACAACAGCAACAGCAGCAGCAGCAGCAACAATAACAGCAGTAACCGCAACAACAACAACAACAACAACAACTAAGACCAAAAACAACGAAAATGAGGACAACGAGAACAAGAGAAACTATAGGAACTGGAACAACAACAGGACAATGGCCAACATATTAACCGCAGGCACTATTGTGCAACGACACCGTTGCATCGTGTCGCAATCAGACACGGAAAGGTCAACGCCAGCAACTTCTCGCAGCCTCCATTGCCACAACATTGCACATCCTGTAAGCATTCAGTTGCATTTTTATACTCTTATTTTCACTTTATCTTTTATCTATACTGTAAAATTAAAGTCACTAGAAACTATGTTACAAACAACATACATATATATATGTATATACAATAGATATATATTCCTGAACAGCATCAAAAATTAATAGCAATTAAACTTAAGTATTGTTCCACTTGGTAAAGAGTATTGTGAAATCGGTGACTTAACTTACAAAAATTTATAAATTTTTAAACTTTTCCTTTTTTGCTTTAAATTATAGGTAAGTTAAAAATCTCTTTAATATTAAATTAAAAAGAAAAATATATACATAAATACTATAGGCAGGAAATTGCAAAAAGTTCACTTTACCCTAGAAAAACATTTTTCAAGTTATCCCTTGATAATTCTGTTAATTTTAATTAAAGAATTCCAAATGAAAAGGCACTTTTTTCTTGCTCACTCTCTCTTTCTCTCTCTCTCTCTCTCTCTCTCTTTTAAATTGATGTTACCAAAAAGTAAATCTATATTGAATATAATAATTACGCAGACAAAAGGAAATTACAAAAATTAAATGAAAAATCATGTATGGAATGGCTGAATGAATAAGAGGATATATATCTATGTGTGTGTGTGTGTGTATGTGTGTGTGTGTGTGTGTGTGTGTGTGTGTGTGTGTGTGTGTATGATGACTGAATGTGGGAGGGAAGAAAATCACTTAAAAACTATTTTCACACAAATTGCCATGGCAACGATTCGGTGTCGAAGACCAAAGAGCACGTACCTGTGATGGATGGACTTTGGTCTCGCGACTCCTCCACGTTTGTAATGCATGTAAATGACGCAGCTCCCCCCCCCACCGGTTTGCAAAAGAGTAATATAAAATGTTAAAAGAGAACACAAAGCCAACAGCAACAACAACAGCAACAAAAAAAGATGAAAAATGGCAAAAAATAAAAAAAAAAGCAGCGGGCACAATTGTACCAGTAACGAAAGAGAGAGAGAGAGAGACATAGAGGGAGAGGGAAAGGTAGGGAGATAGAGCAGTCCAGTCGTACAACAATGTCCTGGTGCATGTTGTTCATACGACACGTTGTCAACGGTCTGCTTAGTGTCTGGCTGTGCCATTGTCGTCGTCACTGTCTTCCGTTTCCCTCTACCCTGCTCATCATCATGGATATCAATGTTGTATATGTGTGCGTGTCTATGTGTGTGTGTGTGTGTAAAGGCTTTCTCATTGTTTTCTGTAGAAACTTCCACTGTGTCTTCTATTTGCTAGCCTCTGCCTCTGGACCATGTCCACTGACCGTGCCCCGACAATCTCTTAACCATTCCAATTGTGGTCCAGAGTAAAACTACAACTGGAACAGTTCTTGCAAATTCAACTGCAAAGGGGCTGGACAATCGCAGAGTCCATGATGATACCCTTCTACCCTTAAACCCCTCAAACCATCAACATTACCACCAACTTCTTGTTTGCTCCACATGACTAACTTAACAATTACATAATACTGCAGATGAAAGCAGTTTGCCGACAAACTGTTTGGATGGGCGACACATGTGCTAGTATTATGCTTTCAGCCTTAAACACTTTTTTATTTTACTAAATTTTTAAGTTTTTATGTCTATCCTGAAGGTATTACGACCATTGCTCAATTAGTTTAGAACCGACAAAAACAAAAAAAGAAAAAATCAGAAAAATATATTTGCTCTTGAATTTTTATTTAGTTATTTTACCGAAATTGTTACACTTTGGATTCCTATTTAGTTAATAACTAAAACTCTTTTAGTTAAATTAAATATTTTAAATGAGTTAAAATATTGAGTTAAATAGGAGGCCATTTATTATACAGTTTTTCATAAACTTAGAGAAAAAATTTTATTTTCAACCATTTTAAATTTTTTGATCAAACAAATAAAACTGATACATTGAAAAATTCTTAAAAATGTTATCTAAGTAGTCAAATTAGAGAATGTATATTAATATCCCTGGAATTTATTAATTTTATTGAACTCCAGTTCATCAAATTTTATTGACATATTTTGGCAATGTTAATTAAGAATTTCATACGAAATAGTTTCAAATGTATATGTACATGTACATACATACATACATATATGCATATATGTATATATATATAACAATGAAAACTTTCTCCACATCTGATTGACACATTTATGCATTAGTTAGTAAGCTTTGTTTGTCACTTCTTTGAAGTTTTGTGGTTTTCCGTACAAATAGCAACTTGAAAATGCATAAAACTTTTTATAAATAAATGAGAATACAGTAGAATCCCGATAATTCGCACCCCGCTAAATCGAAAACCTCAATATTTCGTAATAAACTGCTGGTCCCTTGAAAAAACTTCGTTAATTCGTATAAATTCCATGTATTTTAGACCCCTCGTTAATTCGCAATTTTTCTGCCTACTCAGCGAAGTTTTTGCCTCTTATAAATCGTAATTTCGTTTCGAAACCTCTTGTTATTCGTAATACTTGATTTTGTTGCGAGTGAAACAACCGTTAGGTCTCGCAAACTGTTATGCGTGTCGCCTGTATGTCGCTTCATATACGAAATTTCGTTATTCGTTCATGGGTTTTACATTAGTTTGCTCATTACTTTTGAAGCATAAATATTATAAAAATGTCAAGCAATCGTTCTTATAAAACACTATCAATTTTACAAAAACAAGACATAATTTCAGCTATTGATAATGGAGCAAAAAAAAATTGACGTGGCAAAACAATTCGGAATTGCTCCATCAACATTAACTTCAATTCTTAACGAAGAAAAAAATGTATTATGGAAACATCCGCACGCATTAAAATAAAGCGTCAAAAGCCACCTGGACATCTATGTAAATATAAACTTTCTTGAATTCGTAATTTTGATTTTTTTGAACCCCGTTAAATAGAAAACTCGGTAAATCGTAAACCTCTGTAAATCGTAAAAAATTCTGTTCCCTTGCGATTTCGAATTATCGGGACTCCACTGTATATGTACATACATATATAGACAGTAAAGATTAACAGTAAATAGAAAAAAAAATAATAGTAAACCCATCTGAAATATGTATCGTAATACAGTCCGAGATAGAAAATTTAATAGACAAAATTTAGTTTTCGATTAATAATTTTGTTGTTTTCCATTTCTTTTGTTTGCTTTTTATTTAAATAACTCTCTCTACTTAGTTTAATCCGAATTAGTTGACTGTATTATGTTATACCAAAGGGGAAAAAAATGATTTCTAGTAGTAGTAATGAGATTGTGTACTATACAAAATTGTCAAGGATTTCTAGTTCATTATTTCATTCAAATTTTTTTTTTTTTCAATCAATAATATGAATGATTTTTTTTTTACATTGCACTTTCTATTTTAAACTTTATTCTTTTATGTATTTCTATTCAGTATATTCCTGATTATGAACTTTGTAAATTTTTAATTGGTTAGATTATCAAAAAATCATGTTTCTGAAAGAACAAAGGAAAAAAGAAAAAAAAAACAAAGGTAATTTTCTATTCAAATGTTGGACAAATGGTTCTCTCTATTTCAAATTGTTATCTCTGTCAATGAGAACATGTCAAGCTCTGAAATCTGTGGGCACACAATTAGCATGGTCACCGTAATGCAATGAGTAGAAACGAGATTGAATTGAAATGGGTTGGGATGTAGGATAAACAAGGAGAGGGGTAGGTCCCAAGTCGGAGGCGACAGGTTAAACATGGCCACAGTTGTCCATATCCGCAAAAAGTCCAAAAATGACAATGAAAATTGATGATGATGACAATGATATGGAAGATGATGAGGATGATGATAATGATATTGGGTTGGGTTGGGTTTTGGCAATGCAAAGAAATCCATTTGATTGATTGAAATGAAGAAGAGCAACGACAGCGATGACTTGGTCAAATTGAAGGACAAACACGCAGGCATTACACTAATGGCGATAAGGACACTTTGTAATTCTGATTACAAAACGTCTTCTTTTTTTCTTGTTCTTTGTAACTACTTGAAAGAGTTCATTTAGGATGATTAACACTTGACCCTTGTCAAAAAGTCAACCAGATGGTGACAGTTCTACCAAAATGCCTGGCATTGACAAAACTAACAAAGAACTCATTAAAAACCACTGAAAATTTATGAAATATAAAACATTTTTAATTATTTTTTTAATGCATTTCTTTAGAAATATAAAATATATATGTATAATGCTGATTTTTTTCCATAATTTTATTTACTTTCAGTTCGGCATGTGCGTATAAGCTGCGTTAGTTGAATTACAAAAAAAAAAAAGAAAAAAAAAAACAAAAAAAAAAAGTTGCAAACTTTCAAATAATAAAAATAATATTAGAATATATGTTTAACAAAAAGTTGTAAGCAAAACAAATCAAAGTATCAGAGGTTCATTCTTAGTAAGACATTTCCTGTTGTTTGTGTACCCTTGCGAATTGTTTTTACCATCGATGCAGATCCTTCTACTAGAACTTTTCTATCTAGTCGTTCTTATCTAACGATATTTTCTAAGATGAATGAAAATTTTAATATACACGAGACCCTTTTAGGCATTTGCAAATCATATACTATCATAATCATATAATGTTAGTTAGTTAAATTCAACAATAGTTGTTTGAAAGGTCTGTGACATTTTCAATTTCATTTCAACTAAATGTATCTTTCATTTGGTGCAGTATTTTATCTTTTCCCACAAGCTTTAGAAAGCTTTAAAATTTAAAATAGATAATCAGCTTAAACCAAGGTCTATGATCCGGAGTCTCTATAATATTTATTTTATTGAGGGTATTTATTACAAAACTTATATTTGATGAGAACACAAAAAGCTTTGAATGAATTTTAAATAAAAACTAGATGAACCATTTTTAATAGATGGCAGTTTAAGAGGATATGTGTTGCATTTAAAAATACTCCACACGAACTTAGAAAGAAAAAGGATTACAGATCTATCAAACATTTTTCATATTTCATATACGTAGTGTATTCTACTATATTTATATCCCGAAACCGGTTTCGTTTTCATTTCGTTTTTCTTTCGTAAATACCAAGTATTTTCATTTATATAATATAAATTATGAAAGGGAATAAAATCCAATGACTGAATTTAGAACAGATCCCGCACCTGCCATAGATATTTTTTATTTCATAAAGAGCTTTCCAGGAATTTTAGTGTCAATGTGCTAATACATATTTTTCCTATATTCTGATCACAAGGTTTTTCCATTTGAAATGATTGATTGTTATATTTAATAAAAGATTTAAGCACTCGTAGTAAATGGTTTTTACAAGAGAATTAATGAGACTTTAGGGTCGCCTCTGAATAAAATTTGTTTTCTTTCACTTTATCTCTAAACAAAATAATTGTACATAAATGAATCTAGAAACAACAAACATAAAGCTCATTCAGTTCTACTGTGAGTTTTATTTTCGATAAGCTTTTTTATATATTTAGATATACTATGAACAAAAACAAATGAATTACCTACAAAAAATTATTTAAACTATCATAATTGTTGAAACAGCTGTATTTTTGTTGGACATCATCTTTGTTTCATGTTTTTGTTCAATATTTTAGATAAATTTTGTAAAAAATAAAACTAATTAGGAATTAAGTGGAAAGAGTATCATCTGAGACTTTTCCAGCAAACATTTAGCGGTTTTACTGCACTGGAAAAAAAATTGAAGGAACTACACAGAATTGTTTAGACTTAGAACTAAACTATGTAAAACTATTGTTGTTTAAGGCAAAGCAAAAGCTTGTTTTTTTTTTTTGTTTTTTTTTTTCTAAATGAAATAATATTTCAATAAATGTAATTAGGTGTATAAAAAAATGACTTTAAAGTAAACGTAAACATTATATGGAAAATGATAATGGATAAAAATGTAATATTAAGTAAAATCGGTGTGTGTGTGTCTATAAAGCGATAAAATTAAAATTTTGTTGTGCAAGTGAGAATAACCATATAAAAGTATTTATATATATATTTGATACTGGGACTAAGTCAAATCTGTAGAGGGGATAATTTGTGAACGACCCAATGTGTCCATAGATTCAACAGTATATAGATATAGTACGATTTAAAAACAGATCAGTCGATCAAAAGCCATTGCGCAAATGGATAATGGTAAGTATAAATCAATATTTTTGATTGACAATCATGAGTCTATTTCCTATTAATTTTTTGTCTTTGTACAATTTTTATATTTAAAAAAAAAAAAAAAACCAATCAAATTATATTTATTTAAAAGTTTATTTACTTTAAAACTTCAGCATTTATTTTTTTTATTGGTAACTTTTTTCAGTTTATCTTAGTTTAAAACAAAATAAAACAAATCTTTATTAGATTACAGTCAGTAAATATTTTTATATGTCATATTATTTTATTTTAAGATTCATCGGTTAGATCAATATCATCCCAAAACTATACCACAAAAGTCAGTTGATAATATGCCAAAAAAGAACGCCTAAAAGTAAACCCAAAATATTTTTCTAACAAACAATCACGGAAATAAATTTTCGTCGTCATTTTTAAGTTGAATGTGTGACCCAATTAGAAAAAGTGTTTTTTTGGCTTTGTCATTATCATCTACTTGAACCGATGATGTCGCCTATTTTGGGGCCATAATTCTCAACTCTCAATTCTTCACTCTCAATGCAAAATGCAAATTTCGCTTTTGTTGGCACAAGTAAATTTATGCATTCACATACACTGACGCTGATTTGTGGCTAAGCCATGTTGTACAAGCCAAAATGTTCAGATAATTCCCCATATAAATGTTGAGTGGTCATCGGGCCAGGGACCGCAGTTCATAGCCAGCATGCCGCCGGGTCACATCCAGTTTCTGCTCTTTATCGTGGTATTGGGCATTGCCCGAGGACAGAGATTGCCGGCTCGTCAACTGCAGACTCCAAATTTTGATGGAGAGAGTTTTGAACATATCGAGAATTTAGATTCAAATGAAATGAAGGAGGAATTAAAAAAACTATTGGCCGATCAATTGAGTAATGCTTTTGCCCCATTACCTAAGGTTGCAGAGCTGGCCACATCTCCTCAGCTAAGACGCCAACCTGCAATTGTGGCTCCCAGTTCATCAGCAGATGCATTGGCACGTTTCGCTGACGATTTTCAGTCCAATTCATCGGAGGAATCAAGTGAAGAAGAAGCTGAACCAGAACCACAGCCAGAACCCCAACCAGAACCAGAAGTGGATAACACAGAGTACAATCCCTGGCGTGATAATTTTTACGATCTTAATGAAGACGGCAGCTATATCTATGGGTAAGTCTAAACAAATTGTTAAGATATTATATTTCTATATTTAATTGAATCAGTTACTCCCTTCCCAATGGCGTTCGTCGTTGGGAGCGTGGTTACTATTCGGAAAGGGAGAATAGTCGAATCGTTGAGGGTTTCTATACCGAACCACGACTGATCTCCAATGACATGACATACGAGTTGCGTTGTTATCGATCCGATGCCGATGGTTATCATCCATTTGAAGGTAAGTAAAGGCAAACAAAATGAACGACAATTGAACAAAAATAATCCAATCAATTTCAGTGGAGTATTTGAGGCGTTTGCCTCGAGTCCAACGCGATGAGCAGCCCGATGTTGATTGTTTTGAAAAACATCGTAAAAAATAATCAAAACTATAATCGAATTGTAAATAAATATTTTTTGTGCACGTGAAACCAAACAAAGAAACTTTAAAATCTTAAAATGTATTTGAAATATATTCTTAGATATTATTTAACAGTTGATGACTATCATTGCTTAAATTAATAGAAAAAAAGTTAGTAGACGTTTTATCTAATCACAAGCACAGATTGAATTAATGTCTGTTCATATATAGAGGATTTATTTTATTTAATTAGACTCGTAATAATTATCCAAACTGATTTAAACTTGGTGAATGGTATTTAGATACAATTAGCATTTATACTCCAAAATGAAAAAGATAAAAACAATTTTTTCTCTTCACCGATTATTCCAATAGTGACTATACCTTATAGTAGTCCGATCCGTCTAATTCTTAAACATGCAATGGGTACACATTTAAAAAGCTCAAATATCAAGTTTGATCTTCATAGCTTAAAAATATTTGTTTAAAAAAATATTTGTTTTGTCAGTCAATACTTAGGAAATATGTCAACCATATTACTACTCCTGTTACTGGAAATAAAAACCTTAGTTTTACTCTTCTAATAGTAGCATAAATATAAAGTTTATGGCACATTCATTATTTTATATACTCATACAAACGATCAATCACTCATTAATTTTTTTTTTATATTTAAACTGTAAATTAACTAACTGGCCGTCTAAATTGTAACAAAAAACTTTAATCCTCATTTTTAAAGTTTCTCAATTCGAAAGATTTTTAGAAAAAAGAGCTTTTACTGATAGAATTTTTTTCATTCTTATTCGCATTCTGTTTCGCTTTTATTTTGTTCATCTGCGTCAAATTTAATTCAAATGGCATTTCGAAATACTTTTTATTTACTTTTATTGTCTTTGATACTTCTTATTCTTGTTTCTATTTTTTTTCCTTTTTTTTTTGTTTTCTATTTTGTTTTACGTTTTTGGCTTTTTGTTTTTGGTTAAACGAGATTTGTATCTACGACTGTATGTATTTATGTCTGTATGTGTGTTGACTCTAGCCAACAACCTTTCCCCTCCCTCTTCTATCAATGATGGGAATGTGTATATGGTATTCCCACAGTTTTCAATTTTTGGCGATTTGTTGCGGCACTTAACGGTTGTTTGTTAGCTGTCATTGTTGTTGCTGATGAAGCGCCTTTGTGCGCAAAAGACGGACCAAAAGACCAGAAATATTTTTGTGTTCATTTTTGGTTCATTTTTTGGTTCTTTTAGCTTTTCAATTGTATTTCTTTGTTTTTCTTTTTCCGTTTCATTTTTTTTGTTTTTTCATTTTTTTTCTCCTTGTTTTCCAAAAGGGGTTGAAGCCACATCCGCCAACATCCTCGGTTGATTTTCGTTGTTGTCTAAATGCGAATTTGCCTAAATCAACAAGAAGCAACCAAAAGAAGTTTCCTGGCACACAAAAGTAACATCGTTTCAGTCTCTCTGTCTCCGTTTTGGCCTTCTCAGTCTATCGTTTTGTTTGACTATTTGCATTACTTGCGCGTGGCCCGAACCCACATACCAGAGAGACAAACAGAAATAGACGTAGAATTAAAGAGTAAGCAACAAAATCAACTTCATACATACTATGCATATGTATGTATGTACACTTATATATATACATATATATATGCTCTCATATAAGCTCACGTTTTTGAACTTTAATATTCATTTGCTATTGTTGCTGAAAGTGACTAAGTTAGCAAAATATTTCACACCGATTCACAAAAACAAACTAAAATTAAAGCACTGCAAATAATATTGCAATAAATGAAAAGCAAAAGCATTTGAAAAACTAAACATAATTAAAAATGCTTAAATACGATGGCAATCTTAAAAGCACATACATATAACAAAAAAACGAATGAGGCCTCACTTTTATGAACAACATGAATAATGAATGCTCTAAGAGAAAATGTATTATTAGCTAAGTTTAACTTATTTTAAAAGTACTTGGTTCAACAATAAAGCAAAGTTAAATCCAGTCACTCAAATGTTTCATTTTTAAAAACCCGATTTTTTAATTATTTCATTTTTATTCTGTTATTCTTTATACCAAAGGCTGCAAGATGCCTAAGTTACCGGCAATAATTTTAGTTTTTTTCACTATTTCAAAATTCAGGTTAATTTCAGGTTAATTTCATAAAAATTAAAATCTAATTTTTAACCGATTTTTGAAATTGACATTTTCCCAAAAAACCTCAACTTCAAAAGGCGATTCAGTAAAATTTTGGCCGATTTAGAAACAAAAAACCAACCATTTTTTTGCTTCTTAGAGTCACAGTTTTTAACTGGTATAAAAATCTCAGAAATAATTTTTTGGCCGGTTTCTTTTGGTATTTTTAACGATGACCACTTTAAAAAAATATTTAAATTAATCATGTTTAATGTTTCAATGTATTTTTTTACATCTTAAAAAAAAGTGGAAAATAATGCAAAACTTTTTGAAATCGGTCTAAGGAAGATTTAAAGGAGCCTCAACTTGGCAAAGCAATTCAGTGTATTTTTCGCCTATTTTAAATGATTACATATATCTCTCTTTGTCCCTTAAAATCGCATCTTTTAACTGCCACAAAAATTTGAAATCCCAATTTGCTTTATTTGTTTGTAAAATGAATATATTTAGATGAAATGAATCATTTTTTCATGTTTAAAGAGAACTGATTTCTTTTGCTTAAAATTAATATGTATATCCAAAAGATCTTGAAACTATTTTAAAAATATATCTCACTTATTTCTCGATTTCTGCAATGAATATGACAATTATTTTTCAAAAATTCAAAAAGATGTAGAGAAATTGTCGAATTTGTATATCAATCTGAATCAAAAATCGATCAACCATGTGGAGAGTGAGAAGAATAAACATGGCTTATGATTGCAACAGCTGAAAGTGTAGTTAAACAATTTAATTAAATTTCAATCAAAGTTAACAATTTGAGCAGCATATTTTTAGTGGGGCAAACAAAGATTTGAAGTCGGTTTTGTTAACAAATGTACATACGACCAAAAAGCATTTTGGGGGGGGGGGGGGGAAAAAAGAGAAAAATGTCCATCATAATACAATGCGTGTGTGGTCAGAATAATCTTTCTATCTCTCTCTTTCTATCTATCTCTGCCTCTGTCTTTTATACCCTATCTAGCCATCTCTTTCTGTCTCTATCATTGTCATCGACTTACTCTTTCTGACAAACAGAAAATCAAGTAGTAATCGACTTAAAATGAAACTTTTCCGTATAGCCGAAAAAGTTGGTGTCAAAAAGACAGCATGGCTATAATTGAGCAATTTGCACTACAACAAGGATGGGCAAGGACATGGACATATCTAGGCAAGCAACTGCTGCTTCAGCTCGAGGTCCTTCTTCTGCTATTGCCCTACAAAAAAAAAACTGACTGCTGGGAATGCGAATGGAAGATAGAAAACAACAAAACAAGCACAATAACAAAAAAAAGAAAAAAAAAATCTCATCTTATGTAACCGAAATACTTAATCGAAACCGAGGCAATATAAATTCATGGCTTAGACAGCAGTAAGAGTGAGGATAGAGAGAAAAAGAGGAGGCGATATAGCGGAATGGCAAAGAATGAACGATAGGAGAAAGTGACAAACCGGGGAAGTGAGAAGGGATGGGTGGTTGGTACGAACTGAATTCCTGGATGGGTAAAATAAAATATTGTGAAAAGCGAAACACACAAACAAGCTGAGTTGACCATTTTTTGGCTTTCGACTCGAAACCTAAACAATATTTTATGCTTATTTTGTGGTACCAAAATATTTATTAGTTTATTTCTTATTCTCCCATCTATCTCTCTCTCTTTCTCTACCTTTCTCCTCCTCTCTTTCTCAATGTTGTTCTTTTTTTGGTTTATTCTTTTGTTCCCCCTGGTGACAACGGGATTTGCAACTGCAGTTTTTGGCCCGACCATTTGTTGGTAATTTTTATGATGGCATTTTGCCTCATCGGCATTTACAAGAGAAATGTTTTAACCCGTCCAAACCAAAAAAAAAAAATAAAAATCGAGAGAGCAGAACCATTAAAAATCAAAAATTATATACGCTGATGCACCGTTAGCTGATCTGAGAAGACCTGTCACACATTTGTATACATTTAATTATTATAAATCTTTCAATTTGCCAAATGGAATTTTAATTCCCTTTACCTTTTATTCTCTGCCTCAGATCTTAAATGTAGGTTGGACCTTATTGCGAGACAATTATCTCAATTTAAACCAAAATTTGAGAAAAAATTTTAATCATAATTTTAATAATTTAGTCAATTTAAATAGCTATAACATAATTGATATATGGCTTTTATATACATATATGCAATTATATACATATAAATTCTTTCGACAATTCAATTCTCTAAGAATTTATTGTATTTGATAAACAAATTAATGTATATAAATCCATCAATCATATGGGAATTTAAAAAGCAAAACATAAGTAGAAATCAAATGAATAGCCTAACAGTTCCGCCTTTAAACCAAAATCATGTCATTAATATTGATTGATTTTATAAAAAAAAAAATGTTAGGTCAATAAATTAAATGGCAATCAATATACAAAATACTTCAATAAATGTTTCATGTGCCATGCGATTTAAAAAATTAAACTATTGTTTGCATATAAATTGTATATTTATAGAGTATGGTTTGTTTTAAAAGTTTTTAATATTAAAAGTAAATCTCAAAACCAATTTGCTTAAGATAATAGAGATCTTTCTCTTCTCTAGCTACAGCTATATAGATAATATCTATTAGATATATATAAAAAAATATTTATATTATTTCTTTAATGAATGAATGTTAACCAACTGGCATAGATTTTTTTTGCTTTAAATAAATCATTAAAGTTAAATAATAAATATTATATTATTATTTCGATTAAAAAAGTTTTTTTTCTTAGAGAATAGATAATAAAAATCAATATAATTTAATTGACAATTTATTTAATTATTAACTGTATTTATTGCAGTGTAAATAGCCGTAAAAACTTTGAAGAAATCATAGCAAGACTTAGTTTAATAAATTTTAAATGAAATTTGATTAGATTATTGAATTGATGATTGAGAAATGAACCGAGTAATTGAATCAATTTAAATTTGATTCTATTTCGACTTGAAATGGCCAAATTGTTTTTCACACCCTTTCAAATTGTAATAAAATCAATAAAGTCCTTCAACTCTAGTTGTCATGTCTGGCATTCATCTCATCAAGGACACTCACATGGAGACAGATAGACAGACAGTCAGTCAGACACACACACACACACACACACACAAGTGTTAAACAATTAAGCCATTGCGAAAGAGAGAAAAATAACAATAACAAAAACAAAATTCGACGCCTACATTAAAGACAAATCAATGACCAGCAGCAACGCACACACACACACACACACAACACACAGAGAGAACATTGAGAGATGGGTCCTGTCGATAGCTGAATGTGAAACGATAAATATGATGATGAAGATGATGCCTCCTGGTCAATGAACCATGCTTCTTGACTTTAACTTCAACTTTAGACTTGGACTTGGGGTCTTTTTGGTCTTGGAAACCCATCGCCGCATCTCCATCTGCTTTTGACACAATTTTTGTGGCCGAAGGCGGCGCAACAAACAAATAAAAACAAGGCGTAAAAGAATTAAATCCCCAAGACCAAGGTTTGGTAGGACTCTGCTTAAAAAAAAAATGAACAAAAAAACAAGAAACGGCAACACAAATAAAAAATAAAAAAATGGGCTGTCAAAATCACAAAGCAAACATGACAAAGATTTTGCATTTCTTGTGGGCGGCTTTTTTTTTTTTCTTTGTGGGAGGGGTTAAGGGGGAAGTTATATTTTGAAAAAGAATTGAGTGGTAGGTTCTTGAGCTTTCTTTTGGTTTTTTTCTTTTCTCTCCTCTACGCATTTCTCTCCTTTTAAAAAAAAAAAAAAGATAAAGAAAATAAAAACAAAATTCCTCAGTTTGAGTGCATTTTTTCGTTGTGGATATATAAGGAAGAAGCTCAGGTCCATCAACTTCAATCAATTATTGAATATTCAAGACAACACAGAATGCCGAGAATAAGACTAAATCAAGGTTTACTCCTGGCGCTGATGCTTTGCTACCTGTGCTTGAATATGCCGGTGGTGCAGGCACGTTGGACACTACGACCACGCCGCACAACAACCACCAGCACAACAACAAGAACTCCTTTCAGAAGGACAACAGTTAAATCGAATACGGATCGCCGTCATCAACATATACATCATTGGCCACCATTGGTGGCACCACCACCAGTCGAACCATCAGCTCCGGCTCCAGTTAATCAAATTCATCCACCATCAAATTCTAACAATTTGATACGACTAATTGATTCTTTTGATAATCGGGCATTAGATGGAAATTATGAATACAGGTGGGTTCAATTTTGAAATACTTAACCTTGTTGGCTTAAAAATAAATTATTTAAGCCTTAGAAAATATTAGTAATAATATTTCAAGAATATTAATACATACTAAAATTGTATTTACATAACCAAAAGATATTTTTTTATGAGTGCATCAAAGTCATCAAATAATTATTAATATTATTATTTTTAATTAATATTAGTGCTATTCGGTCCAATTACTCATACTAAATACATCACTATCTCGGAATGGTTATTTAAAATGATGTCTTTATATTATTTATTTTAAAAAATAATTTATAATTTAATTAATTTATTTAATAACGCTCTTTACTTAAAAAATGATAGCAATTTCTTTAGATTGATTTAAGATTAAACTAGAATCGTATATTTATTTTAGACATAGATTCTTTATAAACTTTCAAATATCTTCACTTATATCTATTATATTATATAACATCTTCAAATTTTTAATATTTTCTGTAAATTTCAGATATGAACTGAGCAATGGGGATACACGTTATGAACGTGCTTATTGGTTGCCCGTGGGTGAACGTTCTATATTGGCTCGGAAAGGTTACTACTCCATTCCATTGCCTAATTCTCAATATTCGACTGTTTTCTATACGGCTGATCATCGGGGCTATCATGTGGATATGCGTAAGTTGCACTCACAAACTTAACTCCCACTATCCCACCCCCCCTCGTATTGCCACCCATTTATGTTATCTGAAGCGTAAAATTTTTATGCCACAAAATGCAGACACATTATCCAGCCAGCAACCGCTGTTGCCACGCAGCCTTAAAGTGCCCATTGCAGTTGCATCAGTGGCAAAGCCAAATTCAATAAGCAACCAAAAAGAGTCACAGTCAGAGCCAGAGACAGAGAAAGAGCCAGAAGCTGAACGAATGCCACATGCAGCAGAAACGGAGCCGGAATTCGTGCCAAAGCCAGAGCCACATGTTGATGCATCCCAACTTAAAATTGAGGTTGGTCACAATGAGTTGCATAGCAAATGACAAAGAACACAAACACAAAAAAAAACAAAAAAAAATTCATCTGGTTTTTTTCACACAATTTGCAGCTGCCAAACGATGGTAAAACCGAAACTGAAACTCAGCCATCAACTGCAGTAGCTAAGGGCAACGATGGAGATAATGTTGTTGCAGATGATGATGAGAAGGATGACGATGATTTGGTATAGATGAGAATGTGTGGATAACTCTATATATGTGCTTCACTTAGAGCAAATCAAATTGAAACAATTGCCACAAAAGCCCTTGGAGCTAAAGCTTAAGCTGAAGCATGGACACAGTTGAGTGAGCCTGTCAAGAAACATTTCAGTTCTTCTATCCATCTCTTTCGTTCCATCTTACTCTATGTCTCTCATTCGATTGGTTGATATAGAAAGAGCCAAGTCAATGCATATCCCCCAATTGCTCACATTACATTCACATCCTCATCCATATCCGCTTCCGAATTCGATTTATATACAAATACCCCTACCTAAAAGAAAAAAACCAAAATATAAAAAAAAAATTACATTTTATGCATCAAATAAATTCTCCATCATCAAAATATATATTTACTCTCTTTATTTTTTTTTTTTTCCTGGTCTTCTAAATTTCAAAAAAATTGCTTTTTACAGCTTTTTTGCCGATCTTGAGATACCCTTTCTATTAAATAGAAGGATAAAATTTGATGTAACATAATAATAAATTTAATTTAATGCATTTATCTATAATATTTGAAATATACATAAATATTTATGCATATTAAAAAACAGATTTAGCTCTTTTTGTATCTTTAATATACCCTTTAAATTTAATGGAGTTATAGGGTATAAAAATTTTATTTATCAATGTGAATTAAATTGAATTTATCGCGAAGGAAATTAAATTGATCTAATTTTGGTATGTGACAAATATCTATGTGGTATCAGATGAGTATCTCAGAAAATGTATGAGTAAATATAATTACATACCTACTTACATAGTATATCTAGTTCCACATACTTTCAAAAGCAATTGTCAATTGAAATTGTGTCAAAAGGGAATCAAGGTCTCTTAGACACTTCCAAAATAACTCTTGTTATGCACATATAAAAAGGATACTTGCAAATTCAAAATTTACAACACAGAAATTTATATATATATTCTTTAATTTTTCGTATCTCAAGATGAGTTCTATTACTATTGAATTTAATTTTGTTAGTTTTTAATTTAATTTGGGACTTACACTAAACAACATTTAATATGTATTTAAATAAGTTCAAAAGACTAAATAATTAATAGACTAAAATAAAAAACAAATGCTGATTCCGATACGGAATCTGATTTCTGATTCATTTCTCAGCATATTTCATTATGAATTTAAAAAGCGCACTTTTTGTGCACTTCTTTTTTGCGTTGAATGAAAACAGATTGGTAAGAGCATTCATGAGGCTTTTCTTTAGCTTCTAACCTGCCTTTTCTCCTAGTGTAAGATAGATTTTCCCCTTGCTCCTACCACCTTTGTCTCGCTTACTGTCTGTCTGACTGTACTTAGTGGAACTGCGGCTATTCATTTCGCAACTAATCCAATGCTGGAATACAATTTCCCTTTCTTTTGGTGTTGTGTATGTCCTTCAGCCCACTTTCACGCCCTGTTCTTTATCTGATCTTTCTTTTTATTTACTGTAATGGTCGAACTGCTTAATTTTGTTTTTTTTTTTAAATCGCTAATTGGGCGCGAATAAGAAAAATTCTCGCATGCGATTTAAGGCGATGTATTTGTTGTCATAGAGGGCGTTACTTCGATTGCAATAGATTTTTTTTTTGGCAGCGATCGCAGCTCACTTCAGGAGTTAAAAGAGAGAGCTTTAATTTGGTAGTGGTTATAAAAGACAGTGTATCAACTGCAGACGGCCTTTTCTTAATTCTAAAACCACTCACAGAAGTTACAAACGGCTAAGTACAGGCTAAGAAGAAAAGAAAAAAACCACGTGCCAAAATTTTCCTCATTGGAAAATTCAGTTTTTCCAATATTCATAGAGCGCAAATAAATACAAAAGCAAAACTTAACGCAAGTGATTTACTGGGAAGTAAATTCAATATCAGGATTTTTATTGATTTCTCTTCGATTGTCTGGCCCTAAGAAAGTGGTGGAGCCGCTCATATATATTTACAAGTCGGATAAACATAAAACTGCTTTCACAGGTATGTCGCATATCACTATATGCAAACCTTAGGAATTCTTATAAAATTGTTTTCTTGTCAGCAGAAATCACAGCAGTTGTGATAGGAGTTTCCTATACACTTTCATAGTGGGATAGAAAAGCCAAGAGAAAGACGCAAATTACATAATTTGATGTCTGCTGATGAAAATTATATAAACTTCTGTACGCTGCGGATTGAAATCTACAAGGAATCGGCCAACCTACCCAACCTTGAAGATTTGGCAGTGTAGTATTCAGTGTTAATTTTCTTTGTGCCCACGTGTTTTTTTATATACAATGCAAAGCTACATACAGGCATATAGTTATAAAGAAACTTAAAGAATATTTGGCAAGAAAAAAAACATGAGTGAAAACTATTAAGAATCAAAAAAAAAAATATAAATTTTTTTGTCTTAACCTAGAAAGCACGTGTATAGAATTTTTTTTTTGTTAGGCTCGAGAGAGTGAGTATCTGTGATGATTTAATTAATCTCTTCGTGTGATCACCAATTATAAAATAATGCTCATTTTACTAATACCAGTTCAATATCAATAATAATTATTATAATTTTTTTTTTCCCCTTTTTATAAAATGATTTAAATACGCCTCTGTACGCTTATAAGTGCATTCATATGTTTGCAAAAGCATATGTATGTATATGTAACTGTTTAAAGTAAATGTAAGCGCAACGGGTCGCTAGTAAACTTTTGATTCTCTATTAAATTCCTAATTTTTGTTTCATAAATTTATCTGATTACCTATATTTCTAACAATTAACCTCTGAGTGAAAACTAAAGCATCGAACTAAAAGAAAACTATGCCAATTATATAAGTGAAAAACAAAAAAAAAAATAATAATAATAATGAATCAAAAATAATTAATAATGGAGTAATCAAATTAAATTACCAAGACATCGTTGGAAGGCCTTTCACCGCTGGATAAAAACAACATTATATGAATACAAGCACGTGAGTTATAACGTTTACCAAACTTTAATACCTCCCCATGTTGTTATGATAATCATATGGATTTAGTAAAACGGTTTCGATTTAGATTTACTTACATACCTAAACCATTCGTAATCTGATCCAAATGATTATCTCCGTTTACTTCTATTATTTGCATTCCTTTCTAGTTCGATACAGTTTAAGCTCTTAAGCTCGCTCTTAAATATTCAGTTCTTTCCTCACTCAATTATGAACAGCTGATTTACTGTATGTAGGTCGTTGAACTTCATTTATCACTTCTAGGATAACTTACATATTTACACATGAAGAGAAAATAAAGATCATACACAGTTACACAAGAAATAATTCAAACAAAAAAAAACAAAAATGTTTAAAACTAAAAATGTATAAATGTATATCTATTAATTCCGTAATTATATTCTTTTTATCTTCCTAATGCCATGAGCTATTATTCTTAATATAACATTAATTTTAAGTTCAAGCAAACTGCCACTTTTTTTTTGTTAAATAATGTCAGTTGATTTAAGCCTGAAATTTACTGCAGAAATTAAATGAATTTTGTTTATTTGAAAATCAACATGAGAAATTAATATAATTTTGTTGGTGATGTGGCAATACAAAAATCAGATGATCTAAACGTTTAAGGGATTTTCAGATTAAATATCCGCAATGAAAATCATAGGTAGGGTAGGGTAAAGAGCGGGCGGATCCGTTGTCATCTTGGATTCCGCATGATTCGCTGTAATTAATATTAAAAACTCCCCCCAAGCTTTCAACAATTTTGTTGCTTTGTTTTGACTATACTACTATTATGTTCCTTTGATCATTTTTTTTATTTTTATTTTTTTTAGTCATGTTTTCTGGTAGTTTCAGAAGGGATCCTTAAATTTAATTTTTGTTAATGTAGAGACAGGTTTCCAGCAAAAACCCACCCCACACCGAAAGAGCTACGGTTCCAGAGGGTCCCGCCCCGCTAGGCATTCCTGACTCCGAGAGCGACTTAAACACCACCTTAGTCCGCCACCGATTCGTACAAGCATGTACATAACAATTTTGGCGCTCCAACAGGAGGCTACTCATATTTGAACATTACATTACGTTTCGACCCTGCCCATTTAATGTGGCGCTCACACGAGTATGAATGAATGAATGAGTGTGATTTGTGAATACGGGCTCCCGTAGACTAAAGTGCACGTGAATGTGCAGGCAATGTTCCAAAAAGAGCCAACTTGAATTCTAATTGGAATGAACCAGAGAAAGTGAACAACTGCACAAACAGCAATTGCGAGGTCTGCTTGATAAGTTACAAAAATTGGTATATTAACAAAAAAAATCGATTGCTTAATCATTTTTACATTTTCGACACAGTGCCTTAAAAGATTAACAGGGACAGCAAAAAAAAAAGAAGATGGTTCAAACACAGCTAGAACATAGAATTCCCTTTCCATATTCTTTTTCCTTTTTTTTTTTAGGGGTATTTTTTGTTGTTTTTTCTTTTTTTTTTTTTTTGGGTTCAGGCTATCTCATTGATTATGACGATGAACCCTGGCCCTTAATATTTTATGTAAATGTTCATAAAATGAGAGGACTAAAAAGCAAAGTGGAAAGGGTTTCAGTAAATTGAAAATTTAAATCTATTTTTAGTCTCGAACCCGACATCAATTTGCAATTTGCACAAATTAATTTCAATTCGCTACATAAATAAATAAATACAATAGGATAAATAAATAATATAACTGGATATATATGTATGTATGTAATGGCAAATAATTGACGTGGCCTAATGAAAAATGCAAGGCGAGTTGACAAATTGAAAGCCAAGGCTTAAATGGATCACTTGAAGCGTTTGCAGTACGTGTTCGACTATCTCAAACTCAATCTTTCTTTTTCCTATCCTCCAACAGTGACCCAATACACACCAAATAATATGTTGTGGGTGTGCTGGTTTCCGTATCTGTGTGTTTGTGTTTCTGGGTGTGGGGGGGGAGTGACTGCGGCTTTTTCAACATTTATATTGGGGTTATCAAACCACAAACACATACACACACACACACACACAAAATACAAATATAGCAAAGGGAAAAGAAGCAAAAAAAATGATGATGCAATAAATAATATATAAAATATAAAAAAAGAAATTTAACAAATCAATTTCGAATACGACTATAAAAATACCCTAAATAAATAATTCATATGTTTAATATTTTAATAACATTATTAAATCGTTTAATTGCATTAATAATTATCCACAGATTAGTTAAGAGTATAAATATATTTAACTAATAATAATATCTTGAGTATACCCTTTTTAAAGCTATGGCAGGGTATAGCTAAAGAGAAGCAAAAGAATTGGGATGCTTTTTGCTCTTGTTTCATTATTATTAATTTTTCTTTGAAAGGACAAGAGGATAGATTTCTTTTTAACAAAGCAGGACACATACTTGCCATAATTCGAATGCCATAAAATCTAAGGAAGGGCCAGTCATAGAATCTATGTGTATAAGATTTCTATAAAATAAAATATTTACAAAGAAAACTACAATTCATGAGAAAAACAACTAAATTAAAGTAGAGTATAAATAAAATATTTTTGAAAAAAAAAAACACTTGAATGAAATGTATTTTTCGGTGTCGAATTTGACTCTGTCAGAATTTGATTTTTATTTCCCGGAAATTATATTCTTCTCAATGATTTCAATTATCTATTGACTTTAGTTTTCATATATTTCTTTAATTGAGATAGTTGTATGATGTATGGATTACCGAAGGCCATCTTAATGTTTTAAATAGTTTCCATTTTATCTGGCCTTTAAAAATCTTCCAAAGCACTACATAAATAAATAAAAAAAATAAAATAAAATAGTATTAAAAGTATTTTCAAATGTCTAATAATAATTTTACGTTTTACTGAGCCCTTCCTTCCTTTTTTCAATTGATTTACTCCTACCCATGAACTGACGCACTGGGACCCCCAAAAAATATGATAAATGTATGTATATACATATATGCAATGCATACATATAAATGAAAATAAAAAAATAAAAGAAATATTAAGCATTCCGTAAATATTTTCTTTCTTCTTCTTTTTTTTTTTTTTGGTTTTTATCGGAAACAAAGCACAATCTAATCTTGAGATAAATATTGTGGCTTTACGTAGATTTCAATTGCCCTAGAGACAGAAATAAAACAAAAAAAGTTGAAAGAGAAATAGGCACATAGTTTAATGGCCTTTTTTTTTTGTTTTTGCTTTTGTATCGTTTCAATTAAGTGTCGTCTCTCGACCTCATCTGGAATGTTAGGACCAGGACAATGGCATGGATACAGATACAGATACAGACAGAGACACAGTTAGCTGTGGTTACAGTTTTATTGGCACGGATTAGTTTTTCCAAGATTACAGGAGTGCATGCTAACTGGCTTTGGTCTAAATATGAATAGATTTTCGTAATTGGCCAATTGTGGGCTGCTTAATGAATTTATGCATATTCTGGATATCGTTAACCCTTTACCCCCTGCTCCATATTGACCATTCTCTCTTACATGATTGTCTCAGCATGCGGTGTATGCATATGTTGTTATTTTTTTGTTTTTTTTTTTTATAATTTATGCAAGACGCCAAACAAAACTGAGCTTAAGTTGCTTACAAATTGTTTTTGCGATGCTCGGCATATCATACACAAAAAAAAAAACAAAAACAAATTTATATATACATATGTATATAAAAACAAGCAAAATCTCAGTCAGTCTGAATCAGTTTTGTGAAGAGTTCCGCAGCAAAAAGCGACGTGATTTGATGGGAATAATTCCATGCCCCAAATGCCAGTACCACATGGCAGAGGTATACCCAGAGAGTTAACTTAAGTTGTGTCGAGTGTCGAGTTTTTGAGGGAGTAGTTAAGAGACCACAGACCAGAGCCGATGCCGATGCCGGTGCCGGTGCTGGTACCGGTGCCATTGCCGTTCCAGACAACAAGTTGTATTTTAGCGAGACGAGAGTCACATCATGTCACGTAGGCAACGCACTCTACATGGACCATTCATACAAATTTTGTTTTATAAGCTACTTTAATACATTATTTGTATGTAACTTTTTCTTGTTTTTATCCACAATCCCTGTGAGTTCTTTACCGAATGTTTATCTGTGTAAATGTATCTTTATCTGTTACTGTGTCTGATTGTCAGTTTGTTTCGGTTTTGTTTCTCAGCTTTTTGTATTTAACGAAATTTCTTCTCTCTTGGAATTTTATTCGCGGTTTGTTTGTTTCGTTTCACATGCTCAAACACACACACACACACACACCAATACAGTGGTTCTTAAAAAAACTTTATTAGCATATTAGGAATGGCCTAAGTACACTAAGTATCTTTTACTAATGAATTAATTAAACCAAACATTGCTAACATGTAGAATAGAAATACTTCCATAATAAATATATGTATATCCTATCCAATTCAATCCAATTTACAAATGCAATAATTTCGTTTCTCCATTTAATTTCATCAATTTATTTACCATTATTTTAACTTTTCGTTTTGCTTCTTATTAGAATATTTATTATATTATCCTTATTATTTTTAGGGATTAATTCAACTATTTTAATCAAGAAACTACTTAAGCTAATAGTTTATTTTGGAATACAAAAAATAAAAAATCAAGCCTTTTTTTTCTTATCATAAGAAAGAGGTGAAAGAGGGTTAGCCAAATAAATTGAAGTTAAAGTTTATTAAACTTACATAAATTAGTAGTCAAAACACGATCTTTGATAGTATCAACTGTCAGGTAATTGTTAACAATTTAACCCTTGTTAGGAGATATATTTCTTCTATTTTTATACTATTTTTATATGTATGTCGAAATAACAGTGATTTCACCTAGCAGGATTTAAAGATAATTTTGCTTGTTGCCTTTTGCAATTTAGATTAATTAATGCTTAAGACGTCGGAGAAATCATATTAGAAGAGTTTTATGTCAGATTTTTTTCATATTTTTTCTCAAAAATGTTCACCTAGATCATATATACAAATTTAAATACTATGGTCTTAAATAAACTAACCCATTTTTATTGGTAACAATTTATGTTAAGTTTAAATTTTAAATTAATCGAAAAACATTATTTTATTTTGTATTATTTGGTCTGCAAGTTTTTGAACTACTGTACAATTTTAAGATCAGTCTGATTCGAAAAGATGAGCAGCGACACGTCTCGGCAAAGTAAGTTCAGCGGACGATGACGATGACACCTACACACGCACATGCACACACACCCACACATACACACAGGTAGAATTAGGATTGCAAACTGGCCAAAACGAATACATGCTTAAATTGTTGCGAATCTCTTCTGGGAGACAAGAAATGCTTCCTGTCACGGCAGCAACATGTCGCCATCGTCGTTGCAGCAGCATCATCTTCCTGTTTCTGGACAATTTTCTCGTATTTTTATTTTCTTTTTTCGTTTTGAAGTTTGTCTTTGTCATCGACATGCCAAACAAATGACCTTGCCTACCAAACACCTTACGCTCCCCCTCTGCCATGAACATTTTGTTGTTGCTGTTGTCAACAGCAACAGCAAACGGCAGCAACGGCAGCAACAGCAGTAGCAGGAACAGCAGCGGGAGGCGCAACAAGTTTGACAAAAATGTTTGCGTTTTGTTGCTGTTTGTATTTAAATTTTTTGCCTTTTGTTCGTTATGCAGAACGTGAAATTAAAGCTGTGTCAGAGTCAGAGATAAATGCGTTTATAAATAAATCAGTTTATGCCCAGGATGATGTTGACGCCAGTGAAAGATATTCCTGCTGCTGTCGCTGTTGCTGCTGTTGATGATGATATTGTTGTTGTTGCTCTCACTCCATTTCACTGTCTGTTTTTGTGAAGTTTTAGCGCTTTTTTATACATGTATATTTTGTCTTATTTTCTTTTCTTCTTTTTTTTTTTTTTTTTGAGTATTTGCGGTTGACACTGACTGACAGAATGACTGACTGACTGAATGACTGAGTGAGCTGAATGTGAGCAAGTGACTGCAATTGTCACAGTGCTGTCACAGCGACTTCAGTTGCTGTTGCTGCCGCTGCTCCTGCTGCTATTGGTGGTATATAAGCTGAAAGCGAAGCAAATCATGAAATCAAAAATGATTATCTTAAAGATGCTTAATGGATCCGTTTGACCTTTTTATGCAAATGCGCGCAAATTAATTTTACAGAGATAAGTGCGTGTCGACATATTGACAGACGCCCCAGCAGCACAGATGATAAGGCGAAATAATTCCTTATTCCTCGCTACCATTAACTTTGGCCGACTGACCAACTGATGCAACAGCATCATCACCAGCGGCATCAACAGCAACATCGTCGTGGCAAGTCCGCGGGGCAGACAATCTCTTGTCCCTGTCCCTGTTCCTGTCGCTGTCCCTATCCCTGTCTCTGGCTTGTTCACTAAATCGCTGCACATTAAATGCAATTAAGAAATGATTGAAATCATAAATTAGCCCTAATTGGCCACAGGACGATCGGCCTCATCATTGTAGCCTGGCTGTGGCCACTGCCTCTGCCTTTGGCACTGGCACTGCCATTGGATCTTTTGGCTTCCAAATGGGCCCGCTGACAGGCGGCACGTACTTCTTGGGCCAAATTGTAGGGTGCACATCAAATGAGTATTTTTAGCTACCGAGCTGTATGAGCAGTGGATCAAAAGCTGATAATTATTGTACAAAAAAATAAACAAGTACATGTACTTGCACATTTTACTTGAATATAACATTTAAGTCTGAATCATTTTAAATGTAGTTTCGAAATTATAAATAAAAGTTAGAATTTATCTTATTATTTAAAAATTTTTTAACTCAATATTTCTAAGCAGTTAATGAATAAAAAATAAAACCATTTTTATTCTTATCTGTAGTAGGAATCTGATGTAGGAAAATGCATAAATAATTCCAGAATAATATAATACGATTACTCATGTTTTTTAATGAAAAAGTATTGAATACTATGAATATATAAAATATATAGCAATCTTTTTCAAACGTGAATCCTGTAAATAACCCAAAAAGCTCCACAAAAAAAAAACACAAGTTACGTGTCCTTAGCCTTAAGTATTTAAGAAATGTAAAATTGATAACCCAATCAAAAGTCCTTTCTATTTTCTCTGTTCAAAATAAAATACTACGCAAAAAGTACAAAACCTAACTAGTAGTTATTTATTTATATTTTAGCATACTTTTAAGAACTAGTTTATTAACTATTACCCGCCCTAACTAACTAGTTATTATTTAAATTTAAATCACTGCAATGTAAAAAAATATATTACTATTGTTTACATGAATTAATCATCAATAATAATACAATTGATTTTTTTTTATAATCAAATGGGATTGATTAACATGTTTTGTAATTAAATCTTAGACCACTGTCTTTGGGACAAGCAATATTAATAGCGGTGCGAACAGATCCACAAAGCAAATATACAGCAAGAATTAGAGAGAGAGTGAGAGAGTGGTAATCAAAGAGACACCAAGGAGAGAGACCATGGGGGGAGGCTAGAAAGAGGACGAGATTGCCCAGTTAGCAACCTGCCAAGCCACGCCCCTCCCACCTTAACGTATCAGTAGATGAAATTGAGATTTTTCGTTTTGATTTTTATTGTTGTTGGTGATTTTTTTTTTTTTTTCGTTTATGATTAAGCGTTGAGAATGCTTTTTGACGGCAATACGCTGAAAGTTCCATGTCCCAGCTGTTGTTGGATGTAGCCGCCGCCGTCGCCGCTACCAGCAGCAGCAACAACAGCAACAACAACAACAACAACAACGATGCCGTCGACGTAGCCCCGCGACTGAGCTTCGAGATGTGCCGACGCAGTGAGACTATAAAAAGCCAAAGTTACACAGTTTTTCGAATTAAACTGTAAACACACAACAACGAGGCGGCACACGGCAGTAACAGTACTAACTGTACCTTATATTCCTATAACCTATACCACCAAATCCTTTCGACACACACACACACACACATATACCGACACAATGGCACATCCCAGCTTGATTATCCTACTTTTTCTATTCATTCATGGACATGCAACGTTAGCGGAAACAATAGTGTTAAAAGATGCAAAGAGCAATGTTAACTTGTTGGATCGTTTCAATCATCGTTATCCAGATGGTAGCTATGAATACCGTTTCGAACTGGACGATGGAACGGCTAGATATGAACGTGGCTATTTTGCTCTAATTAATGATGTTAAGACATTAATGGTTGTCGGCTATTATTCATATCGTATGACCGATGGCCGCTATATAACGGTATTTTATAATGCCGATCAATTTGGATATCGACAAAATCAATGTGAGTAGAAACAAATTAAAATGAATAATCGTTAAATCTAATATCAGCAATAGCAGAAACAGTATTTATATCCTTTACCCAAAGGATAAAACGTTAACGACTCTCTTACATATAATTTCTTGATCAGCATCCACAACTGAAATGATCAGTTCGTTTCGTTATTTTCAATATTATTTCAATCAGCTCATTTTATTAACAAAATTTAATGTTAAAATTGTAGTAATTTTTAATGAAATTAGTAAATTTTAAATTTTATATTTATTATATAAAATTCGATCTCCCTAATTTTTTACCTTATTTTTGTTTTGTTTTTGATAAACACAAATTAAGTTTCTATAATTTAAAGAGTTTTCCAAGTTTTAATAAAAAAATCATTACCATAATATTCCAGAATATATTACCATAATATACAAAAATATAAACCCTTAAAAGAGTCATATAAGAATAAAAAATTAACGCCTATATACGTACGTACATACATATATAATTAGTATTAAATAAAACTGAGCGTTTTAGTATATATATATTACCATATTATTAACGAGTAAATTAGGCATTTAAAGGAGTAATATATATTCAAAAGAAAAAAAGAAAAACCTTGGTTTTATCATGTTTATCTTAATTTCCAGCTATCACTCCACAAGTCTATCCCAATTTGCCCCGTTCCATTGATGTACCTCTGGGTAATGAGGCATTACAAGAGCAACAGAACGCCCATTCACCAGTTTCCTCACGATACCCAAGCCAATCCGCATCCACATCCTCATCCTCGACCGCATCACAGCCCCCAATCAGAGTCAATGGGTTTGCAAGTTCGACGCCCAGGGCAACGGTATTGCCCACACATAGGAGCCGCTTCTGAGATATGCCTATAATGCCTGATATTGCAGACTCTCTCATTATTATAATTATTATAAAATTTTTGTACATTTTATATTGTTGTATTATTGGGTCTTACCAGTGACTTTTTCGCTTTGTAGTATGTACAATGAAATGGAATTAAAAAATAATAAAAATTTATTAAGGCAAAAGAAGCGAAAATTATGAATTTATTATTGACAAGGGCCAAAAAGTTGTTTGTTGCTGTATTTTATTTTTTGTTTTGTTTTTGTTGTTATTATTGTTGGAAGTTTTTTTTTTATGGCCACTGCAACTTGGGCAATGGGTTACGCCTCAGCCTGTTCGCCTACGGCTTTCCCTCATCCCGCTTGCATTGGTATGAGATGATTTTTTATGAATTTTTCGAAAGTCAGCGACAATTTGGCCATAAATTGCCCACAAAGCGATTCCAGCAATAAAACATATATAAAGTGTAGAAGTAAGTCCCCTTCCTATCACCCCTCTATTAGTACATATACAGTTTACACTTGCATACAAACATATATATATACCTATATACATATGCAATATCAGGTCATAATTTAAAAAAGAAAAATACAGAAAAACAGAAGAAGGTTTAACACTTTACCCGGTATATGTTTCTTTCTTTTTTTTTTTATTCCGCAGGCGCCTGCCACTGGTTAAGCCAATTAGGGTTCCCAATTTCAGACCTTTAGTGTGAAGGTCTATCATAAATTTATAAAGTGCAGACAAGTTACCAATTTGGGATTACAGGGAATTGGCAGACAGGACGAGAAAACAAAAGCCAAAGAGAAGAAAATGCAAGTTAATCGTCAGTCATATAATTGTAAAAGAACGAAATTTGTATACTCTTAATACTTAATCAAATTTGTGCAAGGATTTACCATTCCCCAAGGGACGATAAGTCAACAGATGGTTAACCATATTTGCAATAAAATGAAATGTTCCTTAATTATTCTGTTTGTTCGGTAACAAAAATACAACTATTTATTTAATATTCTGAGATTTAAGTTTTCAAGAAATAGTCCTGGACAAAATGCATATACCCTATTAGCAAGTGACATTAGGCCATAAGTTTTTATTTGACTGCAATTGTGAAGCTCATGTTTTCATTAGCGGACTTTATTAAAAGCGCCTTCACTGTCTGGTAATCCTTAGCTATTGTATAAGAAAATGTATAAAAGTATGTATATACATACATATACATAGATATATCCGCAATGGACTGCAAACCAGTATTTTTTCTTATCCAAATGATTACTTTATTTTTATATTTAGAAACAGCTTAGAACGCTAAACAGAAGATACAAATAATTTTAAAGCTAAGAAATTTCAAAATGTAAATAAATTTATAATGAATTTCTCTATCTATACATTTGTTTATTTCCATAATTCTTTTAAGGTACTCAATCTAGAATTCAGAGTTTCTTTCAACATAAACATCCATATTAATATACCTATATACACTGAAAATTAAATATAAGGATGTCAAGGACTCAGATTCAACAAAATTCAATTTCCTAGCATAAAATATTTCATATATTTATTAAGCATAAAATTATAATTTTTATGTTTATTATATATACAAATGGGTATTTAATCATAATAATAAAAAACAATTTCTTAAAAATTAAGTTAAGCAAAAATGCCAACTTTTTTTTCTTTATCAAATATTAGTATTAGGCAAAATCGTTTGAATTTAAATTGAAAACCTCGCATAAAAGATTTTCCTACCAATTACACTTTGAAAAATTTTCAAAGACTTTGTTTAATAAGAGTGGAAAAAAACAAAGAAAAATGAAAATAAAATCAACTTACTCAACTGCCATGTAGACCAAAAGCCATATCATATTGTTTAGACGAAGGAAAGGAAACGAACCAAAAATTAAAAAAAAAAAAAGGACTAGCAAAAAAATAAAAAAAGGGAGAAAAAGAACTTGTAAAACAAAAATGTCACCGACTACAGGAAGAGCAGCAGAACTGAGAATGTAGCTAATCAAAAAAATTAAATTAAAAAGGAAATTGTAGCAGGAAAAGAGCACCAAACCAAACCAAGCCAAACCAAGCCAAGTAAAAGCAAAACTCTTGCCCATAAAAGGCAACAACACTTGGCTCATGGACATTGAATGACACCAGGCGAGAAGGGCAACGGATGAAGGGCACTAGAATAAGAATTGACTAGATGGTAGCTACAAAAGATACTCACTTGTCTTCCTTGTTGTTTTTTTTTTTTCTATCCTTTTACCAAGGTCTTGGAGACCTGACTAAAAAGAGATTTTTTTTTCACAGTTGGAAAATCGAAAGAAGAATAAACAAATGAAAATAAAGTGTAAAAGAGAATATTCGGATAGTCAAAAAATCCTTTGCCAAGTAGAAGGATTAATTCTATGGACGATTAAAATGTGTAGAGTATTTTAATATCCGCCATCGAGTAAACTTGAAGGCAACTTCTTTGGAACTTGGATAATCCAAAAAATTATAATAACAATCCAATCTATTTAAAATCCAAAAATTCCAAAAGAAAGGGGTTAATTTATACAAACTTTGATAACTTTGGTTATCACATATTAAATCATTCATTACTATATCTAGCCTTAAATTTAATTAAAGTAATACATAGTTGCTTGAATACCCTTAATGCACTTGTAAACATTTTATAAGAAAATGTGCAGCAAACAGCAAACAAAAAAAATGGAAAAAAATAAAACAACTTTGAACAAAGTTCGTACCGCCAGTCCATTCTCATCCACTTGATCCCAAACAGACACATGTTAGTCGAAGTAGTTAAAATTATCAATGAAACTTTACAATCACAGCCAAATGGTATGAGAATAATCCTGTGAGAAGAAAAAATATAAAAAAAAAACGAGGGAAAGAAACTCATCCTTAAAAAGAAAGTTAACAAAGTTGCACTTTGTTAACTTTGCGTTTATTAAAAGAAGTAAGAGGACCAAACCAGCACCAAGAACCAAGAAGAGATGCTTAAAGTGAGGCTAAAGGCTAAAGCGTTGGAATAAGAGGTAGAAATTTAAAGAAATTTTAAGCATTCCTTGGGCCCATTAAATGCTCGTAAAAGAACAACAACAACAACATAAATGACAACAAATTTAAAAATAAAAACAAACAAATTGTCATCAAAATGCAATAAATATTGCAAATGTGAAAAAGCAGGCAAAGTTTAACTAGAACATGACAAAATCCTGATTCGCGGTTTTTCTTCTTTTTTTTTTTTGCTCTACCTTTACCGACCGACAGTTATGTTTGCATGCTGCGGTAAAAAAAATAAATCAACAACAACAAAAACCAAATTCAAAACCCTAAAACCCAAAGCAAAAGCATAAAGAATAAACACAAGGAGAAAAAAAAGGATAAACTTTAGGGTGTTCTGAAGGAAATAGGAAAAAAGGATGGACGAATCCGCAGAAAAAATTAAATTTAAAAATGCAAAAATGGCTTTTAAGCAGCGTAAGTCGCCCTAGAAGCAGAGACGGGGAGGAAGGAAGGTAGGTAGGGCTGTCATATCCCTTGGGGTCCAGTGCGGAATACAGGTATATGAGCAGGATGTGCTAAAAGGACATTGCTGTTGTGTTTGCGGAGCTAGCGACCGAAGGTACCACGAGACTGAATGCTTGCGGTGGGGAAATGGCGTTCTATGTGTGCACTTCATCAACAACCGCAGTAAAAGGCAGAGGGCGACTAAGAGATGCCTCTCCGGTTAAATTAATCAGAATTCATACAACCTCCCTCTCTCCCAAATCTCCACCTTTCCTTCAAGGACACCACCCTAACTAAACAAAGACACAAATTAAATAACAAAGGCAAAAAAAGATATGTTTAAAACATTTGCATACATACATTTCTATAAAATGTCAAAATCTTTAATAAGAAAACTCATTTGTGTGTAACATGCGTGTAGCCAAATTACCACCTTTTGTCATAATTTTGATTTGATTTAAAAGTTTCATCCAATTAGTAACCGAAATTCTTACAAGAGTTCCCATGTTTTTCCCTTCCCCAACATTTTGTTGGCGTAAAGGCAAATTAATTATTTTTACATGCATCCCCCAAATTATGCTACGCAAGTTTTTCTTTGTTGAATCGCTTTCTTTGAGTAAAAAAATTAAAAAAAAAAAATGTATAACTAATTATCGAAAAATGAAGCCAAAAAGTTTACATTTCTAACGCAAACAAAAAAGAAAAATATTAGCATGTTTAGTTAAGAAGTTAATTATAAAGAATTTTCGAAAAGTTGAAGGAATTTCTGCAATTCTATTGGTAATATTTAAAACTATTTCAATAGATATGGTTTCGGATACTATTTTATTTGTTTGAATTTATTATAAAATCAATTAGTTATTTAATGTTTATTCTTATTTGCCAAATTGCCCATGCAATATAAAATGATTAAACCGCAAAAGCGCTGTAAATAATGTATGTGTGAGTAAATAATATATAGACACAAAAATATTTCTCCCACATTCAACAATTGTAATTGACCAAAAAAAAAAGAAACAGCTGTTTGACAGCCACTGCGAATTAATTCTTTTTGATCGAACACGTTCAAGCAGCCAAAGGGGCAAAATATTAATATAAAAGAATAAATATATTTTTTAAATACTTTAAATAAATTCGAACTATGTACATTTGCCTCTACATAGTAGTTATTTGAAACATTTTAGCTAGAAAGCTAAAGCAACTAGAAAAAGAACACAATGTGAGTTGTATAGCATATATTCATGTATATATACATACATATTTGTTTCATCAGCAATTTTTCATCTGTTGAATAAAAATTTATTGTATTATTTTGTTCATTTTGATTGGGTGTTTGATAGCAAACTTTAAATGAACAAAAAGGTACTGACAAAACTATTTGTTCGTATATTCTGAATAAACAAAAGTTAAAGTTATAAGTTAAATATAAGTTAAAAGAAAGTCAATATATAGGTTTCATAACTGATCTTTAATGTTTTACTAAATACTTCATCGATCTATATAGTTTTACACATTAAATGACATTTTTGTTTCTAACATTGCTGACCCCATAGTCCGGTCCTGCGTAAATATACACATATGTATAGATATATATATAAACAGAAAAGGATAATGTGGATAGAAAAATTTTTTTTTTTGTGTGTGTGTATGTTACCCCTGTGAAACAAACAACAAATTGTGAATAAAATGAAGATAGGGCTTTTTGTTAATTCCATGAATTCTACGGTATTTAACATTAGCAAAAATATATTTGCATATTTTATGAATTCATGTAACTTTTTTTTGTATCTTACTTGAAGCGCCGTTAAAAGATTGTATTTTTTCCCTTTGATTGATTACTAAAATTTGGTCAACATTTTTTTTTTTTTTTTGGTTTAAATGATTTTTTAATTAGCACTCCTGTTGAAGCTTTAACAATTTGATGTTGCGAAGACTCTTTTTATAGATATTTCGTTGTTGGGAGTTGTGTGGGATAAGCTTAATTTTCCCTGCCATTTTTCCATCTCATTTTCATTCAAGCTTCCTTCGGGCTATTTAGCCTTGATGCCTCCGTGGGCGAAAGTTTTCTTTATTCCTTGGGAAATTGGCGCGTTTATCTTACATTATTTTGTGCACATTCGTTTCACATTACTTTCAGCTTCCGCCTTTGGCATCCTCTTGCATTGGCTATGGTTTTGGCTCTGACTTTGGCTCCGGCACCACCTCTGGTTCTGGTTGCAATAACTATCTGGCATTTCGGCGTGCTCGGCACGCTCTCACTAATTTTATTCCTTAATAAAAACCATGGAGCAATGGCATAGATGGGTGTGACGAAGGTGCCTGAGCACGTAGAGATGGAAACCTTGACTATAGCTTCGGCTTCGGCTCCGGCTTTGGCTCCGGCTTTATCCCTGACTGCTACTGTAACTCTTACTAGTGGTGATATCAAAAGAAAAAATAAAATATAGAAGAAAAAAGTAAGCAAAGTTCATTAAAGTGATAATTACAAAGGCTGTAAAGTGCACGAAAAAAGGAATCGAGTTTACCTCGGTCTGTCTGATGGCGACATGACAACAGAAATAAAAGGATTGACCTACATTGTTTGCTCATTTCAGATAATCTAGATTATACGAGTATATAGATATTCGGTTTGAAAATCAATTATTAAAAATCTTGCGCCCAAAAGTATGCACACATAAATAGATAGACAAACAATCGCCATTAATGCTGATCAAGATTTGTATGTATGTATGTACATATATTTGGTATACAGCTTTGCCAACAAAATACTAAGAAGATACTAAAGATGGCTCTAACTAAGCCAAGCATAAACATCTTCCTAAAAAGCCAAGCGGCCATAAAATCTTCACAAGACATTTCTGTCTAACTAAAGCTAAGAGAGAACATATTTAACTACCAATAGTTACATCGTTGCTAAAACAAACATAAGTTTGCGTACTGAGGTAGTACATTGTTTCTTGTTTAACTATGTATAAATACATCTTATACTTAGGATATACATATAGTAAAGATAATCATTACACGTTTCTGTTGATCCTACATATTTTATTTCAATTCACAAATTAAACCACCGCACATGAACTTCAACTAGCCGACAACTTTGATTTTCTGTCATAAATCAAATATCTCATAATTTTTAAAGATAATTCCCTTATGCATACAAAAAAAAAATAAAAGGCAAAATATACAAAGAAACCCTTCAAAAGCCTTTAAATAATCATAAGCCCGAAACTCCATTTAGACGATGCCAGCTGACGCCTTTGCTGCTCCTTTTAAAAGGGAAAAACAAGAATAAGAATAAGAATGAAAAAAAAAAGCAGCTGAAAACTTTTCAGCATAAACAACAAAGAAAAGTGTGGAAGTGGAAAGCCATAAACTACAATTGAAAGAACCAACAACAACAAGAAGGCGAAAGCCAAAAGCAAACAACAAGTAAATAAATAAATAAATACATATGCAAAAATGCCAAAAGGATTGGCCAAAAGTGAAATACTTTGATATGCATCTAAATGGCATCATCAGCATTGTGTGTTGTGAGTTTTTTTTTGTCTTTTTTTTTGGCCACGGGCACCAAATGCGGCCAAAAATACTAAAAATAGCGACTAAAAAAACCAGCAATACTGCCAAAGACAACAACACCAATAATAGGAATGGGAATAGCAACAGAAAGTCAAGAAGGCAATCAGCAAACGGTGCGATTGAGAAACAAACAAATAGAACAATAAGACAGACCCAAATCAAATGCAGAAGCCAAAAAAAAAAAAAAGAAAGAAACGATGATAGCGAGAAGAGTCAAGGCAGGGCCAAAGGAGTGGCGGACAAAATTGCAAATCATTTTGCAGGCGTTAGATTTGATTTTGCCATCCCAATGCCACAATCTAGGACAAAACACAGTGGAACCACAAGGGCTAAAACACAATGAATACTTACTTGAGAAGATGGGTAGGAAAGCTATTGAGCAAAAAATCTATATCGATTGTAAAATGAAAAATATTTAAATATTCTACAACATCACCGGCCAATCAAAACTGAAACACCACCAAAGACTTATAGTTTATAAATCCTCAAATACAATTGGATATTATTTGGCACAATAACTATATAAACATTCTGAACTTATTGTTTATTGCTGTAACTTATTGTTTATTACTGTAACTGGACATTAGTTTATATCAATATTTTTTAAAAATTAGATTCCACATTCCCATTTTTCATGTAGGAAAGTTTTTCTTTTTTTTATAATATTAAAAAAGTTGAATATTTTGAATAATAATATATCAAAATAAATTACAACTCTAATTACTATAAGCAACACAAAAATCACCCTTTAAGTATTTTAATACTTTTTCAACTTAGTTTATTTAAAAATTTCATATATAAAATAAAGTAAAAGAGAATTAAAATATTTTCTAAAATAATATTTTACAATAAATTATAAAAAAAAAAATTTAGATAAGAAAGGCAATACGTTTTGTTTGCTTTTAAACCACTGTGCCTATGGACCACCAGTTAAGGTAGTTTTGTGGCTTTTGTTGTGTAAAAGTTTACTTTGCTTAGGCTGCTGATGGCTATGCTCAACTGTGTGGAGAAATAGAAAATATATATAGAATATATAAAGAACACGTTGGTAAAATTGTGTGATCAAAAAGTTTAGTCACTATGTGTATGAAAATATCAAACCAATCTAACAGATAGGCTTACTCACTCTTATAGACATTGTTGCCCCTTTCATCGGCTATATAGTAATAGGTTTGGAATTGATTTGGACGTCCCGCTACAGGAATTGTGTAATAACCTTCTTGGACATTAATACGTTGACCGTTAGCACCAACTTTAATATATATCTTTTTATAGTTAACCAAACCATTGCTCAGGACCAATCTGTCCAAAAGGAATAAATGGAGTAAAAGTTGATGAGCTGAAAAATTAAGTTATAGTCTGACAACTCACTTGTACTCTTCAGTGCCATTGGGATGAATGACATGATAATCTTGAACTACATAAATGTTCGTTCCTATAGGCCACGGTCGTGATGTGGGTGTGTATGTTGATGTTGTTGTTGTTGTTGCTGATGTTGTTGTCGTTGTTGGTGGTGGTTGTGTTGAGGGAGAAGGTGCGATTGTTGCTGGGGGCAGGAACTCATCGAATATATAATCAAGATTTTCCTCTTCAAAATCCATTTGCGGAAATACAACCAATTGATCCTCATACAAAGGGAAAACAGCAGAACCAGAGGCAATGGTAGTTGTGGCAGTTGAAGGTGTTCTCATTGTTGTGGTAGTGGTGATAGTGGACGGCGGTGGATTAAAATCATCACCATCCTCAATGTCATCAATGGGCCAAACAACCAATTGCAATTCATAGATGGGCTGACTGTCCATGAAGGACATCAAGTGACGTTGCTCTGGCTCCATCTCAGGCACTGGTTCCTCTTCTAGCTTATTAGTCACAGTCTGCCCTTCTTCTTTACCATCTTTAGCTCCATTCACTTGTCGCTTCGACCCCTTATTCGCATAGGGTAAGCCGGTGCATTCACTGTTCGGTTGAACTAACGAGTCCATTGTCATAGCATCGAAAGTCAATTTACAGTCGCTGCGTTGCTTCTGCTGTTGCTCCTCCAGCTTTTGTGGCTCAAGTGGCGGACTCGATTCCGTATCCTGTCCGATGGGGACCGCCTTTGCAGTACTGCTCTTTGCCAGAATTAGTGTCACTACCAATGGCAGCAATATGGACCATATTTGGGATGATGACATGACTGAGACTTAAATGGGAAGAGGGGGGTACGACGTATTTCCACTCTCTCAACCCGTCACTCAAATGCGTTATGCTGGCCAAAAAAGGCCTTCCACTCGTATTTATATATAACCACCCCACTACAACAACAATGACACACAATACTCCAACCAACAACAACAGAAACTTAAGACCAACGATGGACCATGTCCATCGAGACATCGATTTATTCAACACTTTTAAATTAGTCGAAAGATTTTATACTTTTATTGTTACAATACCGTTATGTGCCATATAAAGATGAAATGAGTACACCGCAAAGGGAATTAAATAATGCCAAATGCTGGCATTAACCCTTCAAAAACAAAATAAATAAGAAAACAAAATACATTTTTTTATACACTTGCCAATTCATCTATGAGTTCACAATGAGTTCAAAATAATATAATATGACAGATTTTGTTTGATTTTTGAAAATATATTCGAGTTTTTAATTACATAATTTAATTTTATAATATATATATGAGAAACTTGCAGAAATATAAAAATGGGAAAGAAGTTCAAAATCTTAGTGGTTTAGAAAATATGAAACTACATAAGTAAAAAAAAATCGATACAAATTTTCATAATATAATACCTACGTACATACATATATCCTTCTTAATTGTATCCAATAAGTCTAATATTATGATAACTTTTGAAAATAAAATTTAAGCATTTTGACACTAGAAAAATTTAAAATTAAAGGATACCAATTTACGGTAAAACATATTTTTAAGGTGTTTTAATTCAAGTTATATAAATTTTAACCAGCTAACATAATTTTGGGTTAATGTATACAGGTGAAAGATGATAAAAGTCAAATTAAAAACGTAAGGAATACATGGGAATATAATTGCACTTGCATTTATATAAGTCATATTTAAAATGATATATACATACAATACTCATATGGATATATTTTTGAAATGTTATTGCTCTTGTTTCTTTATTCATATCTTTGACTTAATCAAAGTTCAATGACTTGAATAAACAAATCAAAAATACAAGTTATTTATATTTTATACTCACACAAGTATGTTAATATAAAAGCTTCTTAAATTTGGCTTCTTTCACTAGTTTACACATTAAATAAAATACTTAAAATGAGACAAAACAAACAAAACAAAAAATCAAAAAAGCTATAACGTAAGGGATTGCGTTAAAATCACATAGAAATATGAAGAATGGAATCAAATCTTTGGTTTAATATCGATAAAATTTGTGCAATACATATTAAACTGCATAATAAACCGTTATATTTTTATGCCAAAATATATTTAATTGGCAATAAACTGTTATAATTAAAATAATAAATTTAATTTTTGTACAGATTAGTATCACAATTTGTATTACATTATTTAACTATTTCAACTTGAAATTGTTTCTGTTCCACATTCCGTTATTTAAACAACATCATTTATAATACTATTTTTCCCAACTGAATGGCTGCGATGAATGGCGATACGATAGGGGATAGGGGTGGATGGGAGTCAAAGAGTAGCTCTGTTGGTTGCAAAGCAATGTTGATGACGCAGTTTTGCTTTTGTTATTGCATTTCTTTTTGCATCGCTTTTTCCTCTCATTATCTTTCTGTTCTCTGTGTGTGTGTGTGTGTTTCGCTGGCTGGTGTTGTCATGTGCCATAAAAGATATTTTTATTTAGTTAAAAGTATTTTTACGCTTACCAGTTTTTTTTTCTCCTTTTTTTATTTGCTTCTTGTTTTGTTGGTACAATTTGAAAATTGCATGCAAAGCTTCAAATAAAAATGTTAATGAGTTAAATGTATGTCAAATGAGTGTTTTTGTGTTTGTTTTTATTTATTTTTTTTTTTTATTTTTTGTTGTACGATATACAATAATGTGATACGAAAGCACATACATGCACACAGCATGATACGTCTTTAATGTGCAATTTGTCAAAAAGTTTTTTGATTTATGAGTCCACAACAGCAACAACAGCAACTGTCAAAGAAGCGAAGCCGCCGTCTCCTCCTCTCCCTCTCTCTAGCACACCCCCATACCCATTTTCCCTTTTTCGTCCTTTAGCTAGCTAATCGCCCAAAGTGAAAAGAATGAAAACGAAAAATTCAATTTCGCCTGTCCCGTTGTTTCTATACCCATTGTTTAAATTCCCATCGTCCCGCAAATGCAAATAATACTTGTTAATAATTATGATTAATTAACATCTAAATATATGCATAAGTTAAACAAAATCTACATATACATATATCAAATCGATATATATAATATTTGCTTCCTATATGTTACATTTTGAAAGTTTTGATCTACCTTTTTATCCTATAAATACAGGGTATGCAAAGCATATATAAAGCAAAAATAACGAATTTTCCATGTTAACGTTTTTCTTTCAAAAACGAAGGCAGTAGAAAATTTTCTTGTCGACTTTGTTATATGTATGTAGAAGGGGATTTTGGGGCAATTGTAAGGGTAGGGATTGGGGGTAGGGAGGTTTAGCACTTCATTCCTCTTTACGTAATTTAATTTGATTTCTTTCTGGACACTGGCAATTTGTCACAGTTAGCAACCGTTTCCACTTATATATGTATGTATACAAGTATGTAGTCTATATATATATATATATAGTCTTTATATTCTCAAATTAAATTTAAAATACAAAAAACAATCTAATTGCTGAAAATTTGTATAAATCATAAATCATAAAACATAATAAGAGAGAAAGAGACAGCGAAAGGTAGGGGCGGGGCATATTAAAAGAAATAACAGACTGTAGAGGATATATAAATATTTTTTGCTTTTACCTAAATTGAAATATTTTCCATGTAGAAATTATAATAAACAATCTTTTTTGTTGAACAGCTTAAAATGTTGAACTACATGTTAAAATAAGTTCCTTTAAATATTTATTTTTAATAAATTAGAAAAAACTACAATTGGTATAGTGAGATCTTTGGGATTATTATGCCATATAATATATTACATTAGAGGATACAAGATTATTCATTCTTATAAAGATTGATAAAAACATTTTTTATCATTTATTGTATAATTGCAGAATCTATTGCAGAATTTTTCACTTAATGCTTAATGTATGCAGCTAGTTAATTTATTTAAAATTGAACTTATTGAGTCAGAGATTATATTGAAATTATTAACTTAAATCTCTGCACGTTAATCGTTTCGTTAAGAACATTTTGGATTACAGTAACTGGTTCCTCCTTCGAGACCATAAACGAAACTTAAAACCTGAAATCATAAAAACTTTTTATTCCTTCCATACGTGTATATAAAGCAACATCAGTGGAACGGTTAGATGCAGATGAAGAAGTTCCAAACAAGTGAAGCAGCAAACATGAGAAGCTATTTGAGTTTAATCCTGATCCTGATGGGACTTACGGTTCTTGTCGTAGCAGAGACGACACCAAAGATGACAACCACAATAACAACGGAGAGACCAAAGACAACTACGGAGAGTATGGAACGACGGGATAAGCGACAATTGGTAAGTCGTTGGGTGGGGGAAGGAAGGAAATGGTAAATAAAAATAATTTATTCTATATATATTTTTTTTTTATAAAAACTTTTGTAGACCAACCAAGGAGCAGCTACAACTGGTACCACATTTCCCATTTTCTTTGATGGAGTAAATGTTGGCACTCAATTGCAGCCATTGCCACAATTGCAGCCATTGCCACAATTGCAACCACTACCGCCGGTACAAACATTACAGCCCATCACTGTGGTCACTCCGGTGGCAGCCAATGCAAACTCCCAGAATCAACAGCAACCTGGATTTCTACCAAACTTTGGCCAAAACTTACCAATTTTCGGCACACTGATTAGCAATCTACCGACCTTCCCCAATCTGGTAAGCGGTTTGGGATTAGGTTCCCTAGGCGGCGGTTTTGGCACTTTGGGCGGCCTTAATTTAGGCAACCTTGGTTTAGGTAATCTTGGTGTAACCCCAGTTACCACAGTGGCTGCTCCCATTGGTGGCAACAATCCAATCGCTCAATGTCCACTAACCCAAAAGCTCAATTGCCGGTGCGAACCGTTGTTATCTTTACCAAACGGACTTAAACCGCCGACAACCCAGCTACGCCGGCCTCAAACCCAATCCCAACTGGTACAGATTATGAAACAGAATTCACGACACAATGATGACGGGTCACAGGAAATGCGTTTGATCATCAGCAGTGGACATGTGATCTATCAGAAAACGGTAACAACAAATGATACATTCCAGCAGAAAGGATTCTATTCAATGCCCATACAAACTGGACGTTATTTCACCATCCATTATAATATTAATGATACGGATTATACGGTACGAGCAGATGTCAGTGGTTCACCTCCAAAAACCGATTTCGATAATGAATTAAGTGGGCTAGTTTAATAAAGAATGAAACAATTAAACTTTGCTTAAATTGGTTTAATTTTTTAAATATACTACAATTTTTTTTTGTTTTAATAAACATACATTCAACATAATATAAAAATTTTTAAACCTGTATTAAAATAATTAATCAATATCGAAAGAAGCATGAAAATAAGTGTATGAGAGAGTGCAGATTATATATTTTAAATCCCAACCATATGGGGTGCAGGGTATTTAGAAGTCGTGGATGTAATTTTATTTACAGAGTTTTTTATCTGATAATAAAATGCACACAACACTAAAATGTAGTTAAAACTAAACTGTTGAAATGATTGCCCGATGGGGAATGCAAAGTTTTTGCCACAACAATTTTACTACACACACACATATGTACATATGTACATAAGTATATATATGTATGTATTTGTGCCTTCCTTTTATGGCTTCTTTTGTCCTGGTTGTTTTTTTTTTGTTTTTTTTTTATTACTTTTGTAATCCCTTTCCTGTGGTATCCTTTTTTGGTTTTATTTAGTGTTTTTTTAGCTACTTTCTACTTACAATCGATATAATTAAGCAAATAAATACAACGAATTGCCCAGAACAATCAAATATGGAGTCGAAGTCAACAAGTTGTTTCCTCTTTTCTCTCTCTCTCTCTCTCTGTCTTTCTCTTTGTATGTATGTATATCCTCTTTTCGTTTTATTTTCTGTGTCCCTCCCTTTTACTCTTAGCATAAAAGAGTTCAATTTTGTCGGCGTAATGTGGAATAGCATCAAATTATACAAAAACTCAAGAACTTGCAAACGGATGCGAAATGAGAACGAGGACAACTTTTTGCTTGTTTGTTTGACAGGATGCCCCTGGAAATGGAAACTGCTTGGATTTCGTTGAATCCGACAAGTGAAAAGTAAAGGAAAAGTGAAAATGCAAAAGCAAAGATATACCAACAACAACAACAAAAAACAAAAAGAAAAAAAAAATAAAAAAGGAAAATAAAATCGTCATAAAGTATAATTAAAAGTTTGTATTACTTTTTCCCTTTGAGTTCAAATAAATCGTATCCGTCTAGCTAAATAACTAACAAATGTAGCTCCAATATAACCATGGAATCATTTAAAATACTAAACCACCAGAATTAAACAAAGTACACAAATTCGATATCCATATTCAATTGATAGGAATTGCTAGGAACTTATATTGTAGGTGGCTTTAACCGAGAGGTCCTTTGTGTATTTATACATCTGGAATATGAAAAGTTGTTTGTGGAAAAACCGCATCATTTCTAAAACTCAACCCCAATGCACGCAACAAAGTTTCTCCAAACAAAAATGAACAAGGACGAGAGAGAAGCTAAGGATGATGATGGTGATGATGAAATGAAAAAGGGCAAGGGTCAGGCCCCTAGCGATGGCTGTGACGACGACAATGACGATGATGATGAAGAGGGGTATGTCGGTGCCCAAGGGTTAAATCAACTAGACAGAAAATTGCCAGTCGGCAAACCTCAATGGTAACAATTGAAACGAGCGAGATCTGAATGGTGATGCTGTTTTTTTCTTTTTTTGCTGCTATGTATAGTATTTACCATTCTACGGGAACGAACCAAATGAGCCTTTAAGTAATCAGTGCAACATCAGTGGAAGCAGCTGGCCGGCTGGCTAGCCTTCTCCATCTTTTTTTTTTTTGCTTTTTTGTCTTGCTAGCTGTAATTACACATTACCAGATGACTGTCTTTTCATCGAAATTGGACCAGCCAGTTGAAGTTTTATTTTAAAGCCACTTTAAGTGATGCCAGTTGGGTTTGCACTACGCATCATTAATTCGTCTGAATGTTGCTCCACTGTGTTGGTGTTGCTGCTGTTTTTTGTACTTTTTTTTCCCCCTGTATTTGGCATTAGGTCCTGGCATCCATTAGCAGATACATCCAGACCTAGACGGGAGTGTTTTGCAAACCGCAGGCTCAACCCTAGACAGACTCTGTCTATCATTCCCCCACATTGTCTGCAATTCCATGGGAAAATCCAATAAAGGATTGGTAAGGGGGGAATTCGCTGGACATTGGTGTTTGTCTGTGCATGTGTATGCGTGCGTGTGTGTATGTGTGTGTGTGTGTGTGTGTGTGTGTGCGTGTGTATTCAGGGGTATAGGCCGCCAAAAGTAAATGACCTACTCCGTCTTTCCGCATTGGTGGCCAAAAAGCGAAACCACAAACTGCACACTCTGGAATATACCGGAGCACTGTAGAACGTTGTTCAAATGAAATAAGCAAAACCTAAAGTCAATTGACGTCGATGAAGGCGGATGTGAATTGGGAACGGAAAGTTAGTCCAGGTACTAGGCACAGGTTGTATTCAAAAGTAACTTTACATATTGCAAATGCACACACTTTACCAAAATTTATTTTTCTAGTTTTTTCTCTATTTTTACGAAAAATTTAAACACATACACTTTTGACTTAATTACTGTTTTGCTTAGATAAAATAATACAATAATATATACATAATTATATAGAAGTAATTAAGTACTTAACAAATTGCTTCTATAATTTTTTTGAATTTCTTTTTAAAAATATATTTTTCTTTTAGTTAAAAGTAAAAACAATCAATATATGTATCTCAATCTATATCCAGTATATGTTAATATTATGTAGCTCTCGTAAGAATGATCAGCTAAGAAGAATATTTCAATTCAATAAATATTACTAATATTATTTCTAACTTCTATATATTTTTGTAATTCAATAAGGATCGGGCAGACTGTAATACGATTGTGTTGGGGAATGTGGTTTTCTTTTTTTTAATTTGCTATTTTTACCCGCCTGTTTGGATTTCTCTTGCCGAGTTACGGGGTCTTACGGGGTTAGAACCAAAAAAATAAAAAAAAAACCCTACTATCGCTACTAGAATCGTTATTACCCCATTGAAGAAAAAAAAACCTGTTAGAACACTGAGCCTAAAGTGGTTTTAATCAACCAACAACAGCGATATATGGAATCTTTTTGTAACCGGGACTCCCAACAGCAGTTAGACAAAGTTAAAACTTATAAATTCCAGATAACCGGGTATAGTACACTTTATTCCTATAGGATCTTATAGTACAGCCAAGCTGTTAATATTGATAACGACAAAATATATGTCATCGACCCGATAAGATGTGATCGACAATATAACGATCGTTTTATTCAGTTCGGTACCATGTAAATAGGGAGAGTTCCGAGAGGGGAGTCCATATAGAATCAGTTCAATATACTGATTCAATCAATATATTTTGTCAATACAATGCTTATTTGTGTTCGAAAATAATATTCTCTTTTGGGGAGTGTATATAAAGGTTTTGTTATCTTGGAGAACTTAGATTATCAGTGATAAGTAAACTATAAAAACATAAAATGCCAATTAAATTGGTAAAAGTTACAAAAGTGTTCAGTTAGCTGGTTAAGGTGGACAGTTGAGGACGTTCATTAACTCGAACAATGGCAGGTAAGTTAATTAATTAATAGAAATTATATTAAACTGAATCTTTATATACATAATATTTCCACCCACATAGAACACAAATGGTTACATTATAGTCATGGCAGTGTGCCACAAAATGCTGTAGTCGCAGGACATGATTCCGATGGTGATACAATTTATATTGGTAGGGCATTCTTTTCCAATGATCTGCTGCCGGCCAAGGTGATACCTAATAAGGGTAAGGCCTATGTGGCCTATGCTCGGCAGGAGCATGAATTGGAGAACTATGAAGTGTTGAGTGGCCACAATTATGAGTGGCTACCGGGTGAGAATGGAAATGTGCCACAAGGTGCCGTTAAAGTTGGACGCAATGTGGATGGGGAATGGTTATATGCTGGACGTGGTTATCATGCTGGTAGCTTAACAGTGGGAAAAGTTCATCCATCACATGGCTGTCTCTATATACCATACGATTCCGATGAAGTTAAGATTTTTGCTTATGAAGTTCTGTCTCAACCGGAAAGTTGGATCGATACAACGGCATCTAATATACCGCCCGGTGCTTTGCTTGCTGGCCATGATTCCAATGGTGATGCCATTTATGTAGGCCGTGTCTTTAGGAACGGTGATCTAATGCCAGCAAAAGTTGTTCCTGCCAAGGGTACTGCCTATGCTGCATATGGCCAACAGGAACACGAGCTAACCGACGTACAGGTACTAGTCGGTGGTGGTTACCTATGGACAGCCGCCTCACACGGCAATGTTGTTCCTGGAGCTGTCTCTTCGGGAACCAATGTCGATGGCGAGAAATTATATGTGGGTCGCGCCAATTATTGCGATAGTATCACCGTTGGTAAAATTCATCCATCTCATGGTGGCATCTACATACCTTTCGGCGGTGAGGAGGTCAAACTGGAGCACTACGAGGTTCTGGTTCGAGTCTAAAAGAACAAATCCCCGTTTAGCAATATTCATCATTCCTTTTCTCTCTCTGTATTTTAATAAATTGTATACTTTTTTTTGTATGTCACTCTTTATCATAAAATTTTATTAGAGTTTGTAAAATTTCCATTTAAGTGCTTATCAAACCGGCAGGAGAACCTATGATATCTAGCAATGAAATGTTATCAATTGATTTTCAAGAAAGCCATAAATAATTGCCCGACTAAACAATTTTGAAATGTTGTAGCGGAATTACAACAATTATTCATTAAAAAGTTATAATCTTTACTTATCAATATGTATTTAAGTACTTCAAAGTTTTCGAGGAAAAACTTTTTTATTTACACAAATTATTACTCATGTTTATGTTTTGTTTTTAATCGTTTATAAATTTAATTAATTTGAAATTTGGCGCCAACAGCTTATACCAGCGTCGCCAGGCGCCGTTTTCGTAGCTAGCGCCCTCTAGTTAATCAGTTAATTTAATTTCATTATTTTAAATGAACTTTGCCTGAACTGAAATCCATTTTCCTTTTCTTTATAGACTACATTGTAGGCTATGAATTATGGTTTAGCTTTATGTCTATTATCCTGCTAAGACATTGAATTGTCACCAAGAAAATTCACTGTAAAAGGTAAACCATTCCTTTAGATCGTTAGACTCTTTGTCCTAGGCTTAGGATCAGTATTATTCTGATCTTTAAATCATAAATTATCAAAAAAGGATTTTTAATAATTGTTTTTTTAAAGGGATAATTAAAATAACTGACTTTACTTTATTTTCGTAACAAAATCTAAATTATGGTTATATTTTAAATTCAAATTATTTCCAGAGTAATGATAGTTTTCAATGACTTTTTTTAATAGTATGAGAACCATTTTTATTTTAACTTCTTAAGTTCATATTTTTCATTCATTTGAATTTTGAAAAAATATTTATGTCTTGTTTTGATTTCAAGAGTTCTAATTGAACACTTCACAATTAGGTCGTTTAATTAAATATCTATCCAATTTTTTTTTTTTGACTCTGTATTCTCATTTTATTGGCAAAGAAATGTATTTAAATTGAATGCAAATTGCCCGGCATCCGGCTGATAACTTTGCTTATCTGGCCGATTGGCTAGATAACATTAGCAAGTTCAGCTTACGATTTAGCTATTGACGTCTTCACAAATAAAATTTTTTATATATTTATTTCATTGATGTTGAGGTGGAGGATCATAAAAATACAAAAATACAAACCTATGTATGTCTATACTTATGTATATATGTATATACTTTCTTATCACTTAACCAAAAGAGAGAGAGCAAGAGATTAAGTCAAATGACTTTAAACGACCTAGTGTCAATACTATACACTTAGTCGAAGCACCGACTTTGAGATAACCCGTTTTAAATTTAAGTATTCGCTGGGGATGTACTCCAACTAGTTCCACAAGTAATACGTATTAAATCTAAAACGAGCTTTAATACTTGAAACAAAAGTTTAATAATTAATTGACATTTAAATATTTGTTATAAATAATTTTGAATCCACTCTTTTATTTATTATGTCTATTTATTATAAGAAATCATTCCGACATAGCCAATATGCCATATTTATTTCATTGTTATAGGGTATATAAAATAATTAGCACTTTTGTTGTTTCATCGAAGTTTCTATACCTTAACCACAAACTATAGAGGTATTTGAAAAAACTTCAAACGAACGATTTTTTAATACTACAATTTTAAAACACAACACAATATAATTTTATTATTTTTGTTTATCGTTTTGGAAAAATTTTTCAAAACTACTTAGCCAAACTTATGGCTTATTTATGGATTTACTATTTATTGCAATAAATCTGTGTGTTATAGTGGACCGATATACCTCTCTATATATTCCTTTTATACATATATTCTCCTATCATATATTCAAATATTTTTCTTAATTTACAAGCATAAAAGCAAAACAAATACGCACATTTAAAGTTCCTATGATGGGTATAAAAAGAATACGGTGAGTGTGAGAAAACGACCAGTAAAGAGCGAGCGAGAGGGAGAGAGAGAGAGAGAGAAAGAGAGAAGGCAGCAGGTTTAGTAAAGAGAAGAAAGGCGATAGCACATTTCAAATTCTACATTTGAGATCTTCTAACATAAACGTAAACTAGCCCACGGACGCTCAGAGGGCAACGGAACTTTCCACAGTTATCCACAACCACAATAAATCCACATCATAATTCATCTGAGCTCTAATTGTCATCATGTGGAGTGATCTTAAGGATAAGGTTATTTTGGTAACTGGTGCCGGTGCTGGCATTGGTAATGCTCTAGTCCATCAGTTGGCAAATGCAGGTGCCACTGTAATTGCTGTGGCCCGCAGTGAGGCCCAGCTGAAGGAGTTAGCTTCGTTTGATCCGAAACGCATTCGAACTCTCCAACTGGATCTGACTCAATGGGAACAGGTTAGAGAGGCATTGGCCAATGTTCCACAATTGGATGGATTGGTGAATAATGCCGGTGTTGCAATTATAAAGCCTTTTGAAGAGATCACAGAGCGCGATTTTGATACGTAAGTGATAGAGCATTATTTCCAGTAGTCCATCGTATTAATAACTGGAATCTGGCTTCTGTTCGCCCTCCCCAATCCTATTAGCACCTTTGATGTTAACATTAAGGCCGTCTTCAATGTAACCCAAGCTTTATTGCCCAAGCTTCGTGATGGTTCCGCCATCGTGAATGTCTCCTCAATAGCTGCATCCCGTTCATTTGCCGGACATACCGCATATAGCGCCACCAAGGCTGCTTTAGATTCATTAACAAAATCGTTGGCCTTGGAACTGGGTCCTCGTAAGATTCGTGTCAATTCGGTAAATCCCACCGTGGTGTTAACCAAAATGGGTCGTGACAATTGGTCGGATCCGGAGAAAAGTGGCCCACTTTTGGCTCATATACCATTGCATCGTTTCTGTGAGGTACAGGAAGTAGTCGATGCCATTGGCTATTTGCTGAGCAACAAATCAACATTTGTCAATGGACATCATATCCTCCTCGAAGGAGGCTATGCGGTATCCTAAATATATATGATCGTAAAATAAAAATATTGTTAAATGAAATCTACTACATTCTCTTTTACACATCATTTATGTATTTTGTATGTATATCCTTACATTGAAATGGTTTCTCTGATAAATTTTACATAAACGTATCTTACACTTGTAACAAGCAAAAAAAAAACAAGTTTGCATACAAATACCTACACGTTTATATGTATATATATGAATATATATGAATTGAATATATTTATATAATACAATTTATAATTTGATTTTCTCTTATTCATTTATGCGGTTGCATCGTTCCCAGTCCCTATTTTCCCCCCCATTAATCCAGCAGCATTAACTCTCCATCGATGGCTTGTTTAGGAACAAACTTTTCCTTGCTGCTGGTTTTGAATTTGGTGCTGCTTCTTTTCCCTTTCTCGACGCCTCATCTTTTTTCTTCTCCTATCAATAATGGCCAATTCGCCTTTAATAACGGTATAGGTTTTGCGTAAGTCTTGAATCTGCTTCCGTAATATCGATATACATTGATCGGAGCTGAGAGAGGGATCTGCCAAAAAAAAAATCGATAAATATTCATTCGGTATGTTAGTAGAGATGACACTTACCCAATTCTACAAGGAAATTGTAGGGACATGGTCGCACTCCCGTAGAATTGCTATTGCTAGACTGTTGTTGTTGCTGTATTTGTTGTTGTTGTTGCTGATGATGTTGCGGCTGCTGTTGATGTGACTGAGATGTGCCTTGCGGCAACAATTGCTGGCGTGTACTATGACGCTGTTGCGGCTGTTGTGTATTACCAATATTGTCGGATGCATCATCGGTATCGGATCCAGCTGACAAATAAATATGATACAAGGAGAAATTCAGTCAATGAAATTAATTTTAATTAAATATTGCAACTCACCAGTTGTTGTTGCTGTTATTTTTCGCTGCAAATTGGCAGCCTGACGACGACGTTTACCCAAAGATTGCAATTCGCCAGCTGCTGTTGTTGTTGTTGTTGATTGTGCACCTGACTGAGCAGCAGCTGCTGCTGCAGCAGCAGCATTCACTTCCTGGACCTGTTTTCTTGTCCGTTTTCGTTTAAGACCACCAGCTATGCCGGCAGTATTGGTATTTTCTTGTTCCATCTCTACTATAGTTTTTTTATTGGCTGCAATCTCCTCACCGCTATCATCTTGACTGGCCGAATCCGGGGAACTATTTGGAGCGGAGGTGGGAGCAGCTGCAGCTGGAAGTACTGAGGCAACCGCTGCGGATTGTGATGATACCGGCTGTTGCTGGGTTACCAATAGATTCGTTATAATAGTTCCACCACCACCTGGTGGTGGTGTATCAGGCGGTAAAGGACTAATCCCCGATAAAGACAATGAATTTGCAGCAGAAGAAACTGTGGGTACTGTCACACCAACAGTATTCCCTGATGCACTTGTCCCGCTCGTTGTTGTCGAAGTCGTAGATGTTGTGGCGGGCAATTGATCATCCTTGCTATTATAATTTGGTGCTGGACTTCCTGGTATAGTTTCCTCACAGAGTAAATTAATGGATTCATTGTGCGGATCACTAATTAGTGGTGAACTGGCTGCTGGGGCCACAACCAAATTTTGAATAGCCTCCTTGGCCGGATACAAAACAAATGGACGTGGTGCTGTTGGTGCTATAACTGATGTCTGAATTGAATGGGTCTCCTCCGATGTAGTCGATTGGACAGCCGTATTTTGAATAGTTTCAGTAAATGGTTTGAGTATTAATTGTCCACTAGCATTGGTTTCATTTATTACTGGTGATAATTTGGATGCAGTTGCCACTGCACCACTGCTACCAGTTGGCAATGAGCCTGGACTGTGACGCATAGCAGCGGCTGCTATTAAACCTGGACCCATTACCACTGAGACGGGTATTTCGGGGAGCTCAATAGGCACACCCAGTGCCAAGTGATGATTAATTATTATTGGTTGATCAGTATCCATTTCTTTGGAGATTCCCTGTGGCTGCAATTTAGCTAATGGCGGTGGTTGTGTGATACCCACAAAACTGACTGCCGGCTTTAATGGAATAGGTGCTTGAACATTATCCAATTGTTTTACTCCCGTAATTAGTTCCAATTTTACTGGTTCGGTTGTTGTTGTTGTTACCGTTGTTGTTTCTGAATCGGGACTCTTTTGTTCACCAGTTGTCGTTTGCTCTTCCCCAATATCCTCAATAACAAGTCTTCGTTCCGAATCTGTGCTATCGATAGACTCATCTGAAAAGGCTCCAGGTCCAGCTGTTACAGTGGAATTGGGTGTGTGAGCGGCAGTTGGTGTTCCAGCAATAGATAGGGAGCTACTACCAATTCCCACTGGGGTCTTCCTTTGCTGTATGGCACATTCCAATTTCTGTATGGTCTCGCTTAGTTCACTATTCTTCGCCAATCCCAATGATGATTCTAACAGAGATTTTGTCTCTGGGCTATTGGTCGAAGAAGATGGACGGTAAATATCACTTAACAATGATCCAGTATGAATTTTTAATGGTTCACTTAAGAGCTTCAGGTTATTGGCCATCTTAAGTGGATCTTGCTCAGGTCCAAATATAATAGGCGGTGTAACAACATCCACGGCAGAGACAAGAGAAGGACTAACAACTGGAGGCAAAACTGGTGAGAGTAACGAAGTTGGAACAGTTGAGGTGACCTCATTGGGTTTACTTTTATTATTCTCGACCTCCTCCTTTTTCTGGCTGATGGCTTTCAAAACTTTATCGGCTATGGAGCTGGGTTTCTGTTCATATTTGACAGCATCCAAATCACCGGCCAACAATATTTTAACATTCTCCAGTTTCTCCAATTTATTGTCCTTGGATTCACCGGAACTATAGCCACTACCTTCATTTGAGGTGCTCAACTCAAAGACATTCCGCGTCTCGATGAATGGACTGCCTACAACAGGTGCACTACTAGCAGCCGGCGGAGCAGGTGGGGTAGTCATTTTACCAATGGAAGAAGCGGGAGATGTAGCAGTTGCTGGTGCAATTCCAGTTGTTCCTATTCCTGTTGCTGCAACTGAACCAGGTGGAGTGCTGGGTGTAGGTGGCTGTAGGGCATCGGTTAAAGCTCTTGTTGTCTCCTGGACAGTCTGCGCCAGTTCCTCATTTAGAGCGGTTATATTAAGATTAAAACTGGGCGATTTTCGTAATACATCGAAGGGTGTGGAGGATAAATGCTGCGTAGCATGTGTGGAGGATGCAATTGGTTGTGGTACAATAGTTGGAGCAACTGTTGGGGCAGCACTAACAATGGCGCCTTTCACATTTGATGGCACTGGACCAGCAATTGGAATAAGTTTATCTTTTTCTTTATCCTTATCCTTTTCTGTATCCAGTTTTTGGACTTTAGCCTTATCCACATGAGTCAAGGTGGCCTCTTTGAGGGGAGATCCTCGTTTTTTGGGCTTAGATCCTAGCACCAAGTTTGACGGTGCTATAACCGGTGTCGGATGATGTTGCTCCACACTCTGCTGTAGGATATTCCCTTTGAGAGTTTGTTTCCTGGCTGTAATTAAGGCCGGTATATTTCCAACTGTCGCACTACTTACTCCTCCACTGGGTGGAGTAGCTGTTATTACAGAGGAAGTGGATGAGGTTGAGGAAACTGTGCAAGTGCTGCCCGATGCCATTGGTGATATACGTTTCTCAAACTCAAATGGTTCAGTGTCCATGAATTCATATATATCGGATGAAAGTAGTTTGCCACCAACTCCTCCTCCTCCTCCTCCTCCGCCTGCTGCGACTGGACCCAGAGGCACCGATGGTCCAATTGCCCCACTGCTACTGCCACTGGTGCTGCTACTACTATATTTTGTCTCCTTAACTGGCGGAGGTGCCAGGGTTAATGATGCTGCACTCGGAGTACTTATCTCCAGTTTACTCATATCTGGCAAGGAGCGGGTTGCTGAACTAGATGTCCCACTCGAGCAAAACGAGGAGCCACTGGAAGAAGATGAAGAGGACGATGATGGTGAACAGGCTGCTGGCAAATCCACCTTCAATGTGGCCATTTCTTTATGATGCACGGGCTCAATGAATTTTTTGCTCAATTCTTGGTTAGGTGCCAGTGCCTGCTTCTTGGCTGCTTGATGATGTTGCTCTGGCGTTGCCTGCTTCTTATTGACTGCAGACTGAGGTTTCTCCACAATGACCGATGTATACTTGGCAACACTGTTGCTGCTAGTGATATTGCTGACAGCAGTGCTTCCAGTTGAAGGGGACGGGCTGGTGCCTGGAACGCGTTGAGAACCAAAAGCTGTCGGCTTAATATCTGACCCTTTGCCCTTAGCCACTACCAAATCTTCATCCTTGATTTCAGTTTTGGGTGTGGTTTTCGTTGCGGTGCCTTCAGCTTTAACTGTTGTTGTAGCCTCCTCAACTTTAACCTCCTCCTGCTTTAATCTAGTTTTTTCTCCCGCCTCTGCCTTTTCCGATGACTGTGAATCCTCATCCACATATGAGTCAGATGTTTCCGATGACAACTCCGTGGAACTACTCTTGGCCGACTCTATTTTCACCTCCTTCTTAACCTCCTTTTTAACGTCTATTTCTACAACACTCGAAGTGGCCTCCTTCTTTACGAGATCCTTGCGTTCCTCTTGGTCTGCCAATTTTACTGAGGTTGGTAACTGCGGTTGGAAACCTTTCAGCTCGGAACGTATTTCACTAAGATCGTAATCCCGACCTTTGGATGAAGCAGCCCCACTGCTCATAGCTCGATTCCCAGTGGCAGCACGAGAACGGACCAACGGTTTACTTGGAGGCGCCTGAGCTTCAACTAATGGTGTTTCCTCCTCCTCTTCGGCATCTTCATCGCTATCATCGCTGGGACTTAGTCTAGCAGCGTTAGCACCAGTCGCAGTGCCAGAGGAGGCGGCAACTGTATTTGTGGAGGAGGCCGCCAATGGCCTTCCTTTGGCTGATGGCCCTTTACCCGCCTTTGTTTCCTTACTTCCAACTGTTGTTGCTGCTGCTGATCCTTGGGGTCCTCGCTTTGGACGACGAACTGGCTCATCCGAATCGGAATCACTTTCTGTGGCCATGGAGGCATCAGAGATGCGTCGAGAATTGCTATTGGCGCCACTGTTAGTATTCCCACTGTTTTGGTTGTGAAGGGCGCTGCTGCTAGTAAAAGTTCTGGTTGGACGCTTCTTCAACTGTGAAGCAGCTGGCGATTTGGTCCGACTCGAATTGGAAGCCACCGATGAAGGTGTGGTGGAACGAGGTGGCATCGAGTCACTGCGTCCGCGTCCACGTTTGGCAACAGTTGTTCCACCAACGGTGCCACTACCACCCGATGCGGTGATAGATGTCTTGATAGCCGCACTCTGTTGGGGACCTGTTACAGCTGCTCCTGTCTGAGATTGTGAGGCTCCAGCTGACAAATTTGCAGAAGATTTTGCCTCCTTTCCACCCACCTGCTGTTGCCCAGAACCGGCGTTGGGTGATAATGTAGATGGACCTCCACCGGTATTAGTGCTATTACCACTATTTCCCTGATTACCACCAGAGGAGCTGCCACTACCAGCTCCTCCTCCGCCACTATTTGCACTACTTGTGCTTATAGTACGAGTCTTTTGCTTGGATCCCTTTGTTAGATTTTCGGCAATCCTTTCGCGCGGCACCCACTCATCGTACCGATTATTCCAGCCCGTATAATGGACCAAATACATGGGCACTCCACGCTGTACATTAATCTCAATAACTTTCGCCTCATAGATGCTGGTGCCATGGGAACTCGGTGATTTTTTCTCGTGATAATTAACTTTCAGTTTATCTCCAATGCCGACAACAAAGTCACCTGTATCAATTTTCTCAACAACGGTTAATTCGTCCTTTTTACGTTTACCGCCGATGCCACCGCCGGCTCCACGTTGCTTCTCATCCGACGGCGGTTGCTGTTGTTGCTGTTGTTGTTGCTGCTGCTGTTGTTGTTGCTGTTGTTGCTGCTGCTGTTGCTGCTGTTGTTGTTGTTGCTTTTCAACCTGTTTGGTCCGTTGGTGTTTTTCTTTTTTCGTTGGTGCCGATGCCGACGCCAACGATGAGGACGAAGTCGGAGCTGCCGCTGCTGTTCCAATTGATGTTCCTGTTCCTGTTAGTACGACGACAGCTACATAAGTTGGAGAAGGCACGATATAGAGAAAGATAGAGAAAGTGTGAAATAGAGAGGGAAAGAGATAGAATTTTGAATTTTTTATTTATACAGAAATAATTTATATGTATGTACATATATATTATGAATGTAATAAGGCACAAATGCATGGGCCAATATAAATACTATTAAGTAAATTATACTAAATAATTGCATTTTTATTTCCCATTTTCTGTTCAAAATGAAAATATATGAACAGTGGTTCAGCAGCATCGATAAACCGGCATAGTGGTAAAATTCCCTCTGCAAATGCCAGTTATCGATACCAGTTACCTGCATTTTCTTAAAAATTTCAAATTAAAACCAGATCATTTGCGGAAATCGGTAATTAATTGAAATAAGATGTTTGCAGGGTAGGCATAGGAAAGAGTAAGGGAATTCAGGCCACATTTTTAATTCTTTTTTTATTCTGCCTCATCCACAGTGGTCAAAGTGCAGTTGTATACATTATTATGATAACCTAAATGTATTGGGTATGTGGTCCAATTTTAAAAATAGCTGTATAACAATCTCTTTGAATCTATTAAAATTGAACAGTAATCAAATACAATGAATATTTAACTTTTTTAATTTCCTCTTTTTTATTTCATTGTCCTACTGTACATCAGGTGTTGTGAAAGCTTTTAACTATCGATAAAATGAACTTTTGCTTATCGATTAGAAGACGAAGACAAACAGAAGTGCGTGCGAGACAGCAAAAGTCCGCAAAAAGCAAACAAACAACAGAAAGAAATTTGACAAACAAAAATTAGAGCTTATTAGTAATACATTAATTTAGACCGCTCTTATCAATAAAATAAACTTTGCCTTGACTAGGCAGAACACCACCAGGCGGAAATTGTCGCGGGGGGAAAAGGCCAGCAGAGACAAAAACACCAAACTTTAAAAATTTACCGCAAGTTAGGAAAAAGAGAAGAGGACTCTCGTTTTAGTTAATTTGGATTAGACGTCAAATAAGTTGTTTTCCTATTATTAATTTTCTTGCATTTCTTCTTTTATATAATCAATGATTTTACTACTGCGTCGATGTAGTCAATTGTTGCTTCAAAGGCAACGAATTTTAGCCGCCAGCAGTGTCTCAATCTCGTCATCATCTGAACATCATCAAAATAAGGATAGTAATTGGAATGATGGGAATTATGGTTGGAAATCCATATATCCTTCAGCCCTTTATTGCCTGACCGGAATTAGTTTGGGCTATTGGCTAAATCATCAGCACAAAAGCAATTCCAACATTGCTGAGGCTGAGCCAAGTCAAGTGGAAGTGTCGGAAGAGGTGGCACGATTGTGGCATAAAACACAACGTACCGATTTACCCACATATAAAGCTGAGCAAGTGCAGCAACATAATACACACGAGCAAGGCATTTGGATAACCTATGGATTGGGTGTTTATGATGTTAGTGAATTTGCACCAAATCATCCTGGTGGTGATAAGATCTTAATGGCCGCTGGCAGTGCCATTGATCCATTCTGGGCAATCTATCAGCAACACAATAATGTTGAGATACTTCAGCTATTAGAATCATTTCGTATTGGTAATCTGGATCGTCCGGACGGTGATAATGATAATGAAGACTTTAATTCACCTTGGTCACAGGAACCGTCACGAAATGCCCTCCTGAAGGCGGCATCACAACGTCCTTTCAACGCAGAGCCACCAATTGGAATGTTGGGCGAACATTTTTATACACCCAATAGGCTATTCTATGTAAGAAATCATTTGCCAGTCCCTAATATTATGGTCGAAGATTATGAGTTGGAAATTGAAGTGGAAGGATCAAAGCAATTAAATTTAAATTTGGATAATATAAAGGCGCTCCCCAAGCACACTGTAACAGCGGCAATTATGTGTGGCGGTAATAGACGGTCCGAGATGACCAAATTTAAGCCAGTCAAGGGTAAATATAAAACAATACATGTATATATCTTTTTGGATTCTGAAACTAATCGAATGAAACTGCATATTAATTGGATTATCTTTTTTAGGCCTTTCTTGGGGTGCTGGAGCTGTAGGTAATGCCAAATGGTCTGGCGCCCGCCTCTGTGACCTTTTGAGAGCCCAAGGTGTACAGCCGGATGAGAAAAAACATGTGATATTTGAAGGTGCTGATCTAGATCCAACATCTCATCCCTATGGTGCCTCAATACCCTTATCTAAGGCTTTAGATCCTCGCGGTGATGTTCTTCTGGCCTATGAGATGAACGATGAACCATTAACACGTGACCATGGCTATCCAATAAGAGTGATTGTTCCAGGTACTGTGGGTGCCAGAAATGTCAAATGGTTGACACGGATTATAGTGACCGATCATGAATCTGATTCACATTGGCAACAAAACGATTACAAGGGATTCAGTCCCAGCACAGATTGGGATACTGTTGATTTTGGCAAGGCCGATGCCATTCAAGCGATGCCAGTCACATCGGCCATCTGTTCACCATTACCAGAGGAACGTGTCAAGATGAATGCGAATGGGAATATTAAAGTACATGGCTATGCTTGGAGCGGTGGTGGTCGAAAAATTGTTCGTGTCGATTTAACTCTAGACGAGGGCAAAACATGGCATGTGGCCGAATTGGAACAGGAAAACGTACCCGATGGACGACACTATGGCTGGTCATTATGGACAGCCGAATTGCCCATTGCTAAAAATCAAATTGGACAAAATGTTGAAATTTGGGCTAAGGCTGTCGATTCATCGTACAATGTACAACCGGAGCGATTCGAATATATATGGAATTTGCGGGGAGTCCTCGCCAATGCCTATCACAAGGTCAAAGTAAAGATTATTCAATAATCGTGAACGAATATTTATAGATAACAAGCAACATCACTGGATCACTGATAGTCCCAAAAATGCACCTAATATATGTCTATATATAGAAACATTCAATAACATTTTTTTTGGAGGGGGTTTGTGTCAGACGGACATAACATTTGATCCAACTAAATGTTGAATTAAAATTTGATCGCTCACCTGGTGTTGGTGATGCATCGCGGCTTCTTTGTGTATCCGAGGCGGCTTTGGTGGATGAGCTGCTGCTGCTGGCAGCAGCAGTGGGCTCCTTTTCCACGCTACTACTCTTCCTGGCTCTGGTTGCCGATGTTCCAGTTGCCGCTGCTGCTGCAACGGCAGCGGCCTTAATCTTCGATAGCGGAACATCGCCCTCGGTATCTTTTTTATCTGCTACTGTGGCTGCTACTCCGGCTGCCGGTGTTGCTGCTGTTGCTGTTGATGATGATCCTCCAGATGAACCAGTAGCAGAGCTGGATGCGGAAGCTCCCGAAGCTGATGTTGTTGTTGCTGCTGCTGCTGCTCCAGTTATCGAGGCTACTGAAGACTTCTCTTCATATTTCTCCACCAAGCTTTTGACCTTACCGCCAGATTGAGCACCACTGGCACCAGCTGATCCAGAAGCTGCTGCACCGCCACCAGCAGCAGAGCCTTTTCGTTGCTTTTTGACTGGCTCGACTACTACAATAGATGATTCACTTGTATTTTCAGATTCGTCACCCGCCAATTGAATCGCTGTGGGCGGTGTGGATGTGGCAGTTTGATTGGGCACTGCCAACTTACTGATGGTTTCCGTTTTGGTCGTCTCTGCAGGTTTGGGCGAGGCCACCGAGTTGGCACGTACCAAACTGCGTCCTTTACTTCGATTTCCCGAATTCCTTGAGGTCATCAACATGGAGCAACCCAATTTACGATTAAAGTCACCATAGGGCTGAAGAAATTTCTTATATGCCTGCTTCACCAGATTCATTACACTAACCGTGCACGGTGTGAAGCCCAAGCGTATGGCGATGAGTTTCCATTGATTTTGTGTGGTCACACGATTGTAACCACCACGCTTTTGGACGGCGCGAAACAAACGATATAAATCCACGTCACGACTCTGAATGGAGGGCACTTTATTTAGGGGAGTACCACGATCATCCATATACTTATACAATTGAGCGACAAAACGATCCTTCTCTTCATGTGGTTCATCATCAGAGGAATCCGAATCAATTTCACCCTCATCATCGCTTGAAATATTCGATAGACCAAAAAGAGAATCACGATCCCAATGGGGCGGTAGGATGCTGCTGTCTAAAAACTCCAAAGCAGCCTGCACAGCAGGCACATCCTGTTTGCCGGCAGCCACTTCTCGTGTAAATTCGGTAGCCTCCTTTTTCGGGACGGTGTAATAGCGTCCATCCTTAAAGGAACGTACTAGATATTCATCTTTTACACGTATACGGACCGTTGCCTGGGCCGTGGGTGCAACCACTAGAGCAGGAAACCATTTTTCCTTATCTTTTTTCTTTGTTTCAGTTTCCACGCACACAACCTTGCCAATATGCTCCTCCTTTTCGTTTACCAACTCTTTGGTAGCCTCACCCTCATCCTCATCATCGGAGCTATCTTCATTATTAAGCTGCCCGCGTCGACGACCACGTCTTCCGCCTACGACCGGATTGCCAAAATGCTCCGGATGTGTTAACGGCAATTGGTCCAATGTTTCGCTCTCATTGAAATGCCGTCCACTCTTCAAGCATAGAGCTGTACGCCGCAATGTGGTAATATCGCCATCATCGAATACCACCGTATATTGGGAGCAATCTTGAATTTTTGTTATGGTCGCTTCGACAGTTTCCTTGCGATCGGGATGGCGCACCTCAACCACAGCTCCCACACGCAATTGGCCAGTGGGCGCTTTTATGGCATCATCTGAAACAATTCCTGAGCCCAAGCCTTGCTTATAAGCGACTTTCACTTTTATATTTCGAACAACTTTACTGACTTTTGCCTCGCAAAAGGCGCCCTTGTATTTGGCACTGACCTCCGTACCCACAGGCAATGACGGCGGATCATCAACTTGCTAAACAAAACAAACAAAAAATGGAAATTCAATTATAGTAAATAGCAGAAGTAAATCGCCTGCCACCCCCACCATAGTTTCTGAGGCCCACTCACCTGCATTTTCTGAATTAAATAACGTTCGTAGTTTGTATAGTCCTTTACAAACGCCACTTTTACACTTTTGTTTTATAATTAATAACTATTGTTATTGTGTATACATCTCTATATATTTACACTGTGCATTTCACATTTTTTTGTATTGTTTTGCGCTTGGCTTGATACTTGACTCTCCCCCCACAGCAACCTCAGCCCATGACAGTGTTGCCTGATTGGCTGGGCTGTGGACAAAAATAGTATTTATATGCAGTAATAGATTTTTACTTTTAGAACACGTTTAGTTACTGTTGTTTCAACTATTATTCTTGATGACGTTTCATTTAGTTAAATTTTTCATTAGTTTATATTTTTTTGGCGCATCAATTTTTCGCTAGAGATGTCGATGACGATTTGTTGTACATTTGTGTTATCGCAGGTTAACATAGCGACGCACAATAATATAGGTTCTTATTTAATCGAATTGGAAAATAAAATGTGTTTCTGTATACGTTTTTATTTCTAACATGAGACTATCGGCAAGTTTATTGACGTTGACAACAAATATTGTAGACATTATTTTCGTATTATTAAGTATTTCACCACTTTGTGTATAACCATCACTGGCCGCTAGGGGCGCCTGCATGTTAGTGTGGTAGTGTTAAATCGATAACGATTAAAATAATTTTTTTTTCGAATCTTCGAAGGAAAGCGCTTTTATTTGAATGTTCTGCCCGTTTATCTGATCCGTAAACAGATTCAGGCACAACTATATGGTTCCTTCAATTTTACGGCAAAGAATAAATTAAATTTGTTTTTTTTTTTGGTTTTATAATTATTGTTAACAAAAGGGTCTAAGAAAAACAAGAAACTTAGGGATAATAGGTCTTCTTGAAGCGTCCCTCCCAATTTTTAGTACCACTCGGCCTAACAGCACGTGGCACATAGACTGGATCATGCTGATCGAGAGTACGACGCCATGGATTGAAGTCCCGCTCAAAGAAGCGACGACGTGCTTCTATGGCACGCGTTTTATGGTCGATTTTGTAGATCTTTTCCCATAAATAAATTTCTGGTAATTCTAAATGTCGAGGACGTTTTGAAGATAAATGATGAACTGTTTTCTGAACAAACTCTCGCTGCTCCACATTCTCATAATCCGAAAGTTGGGCCTTCACATAAGGCTGTAGTTCCTCGGGGGTCCGTGTTACAACGGGAGAATTTACATAGAAACCAATCAGCTTCTCCAAGGCAGCTTCATTGAAATCCACCACTTTGCCACTTGCAGAAATTTCGCCATACAAGGGTAAGGGTACTGTGCCACGACAGAAATTAAGGCGTGGATTCTCATCGATGTGGCGACCATGCTGAAGCAATGTATTCAACTGATACTCATAAAAACTCCATTCCCGACCATTGGTGATAATTGTTTGGGTGTTCATGGGATAAGTAAGATCGTTGTATGTATTAAAGCCATTGTAATTGGCCTGGGCCAGAAGCCATGCATACGAAGATTGGATAGCGTGCGCATGTAGGGCCTCCTGCAGCACCTTGGGATCACGATTAAAGGACTTGAGAGTCAGATGGGCACGGGACTGAAAGGAGATTAGACCAAAGTTTGCAAATGTCGATATACTGCCACCGGAGCTGGGCCAATAACCAGGCACATTGATGGCATGTTGATGGACGCACTTGAAACCCAGAGTTCGGGCATCATATTTAAACCGTGGAAGCTTCTGAGCTTCATCGATGTTATGACTCTCCTCGGGTGTCTTCCATGGCTGCAGTTGCTGGTAATGACGAAGTGACAAATAGGGAGAGCCAGTATATTGAACAAGTCGATCCACCTTGTCATAGGCATCTTTCTTTTGCCATTGACGCCCCTTCTTGGAAGAGACAACATTTTTTGGTGGCTCAACTCCACCTACAGCCCAGAAAGCCTCATGTCGTGGATTGTAATCAATTTCCACATCCTGTAAATGCGGACAATCGCCCTGGAGCACTTGCAATAAAGCACGATTCACCTGCTCAATTATTATTTGCGTTAATTCCAGTTCCCTGGTAAAGGGATCAACTGCTGGACCTCCAGACTGGTTGCTAGTAAAAAGATTTTGATTACAGCTGGGATTAAATTAAATTATCTTGAAAAACTTACCTATAATAATCATGAGAAAATTCCAAGGCCTCAATCAAGTCTTCTCTGGCAGCTTTAACGAACGATTGCAGTTGCTTCTGCTCCTGGTTCACTTCTTTAGCCTCCTCCTCTTTATTTACGTTCACCGACAATTCTTCCAATTTGGTTCTTGTATAGTGTTGGATCAAAGGTAAGGCATTGTATTGGGTTTGCTTGTCCGTTAATTCCACCACTTTGAAGCCATAATAGCGCGGCATATTCACTTTGATTAACTTTTCCTCAATGGTAGGTACCTGGCGCAATTGCTCATGCCAATCGGCAGCTTGCTGCTCCTTTCGTGCTTTGTATGTTAGATCTCGTATGGGTGGGTATTCTGGTTCCGCATCTGCCACCGCTATTTCTTTAGCCTGGGATTGCAACTGGCGGGCTCCATTGACAACGGCCGACTGCAGGCGATGCTGCAGCTGCTTGCCATGCCTTATATTCCACATCTTAATTCAAATTTTTTGACAGAGAAATGTTTAAATTAAAAGTGGAAAAAATTAACCAGCTATGCGGCAAGAAGGTTATGACATCGTGTATCGATAATTCGAAAGTTATCAACAGTATTATGTTGTAGTGTGACCAAACTGGAGCAGCGAAACAGCTGATGTTTCACAGAAAACCAATCAAAGTAATCGTACCACAGTTGTCGACAGTTATCTACATCAATGTTACTTTCGCTTTTTTTATACAGAATCTAGAAGGTGGCATCAATATTTACATAAATTATTTATATCGCTATGTTTCAATCTTATTAGTTGGTTAATAAAAAATGGTTCAGAGAACAGAACACAGAACTATCGACAGCACATGACATCATTGTAAAAAAAATATCTACATTGTTTAAGTGTAACCAAATTTCTAGTATTTTTTCTGGCATCGCTTGCAGCTACTGCTGCCACCACTATTTCCTTTTCCGTTTCTTTCTTTTTCTGCGTTGCCTGCGAATAGACCAGAAGGTGTGCTTATATATTTGTACAGAAGAAAGTTTAATTTGTTTGAAAACTTAATTTGTTTGAAAGCTTATTTGGATAATAATTTTAAATTAATTTACATCCTTGTTGCTGAATTTTATAGATGGCAGTCCGCTACGAGCTTGCATTGGGTCTCAACAGAGGCCACAAGACCACCAAAGTCAAGAATGTGAAATATACCGGAGACAAGAAAGTCAAAGGTCTGCGTGGATCTCGTTTGAAGAACGTAAGTAAAAACTCAAGCCGATATTAATTGCCCTAACAACAATAATGTATAAACAATAATTTTCACAGATTCAAACGCGCCACACCAAATTCATGCGTGATCTGGTCCGTGAGGTGGTCGGCCATGCCCCATACGAGAAGCGCACCATGGAATTGTTGAAGGTGTCCAAGGATAAGCGTGCTCTCAAGTTCCTTAAGCGTCGCTTGGGCACACACATCCGTGCCAAGAGGAAGCGTGAGGAATTGTCCAACATTCTCACTCAACTCAGGAAGGCTCAGACTCACGCCAAGTAAATAACACAACCAACAACAACAGCGCGCAGCGAAAGACGTGTGAATTGTGTGTAATTTTTTTTATGGTGTGAATATCTAAGCATTCTGAGGAATGTTAGCGGAAAACAAAAAATAAAAATTATTAAAAAAAAAACAAAAAAAAAACCTAAATAAAAGTTTTCTTGATCTTTAATAATTTACAAAAAGAGATACAATTATGATTCGAATTTCACTATATAATTATAAAACAATTTGAAAGGCCAGTGAAATATTGTTCGATAATTTAGTTTACACAAGTAAGATCTTAATTAGGTGGTAAGCCCGAAAAGTTAAGTTTATATAGCCAGTTTTTCGCATCCATTTGTCTGAATCAACGCGATTTCATCCCAGACCCTTAAAGCTATAGAAAGATGAAGTTATTCAAGGATTGTATTAATTGGAATCATCACGATGTTATTTGCCATTCCATGGCCCATTTAAAAATGCAATTCATATCTTGATAAGTATATATTCCGATATTTTATTTTATAATATATGTATTTGGATTATATTGGAGTCAAAAAAAATACTGCTTTCCTTAGTTCTACATAGTTTTCGACACACAAATTACAAATATTATGTATGTGGTTGTCAGGTGTGGCGTAGTATATAATTGAAACTCTTTTTAAAACAGCTAGGCATATACATATAGAGGATGCCGGGAGATTGAGATTGGGAGATACTGCAATTTGTTAATTGACACAATATATATTGGCTTAATTCATATTATTTAACTGACACAAATTATTATGAAATTTGCCAGGATATACTTAATCAACTTATGGCACTTGAAATTATGTATATAATGTAACTTCTCTAGATTAAGTAACTATTTTGAGAATAGCAAAGGAAAGGAGGGATGCAAAATGGAATACTAAGACTAAAGATTAGGAACAGCCTTGATTTTAGCAAATGATGAGAGTTTTTCTTTGTGCGGTGTGTATATGTGTGCGTTTGTGTGTGATAATTAATTTACTCCATTTCTCCTAATCGATATTGAGTGTGGGCAGCGAGATAATAACCTCACCGACTAGTTCCGCCTCATTTGGATTGCTCGATACGATAATACGTTCATATTCAGCATTAATTGGATTTACAATTTCGTAGCAACTGCCGGCTTTAACTTTATCCTCATCATCCTCCTCCTCCCTGGTTTCCGATTGTAATGATAATATCTGCTGGGTGACCTCAAGACTCTCGATACGTGTGGTCATTAAACGATAGAAACCATTCTCATCCATATTATAGGTGAAACGTTTATGTCCCGACGGTAGACGAAAACCATGCTTTTTGATCAGATGTACGGATAAAGATTTGCCGGTTTTAAAGTACCGCTCACAGCAATGACAGGCATAAAATATGGGATTATTACCATGCACCTCCAGAAAGTGCTTCAAAAGAAATAATAAAAAAAAAGAAGAGAAAAAAATTAAGGAAATTCTAGACAAAGCAGATTAAGTGCTTACTCTACGCATCTGTGTGTACGTCCTCACTGAATACTGACAGCCCGGCTGATCGCATTGTTGCTTCTTAAAGTGTACAATTTGCTTATGCTTGACCAAATCAGATTCTCGGACACATCTTGTGTCGCATTCACTGCACTTGAATGGCTTATCCTTCAAATGGCGATAACGTATATGAGTTGTAAGCGATCCCGCTGTGCTGCATGTCATATCGCACATGGTGCACTTGAAACAATTAACATGGCGCACAGCATGACTGCGGAGTAACTTTTCAGTTGCAAAGAATTTAAAGCACTGAGCACATTGAAATTTATGGGCTGCAATATATACATATATATACATATTAAGATAATTATGAGATTAATATTGCAATTGACTTGGGAACATCTCTAGAACTTACTATTATTGTCCGGTTGGCGACGCAAATGATCGAATAGGGTGGTCTTCGTGCGGAATAGTTCACCACAGTGATAGCAGGCCACCTGCTTCTTGTTTGAATGAGTGCTAATGTGCTCAATGAGGCGATATTTGTTCTCCAGTTGTTTATTACATAGCTGCCAGTTGCATTGGATTTTGGGACGCTCATCATCCGGTGACTTTTGTATTTCATATTCAAATGAGGCATGCTGGACAATGTGATCCTGGAACTCAACAATGGAAACGAATTGCCTCTGGCAGTCAGTCCAGCCGCATAGGAAATTTTGCATAAGATCTGGCAATTTGTTGCCCAAACGTGCTGGGGCACAGCAGGCGGGTATCTCGGGATGTAGACCACATTCCAACTTCCCCTGGATTAACAAATGGCTGTAATAGCCATGATAATACGAATGTCTCTCGAATTCCACTGAGTCTGTCGTTTGGAAATCGCATTCTATCCAGGAGCATGTATAGCTGCCGCCATTGCCATTTGCTGCACTCAATTCATGTAAATGACTTGCTATGTGACTATTAAGATTCCATTCACCATGACAGGTTGTCTGGCATCCATTCCAGCCGCAGGTCAATTCAATTTCTGATGATTTTCTCCTTTTGGCCCGCGGCATGATGTTCTTTTATTTTTTATTTTTTTTTTATTGATTTCTGTGACTTTTCTCAATCTGTAATCTGTTTTAATACTGCTGAATATCTCGTCCAGCAAAAAATGAATAAAATTTCATATATATCGAAATAAAATTCCATGGATATCGGACTACGTTCTTTGACACATATCGATAGCCCAAATGCATCCATTTATATCGATAGTCAATTTCACAAAATAAAATATCGATTCATATCGACTATAGCAAAAAAAAAAAAAGGTGTTTGTTGTAAACAAAAAGAGCGCGATTTTGTGCTAAAATGCACATCAAGCAGGTGGGTAACACATTTCTCCTCAAGTTAAACTTTAATTAATCTAAAATTCTCTGACCGTGTTAGATTATAATACAAGGGTTCAAGAGCTACAAGGATCAGACAGTGGTGGAGCCATTCGACAAGCGTCACAATGTCGTTGTGGGACGGAACGGTTCGGGCAAAAGCAATTTCTTCTATGGTAAACTCAATTATGGCAGCAATTAAATTCTATTCTTATTAGCCAAATTGCGTATTTCTCTTATTTTTCAGCTATACAATTTGTTTTAAGCGATGAATTTACCCATCTGCGTCCGGAACAGAGGCAGGCCTTGCTTCATGAAGGAACGGGAGCTCGCGTCATTTCAGCCTATGTGGAGATTATATTTGATAATTCAGATAATCGAGTACCGGTAAGTTGGATTGGATTTATCATCTTCTGCCTATACTTTGAATTTTAATATTCCTTCCCCAGATTGATAAGGAGGAGATTTTTCTGCGACGGGTCATTGGCGCCAAAAAGGATCAGTATTTTCTGAACAAAAAGGTAGTGCCCCGCAATGAGGTGGTCAATTTGCTGGAATCGGCTGGCTTCTCCAGCTCCAATCCCTATTATATTGTCAAACAGGGTAAAATCAATCAAATGGCCACTGCTGCGGATTCCTATCGATTGAAATTATTACGCGAAGTTGCCGGAACTCGTGTGTATGATGAACGTAAAGAGGAATCCTTAAATTTGTTGCGTGAAACCGATGGCAAGGTGGAGAAAATATGTGAATATCTCAAAACCATTGAGGATCGTCTTCAAACCCTTGAAGAGGAGAAGGAGGAACTCAAGGAATATCAGAAATGGGATAAAAAGCGACGAACCTTGGAATACATACGCTATGAAACCGAATTAAAGGATACACGCAAGGCTCTGGATGAATTGCTATTACAACGAAAATCTTCATCGGATAAAAAGAAAATCTATAATATAGAAATCCAAAAGGCACAGGAAAAGATCAAGGATGTGCAAAAGAATCTTAAGGAGGCCAAAAAGAAAGTCGTTGGCACCAAAGAAGAGCGTTCCGTATTAATGACCGAGCAACAGCAATTGCTTAGGGAGAAAACAAAATTAGATTTGACCATTGTGGATCTCAATGATGAGGTCCAGGGTGATAACAAATCTAAAGAGAGAGCTGACCAGGAGTTAAAGAATCTAAAAGTGACCATTGCCGAAAGGGAAAAGGAATTGGATGATGTCAAGCCTGAATATGAGGCAATGAAACGCAAGGAAGAGGATTGCTCCCGTGAATTGCAGCTGAAAGAACAAAAGCGCAAGGAGCTCTATGCTAAACAAGGGCGTGGCTCACAATTCTCATCCCGTGAAGATCGCGATAAATGGATACACAATGAGCTAAAATCAATAAGCAAACAAGTTAAGGACAAGATCAATCATCACTCCAAGCTGGTAGAAGATTTGAAAAAGGATGCCACCTCCGAAGAGGAGTTAGGGCAGAAAATTGAAGAGCATTCCTCGGAGCTGGAGCAGCAGCGTCTCCAAATCGATGAGCATAATAAGAAATATTATGAGCTGAAGAAGACCAAGGATCATCATCAGTCAATGCGTAACGACTTGTGGCGCAAGGAGACACAAATGACCCAACAATTGCAAACACAGAAGGAGGAACTCTCAAGAGCGGATCAGGCATTGCGTAGTATGGCTGGCAAACCGATTCTAAATGGTTGCGATTCGGTTAGAAAGGTTCTAGATAGCTTCGTGGAGCGTGGCGGACAATCTGCTGAGATTGCACGTGCATATTATGGACCAGTTATTGAGAATTTTAGTTGCGACAAGACCATATATACGGCTGTGGAAGTCACAGCAGCGAATCGTTTATTCCATCACATTGTCGAGTCCGAATATGAGGGTACACAAATTCTAAAGGAGATGAACAAATTGAAACTGCCCGGCGAGGTGACCTTTATGCCACTGAATCGATTGCAAGTGAAAATACATGATTATCCGGATGATCCTGATTCCATACCCATGATATCGAAACTTAAATACGATGAACAGCATGATAAAGCCTTAAGATATATATTTGGTAAGACATTGATTTGTCGTAATCTTGAGCGTGCCACCGAATTGGCAAAAAGCACTGGCCTCGATTGTGTCACCCTGGACGGAGATCAGGTATCATCGAAGGGTTCTCTAACCGGTGGCTACTTCAATACCTCTCGCTCCCGCCTGGAGATGCAAAAGAAACGCACTGAATATACCCAACAGATAACTGAATTTGAAAAGAAATTGAGTAAATTGCGTAATGAATTGAAATCTACCGAAAATAATATCAATTCGATTGTCTCTGAAATGCAAAAGACCGAAACGAAACAGGGCAAATCGAAAGATGTCTTTGAGAAGGTACAGGGTGAGATTCGTCTAATGAAAGAGGAACTAATGCGCATTGAGAAATATCGGGCACCAAAGGAGCGATCCCTGGCCCAATGCAAAGCTTCGCTGGAGGCGATGAATAGTACTAAAGCCAGCCTGGAGGCTGAACTCAAACAGGAACTGATGTCCACTCTATCCGTGCAGGATCAACGAGAAATTGATCAACTCAATGATGATATCCGTCGTCTCAATCAGGAGAACAAGGAAGCCTTTACCAAGCGTATGCAATTGGAGGTCCGCAAAAATAAACTCGACAATTTGCTTATAAATAATCTATTTCGGAGACGGGATGAACTTATACAAGCATTACAGGAGATATCCGTGGAGGATCGCAAGCGTAAGCTGAACAATTGCAAAACGGAATTGGTCAGCGCTGAGAAACGGATCAAGAAGGTTAATACCGATCTTGAAGAGATCGAAAAGCGGGTCAATGAGGCGGTACAATCACAAAAGGAATTGCAACAGGAGCTCGAACTGCATGTGCGCAAAGAGAAGGAGGCCGAGGAGAATATTAATAAGGATTCCAAGCAATTGGAAAAATGGACCACTAGAGAAAATATGTTAAATCAGAAAATTGATGAATGCACTGAGAAAATTGCCAGTTTGGGTGCCTTACCGCAAGTGGACCCAGCATATAGTCGCATCTCCCTCAAGCACATTTTTAAGGAGTTGGAACAGGCCAATCAGCATTTAAAGAAATTTAACCATGTCAACAAGAAGGCATTGGATCAATTTTTAAGCTTCTCCGAGCAAAAGGAGAAACTTTATCGACGTAAAGAGGAACTGGATGTGGGCAATCAAAAGATTTTATTGCTCATCCAATCGTTGGAAATGCAAAAGGTTGAGGCAATACAGTTTACGTTCCGTCAGGTGGCCCAGAATTTTACGAAAGTCTTTAAGAAATTGGTACCCATGGGTGCCGGTTCGCTTATCCTGAAGACTAAGGATAATGAGGGTGAGGAGGCCATGGAACAGGAGGTGGCCAATTCGGATGCATTTACGGGCATTGGTATACGTGTCTCATTTACTGGCATCGATGCGGAAATGCGTGAAATGAATCAATTATCGGGTGGACAAAAATCTCTGGTTGCGCTAGCCCTGATTTTTGCCATACAAAAATGTGATCCGGCTCCATTTTATCTATTTGATGAGATTGATCAGGTGAGATAAAGAAAAAATGTAAATTTCTTTTATATTTTTAATAATTAATGAATATTTGTTGTGATTTCCGGATAGGCTCTGGATGCCATGCATCGAAAGGCTGTTGCCGATATGATACACGAGCTTAGCGATACTGCACAATTTATTACAACTACTTTCCGGCCGGAGCTCTTGGAGAATGCCCATAAATTCTATGGTGTCCGTTTCCGTAATAAAGTTAGCCACATTGATTGTGTTACACGGGATCAGGCCAAGGACTTTGTCGAAGATGATAATACCCATGCATAGATAAGCAATATGAATCATCATTTGTGGCTACATATGCACCTGCCGATCAGATTCATCTCTTCCTAACCTCTCTACTAGCCCCAGTCCCATCCAAAATCGAAACCTTTCAATCCTTAGGCTTTAACCAATTTAAGAATATTTTTGAAATAGAGCGATTTTTTTTTTATTTGGTTCAACCACAAAAATGATGCTTTACTTTATTCTAAAGCATTTTTTTTGTGCTATAGCAGTAAGATTACTATATATATATATATATATTTATATATGTATAACTGTATAACATATATTTGTATATATATACATGTTTGTGTATTGTCTGGATTTCCTTAAACAAAACAAAAAATGTCACTTGTCAAATATTTTATCACCTTGCAACATTTTTCAATTACTGAGACTATAGTTTCCAATCAAATGGCTTTAAACTAATGAATATGGTTAAATCGGTTTTATATACCGATATATTCTTTTCGATTTTCATTTAATATATGTCCCCAACGAAACCTTTAATATTTTGTTTATCGTAATATATCAATGGACCCTTCCCCCAAATCAATATGTCATAGAGAAATATATATATATTATTATTATTATTTAAATAACATTAAGAAAGTAAAGTTGTTAGATTAAGAAAATTGTGTATTCCCCCATATCAATCAATAATGTAATAAAATTTAAAAGTATTTTTTATTCGTTTCTTGAATGTGAAAAAATAGGGAACAGATCACTTATGTAAAGACCCAAAGATCATGAATACAATCGATTTAATATATTTGATAGCAATTGTAAACTGTTTGAATGTGGAAATAACAAATCAAAAGATTTACAACAAATATTTTAATTTGTGTAATTTATACATAAAGTAATTCTATTGTCTTCGCACTTAAAGGCGAATTGTTTTTTTAATTGTTAAAGCAAAGACACGAACCTGTATAAAATACTGGAGTGCTTGTAACATTGGTCAGGAAACAGGGAAAAAGGTATGTTAAATTAGTGAAAAGTCCGCTGTTCCCTTAAGTTGCAGAGTCCCAGTATTTTATGCCGCAATAGACTTAAATACTGGAAATGTTAAAAAAACAGGGAAGAAGTTAAAAAATAAGAGTTTTGGAACGCCAAATAGGAAGCTCTTCCGACCCCATGAAGCATATATATTCTTGATCACATTAATAACATAGTGGACTTAGGCATGTCCATCTGTATCTTTCTCTGAGTTTCTATGATATAAATACATATGCATACTATGTTGATAAATCTTGCTATAAAAACTTTTCATTGATGTAGGGAAGTTTAGTTCTGGAAATTATCGGGTCGGACAACTTTATTATACTTAACCCGACGTCAATAAGTCTAATATATTCATCTCGGCATTCATCTACACATTCATCAAATTTGTTATGCCAAAACTATTCATAACTAAACACATTTTAACTCTCAATCACAATTAAATCAAGTAATTATTACCTACATATATAATATAATTTTTAAGAACTTAAACTAAATCTGCGGAGATGTTCTTATTCTTGGCATAAAATTGGTAACAAAAATCTAATGAAAGTGATAATTATTATATGTCTCAAAGTACATTTGCTCTTTTCAGTACTACATAATATGTTTAGTGGGTTGCGATATATCGTAGTGGGGTGACAAAAATGTTCGTTGGGTTATGTTTAGTTTTTTCTCAGTGTTGTTTTTGTTTTCAAGCTAGGAGGTCGTGAGGCCGAGCGTGCAAAAAGTTCTTGAAAACGTAGCGAAAAAAGGAAATTAAAAACGAGACTAAATTTATTGTTTTGCTGACTGAACGTTGAGTGAATTGTGCTTTTTGTTTTCGTTTCTGCCCTTTTTTTTTTTGGTTAATTGTTCTGTCTCTGTCTCAAAAAATAAAAGACCAATTGCACTCGAAACTCGGTTATTGTGAGTGCCAGAGTAAGTATGTGTGTGTGTTTCTGTGTGTGCGACTACATCTCTCTTTTGGTTTTGTTGTTTTTGTTTAAAGACAATTCTCAAGTGGTCGCGCCGCTTAAATTAAATAATAATAAATCGAATTGAGAATAGTAAAGTAAGATTAAATACTTGCAACCAAATTGGTTAGTTGAATAATGAAATCAAAATGAGAGGCATGCCAAAGAGCGTGCCAAAAATCAATATCCAAAGCAAGCAAAAAAAAAAAAAAGACAAAAAACGCAAAGAGAAAAAAAAACGGTAGGCAGCAGTAACAAACACAAGAACAAACATGAAACGAAAAATGTCATCGGCACATAAAAAAAATGCCAAAAAGAAAAAAAATGCATATATATAAATGTATATATGTGGTGTTAGTGTATGTGTGTGCGTTTCTGTGCTTGCATGTGCATACATATACTATATACAAATAAAACACACTAAATCCAAAAAAAAAATATATCAAAATCTCGATTTTATTTGGTTTTTTATTTTGTTTTGCTCTTTTTTTTTTTTGTTGTTGATGAGGTTTGAGGCAGAGATTTGTCCCGGCCCTGCATTTCCTTGCCGAGATGCTGTTCTCTTTTTTGGTTGTGGTCTCCTGTGCTCTCTCGCTCTCTTCTCTTCTTCATCTGGTGCGCTCTCTATTACATCAATATAGGGTGCCAACTAGGAAAAGGGACTTCCTAATATATTATTGTATGACATATGTAGATAGGTCCAGTGGATTAGAAAGAGTCTTTATATGTATATTTTATTTTAATGAATTACCCACTAAGAGGAGCACATCTAATTCCTGCTGAATAAAAATCGATGTTGATTATTTAAAATCTCTATGTTTTCATACAGCTTAAAAAAGGATTGCCCTACATAATAGAATAGTGCCTTTCGTTTTACATGCTTGAACGCCCCTCTATTAACGCTTGTTACCATTGTAAAGGTAATCTCCTAAACACCCCAAAAGCAGTCAAAACGTCACAATGAAACAAATGAAAATACAAAGGGCCTGTCTATGAATGAAAAAAAAATGTGTCTGTATTTCTAATATGATTTTGGTTTGCATGTGTTTGGTAAATCTAGCCGGGCTCTTGCTAATATTAGTGTGCAAATGAGTGAAATGGAAGGGCATTTGTTTTGGTTTTTTTTTTGTTACGCTTTTTTCTCATTCATTCAATGTCGTTACCAAAGGACGCCATAACCTGATAATCTTCACTATAAGATAAAGAAGTTTGTTTCAGTTTTATTATAATTAAAATGTTTTCAAGTGGATGCAAAAAAAAAAAGGTATCATGGAAGACTTCCGGGTATTTAGTCTTATAAATAGCTTTAGGCAGCAATGATGATTAAAGAGCTTCCATCTATAGGGTCCCAAAGATCTTCAATAAAACACTTCACAAAATTTGTTTTGTGTGTTCTTCAGTTACAGTAAAGATATTGTCAAAATTGCTTAGCTTTCGTAAATAGACACCCTGTATTTGGTTCTCGTTCTTTTACTATATGTGTGTGTGCAGCCGATGGCCAAACGCATGCGACGTAACGGTAACCCATTGCCGTTACGTCCAATTGCAAAGCGGAAGGGCTGCTGCCTGCCACTGTTCGTCTCGTCTCCTCTCGTGGTCGACATCGTCGTCGTCGTCATCATTCGTTAGACGTCGTTGTGGCGCCATTATTATTTTTTTTTCTTTTCTTCTTTTTGCTGCATTGCAGTGTCCGCCATATACCTGTTCCTGTTTCTCATCTTTACCTTCTTCACTTCCCTCTCACCATCTCCCTCACTATTTTTCTTCCGCTTTTCATCCTTTGCTTCTCAAGCTCTCCTTACTTGGGTCTTTCTTAATGTTTTGCTTATTAAAAATGCAACCATTATTCTTGAGGTTTTGCTTACTTGTGCTGTGTCCTGTTTCGCCGATCGGTTTGCAAAGAGGACGAAATATTTGCATTCGCTGTTGCAGCAGCATTACCTAATCTCTGTAATCCACACCCATCAACTGGGGGCCTCTCTATTCCTTCCAATGTATTCAATTTGGGAGCAAGCAACACAAAACAATCATTGTAAATTTTTGGCTAGTTTCCAACTGGAAAAGCCAGATAGTTTTCTATTCTAAACCAACAGCCAATTGGATATTCATTTTCTTCTTGGATTAACAACACGCTTTTCCCAATTATTGGAAAGTAAGCAAGAGATAGGAAAGACGAGGAACTCTTGTAATGTGGAAAGGGTCTTTTTAAGGGGCTATAGACCAAATTCTGCTTAAATTTAAAGAAATTTAAATTATCCTCTTCATTACGTAAGGGGCTATAGACCAAATTCTGCCTAAATTTAAAGAAATTTAAATTATCCTCTTCATTGCGTAAGATAATGTGCTCGCATGGATGTCCTGCAATAATAATTTGGTATAGTTGCCTATCCTAAATACTATTTCATTGGTAAATGTTTCCTATACAATTACAGAAGAATGTAAGAATTCATATTCTCTATTAAACAAAAGTAGCATTTTATCTTAATTTGCAATTTTAAGCCTCATTAGCAAATAGTTAAAAATATTTCCCTGACGAATTTGCAATTCTGAGACAAGACGCTTTTTTCACATTGTTTCGTAATTCAAGTTTAAACGATTGTTTTGTTTAAATTTCTCCATATAAAGTCGGTTTTTTTCCTCTTTGCCTTTTACATTTTTTTCTTTTTGCTTTTTTTGACTTCTTTTTTTTTGTGATAAAAACTGTATATTTATGCGTACATGCACACAGACACATACATATATAAATACACATCTACATCTATATTTGGATATAAACATAAATCTATATCAATGTATTTTATAAGAAAACTCAAGTTCTAAGCACAATAAACAATAAACTAAAAGAAAATATATTGTACCGAACATGCAAAATGAATAATATTTAATATCTTAATACATCATATATTAAAGCTTTATCTATAAATATGCATAACTTTGCCATAATGTTTTTAATAATGGCTAATTTTAAGGTTAGTTAGTGAAGGCTAAAATCACATTTTGGATGCCGCATAGAACACTTTTCTTGTAATGATCGTTAAATCAAAAATTAAAATTTTTTAATTTTCTTAAGTATATAGACATTGTTAATCAGACATGTTTGTCACAATATATAATTCTTAATTATACATAGGCTGGTTAGAATCTGAATTAAATTAATTAAAGCTGGTAGTGTAGTTTTTTCGCCATGTCACTTTTGTAATGCAAAACATTTTTTTTTTTTATTTTTTTAGTTTAATGCAGTTAATCAGTTCATTTGATGCGATGATTCTATTGTAACCCTAATTGCAATTAGTTTTCAGAGAGAGTGGCAGAGAGCTTTAAAGACAAAAAAAGAAAAGAAGAAATCATTCATTCAAATTGAAATAAAAATATTGCAAAACAAAAAACAAAAAAAAAGTCATGTTAAACAGCGACAATAATAACAGTTCAGTACAGCATGTAAGTAAATATCTCTCTATATATACTATACTATATTTGTACATATCAAATTAGATTTAGAATTATGTATAAACTTTTGTTTAATGTCAATTTGTATGCATGTTGTCCTAAAGCATGACTTAGAGGCTTTTTTTTCAATGTAATCGCATGTGTGTCTATAAATGTAATTGTATAAATCGGTGTGTAGTTTGTATATATTCCTTTTATAAATTATAAATAACATTTTTTTTCTTTAGAATGAAAGGAAGCAAAACTAATTAATCAATCTATGGAAAAGTGAACCGATTAAACCCAAAACGCTTAAACTCTATAGCAATTATTAACAATTCTTCGTTGGCATTTATTAAGATATGAAAATATATTTAGTGTTGGAAACCGCTGAATTACATGAAATCTTATTGTTTTATTATGTACATATCTACGTTAAAATTCTGTACGAATTATGGAAATAGTTTGAATAACATTATCAGTTCCACGTTGTTATGTCTTTAGAATATGGAATTGGAAAGTTATTTTTACAGATCCTTCCAACAATATAAATCCAAAGGTTATATAAATTTTCGTATTTTAATGTTGGTTGATCTGGAACCAAGTTTTTTATAGGAGTCACTTGGTAAGAGTCCCTTAACCTTTGTTAGAACATCCCCCCACTTAGCTTAGTTTTCTATATATTTTAGCCAAAATCGGTGATTCGCAGCGAAATTCCAATTCTAAAGTTTCCAATTAACCAGATGTCCGAATATCCGGACATTTTCTAATAAGAAACCCCGCTGCCAAAAAGCGACAATCTTCATTGACAGATAAATATTAAAATAATATAATTTTTTCAATAAAGTTACAAATTTAATCATTGTTGATTCATTCCGAAGTAAGTAAAATGCATATAAAATCCTTTTTCATATTTTATTTCTCAAAATAAATATGACTATTTATGTCAATTTCACTTTATCCAAATCAAGTCTGGTGCCAATTGATGCGGATAATTGAAATTCTACAGTATTATGGGGAAAAAAACTAGCTTTAAAGTTTAATTTCGCCGTTCGGCTTTCGTTTGAAAAAATTATAGTTAAATTGAAATTGATTGAAATTAGTAGTAAGGGTGAAATCAGATCTAATGAACACCACCCAGTTATGTGTGTCTATATGTGTGAGCATTAAACTCAATTAGCTCTTCGACAATGATGCGTTCACAAAGAGCACTCAATTAAAGGGTGTAGAGTAGAGTAGCAGTGAGTACATTAAGGAATGATGTTACAACCAATGTGTACATCTATCCAATTCATCGTTCTCTGTGTCTTTGTATCTGTGTGTGTGTGCGTCTGTGGTGTGCGGTATGTGTGTGTGTGCATTGCCGCATGCATTGTATATTTAAATTAGTTAGTTGCATATCATTTGCTCTTCAATGCCATGGTATTTTCTTTCTCTTCATTTATACATATATTTCCCTCACTTATTTTTTTTTCCTTTTGTTTGCGGTTTTTTATGCAAAAGTTTTAAAATAGTTTTTCCCACTTTAAAACAGATTGCATGCTAAGCGGCACAAAACATGTAAAAAGAATGAAAGGCAACACAAAAAGAGCCACATTGAAGGAATGGAATGCTGGCATTTCATTTTCATTTAAACCAATTTCTATACTATTAGAATATCTATTTCCAAAACACTTAAATGACACGAAATATGAACCACGAAATGCTTCAATCTTCCTTAATAATATGTATGATAATTGAACATTTCGAATTGAAGTCAATAGTGACAGAAATATTTTACAAATTATTTTCATACTCAACGAAACGAATTAAACTTTATTTTTTAAGCTGAATATATATATTCCACTTATTTGTATCGTTTTAGTTTTAAGGGAATATTTTTCAAAATAAAAACATAGTTTTGAAGCAAGAATAACTTACTAACATATCTTTTCCTTTTAATCCTAATTCAGATAAATCTGTATTTACAGTTGTGTTCATTAAAATAGAAAACTATTTTCCAATTTCATTAAAAAAAAAATTTATTTGTTTGGTTTATATAATTTGAAAATAATAAATTAGCTAAAAATTCATTATTTTAACATTTTCAGTTTTGATTTTAAATTAAATTTGAAGTAAACAAACAAACTTAATTATACTAAAACAAAAATGTTATTAGTAAATCTTATTTATGACATTTTTCTTAGATAAAGAGAAAATAAAGGAGGTGAGTTACGAGTTAACTCAAAATTGGATATTGGATTTAGTAGAATAGAAAATCAGAGAAACAAGAACAAACGAATTTATCGTTGTTTTTTAAAATTAATGTTAAATAAATAAATCTGTCTGTCAATGATGTCGTAGTTGGTCGTCCAAGTCCTAGAGAGAGTTGCACCTGGGTGGACGATTGCACATGGATGCAAGACTAAAGACTTTCTAGAACGATAATGACCAGATAACTGTCAAGAAATTATCTTGCAAATAGAAAGAGTGACGTGATTCTATTGACTACGCAATCCTTGGCTCTGAATCCTAATGGAAAAGTTATAAATCTGAAAAAAATATATATGAAACTTTTTTTGTAAGTTTGAATTTTCACAAAATATGAAACCCGAAAAAATTAATAATTTTTAATTTGAATAAAATTTGACGGAAGTTTCCTTTGGTGTTTATTTCTTAAGTTTTCAGTTGTTTTTCAAATTTCCATTGTAAAAGTTTTGGTAGGCAAATAAATGCAAAAACATTAAACGTTTCTTAAAATATAAATAAATTCTTCAATTTTGGTTTATATGCATAATACTATATTCCATATAAGTTAACTTGATTTTTGTTTTTTTTTTTAGAACACAACTGTATAATGTCATGTCTTTTCAATAAACATAAACAGACAGTAATCTATAACAAAACTAACATATAGATCAAACTAAATTAGAAATAAACAATTTAAATATGTTGGATGTATTTTTTATAGTTGTATCAAATGGATGTAAGATATAGATAATCGGATTTAAAGACCTATGATTGTTATCCCAATCAATGATAGAGGGAATAACGACTAAGCATAACTTGCATAAATAATACTATCGAATTAATAATATAATGTGCAAATCAATCACCAAATTTACAATATCCTATGTATTTCTGTAGTTATTTATTTATTAGTTACCTTGTTTTTGGTATAATTGATATTAAATGAAAAGGAGTCGGCATTTGTAAGGTACATTTACTGATATACAAAATGTTTGGTATAACGATAACTTTTTTTTTATCGGAGCTGGTTCTTTTATATATGTCTATATATAAATATATAGAAAAATGACAATAATCCAATTAAGTTCTTGAGAATATACAAAAAATGTTACCGAGTTTGACAGCCTATTTATGCCACTAAAAATTATTAAAACTAAAACTAGAACTATTGATAGAACTTTAGTTTTAGGTTTCCCTTTCGTATTTTCTTTTGCATTTGAATTTTTCATAATGTTTTTATTTTCCGCTTTAGCTTTATGGCACACCTCAACTCATTTAACGCTAAACAAAAAACCAAAAAAGAAACCAGAAAAGAAATGTTAAAACAAACCAGAAATAAGGTAAGCAACACAGTAGAACAGAAAAAAAAAAAATAATAATTTTTTTTCTTCTTTTTTTAATACTTATTGCATTTAGAAAAATAGAGAGAAAAAGGGGGGAAAATAAAGAGAGAGAAAAAGGGGGGAAAATAAAGAGAGAGAAAAAATATCAACAATTTTAATCTACTTATAACAATTGTAATCTACTTATATATAACACTATGCTACAATTATCGAGTTATCGATTCCTTTTTTTTAGACCATCGGATATATGCTACATTAATTATAACTAACCAATGATTTTTCATAAACTAAAAGGAAAAATAAACAATTTGAAAAGTCTAAAGCAATGTAATCGTATGAAATGAATTTTATTATAGTCATTCTATTTGATGGCAAAAGTTAATTTGCTTTAGTTAAATTTTTGGAAAATCATTTTGTTGGGCTTAGTTTCTAAAATATAAATGAATACGAGTATATGTACATATATGCATGTGCATTTTGTATGTGTGGTATATACATATGTACATACATTCGAGGCTGAAAAAATGTGTTGCACGGTGAGTGTTATCGATCGCCACTCGAAATGGTTTCAATTTGGGTTATACTTACTTTCCTTTTTCGATGACTCCCTTTTACTCTCGATTGGATTGCACCGGAATTGAATTGCCTTTTTTTTGTGTCTAACCCCCTAACTGCCCCTTCTACCATTTACCCATTTTCTTTTATTTATTTTTTTTTTTTTTTTCATTTTACCATTTACTCATCCCAGTCCATCCTCTTACTAACATTCTATTCCATTCCATTTCAACTTAAATAAAACCCCCAATGCACACATATACATATTTATATATGTATATATACATACATATATATATATATAAGTATAACAAAATGACAAGGAGAAGTCGCTGCAACTGCCACAGTCGCATTTGTTGTCTAATTTAGTATAAAGCTCTTCCCCTGGCACCTCCTATCCCACCTTACCCTTAGCCTGTTGTTTTTTTTTTCTTTTGCTATGTTGCCTCACTCTTTCTACCATTGTTGTTAGTTTGTTATAAACGTCGGTGCAGGGCTACAATGTGCAGGGCTGGCTGCATTGGCTTGGGGATGGGTGGACCGATCCGGGCCGGGCCCGGTGTGGTCTGGTCTGGTCTGGGATGGTGGGGCAAGCAAATGACACTCGGTGCACAGGTGCAATGGCTGCTATATGCATGCCCACATAGGGATGAGGAGGTTGTCGTTGCACACTTTTACACACACATCCAACACACATAGTGACGCCGCGCTGCATAATGTCAAAATCAACAAATTTCTTATATCTTTTGTCTTTTCAAACAAGGGGGAAGTGTGTGGTGTCTGGGCCCTCGAGGCCAATGCAATGGGTCGCACCGGGTTGTCTTGCAATTTTGATTGTGTGTAGGGTTTTTTTTTTTTTAAGTTTTTTTCTTGCAAAAAAAGGGTGTTGCCAAAATGTACATAAACACCACCAAAAAAAACGCCTTTAGTGTGAGTATGAGAGATAGTTTTACCCTTTTTTTTTACCACCCCGTCTATATATAATACACGTGGGGTTTCTGGATTTTATTTTTCCGGTTATATAACAAACAAATTTAATCTGAAAACAAGATGTCTGTAAAAAATTAATGTATTTTATTACCCATTTCCTGAGATACCAGACATTTGTTTATTTAAAAATCGTGCTTATACCAACTATGACAGGATTAGAAAAATTGGGGGTGGGAAAAGTAGTCCTTTGGATTGAAATTAAATGAGACAAATAGTAGCAAAGGACTAATTCTCATTTTAATAATCAATTATTCCATGTGCTGTGTCACGATGAACAAGAATCTGTCATCGTTTTGCCATTGTTTTCCTGTTCTCTGATGAGTTTCTGGAAAACAAATTAACGTTCATTGTCCTTAATTATTGTTGCCGGCACTCTGCGAACAAAGTAAATGAGCGACGACTTTTGTTGGAATCCTCCAGTTTTTGCTTCTGCAAAAATAACAAAAAAAAAAAAAAAGAATAAAGAAAAAAAATCAACCAGTCATAAATTGTGGTTTTGACTAATGTCTTATTAGCAAAAATAGCACAAAGTCGATCGATAGAATGTATATATGTATTATAAGTCTTGCAAAGGGAAATATGTGTATAAACATTTTCATTTTCTTGCTATATTTATTCTTCTATTAAACAAATCACAGAAATAGGAAAAATCACAGAAAAATATGTAAAAAAAGAAACTTTTGAAAACATTTTCGTAAATTATCAAGCACCCATTATAAAAATATGAATAAATTCTATAATAATTGAAAATTTTTGGCAATTAAATCAGATTGACATTTTTTTTAGATAACAATTGAAAAATCAACAATAACAAAATATTTACTTACCTCGAAATTTTGAAAATTAAAGCTTTAAATTGCTGAACAAATTGTTATATTTATATATGAAAATGAATAAAAAATAAGGATAATTAATGCTTCTCATATTAATGTTTTAGCTGAAATCTCAGTAATTATAATCTCGATATGAATAGCCTTAAAAATGTATTAAAGTGATGGATTTTCCTATTCTTGTTGATTATGAATATTTGTGTTGGATTAATTTGAAAATGATAAAAGATTATAAAAGAAGAGAAACTAAACTAGGTTAATTTGAGTTTGTCTTAAAGAGAAAATTGATTGAAATTTGTTAGTATTTGTGAACCGATTTGTAGATCCACCGTAATTTATGTACATATGTATATACATACATAATATGCATATATATCCAGATCTATGCACACTTATACTAAAGTGATTACTGTAAATTGTGATATGCAAATGCAAGTCATGCATTTCTGAGGTTTCGCTACAGCTGCCAGTGATGCCTGCCACCCCCCGCCTCGGTGACTGCCTTCCCTTGACTTGACTTTGACGTTGGGAACAAGAACTGAGGATTTGCGACAACTGAGTGCCGACTGTACTGAGGACTGTGGGGATCTATGGTCTGGCACTGGTTTTGTGGCCCGTTTGGACTTAATTAATTTTCAAAATTCATTTGCCCAGGCACTTTGCAAAGTTTTATCAACACCAAAACCATCTTAGCATGGCATTTTGCTGCTGCTGCAGCGGCAATTTTCCTACGTACTTCAAAAATGCATTTGTATGTGCATAAATCTTAACATCAAGCAAAACCAAACAGAAAGAGACACGACGAGACGAGTCGCACAAGTGATCTAATATATATAAATATATATACATAAAAAAAAATATATATATATTTATATATATATAGTTATGCATTTTCATCTGAACAATTTCTTTTCCTTGCATTGAAATTAGCAGCATTTCTCTTTCGGTTTCATGTCGTGTCGCATCTCGTGTTTATTGTCAGTTAAATTTCTGCACTTATTCGGACAACTCGTGAAATCGGGTGAAAAATACTTGAAACACAAAACAAAAGAAAGAGAAAAATATGTATCCAGAGTATTATAAATCAGGAGGATGTTACAACTATAAATCATTTCATCATCATTATCATCAACAACTACAACAACATCATTCCCCCCCTCATAATCATCAACGTATAATGCAACGTTTAGCCCGAAGATCCTCCTCCATATCGTCAACATCCTCTACTTCGATTTTCTATGAACGACACCAGCAAAATCACCAACAGCAACGTTACCACCATTATCACCACAATCACAATCATTTTCAACAACATCAGCGTCAGCATCAGCATCAACGGCACTTTTATGCCATCTCCTGCAAGTTGGCCAAGAAAAAGTCGCGTTTACATTTAAGGCGGCGATTTATGATGTTGCCATTGTGGCCCGGCAATGTGAGTAATGGATTTTAACGGGCGCAAAGCAACAAAAGCATGGAATATAGGGAAAATGTGGGTCCTCGTCTCTGGAATGTCTCATTTCATATCGCAATATTTCTTATTTAGCTGTGTCCCGAACGAATAGCGACATTTACTTTTTTATCCTTTTTTTTTTTTATCGAGTTGCTGCATTTAAAAGTAAAGTGTTAAATACTAATTCATGTGTCTTTTTTTTCTAATATATACAATTTAAATCAAATAATTGACTTGGCTTCAAATAATTGCAAACGATTTTTGAAAATTATTGTGAAAGTTGTAACTTTTCAATTTGGTGAATTCTCGAAATCCTTGGTTTTTTTTAACCTTTATTTCAAGGCAATAATTAATATATATTAAAAAAGAACAAAATTATGTGTTGTTGGTCGTGTGAGATCCAAAACAAAAAAGTCGTTGGCCATTTTGAGCTTCTTCATAAGCCATATTGAACTCATTATTATTTAGATTTCAAAAAATATTGGTTTTATGTAGATTTGATTTGTTTCTCCAAACCTATTCTAGACTTCGTTGTGATTAATCTTGAGTTTCTGGGTTTCTGGGGAATCCTATTAAACTATTTAAATAATTTTTATAGTTTTATTGACCATAAAAAATAGTTCAGCTCCTTTGGGCACATATTGAAAATTGGTTTTGATAATCGGGTCTGATAGTTGTAAAACATTTTGAATAACTCAATAATTAAATAAATAAATATTGCATTTTAGAATTGTTGATATTTAAAAAAAAATAAGAAAAGGACATTCAAAAAACAAAACCAAGACAAGGTTTGATGTAATTTTTTTTTTTTGCATAACGAAATGAAAGAAAGAAATGAAAATATATATATATTTGAGGAGAATTAAAAACTGTTTACTAATTAAATTACTAAAACTGTGTTTTTTTTTTTTGGTTTTGCCTTTTTATGTCTAATTGTGATAACTATGTATGTATATACGTGCAAACATATACATAAATATTTATATATATATATCTTATATATATAATATATTAATATCGATGTTGTTTGTATGTAATAAATATTTTGTTTCTGGGTTAATCATAAGTCATTTGCTTGTGTGTGTATGTGTGTGTGTATCTATGGCCTATGCAAGTAACTTGAAGTTCTAATCGATTTACCATTTTGCCTTACAAAATTTCCATAATATATATATACACACACACACACACACACATATGCTTATTTGTTGTGTGTGTGTATGTCTTATATATATTATGTACATGTGTATGTACGTATATGTGTGTGCGTGTTGTGTTGTGTGTCTATGTTGATTGTTGTATGTAACGTAATTCTAGAGTGCATATTAAAATCTAAATAAACGCACATATACAGATATATATATATATATACTTATATAATTAAATATGCCAAACCTTCTTCTTTTTTTTGTATATATTTTGATATTCCCTTAGTCGGTGGCAGCTACACCCATAATTGAGCGCAATATGAACGGCTATAATCGGGAAGTGGGTAAAAAGCGGCGGTATGAAACACCACAGTATGCCGGTAAGTAGAAAAATTTATCAATTTCTTTTGGATTTAAAATTCTAGAATCCTTTTCAAATATTGCGATTATCTCTTTCATTGATTTCATTTCCTTTTTTTTTCATTTATTAATTTGTTTCTTTCATTCTCTGTTGGCTCTGTCATGTTATTATTCTTTTTAACAATTTCTTTGCCACTTTTTTTCTTTCCTTTTTTTTTAAATTTATTTTATTTTGCATTTCATTTTACGTAGGTTCTTCTTTCAATATCTTTTATATATGTATACTGTAAAATCTGTGTTAAATCCTTTTTCACAGTGTCGCCAAAGAAAAAAGCCACCAAGGAGCGTATACCACAGCCGAAGAATACAGTGGCTATGCTGAATGAGTTACGTCATGGATTGACGTATAAAATGGAATCACAGACTGGTCCGGTGCATGCACCTCTGTTCACGATCTCCGTGGTGGTAAGTTATAAAGTTCCGGGACATAGTTATGGGCCAACGATTATCGCTGACCAAATTGATGCTATACTCAATCTTATACTGGGTGGTGCTAGTGTAATGGTGGTGGTGGTGGTGCAGAGCAGCTGCCGCTGGTGGTGGCGCTGCTTGAATGCAATTAAATTGCTTGGAAAAAAGAAATTTCTTGGCTACATGCCCGAAAAATGGCCATATGATTAAGTTGAAACAAAATATTCTATAATTCAATTCAGGATTCCCTTTACTCTCCAATGAGATCAACCAAAAAAAAAAAAATGATTTGTATCTCTTGTGTAGCAAGTTTTTTTTTTTCTTTTCTTTGGGTAATCGAGCATGACAATTGCATGATGGCAATATAGAAATGTTCATATGATAGAGAAATAGTATTCCAAATTATTTTTACCACAATTTGACATACATATATAAGTAGTATTTTGCTGTAAATATATATAGATAACTAACTACATATGTACATATACATATGTACATATATACTATTACTTCTTTTTGTTTTTTTTGTCACATCAAAAGCGTGCAAGAGAAAGTTTGGATAAAATTTTTGTTTCGGGAGACAATAAAAGGCTATAAAAGCAAATGCATGATAAGGAGACGTAAAGACGGAGCCTAATGGCCATAATACAAATAGAATGGGAATGGAAATAGAAATGGAAATGAAAATGGCGAAAAGACAGAAAGTCGTTAAAACTATTTACGATATCCTATGATTGGCGTTCGTTCATTCATTCAAGGAATGGTTTTGGGTGGTTGCGGTTTTGTTGTTCACGATTTGGAATATTGAGATTTTTCATTTAAATATGCAGCAAAGAGTTTCATTTTGGTCAAGTGAATTGCAAAAACAACAACAAATCACTCAAGCACCACTCACGTGACAATACGCCCTATTGTTTTTTGGTCTTAGTGTTGGTTTGGGGTATTACCCAAACAAACATATATGCATATGCAAATCAGTTTCACTTGCGGAAGGTATAAAGGTGAAATATATCCTGCATAATTTACATGCATGTATGCATATTTGACAAAGACGACGACGACGACGACAACAACGACAATGACGACCTTCTCCACATCCTTCCTTCCCCTAGTCTGTTATGGAATTTATTGTCGCTAAATGTCACATATACAAATACCTGTAGTATGCGTGCAACATTTACATGGCCAACCCAAAAAAAAATAAAAAAAAAAAATGGTTTACCAACAAACATGTGTAAAATATGTAGAGTTGAATGAAGCCCATAGGAATATTATATTGCATGCCCAGAAATTGGTTTTATCATTGCCCCAAAAGTAATGAATACAAAAGACATGCATTTGCAATGCTTCAAAAGATTGACAATAAATCGAGAGCATAAATGGCTGGGTTAAATACATAATAATAAAATGGAAAAAAAAGGATTAACGATGTTTCATGTTTTCCACAATTATGAAAGGCAAAACAAGTTGAGATGAATTTTTTTGTTGGTCCTTTGAAAATTGTTATTTAATCAGTGGGTTCTTATTTATTAGCAAATTGTTTAACTTGTCTTTTTTAATCTGTTGTTTCTGCTTTTCTTCTTTTGTTTTGTTTTTTTTTTGCAGGTCGATGGCCAAAAATATATGGGCCAAGGACGCAGTAAAAAGGTGGCACGTATCGAGGCAGCGGCCACAGCGCTGCGTAGCTTTATTCAATTTAAGGATGGGGCTGTTTTATCGCCATTAAAGCCATCCGGCAATCTGGATTTTACCAGTGATGAGCATCTTGAAAATGGTACTGACTTTTTGCCGAATAACCAATTGGTCCAATTTATTCAAAGATTGATTGCAAAGAAACGCAATTTTGCCCTGCTTGAACCATTACCGTTTTGCATGAACCACAGCAAGTATTTGTTTTTATGTTGTTTTTATTTTTCTTTATTTTATCTTTTCCTCTAATTTCTTGCCCTTTTTCCATTTTGCTGTTATTTTTTTTTATTATTATTATTTTATTATCTGGTTTTTTTGTATTTCGTTGAAATTTTCAAAAGCAAAATTTTAATTTAATTTGTGTAACTCTTTTTTATTATTGGTTCTATTTTTGGCTGGCTAATATTTTTACTAACACGAGAATGAATTAAAAAAAAAAAATAAAAGTAATAGAAAAAGAGAAGGAAATTATGATAATGCGATTATATAAGACTAATTATCATAAGTTAATTAAGTGTCATAAAATAGATATTTATTATTTTCTTAGCCACTAAATATGAAAAGTTTCGACCCACCATTAAATCAATTTAATGAAAGATGACAACAAAGAAAAAGTGATATGCATGCAGAGCTGAAAATTCGAAGAATTTAAACAAAAAAAAACCTTTAAAAGGCCGGAATTTGAAAAATCTTTAGAGAATAAACAGATGTTATTCCATTTATATATCTACATATTATTATTGTTAACTGCAAATATGATAAACAGAAAAATTTACAATTTTTAACATTCGATTTATATAAAAAAAATTATGCAAAGTATCAAAGTAATTTTATAAAGACCTTTGGCAGATGTTCGCAAAGTATGTAGACAAGAATTATTATACCCTTGCAAAGGTATATTAATTTTGGTCAGAAGTTTGCAACGCATAGAAGGAAGCATATCCGACTATATAAAGTATATATATTCTTGATCAGCATGATGAGCTGAGTTGATATAGCCTTGTCCGTATGTCCGTTTGTCCGTCCGTCTGTCTGGATCAACGCAATCTCCTCCGAGGCCCTTGGAGCTACATTGCTGAAATTTTGGAAATTTGGAATCATCCCGGTCAAAAATATAGTTTTTGATATATAGTCACGAAATTTGGTATTTGCCAATTTGATATAAAAAAGAATATATCTTTGAAGTTTCAGCAGAATCGGTAGATTATTTGCTATAGCTGTTATAGGAATCGGATCAAAAAATAAATATTTGTATGAAACAAATTTTTCTTAAGCCACGAATTTCAAATTTAGTTTTTATTAGTTTTATATACTTTTCTTTATGATTCTGGAAAATTATATATAAATCAAAAAGACAGTTTGCAAGGGTATACGAACTTTGGCACGGCCGAAGTTAATAATTATTATTGTTATTATTATTATTGTTATTATTATTATTGTTATTAGTAATTACGTAAACTACTTTTACCCAGCCTTTACTCTGCTATTGCTAAAACTTTATTAACTTTGGCATAGCTAAAGATAGCACCAGCTGCTCGCCGCCTCTTTGTTTTTTTTTTTTTTTTTTGTCGTTTGTTTAGTTTTGCCATAATTGTACTCCTGCAATATACATATATACATTTACATGTAGACTGCTCCTCATAAGCCTAGATCTCTGAGTGAATTATTTTTAATTTGACAAATTGTTATATACAGATGTCGGCAAGAACGCCATTGCGGTCGATGGACAAAAGAAAGTCCCAGATAAGGGTCCTGTGATGTTGCTTTATGAACTATTCAATGATGTTAAGTTTGAATGCGTTAATATTGATGGAGCTCAGAATAATTGTCGTTTCAAAATGACTGTTACCATTAAGGATAAGAAATTTGATGGCATTGGTAAAGTTAATCTATTAATAACTATACAATATATACGTTTATTAATTGAATTTATAATTGATTGATTTTGTTACAGGTCCTTCCAAGAAATTAGCAAAAAATGCCGCTGCCAAGGCCGCACTTGCCTCACTGTGTAATATCTCGTATAGCCCAATGATGGCACCACAAAAGAATGTACCGCTGCCCATCGATGATAAGACATCATCTATGGAGTTACCACAAATCCATGCGGATACAATTGGTCGCTTGGTATTGGAGAAATTTATGGAGGTGATTAAGGGACAGGAGGCATATTCGCGACGAAAGGTGTTAGCTGGCATTGTCATGACAGAGAATATGAATTTTTGTGAAGCCAAAGTGAGTACGAGAATATTTTCATTTGAAAACAATAAGAAAATTAAATTGAATTCTTTTAAACAAATTCATATTTTTTATTATTATACGTTCACTATATCTATTTATCTATCCTATAGGTTATTTCAGTATCGACTGGCACTAAATGTGTCAGTGGTGAGCATATGAGCGTAAATGGAGCTGTTCTCAATGATTCGCATGCTGAAATCGTGTCCAGACGTTGTCTACTCAAGTACTTATACGCCCAACTAGATCTTCAATGTAATCAGGGTATGGAAAATCTTTTCCTATTCATGTTTTTAATGCTTAATTACTCTCTGTGTACTTTTTATATCAATATCGATTGTGTAGAAATTGATGTACCTACTCACTCGTATATACAATATTTTCCAAGTTCCAGTTTAAATGGTGCTGCTGCTGCTGCAAGCAAAACTCCAAATTCCACATCATTTTTCTTACCTCAAATGGGTTTCTTCTCTGCTTATTGTTGAATTTTTCATTTTTATTTTTTACTCTCTCTCTCTCTCTTTCTCTCTAATTTGGTTTTATTTTATTTTCTTTGTGTAATTCTTGCAATTTGATTTAAGCATATGCATTACGCTAGTTAACTATATCTTTTGTTGGCACTTTCTTTGTACCACATAGCTATTCACCATTTATCTTATCTAGAAATTTATATATATATCTTATCTATCTATTACAAAAAAAAAAAATAGAAGCCACTGAATTGAACAAAAAGCAATGCTTGTAATATGTTTTGTATTGTAGTTGCCAGTTATTCCTTTTTATACACGTACGTAATGTAAATGACACTGAATGAATTGTGGGGTATTATACAGACATACATACATTCATATACATATATTAAGTTTAGTGAAGGCAAAATGAATTACCGCTTCAAGTATACATAGTTGCATCTATTGTAAAAATTATATACATACATATATGTAAATACATATATATTCTAGATCAGTATCAATTGATGCCAAGCCAATAGGTTATTATTAGTATTTTTGCTTAATTCTTAGTTGTAAAGCTTTGTTGCTATGTCGCTTCTAACTTTTTATTGTTGTTGATACTTATAAGAAAACCTCTTATACATCTCAAGTTGTTATATTTATGCATACATACATACATACATACATACATACATACATATATGTACATACATTTAATTGATGTATACAATTCTGGTATATGTTACTGTATATCAACGATTTCAACATTTTTGGTCGTTGTAAACAGGTGTTATACATATTTGTTGTGCCAACTGTTATACACGAATACATGATAATTGTGTGTTTTTTCCTTCATATTCAGTTACTATATACGTAAATGTTATATTTAACTGTTATACTGATTTCTTATGCCCCTATTAATTGTCAACTTGCATATATATGCATAAGTGTTGTCAAAACTCAACTGTTATATTTGCTGTTATGCGATTCTTGTTGCACACAATTATTATAAATAACATCTATATATCACTGTTATATTGATAATTGTAATAAACTGTTATCCTGCTATCTGTAATATTGTTGTTATACATAACTGTTATACGCTCAAGAGCTTACCTTTAATGACTGATTAACCGCGCTGCGGGTATATTGTAACAGTCAAAACAAAATCTACCCATATAGAATATGCCATTTTCATTTATCGTCATTAACTAACTTGCTAAAACTCTATTAAATCATCATATATATACGTATGTATATATGTACGTATGTTAAGAGACATACATAGATATATACATATGTAAATATATTCACCCAATAATCGGTTCAGTTTTGTAGTATATATATTGTATATATAACACTATTGGGAGGTGCCCATTAATTTTAGAGCTATTCAAAATTTGCACTTAATTCAATTGCTTGCTGCTGAAACTTACGATTAACAATCATCAAACGTGCATTTGCACACACATATATATATATATATATATATATATATATATATATATATACATGTATATACATATATATATACACCACTCATACACAACTCTAAACACATACACACACACACATTCTACTTAGATGAAATGCCGCTTTCTCTTTCTAGTGATAAACAAATACCAATTTTACATAAACATATCTTTTATGTACATATCAAAACTTTTTACCTTTCTTTTTATTTTTTGATTATCGGTTTTGTCGTTTCCTTTAATTGATTTTTATTTTCATATTTATTTTTATATTTTTATTTCTAATTTTCATTTTTGTAATACTCGTGGAGACTCTTCGAGAACCGAAATTATTGCATTTGGTTTGGGCAGCGCGAAGAGCAGCACTTGTATAAAGATTGAAGAAGAATATGAGAAATGATTTCTATAGATTTGATTGATTGATTGATTGATTGATGATTAATTAATTGATTATACAACACTATTATTCAATTTGCATTTATTTTTCATTTGTTTTTTTTCCTGAATTATAGCAACAGCATATCAGTCGATTTTCGTGAGGAATACTGACGGGCTATACCCATATAAACTAAAATCCGGGGTACATTTCCATTTGTATATTAATACAGCACCTTGTGGGGATGCACGGATATTTAGTCCTCACGAAAACGACACTGGTGTTGATAAACATCCGAATAGGTTGGTACAAAACGCTCTCTTTCTCTCTCTCTCTCTCTCGTTCTCTTTCTTTCTCTCTCTTTTCCTAAATACTACTACTACTACTACAACTAAAAATTAAAATTTAAACAGTTATCACAATGAAAATTCTATTCACATATATACACACCCACACACACACACACACATAATCACACCACTACACCACAGAAACATACACTCAAAATGTATGTAATATTATTACACAGCTAAAAAAAAAAAAAATCCTTCTCTGCTGATTATGTCTTAAAAACAAAAAGTCACAATGCCCGCGCGCTCGAGTTGAGTTTATCTGCATATAATATGTTAACTTAATTTATTTATAAGTCCCCGTATGTATGCCACCGATTCGAGCACGAGAGCATGTTGTACAATACACAACATTCAAAAACTTTTCTTCCTCGACCTCCCTTCCCCCCTGTCCCACAATTATTGAAATGGAAGAGAAACGTGTTCTCTCTTCTCTTCCCTTTCACAAAAGGAAGCTAATTTAGGGAAACGGACGGCTTCTTTGAATACTTTGAATTATAGTTACTAAAGGAAATCCCCATCCAATGAACTTTAGAAAAATGCATTTAAAATTCATCAAAAGAGGATGTAACATAAAATTGACAATCCTTTGAATTTAAATATTCCCAAAACTGCAACTGATTCTTTATAAAACAAAAAAATTTCTTCTTATTTTCTGGTGTACTCTTGATTTTCAAGCAAAATGGAAAGTTGAATTATATATTACTTGAGCCTATTACACAGGCTTACATTAAATTGGCTTTTGATGCTGATCAAGAATATATACATATGCAAAATCATTTAACATGTTCTAAGAACCAAAATAAATGATTGATTATAAAGGAAATTTGTTATCTCTTATTATTAGGAATTTCAACAGCATCCATTTGATTATTAATTCTCTGTGTTGGTCCTTATACACGCTTTTCTTGTGGTTTAAGGATTACAGGTTATATATCGGATCTTGATTAAGGTCTTTGAGGTCTTTTTGTCGAAATTGCCCACTTTGAATATTTGTTTGTTTTTTGTTCTTTCTTTCTCTCTCTCTCGTTTTCCAATAATGTTTTTAAGTTTATTTATTTTTTCTTTTAATATTTATCACACTCATACACAGTTTCCCACTCACCATTCCATAAAATTTTTTCAATTTTTTTTATTTCATATATATTTTTTTCGTTTCTCTTATTTTGATTTTCCATGATTTTTTTTTTGTTTTATTTAAAATACAATTTTTTTGACTTAACAAGCGACAGGCAGGCTTCTCTCCTCCACTTAATTTTAATAGTTGGCAAACAATGTAAAAGCTAATTCCTTTTCATTATAATGATAGGAAAGATAGGATGAAATGGAAAAAGATTTATAAATTTGATGTAAAAAATGCGTTATATGTTGTTTTCCCTCCTGCCCTACCAGAACATATATAAATATATATATATTATATAAATTTTGTTCTAATCGAAAACACACAGTATTCACTATACAGCCAGCCAATTTGTTTTAATTTTGAGATACCTGAACAAAAGGCAAACTCACAATTTACTGAGCACTCAAAATCTGTTGGTATCAGAAGGAAAGAAAGAAAGAAAGAAGATTTCAACAATGTTGAATAGCCGTCAATTGCAAAAGATATCTTTCAACACTTTACCTGAATATGTTCGGGATCTTGATATTTGTTTCTATTTATATTAATGTTTGCTTTAACTAAGTATACGTTTTGATGTTGGATCATTTTTTTTTGGGGAAAGTTAGTTCACACTTTGATGTTCGATATAAAAATAAATATTTATACATACATACACACACACATATACATATATATATATACATATACATAAAAACACATACACACAAACATATACATACATATGTATACTAGTATAGTAATAATACTTATATATATATATATGAATTTGAATTTGTCTTGTCGCCAAATGTTTTTTGAAGTAACCTTTTAACAAAAGCAAACTAATTCATTTTCTTCACATGCACTCTACTATATGCTGACAAACTGAATTGCAATACTGTACACACACAAACACCCACACACACACCCACACAAAAACATACACCCAACACATCTATATACACACAACAAACACGCAACACAAACAAATAAACATCCAATCGAACAGAAAAGCGCGTGGACAATTGCGTACAAAAATCGAATCCGGTGAAGGAACCATTCCGGTTAAAAGCAGCGATGGCATACAGACATGGGATGGCGTTCTCCAGGTGAGTTCCAACATTTCAATTCTGGAGTTCAAGGTGCCATTCATATCATTTACCATTAAATTAAATACGATAATTACGAATATATTACTAATAAATAATGTTTTGCTTACCATGTCCTTTTTTTTTTTTAGGGCTCACGCTTGTTGACCATGTCGTGTTCGGATAAAATCGCACGCTGGAACATTGTTGGTATACAGGGTTCCCTATTGTCTTCCATAATTGAACCAGTGTACCTGCATTCCATTGTGCTTGGCAGTCTATTGCATCCAGAGCATATGTATCGTGCCGTCTGTGGACGGATCGAGAAATCAATTCAGGGTCTACCGCCGCCTTATCATTTGAATAAACCACGTTTGGCCCTTGTTACATCGGCTGAGCCGCGTAATCAGGCAAAAGCGCCAAATTTTGGTATCAATTGGACTATCGGCGATACAGAATTAGAGGTAGTTAATTCATTGACAGGACGGACCATCGGTGGTCAGGTGTCACGTATCACAAAGCAGGCGTTTTTCGTGAAATATAATTTCCTAGTGAAAAATTTGCCGGGCATACCAAATCGTAAGTTGACCACAGATTATGGTCAAACAAAGGCAAATGTCAAGGATTACCAGGTAAGAATTTTGACATTGGAATGAAAATCATTTAGACGGTGTTTTTTTGGTTCTTGTTTCTCTCTTTCTTTTTTTTGTATATAATATATACATATGTATATAGAATCTTTTATTAATTGTTCAAATTTTACAGACGGCCAAATTGGAATTATATTCCGCATTCAAACGAGAGGACCTCGGCAGTTGGCTCAAGAAACCCATTGAACAGGACGAATTTGGGCCTGTCGAATGACTGCATTCAGCTATACCGTTAGCCACAACTAAAGCAGTTAATATATTGACAACAGAAACAACTAGAAAAGACACGAGCAACGGCAAGCAATTAATAGAATTAGATGATTTAGATTTTAGAACAAATAATATTAACGACAATGATAATCATGATAATCATGATGATAATGTGAAGGACGATGTGAATATGACGAATTATGTTGATAATGATAATAAGTTTGTTGTGCATCGAGTTGTTATCAAACAAAAAACCACATACGTCAAATCTATATATAATGCCATAAAAGGGCAATCGATGATAAAGGATGCTAACAACAAAAACCAGAACAATAATGTTCGAAATATGTTAACAAATTGCTCTAGAATATTTCTAGAATAGAATGTAGTTTTTATGCTGGAACTGAGTAAAGAAGTATTATGGCGTTTTAATTGAAATCAAACAAAGAACAAAACCCAAAAATAAAAAAACCACACACAAATCCAAATCCAAACAAATTAAACCAGAAATCTAAAGCCAGAACCTTAACTCTATATAGACAGACAATTTTATAATAAAAACCAAAATAAATCCTGTTGATGTCTTGCTTTTGCACTACTCTCTTATCTCTTCTATATATCTATCTCTATCGCACTATCGGTAATTAGAGAGAACTATCTTTCTCTCTCTAATTCAAAACTGTCATCTCTATCTATGTATCTGTCTCTATAACTTGATACTATAAGCTCTGCTATTTACAATAATCTCACACTGAATACTAATGAAAACATTTGATTTATGTATGTATGTATATACAGTCAGTCGAAAAAGTTTAGGCAAACTATCTTTTACAGTGTATTCCATATAAATGTTCCTAATCGGCATCAGCGGATTAATATATACATGAAATTGTCAGAGTATATGAATTTAACTTTTAAAACAGATACATATATGCATAAATTTGTGTATATATATATATATATACATCATTCTAAACTAATTTAAAGTATACTTAAATAGCGGTTGTGCCTAAACTTATTTCACTCACTGTATATAGGTCAATCTTATGAAAGCACCTATATAGAAGCGATGTACACACGACAAACAATAAACAATAACAAACTCTCAAATAGTGGAGGCTGTAAATAATCATTAGGGTTGATTTTACATATACGCAATCGGAAGAGTACTTATATATGGTAAAACTTAATGAATTATTTACAGTCAAAAAATTTTGTGCATAAGTATTGAAATAAACTATATATGCATAGATATATATATAATATATATATATATATATATATATGTCTATAGAGATGTATACATGAATATGAAACAGATAATGAATACTATAGCTAAGATTTAAGCATTGTTTGTTGTCTCAATGGTAGTCATGTTATTTTTGAACAATCGAATCGAAACTAAATGCAAATCGAAATAAAAATGCAAAAACGAATAAGTCCCGTAATTATATATATATATATAGATATATATAAGTGTAGGTATCATCCGAATGTAACTCCAACTTTTACTTCCTTTACTTTTGATTAGCTTCTTCAAATATACGTAAATTCAGCAAGAATATTTGTTCAAGTAGTAAATACATATATGTACATAGTATGTATAGTAATGTTTTTAGTTTGAAACGTTTTCTATAGAAGGGCACACACGTTTATTGTAATGAAGACTGCCGTACATGCGTTGAATGATTAAAATTATCTTCCAAAAAAAAAAAAAATAATAATAATAACAAACCTTCCATTTTAGTTCTTCAAATTCTTAACCTGTTATGTAAACCTTTAAGTATTTCTCTATACACCAACGAAATTCAGTTGTATAATTTTGTTTTATAAATGTTATATATCTATAGTTTGAACACAAACACACATATATGTATACATATATATGGGTATAGTTTCATAAATGAAATCTGAAAGACTCAAAGTGGACTAATAATATACATACATAAAAAATACATCCATATACTATATACAAGGCATCTATGCTAGAATTACTTATATAACTCGATATTTGTATATCGAAATGTGAAATCGAAAATTTTGAAATTGTTTTCATGCTCTCATTTGTTAATTTTATTTTTGTTTGCTTCCAGAAAGGTTATATACTAAATATATACATATATATTCTTGACCAACACAACGATCTGAGTTATAGGCCTGTCCATATGTTAGGATCTACGCAATCTCCTTGAAATCCTTAAAAGCTATAGAGCTAATGTTTTTTCAGTTAGCCCGATCTTTTTAGTTTGTTTTTCTTATTTATTTTGTTGAACATTTTTAGTTAGCTATAGAAAAAATGTATCGAATTAGATTTTAGAGTTAATAAATGGTTATATGTTTTATGGATAACGTTCCATAGTAACCCGAAAGTAGAATTTGAACCAAGTAAAGTTAGGATTTATAACCATCTCTCCTCTCTCTTCCTATCACTCTCATATGTCACTTTCTCTTTATCTATCTCTCTCTTTAGCACTGTTTTTTCGCCCCCCAATTGAAAACAATCATTCTCATACCGACAAAAATGTTACTAATACTACGTATATACATACATATATATAAGAGACAAAATTGTACGGTGATCAGCAAAGAAAACCCCCCTAGGCTATTATATATAAAAAAAACTTGATATACAAATTTGCGCATAAATGAAAATAAACTTTAAATTAATTAACAAAAGCTACAAAACAGAAAAACTTGAATAGTGGACAACTTTTAAAATAACTATATATATCAATAAAAACGTACTTACAGATATATATATACACACACTCAGATACAAATACATTTTAGTGAAGAATAGCGCAAAAGTTAAAGCAGGACACAACTACATATGATCGACATAAATATATATAGACATATATGTATACAAATATATATATATATATCTTGAAATGAATTTCCTTTTTTTTTTGTTTTTGTTTTTTGAAATGAAATATTTTTTGTTATTTATTTTTAAGTTTTCTAATTTTAAAATTAATAATGAAAATAAAACCTTGAAAATAAAAGTTCCATTAAAGCATTATTTCTAATGATTTGTAGCTTGATATTGAAATCTAAACCCCAATAACATTGTCCCATTTGGGTTCGGTTCTAAAGCAGCACAATAATTTTTGATACTCTTCCATGCGACTAAGTAGAGTTATGCAGCTTTATTAGGGCCAATAATACTTCCAATCGTTGGGGTCACCACATATGATGTAGTAGGTAGCGGTATTTTTTTTTTACATTTACGTAATTAGTTTATGTTAACAGTGTTTTTGAACAGCGTTAACGTTATACGCTTTCAAGTTTAAAGGACAAAGCCTTCTTCGAATCGAAGGTCATTATCGTTCCCAGTGTTACGTATAATTGATTTAATATCAGACGTTAAGTAATTTACTGTTTATCTAGTGGTAGAATGTTCTCATAAGCTAAGTAATCGGGTAGGGAACTAACTTATTTGTTCGTCATACCGCGTAGTTGCGTTAATAATAGATAGAGTTGTTTGGACCGAACCTAATCGAAAACGATAAGACTAGTTTTCCAGCTCTGTTTTGTAATTCAAGGTTTCTTTAATTTTTTTGTTTTGTTTAATAAAACAGTTTTAATATTAACTATATATTGTACTGATATATATATATACATATGAAAATGCGAATATATAACTCACACACTTATACAGACATACACACACAAACACATACACACGCAGTTTGCTTGATCTACATACATATATATGTTTTGACAAAAGAAAAAAGTTCTTATAAAAATATATAGCCATAAAACCAAAATGAACAAATAATAACGTTAACTTAATAAAAAAGGAAATTAAAAACGACGAAGTAAAATGAAAGAAAGAAGAGAAAAACCAAATTTGATCTTATATAAAATACTGTGATACTAAATTTTACTAGTACTTCCAGCATAGCTGCATTTTATCCATTCTAAAATATTCTAAGTTATGCAAGAAAACCAAAATCGAAAAAAAAAACAAAAATGGAAATCCAGCATCAGCAATACATAACCTAGAAACAGCGAAATTATGCAAAAACATGAATAAAATCATATGAATATATTGCATATAAACATACAGCTAGTTACACATACACACACATACCTACATATACAAATCTATAAGTATATATACATATATATATAAAAAATATAGAAATGGCATACAATTTTGTCTTATCTAGATTTTCAATTAAGAAGTTTTACAACAAACAAAGTATGAAATCAATCAATCATAAATAGAAAACCAATGCACTGTGGGGTTTCTTCAACTTCAATACATATAGACACACATACACTCACATATATACATATATATAACCAGACACAGACACCCTTTCATACATAATAAACAAAGCTATTTATCTGTTCAATCGAAAAAAAGCAAAAACTATATAACGAATATGAAAAAAAACCAAACAAATGGTATTAAAAGGAAAAAAAAAAACCACAAAGAAACACATACACACACACACATACACTTTATAGTGATGCTTTAAAGAATACGAAAACACAAGATAATTGAGATATATAATAATACTTTAATATATAAACCAATATGAAATGTTGGCAAACAGAAGGTATTTCCACTATATATGTAGATATACATGCATATATAGTAAACAGCGCTCAGAAGACAAATTTAATGAATAAAGAGATCCTGAAAATTCTTAAAAAAATACCATAGGACCACACGATAACTTCGGCTTTGCCGCAGTTGCTATATCCCTACAAACTTAATGTTTTTATATTAAAACGGATTAGGTCTGCTAGTAGTTATTATTTGTTATAGTCTATATAATGTATTACCAACTACATACATACATATATAAGTTTTCCCAATAGAGAAAACATTGATATCGAATAAGCTTTTTATGATTTTTTTTGTTGGCAATATTACCTCTGAAAGTCTATAAAACTTAAAGTTTTTTTACATGCTTTGTGTGGGTTAAGAAACAATAAATTTCCCTTGATTAAAATTTTATATATAATACAAATGTCCGAAATATACGATTTTGTAGGGATACAAATGACAAATTGAATAGAAATTTGATTTTAGAATTTAGTTATTTTAGTAGCGGAATATTAATTATTTCAGAATCTTTTTGCCACAATCGAGTTGAATTGTCTTACAAAGTTGGCCATAGAATATAATAAATTAGTTTGATTAAGCAAAAAATATGAAATCAGAAGACATTATCTACTTTGTCTTCTTCTTTGCCTTCTTCTTGTTCTGGGTGGAACTTTATATTGAAAGAATTAGTTTACGTTTACATAGTCATATATAGGACAATACAATAATTTCAACTAATTTGTAATTTCGCAAAATTTGAAAACAAAAAAAAAAAAAGTATAAAAACAAACAAAAAAAAAAAATGGAAAAAACACAAAACTAAAAAGACTATATAAAAGATCAATTATTGAAGGAAGATTTATGTTTTCTCTCGTTTTGTTTAGAATCTAGTTTTAAACATAACATATTATAAAAACGAATGTGTACTTCCACTATTTAATTTTTTGCAGTGTAGAGAAACTGTTTTTTACATACATATACTTATCTACATACTTATATTATTATATATATTAATTAGTTGGTACCGCCCTCCGCCCAGTGCGCATTTTTGGTCAACAAGAACCGAGAGAAATAAAACTCGATTTACAGATTATAGACATATATATTTATATATAGAGAGAAAAGGCAACTATAATCCATTGTCAGCCAACAAATCCAAAACCAAAATTCAATTCAATTAATAGTCAAAGAATGATTTGAACTTCTTATTATGCTATTGCAGTACATATATGTACATATATATTTATATATATAACATGTTGTAGCCTTTTAAAAGCTTCAAATATATGTATATACATATATATATATATATATAAAGATTTGTCAAAATGAATATAAAACAGTTGGCACACAGACACAGAATATTTTTTAACAAAATGAATAAAATAAAATTTTTAGGTAATTCAAATGAGAAATTGATTAATAGAACTTCTATATCTCTCCATCTAGTTATTGAATATTTGTTAATTTTATGCAATTATGTAGAATATTCACTTACATGCATACATAGAAACATATATACACTTGTAGTACAAATGAATTTTTCTAGATTTCCATATTACTATAATACAGTTTTTTGTTTTACTGCAATAGCATAAGTTACATACATACACATATATATATATATATATATATATATATATATACATATATATAAATAAATATGTATATACTAAGGTATATCCCACAATTTCCTAATGAATCCGAATGCTATTTGCTGCGATACAAAGATAGAAATCAGTAATCATATTTTGAAATTTAATGTACCACACCTATATATTCTATATCTGTAGGTAGATGTTTCATATAGGTGAATTATTATATATCACATTGTTGAATACATTTTCGCTTAAAACACATAATTATATAATATAACGATATATTGATTACTGAAACTGAAAATTTAAATTTGATTTGGTTATACACATACATAATCAACTGATATATCTACATGCATCAATTTTTTAATTATATAGAACTAATAGTTACCAAGTTTGAACGAAAAGGGGAGAGATAAACCAAACAAATGCTTTTTTTTTTTGGAGACACTGTTATATATATTTCGTATATCGTATAATTTGAAGAAGATTATCAAAATGTATTCGTTAGCAATGTTTCGATTAACTTTTTCAGAATTAAGGTAATATGAATAATGTGATTTGTGATATCTGGGAATAAACTTGGTTATTAATAGAAGGAACTAACGGTATAAGAAAACGTTTATTTCAAACAAGTTGATAAAGTTCTTTATCGATTTGGTTCTGTTTCCCATTAAACTATCTATCTTTGTATCATCATGTAGCATTTGGTATTTTAATGATTTTACCATGACAAAATTCAGATATATATTTATAGAATTGTTCTTCTCAAAAGTATAATTAATATGTCTTACACACATACTGAAACACACATACCAACACACACACATAAACAAAATGAATAAGTGAAAACATTCTTTCGAAAACAAATTTGTGTAGTTCAAACTTAACAATTTCTTCAACCTAAACCAAAAAAGCGAATGCAAATACAATATATTATAAAAAAATTAAAAAGACAAAAACAAATTGCAATTATAAAAAAAAAAACATGAGAAACGAGAAAAATTTAAACAATTAAACACATCACAGTTATAGTTATTCAAAAAGAGATTTAACAAAATTTAAATAACAAGCTAAAAAGTAAAAACTATTCCAAGACAAACAAAGAAACAAAAAACCAGAAGAATTAAACAAGAAAATTAATATATTTTAGTTTCTTGTAGTTTAATAATTTTCAAACCAAAAAATTTGCAAAAAAGAAACGATAACTCCAAAAATAAAAAAAAATGAATTCACTGAGATTTGAGCAACGAATCAATAGAGAGAATTCTTTTTCTTTTTTTTTTTGTGCAAAAAAATGGAAAACCAAAGTAATGAAATATATATTATATATACATACTGTAGCATAAAGCCGATTAAAATTTAAAATAATAATTTAAAAATTAATAATATTAAATAATAACACAACATGATAATGTAATTGGGCCAGTATGGGTGAAATAAATACGATGAGAGCAATTTAAACGAATCAATTTCTACCAAAAAGTTAATTCACCTTGCGCACCTCCCTCCCTCTCTTTTCACCAACTCCTCCCAATCCTCCAAAACCTGCAAAACTCCTTACAATAAAGTGAAAAAACAAACAAAAATTTACATACTTTTAAAAACTCCCCAAAAATTTTACTTGCTGAATATAAATAAAGAAACATGAATTCAAATTATAAAAATTATGAACATTTCTTTTCAGTCAATCTATTTTTGATGATTTAATTGACTTAAATGGAGCAATATCCTTTTGGATTCAGTGAATGGTTTATTTCGATTTTGATCCTTAAGAGGTTTCTATTTAGTTCAATTATAATGGATTTCAAAGAGTCTCTATTTACTTTTATTAATTGCATCTTTAAACTGGTATTCAAATATTGAAAACATTTTTAATGCCATTTCAAAAAAGTAAAGTGACAAAATCATAACAAATCTTTTACAAATCTGTAATAATATACCTGACTTGGTGTTATGGTCTTAAGAAAATTTTAGCATCATGGAGAATTCGGACTTTAGTTAAGGAATCTTCCTGGAAAGTATCTTGCTGAAAATTTAAAACTTTCAAATCTAGCGCTGGGTTTAATCTTTAGATTAGGAACTAACTAACCTAAAACATACAAAATTAAACAATTAAAAGAATTTTATTCTTTGTTTGGAATAAATTACAAATCTATTGTATATTTCGCTTACTTAATTCTAGCTTATTAAAAAAAAAAAATCAAAAAATCGATAAAACAAAAAACAAACCAAAAACTAAAATAGAAGAGTAATAGTATTATAATTATTTTGGTAATCAATATAACTAATTAATTAATGCGCCTTCGCTTTGTAGGTTATTTTCCAAACCTCAAAAAGGCAAATTGTCGAATGGAAACGATAGAATATTGCCAATGGCATCGAAATATGAGTAATAATAGTCCAGCCCCAGACTCCAAAGAATTCCAGATGAGTTTGCCGAAACACTGCACGTCCCTTTATGAGTGTATTGACAAACCATATGGCAATATTGGCCACCAGTAGGAAGGTAATAATCTCACGTCCCGGTTTTCGACGGACTTGTTTGGCCCCCTTGCAGCGACGATGGCTAGCATGGAGTATGAACATGGTTTGCAATGATGTTTGCGCCACACCGAATACTTCGGCAATAATGCCTTCAACACGATCCGGTACAGTGTCCCATTTGGCAAAATAACTGCCCAATATACTAAACATGCCATACAAATAGACGCCAGTTTGTGCCACCACAAGGAGTAGATTATCCAAATCCATGGAATGATGCTCATCACTTGTATCTTTCACGAAGCGTAAATCCCTCATTAGGATCATACCTAACAGTTGCAAATATAAAAATGTATAGTAAATCAATTTATATTTATATAGAGAAGGATTTTACCTGTTATTATTGCCGTACCGCACATAAAGTACATAAATGTCTCCCACAGGGTTACCTCCTGGGTGGCAATAAGCTCATAGCCTGGCTGTGTATATAACACAAAATACATGATCATAGATATAATGGTCATCACAATGATGAGGATGCCAAAGAAGAGGCCTTTATGCGATTGAGAGCAATCCACTGAGAAATGATGGGCGGGCTTCTGTGTGACAGGCTTCACTGAGTTCTTACGTGTCTTATCAATATCCGGAATGGATTTGACAGTTTTCCACATTTCAAATAGGATCACAGCACATATTAACGAATACTCAATGGTGCAGGGAAAAAGAAATGGTGACAATTGTTGCACAAGATTGCCCATAATTGTGGTACGGGAGCAACCACTGAATGTTGCCGTTGTCGGCACCACCGTTATATTAGCCGCTATGGTGGATACAGTGGCTGCGGCTGATGTTAATGCATGTTGGGAATGATTTCCAACATTTGTGTGGAGTGAGGCATTCAAAGCCGACCAATCGGTCGATCCATGATTATTGCCATGCATAACAAGATCATGGGCTGGATCTATATCATGTCGGCTAATGTGAAAAATTTCATGTTTTGTTTCCTCAACAAGGACATACAACCATTCGCACAGATTGGTGGCCACCATATGCATCAGGCCAAAACGTGAGGTGACCTTATGCCTCGCCATATCCATATATGTGGTATTAAGAAAGATGAACTGCACTTGGGCAATGCACAGGATCATGCGACAAATGGGAGTAATGGCCACAAAAACATCATGACAACCGGCATGTCCATTTAGCTCAAAAAATTGTCCAAATTCTAGACCGGAATATACCATAGTCCCAATGGCAAAGGCAATGGCTCCAACTCGTAAATAAAAGCTACCAAAATGTGTGACCTTATGCTTAAGATGGACATTGTTGTTCTTTTCATCTGGAAAAAAGAAAAGAAAAAGAAAAAAATTGAAGTGCCTTGCGTAACCCATTGGTTATCTACAAATACGGAAAATTTGTTACATAACCAATCCAAATCCAAAACGAAATTTAAATCTAACCATAAATGAATTTTTTATTTAACAATTTTACGGATCTATACTTACGAAAGTCCTTCAGTGCATTGAAAAGTGAACGATTCCGAAAGGCACTTATGTATAGAAAAGTGACGAAAAGTATGCTGCCAGCATAGAGATAAACATAGAAGCCTTGATAAACATAGGTTGGTATTTGATCGGATATAACTTCTGTTATTGGTAGACAAACGCCCAGTAGTACCAATAATTTGCAATATGTGGCCGATAAAGCCGAACTAATGGCATCACTGTAAATGAATAATTTATTTATATTAATGAACGCAACAATATTATTTGGATAACTTTTTAATTGATTTTCAACTTACTTGCCCGTTCGTCGATTTTTTTCCTTTTGCTGTTTGGCCTGAAAACTTTTGGCTCCACTATCATAAGCTGTTGAACCATTCCTAGCACTCGCTGTTCCACTCTGGAAATTGATAGTGGCTGTACTACCACTAGCCGTTCCTTGCAAGTTACTTTTGGAGAGAGAGAGAGAGAACATTTTATTAGTAAGTTGGATCCAAAGATATAGATAGATAGAGAGAGAGAGAGAGAGAGAAGAGTTTATTACAATTACAATTAACATTATGTATACCCATGATTTTTGATGTTGCGCGTAGTTAGAAATCCATTGTTATCCTTACGACTACCACCAAATAATGGTGGTCGTTGTGTCAATATCTCCTGTAGCAATATGGAGGGTCGTCGCGATACTTGAATGGTGCACGAGGAATCATCTCGATGTATACCAATACTGGGCAATGGAAGAAGTGCCTGCCTTTGGCTTGCATGTTCAACCAATTCTAGATTTGTTTGTGATTTGGCTAACGGTGAGATTGGATGTGACATTATGGGTATATTATGATGGCCACAGTGATCGCAGGATGTACGTGCAAAACGTATTATGGCGTTGTTGTTATTGTTATTCTGGCCACTATAATGCGGCGGAGTGCCTGGCAAAGAGTGAGCAGTTGTGTGTGCCGATGGTGGTAAACGTGAAAATGATGCCGATTTCTTTGGTTGTTTTATTGTGATATATTCACAGCTATCGGTTGATATCTGATTGCTAATTATGAGATTCAGATATCACATGAGAGAGCATTAACATTGAGTCAGACACACACACACACACACCCATACGTATCCACACACAAGGATACAAACACACACACACACACACACAGACAAGAATCCTTTTTTTCTTGGTATGCCTTTTATCCCCTTTAACTGAAGGCTTCAATTAGAACTGCCCCGTTGAAGGTTCCGATATGAACTGATTTTAACCCGATTTCTACGTCATTTGTGGTCAACTATAATGAGAAAAAAAAACGACCGATGTCGCTGGCCCTGGCCCTGGTTGTTTTGATGGCTTTTTGATTGATTTTCTTTTTGTTTGGCAAATTGATTTTTAGGTAAGCTTTTTTCTTTTGCCGATATTATCACCTGTAAGAGTGCAGCGCGTGTTTACCTGATAAACTGCACACAGATAGGTGAATAGACAGACAGACAGACAGACATTCATTTGTCTGATCATCAATCACATAATGGGGCATAGTGCGATAGTTTTTTTTTTTTAAAAAAGTATATATATCAAGTGATCACATTATATATACATACAGTATAATATTTTTTTCTAATGCCCTTATCAAAATCCCTTCTTTGAGTCGTGTGCGGCATTTCAACTTTTACACGATTTTGACTTTTACTTCCTTTATCAGCAAACAGTTTAATTTCAATTAGTTGGTAATTATCACCACATTCCTAATATAATCAAGGATTAGCTATTTTATTGATTTCAATCCATTAGAACTCATCATATCCAATTCTTTTCAACAAGATTGTAACTATATAATGGATATATTTATAGCATAATCGTTAATATAAAAACTGTTTTGGTTAATCTGCATTTTTTCTTTTCGAGGTCCGAACCGTTACAAATTGTGTAAATCCAATCGTTTTGCCTAAGTTTTTATACTCTGGCAAATATACTTTTTGATTAATCAGTTCAACTGCACTGCATAAAAATTAGGAACTTTAGTACAACGATTAAATATATTTGAAATGCTTTGTTCTCACTTTATATTGCCGAAAAATATTTGTTTAAGTTCATTCTCAGAATAAATTTTAACCTTTAAGTGATTGGTTTCACATTAATTATTTTGACTTTTAAATAATTGCTTTTTTATGTTGGCGTTTTTGAGATTATATTTATCACGTAAAAAAAATTATTTAATATATATACATAATCAAAATTAAAAGTTTTGATCTGTACCAAAAAAGAAATACTTTCTTAGGTTTTTTCTTCAATATGTTCTAAATATATTCCTTTGAGCAAATATTTAAAAATGGCTCAACTAATTGAAGTGGTTTTTGAAAGATAAACATATTTCTCTGCTTTTTTGATCTTAATATTTACTGGTTTAAATTTTTTTTTTGTATTTTTTATCGAAATCTTTTTCTAAATGCTGAAGTTTTTGAATTTTATATCTGATGAATTTTATAATAAATTTTATAATTTATCAAAAATTCTTTTGCCTGATTACAACTACAAAACTGAGTTTTCGTTAGCGATTTTATATGTACATATAATAAGTTTAAATAATAATGATGTATTCCGATTTTATATATATATTGTAACATTTATGTAGTATTTTAAAAAGCATCGTAGATATTTTTTTCTATTATTATACAATGAAGTCGAGTTCTTTATCTCCGGCTACCTCTTTTCTATATAAACAAATCTATTTAAAAAAATTCTAAAATTTGTGTAAACTTCTGTTAATCTTTGAATATGTATGCAAATCGGAACAATTGATTGAAAAGTAAGGACCTCTTCTTCTTTGTAACTATATATTTATGTTCCTAAATGATTGTTTGGATTCTACACGAATACATTTAATTATTATTCAAGTGGTTTATATAGTTACACGATCATTTTGATTAAAATGTTTGATTAATCCTTTGTGTGTGTGTGTGTGTGTTTTTGTGTGTTTGTGTTTGTATATGCGTTTGTTTGGATGTTCGATTTGTAACTGCAACACACTTTATTTGCCGAGCCACCACATCATCTCGGTAATGGACGCGTTGCTTCGTTTTCCACAAATTAATCGGCTCATCGTTACAGCCGTTCGTATTTAAATTGTTTAATGACATGTCAAGGGATAGAGGGGAACGGAAATGGAGCACAGGCGTCGGCAGGGGTACGGGTACGGGTACGGATATGGGAACGCTCGGGAAGACACACAACACACACGCGCCTTAATCGATGAGAAGGTTAACCAAAAACAAAATCAAAAAAAATAATTTAAGATAAATTTAAAAAATGAGATCCGAGAGAACGTAAAACGTAGAATGGCAAACGGAAGGCGTATGACTGAGTGTCCGTTCAACTGATCAGACTATGTGAAATTTGCGACTGTGATATTTCGAGCACAATAGGGCTATGGCAACTGAGACCGATTGGTTGATTTTCTGGCCACCACTCCAGACCAGAGCATAGCAGAGTGGAGCAGAGTGGAGTGGAGCTGAATTGAGGAGAGCAGAGCTCCAGTTTTGAGTTCGGGCCAAGTGCTATCTATCTGCGAGACGGCGGCATTTGGCTAGATGATTAGCGTCTGTTATTATCTTTTCGCTCTTCTTTTTTTTTGCTTTCCAGACACTTACATAAATAGTATAAATATATGTGTATACACAGAGAGAAATCTCTGTATACCAATTACATATAGATTTCATTTAGCTCTTATGAAAATATATTATTCCTATACAGATTTATTTGAATGGCTCGTAGTGTACTTTTTCTATAACAATATTTTGTTTTGCCTCAATTTATAAGTTTATTTACTTAATGTCAGGTATTCGTCACACACTACAACAATTAGATTGTTTATTATTCTTTAATTTTGTTTCTTTTTTTTTTTTGTAAATTTTATTTTATATATTATATAGTATGATTATAGTATATGCGACACCTATCTTAAAATAATACACTTGAAATCGATTTATAAAAGACAACAACACGCACGCTTTCACGTTGTCTTTACTACTAAAACAGAAGATGTCAATAGGTTGAGAATTCATTTTTATTTATAGCTATAGCTAGCTACATTCTTATCTGTAGTCAACAAATATTAAACATATCTTAAGTTAACCCTATACAATTGTTAGATGCTGTTCCTCTGTTATCTCCAAGTATGTGCTATATCTATATACATATGTACATATATAGATTTATCTATTTGAATCATGGTTAACTGCTTCTAATTGTTGGTAAGCAATAACAATTTCAGTTAGATGAGATAATTAACGACTGCATCTATTTTTTGCCAGTTCTATATTAATTACATATTCTTATATCTAACTGATAGTCAAATTAGAGCAAATGAAAATTGTGAATTGAGTTCTTACTTTGTTATATGATAAATAATATTATTTATATCATTTTTTTTTTTTGTATAACATTCCGGTTATGGTTTATTTAAGTTTCCATTTTTAACATCTATTTTTGTTTGCCTTTTGTTTGGATTACAAATTGTTGAAATTCATCAAAAAAAAAAGTGGTTTTCAAAACATTTATACTCTTTTTTTCATAAATTTAAGATTTATTGATCCACTCAAATGAAGAAGATTAATTGATACCTCTTAGATGTGACCAGAGAATCTCTGACTAGATGAGAAGCCAAATTTTTGTACCAATGTATGTACATATATACATATATGCAATATAAATAGAGTATTTAAATAACAATATTAAACTAAAAATAGTTTTATATATGCATCCGCTGTTTCCAAGTGCGTTTATGGTAGTAGTTTACAATATATTTTACATACAAAAAGGTACAAATTGATTTCATGGTCATTAACTAAAAGTATTAGATAATTTTTATACGCTTTCGCTAAGCTTAGTCATAGCATGGACTTTGCTTTTTAACCAAAATACAATGGATATTTTGATAGTCGTATACACCCCCCTTCAGCATACTTCACTTCTTTACCAATTTTCAGTTTGTCGCACATTTTGTGTGTGTGTGTGTGTGTGTATGAGAGAGTTTTAACCGAAAGGTTTTTGTGTGGATTTCGAAAGTCTAACTTAATTTTTTGCACAAATATTTGTGACTGGTCTCTGCATCATAACAGAAATAGCCAGCAAACTGCTAATTGTAAATCGTTTGATCTCCCAATTCGATGACACAAAAATAATAATAAATGCGTTTCTTTTAGTCAAGGTTAAAATTGAATTATTGATCATTTACCTGAAAGTAACCGTAGGCATTCTTTTGTATCTGATTTCACTGTGACGTTCCACCATTAATTGGAAAACCAATTAAATGATTTCCTTTTACATATATATATTCCTTATACTTTTAGGCAGTAAATTGTATTATGTACTGCCTTATATTAACTTGTTAGCTGTCGACTAGAAAATTGAAAACTAAATTTTTTATATTGCTTTATAAAAATCGATTCTTATCATTTGATGTCATTTGGTAGGCGATGTCATCGCTTCTTCATGGATACATTATCTATGTTTATACTTATATATATATGTATATGTTATTTTCTGGCAAGTTAGTTAATGCTTTGATATTAAGAAAAAGAGTGCTACGAAAAGATAATGACTAGCCAAAAAAGGAAACAGTGCTAAATCAGCGGTGGCGGAGTGAGATATTTTTATATATTTTTATATAAAGTTTTAATTTAAATTCCAATACAAAGATTCTGTTAAAATAACAACAAGAAGATTGGTTGAACTTATTGAAAAAAATAATCTGTTTAACATCAAAATCAGTCCATATAACATTTTATTTCAACTTTTTAATATCGAATTTAAGTTAAATCATTTTAATTAGTTTTTTTTAGCAAACCGCTCCTGTTTGATTGTTGAGTAAGCATTTAAAAACTCTTTGAAATTGGTTAATGGTTTTGTAAACAAAACAATGAACCCCGTCAGATAGCAATATTTGTAGATCAGTGTTTCACTTGTTTAGTACATGGGCGTAGCCTAAAAAATGTAATCAAACTATATACAAAATCAAATATTAATCAGTTAAACGGAACTTAATATGTTTCTTTAGTTAAGGGATTAAGAAATAAAATCTTTATTCTTGATCTTACTGCAATACGCCCATGATTTGAAAAATTTCTAAGTTGATAAATCAGAAAAATTTCATACAATTTTGCCATTTCATGTAATCAATTATGTGATAAATTGAAATAAAAATTCATTTGGGTCATGTGAACTTTGTATACCCTAGAACATTTTCTTGAGTTGAAATCTCGTTTCCCTTATTGGTTACATTATATTACACACTTTTGTCCATATACAGTAGAGATATGCGTGGTATACAACAATTGTTTTTATGTTGTTATTTTATTTTGCTTTATATATATATGTATGTTTATATGGTTTTTATCTATTTTGTCTATAAGTTTACTGTTGCCCGATAAGAGCGTTTCTGCTAGACAAAGACCTACATATAAAGATATAATTCTCAATACTGTAAGTCGTACAAATTTGATATTGAAAAAGGGGAACGAAACTACAGACAAATAAATATATAACCCCGCAACAAAAAAAATAAATAAACATATATATAGTAATACCTTATGATTGATTTAAATATATTGATATTGTTACTAACTCTATTTTATGATTACTTTGACGTCATAAAGTATGACACATTTAAATTTATTTGCTGTGGCAGTTTATTATTGATCATATCAGCAAATGACTAAAGTATCTAAGATTACGAAAATTGACAAATCATCTCAACTCTCAATTTCATCCCCCTCTAATCCACAAGTCCATACATTTACCTGGATGATTGCTTAGGTTGAAAGTGAGTGCAATTAGTGGAAAATGTTGACAAGGTGTTTAACTGTTTGAAGCTGTCAAGAATTGATTGGGTAATTTACCTATATATGGACTCAATATTGCATTTACTGTTCATTGAGGCGCACCTTAAAATTGGCCCAATGACGATGACGATGATGATGATGGGCTCGTCATCGATTCATGACTTAACAACAGACAGACAGACAGACAGATAGGCAAATAAAGATTCGTATAGGCAGACAGTATAAATTGTAACTAAATGCCATTTCGTTAGCCTTGGAAAACTCATTTTTATTTTTGTCAACTATAAATTGACATATATAAATAGAGATTAAATGTTATAGACAAGAATATAAAACATTTAAGTTAAAAACTTTCACTTTGATTGTTTATTGATGAGAGCGACTATATTATTTAGTATTTATTTGTAAAAAGGTAATTTGAGTTGTTGTTGAGTTTAAAGTACATTAATTTGTATCTACTTTATATGTGTATGAAATAAAAACTTCTTCTTAGGAAATGGAATGAGTAATGATTGAGTAATATTAGTTTCACTTAATTTTTATGACTTAAGTCTTAAGAGAATTTCATTTGAAACTTATAGTACACACATTATTTCAATCGAATAACTTTTAAAAATAATACACGAGCTGTCTTGAAAGGGTAAAATGGAAGATTTTTGCAATCGGATTATTGTTAAGAATATTATCTATGTACATAGTTATATATATATATATATATGTATATATATATATATATAAATTATAGTGAAATTCTGTTTTAATATATATAGATTTCTATAGTTGCTTTTTATCCTTTATATACTTATCTTGTGCTCTCTGGCTTATCGATTTCTTTTGGATTTTATTCTGTTATTGTTTTTTGTTATATTTTTTATTTTTGTTGGCTTTTATGTTTCTTGCTGTTTTCTGTCTTTTAGCAAATTCCATTGGTTGGTACTCTTATGCAAATCCTTATAGACAACAACCATAACAATAAGAAGGGCGAAACGAAAGGAACAACTGGTTTTCTATCCCTGTTTTTATTCCACATTCTCTCTCTCTCTCTCTGTCTCTGTCTCTTTGCTTCTCTATCTACTTATGTGTGGTGTTGATGATGCATAGGCGTTGGCGTTGGCATTGCCATAGACCGCGCTCAGGTGCACACACTCACACTCACACACACACATACCCACATACACGCATCTATGCATCCTGTTACGCAGATTTATTTGCCTTCTTATGAACGTCTAATGCATAATGTAAATTTTTGCCATGTGCGTTTATGCTATATTTTTATTTTGTTTTTTGTTACATAAAGGTGACAAGATAGGGAAAGGGCAAGCGGTAGGTAAGACAAAAGAACAAGGAAGAGTATTTGCACACAAACACATATATCTTTCTTACACACATGCATATAAAGATATATCTATATGTAACCCACGTTTGTATTACAGGTGCATGTGAAAGTGTAATTGTGCAAACAATTACCCTACCCTATAAACAAATTTTCATTTTATATAATTATGAATCTGTATTTAACTTTAAACGGCAGATGGTCAAGAGAATTGCGCGTTGCAAAATTTTTTTTTGACCGCAAAAACTATTGTAATGCATATGACAGCTAGAATTTTGGTCTAAGTAAAACAAAACTTAAACAAAGTTTCCACAATTTAATAATGGTAAAATTTGAAGAATTATTTGATATAACTAAACTCTTGTTTAAAAACAATATCTGGTAACTACCAGATGTTAACGCCAATTTTAATGAAGAAATTTTTTGTATATGAATTCTCAAAAAAGCTTTAGATAAAATTCAGAAATCAATTACAAAAATTTATAGTTCACATAGTTCTATATTATTCCTATTCCTTATTCAAGTTGCTTTGGTTCAAAAATTGCCAACCATCGCTAGTTGAGTGATGGGATTTTTTTTTTTTTTTCAATTTTGGTTGTTAGATTTTTTATTTTGCAGACGCATCTGTTTATTCTTATATTTAATATATACAGATCAAAAGACAAGTATATGAACTACGCTGAAATTTACGTGCGAGTATGTATTATGCAGATATGTATATGTATATACATAAATTCGTATGTATATGTCTATATGTATGTGTATCTGTGCCAATATGAACGCATTTTCTTTCAACTGCATAAATCTCTGGAGGGCGGCTCTAGGCTCTGGGCTTTAACCTGGTACTGCCACTGGCAAAGGTGTAGAAGGATGAATGGAGGAGGGGTGGGAGTGAAGTGCCTGTTTTTGCCTAGCCAATAACAAATATAAAACGAGACCAACATGGGTACGATGTATAGGTGGATTGGAACGAACAACGATGTTATTACGGCTTGTGCACTTTCCAATTTCTGCAACCGGATATGAACTTCCTTAATAAACATTTTGCGAGATGGTGTATTTTGTGTATACTCACACATACATACATACATTCGTTGTATTGGTGTATGGGTGTGTGTGTGTGTGTTTGTGTGGCTTGTGCCGGAAAATAAGTACTTGTGACTCTTCATTTTCGTCTCCGTTGACTTTCGGTCTCTCGAAATGAAAATTGAGCAGAAAATGGCCATAAAATGATGCCCCCGAATTTTCCTTTTGAAAAAGTGTGAAAATTTGCAATACCTTAACACGGCAAGAAATTAAAATTTTTAACTTAAAGTAATTGTATTTTTAAATAGTTTGCATTTTGGCCAACATGACGTATGAGTGATATTTTGATCCTAAATGTATGCTAACCATTTTCATCTAAGATATTGAAAATATTTTTTAATTTTGATTTGTAGAATAATAATTGTTGTTTTAATTTAGAATGTTACATTTAAGATAAAAAAAAAACAAATGTTAAGGATCGTTATTAAAAGTGATAACAATCAATATAAAAAGGTATAAGATAAAATTAATTAATCAGTTTGAAATGCATTAAATTAATTTCTCAGTTGAATGTAAATCTGGCTTTAACGAAATCTAAAACGAAATCGATATGAAAAGTACAAGAACGATATTGATTTGGTAAAACCAATTAACTTCTTATATAATCAAGGTAAGTAAGTGATATTTAACTATGTATGTGTGTATGTTTATATGTGTATGTATGTGCGCGTGTGTGTGTGTGTATGGACGTATGTATATAGTGTAGATTGCTCAGTGTATTATGTTTGCACCTCGATACATTTTCAGTTTGCACTTTCCATTTTTGCCTTTTTTTTTCTTTTCTTTTTTGCCAAATTCGTTTCATGGTGTTTACATTTCGGTTAACAACATGTAACTCACTTATTGAGTTATTTGGGTTTTCGACACACACAGATACGCAGAACACCCACACACACACACACACACACACATATATATATATAGCCACAAGCTACAGTGGTCTAATGCCTTGGGTAGCTTTTTGGCAAATGCTGTTAAGCTGGCAAAGTGACTTACATTAGTTTTTGGTAATACCAAAAGAGCAAATGTTTGTATGCGTGAGAGAGAGATATACATATATATATATATATATAGAAAGCGAGAGAGAGTAGTAAAGAAGAGTGACAGGAAGAGGAACGCAATCGAATTTTGGCCATGGTTGGGTGTGAGCATTTTAGGTATCTTGAATTGCTGCCGTTGCTGCTGGTGTCAGCCGGCCTCAAATTGCGGTGTATTGCTGTCTGTGTGTGTGGGTGAGTGTGTGTGTGTGTCTGTGTGTTGGTGTCTGCTCTTGACTGCCGGCAATTTGAATTTGTATGAGAGAATGTTTCTGTCCGTTATTCAGTCCTAAATAATCGATTGTCTTTGCTACTGCTATTGAATTATAAGGAATTATATTGAAATTGGCTCAAAGGTCTTGCCCATTTCGATTTGTGAAAACAGGATGTGATCCAACTATAAAAGAGATTTAACATAATCCAGCATATCAAGAGATTTAATTGAAATTATTCTTTGCATCATTTTTAGATTTTATTATCAATTTCTTTTCGAACTAATCCCAGATAATCCTTATAGATACTTATAACCTTGTGGGGAAATGTGACATTTGTATGAACTTGCACTATTTGCTCAAAATGTTTCTAAAATGAAAGTTAACATTTAAATTCATATTTAGTTGTCAATATTTAAATGATTATTTCAATGAACACATACACAGTTTGTAATATATTAAATAAAGTTAATTAATCTATTGTAAATTGTTGTGGTTGAAATAAACTTTTTATTTTGATTTTAAATTAATCTAAAATTAAACATTAAATTTTAGTATTGATTAAAAATGATAAAAATTGAATTAATTAAAAAGATGCACTTGTTTATTGATTTTATTTTTTTAATTATTTTTTTTTTCACAATTTGACAAGTTGTTAAGTCCGACACATGATGCAGGTTTCGTCGACAACGAACTTGTTTATTTTGTACATTTATTGTGACAGTCCGCTGCTAGCGAAACCCGATTTCAGTGTGGATTACTTTATGGTTAATCCTAAACCACTTGACATTACTCGAACTTTATGATTTAACCTCTGGTATGGTGTTTTGCATTCATAAAAACAAACAAAAAAAAACTAAACAAAAAACGAAGGAAAATATTTTTAATAATTTTTGTTAGTTTTCACTTTTGTTTTTTAACGCGTCTTTCCGTAGACTCTTTGTATAAATCACGACTAAAATAAGAATGAGAAAAAGAAACGTAAAGAAAATAAACTTTTTGACACTTTATGGCCACGCAGAGTCGACTTGAAATTATATATATAAATATATATGAAACCCGTTAAGTTTTGTGCAAAGTTTGCTCTGCGTTTTTCTCTTCCTTTTTTTTTTTGTTGGACAAATTGAAAATATCCATAACAAACGCAACAATAACCAAACCAGAAACACAGAGACACAAAAAAATATAGTGAAAAAGTGTACAAAGAAAAGCGCAAAAGTCATAAGATTGCATTTTTTTCTTTTCTTTTTTTTGCAAACGTTTTTCTAAGGTTACTTGATAAAAATATAAAACCAAAAGAAGTTTTCATAATTTTCGTAAAAAATAATAAAATTATTTGATTCAGTTTTTTTTTGCTAAAGTCTCTCAATGTTTTATGCAATTATTATATTAAAAATGTTTGTAATTTATGAAAGTGGGATTATAAAATATGATATATATAAATAATATATCCTTGTAATGTTAAAGAGTGAAGTTAAAGGGTATTCGTTTCTCTTCCTAAGAAATTCAGCTAAATATGCACAATTAGCAGTTTGGTCTCATACAAATAGTTAAACAGAATTTAAGAACACATTCAACTAAGTTTCCTTTCAACTTGTTGCTTATGGCATTGAAGCCACACAGAATTCTCCCCAGGAAGAAGTAAAAGGCTACCTCAATGTCCCCAACTTTTCTAAGTATACATTGATTGAGATATATGTATATGTACCTAACAATCGAAAAAGAAAAAAAAAAACTTTTCCAATCAACACCCATGTAAAACGATTTTCTTTTGGTCGAATGGCAAAACAGTTGTTAAACTTGTCTGTTTTTCCACCAATTTCTCTTCTTTGCTAACATTTTCATGTTGATATGTATTAAATCAAAAGCAGACCATAAAATCAAGTCAAGTTTTGTCCGGTTTTCTATAGGTATAGATACATATATGTGTATATATATGTAGATATTCCTTCCTTATTTTCTCTTCTCCTTTTTCTTTTCTTTTCTTTTCTCTTTCTTTTTTTTTTTTTTGATATACTTGCTACTTGCGCACTTGAAAACTAATTTTCAAATTGGCAATTTTCAACGTTACAAGTTGCAACAACAAAAGGCAGTAAGCTATGCACAAAACCACACACACACACACACAGACACACACAAAGAGTTGGGTTAGGGGTGTTGAAGAAAAAAGGGTAGCGGTAAAATGCAGGATGCAGGACGTAGCTACTAAGCTGTCATCGCTTTGGCAGTTGAAAAAATGTTCAAGTTGTCTGTCAACTTACGCTCAATTTTGCTGGCTGAGACATTGGCCCTGACTGTGGTCTTACCAAGACCATGGAGATGCGTTCCAGCCAATTGCTACTGCAACAAAAAAGTTCGCTCTAAGCTTTACAACTTGAAGTTGATTGTGCATTTAATGGGGGGAAGCGTCAAGGTTTTCGTTTGAGTAGGGGGGGGGGGATGCACAAGGTGTAGGAGATGGAGACATTCATGAAGTTGAAAGCTGAATTGGTTTTTGGTATATCTGCATATATGCAAAACCACCATTAGCATTATCCAGGATTAGAGACTAAGAATTTATTATGCAAATTTTTGGTAGACAATTTCCAAAAGTTCTCATGTTAAGTTATTGATCTATCAGTTGGTATTATCGGATCTATCAATATGATCAATTTCAATATTAAATATTAACAATTTTCAAATATTATTATTTTAAACTACATTTGATCTCGCATTCAATAATCAATTAAATTAATAATTCATTTTAAAGCTTAAAGTAGAATAATTTTAAATCATAGAAATTATGCGTATATATACATATGTCTAAGAAATCGGATTAGAGAAATAGTTATATAATGCTGATGATTTCTTTTGATTTTACCTTGTATTCCGGACATGAATTTTTCATAAAAGCAAAAAAGTTTTCTGCATTGTTTGTCCTTTTCTGCACTATCCTCTCTCTGATGTCATGTCCTGTCCGAGAGATGGCACTTATGTTAGACACACACACAAACACACATACATAGACACAGAGTCATGCATGTGCACACACGCACGCTCACATTATCATAATTTTATTTTACACTCCAACTCCAACTTCAATTTCAAGGATCTTGGAGCCGCTGTCCATGCAACACAGCTTAGTGGTTTGTTTCAAGGAGCACAACAACAACAACAACACCAATGACAAAACTGAGATAGGAAAAAAAAAAAACAAAAAGAAGAAAAAAAAATTATAAGCGGGGAAACAAAGCGTCAACCCAAAGCAGCTTATAGATATAAATCTCAATAATCGTTTATCATGACGACGGTCTCGGTCTATGTCTTACGCCCTCTCACTGGCTAGAGCGAAACAGGTGCAAAGAAAATGAAAGACAGAACAAGGAGGCAAACGAGAAAAACAAAAAACAAAAAAAAAAAAAAGGGTAAAAGTCGTTGGAGAATTTCCTATGCATGTTTGCATTTGAAGTGAAGTTAGGAAAGTAGATAGACGGTAGGAGGATGACATCGTCTTGTTGCATTTTTTTTTGTTTTCGTTTTGTTTCGTTCAAATACCCTATAGTCAATGGGAATCCAAGTATGTCATTAAGAACAACCAGCAACAGGTTATAGAATGGATTTGGATTTCTTTTTTTAGATATGCATTGTAATTCTTACGATCTGCTTAGATCGATTGATCTGCTTATATATAATAGTTATAACCATAATTACTTACTTTATCTAGGGTATATAAGAGTCATTGCTATTTATTAAGAAGTAATGCTTGTTTGTTGCTTTTTTTGTTTTTTAGGTTCCTCCTGGCTATATATTTCTGATATTTTAATTTTTTTTCTCTCTCTGTTTTCTTCGATGGTTTTTTCTTTTTTTGACGTAGTTTTTTCCGATTTTCTACAGTTTGCCTTAAAGCTCAAGTTAAACATTTACCAATGCCAATGTCGTTGACAGGAAGAAACCAACGGACCAGGCATGGTATGGCATGGCATGCCATGGCAGGACAAGGCAGGATAAGGTATGGTGAGGTGAATCTAGGCGACGCAATGCGACGCGACGGAACGGAACGTAACGGAACAGGACGAGCGTCTTCAAGTTGTCTGCGCCCCATTCATTGTTGGTGTTGGTTTTGGGGTTCTTTGGTGTTGTCCTTACCGCCAAGATGGAGATGGCTGTATTGTTGTTGTAGCTGTAGCTGTTGTTGTTGTTGTTGTTGTTGATGTTGCTGTGATTGTCTTGGTCTTTGCAACGTTTAAGGCATAATCAAGATGAATTTGTTTGTTGTCAATTTTACGCTTTAATGAAGGCAAACACATATGGACACATGTGTATGTGTATATGTATATGTATATGTATATGTGTGTGTCTGCACAAATATGTATGAGTACGTGTGTGTGAGTATGTGTAGGTTTTAATGTGCGGATGTGTTTGCTAATATATAATTTTTTACTGACTCCTTTTTTTCTAGCACTGATTTTATATACATATATATATATATATGTATCTATGTAAGCATGTTATGTGTGTGTCTGTGTATTTCTGCTTAAGTGTGTGGGTAGATGCTATCGAGCAAACAACTTGCATATTCTCATATAAACGTTATATATATATATTTTATACATACATATGTATATAGATATCGCAAAATATTTACATATACTAATACATACTTGTGTTAGTCTTCGAGTGTGTGTTTGTGTGTGTGTGCTCAGTTGACTGGAATTTATCGAAAAAGTCTGCAACAAAGAAAAGAATAGCAAAAATCAACAATAAATCGAAATAACAACTTTCAGTTACTTAATTGATCAGAAAGCTGCAATTATATTCTTTATCAAGTCGATTGTCTACTTATCTTTTATATATACTTTTCGAATTTAATATTATTATAATATTGTGAAATCTTTTTTTAAAACCAAATTTTTTTTTTTGATTTTATTTTTATTCCATTATGAAATCTAAAACACTATTAAAAAACAAACAAATGCGGAAAACTTAAGCATTAAAAGAATCATGTTTAAATATCGTTGACTAAAGTATTTTGTTAGGTTTCTTAAATCAATTAAATAAAGATTTCTTTAAAAGAATAAACTTACTTTTTTAAAGTAAAGAAAATCCAAAAATTTGGATTTCCATTGCATTAGCAGGCAATCCACAACTTTATAAATAATACGTAAAGACGAATTAAGCCTGTTATTAATACCTGTTATTAACAATAAAGGTTTGGCAATTCAATTAAAATAATAAAATAAATATAAAATTAATAATGGTCACATAATTTTATACTGATGCGGCTTAATTCAAATATAATTAAATATAATTGGCTTTTTCTTTTATTTGTCAGGTCAAATTAAAGACTAAATTAAATATGCTTTTACAATAATCAATTTGACTGAAAACTAAGCCAATGAAATTTGTACTGTTGAAAAAGAATTTACAAAAGCAATGCCATCCAAATAAGCATTATAGGATCATTGTTTAAATGAAGAAAACATTTTCGAAAAACTTTTTATACAATAATTAGTTAAACAAGTTCTTTGATTTTAAATATGATTCCCATATGCAACAGATCCATGCGTTTTAATTGACATCTCACTTCAACCGATTTATTTGATTTTCGGAAAAATTTAAAATTAAATGTACCTATATACATATAAATGAAGTAAGGATTAAATTCTAATTTTAATTCTTTAGTAAAAAACTATCCTAAATAATTGTTAATTGACTTCGTCTTCGAATAGTTTTTTTTTAGACAAATATTTCATATATTCAAATAGAATGCTCAATAAAAGCTTTAAAATCAGTTTAATATCTAAGTGTATATATAATATTCTAGAGGGTATACTGCAGTCGGCGACCTGGCAAACTGTTTTGTATGTGTTTTTTTTATTTGTTTGTTTTTTTTCTTTATAAGCTGACCTAACCAAATGAACCATGAATAAACTGCATACAGAAGTGTGTGTACATATGTAATTGGAATTGGGTTTGTTCGGTCATATTTCAATTTCGGTTTTTGTGGTTACTGCTTTTGCTAGATGTCAACAATTAGCCAGCAACAGCAACAGCTACAACAGCAATAGCAACAGCAACACTAATGAAATAGCAATTGGAAGATGAAGCCGACAGCAAACAGCCACCGAAAAACCGCACCAAAAACTAAACGAGTAATGGTGTTGTAAGTGGAGGTGGTTGTTGGTGGCAGAATGCACTTTGCGTAAAATGCATGCTACATTTGGTGTGCCCAACAACAAAACGTTAAAGTTAACGTTACAAAATGTTATGACCGACAGACGACAGAATGGCACAACAGCAACAGTAACGGCACGGCAGCAACAGCAACAGTAACGGCAGCAACAGACAAATAAACGCAAAGCCAATTGGCAAACGACGACAGGAAATTGCGTTGAAATGTTGCGGCCAACGGGCAACTACAACAACTAACAACAGCAACAACAACAGAACGTAATAAAAATACATTTGTTTCATTTTTTTTTTGTTTCTTTTCCGTATGGGGTAGATGGGTTTTTAAGGGGCATTAGTTGGAGGAATGATAAAGGAGGAGAGAATGATCCAAATGCAGTGTGCGTTTGGAAATCACTGGGCTATATATGTAATATAACAGTATCAGGATAAGTAAATCCACTTGAAACAAGCAAAAAAGAAAAAAAAAACCTGTGTGAAAAACGGAGACTAAATGAGATATCCCCCCCAAGGTGTTTACATTGCTCCCTCCCCCTTTATCACTTACATTGTCTCTCTCTTTAATATAAAAATTGTAAAATTTGAATTTAAAATTCTTTTATTGTTATTATGTAAATAACAAACAATTTAATGGAAGCTTTTCTTTTTTTACACAGCCTGTTTCAATACTTTTGCGAATTTTCATTTATTTTTTTTTTTAATATTTAAATTATGTGGGGAGTGAAAAATAAATGAGTTTATGTATAAGCTTTAAGGACGATAATAAAATTGCCTTGTAAATTAGAAAAATGATACAAGATATTTGGGATTATATTAACAATATTATAGGTTTTAAATAAATGTAAGTAATTGATAGGTTGATTTTTCAAATCAACTTTGGTTTAACTAAATATTTCTAATTTAAAGAATAAATTTAAATAAAAAACTCTATAAGAATCCTATCAATTTGTAAAATGTCTTCATTTCTTAACAAGTGAGTGAATGTTTCAAATATACCCTAGATTTATGACTAATAAAAATGACAAGGATAGGACAAATGGCATTTTAAACTAGCTAAGTTTCAGTTACTTTTCAATATATATATATATTTTTTTAATATTTATGATTTTTTAATATTCAAAGATATGTTTATTAGAAAAAACATTTTTCCTATTCATTTGAAATCTTTTCAAATAAATCATAATAAATAACAGTTGCCTACATTTAATGGTAAAAGAATATAAAGGACAAAACAATTTGTTTAAAAGCTATCGGCAACTAATTGAGGGCAATCGGAAGGAGTTTTTCAAAGCTTAGTATGTATGTACTTTTATAAAATTTTTAACAATTCTAAATAGAAATAAATATATGTATATATATATTGTGTAGGTATTAGCTGTGTATCATTATGAATAGCTTTTGAATTGAATGAATGTGGGTGTGTGTGTGTGTTAATTCGGGTCTCGGTGTCTCAGCTGATGTGAGTGGGCTTATCTGCCTCAAAGCAGATTCAGAGTCCAAATTGTAGGTGGGAACGAGATCCACCATATATATATATATATATACATATATGTAAGTCAGAGAGTCAAAGGCAGTTAAGTTGACAAGCACCGGAAGCGGAAGGAAGCTTCTATGCACACACACAAAAGATATGTGCTGTTAGTATGTGAAAGCAACAATAAGAAATAATCAGACACACGCACACACATAGATACAGACACAATATGGGTCTAAAGGATATCACACACACACACACTCACGCACAGAAATAACAATACAATCCGAAAAAAAAACGAAAAAAGAGAAACCAGGATAATTAAGTCGTTTTATTCGTTTATGGGGAAAAAATGATAAATGTCCTTCAATATATATATATATATATATATATATTTATATATACATGCCTATATAATAATATCTGCTTCTTGGTTAAATTTGGAAATGATGAGAAAAATAACTAGAAAAATGACAAGTATAAGAATAAGAACTTCTTTCACTAGCAAAGTTTATGACAAAGTTATAATGAATATGAGTAGTCAAAAAAAAAAAAAAAACATAAAACAAAAAGGAGCAAAATGAAAGAAAGCAGAAAAACTGAAGCAAAAACCGGAAAATTTATGAATAAAAAAAAAAAATAAACGAAAACAAAAGCATGAGAGGGAAGCATGTATATGGAAAAACAGAAAGCAAACTAACTGACTGTTGCTGGGTTGGTATAAAACGCCGACAAACAAGGCAAGTAAATAATTCACTTAAAATCAAATAAAATTTAATTTACTTTCAACGGAAATGCGAACTGCTGTCTAAGGCAGCAGAAAGTGTGAGAGGGTGGACGAAGGCGACTACCGAGAGGGCTACTGGGGTGGAAGTTCACAGAGATATAGAGAGAGAGATAGGGAGGGGGAGAACGTGGGGTATGGTAAGGAATGGCACTTAAGCCGACAGCAGCCTTGGTGGCTTTGGCTTGTCTGGCTTGTCCTGCTGCTTATAAAATTGCAGACAGTTCGTCCTGCAGCGTGAATCAGGCAACACGAGGCCACTCCCTCTACCCATTCTCCAAGCACAACGCTGCCCGCCCTTTACCCTCTCTCTTCTACACTTACAGAACAACAAAATGAAAATGCGAACCGGAAAATGCTACTGGAAATAAGCATAAGCAAAGACAAGCCAAGCGAACAAAAAACGAAAAAAAAACCAAAATTTATAACAAGAAAACAGAAAGAAAAACAAAAAAAAAAACCGAAAAATAGAAAAGGTTAAATCGTATCTAAGTAAGGATCTCAATTTCGATTCTATAGATCGATTTTGACTTTGCACACTTAGAAAAACAGCAAAGAGAAATCCAAATCCTTTTTTTTTTCTTTCTGTAGTTTTTGGTTTGTCTAATTCAATTACACTCTTTTTTTTCTGTTGCCTTTTTTTTTTCCTGTTGGCTTTGTCTTTCAACTGTTGCACCTGCAGGTGAGCTTTGTGAGTGGAGGAAGGACAAAATAACAAAAAAAAAGAAACACACTGGAAATAGCAGAAAACAGAAAAGTGTCCGCCCCAAGCTGAAGTACATTGTGAAATTTGTGAGGTTGGTAGCAGCTATATAAAAACGGATTTAGCTACGGACAGAAATAAAAAACAACAAATATAGAAAAAAACCAACGACAAAACGGGGCGGACATACGTCTAAGGTAATAAAACAACAACTGAGCTACAGTTCAAGCGCGCTCAACTGTAACCTCCACCTTTATATCCATATATATACATATATATCCCAGATATATATATATATACATATATACATTTATATATATATAGCAGATATACAGCTACAGTCTACAGGAGGAGTCTCTGGCCTGACTTCGTTGTCATTGAGCAAATAAACATCCGCATACGTCACCTAATCCAGTCATCCCAGGCAAATACATCGGGGACAGTTTAATTCAATTGATCCCAAAATGATTTAAATATTGCGAATGAATTGCTTGGGCATGTTGGCCAAGGTAACAGGATAGCGGGGCGTACTCCCTGACTACTGGGTGGATTACACCCACCTGACGGGACAGAGTCTGCCATTGCTTTTTGTTTTTCTCCTTTTGTTTTTTTGGTTTTTCCTTTTCTTCATTATTTTTAATAGATGAAATTAAATATTGCAAGAAATTGCTTTTCATTTTATTTAATTTGATTAGTCTTCATCCATGTGAGTAACTCATATTCACAATAATCAAATGAATCATTTACTTTAATTTTTATTAAATGTTTTCTTCATTGAGATATACATATTTAAATATTTTTTTCTGTATACTGGTTAGCCCAAATTCCAAACAATTTAAGCCATAATATAATCCAAATAAAATTGAAAAATAACCCTACACTTAAGAAATATGTATGTTGTATATTGCCTATAACCTGCAGCATCTAGACAGTAATTGTTCGTTTAATTGTTTTGTTTTTGTTTTTTGTAATGCTTAAGACACTACGTGCGGCACCACGGTTCGTTCACATACATACAAACTTGCAGTCACTTCATGAGCAATTTTAATCCAACTTTTCTTTTAGTATATGTGCATGGGAAAATTGTAGATCAACTCTTTTTTTTTTTTGCAAAAGCTCACAAATATTACTCGAATAAATAAATATGTTTGTATGTACACACGTATGACATGAATGAAGAGAATGCTTTTTGCATTTCCCTCTGGCTATTTGTGTTTTGTTTATTTTTTTGCCGCTGTGTTCACTGACCAAAAAGTGTTAATGTTTTGGAAAATATTTTGTTGCATAATAAACTGTCTGTGTGTGTGTGTGTGTGTATATATTTGTTTGCGTATAGAATTCCATGTGACCATTTTTGTAACATTTAAATTTATTTGCTCAACTTTCACTAGTTCTGAGGTCAGGATTTGTCATCATTATGATGCCAGGTGACAAACTTTGTTCCTTTACGCAATTTAGCTATGCAAATTATGCAACATTTTTGTTTGTCAGACAGTGAAAATGCAGTAGCATATCCTTTTCACTGACCAAGAAACTTTTTTCGCTTTCTGAAACAAAAAAACATCAAAAAGTTAATCACTTAGAATCGTTTTCTAAATAAATTTTTAGTGATGCTGGATTTAAATTTTACTTTTCATAAAAGTTTTCTAAAATTTTAAAATGATATATTTAAATATAGAGTTAATTGTATTTATTTAAATGAAAAATATATAGTATATAAATATTAATTCGAACCCCCCAAGGGGTAACTTATAGATCAAAGATTTTTAAAATCAAAATTAAAAGTTTATATAAATATAATAATTGTTATATCGAGTGGTACATAAAACATTTTTAAAACTCTTTTCTATATAAATTCATATTTATATAATTCATAATTAATTGCTTAAAACTTATTGGCTTTAAGTCAATAATAGATTTACACAGATGTCTATTTTGTTTTTAGAATTCTGCAGATATTTCAAGTTCTCAAGTTATTTTATTCGTTAACTAAATTTATACTTTCGTCTCCATATCAAGCAAGCTATGATTTTGAGTTCTTCTTATTTAGATTGTGATTTTTGGATTCGTTTTATTTCAATTTACATTGCTTCAGTTCAACATCGGTAATATATATATCGATAAAAAAAAACATTGAATATTTTGATAAAACAAAATTTGATTTGTAAGATATTTAAGAAATATTGCAACCATGTGGATGCAAGTGTAAGTACTATTTAATTAAATTTAAAAATTGCTACCAATCAATTTTGAATTTCTATCATATATATATATATATATACATATATATAGAGGAAGTCGTGCCTTCTTTACCGGTGCCAATCAACGGGTTAGGAAACAGGAAGATGACCCAAAGAAACAACATTCATTCTTGGATGGAATAAGTAAACTAAGGTTAGCCAGTGTGAACTCTTTGTCCCAAGTCTGTGTTCCAAATTCTCATTTTGGCCATCAAATTGGATTGCCAAGTGACACTGAGTCTAACGAAATGGAACAGAATTATGCTAATCAAAAATGTGACTGTGTTGTCCTATCAAATCCAACAATGAATGAATTAATTGAAACCATAAAAGCTAAATCAACGCCCAATTTAAATCATATAATTGTAGTCGGTAATATGGATGAAGGTCAGAGAATGATAATGACTCAAATGGATTCAAAAGATGATAAAAAATCAAGTGAAGAACTGGTAAATATTATTTAGTTAAAAATTAGATATATTTATTAAATCAGTTTAATTTAATTATATAGAATGAACCAATTTTTCATCGTGCATATTCTGCTGATGATATATCTCAATTAACTGAGCCTAAACGCTCTGGGGAGTCTCTATTGCGGATCAGATCCGAGGGCACTCTAGTACCATTGCCCGGTATCGATAGTAATTTGTCGAAACAAATGGCCATACTTAATCCGTTCAATAATAAAAGTTTCTCGGAATCGGCTGTCTCCCTAATCAATGGCGATTTGGAGGGAGGATTTATCAATATATCGAGCGATTCATCGATCGGCGATTATGTGAATGATAAAAACAAATATATGGGACTAATACCATGCAAATGTTGTTTATGTTTGGGCCGTGCGTTTAAATTAAACAACGGCATTGATTATCAGGTAAAACAAGCCAAGCAAATTATCGCAGAGGCTGTTGAAGCAGCTAAAAATAAGAAGGAACGACAAATTCGTATACCCCAATTCGTATCTATATCAGAATCTTTGATCCCATTTAAATCGACTAATATGGCTGAGAGTCTTAGTTTGGGTACAACATTATATTTTATTAGTTTGGCCCACTTGTTGCTGATCATTGCCTGTCTTCGCGGAATATTTTAGATATTGAAATGTTGTCACAAACTATATATCTGATTTATTGTAACCATTAAGAAATAAGATGATGCACATATGTATATACATATGTATATATATATATATATATATATATATGTGTGTTGGAATTCCATAAAAGAATAGATTAATAAGAAAAGATAATATTTTGGTCAGTTAGGTCATTTATAAACTCATTTCAACTATATTAAATTGTTATTATAATCGAAAGCCAATATGCACATGTATGTATATAATATATATATGTGGATAATATAGAGATTCGATTATATATAATTTTATTTGGTCCATAAATCACATCATATAATATTTATATACATACTAAGGTAAAAATTATTCTTGCAAAGATTTTCCAAAAATAATTCATTTTTCATTCTAATCGAATCTGTTGGCAATGTCCAAGCATTATGCCCATTTTCCCATTTCCATTCCCACTCCTCTCTCCCATCTCTATCACTGCGGCCAAACCAAAGTAGTTTGACTTTGAAATTTTGTTTCAAGCTTCTTTCTGCCCTAACGCCTAAGAGGAGAGGAGTGGAGAGGAGAGAGGGCTTTGGTAGGGTGTATACAAATTTTTCAAGAGAATTGCAGCCGCAGGCGAACACAACAACCGCAATACACAGCAGCAACAGCAACAGCAGCAACAGCAACAGCAACAGCAGCAGCAGACAGCAGCAACAGGAAATGAAAATCAAATATGCCAACATTTTCGGCAGTAAAATGAAAAGCCAAAAATGGGAAAAACGCCCAAGTAGTCAACAGTAAAGCAACAGGCAGACAGATGACGATAAGGGTAAGGACCATGGGGTAGCATGATTGCAGAGGAGACGAACGTTTTAGGTGTAGAAATGTTGTTAACAGTTTTGGGCCTCCCCCTTTCTCTTCTTCATCATCTTCACATCCCAAATTTTGGGAGAACTCTCAGTGGCAAACTTTGCTGGACAAGTTGAAAGACGAAGGAGAAGGCGAACATGGGGGAGTGGCACCAGGTTATGGTTAGGGGAATGATTCTGACACGACTTTTGGTTTCGGGGTATTTGTCTTTCCACTTTCTTGGGCGTCGTCGTCGTCGTCATCCCATTTGCCAAGTAGTAGAATCATTGAAAAGGATGAGGTGAAAAAAGAAAAATTAAAAGGGGAAGGGAGGAAGAACGGAACCAACTGGTGGCAAATGTTGGGATTGGGGGTATCCGAGCGTTTGTTTTTACCCTTAGGCAATATACTGGGTACGCATATTCAGGGCTTAGATCCATATTAGCACGTGCTAATGAGCAATTTTGTAAAGTGATAACATTTTATTCCACTTTTGTGGATCCCTGTAGGGCGAAGAGTTTTGGGAATACGGGAATATGGGAATATGATGCTATAATGGGACTTTTAAATGTCAAATAATGACTGACGAAGCATTTTACCTATACATAAATAAAAATATATATTAACATATGTTTTTTTTCTTTATTATACACATAGAGTTTATTCTTGTCTTATCTTCTTCGATTTCCTTTTATATAGTATATAAATATGGTAAGCTAATGCAATTATTTTGGGCATTTCTTTTTTTTTTTTTTTCTTTTTTTGTTTTTGATAATTTTGGGCTTTAAAGATTTTTCGGTTTGCTTTGCTGGCAATCCAATTTGTCGACATTATTTATACCTTTGGCTGCTATCTGCCCCCCCCCCCCCCCTATATCTATCATCTTTATCATCATTATAGTCATCATGAGGAACAGCATCTTCAGCTTCATTATCATCTTCATCATTATCAACATCGTTGTCAGCGCTTTTATCATGTTATTTGCTTATCTGGCCGCCGGGCAATAAGCAGCAGCAGCAAGCAACAAACCAAGTCTAAAATCCAAGCACATCCTAGACCCCATTACAGTTACCCATACCCACTTATTCCACCCATCCCTCTTCACCGCCCTTTATCATCCAATATATCCTCTCCGCGTACTCCAACATATTACACACAGAGGGGTAGTTCACAGTGAAATTGGAGGTAGCTTTCGTCCTATTTGTTAAGGCATTCAATTTCAACAGTTTCGAGATGAAATATACAAGGTGAGGGTATAAGAAGGCAAGAGTGGTGGGGGGTGGAAGAGAGAAGATGGATATGGGGAGGCATCATGTCGCGGGGTGGCGACCTTTTTGTAAGTATATGCGGTGTATCCCTCATGCTTCAGATTGCGGGCATATTATTATTACGTTTTAATGATGTTATTGTGCTAGGTAAATTTTCATGAACATTTCCATTAAAACAACTTAATTATCATCCGCTTTTTGTTTTTAATAATGGCCAAAGGAAAATTCCATACATACACACATACATACAAGCATGTATTGTAATTTCTAGGTGTGTTGTATGTGTTTACCTTGAAGTACAGTTTATGGTTACATAAATTACTATATTTTCGGCTATTTGGAAACTTGAGAAATATATAAAAAAAAAATTGCCTAATTTTTATACACAAATTTTTTAATCAATAATTCTAAACTTTAAGTAGTGACAAACGCAAAGCATTCAAATACTGTTTTTTTCTTTCAAAAACCAAAAAAAGAAAAACAAAAGGGTATTTATAAAAACTTTTTAAGCCCATTAAAATTGAAGTTGTGGTTTGAGAAGTCTTCTCTAACCAGGTCAAAAAGTTGAGAATCGTATTTAATTGATTTATTAATGCGCATGGCAATAATCAATTTTAAAGGCAGGAAACCTTTAAGATAATTTTAGTTTTTGCAAACTTCGGATTAGAGTTAAATCAGAACGCTTGAGATTTTGGTAACCTTTTTAAATTATTTTTTATACAATTTTTAGACAAAATTGAAAAAATTGTTAATTCAGTAATCCATTTTACAAGTTAACTTTTAAATCGTTTAATAAATGCAAATCATTATCATTTAGCCATCAAATTTAAACTGAAATATGAAAATATAAATAGGGAGAAATACAGATTTTCTCTAACATTTATAGCTTTACTCAGCCAATAAAAATGAAAGAAAAAAGTCCTTTGTATTTAATATAATGTTAGCTCAATGTAAGCTCAAATAATTATTTCAAAAAAACAGAAACTCAATCAGAAGGACTAAAACTGATTAATTTTTATAAAAATAATTACATTGCTGATTTTTTAAAATGTGAATTGGAAATATATTAATTTTTTACGTACCCTGATTAAATGTTTTAAAGAATTTGTTAATTTAATTACTGAGCCTATATTGTTTTTAGTAACAATAGAAAGAAAAAATAACAACATTAAATTATATTACATTTGGAGTTTACATTGTTCAATCATAAAGTAGATATAATTATATAGAAACAATTTATTTATGTCGTGTGGTGCATTAGGGTGTGTGAGTGTATGGGTGGTCATATATGTACATATGTATGTATGTATATGTGCATACGTGTCTGTTACTCAGCCACAATAATAAAGTTTGCTGCCAGCCAATTTGGAACTAATGCATTCAAAGTGCGACACAAGGGAAGACGATGATGATATAGAAATGACAATGATGATGATGTCCTGGTCTGCTCTGGTTGCCAATGATTGAGTTGCTGCAACCAGCAGCAATGGAAAGCTTTATGGGCCTGGACTAAAAAGCCGAGTATATAAATCGAATTATTTGATGACAACCAATTTGTTTGTTGGATATTGCCTCTTGTTGGTTGCCAGTTACCAGTTTCCCTGTTGTCGTTTGCCTCCCATGCCTGGTGCCTTGATAATGTACATGTAATGGCATTTCCACATGCCCACAATGTAAAATACATAATACAATTTACTTCAGTGCATAATAACATTAAAAAATGACACAAACGAATACAGTGACTTGAGTTTGGCAAAAAAGAAAAAAGGAGAAGGAAAAAAAAAAATAAATGCAACAAGTGTGTGTGTGTGTGTGTGAGAGATTGTTGATATGGCAGAGAGATATTACTCAGAAAGAAAAGGAAAAATGTTGAAAAGTTTATTCTACTTCATTTGATAAAGTACGACTGCTAGGCAAGCGGATGCCATTGCGGATGTGATGGCGGATGCAGTGAAAACCTCTTTGTTGTGGCAAACACTTACGCACACATACATACATACATATATGGCCACAGAAAGAGTAACAGCAACACGACCACATCAAGCGGAAGTTGACAAACGTAGCAGCGCGTCACTGTTATAGCTACAGTAACATACAGTATCTGTGTGTGTGTGTGTATGTTTATTGTGACACGCACATTTCCGCTCGTTGTCTATCTCTCTCTCTCTCTCTCTATTTCTCTCTTTTGGCTACCTTGTGCTTTTATCAGTTGTCGTATCAATAGACCAAGTTTGCCGTCATTTTATGCTACGCTTACTGACAGTCGAAAATGTCTACTTGTATGTACATCTACATATGTATGCATGTATGTGTGTATGTGTGTGTGTGTGTGGGTATCCACATATTCATAAGTCTATCATAACTTTTGTTTTGTCTCAACACTCATCCGCCCACTCACTTAGCCACCCAATACTCACACTGAATTGGTATCACAATTCAAACAGACAAACAGACAGCAGCTTTGAATAAAGTTAGCTGCCGATTGTCAGTGAGTACAAACAGGAGCGGATTTACATGCACAAAACGGGGGGAGCAGAAAGGGCTCTAGACCATATAATCTACGACTTTTATTTTGCTTGAAATTTTCTATCTTTGGCAATGTTTTTAGATATCAATCGAAATGAAACTAATTAAAGCTTATGGTAAAACCGCAAGACTAAATTTCTTTCACTAGTCGAATGTTAAAAAATTTATGTAAAATATATATTAGTATCTCTCACTAAAATATGATTTGTCTATCAAATGCCCTTGAGTGTCAGAGTCCGCTCCTGACTGATATGTAGACGGATATGTTTACGTGTATTGTGAATTAAGCGTACAAGTAAGCGAGTGCTTTGCTTTAATGTATCTTCTTGGCTCCATCTATTCATTCATTTTGAAGTACTTTAGTATTTGTATTTGCATTCAAATTATCATTCATTTTCAAGTTTTGCCCTAAGAACACTTCATTTAACCACAACACAATCGGTTAGCTTAAACTTAGACAAAGGTAACTCAATACAATTTATATTCTCATACATGAATGTGTATTATGATACTATATCAATATATACATATATATATATCTACATATGTATATATGTGTGTTTGTAGACACTTATTGCAATATATTGCCAGTTAAAATTGATAATTACTAATAATTAGAGTATCAGTTAGATTGCAAAATAATGATATATACAAACATACATACATGTATATGTATATATATATAAATGCTTAAGTTGTGGGTTTGCATATGTCTGCGTGGTCATGTTAGCCATATACAAACATATGTATATAGCATATATAAACCCAATTTGGTAATATTGAAGTTGCATATATTGACCGCACAAAAGGAAGTGGAAGTAAAATTAGCTTCCGGTCGATTTATTTATACACATATATATATGTATATGGGTATGTTTATATATACATATGTATATACCAGGAAGATATAGCTAACATATTCACCAAATTCTATCTCTTTTGGAAATATCGGATGTATACTCTACTAATGGTTTACAAATATTTGTCTAAAATTAATATACATAAGTAAATATTGCTAGATATTCAGATTTTAACTGAACGGTTTCAGAGCGATTTCTGTTTATTATTAATTTGAATATTGTTTATATAAATCTTAATAAAGATATAGATATAGATGGCTAAACGTTATCGGCAAAATCATATTTACCGTTAATAAATATTTATTAAAATATAATTCAAAATAAGTACTTAAGGTACTTAAAAAAATAGTATATCTAAATCATTTCAAATATATATCATTAGTGATCGGAAAATCAAATATTTTCAAGACTTATTCACCAAATTATGTCAATTGAGGACATAAACCTAAAAGATCAATTTTGTTTAATATTATATCATTATTATAAAATTTCAGTATTATTATATTTAATATTTTTGTTCTCCCATAAGAAAAACTAGAAGGATGGGCTAACTTCGGCCGTGCCGAAGTTCGTATACCCTTGCAAACTGTCTTTTTGATTTATATATAATTTGCCAGAATCATAAGGAAGTATATAAAACCCATCAAATATAAATTTTATGTCCGTGGCATAAAAAAAAAATTAAAACAAATTTTTTTCCCCCGATTGTTCCTATGACAGCTATAGCATATAGTCGACCGATTCTGATAAAACTTAAAAGATATATTTCTTTTTATATAAAATTGTCAAATAACAAATTTCGTGACGATTGCTTCAAAAACACCGAAGTTATTGATCAAAAACTATATTTTTGACTGATCGTTCCTATGGGAGCTATATGATATAGTCGACCGATTCTGATAAAACTTGGTATATATGCTGAGGATTATATAAAACTCACAAACACCAAATTTAGTGACATTCGATTAAGAAACAACTGAGTTATTGATGTTAAACCTTATTCCTGACCGATCGTTCCTATGGCAGCTATATGATATAGTCATCCGATTCTAATGAAACTTAGTATATATGTTGTGGATTGTATAAAACTCACAAACACCAAATTTAGTGACATTCGATTAAGAAACAACTGAGTTATTGATGTTAAACCTTATTCCTGACCGATCGTTCCTATGGCAGCTATATGATATAGACATCCGATCGGGATGATTCCGAGATATACAATGCCTGCAGCAAAAAGAAGCCTAGGTGCAAAATTTCAGCTCTGTAGCTCCAAGGGTCTCGGAGGACATTGCGTTGATCCAGACAGACGGACAGACGGACGGACGGACGGATGGACGGACGGACAGACGGACAAGGCTATATCAACTCAGCTCATCTTGCTGATCAAGAATATATATACTTTATATAGTCGGAGATGCTTCCTTCTATGCGTTGCAAACTTCTGACCAAAATTAATATACACTTTTTGCAAGTGTATAAAAATTGAACATATTTACCGCAGTAAACAAGGTATCGAATTTTTAATGAGCAATTCCAAATTTGTTGTTAAAATGGTAAAAAAAATATTTCTGAGATATTTACAAAATGTTGAAAAGTTTTTTACTCAGTTAAGTTTCAACATTGGCCGCTGGGTGTTGATGTATTAGATTAAAGAAAATATCTTATGAAAGAAATTTTAGTAAACTGTGTTGGTTATTTAGAAAAAAAATTGGGTTTGTTTAAATTCTGTTTTAATGTAGAAATATTTTATATTTTATTAAGTCTTAAAACCGATGTAATCGATCGACTTAACGAAACATTAAATGTAAAATTAAACTGTAATATTATCATCTTCGATTTAATTTAGTAATATATTAATTTTTTTTTTTCAATCGAATAATTCTTTGCCTCAGATTTTATATATGTATATACACCAATTCTTGGTAAGAGTATAAAAGATTCGACTTGAAAATGTAAGTCTCCCCCAAGAACATTAAAAACATTTTTGGTGTAATATTCATAAATTTTATATTTTGTGTGAATTCATTTTTTTTCCTTTTGTAAATTTTGTACGCTGCTAAAATGTTATTTCAACTACACCGACATATGGCTATAATATATATATATATATATATATATGTATATATATGTATATATTGGTATATGGCATAATAATAGCCATGGACAATTTAAATGGGTTCCAAGTATATATATATATATTTCGATGGCAATAGACCATGACACTGGTGGACGACAAAGAGATACAGTTCGTTGGCCGGATGACGATGTGACTCTGTGACTAGCTTGGTATAGATGTATGTATGTGCGTGCGTGTGTGTGTGTGTGTGTGTGTGTGTGTGTGTGTGTCGGCCAAACACTGTTGGGGGGTTTAATTGTGCATCGATAGTAAAGAATAAGCGAGTGTGTAGACAGACAGGCAGGCATAGAGACAGACAGAGTTAACTGGCTGGTTGGTTGGTTGGTTGGCTGACGAACTGACGTACTGACTGACTGAATGATTTTTGGCCTGTTTTCATCGCGCTTGGCTGAACTAAATCATACTGATTGCCTACCAAAAATGGGCAAATTGACGCTGCTAAGCGAAACGACAATGAAAATCTATGGCAAATTAAATGCACTTTTTCTCAAGTACCAACTAGTTATATATATGTATGTATATATATGTATGTACTTATATATGCATGCATACATACATAAGTATGTCTATACGTATGTATATAAAAATGGTTACATTCAGAGCCAGACTTTTCCTTTTCTCTTCCTTAATGACATTTCAACATTTGCTTTGGGATTAACTTAAGTGAGCAATTTGCATTGGCTCCATATACACACACACACACACATACACACGCACACACACACAGAGTCATACATATGCAGGGACGCCGACGCAGATGTATCTCATCTTTGTCACCATAGGGGGGCCCGCAGGCGGAGAGTGTGTCAAAGGATTGAGCGTTGCGGGGGTAGAGAACTTGCATAATTGATGCCTAAATCGCTTTAATGATTCATTTGAGAATTTAGAATTTAGTTTTTTTTTTATTTATTTTTTTTCTGATCTTATTCTTTTTTTTTTTGATGGCCACAAACACCTGTTAGCCAACGTAAGCATAAGCATTAAGCTTAAAGGATTTCCTCTTATCAAAAATCTACTCAAATAGGGTTTCACTATTATTATTGCTATTTAATGTTTCATTGAAAATATTTAATTAAACATATTTTTTCACTTACCAATTAACAAAAAGAAAACACGCGAAACAGATGGAAAACGCGGCTCCACTCACACCTTTTTGCCAAATTTCACTTGTTTCTGTTAACAGCTGTTGGGTTTGTTTGGCTTTGGCCGAAAGATGATGATTGCCTTTTCTGGTCTCGTCTCGTTGACTAAATTTTTATCTCAATATAAATATGTTGGAATTTTATTTTTTAATTTGTTTTTGTTTTTTTTATATTGTTCCACAAACACTTGTAAAAAAAAATATGTATATATAGATATATATGTAACAATAATGTTATGGGAAGTGTATATGCTGATTTTGATGTGCTGGTACATTTTGTTAGCCGTCACAACAATATGGAAAAATGTTATGATGATATGAAGAAAATCTTGATATACTTCCGCTTCGAACGTTACGAATCGAATGAACCAACAATTGCTTTTCCATTCAAAAGGAAAACTTTTTGAATTGCCGACACAACAACGACCACGACAACGACAACTACCACGACGACGACGACAACAACGACGACATCGACGATAACGACGACAACGATGCTTTTTCAACCCCCAAAATCAGAGTGTGAGCCGAAAGAGCTCAGCATCAGCAATGGGAACACCGAGAACGACACCGACAGTGAAACGGCGGACACGAGCCAGGGCGAGTCTTAGTCCGAGTACGAGACCGAGGCTATTGCCGAGTTACCGTTTACCGTAAGCTTTATACAAATACATGGATAAATATAGTGGTAGGATGGGGTGTAATGTGTGTGTGTGTGTGTCTGTATTGTACAGGAGGAGAGCATCGCTTGCATCGCTGCGTTGCGACGTAGCAGAAGCAACAGCAGCAACGGCAGCAACAGCAGCAACGGCAAAAACATACGTAACGCACCACCCCCAACTCCAATAGCAGTCATCGTTGTTGGACTAAATCACTGTCACGAGCCGCGCCTCGTGCCGGCGGGGAAACTTGGTCTCTGGCTGCCACCGTTGCGTCGTTGTTCAGGCATGACGATGCACGACGTTGACAGCGCTGCCCGCACCTTTTGAACTGTTGCTGCTGCTGCTGCTGTTACTGCTGTTGCTGTTGCTGTTGGTGTAGCTATTGGTGTTGGGTAGTGCTGTCAGGGCCATTGGCTGGACAAAACGAAACGAAACGAAACACTGGCCACCAGTCGGCCAGCTAAGCAAGGGTAACACAACATATATGGCCCTATATATGTGTTCTACTACCGGCAATACGATTTCAACCGTAAAAGTATGGAAATTCATCATTTTTGTCTAAAGCCACAGCAAAAAAATAAAACCTCCTCACTTTGGTTTTTCATTGAAAAGAAGGGAACACACATTGCGCCGGCATAGACAACATACATAGACAAGTATAATAAATCTTTGTTGCCACTAACCTGTGTCGAAAATGAAGTTTGAATAACGCTTTAAGCTTCTTACAAGTGGTTTTACAATATTCTATTATGACATTTGAATCCGGAATTGAATTTTGACTTAAATAAGATATAGTAGGTATAATATGGCATGAATATCAGAAGATAGAGCTAAAAATAGGATAAAAGATATAAGGAACTGGTAAAAATGAAACGGAAATAAACAAAAAGAAGAAGAATATAATAAATGATGATATATCATAGGAACAAAATGGAAGAAAATAAAAACAGCAACGAGAAATAAAAATAAAAAAAACAAAATTATGAAAAATTTAAAAAGCATTCAAGAATAAAAACAATTATGAAATAAAATGTTTGACATAGTCACGGAATATTAACAAGAAAATCCAAAAATTTGAGATAAATTTGATTAAGAAGGCAAGATAATTTAAGATACATCAAACAAAGTATAAAAAGACAGACAGTAAGCTAATTAGAGAGGGTAAAAAAAAAGAACAATCGATTGAACTGATATGAAAACAAATCAAACAAGTAAAAGAGGTGAGAACGAACTTTTTGCAGAACAGCAATTGGTTTTCAAAGGATCTGCTTCTACAATTCCCCCCTCCCCCACCCATTTGTGAAATGATTTGGATTTGAACTACTGATGAGGGAATGCCATGGATGAGGTTTCCATCGAGACAGAAAACGTTGAATTAGATATCAATGCAAGCATTGAACCAATGCAAAAATTCTTTAGCTTACAAACTAGAATGGAATTCTTTTTGTTATAGTTTTGGGTAACAAAATGCAAGTGCTTGAAGTTTTGCAAGTTGGACATTTAGCTTTCTGGTTGTCTGGGTTATGTTTTCATTTCTGTAACAGACACAGACATATAGACAGATGGTCAGACGGTCAGACAGGTAGAAAAAGACAGAGAGACAGACGGGCATTGGCATCTGCGGATTGCGAATAGTGGGCGATGGTATAGTCAATAACCCAAACATAATCATAAATACGGCTTGGACAAAAGCTCTGGACAGAAGTACAGTACAAAACAATAGAGGTAACAACGGCAACAACAACAACAACAACAGCAACATCAGAATGAGCAACCGAGCTACAGAAACAGAAGCAACACAACAACAATGTCACCCACAATCGGTGAAAACAACAAGACACAAAACAAAACAACAAAAAATTCAACAAAATTGAGGCATTTTTTTTCTCTCTTTTTTTTTTTTTTGTTTTTTTGTTTGTATGTATTACATAGAGAAACAGATACATAGACAGAGATAGCAATAGAGACAGAAAAGTAGTGAATGCGAAATGGAAATGGAAACGGAATCAATGGACCCCGCCAAGCATACGACAATAAAAAAGTGTCTCCCTTCTACCCGACCAAACCCCGCTTACCATCATGCTCCTTAAAAGAGGCAACAACAAACCCCCCCCCCAAACCAATCCAAGCCAAACCAAACGAAACGAAACAAACTGCCTCTCCCAGTTGAATTTAACTCGTTGCAATAAGCGCACAGATCACTGAATATTATCGTTCCCATAACAATTGTATATCTTATTGGCCCAGAGCCCAGAGCCCTTAATATAGAGAGACTTAACCTTACCTCAAACTCTGTTGCTCTGTTTGTATAAGACTATGGAAGAGTCTTTAGATTGCACACACACACACACGCTTATTTCCCCTCTAGTAAATTACACAATAAATTCTTCTCTTTTTTGGCCGCTCTACCTCACTGAAACCATTTTGCATTTTGGCTTTTTGCTATTTAGCAATTTTGCCTGTTGCTTGTGTTCCTTGGTGTTTTGGTGTTTGTGGCTTTTATTATTTGACAATCAATAAATTTAACTTAATTGATGCCAAAAAACAAAGTGCAACTAAAGTTCAAGTGTGTAACAACAACATTGAATGCCTTTAGCTTAGAAAGTTTTTCCTTTTAGGTGGAGAAAACTAAAAACTTTCCCATCAATGTACGAACATTTTCCTTTACAGACACTGTCTCTGTCTACTTTGATGTCTGTCTCTTTCTCGAACAATATTGACCCATAGTTTTGTCTTGAAAGTTTTTGCCTGCACCTTTTGTAAAATATTTCATTAAAGACGCAAAAAAAAAGGAGAAGAAAAAAATAAACAGCAAAACAGAGAGAGGCAAGGAAAATGAAACGTTTTGCCCCAAATGAGTTATCATTAAGGTTATCGCTGGCTGTCCCAATCAATTACTTCATAAACTAATAAAGTACACGACCAGACAAACAAAACACAAAAAAGAGAACAAAAAACAAGAAAAGGAAGTGGATGAGTTGGAAAGAGAGAGAAAGAGAGAGAGAGAGGGAGAGAGGTACAGAGAGGGTTAAATGGGGAATGAAAGAATACTAAATACCGGAAACTTTCAATAATGTTTATCTACTTAGTTAAGGACAAATCTATTGAAAAGCAAGCTGGAGGCAGGTAAACTAAAAGGAAAGTTCACTTAAGTGCGACAAATTGTATAATCTCTCCCTCTCTCTCTCTCTCTCTCTCTCTTTCTCTCTCTCAGTCACACAATTAAAAAACAAAATTATAGTTCATCGATATATATTTTTATATTTTAAAGTTTATTTAAAGTGGATACTATTAATTCTGTAGGAAAATGCATTTTTTTATGCATTTCTGTTGAAGAACTGCATTTAAATCAAGTGTTTTTTTTTCAGATATATCACAAATATATTGTGAAATTTTTATTGATAAATATAATGGTAACAGCAACGTTTAATTGTCATCCCGAAAAAAAAAGACACAATTGAGTATATAAGGAATATTCTTAAAGATTTCAATAGTGGACTGTGGCTGAATACTTGAAATCATAATACTATAAACTACTTTCAAGTAAGAATAAAAAACCATGTCAAATGTACTTAAATAATTAAATTTTAAAGTCTCCGATTTGGATGAATAAATTTCACCCACCAATTCTTATTTGAAATATAATCTCCTCCACAGTGGAGATATTGCAACCAAGAATTCACAATACTCAGAGGATTTCCCTAATCCTTTTGGTTCCGTCTCCTCATATTTATTATATTTTATCTGCCGCTTATTTTACAACGAGATTAACCTTATAAAACACAGTATACATATGTACATATGTATTTAAATTTAGCATAAAATGAAAAGCTTTATAATATGCAACAAGTACAACTAGCCTAAGACCCTCAAAGTTATGGCTGTAAGTAAGGTGGTTAAAGGTAACGGTATACTTGTATACTATCCAACAAATGTTAAGAAAATACTAAAGATTAATACAAGTTACTATATTGGTAGTTTTATATTTATTTTTATAGGGCTTCAATCACTTGCATTAATTAGCAGTAAGCTGCAAAAAAAGTGGTTTAATTTTCGATCTCGTTGAGAAAACGTATTAAATAAATATATATTCCAATAAAAGCAAAACTGTGTAAAAACTTTATACATAAAATCAGTTTTTTGTATTTTTAATTGGTCTTTGGATTGGTAATCTCTTAGTTATATAAATAATAGAAAATTGGTTTTTCATAATCATTTATTTGTCCCAATTTATGACAGATTTTGGCTGCAATTTTGCAGTTTTAAGTAGTCTCGCTCGTGTGCCTAATTAATTGAATGCATTTTTATGGCAAAGAAGGAATATAGCCACAGGATATGGACCACAAAATTAATTATGATTTGACTTTGGTAAGTTCACGACGCGCAGACTAACAAATGGCTAACGTACCGCCATCGTCTTAACCTTGGTCTTCTGGTGTTTGTCTATCGCTTTTGGCTTTGGCTTTAGCTTTAGCTTTTGCGTGGCAATGCAGCAGGTTGGTTACCAGCATACCAGACATATTGTTGGAACATTGGACGTGGTTTTTAATTTGCCTTATCTCTGCTGCTACTTGGCTCTGGCCGCACTTAATTTATACTCATACCTTTAGTTGGCCAATGGGCAATGAGTGGGGCTAAGGGGCGTGCAGCACTGGCAAACAAGTCAAGTAAATTATTTTCGTCAGGTTAATTGGAATTTCGCCCACAAGATACAAAGGAAAAATAAAATGAACAAAAAAATAAAAAAAAAAACACAACCGCTTGCTGCGTGATTATGTGCGGTTTTTACAATTAAGAAAAGATATGCAACTTTTCTTTATGACAGGAGCAAAGTTACCATCAGCCCATTCCCAATTTGGTTTACCTGTTCGGTGGCTCGAGCGGCTCGTCCTGCTTTGAATTTCTCGTGTCCAATAATTGTTAGAAAAATGTTTTATGGCATACTTATTGGACCCAGGGATGGGGCGATGCGATGATTTGAAAAGTTTTTCCTCGTTGCTTCACCTTTCCTTTATTATTTTTCTTTCTTGCTTGTTGTGTTTTTTTTTTCCTTTTTTCTTTTTGTCTCTGCTTTGGTGCTTGCTTTCGTTTTTTTTTCCATTCTTTCTTTTGGTTTTTGGTCAAAGCTGATGCTATGATTTGCATATTAATAATTTTTATAACGCTGTTGGCTGTGGCAGGCATCACTTGCCACTTGCCACTTCTCACTTCAACCACTTTCAGGTGTCTGAACTGTGTTGAGTCAACGTCAAAGTCAACTTGGGATCGTGTTCGGTTGTTTCTTTCAATAAATGGCATACACTCTTATAATTAATATTCAGCAACTGGGCAAAAGAAAGAAGGAGAAAGAGAAAGAAAGGGAGAGAGAGAGAGTGACAGAGAGAGGAAGAGTAAATAATGTTAAGTGGGTTGATGGTGCTTTCTGCTTTGCTTTCCTCTAAACTCGCTCAAAATGCAAAAGTTTTTAATTAACATTTATGAAATTGGATCAAAATATACACCTACAAAATTTAGGTAAATAAAAACGAAAGTTGAGAAAATTAAATCGCTTTAATTTTCCAAAAGCAAACGAAAAACAGACAAAAAAAAAAAACAACTTCAAGTAATAATATAATTGCCAGATTAACTGCTAGCTTTGGGCCAAACTGGAAGCGATGCTATTATAATCATAAATATTTAAATGTTTTTCATTAGGAAACAAAAAACGGAAGACCAATAAATTAATCTTTCGATTAATTGATTTTTAAGTTTGTATCTATATCACGAATTTTAATGACACCTCACACATTCGATGAGAAAATTTGAGACCTTTTATTGGTTATCATAAATAGAAAAAATATTTGTAATTAATTATTGTTAAAGTCGTTGTTTGTTATTGTATGAGACCTTATTATATTATTATAAACCCTATATATGAATTATTTCCTTTTTAAACAAAACAAAATCTAAAGAAATCAAAAAATATTTATATATACATATGTATATATATTTTTAGTATATACTTGTAAGACTAATTATTTTTACTACTTTAGATGTTGTTAAAAACGTTTTGAAAGTCTTGACAAAATTGAATCTCAGAACGCGACCCTACGACAGATCCGTTGGTATGTTTTATGCAATTTTTTTTGCTCTTGTTCTTGCTGGGATATTTTTTGTCTTTCTTTTAGTGTTCTGTAGTTTTTGGCCAAAAAAGATTTACATATCAGCGGATTTCTGGGAGCGGTCGAAAGCCTACACATGAAGTCTACATGTATAATTTAGTACAGTTAGATTTCGGACTGGCGAAATGGCGAAGGGATGCAAAAAAGCAAATGGTGTCTGAACAGTGGGGCGAGCTTTGTACATACATACATATATACAAACGTTGAGATTCAGGATTTTGGTTACTAGTTTTTTTTTTGTCTTTTTTTGGGTAAATGTTTGAACGAATATGTCACCGCAATCCGCTCCTCATCGCCACACCCTTCATCGACTTTATTCTCACAACAGTGTGATTTCTGTGTTTTTTCGTCATTTTCATTCATTTGTGATGCGTTTCGTATGATATGCAAAAAAATAAAAAAAAAAATAAAACAAGAAGAAAAACAGCAAAAACAGAAAAGATAAATGCCACGGCCTTCCATAGCACAGACAGTTAATTCACTGCTGTGTGTGTCTGTGTGGATATGTGTGTTAGTGTATGTATGTATGTATGTGTGTGTGTGTGTATATAAGGTACGATTGCCATGGCACTTGACGCCTTTTGCGTGCTTGTACAAAGGTGTTAACACCAACAAGTTGCGACTCACTTTGATGACAATAGAACAATTGACCATTGAGAGATTTTTTTGTTGTTGTCATTGTATATGTGAACGCACACATCTATGGATATGTATATGCGTGTATACATGTGTGAGTGTCTATATGTATTTATACAGGTGTGTGCCAGTGCTGGGAGTTGATAACCGAAGGCAGTGTCCATACACAGGACACAGCAAGCAATCAGTCTGTGTCAAAGTTAGTGGGAGTGGTGCACATTGCAACACCATGCCACAATGCCACCAATACCACCAATACCAACACCGTCATCTCCACTGAGAACCCTTTGATATTGTTGACACAAGGTAGGCGGCGCTGAAGGCCGAGCCCGAAGGCTGAGGCACAACAATTTTCCACAGGATTAAAGTTGTCGTACAGGTGCATTGATCCATGCATAACAACATGATGAGGCGAGAGGCAATAACTTTTGTACACACACACACACACAAACACACACACACAAAGAGTTAGTGAGAAAGGGCGAAATCGTGAGAAAGGAAAATAAAAAGGTGCTAAATCTTAAATAAAAAATTCTACAACAAATAACTTTTTCTTAATGTTCACCAATAAAATGATCAAATAAAAAATATCACTATTAACTTATATTTAAAAACTTTATGTAAAAATATATAAAAATGTAACTTTAATTATTAAAATATATATTTTATCTTTTATTTCTATTTAATTTATATGGTAAGAACTTTAAACTACTTAAAGTTATATAACATTTAAATATTGTGAAAAAACATCGGAAAACTACTATAAATTCTTGATATACACGTGACTCCGATTGCGTAACTATGCATATCATTGGACATACACAAGTATTCTGGTATGTGTGTGTGTGTGTGTGGATGTGCGTGCATTGTCTGTAAACTAATTAATTGAATAATGAAACTAAATCAAAGCTTTTCGTTCAGCCGTTTATTAGGTTTCTCGCAAAATTGTTCTCCAATTCCCACTAAGGAATTTCAATTTAATTAGCCTAACTGATTAGGACAATAGGTGCAAAAGCAACAGACCTTAGAGAACATACATACATACAAATATATTGCATATATTGATATATATATATGTATTATGAAACTGAAATCGTAATGCCAATACACTTTCATTACATACTCGAGATATTTCAAAAAGAAACCCCATGGAGAAACCAAATAACTTATTCTATTGTTATATTTCATACACAATTTCAATGCACAAATTCAAAGGATTTGTTGAAACTTTAAATTATACACTTGCAAAAGGTATAATTGTAATCTGTTTCTCTTTGTCTATTTCCATTTATTTCTTTTGTTCTCTTTTTTGATTTGATAAGGAATAAAGAAAACTGCAAAGATGTTAAAAATTATTGGAATTTTTTTTTGGAATAAAAAAGGTTTTTATTACAGTTTTATAGTTTATATAGCCAATTTTTTTTAGTTAATAAGTTTGTTCTTTAAAACATTTTTTCTCTTTTTGTTTTTGTTATCAAGAAAGCTTTTGAGAAACTAGCAGATGAAAAGGAATGAAAGGAGTAATTACTTAAATATTTTTTCTTCTCCTGATTAGTTCACTTACATTACAATTTAGGTATTTTTTTTATTTTAATTTACTTTTGTTTTTGCTTTGATGTATTAAAGTTATGGAAATGATTTTTTTCATTTTTTACTCATCATAAATAATATTTTTTTGTTGTTAAACTGATAAATTAGTTTTAGCTATTTATTAACTGAAGAACAATAATCAGATACATTACAGATGAAAGGGTCTCAGCTTAGGTGTAACACTTTAATTGAATGTTTACCTTTATCTTTATATAGAAGAAGGTAAATATACATATATTGTGGTCGTTGCTATAACATATGAATTCCTTTAACCGAGATGAATGTGATTGAAGTGATTGAGTTTCAAAATGCCCACAAAGTGGTTGGATTTATTTTTGCTGTTGTTATTCCTGTTGCAGGCTGTATCAGGTATGCATCTGTATACATACATATGTATATATGTACATATATAAATATATATATATATATGTATATGTATAGTCGAATGAGCCTGCTGCCGATGTCACTTCACCCGTTAAGTGCACATTCATACACTTGAATAAGTTTTTTGGGGCGTGCGTCAGTCGAACGACACGAAAAAAAAACCCAAAAACAAAAACAATACCCAAAAAAAGCAACAACAACAACAGCAACAATAAAAACATGAACAGCAATCACAACAAACGAAAGGGCCACAGTGGCTGCTGTTGCTTTCGGAAGGCTTAGTTGCCGTTTTGGTTTCGCATATTCGAGGGGCTTCTCTGTGTGCTTACTAAATTAGTTCCAGTTTATCGCGCTAACGGATAATGCCTTTGGCAACGGCAACGATTACACATTCTTTTTTTTTTTTTCTTTTTTTTACAGGGGGGAGGGATGGAATGGTGTGGCTATTCTATCGCAATAATTTGCATGAAATTTACATATCCCTCTAATGATTCATATAATGTATGTACATATGCATGCTGATAGTTTAGGTCTGCTTTTTCTTTTTTTTTTGTATCACTCTTAACTATCATTATCTCTGACTATATCTTACATGGGTAGTAATTGGATATTATTTGGAAAAAATTCAAATATATTCAAAACAAAAAAACAAATTTAATAAATAGAATAAATAAAATTACGTATCAATTGTAACCAATTGTAAAATAAAACTCAACATCATTCATTATTTTAAGGAAATTTTATTTAAAGTTTTTTTGATTAACAAATTTGATTATGGTAAAATTATTAATCTTTAAATAAAGATTCTTAAAAATCAATTAGATAAGGAGGATGAAACTTAATCTGGAGGATACTAAGAAAGTAAAATAAATATTAAATCTGGCAATGCTTGTTCAGCAAGATTTTAATATTTATTTAAATCAACTACTCGGCTATCGTATTCTTCTAATAGATCGAATGGCATAATGTCGAGTCTCTCAATTTCAAATTAAAAATCTTAAATATATATGTATAAATAGAGTATTTGGTAGATTGGATCTGATGCTGGTTAGTGGATCTGTTGGTGTCTCTAGTCTCGAAGCGGCGTTATCTCTCACGCATATTAATAATGCTTTCGTCATTAAGAGGGCGGCTGGAGGGAGAGAATGAGGCAAAGCGACGCAGGTGCAGACAGCAGCAGCTTACGGCAGTCAACAATAAGCAAAACCAAGGCAAGACAGTCAGCCAGTCAGCCAGACAGCCATCCAGCCAACAGTTGACGTTACAAAAACAAAAGAAAGTCAAGTAAAGGCAAAACCAAACTACAGGAAAAAAAAAAAAAAAGAAAAGAAAAATAACAAAAACGAAACGTATACAAGAAGCAACGCCATGGCCAAAGCCACGCCCCCACCTCCTACACTGGGTCGCCCACTTTATGGCCATGGCCACGTCCCGCCCAGTGGTGCAGAAGCGCGAGTTGTGCTGGAGATTCCATTTTAACATCTCATTAACTTGAGCGGCAGACGTGCCGTTTGGTAGCTCAAAGAATGGGCAAAGCAAAAGGATATATACAAAGAGAGAGAGAGAGAGAGAGAGAGAGAGAGAAAGAGAGCGGGTGAGGGTGGTACTGGATTGCCACGTTATAAAGTTGCAATAATTTAGCAATTCCGCCTGCTTAATTACCTGCCACATTTCATTTTTGCCTGGGTAAAAATGAAAACCAAAACCAGCGACTTGAGCCAACATTCCACCGCAATCTGAGAGTTGGTGTGATGATGCTAACTTGAAAGTATCTGACTAATTTCATCAACTTTAAAAAAATAGATTAACTAAAACTGCACAAGAATGGCATAAACCATGCTAAATATATCTTAACTATATAAGTAGTATTATAGAAAAAAAAAAAAAAATAAAAGATGCGAAACACAAAAAAATGGAAAACTAAAAAAATCAAACAGTTTTTTTCTGGTTTTTTACTGACGTGGAGTGGAAAAACATTTTGTAAAGTGATTAAAAACTTTACCAAAAGTTGAGTTTATTAAAATGAGATTAACATGATACTGCAAATCCACCAAAGTTTCGGCTTTGCCAATATATATCTATACACATTTATACTTATATATGTACATACATATGTATGTATATGGTTATGCCCATATGTTGGTTAACAAGTGGCAAGGCAAAATAGAGGATGTAGGGGTAAAAGCATGGAAAACTTCTCACACAACACAATTTAATGTCAGATGTTTATAGAAGTAATTTGTGTGAAATCAGCAAACTTTAATGAGCAGACAGACAGAGAGAAAAAATGAATGAACGAAAGAGAGGTAATGAGAGGATGGATTAAATCTGGGCTATCATCTGTTTATTACCCAAATCTGGCCACACGCACACACCCACAGACACACCTTAGATTTTTAACTAATTTTTACTACCGAAACTTTTACCGCACACAAAATTTCACTTTGCTTTTTATGTTTATTTAAGCGAATTTTTGTGGCAAGCTTTAGGGGTGACAAGACGCAAATGGAACTTGTTGGGTTTTTAAACACTTTTTTAACACTTTTCTAACTTGGCCAAGTGGTTGATATATATTCAATTGTTTCGATTTGTTGCAGCAACATTTTGTTGCATCTAGATGATGAAAACATCAATAAAATTGAATGGTTGAAACGTTGAAGAGCAGCATGGCAAAGTATATGATGGTTTTTGTAGGGGGTGTGGGTGTGGGGGGTTACCCATCGGGTAAGGAGCGTGCTTTTCATTGCAACACAGACACTGCTGAATCAGTGCGTGTATTTGTTTGTGTATGTGTGTGTGTTGTTTTTAGCCTGGCTTATCAAATGACCGAAAGGTCCTGGGTTTGGTTGCGTGGACAGGTTAGTCGCTTGGTCACGTTTTTCTGCCTGCTGTTGGCAATTTTTAGCATCCACCCTTGCCACATCTCTAAATTTTCCCTTTCTCTTCTCTACAAATCCATCAAATTCTGTCGGTTTCTCTCTCTCTTTCTCTCTCTCCCTGTCTCTATTCCAGTTCACAGTTAGAGGCGCCGCCGCTTGACAAACAGAGATCTCTTGCCTTGTCTAGGAATTGGGTATAGGGAAACGTGACGGAGGTGTATGTGATTGGTTTTAATGGGAATGGGTATGAGAGTGAGGATGAGGATGAGCAGTAGCAGCACTCGGTTCATGTTTAGATAAACGAGCAGCAAATCAAACATTGAACACCGACACCAATACTGATTCCTTTTAGCTAAAAATCTGTTCCATTGTTCATTTCACTTATTTGGCTATTTGCCCCATGATGGCCAATAAATGACTTTAATTCAAAAATTGATATTTAGGTGAGAGAACACAATGTTAATTTGACTAGATATGAAATCTTTTAAATTGTTTTAAGGTATTCCAATCCGAATTTATTTTTATTAACCAAAAAACTTTAATATTCAATATCTATTAAATTTTTATTTTACCTTAACTTAAACACTTTAGAAGTTACTTTTACTATAGACATAGTTATGAAACAAAGACTTGAAGACTTTTCCTTTATTTTTTTTTGCTTTCTCTTGAAAGACATTTGACTAATACAATTTATGTATGGAAAAAAGCCCTTCTGTAGTTGCAAAAATGAAAAACCCAGAAGGAAAATGCAAAGAGTACAAGAAGAAAAAAGAATATATATACATATGTATGTATATAAAAAAGTAGATATAGAAAAGAAAAAAAGGACAGTCGACATAAAAATCACATTTGCACGATTATAAGCGAAACGAAAATAAATTTATGACACTTTTACTTGTCCTGTTTAGCTTCTTCCTGTGTAATTCACACACACACACAGACACTGGTGTCATACAATTTGCATGCACTGTATGCGTGTGCGTATATGTGCAATGGAAACATCATCATTGTCCATTGAAGAAAGGCAACGTGCAACGTCTTCACTTTACTTTTGCCAACACAATTGGCTTCTTTCCATATGGCAAACTGCTTTATACAGTCGAACATGAGTGAGTACTGTTTGAGGGAGGGTTGGGGCGGAGTTACTATAGTAGACGGGGAAAAGGTCGGTGGTCCGATGGTCGATGGTGGTAAGGTGGCACAAAATGGGAAGCTTTATCTTCATCATAATAAGCATCTGGAAGTGTCATAATGGTGTGATAATAACATTTTTATAACGCATTTTGGTAACCGAACCGCATGACATTTTGCGTCACGACAAAACACTCACACACCTACACACACACATACACACACACACATACAAACACACACACACACACACACACTCATACATACACAAAGCAAATGAAACTCTGCGCAATGAGAAAGAACTCTGACTATGACTTTACACCTTTATATTTATATATGTATGTATGTATATATATATATATCTATACATATCATATATATACATATGTACATACATATATGTATATACATATATGTGGATTCTTACATACTAACATGTGTCTGGGATGGTTACGGAAGTGCGTGAAATTATAAGATGCTCTCGTTGTGTGTATGTGTCTCTGTCTAAAAATGGCTGGGTACATTATATGTGGGTGTGTGTGAGTGTCTGTTACTACGTGTGAGTGTCTGTGTGTGTGTGTGTCTGTGTGTCTCAGCCATGTCTAACGCTGTGCAATTAAGGTGTTTTCGTTTAATTTCGCATTAAGCGTTCCCCGCTTGACATATTAGAACGAGCAGCTCCAGCGGAATAAGCTTAAGGCCATAAAGACGTCTGCCAACAGCAGCAACAACACTAGCAATACCAACAACAATAACAACAACAACAACAATAACAGTTACAACAACAGCAACAATAACAATAGCAACAACAGTGCCATCTGCAGGAGCAACAGTCACCAAGTTGCTTGACTTATAAAAAGCAATTTTCCAAATCATTCAAACGCCATTACAACAAATTAAAAGGTTATAAAAATTTAACCTTATATTTTAACAAAGTAGAAAAAAGTATATAAATGTACATATGTATGTATTAAAAGTGGTAACAAACATTAATTATAGGTAACTGAAATAGTGTTCTATTACTCAGAAATTGAGGAATAAATGTTTAATAGCCAAAGTTAAGAAGTTGCAGCCAATGATTATTATTTAAAATCTGTTCAAATTTTTGTATTGAAAGTTTTTATATAATTTTTTACCACAAAGAAAGATAGAAATTTTTAGGAATCAGCAAAGGCTACTTGGCAGATCCGTGTGGAATACCTCATTAAAATAGAAATTGCTTCTAAGATGGCCAATAGCGTATAGGATAAAGGACAAGTTTTTCAAAAGTAATTCAATTTCAGGAGGCTACAATTTACGCTTGTTTTAGTAGATTTCGAAAAACTATATATCTATTTGCTTCTTAGAATCATATCTTTTTGATTGGTGTTAGAAACTAGCAAACTTATTTTTGAAGAAATAAATTTCAAAATTGTATATTTGCAAGGGTATACAAACTTTGGTCTGACTGATGGTTGATAGAAAATATTTATGCTAAAAATTGTATAAATAAAACTTCATAGGATTCTTACATCCCTATCACATTCCTTATCACAATTATAAGTTTCAAATATTAACTTTACCTAATAGTTAATATTTGAAACTTATAATTGTGATAAGGAATGTTCTCTAATTGTAAAAAGTAAGCCTCTTTTTTTTTGTGATTCATATTCATACTCTTATCGTCAAAAAGTTAATCATTTTAATGTTTATATGCCAAAACTTGTAAATGTATTATTTATTAATTAAATAATACAATTAAATGGCAAGCATTTCATTAATCACAGTCTATCTTAAATACAGATTAAATCGTAAGTTTAGTTATCTCTGTATATAGGTATAATCCAATTAAGTTTCTGTAATATAATAGTTTAAAAAATGTCGCATAATTTTTGTTGATTAAAACAATTGTTTATATAATTATGTTTACATTCATACAAATAATAGAAATGAATGGCATTTGTCTGTCTATCCCTGAGTCCGTTCGTCTGTCTGTCTGTCCGAATGTGGGTGTATGGGTATGTGTGTGTGTGTGTGTATGGTGTTGCTAAGAACGTGCCAATGTGCGGAAGTAATTTGTATTTTCATTAGGTTGGCAACATTCTATAACTTGTGGTGCTTCCCTTTGGCTTCCTTCCTTTATTTCTTTTTTTTTCCCCTTTATTATTATTTTTTTTGTGTATGTGTATGGAGAATGAGCAGGTCCTGAATCCATTCATATGACTCTGGCAGGGACTACAGTTCTGAATCTCGTTCTGATTCTGATTCTGGTTATGCTTTGGCAGCAGCTTATGTTAAGTGCCCAGCATGGTTGGTCCGAGGATGGTCATGGGCAGATGTTGAATGTGGAATGAGTATCGGTAGAATGGCCGCACATTAATGTAAATATCGAGCAAATAAAGTTGTTGATGTCATGGCATCGCATCCCATTGCATTGCAGAGACGACGACACTCGAAATTCATTCGATTTGAGAGGCGGCGCCAACTGTTGATCTGTCTTTGGAGGTGGAATGGCACGCACGTATGTATCCTGCATGTACCTAACATGTATATGTATATAGATATACATATACATATATAGACAGAGTGAGTGTGTGTGTGTGTGTGTATGTGTGTAAGGATTGGCTCTCATTTCCCTTAGACAACACAGACGGTGACAGACAGAGGAGCATCGTTTGGTTGTTGCTCTTGTTGGTATTAGTGGGTCCTAGGACAACCCTTGAATGCTAAAGCGTCAAACGGATATGAATTGTGAACGCGGAAAATGAACAGAAATTAAGTGACTTCCCGTTCAAATGTCTCGCCGTCTGGTCGAGTGCAAATGTTATTTTCAAAATGGTATTAAAAAATAAACACATATACACATACACAAAAATAAAAGGCAAAACTAGAGAAAGAGATTTAAAGAAAATCTCTCGATAATATGACAGCTTTCATTACAATTTATATGCGCTTTCGGTTTACATTTCGGTTAATGCTAAGAGCTTTTAAGCAATGGACTATCAATTTAACGCTCGATTACATCAAAAGATTTCAGAACCAATAACCATACCCAATGGAAAAATATAGAATAAAAGGCATAAAATGATATCAGCTGACAATTTAAAGAACTTCTTGTGCACTTCTCTAAATAACACAATATTTCATTACATAAACTTTTATAACAGATACAGATCGAAGAATCACATTATATCATTTCATATATAGATCATAGGCGAATTGCTCAGTACAAAGTTGTATTGGGTATAACTTTATTTATTTTTCTGCATATCTGAACTAAATTTCGTATTTAAATATTATTTATAGCTATATACCATATCAGCGAGTCGTAATCAGGTTGCATGTTTATAAAACTATAAATCGGACTACCGGAGAAAAAAAATGGTTTAAAACCTGAAAGTGGCAATATATTCTATTTTTCTTCTAAAGTGATTCAAAAACTATTTCCTGAATGATTAGACGAGCTAAATCACGTCTCAAATTAACTTCTAATATTTATATTTTTATTTTTTTTAACTTTTCTCGTGATTGAATCCAATATTCCATCAAAATATTTTTAAATAGTTTTAAAGTGGCTAATGCATAATGGTTTTACTTTCTAAACAAATCCTAAGGATATATTTGATGATTGACTACTTGCCTTAAAGCGTAACAAGCCAACAAGTATAAAATGTTTAAATAACTGTCAAAATCAGGAATACGGCAGAACATAGCTATCGGATGACAATGTGATATGTAACGCGTAAGTTTTATATAGTGATGCGTGTCAGTAGCATTCGCCTTTAAATTCCAACTGGGCGGATTTATTATGAAACATATTTCTCTCTCGCTCTCTCTAGGCGAGTGTGTGTGTATGTGCGGGTGTGTGTGGGTATTTTTGCATTTTACAGTTGAATTTGCACTAATAAAAATACGTATAAAGGAATCCATGATTTTATTTAGCAATCACACACACAAGCATACAATAATGTGTGTGTGTACCTTATGTGTGAGTGTGTGTGTGTTATTGTGTGTATGTGCGACGTGAGCACAATCAAATTGGTCGGTCGGTGGCAGTGATTTTTTATTTATTTTTTTTTTCACTTTTCTTTCTTTTCTTTGCTCCTCCATTGTCATTTTCCATACCCTTCTCTATTGAGTCCAGGCGGAGATATCTCAAATTGAATATTGAAGTATTACTCTAAATGGCATTATCCGAATTTAAATAGGAATCGTTTGAAAATGTTTATTATTTGGACGTTTTGATTGATGGGTTCAATTGTTTTCCTTTTGAACAATTTTTGTAATATTTAAAATCTATTAAACAAACAATTTAATATACTAATATAAATATATTAAAAATTTTATTGTAAATAAAATGAATAAAAATAATAAAAAGTAATCCTTTAAGATGTTCCCTATATCTAAGTCAACAGTAGATGATCTCGTATACTATATATATATGTATGTATATAGGTATATACATATATACATTATCCAAGTATACAAGCTATAACATTAATTATTTGATTTAAATTCAATAAACTGGAGCTAAATTTTGTTATCGTTAAACAAAAGGGTAGTAAAAATTCGTTGTATTGTTACGAAATTTCCGGTTACATTTTCTTTTTCTTGAAAGGAAGTTGTAAATGTGTCAGTGTCTGTGTATTGGCGGTTGTACACCTTTTTCTGCACACACACACACACGCTCTCCACACACACTTGCTTCGTGACAAATTGAAAGCGAAAAGGCATCACAAGTTCAAATATCATAAATGTCTAAAGAAAAGACCAAAAAGAACTACCCAAAATGTTTGCATGTATATGTCTTCTGTATGTGTCAGAGATAACGTATAAAAGACCAGAAAGAGTGAGATAGAGAACTAGAGAAGAGAGAGAGAGAGAGAGAGATAAGGAAGGACTTGTCGCGCGTATTCTATTTACTAGTCACTCCTACAGAGCTATGAAAATCTACAAATAATGTGGAATAAGAATGTGCATGAATATGAATATAAATTGAATTTACTGTGCAAAAGGCAAAGTGCAAATCATATTTATATTCATTTGACCATGAAAGGAGTACACACACACACACACACAGACAGAAAACACTCCAACAGCAATAACAACAGCTAAAAGTGACTGTTGCTCTACACTGACTTAAATTCAAGTCAAAAGCCGTGTAATTGACACGCAAACATCGTGGCTTGGGTCTTAACTCTTTGCCTCTGTTTTTGTCTTTTAGCCAAGAGAAAACAAGAATATGAACCCAAACTGAGAGCTTGGGACGATACTGGCATCGACTTGACTTTAGTCCCTTTTACGCCAATGAGTGATTTTTAATTAATCCCTTTGACACCACAGGCCAAAGGCCATGTCAAAGTCAATTGTTGTTGTTGTTGTTGTTTTTCTTGTTGTTGCTGTTGCTGTGGTGGCAGGTCACGCCTGAAGTTAGGCAACACTTTACCTTTGCATATGTAGAACGTTTTACATTTTCATATCAAAGTCATTCCTGGCACCTACACACACACACAAACACAGAAACAAACATAAACACACAACTTTCTACACAGATAGACACTCTCAAACCGTAATTAGAATTCAATTAAATTATATTCCTTGCCTGCATAACGTTTCTTCAGTTTGTGTTACGTGAGCCTGTAAATGAAATTTGTTTTTCCCCTCTCAAATAAAATCTTTCCAAGATTTATGTAGATTTTATGGTTTTTCTTAGCACACACACACACATACACAGGCATACATATGTTACGGATTGTCTTGCCAATTCAGTTCTTAGTGTGGCCAAATTGTGGCAGACTTTGGTCTCGGTCTTGGTCTTGGTCTTGGTCTCGGTCTTGGTCTCGGTCATGCCACTCATCCTGAATGACTGGCAGTGGGCATGTCACAGACTTTTGAGTGGCCAAAAGCAGAGCAATCTGTCACGTTCATTAGTGGGTAGAAACTAAATCTCAACCAAAACCTAAAACTAAAATGCAAAATAGCCACATACACACACACACAGAGACACACACACATACGCACACTCACTTTAGACCCAAAGGTCTAAAGCCTTAAAGTAAATATACTCAAAAGATTTCCAGTGGGAAGAGCAAAGGATAGCCGAGGCGAGGCTAATTCAAAAACATATTTAAAGTGCCTCGAGATTGCTTTGACCCGCATTTGGTTTTTATACCCAGCATAGCCATAGGCTTTACATGGGTATATTATTTTATATATGTACATATATATATATATATATATTTATTTTCTGTTTTTTAATGATTTCCGCAGAAATTGAAATCAAGTGGGTGGGGTTGCTTGTCGCTATATATGCAGTTATAAAGAACAGGAAAAGTTCTCTTTGTATCTATATTAGTTACATTTTTATTGTCTATACATATATAATACTTATATATGTACATATATAGTATGAAAACTTGTTCAGGATCACCATGGATAAACACCTTGATTTTTACGATTATTTTTTCATTTCAGATCTAACAATTTAAAAAAAAAAAATTAATAAATTCTTTTTTGGTATAAAACAAATATAGAAATAATGAAATCAGAATATCAACTTTAAATAAACTAGTAATTGAGAAAATATATTTATAAATTTTATATTTTTAATATTCATTTTGGATATCGAAAAATAATTGTTTTCCATATCTCATAGTGACTGAAGCGCTTAGAATAATCCCAATACTTGATGGTAATATTTTTTTTTCACATTTATTTGCAACATTGAAGTGTAACAGGGTATCTGTAAGTCAGGTAACTTGACTTTGTTTTACTTTTTTTTTATTTTTCTATCGTCTCCTTGTTGGTTGTCCAATATTTTTTTGACCAAAAACTTTGGAATGATATTTAATTTTTCAACATTTCTCATTGTCTAGCGTTTGTTTCTGTTTATTTGCCAACAAATATATAAATATATACATATTAAGATATATGTACATATATATATATGTATATAAAAGAAAAAATGTATATATATAGTTACATATTTTCGATTCCTTGTGTGCTTTCATCTGTCTGTGTGGCATTGCGTGTTTATTTGCACAGGAAACTCATTACGCAAATCTCCCTAAAGCTATACGGCAAATCCTTTTTTGGGACCCCAAAATACAATTTTTTTTACAAATATATCTGCATACATATATATTTATATATGTATATGTGTGTATGTATATTTTTTTTTTACTTCGGTTGCTTTCGTTCGGGAAAAGTCCTACACACTAATGGCATTGAGTGAAATATTAAAGTAAAGCCCCAAAACACTTTGATCTAACTAAAGGCATATGTAACTGTGTGTGTATGTGGGTATGGGTGTGTGTGTGCGTGTGTGTGTATATTGGCCAGGAAATATTGAAAAGTCTCAAATCAATGAGTTTTCAGCTTTCTCATCTGTCTTTTGGTAAGCTTACTTTTTGGGCATAGAAATGCAATTAGCTAAACTGCAGTTGGCATAGAAAAGCGAGAATAATGGCATCAGCTTATAAACACCCTACCACATGCAGTTACCGGTATATGAAATGCAAAAGGGAAAAAAGGGAAAACAGGTTAGAGAGATAGAGTGTGGTAAAGAGGAAAAACAAATAAAGCAGGATTTTTCAATTTCATTTGCCACCTGCGTCACGAACACAGCGGAGACTCGACTACGGCTCGGCTTGATGGCTAAAGTTGGTAAAGCGAGAAAACGAGAAATAAAACAAAAATAAGAAAGTAAAACAACAACAACAACAACAAAAACCAAAAAAGTAACTAAAGAATGGGCAAGTTTTACTGAAATGTAAACTAAAGGGTATATAGTTTACATTTCAGTACAACGTAACACCAAACAAAAACAAAAAACCCAAAAAATTGTTTAAAAATAAACTGATCCTGATCCAATAATTGAAACAACAAAGTAAATATAAAAACAAAAATATATAAAATGTCATATATATATATCAGGTAAAACATATTTGTTTATGTTAGTTTATATGCTGATTTTTAATCAAAATAAAAATCATATTCGATACAAAAACTTAACTGCAAATTCATTGATTTGGCTATTTATTCTCTAAAGGGTATTAAAACTTTAATATAATCGATCAATCTATAACTAATCATATCCGAATGTATATATATATATTAATTTAATAGTTATGTTGGTCAATTTAGGTAATCAATAATAATGTTTTGTTATTTGTTAGCGTATCCAACATTCTGTTCAACATGTTACAAATGCGTATCCTGTTTATGTGTAGCCAATTATGGGGAGACGGAACGGATGGCGTTATGTTGTTGCTTCTATATCTATATCTAGATGTAGTGTATGTGTATGTGTGTGTATAAGGTATACTGGTTTAATTCCAAGTACAAGTCCAAGTCCAAGTAGATGAACGCCACTGAGCTGAGCTAAGCTGAGCGGTAACAACAGCAGCAACAATGGCCAAGTTTTGTAGATTAAGACAAGCCGACGGGATGTATTCGCATCGTTTCTGATGGCAAAATTGAAGCGTATCTTTTATTTTTCTTTTTTTTTTTTTTGTTTTTTTATTTTTTGTTTTCCAACTGCCGAGACGACGAATCCGGTGCCAGTGTTGCACTTTGAATAGGAGTTGGTGTCGCTGGGCCGTTTTTATGGAATGGAATATAGTGTCAGTGCGAAATGCTAAATAATAAACAAAACGCAATGGTGTTCGGTACTGTGAGTTGCCATTTGTATTTTCTTCTTTTCTACTATTTTCTTTTCTTTTCATTGATGTTGTTTTTTGGATTTTTTTTTTATTTATTTTCACGTTCTGGGTTGAAAATGTTACATATATACATACAAACATACATAACCATAGGAGGCAGGTGCTGTTGCTGTTACCGCTACCTTCAAAAAAAAAAAAAAAAAATAAGAAACGCAGCAAAAATAAAAAAAAAATATATATAAACGAGGCAAAAAATGTCTCACAACTTTTAATTAGTTTTTGCTTAAAACCAACGCACAGAGCAAACCAGAAAACAACGAGTGACAGAGACAGACAGAGAGCTAGCGATAGAAAGCGAGAAAGAGACAGACACTAGAGTAGAAAAGAGAAAGACTAAAAATTGTAACTGCTAGCTAAGGCTGAGCCTGAGCCGTGGTTTTCTTTTTTTGCAGGTACAACTAAGTGCCACATGGAATGGCATGGTAAGCTCATAAATTGGATAGATTGTGCCACTCATTGGCTTAGGGGTTTGCATTTAAGGGTTGCCAAAGTGTCTCTTATCCTCATCATACTATTTCCATTGCACTTTCTTCTTTGTGGTCTTGCTTTATCTCCATTATTTGTTGTTGTTTTTTTACAATATCTTTTTGCTTTATCTGGTATTGTGACACATTTGTTAATGCTCATCAATTGCTAACTGGCCAGTAAATGACATGACTTTGTCTTTGTTTTAAGGTAAGTAACTGCAAGACCAAGACAAGAATCTTAAAAAAAAATATATATAAAAGGAGTGAATGTTGTTTGATGTGGATACCTGAGCCTCGCAACCTCCCTTCTGGTCCACCATTATACCTAGATATTTCTTTGGCTCTGACGGTAGTGAAAGGAGGGAAAAATGTTAATTACTTTTAATGCTATGATGGAATGTCAACAGGGGTTTTGACCCTTAAGAAACCAAGAAATGAAGAGCATAAAATAGAGATAGTAAGAAAGAGACAAGTATAAAGATAGCAAGAAAGAGATAGCAGTTCAAATGAAAGAATAAACTACAATCAGGAATGAGACACGGCTATGGCAATCCAGAGTCACTGAAATTACAAATAATGTCGTGAAGATTAAGTTAAGAATTTGCACAGTGGTTCCACAACATCTATAAAAAACAAAACAAAAAAATAAATATATATTAAAATCTTCTCTTAATCAAGTCGCCAAATTATATTATAAAATAGAAAAAAAAAAGAAATTCACAAATTAAAGGAAGAAAAAAGTTTAATATGAAAGCAAAGAAATTTAAACAAATAGATAATAGAGAATGAGTAATGGAAGGAGAGAGAAGCTTTAGCTAATTGCCCAAATTGGCAATTGGGTACCACTGTGCCGCATATTGCATCCAACGGTTAATGCTGATGTTGATGCTGTCAACTACCTGGCGTTGCCAATTTGGATATCAACTTGGCAACTCGGCAACTCAACTAACTTGGCCAAATTAAACCGGAGATGGGAGCATAAGGAGAACGAAATGCGAAAAGGGTGGGGGTGGGGATGGTGATGGGGTGTTCGGCAGGTGCAGAAAGGTTTGATGCAAGGCAACTCAGAGTTGAGTTAATTTAAAATTTTCCAGATACAGAACACGGGTGAAGAAGATGCTTGAGTGAGTTGTTGTTTTCGCTGCTGGTGTTATTCTTGCTGTTGTTGTTGTTGTTGTTGTTGTTAATGTTATTTCTCCTTGTTGTTATCCTTGTGAGTGCAGTGAAAGTTATATTAATGTTTGGTTAATTTTATTGCGTCGTTGCCGCCGCTGCCATAGTTTCACAACTGTTTTCCATCCCAACTCACCTCATCTCACCCAACCCCACCCACGCTCAATTTTCCGCTTTCAGTTTTGCCTTACTTTTAATTGTCTACGATTAAATGTGAAAACACCTTAATTGAGCTTTGATTATTTTAAATTATTATACCATCTTGGCGCCGCAACTGCTCTACTTTCGCAATTGCCAACATTTTCTAATCAAAAGCAAATTAACACTCGCTTGCTCTAGTGTAAAATGGAAGAAAATTAGTTAGTTTCTTATTTGCTTTAACCATTTCCAATCTTTTCTTTTTTTTTTTTTTTTAAATGATATTTGCTCTGTTATTAGGCAAAGACTTTTGCATATAGATTTTCTTAGTGGAAAATCGCATCAAACCGCAGCAAAGTTATAGAAGAAGAAAAACCATCGTTTGCTATTTTATCTACCCAAAAAAGGAGCAACAGCAGCAGCAACAGTTGAAGCAACCGGAAGGAAGTTGCGGCTTTTGGGTAAATCAAAGGTTGGTTGTCCCTTTACTGTTAGGAGTAGGGCTTCTGTTTTGGCAGGACTTTGTCACTTCTTAAGACACCGAAAGTTGGCAGAGGCCCCCCTTTTTCCGCCGGACATCTGACCACTCATTGCTGATATATATATATATATATATACATATATATTCAATGTAGCAAAAAAGAAAATTACTTTTCGGACTTTGGTTTCGGCCAGAGTAAACCAAAAATACGGTTAACTGACATTTTGTCTGCATTTTTATATAAATTGTTTGATGCGGTTAAATTAAATTTACGTGGTTTTTACATTCCAAATATGTATAAATATTCGTATTTATATTGATAACCACTTTCAGATGCTATTCAGTTATTGACAATGTTTATAATTATTTGTCAGCTTAAGGGCAATTTTTTACAAAAGTTTTTTATATTATTAACAATGTTCATATACATATATACATACATACATAGGAAATTAATTAGAAACTGTAGACGAACTTTATAAACTGGTTTTATATACAAATATTAATATGCATTTTTGTTTTCATCATTTAGTTGTAATTGTCGACTAGTTGAAAGCGTTAAAAGAGTAGAAAGAGGAGTTTAATTCTAGATTTTAATGATGAAAAAAACGAAAAGTTCTCTAAGCTATTTATGTATAAATACCTTTAATTTCAAGATATTAGATACCGATAGATCATACATTAATATGGAAAATGCATTTAAACGATTAAATGATACTTAACTGCATTTTCAAGTTTGATATATGAAATTTAGATCAAGTATTTTACATAGATATAAAGAAATGTGCCATTTCAATTTATATAGATTGGATGTGTGTTTGTGTGTGTGTGTGTGTGTATATGTGTGTATTAACTTACTTATTTGTGTGTTCACGATGTGTATAATTCAATTTTAGCTCGCACGTCTTGGACGTCTTTTACTTTATTTATGATTAATCGATTTTATGGCTTTTGCTGGCGAGAATGATTGCATGTGTGTGTATATATACATATCTGTGTGTCAGTGTATGTGTGTGTGTGTGTGTGTATTGTAATAAAATGCGTCAAATTCTTTCACCAAGAGCATGAATTGTTACACTACAAAACTGAATACCATACACACAAAACACACACACACACACACACCTCGCCCATTTACCAGCCACGCCCCACGACAAACGTGGCCCAACGTCTGCCTCTAAATAAACAAATATGAATGCAAAACTTTTACGACTCTTGGTTGAGTTTCTTTTTTGCTTCTGTTTTCTCTTGATAGCTGACTGGAGCTGCAGTATTTTTTTGTATCGTTTTTTATATTGAAATGGACTTGCACAATAAACTAAAATTATGCATATGTATTTGTATAAAGCATGTGTGCATGTATGTATATACATATATTTGTATATACATATATTTGTATATAGTTCTCAATTTCTTGTGCTATGAAATTAATTTTTTGATTTGTGTCCAGTAAACGTGAGAGACAAAAATAATTAGCATTCGGCCAAAAAAGGGGTGAGACCAGACTCAAATGAATGGGAATGACCAGGCCAAAGATAAAGAGTCTATTCCACTGAAAGAAATGGCATATTTAATAAAAATTAAAAACTTACACAGTATATTTATGGGGCCATCTAAGAATCAAAGCTTTCAAAGTTGCTTATTTGAACAATTAATTATAATTAATTAAAGTATGAGTTGCTAATGGGAAAATAATGCAATAAACGATAATAAATTTTTCTAAGAAAAATCAGATTAATTAAAATTTCTTCATTTAATTGAATTCCATTTAAGATAATTTTGTATTGCCTATTGAAATATATGTTTCTAAAATAAACATATTTTATACTTTATATTTTAGAAATATTAATTGCGAGTTTTTTAATTTTTGTATGTTAAAAAGTGTTTTAAGTCCTTGTAGTGCAGTGTTTGCTGAAATCCTTTTTTTTTTTGTTATTTTTTTTCGTTTTTGTATATATTAGCATGGAATGAAATTTATATTAATTGATACTCAAACCATATTTTCAATTATAATCTTGGATTATTTTCTGATATCGACATCAAGTGAATTGTTAATTAAGAATCATTTTAGTTAAAGGGGTTCCCATTTTCCATTTTTCTCTGAGTGTAAATGCACATACATATGTGCACACACACACATACCAACAGAGTTGTGCGTTGGTCCTGTTGATGTTTTCAGTTATGAAACTCAACAAAGGAAAGCTTAAAACATAAAAGGCTACTTAGAGTTGAGCAGCGGATGTAGTAGGAGTCGGTGCAGGATGCTTGTGGTATAGATATATATATATATATATACATACATATATGTACATATATCTGTATGTCTGTCTGTCTGTGTGATTGAGCGATTGCGAAAGGCGTTGGCCTGTCCTCATCATCATAGTCGTCAGTAGTCAGTTGTCAGTCGTGACTCGGCTTATCCCCAACGCGCAAATTTTATGCTCGCGGTACAGAATTTTATGCGCATTTTACACTGCATTTAATGTAATGAGTCCTTGCCAATTTTATTATGCTATATGTTCTCGACTATGAGATATGGCCCCCAGTCCTAGCATATGCGCTTATGCGCTGTTTTCGCATAAAAATGATAAGTCTTCATCTTGTTGTTTTTGCTATTTTTTTTTTGTCGTTTTCGTTTTTTTTTTTTTTTGTATTTTGTATTTTCAATTGTCAACTTTACACTGACATTTTCCATTTCGGTCATTTACACTTACGCGTATATATACTTATATACTTTTCACGATTTAAGCTCACACTCTTCCCTCCCATCATAATATACTCTCCCTATCGTCCCGTCCCTCTTTCATCACTATGTCTCTCCAGCCGATGACCAGTTTTCATTGCTTTTGTCACTCACTTTGTTAAGACGAAATCAATACGCTTTAAATCGTCTAATATATACCACAAGCATTTGAATATAATTTTGGACTTAGAATGGAAAGCGGATTGTCAGCACACAAAGACCATACACAAAAAGCAGGACAACAAAAAAAAAAGAAAAAAAAACGTTGACGAAGAAAATATTTAAAGAGACTTGTGTAAAGGAGACCAAATGGAAATTGGTGACGGAGATGGAGATGGAGATGGGAAAAGGAAAGGAAGTTGTTAGCGAAGTTAATGGCAAAGAGCACAAAAATTTTGCTTCTTTCTGCGGCAAAGCAAGTTATAGGCCATACCCAGGCTGCTAATGGCTTATGGTTTTTGAAAGTCAGTTGAAAAGTTTATACATGAATACATATATAAAGTTATATAACTTCTGTTAACATTAAGACTTAAGATCGATGGATAAATTGGACAATATTATTTCCCATCTTTGATATCTATCTCTTTTGCTTAAATATTATTAAATGGCAAATATTTAAATAACGATCAAGTAAATATTTATACATATATGTATATGTATGTAGTTCTTGTGCAGTTAAAACAAATCTCGTTTTTTTTTTCTTTTTGTCAAAATGTAAGTCAATTGAAATAAACTGCTCCAGCTAAGATATTCTCACCCATATATATACGTACGTACCTACGTATATACGTGTATACTCGTTTATATAATTGGATTTCAAGTGCTTTCGGCAAATTTGACAGGGCCAACAGGAGATACAACGTACAAATTGACTAGGTTGTCGTTGGGCTTAGCTTTAAGTAAGCGTAACGATTTCTGCTGATGTCTGATGTTGCCGTCACTTTTCTCACCGACGACAGGTGGAAATACACACACACACACACACACACACACACACACACACATATATATATATGTATACACACATAGAAAGAGTAAAGAGAGAAGCAGAAAAATTGCCTTAAGGCAAAACAAAGTCTTTCATATAGCTCCTCTTTAACCACTCCAATGCCATCTCTTCCATCTTCGAACTTCCATCGGTGAGTCGTCAGTCAAGTCAGTTCTGCGCATTATTAAGATTGTTAAAAGCCAAAAGATATTGATTTATGCAGATAAGGGCTATTATGCCAAAGTGTCAGTGAGTTAACCGCCCGTTCTTGTATCCATCCCCATCCCCATCCCCCCCACTGAGTTTCAGCTTTAGCTCCCGGGCCCCAGACCAATATCAACAACTTCAGGCACAACCCTCGCTATCCTTGCTATAATGCCTGCTACCGTTCATTTTGGAGCTGAATTACAGGAGCCTAATGGCGCCTGTTGGGCATGTTGTTGTCGTGTTCACTGTTGAGCCTGTGTTGTGTGTGCTTTAGGCAAGGGCAAGGTAAGGTTATGCCTGTCACATTTACCCACCCAAAGCCTCCCACCCCCTCACCATTTTCTTAACCCAGTACATTCACAATAACCACCACTGTATTTGGTGGTAGAAGATTTTTAGTTAGCCCACTTCATCATCATTGAAATTGAAATTTCAATTATTTTTTACAATCATTTTTGTTCAATTCATTCATTCACTCATTCATTCATTCAGTCACTTATTCACAGCCATGCCTAACTCGTTGTGTCACCTCATTCATATGTGCGAGTGTAAATGTGCGTGTATGTGTGTGTGTGTGAGTGTGTGTGAGTGTGTGTGAGTGTGTGTGCGATAAATCAAAACAAATCCCATTTGTCGAATTTCAATGCCATGACAATAATTTGTTTTGTATTATTTTTTCTTTCTTCTGATTTTTTTTTCTTCTTTATTTTTTTTTTCCAAAATAATCCAAATAAAATGTGTAACAAAGTCAATATAAACCCAATATGTATTATGTATGACTTGTATGGCTGGATAACTGAATGGATGGTTGGATGGATGGATGGATGTATGGCTAGATGGCTGGCTGGTATATGGATGTTAACTTGACAAACATCATGTGCGGCTCATCCATCTCAATGTGAAATAATTATTATCGATTTATCGAGCATATTATGTCAAATGTGTGTGTGTGTGTGTATTGGAAAGGGCAGACAGTGCATGGAATTTTCTAATTTTTAAAATTTGCATGGAAATTCACTTGAATCAACAAATCCCACATATTTTATAGAGCTTTGTGATCATATACATATATATATTTCTTTTTTATTCCTTGTCACTTAAACCATTTGAACTGATATATTCTAATTCTAATGAATATAAATAAGAAAATTTTAATATATTTTTTACTATCAATTCTCCTTAACCCACATTTTTCTTTATGTAATCCTTATGGTCTCTTATTGGATTTTATTACCATTTTATTAATTAATAATTGAATATATTATTTAATTTTATTTACTTCACTTAGCTAATATTATATATATATATATATTTATATTATAAAAATTATTCATTATTAACAGTTAATAATATCTATTTTATAAATTTTATAAATTAATTTTGAAATCAAACCGATTTCCTGTCAATATTTTGGACAAAATGAAAATGAAGACGATAGACAACGAGTATAACTTAACTTGGCAAATAGAAAGTGTTAACAATCAACGACACCTTTGACAGCAGTTCATTCTTGAATGGATATATACAAATATTTTTACTATACAGAAAACTGGGTTTGGGTTTCATTTGAATATTACCCAACCCCTTAACCATCCTTCTTTACCTCCGGCGGTTGCTTAGTTAGTGTGTTCGATGATGTCAAAAATCATTTGATTTTTATTTTTGTTATTTTTGTTGCTCTCATTCTTTTGGTTATTTAAGCTGGCAATCGATTGAACGAAGAAAAAGCGTAAAACAAGAATGAAAAATAAAAAAAGAAGGAAAAAAGAAAACAAAAAAAAATGAAGAGTAGAGAAAAATGTACCCACTAATAGGACGCCATGGAGCCGTAAGAAAAAACTAAGTAACAGTTGAAGGGCCATTGTATTGCGACCGGCGAACATATTGAATGTCTGACTTTGGCAGTGCTTCGGCAGACAGTGGAGACTGACGGCGGAGTTTGGATTGGTGTTGGGGTAACTGCCAGCTGCTAGAGATGTAAGAAGGGTCGAAGGGATGGAGGAGGTTACAGAATGCGCGCCCAACCGGAATTTCAAGTACGCAAGCGAAGCACACACATTTTTACGGTATTTACGTTTTGCGCGCTCGTAAATTTTACCACTGACAAGCAAAATAGGGCCAAAAAGGATCACGGGGCGCAAAGTGTGGCATAGGGAGTGTTGCGGAGTAGGGGACCTATAGAGGAATTAAGGTCTGGCTAAAGGCTAACGGGCCTTTCCACTATGACGCGCCCTGAATGGTGAACGAGAATTGCAGCCATGTCGTAATTAGCTGCCGGTGCGGCTACCTCCTGTCCGGTCAATGCCACAACCAAATGAGTTAAATGAAGCTGCAAAATATTTTTCCAGCAAATTTTTAATGAACTACGCTTACGATACCGTTAACATGGGACAACTAAAGGACATTGCATTTAATAGATAAAACATAAAATATACTATTTATTAATAGGGGACAACATTTAGTATCGAATTTTACACAAGACTTTGTTTTACCGATTTTATTATGGTCTCAGATATATCTATAGATATATATACACTCAAACTTCCCTATAGTAGAATTCTATATATAAAAGTTCTCCGTATAATAAATTCATTTCAAATACATCATTGGAATTTTTTAGAGTAAAGTTTCTATATAATTCATGTTACGGAAGTTCCACTGTATAAATAATCAAATATTTTTTTAAGCTTATAAAATGACACAATATCGATAAATCTAGCATTAAGTTAAGACAGTGAAAATTGTTCATAAAGTTAAAGCTTTTAACCGTAAAAAGAAAAAAATTTTTGATCCGATTTCAATATACCCTATAACAAGAAAAATCAAACTGACTTGTTCGCTATTTTTTATTTCTAACGATTTTAATAAACTAATAAAGTTGCATAGACCCAAAAAATATCAGCTTAAAGATTAAATATATTGATAAATTATATATAAAAATGAACGATTCAAGATACTCAAAATGTGCATAGTTTATTCGAAATATTTTAAAAATTTTATGGATATCATTTTGCTATTTTTTGTCTTGATATACATAAATTCTTAAATGCTGACAAATAGAATATTTTTGTTTATCTAAAAATTTAATGAGCTGATCTTGGGGAATGTCTTGGGTCACTGACAGCGGAATTTCAGGTTCAAGGGGAGTTGAAAGGGTGCTGGAACAGGAACTGGAGATGGAGGTGGCAATGGAGTAAAATGAAATGTAACTGGACCCCAAAATGTTATGCAATTAAGTATAATGAAAATTTCGTTTTGCTAATTAATAATATGCATGGTATGCGTGAAAAATAAAATGGAATGAGATGAAGATGAAGATAAAGTAAAGGGAAAGTCGTGAATGATAATTTGCAAAATTTAGTTGCAAAATTTAAAGAGGAAATCAAATAAAACTAGAAAATCAAATAATTATAATAACATTTATAATGGGGAATAACGAAAATGGGAATGCTAACCAAAGAATTGCAAAAAGCAAGAAATGGTAATACGTTTCGTGAATTGTGCGAAGGGGGAAGAGATGATGGGGATGGTGCAATGCACTAATGTCAGTGCAGAGAAGAGCAAATAAATTCAAGATGAACAAGAGAATGGCAAAGAATGTATGTATGTATGTATGTATGTGTGTAAAATGAAGGGAAATGAGAACGAAACTCGATTTGTCTGACGATTTCCGGTTAGCACCAGACGGTGATGAAGATGGCGACGATGACGACTCTTGGGAACTGGTAACTTGGAATTGGAATTGGAACTAGAACTGAAAATGAAACTCAATCTGTGGGCTGGGGTACAAACCCACTGCGGACAATGACAAACAGCCCCCAGCTAAGCTAGTCATCTTGCCTAGCAATTGAGTTAAGATTCAGCAAGGATCGAATGTATTTTTTTTTCTTATATACATATGTATGCATTCAAGCAACTGGTTAATATACAAGTATAGTAACTACATATGTATATGTGATGACTACATATAAGATATTCTGTTCATCATCATTTACATACATCATCATCAAATTCCCTGCCTAATTTTCATTTTATTGAGTGAACCGACAAGTGCAAATTGATTTGTCTGCATTATTATTTCTTTTGCTTAAATTATCTATATATATGTATATATATACAGATGTGTGTGGGTGTGTTTATGTCTATATATATCTAGTATGTGGCTGGTGGAGTATTAAAAAATGCCAAAGTATTTTCTTTTTTGGTTTTTGTTATTTCCCTTTTTGTCATTTTTTTTTCTATGTTTTTTTGCCCGTTTACATTCTTCTATGTACAAAGTGCCGAACGTGCATTTGCATAATTAAACTGAACGTTAGAAATAAAGCAAAAGGGAAACAAAAAAAAAAAAAAAATAATAAAAAATCTGCTAAAACTGAAAGAAAAATCCAAATGAGCGCAATTCCCCAGAGGATGCAGGCCAGGTGCAGGTATGTGACGGTGGAAAGCTCATCGTAGTTAGTTACCTTCAGTTTTGAGAAAACCACTGTATTGCACAGATAAAAGTTAACACGAATATTGTATGTGCTGCCAACAAAAAGAAAACTTGACAACGTTTAATAAAGTTAACCAATTGGTGAAAAAAAAAAAGAAATCGAAAGCACTTTCGCTTCAAGAGATTACATATCATCATAGTTATTAGATAATCTAGGTAAAACCTCTAGAAAAAGGAAAATTGTTTTAAATTTCAATTCTTGTTTTCAATTCTTGTTTTCATTTAAACAAGAATTGAAATTTAAAACCTAGTTTAATAACACATTTTGTATTTTCCTCCTAATTTTCTCCTAAATAAGAGCAAACAAATTACTTTCATATTGGATTGGATTTAGTTTATCTGATCACTATATTGATATATAATTTAAGTAATTTTTGCTTTTCAGATTTGGTTATTGTATCTGTTACATTTGTTAGGGTAGAACGGAAGGGAAACAACAGCAAAGTGCGGCAAACTGTTAGGCAATGAAGCAAAAGAAAAGCACATAGTGGGTGCAAAGAACAACAGCAAGATGAAAGCCAACCAATACCAGCAGCAACCAGCAACTGGCAACCGGCAACCGGCAACTAGCAACTAGCAGCGAGCAGCCAGGAGCCAGAAGCCAGGTTCGGAGGGATATCCAACGCAATGCCAAATGAATAAATCCATTTAAATTGCAACATTCATGACTTGCGGGGCCATTCATCCTTAAGTGCGACGGGCGATGGCGATGACTTTGAGCCTGGCTGCCAAATGGATGAGGGGCAATGGGGCAGCCAGGAACGCAATGAAAACGCATTTCGTATACATTTTCTTGTTGCTCCTTTTTCTTATTTTTTTTTTTTACGTTTATTTTGTTATTTTTTTCTTTTTCATTCTGGTATGGCAGGAACAGCGGCAACAGCTAACAAGCGCCAAGTTAAAAGGACAATCTGTGCACACACACACACACACACACACACACACATATTTTTATATGTATACATGTTTATATGTATATATATACGTATATAAGTGAGAGATAGAGAGCGAGAGAGGAAGCGAGAAAAGCAGAAAAAAAATATATATATAAACGGCTAAAACCAAAAAGAATGCTAAATCATGGATGAAGTGGATGGCAAGCACTGGGCCAGCGTATAATTGCATTGAACGCAGGCGGTGGCCAGAGGACCCAAACAGCAGGAGGTCAGCAATGGAGACAGAGATGGAGATGGAGATGGAGACGGAGACGGTGACGTAGACGTAGACCAAAGACGGAATCGGAGTTGCTGTTGGACTTGTAGCTATAGTTGGAGATGGAGTTGGAAATGGAGATGGAGTTGGTGTTGGCGAGGTCGCAGCACCAGCGTCACATGGTGCGAATGATCGTTGGCATATTGTGCAAATGGCTAGCCAGGACCAGCTAGCAGGACCAGGACGCAATCTGATGCCGCGGGCAAGGCCCAGGCCAATGCTAGCATTCTCTTTCACTCTCTCTCTCTCTTCCTCTCTATCTATCTTTCTCTTTCTATCTTTGGCCGTTTAATGTGCATGTATTTGTGCGTATCTGTGTGTGTGTGTGTGTGTGTGTCGCGGCGCTAAAAGGAAATTGTGATTGCTGCATAAAATGCTTTTAGAATTGTTGCCAATCGATTTTGGCACGGATTGGAAACGGCAACGGCAACAGCAACAGCAGCAACAACAACGACATCGGCAGCAGCCACAGGAAGTGAACGAATGAGGCTGGGCCCATGGAATGTGCGATTTAAAATTGATTGTGAAACATTTGCACAGAATTGTGTGTTCGTATTTTGCTGTTGCTTTACGCTCTTTTGTATGACTTCCAATAACAACAGCAACAGCAACATTAACAACAGCAACATTGTAACGCGTTGCCATGCAAATACAAGTAGACAAAAATAAAACTTTCAAAATAACAAAAATGAAAAACAAAAAAATAAAGAAAACAGAAAACAAATACGAAAAATAAAAAAAATATATATATGTATGTATGTACAAATACATATATAGGAGGAGGAAAAAAATGGAAACCGAAATTGTGCGGCTTGCTGGAACACAAATACTACAACATGAAACAGTAACAGGCAACAAGGAGCAACAGCAGCAACACCAACAGCAACAACATCATACCAAATGACAGCAGCAGCATTCGCAGGCAGGCGGCAGTCATCCCAGACCCAGACCCAGATCCACAGCCAGAGACAGAGACAGAGCTGAAACCAGCATATCCAGTACACAGAGTCACATAGCAACAACATGTTGCCAGTGGCATGAATTGGCTTAACAAATTATGTATAACTTCAGAGATTGTGCCACATCCAAGTGTTACGAGCATTGATTACTCTATGGTTGGGGGCGGAAGGGCGGGGTATAGGTCATGGGACATAAAGCAATGGGGGCGTTCAGCTAGGATGGCAGTGTCAAATTCACAGTACGGACAAAATCGAAACTAATTAATTGGCAAAACAGCAAAAAGCCACGAATCTACAACGAATGACTACATCGAAACTAAGGCGGCTGTTTATTTATTTTTACACTGAAAATCAAAATTATTGCAAGGAAAATTAACTAACAACTGTACAAAAGCTGGCGAAGCAAAGGAAATGAAGAATGGAAATGAAGTATGATGAAAAATAAACATTTGCCTTAACAATTTTCTTATTAAGTTAACAGGAAATGGAATGGAAATACTTAAGACTAATTTGACTTGGTTTCCATAATTGCGAATGACTGATTTCAAATCGAATAAATATAAAACTAAAACAAGTTTTAATAGAGGCTTAAAATTTTAATTGATTGGTGACCCCGACGTTTTTAGTTTTGTTATACTGGAAGGGTATACAAATGTCGATTTCATTGAAAGAATCTTTCGATATTATATTGTTATAGATTTCAGTTCTCCAGTTGTAGTCAATTTCCCGTCTGTATTGAGCTAATTTCAATTTCGTTTTCTTTTTCAAATTTGCTCAATTTTGTTTTCATAGCCACAGACAAAAATAAAGAACAAGCACCATAAGAAAATGGTCAAAACCGAAAGCACTGTTGAATGGTAATGATAGTGGGGTTCGAAAGGAGGGCTATGGAGAAGGATGCCCGATGCAGCCTGCTACCAATGGACCGACAACATCATAAGTGTTTTGACTTTATGGATTGGGCAGTTAACAGTTTTTCATTTTGGCATTTTGCATTGCCCGACAGAAGCCGCAGCAATTCGAGACAAGGACCTGGCCAGCAAAAGAACTTGGCAGACAGCATAAACGACACACATACACACATAGATGAAAGAGAAAGAGAGAGAGAGAGAGAGACGGAGAGGAAGACAAAAGTGTGGCTCAAACGTTTTAAATACAATAAAATGAAAGAAGAGAGAAAAAAAAGAGGCCAGGCAGACGTTGAATTGAGTCACGTGCTGGCATTTAAGTCCGAACGTGCAAAATGAAACATTTTTATACTTTACACTCGAAGCAGAAGCTAAAGCGAGACAGAGAACACAAGATAGAGAGAGCGTTGATGTGTGTGAGAGCGAGATACAGATGGTCAACCTCCGCCTCCATAATTGTTTCATTTACTCGAGCACCGGCAAGTGCCAATTTATGGGCATTTCTTTTTTTGGTTCACTTTGTGTTTCATTTTATTGTTGGCTATAAAAAAAAAAGAAAAAAAAAATGAAGGAAATCGCGCAAAGAGTCACTCAAAAATTCAAAAGGCCATGCAAATTAGTTGGCCCAAAAAATTGATTTCAAGTGCTAACGGAAATATTAAGAACCGATATAACTGTATAGCTATAGCATTTCCCATTAAGATTTATTTATCATGGAGAGGGAAGACAAACCAGAGAAATAAAATGAGAAAAAGATTAAGGAAACAGTAAGGACTAAAGGTTAGAATTACCTTTTGCATAACGGTTATGGCACTTAATTAATAAATTCAATCTTTACTTATTTATTATTATTATTTTCCCCTATATGTATAAATTCAAAAAAAAATCATTAATTTTTCAAATTCGATTTAATTGTTTGGTTTTTTATTTATGACTGTTAACCCTATGTAACCTTAAAATCGTTGGGTGATGTCAGTAGAAGATATCAAAATGATCGGGAAGGAAAACAGAAAGATCAATGCGAAAAATAAGAGAAATTTACATAGATCTACTTTTGAAATTTACTGGAAATCGAGAGCAGACCTATTAATAATGTTCAAACATTGCCTGTTTCAGTATAGAATATAAATCTAGTCTTTTCATTCATTTAGATGTAATATGGTAAGACAATTTATGGTTAATCAATAGCACAGTATTTGCTTGTAACAGTTCTAAATATAGAAAAGCCGAAGGAAAAAGTTACCATGAATGGATACTAAATGGAGCTTTATGTTGACCAGGGCTGAAATGATGAAAATTACGCAAACCTTTCATTCAAGTTTTCACAGACAAAGTACCCCAATATGAAGAAAAAGAAAGAGATAAAAAAAGGGAGAACAGCATGAAAATATGACAAGAAAAGCTGTGGAGAAAAACACGATTTAAATTGGTGACGAAAAGTCAAAATGTCAGAGAGAGGACAAAAAAAAAAAAAGAAAAGGGCAACAAGGCTCAAAGCGTTGACAAACTTGAAGTTGAAATTGGAGCACCACCAACAAATACAGCAATGAAGGGTAACTCAAGTAAGCAGTCACTGTTTGAGGGGCAGCAGCAACAATAACAACAACAACAGCAACAAGGATTATATTTTCGCATACACACACACACACCCACACACACACACACATACAGCGTGAGACGCAGACATACAGTGATGAACATGAATACCACAGAGAAATGATGTGGCTGTGGCATAACTAGCGGCGCTGCAGATAAAAATAACAATTGAAATAAATGAGCAAAGCGCGTACAAAGCGGAAAGAGAGAGAGAGAGAGAGAGAGAGAGAGAGCAAAAATGGTGCAAAAAATGGAGAGGTTTCAGGCACGTTTTGTTCCCTGAATGCCTTTTTATTTGCATACTTTTAGGCGGTAGGCAGCTGCTTGCTTGATATTTGGTATGCTTGTTGGTCAAATTGTCTTGGATTTGCCACATCTCTTTCAAGTTCAACTTTAGCCATTTAATATGTTGAGATTTACTCCATTTATGTTCTCTTATTTTTTTCACTTTTTTTTTTTTTGGAATCGCATCTTTCAGATAGAATCCCATTTGATGTATGTTGAAAAGAGTTTTGAAAACTTTTCTTTTTCGCTTTAATTTTTCTTTTTCTTTTCTTTTATTTTTTATGGAATTGTAATGAATCAAAACAGTTTTCATATTTTTCTTAATTAATCTTCTTTTCTTCTTTCTTGCTGTACGTCATTTTTTTCGCTTTTTTTTTTTTTGTTTTTGCAAACTTCAGCGAAAGTGCCGAAGCGCAAGACAAGCGAACGCCTTCTAAATGGGGTAAGTAATATGCGGGCGTGGTCCTTCAATGGGGTCTAAGGAGAAGGATATGCGTACCCAAAGTAAATTAGCCAAAAGGAACAAAACAAGCAGATGAAAAAAAAAAAAAACCGAATGAAATGAAAGAAAGTAAACGTAAAAAGGAAAAAAAGAAACAACAACAGTAATGTTACTTAGCTGGCAAAGATGAAGATGAATGTTTGGCCAATGCCATGGATAAGCGTGGCTACAGCACAAACACCGCACCCACCCCCCCACCAAGTCCATGCCAGGACAGGCCAAGCCAAGGCAGCACAGGTCAGAGACAAGACCAAGGAGTTTCGGATGGCATGGAAGGGAGAAAGAGGAATTGAAGGTGGTGAGTCGCGTCATCAGGTGAAGTGCAAAAGTTTGTCTAGTGGCTGGGCTTTGGCTGCGTGGAATTGAGGCTGTAGTAATGAAGATAACATTTCCTCTTGTCAGCAATTGTAAAGTTGAACAATGCCCCCACCATTCCCTTTACCTTTTACACCAACATCAAGCTTTCTCCTTTCATCCCTTCATCCCATCCCTCCTGCCCGTTATCCAACCATCATTTTTAATAGTTTGAAGGGCCTTAGCCTGATGTGTCCAAAATGTGCAAAGAATCTATTTCTCAATTTTTTATTATTTTTCTTTCTTTCTTTTTTTTTTTTCTTTTTTTATCATTATATTCTTTAAGAATTTAGATCTAAGGGAAATGCCAAGTTCTTCATTCCACTTGGGCACTTTGTGCTTATGGAAAATTCAGTGCAGTTTCTCAAGTTCATTATCAACATATTAATGATGTAAAAGCAAAGTTTTGTGGCCCTTTTCGTTTTTTTTTGTTTTTGTGTTTTTTTTTTTCTTCTTCTTGTTGCTGTTGCTTTCATTCATTTACCGGATAACTCATCAGGCACACAAAATGTATAAATTAACCATAGAGAATTGACCAAGCCCGAAAGTTGGACCCTTTTAAAGTTGATGCCAACTTGACTTCTAAAAAGCGAACTTCAATTAAAGCCCTTGTCTCAGCTATGCAGGAGAGGCATTAACATAGCCAGAACAATAGAATTTGCAGTAGCCGTAAATTGTTAACGCCAACTTAACACAAAGATCTGAGCATTCCAAGTGGGTTTCGAGTGAATTATTTATCACATTGGACACTGGAAGACATGGTTGTAAGCGTCGGACTTTTGTCTCTTTGTTGTTGACTTTGTGCAGTTTTGCGTTAAAGCGTTTCCCCCCTCATTCCTCTCTCTCTCTATCTCAGTCTCTCTCTATCCCACGCACTCTCTTCTCATTTTCTTTCTTTCTATTTTTTTTTCTGTTGTATTTTACTTTTTTAATTTGTACACAAAACATATCCGAGGAAAAAAACATTTTGGTTGGGGGTGCCGGCGCTTAGTTGGCGGTAGATGACAAACTGGCTGGGTTACTGCCTAGGAGGAAACCCATGGCCACCACCATGCCAACATTGTCATCATCATGTGATGGAGTCGGCAGCCCGGCAACCAGCTCTGTTCAGTATAGCACAATGTTGGCGGCATGGACATCGTTTGGGCATCGCACAGCAAAGTCATTTACACTGCAATTAATCATGATTACGCGAATATAGGAAGAGGATGAGAGAACGTGAAAGAGGGGAGAGTAGAGACAGCATCCCCTTAATAAAGAAAAAAAGGAAGTCATGCCGTTCGCAATTTAAACGTTTTGTAAATTTTTATCCCTCAATTTCTATACCCTTTCCTAGAATTCTATTCTTAAATTTAAGCCCATAGCAAATTGTAATCTTATCAAATTTAGTGATTAATCAGTTGATATATAGACAGCAATTTCTTTTTGAATCCCGGAAAATTCAATATAAATTGTTGCACTACATTAAAATTATTTTTGATATAACTTTTAATTTTCAATTGTTTGATTTAAACCTAATTGTTTTGGAATTAAATATTATATGACAAAATATTTATAACTAGAATTAACGCTCTTTTAGTTTTTTTTTTATGATATAATCATTTGAGCTCAAAGCCCTGTTTTATAGGCTTATATATTATAGAAATACATTTAATTGGATTTCAAATGATCGAGCCTATATACTTGATCGTATTTTCCTCTAAATTATGACTTTTGAATAACTTGAATGACTTTTCTTTCCACTCTTTTTTGAAATCTTAGTTATTGAAAATGAGTTGGAGTACGATGCCATCTTTCAGCAAATTGCAAGAACTAAATATATATCTGAAGGATGGCATAATAAGTTTCAAATTGTAATAGAGAAGGATCATCTATGAATCATTTAAAATTTTCTAGTAGAACTTCAGAAAGAACAGGCCAACACCGAAATGGTGTTGGGGCAATTACAAACGGGGCATCGGGTAAGAAAAGGGAATATATTAAGAGGTTAAGAAATAATGATAGGATACGATTACATTGACAACTTAGGATCTTATATTCAAATGTAACTGTAATATATTAAATCGTAATATTGGAAAATATTGAGAATCTATTCATTTAGGAAAAATCCAAAATAAATTACTCAAAGAATCTATTAAATATATATATATGAATATTAATATAGATAGCAAATATTTTAATATTGATTCGTTTCCTCTAAAAGATTTTAAGTTTGACTTAACCGTTGACAGTGTATATCTAGTGCGGTTTAATCAACTCTAATTTCATGTATTTTCTTTCATTTTTGTATTTTTTTTTTTTTTGTTTTTTGTTGGCTGTTTGTACTCTTTTTCTACGTTGACTGCCATTTGTTGCGTTCTTTCATTCACTTAGCCACTCTTTTTATTTTCACTTAGTCTCGCATTTTTTGGCTTTGAGAAACTTTTGCTCTCTTTTTGTTGGTTTTTGCTTTTGTGTGTGGTTGGTTCGGGGAGTCGAAGTGTGGGGGAGTAGAGTAGAGAAGTGGCAAAGGCGAGAGACGAGACGAGACGAGACGATGCTATGCTATGGAAGACGAGTCGGGGAATGGTGGTGATGATACACAGGGTTGGTGTCGTGTAAACAACTTAATTTTAAATTAGTGACGAAGTGTGGTTAAGCGCAAACAACGAAAGATACATATGTATCTCAGCATTAAATATGTAGATACATTAAATAAATATAGCATACATTTCACCGTCGACTTACCGACATCCCAATTAATCACATATTGACCTTTTGCATATTTTATGAATTTTGCTTAGAGCTAGCAACAAAAACAAATAAATAAATCAATGTCACGTTGTTGGTTGACTGCCTCTGTCTGTCTGTCTGTGTTTGTATTTGTTTGTGTGTGGGTGTGTGTGTGTGTAAATTAGTTTACTTGCAAATTATATAAATGCAGCTAAAATCTAAAACATATTTATTTATATATATATATGTATATAGCTAATTCCCCGATACTTACCTGCTTGTTTTTGTGAGAGTAGCATTTGTGTGCTTTACCAGCAATAATATCAACATTCAGATTTGATGATTATGGATCACTTTAGCACACCAAAAAAAAAAAAAAGAAGTTATCAAAAAAAAAATTGATTTCTTTTTTTACATCTGTTGTCCATTTGTTTATTGTTGCTGTTGTTGTTGTTTTTTTTAAGGTAGGGTGAGGAATTGGAGTTTTGTTTGTTTTGTTCTCTTGTTCAATTTCTCTTTTGGTTTTCTGTTTTTGTTAGTTTTTAAGACTGCTTAGTTAGTGCGTTTTGTTTAGTTAGTTGGTTGTTTAGTTAGTTAGTTGATTGGTTAGTTGGTTTTTGTTGGAGCTAAACTAAACTGCCTTGGAACGCGGCAGTTGAACGACTGAATCTTGCATATTGCAATGTTAGAAACGCAAACTCATCCAGCATCGAGCCACGACGTTGGCAAAAATTTTCTTCTTTTTTATTTTTTTTTGTGTTGTTTTTTTTTTTGTTTTTTATGTCTACAGAAGATGAAGCGCAACAGGCAAACACAGCGACAGCAACAGCAACTGCGAACCCACAGTCGGTCGCAGTCGCAGCCGCAGTCAGAACCGCCATTACGCCATCTACCTATTCAACCCACCAAAACACCATTCCTCCAATCCCACACCCCACTCCACCCAACACGGGCAACTGTGTACCCTCTCTATTCCACTGTGTGTGTGTGTGTCTGTGCGAACAAAATAAAAACAAAAAAAAAGCTTTAAGGAAAATTGCGAAAAAATACGAAGATACGAAGCCGACACACCCAAGATGCCAAGTATATATGTACATATATATATATATGTTTATATACATACATACATATATAAAATAAGCAGACAAGCAGACACAAGAGTACACGGATTGACTAGCTAACTGAATGACTAACTGAGTGAATGACTGCTAATAACAACCAACAGACGATTAAGTTACAAAATATAAAAATAATGATATAATTTATTTACGTTAATTTCGGTTATTTAATTTAGTGAGAAAATGTTGCGGTTGCTTAGACTTGGTGTTAGCTTCTGGGTTCTGGTAGCATTCTTGCTGCAATTTGCGGTGACATGCCACACACATACCCACACACACACACACGCACACATACACATAAACACACACTCACATACACACACACACACCGATACAAGTATGCTGGCAAATCCACTTACACACTCAAAATGGTAGAGGTGGTCACGCATAGTCAGCCTGTTGCTGTTGCCTGTTATCAAATGCAGACGCCATATGCAACAGGCAGGAGCCGGAGACACCCACACACACACACACACACTCACATATATATTTACTTTCACACACACATACAAATGCCTTACATGACACATCCGTTTCCGCAACAGGCAGAGTCGGTATGACTTTTCTTTTTTTCCCCCACTTTGCCCGAGTTTGTGTGAGTGAAGCTGACGACATATCACACCAATGCATACCACATACACTCGCACTCGCACTCGCACACTCGCACACACACACACACACACTTACATACTGGACTGCATACCTGTTCCACGTCAACGCCGCTACGCCAGCTTTGAAGTCGACTTCAGCTTTAGTTTCAACGCGTCACACCCACAGTTCGTGACTTAGCCTTGTTTCTCCCTCCTTGTTCTTACTTTTCTTGTTTTCGTTTCCCTTCCATTTCTTTTATTTTCATGTGCACAAGACAATAATGCGACTTCGGCCTAAAGGCCCCTACATTAGGGGAAACAGTTCGTTCGGTTGTGAAACAAACGGAAGTTTTCCCCCTACCTACCACAATTTTTTTGCTCATGTTTTCCCAACCATGGTTCAAAAGTCATTTGTATGCGGTCAGAAATTTTTACTACGATGTAATACTATCATATAGAGAAAAAACCTGTCTAACTCGGCATTTGTTTTTATATTCTTACATTTAATTTTATTAATTCTTTATTATATTAAACTTAATGAAAAAAATAATTACTTCTTGAATATTAAAAATTTTACATTTTGAAATTATTTTTTATTATAACATGTATAGTTGGGTTATTTCTTCAGGCTGCATTAATTTCAATTAAATTAAAAGAATAAAATAAATTATAATAATAAATATAATAGGACTTATATCAGATTATTTTTTTATTTATTATTTTTAAGCAATATATGTATATGTCAGTATATTTATGTGTACATATGTATGTTCAAAATTTTTTTTTATGTTTTGAAATAGGAAAAAAATATAATTTTGTACAAGTATATTTTTTTGTTAACACTTGCCCCACTGTATACCGACCGACTGTTGCGCTCAAGCCTGTTGCTGCAACACCCAAGGGGCTCCTGTCTGCTGCCCCCTAAAAACACACGCACCCAAACGACCCCTACACACATACATACACATACCCACACAACCACACACCCACACAGAGACACACATACAGGCTAACATTTCAACTGTTGCTCTCTGTTTTAGCAACAGGTACAGAGGCAAGCAGAACTGTAGGCGCCAACGTAGGCGCTGGCATTGCCATTGACGTCGCTGCTGCTGCGACTGCTGTTGCTGTTGCTGCGGCTGCTGCTGCTATCTACACTGTTGCCGAGGTTGCGTTGTGCCCCTTCACGAATCAGAAATCTGAGTCATGCGCAGCTTATGGCTATATTAGTATCCCTCTCGATGGTTTGCCGAGTACCCGATGTCCGTTGCACCTATCAGGAACCGCTTGGCCAGTAGGGGAAATTCATTCACATTTGTCATGGACATGCCACAGTGGGATAAATGCGTTTAACGGACAATGTTTTATAACCCTCTTAGACGAAGCCACTGACACTGCAACATCGTCCTAACGACAAATGGCAACGTTACGAGCGGTACGAGAACCAATGAAAGTCGTATACCTCCGATTCAACATCGTCATAGTCATTGCCATAGTCAGAGTCAAAGATATGGATATGGCTATGAGAATGGATATGGATATGAACATATTTGGCTGCTGAAGGCCTCATCCACTTTAACATTTTCTTGTACTACCAAATCAGACACTAATGAGATGCCCATCCAACTTTTAGTTCTATGTTAGGCTCAAGTTGCAATTATCATTTAATTCGATGTATATGCTAATCATTTCCACTTAATATACATATGTTAAAGCAAATTTCGCAATTATACAAATCGCAGATTATCAAAGAGACACCAAAAAAGCGAATAAAACAAAAACTAAATGTGAGAAAACCACATAATTCGTTTTCAATTCGAAATCGAGTTTAATGAAAGAAATATCAACAAGTAATTTTGAATATGTGTATATCTTTTAATACAATTCTAATTTTTTTGGATGAAATTTTAGATTATTTCGTCTTTTATTTAAGTTTATTATTTCTGATATAAAAATTAAATTTAAATTAAAATATTTTTAATTTCTATTTTTTTTTTCTTAAAGAATAGGACAATTTTTTAAATGTTGATATCAATTTTATATTAATTCGTTTATCATTATTTTATAATTTGTTTAATTATATTGTACGATTTTAAATAAAACCTAACTGCTTTACAATAGTATTCTTTGTTGATGAAATGTCAATTTAGTATTTCAAAATATTGTATAATAAAGCACTGCAAGTATTTATTTAACTATATTGACAGTAGTTCTACTTTAAAGAATTTTATCAAAACCATGGAAATTGAATCTATTCATGTTAAAAAGCTTATATTAATATAGACATTTAACTTTCCAAATGCTCAGTTTCTAATGTGTCAAATATCTGTTGGCTTTTTTTCAAACATTTTTTAATTACAAATTTTTTAAATTAAAATGAAGGTGAATATTTTTGATAGAATGCTGAATAATGTAACAAAATTATTAAATAAATATGAAAATCTGCATATATGTATATACAAATCTATATAAACATAACTACCTTGATGCAGCCTTTTTCCTAAATTTGTTTTTTTAAGTTTTATAGTATAGTATATAACTGTCTTGTCTATATGCAATCGTATGAAAAGTGATTAATCTTAATTGGAATTTACATTTTTAATGTAACAGTGAATTTTATTATCTAGATTATAAAAATTAAAAATATAACTAATGCAAAATATTTTTATCTGACAATTGTAGACTACAATAATTCGACTCTTTAATCACATTTTCTCGTTTAATATGAAAGGATACCCTTAATATTTGAATAGTATATGTATATCTATATATTCAGGTATTTTTGCATGTGCCATTGTGTGAATGTGTGTGTGTGCGACTATATCATATGCCACTATTTAAGTCAAATAAACTTTACTCTATTTGCGTTAAGAAGATTCAGAGTCAGAGTTGGACTTGGACTTGGTGCGGTTTCAGACATACTGGTAAAACTTTATTGAATTGCTGGTATTACGAATTGCGACGTGTTGTTGTTGTTGTCATTGTCGTTGTTGTTGTCGTTAGAAAGCGGATGTGCATCCGGTAACATACAAACAAAACGGTACCCACTACTTGGTAGACAGAACAATGTGTGGCAAGTAACTATATATATGTATATATGTATATATATGTACATTAGAAGTTGAATAGGTGGATGGTAGTACAGTACAGATGATTGTGAAGAGATGGTAAATGGTATGGTAGTATACCAGGCTCAGCCAATCAGTTTCTACCAAAAAAGGTAGACAACAGTCATCCGGACAAGTGAGTAAGTGGGAAAATGCCGGACAAGAAGTACCCGTTCGCATTTCAACAGGACATACACAGGGACACAGAATCTGCAAACAAACACGAACTCGAATGCGGACGCGTTTGACAAAAGTTGCATAAATTAACGTTAAAAGCAACAAGCTATGCTTGTTGTTGTTGTTGTTGCTGTTGGTGTTGCTGCCTGTTGCCTGTTGCCTGTTACTTTGTTAACAGTCCTTTGCCGGCTAGTGGAAACCACTCCCTTCTGCCAACAGCAGCAACGGCAGTAACATGCAATAAAGTCATCAAATGATGCTGCTGCTCTTCCATTTGCTCTTGTTCCAGTTGCCTCCTTTGGATGTCTCCCACTCCCACTCCCTCTCTCTCTCTCTTTGTGGCAACCGCAAAATCATTGCGGCCCAAACTGCACCTTTTTGCATTAGCAAGCGGCAATATTTGGAATTTCATCGTCCTTTTTTTCTTTGTGTGTCATTTTTAGGTTGCATCAAAGTTTGATTATGCCAACAAAATTAAATTTGTTGTAGAGCTTTTGTAATGGCGTATCGATTCATTTAGTTTAAAAAGGTTTTTCAAAAGGCTCGCATCACAAAAACAACAAAAATTAAGCACAGAAGCTCTCCCCAATTTATTCTATTGAAGTTTTATATTGGTTAAATTTATTGAATCTAATTGAAACCAACTCATATGGTATATAGCTATATTGAACAACATCAAAAATTATCTGGATAAAAAGTTAATTGTTGATCCAAGTTGGTATAAATAACGGGAACATAAAATTTTATATCTTATTATATATCTTGTCGTTTATTTCATTTAAAGCTTTATAATATATGAATAAACTGAACAATGTTTGGATATAATCTTATAAAACATATATTTTGGAATTTACTCTTAGATGGATTGGCCATTACGGTGAAGCTGTCCCAAAGTATAGATATATGTTCAAATGTAGTTATACAATATATATATATAAACATTAACTGTATCGGTACATTTAAATATATGATGCTTTCCTTCGATTTGGTGACTCTTACGGAGAATAATTTTCAAGATACAAAAAGGGTTCCCATTATAAAAATAAATAAATGCTATTATTCGATAGCGAAAATTTAACTTCAAACAAATAAAACACTAAATACAAATATACAGCATGAAAATTTATCCAACAGTGTTAAACATATCAAAATATCTGTGAATTGAATGAATTGAATTAAATTGAGTATATAACACTTAGTCTATATTCTTCCTTTCTTCGTTTCTATGCTTTTTTTTTCCAAATTATTAACAATTTCCAAAAATTATATTTTATTCGGTTGAAAGATTCATGAAAGTTTTACTATTACAAAATGTATTAAATATTAAAATTTCTTTATATTTTAAATTTTTACTCGATGCTTACTCTGCTTCCTATTTATACAAGTAATAAAAGTGTTAAATAATTTTGTATGCTATTTCGAATGGGTATTAACCCTTAGGTTAGTATAGATGTTAGTTAGGATATTAGTAAATTAAATAATGTATCTTGTTTAACAACTATTGTATATATATGCATATATAGTTTTAAACTGTATTTTAAGTTAAAAGTTGATGGGTTAAATGATTCATTTGATTCATTTTGAATAAAGACTGTAGGAAAATACTCTTTTTCTATCTTTACCCTGAACCCAATTCTATATATGTAAGTATTTCGGTTTCGTTTCTGTCTTGTACATATGTTACTTTTGATATGGAGATATATAAGTATAATTTATCTGCATATTTCTATGATCCTTTATTTGTTCGGTATGCAAGTCTTTTCAAAATACAGAATTCTATCACTCACGTGTCAGGGAATCTCTTACCCTAACCCCTATGCCTAACCTCAATCCTTTATTTGGATAGGGGTTCACCTCAGTTGAGTTGAGACAAAAGGAAAAACAGTAACAACAATTAGTTGGTCTAGAAAATCTAAATATAGGAATTAATGAATTATAAGTAAAGGGATTTGTTTCGCTCTCATGAATCCAAGCTATGCTCAATGGACCTGCCATAGCCTTTCATTCTCCGTTTACCCGCTGTGTTTGTGTCCGTGTCGATGTCGATGTCCATGTCCATATTCCTGTCCCTTATACCTTATACCTGGTGCTTGTCCGTGTCCGTGTCCGTGTCCATATACCGTGTGTGCCCACTTGAGTGTAAGACGACAGAAATAGAGGTAAGCATATGCAAAATATGTGGACATTTTAATCGCTTTGATCTTTATCTTTCCATTTGGTAATTAATTAACCGAAAGGTTTTCACTATTCCATGCACAAATATGCATATATGAAATTTTGTTATTTAACGAAAAAAGGGATACACACAAGGGCAACAACAAAGACAACCCCCGTAACGAAAAGATATTTTCCAATTAATTTGCTTAAAAATGAGTCCAGTTCAGTTCAGTTAAAGGTAGTAGAGACATATATAGATATATATACATATGTACATACATACATATATAGTATCTGTATATGTGTGTCAGTTGAAAACCGGTTTTGACTTTGGCACACCTAATGAGGCTGCGAAAGGTATCCTGCTGTGATGACACAAACACACACACACATACACACACACACGCATGACGGTGACACGCGACCACTAGTCCAAGGCAAATCTTGGTTTCTGGTTATTTGAGCTTCAAAAACCGTTTACATATCACCTTAAGGTTTGCCAAGCTAAATGTTGTAGGAGCAATGTTTAGTAAATGATGGTAGTTAGTGGAGTGGTAGAGGGGGAGAGGAGTATATCGGCTCTGACTTGATTTCTATTATTATTGGCCCCATTACAACCTTTTACGTGTTGGACTTGATTGTGAATTGCTTTTGCTCGTCAATGCCCAGAGACAACTACAACACAATAAACTGACAATGAACAAAATGACAATGTACAACACATACACACACACACACACACACACATACACACACTAGCACATACATACATATATCCATACAAATAGACTTGGTGAAGAGAGCTATCATGCCATCGGCTTGGTGTTGTTTAATTAAATTTCTGAAATTAAAATGTTTTGTTTATATAAATTGAAAAATGCACACAGGCAACACCAAAAGCAACGACAGCAACCAAAACAAACCAAACCAAACCAGAAGTGCCATATTCGGACATAATATAAAAGCGATTCAGAAGATTCATAGTAAAAATTGTTAGCCAATTAATAGACGATAATTGTATACTCTATATACATAGATATAAATTGATTTGATATGGCAGGCAAGGCAACTGAAAATATTCTTCTGTAATTTAAATTTTATACTAATAATAAATTTACAGATTATAATGAAAAAATGTTAAGATCCTGACAACCTTATATATATATATATACATACATATATATAATATAATATATAAAATACAATATACATATAATATGCATACTATATATGCAGTTTTTCAATAAAATAACGAATTTCTTATTAATTCACATTTTATTCTTTCAATCTAAAATAAAATAAGGAAAAATTAGAAATAAATCAAAATTAAAAGTTTAAAGGAAAGTTGAAACCAATTAAATTTCAGCCTAAATCGTTAATAAATCTTAGACATTTTACTGGATATATATTAGTCTATATATATTTATATAACAAATTAAGATTGTTTAAATGGAAATATGATCGGAGTTACTTTTATAGGGAAATCAATGCATACATTCGCATGCCGTGAGTTCAGCCTCTGTGAGAGTTTTGTATCTCGTATTGGCCATGTGTGTTGGCCACCTCTGCCTGTTGGCCGCTACCATTGTTCGGTAACTCAAATCGCTGCTGATGATGATGGGGTACACTCTCATACACACATCATCTTTTTTTTTTCTTTTTTTTTTTTTTTTGTTGTTACCCCCAAGTCAGTCAATCGTCATTCAGACCTACAAAAGCAGGTGTATGTGTGTGTGCCGGTGTGTGTATATGTGTGAATGTGTTTGCTTACAACTACTGTCGCTGGCTTTTCAATTTGATTCATTTCACTTCAATTCTGTTCTGTTTTCCTTCCATTGTATGCCACGGGCTAACGTTCAACATTTGTGGCTGGCCTGTTGCCCATTGCCTATTTCTGTCCTGGCCCTTTGGAATCATTTCTGTAGAGTGTATGCTATGATTATTTAGGGTAACCGGAAAATAGAACTAATAAATAGTAATGAAATGAAAAAACAATTTTGTATTTAATAAGTGATTCCAATCCATATAAAATAATAAATTAATATTTGTGATCACTTAAATAAACATATCTCATTCATTAAATTTTCAGCGATATTTGTTTATAATCGCAGCCCCTTAATATTATTCATCAATTTTCACAATTTTAGTTCTTATATTTTTTGTAATTTTTTTATATCTTAATAGGGTATTCAAAGTAAAATATTGGCCATATTTAACTCAACATAATCACTCAATGGAACTTAATAAGCGCAAAATTTAGTGGTACTTATTAACTTTGGTCATTTTAGTTAAAAATGTTTCATAAAATGACAACCAATTAGAGGCAACCAACAAAGAAAAAAAAAAAAAGGAAGAGCTTTTCCTTTTGTCTTTGGCTTCATTTTACAACAATTGGCCAATGAAATTCATGACGACAGACGAGATTTAATTTCGACATTGGCTGCAATTTTATTTATGTATTATTCATATATAGCTTTCACATGCGATTCACGACCCTCTCTCACACACACACACACACACACTCATACACAGAGAAGGACTTGCATTCATATGGAGTTGGGTATACTGTGAGTCCATCATTCCCATTGGAGCATTGAGACATGTGCAGATATCAGTTTAAAAAGCAATTATTGCTTAACCTGTCAATTGTTTTGGCTGTTCCCAACGCCAATTACAAATGGACGAGTGTGTCTGTGTGTGTGTGTGTGTGTGTGTGTGTGTGTGTGTGTGTGTGTGTAGGTTAGCTGCCAGTGTGTGGGTATGTGGGGTATGCCCAAATTGGTTGTCATTGAATAGAGTTTTGTCAAGATTTTGTCTGGCCAACTCATTGTTCATGCAAAAAGCACACTGCAAACTAAGATACTCAGACACGGATTTCAGTTGAACAATGTGATTAAAAATCATAATCCCTTATCTCTAATTAATGGCAGTTTATTCTCCATAAATACAAATTTGTTCTCCCTAAATACAAAATACAATTAAACAAATGTTATTTAAATCACTTGTCAATTATTTTAAATTGTTAAAAATTAAGGAAAAAAATATATGATTGGAAAGTTGAAATGTATCTTTTACCACCAAAAAAAAATTTTTCATCTGTCTGATATTTATAATTATACATTTAATGTCAATAAATATAACCAATTATGTGTTCCGATCAACGGGTAGAAATTAAAGCCATATTGACTATAAAATTATTAACTTGATTTGACAATATCTCAATTAAAGGCTTTAATGATCCATAGTAAACAATGACCAAAAATGCTATTCTTTCACTCACATAAGGATTATCATTGAGATACTCTCTGAAAGCCTCTGGTATATTGGTAGTTAGTCAATAGATAGATTTTATGATTTCATTGCCATGATTTTGTGGCAAATTTGCCAAGACTTGTGCTCCAAGTAATAGTAATTGAATGAAGCCACCTAAAGTGGCTAAGATACAAGGGACAAGGCATCATCCAGCAATAAGCCGGCGACAAAAGATACACACATACACATAGTAACACACACACACATACACACACACACATATACTTGATAAAAACTTATAAAAGAAAGTCAAGAGAGCGATGGTCAGGTTGGCATTTGGTGTGCTTTCGACCAGTCTAGTCTGGACTGGACTGGTCTGGTCTGGTATGGTCTGGTCCAGCCTGGCTTGATTCAGGCGCTAAGCGGACGCAATGAAATGTGAGCGAAAAACAAAAATGAATTTATGGCATCATAAATCAAAAGCAATATTGTCATATTCTACTGCTACTTCCTAGTCACCTTTCGGCTGGATTGCTTCTGACCAACGGAGGTCACAACTGCTAGAAGCACACACACACACACACACACACACACACGCTCACATATTAGAGTGGGTGTTGTGTGTGCAGTGCACTGCTTTCTGTTCAACCATCGAATATATTCTTTGTCACGCATTCAAAACCAACCGATACCATCACCATCTCCATCTCAATCTATATTTGCAACATCTCCTTCTCTATCCAGTTCAAGCATATGTAACAATTTGTTCTCTACTTTCAACTGGAACCCAATATGGTCACTTTGTTACATGGTCAATTTCCACTGAAAGAAAATGTAATAAAAAACTACTTGAATTTTAATCTGTTAAGTGTCAGTATAAGTTTTAGATGTAAGTTAAATCTATTTAGTTTTAAACAGGCGCATAATATTCATTTTAATACAATATAAGAGATCTGAAGTTCCATCTATAAGTCAAATCCTGATATTTTAATTAGAAATAAGTCGTATTCTCAACGAATGCTATATTATTATCAACCAAAACTATTACCTTCATTTTAATATTTATTTCCATAAATAGATTCAACATGTCAAACGAACTTAGTAATATATTAAATACACATTAAGGGTAAAAACAATTGAAAGAACTTAAACCATTTAACATAAGAGATAAAATTTAAATGGAATAATTATTTCATTGCATAAAAGTAAATAAAATTTAGGTCTAACAAAAACTTTCCCTTTTCTTGTTATTATTTTTCTAATTAAAAAAGAATTATAAGGAATAGCAAGGATATGGAATCTTTGTAGGATTTCAATTATACATATTTCTATTATTTAGCAGATTTGTTGTCTATTCTAGACCATAGCTACCTATTTTTTCCTTGACAGATATCAAAATCTTTGTCAATTGGTCATATACCAGTTAATATTGGTATCTCTGAGGTATTTTTATATTGTATCAGACAGTTACATGACTTCCATTGGAATATGTAGATCTTTTATATTTATATAAGTAATCTGTATAGTAAAGACATTCTCAATTTCCAGACAATTCAATGAATAATTTGAATAATTTATAATATAATTGCATTTCTGATGGTATTTTGTTACAGTGTATTTGGCATTTGGTTGCATGTTGTAACGTTGTATAGTTGGCTTGCAGTTGGTGTTTGTAATTTTTAGAGCTGCAACATCGTCGTTTACCTCGCCACATCACTGATTGGGGCAGTATGATCCATCTAGGACTCAAAAGATGATCGGATTACCGTTAGGGGGAACATAGAAACGCGAAATTGGCTATAGCTCTGGTTGCAACTCTTATATGGCCTGATACATATATACATAAATATACATACATTGATTAATTTTAAAGACAAGTGATTAGTCACTAAGTGCAATGTGTTTATTCCCTTATTCATAATTGACACATATACATACATAGAAATAAAGAAAGGAACTTATTTACATGCCGCTCATTTGACGCTTCAATGCCTCAAATATGTTGTTTAACAAGCAGGATAACCAAAGGATTTCATACATAAATCGGTACAACAACAACAAGAATACGAACAAATCAATTTTGGACACCTGATTAACCACAACTCGTTTCCTCGCCCATCAGTCAGTCAGTTTATTCTACTGTTTGATCAGCACCCCTAGAAACGAACGTTTATTAACTACTTAGCTAGGCCAAAATGCACACAGGACTTTGGCGAGTGGCTGTGGTTTTAGCTGGAACTTGAACAGGAACTAGGACTGGGTATTAGGTATTGTGTTGTTGGGGGTGGGGGGGAAGGTGGGGGAGAGAGTTTTTAGCTTTAGCTAGTGAGCTGATTGGTTATGGGATGGTGGACAAGGGGTGACAGTTGCCAAACAACTGAAGTACCAGGCGGCAGGCAGCGACGGCGTCAAACGAACAAATAACCCCAAATGACAACAATGTGGAGGACATAGGATAGACCAGATAAGGAAGAAACAGCAATGGGTGGGTTACGCTAATCAACCCTTGTCATGTCAATCATCGCTAAAAGAGTCGATGAGGAATGGGCGGCATATGGAAATGGGTTTGCTCAGTTGAAGATGAAGTAGGTTTGGGCGGTAAGGAAACAGAGAAAAAGAGAGAGAGAGAGAGATATGGTATGGCATGGCATGCCATGCCTGTCCATTTTCTCTTTTGAAGGATTTTCAATGAACTGCAAAATATCTAATTCGCTTCATTTTGATACAAAGCGGCAAACTTGTAACGTAAATTGTTTAATTCTCCTGATCGCTGTCAAAATGAAATTCATTTGGTTGTATGCACAAGCACTCCAGATGTCGTTTGGTCCATGGTCCGATGGTGATGCCGAGATGTCGATACTGATGGAGCTGTGCTCAATTGGCAGGAAACTTTTTGGTTTCCGACTCATTGCTGTCCAAACACACACACACATAGAGCAATCCGCACATATCAAACTCGATTGAATGTAACAGTTACCAGAGTGACGGCTATAGTTGTGTCTACTGAAGTACGCCGGAGGTAAAAGTTGGCAGTAGGCATGAACATGTATGGGGCAATACAATACACTTCCTAGGGCAAGTCAGTCAAAGTACAAAAATTTCCGCTTCTTTAAACCCATCTTTTGCATGATATTGAGATTCTGGATTGGTTTTGATTTTGATTTGCCGCTCTTAAACCGATTACAAGCCGCAACGAATTGACTAGAATTGAATCGACTAGAATTGTATCCAATCTTGTCCATATTTTTTACGCTAATTCTGTTATACTAAAAATGTCACATACCCGACAATGCAAAAAAAAAAAGAAAAAAAAGAAGAAATATTAATAAATGAACGTCAGAATGTCTGTCAATCAAAGCTGAAAACTGAAAAAAAAACTGAGTAACTGAGTAACGCAGCAACTGACCGGACAATATGGTATACTGGCAGCAGTATAATGAGTCAAACAGAAACTTCATCAAATTGAATTACTTAAAAGGGACACACAATAGCAACAAAATATAAAAAAAAATATGATATAATAAAAGGCGAAACCAGACTACATATGTACATATGCTGGCATGCATATCATTGTGACATATCAGTCAATGGTGAGGGGTGGAAAGGGGTGGGAAAGGGAAACGGACAAGTGAAATAGAGATGGATATGAAGGCTGCGTATAATGTCATTACGAGATGTCCAATGAATACCCAACGCTGAACGATGTGAATGATAATAATGAGATGGAATATTGTCAGTTGAATAAAAAAAAGAAGAAATAAAAGCAAATTATTGAAACACAAATCGAGCGACAAAATAATGTAACTTTAAAGTAATATTTTAATTAAAAACTAAACACAATGAAGCTTTACACCAGGATGTAAATATTTGTTTTTCTCCAATCAAGGACATGGTTTAGTTGTAATCTATTTTTACTGTTTAATAAATAATATTAAAATTCAAAGTCCAGCATTGAATATTATTCAATAAATGCATTTAATTTTGTCAAAAGTTGTCCAAAAACTGCTGCAAAGTTTGTTAGAAAGTTAAATTGCATGAACTTGAAATAATGTTTAGCGAATGTTTAAAAATTAATTTAGAATTAATTTAATTATTTCAGATTTGAGTTCTAAAATATTATTTTATATGTCTTGTAATGTAGTTAATATCTTTTAAATATAATCTAAAGTTGATTAAATATCTAAATCCTTAAATATTTCGACGATTAAGACAAGAAAAATATATATGTACATACATCCTGCCTGCACCAGTTTTCTATAGTTAGCACAGCTTTCTGTAAATCCTGTTAATCAGCTTAAAAGTTTTTCAAGGTTTGACTAAAAATAACATGAGCTTTTAGCTGCATTTCCAGCAAGTAGGATTAAAAAGGACCTTGAAAGCTTTGCAATATGCAAACTTAAACTTTAATGGTGGAAAAATCAGTTAAAGCTTTCAAAAGTATACAGACATTTTTTTGTTAACTTAAAGTTTGAAAAGTGCTTAATTTGCTGTGTGCACAGATTTGAGCTTTCCATTGTTAATGCGATTTTTTGGGCGACGGTAATGCTTTCTTGAGGACTTGCACCATCCTGGATTAAAGCCCAATTTGCGAAAGCTTTTGCGCATTTCAACTGTCAGCATATTAACGATATTCCATATCCAATTATAGATTGGCAGACAAAATGATATAAATTCCATTGCATGTAAAAATAAAAAATTTGGAATATATTCAGTTATCAGCAGATATATAGAGGATTCCTTATCCATATTCGATTTACGATCCATTTTCTTCTGTTTAAAATGCTTTTTAGGCTTTCTTTCCTTACGCCGACCCTTGGAATTGTCAGCTTTATCATCAATATAAGCAGAGGGCTGGTCTATTTGATCTTGAGATTTTTCCCCATTTTGATTCCGGCCGGGCTTTGATTTGCCAAATTTCTTTGATTTATGTCGTAGCATTGTGATATGTATCCTTTAGTTTTTCTCGTACTTATGTCACAAAAACCAAGGCACATGGGATGAGATACTTTTGAAGAAAATGCCAAATTCAATCGAAATATTTACATATGTACTCAAGCAGAGACACTGAAAATCAAAATGCAAAACAGAATCGCATAGTAGCCATAGTTGACTACACTCACACACACACACACACACACACACACACACACACACACACACACACACACAGAGACAGTGGGAAAAGAAAATAGCAAAGGAAAAATGTAAGAAAACTCTATAAAACCAAACTGTCATCTTGTTCCTTCCATGTTGAATGTGGCTGAGACTATGCTTGTCTTGCGGTCGTTGGAATGTGCTCCATTTTGTGGTAGAAACAAGCAAAGCAAACAGCACGGAAAAGGAAGGAAAAAAAAGGTGCTGCGACAACAACACCTTTGAAATTACAGATTGAGGAACAACAATGGTGAAATGGAAGGCAAAACAAACAGACAAACAAACAAGCAAATAAGCAAACAAACAAAACAGACAAATAAGCAAATATATAAACAAAACCCAAGCAAACCAGGCACATTAAGAAGGTGTCAGAATCGAATTTTTGTTGAAGTATATACATATATATTTAGTATATAATAGGATTAATTTAACTTTGATTTAATTGATTAACAATAAAAAGGTCGAACTTTATATAAAACCTATCATGCAAGAATGTCTCAATTGTTAGTATTTGGAGGAAAGTATAATTTATGTCTTTTATATTAATTTTAGAACTTGTCTGTGTTCTTTTAAGAAACATCTATTAGATTGTTTTTATTTTGTATTTAATATTCACAGAACAATTTAGCAAATACATATGTACTTTTCAAAAACAGTCCACTAAAAAGGGACTTTAAAATAAACTTATAACTAATTAATTTCTTATATATTTTACCTGTAAGAAAATTTGCTTAGATACCTATCTAATCCCCAATATTAATATGTATAAATCCATTTGAAGAATTCGGCTTTGGCATAACAAATATCGCCGATAGCAAGGAGCGACAAAAGAATTCAAAAACTTTGAATCTAAAAAAAAAAAAAAGAATAAAAAATTGAAAAAGAGCAGAGGGACGATGACAAAAGGGAAAACAGGGATAAAAGTGGTGAAAGGACAAGCCAAGTCAAGCCAAGTACTAAGTAAAGTGACAGAGACAAGTTTTGCGAAAAATTGTGCGCATATTAAAATTCTTGGCGAAAGCTTTTGACATAAATTAAAACTTTTTTGATACGCATATGAACAAAGTGGAAAGAAAAGGCACGAAGATGCAAACAAAAGAGAAAAATAATACAAAAGGTGATGTGGTGTGAGTGGGTTAAGGAGGTTTACAAAGGTGAGGCCATATGAGTATGTAAGCGGATAAAACCAAAGGGCAAGGCTAAATTTTTCCATTAACGAAGTTTCAATACTCTGGCAATATTGATTTGAATTCTATATAAAATACTAATAATAAAAATCTAAGATTATGTTAGAATGGCAATTCATTGAAATAAATTGACAGACCTATACTAAAATTAATTGATATATCTAACTAATAACTAATAACTAGTGACGAAATCCAACCCCTCTGATAGGGTATACAATAGATATGTAAGAAAAATGTTAATTGCTTTCTAATTGGCCTGACCATCATGATAAACTCTATTTTATTGCTATTATTATCATTGCCATCATGTTCATTCTTATCATATACATACATATTACCATTGCGATTACAATAAAAGAATTTTATTTCGTTTTTGTTTTGTTCATTTTGTTTTTGCTGACATATTCGAAGGCTGATTAAAAACTTTTTTAATTAATTTCCTTGGCAGGCGAAGGCAAAAATCTATTGAACACCAAAAAACTTTGCCTTCGCCGTTGCCCTTTTTGAGCAAAGATGCAAAATATATGTATATAGAAACGATTGGTGGTAGATGATTGGAGGGAAATGGGCAAGGGAAATTTTCGTGATTGAACGAAAATAAGTGGGTGGTGATTCCTATCACTGTGGAGCGCACATCAAAAATTAATTTTACTCAAAGTCAACGACAATTTTTTTTTTGTCCAAGCAAAATTATTTATGTCATTCACTGTGCGTAACGTTTGAGCAAAGTCAAGACGCGAATCTTCGTCTTCAGTGTCCTGGCATAGCGTTCTAGTGCTACGTGATTGTTAGTCCTAGCGCGTGATTTCTTTGCCTTTAACAACAACAACAACAACTAGAGAAAAATCGAAAGAGAAAAAAGTAAACTTTTTCAATAATATATAAATCAAAATGTCATAAAGTCACAGTCACATATATTGCCACCACCACCGGAAAGCAGCTTAGCTTTAGCGCCACCCACTTCTCATTTGATTTGGTTTCATTTTTGTGCCTTTTCTTAGACAATTTAAGTTGCCATTGTGTAACACTGATGTGCATTTAATATGTGCCGGTGCTGGTATGTGTCTGCGTGTGAGTGTGTGTGTGTGTGTCTGTGCGGGTAGACAGACAGAACTCAGAGAACCGCCAGGATCCACCCAGCTGTTACCTGTCCAAACATAGCCATTTCTACTTACTACTCCTACCACCTTGTCTTTCTCTTCTTTTCTCGTTTCTTCGTTCTGTAAAAATTCATGAAAATATGTCACAAAATTTATTGCAAAATAATTTTGCCATTGCTCTGCGTTGCTAATGTCCAAGGACTCTGGTTTTAGGACCCATGCACACAGCCACTCATCTAACAATCAAGCGTCATTTAAGCAGCTTTTTGGAAGACAAAAAGGAACACACAAATACACACGCACACGCACACCCACAAACACACACACACACAAAATATACAACTTTACCCCAAGTTGTCTACTTTGAGCTCACATTAAAATATTAAAAATTCCTTTAGAACCTTAAAGAATGTCCTCTTGCCTTGTCTTGACTTTGCCTCTATATAAAGCAAAGTAAAAAAGAAATGTTTAAGCATCCGTTGTAAAAATGTTCATATATGCAATATAAATATATATACATATATTTAGATACACTTTTGATCTACTTAGCCGCAAAATCGTTTGATGATGACATCGCCCATTTCCACACAATTTATTGCCTTGTTGACTTTGGCAAGAGAATATTTAAATGAATCGAAATGTGCGCCAGAAATGAGATCAAAACTTGACAATGACCTTGTGCATATATTATAAAATCTAAAAGCAAAAAATATATAGAAAAAGAAAAAGTTAAAATTACTAGAGCTGTATAATCAAAAAAAAAGGCATATAACAATGGTTATATGAAAAGTAACGAAAATAACCTATAAAATTATTTAAATCGAAAAAGTGAACAAATAATTGAAAATCATTTATTATCATAATTTTAAGCTAATATTTATTATCTGTAGGAATTAAAAGCAGGGACTGTATTTCTTATGAGTTTTGTTTAAAAAACTTAAAAATAATAATTATTTCTGATTTACTCAAAATAATGAATTATTTTAGCTCATTTATGACTTCAAAAGAAAATAATTATTTTTGTCCAAAGAAATAAATATATTTTATAAGAACAAATAAATGTTTTAAAAATATATATATAAGAATGAGAAGAAAAGTTAGCTAAAGTATTTTCAGAGAAAGATTATAAATACCTTAACTTTGAAAGTAAAAAAAATCATTGTCAATGTATTAAGTCGCCAAATGTAGTAGTAACTTCAGTAAACGATTTGTATTCTGGATTAAAATAGTTGCCATAAGAATTTGTTGGGTCCTTGAAACGATAACTTGTTTGTGGTATTACCAATCATTTTTATATGACAACAAACACACTTTATTTTAATATTCATTTTGTGTGCAATATATATACAAATAAATAAATATGTATGTATGTGTATACATATATGTATATCTGTATAGTTAGTCAGTCGATTTCCATGGGCAATGAGGTGTATGTAGTCTGGCGGTTGTAAAATTTAAATTCGGATTGCATTTAAGAGGAACAGGAACAGCAATAACAACAAACATGAAATAAACGCTGAATCTCGTAGGCAAATGTTTGTATTTGTGCGTTTCAATTCGTTTGAATGTGAAATATTTTTCCCAAATATTTTCAACAGCAAAAACAAAAAGCAGGAGCAAAAAAAAAAAAAATTGAAGCCTCGTAAAGGAAAATTGTATGTTCAAAAGCGTGCCACTGGATAGCAGTGGCGGCGACCCACTGTTTGATAAAAAGGGGTTAAAACGAAGGGGTGGGGTAAAGTGCAATAAGAAGGGAATACAGAAGGTGGTAAAGCTGATTGATCTGAGTGCGTGTTTAAACAACAATTTCGCAATGTAAATCGACAAATACTCACGCAGTACACGCAACCATTAACAAAGTGCCAAAGGGTAACACAGTGGGTGGTGTTTGGTGGTGCTGGAATGGCTGTCTCGATTACTGTTAAATGAGTATGGTAGTTGTAAACTAACCAAACAGTTGGCTTGGTAACGTCGACCCAACTCTCCATCCGTATAACTGTGCGTCTGTCAATGATTTTATTTTTGCCATATTCTTTTATTAAAGGTTTATTTGTAAATATAAATATATATATTTTAAATTGAATTTCCCTTGAATATGTATGTATGTATGTGTGCAATGAAGCAGGTGAGACTGGGATACAGGTGCGGAGTCATTATATATGTATATATTAATTATGCTTGCTCATTGGAATGTTTAATTGACCAGGTAATTACCTGACCTTATTATAAGCCAATGCATAACCATCAACAGATTGATATATTGACATGGTTAAAGCCACTTTCATTTGATCCATACATTGCCATACACACCCTGTATCACATACTCTTTCTCTCTTTCTCTCTCTCTCTCTCTCTCTCTCTCTGTTAATCTCATAGTATAACACTTGTTGTTACTATTTTGCTACCAATATGATTTATTAACTAATTTAGCTGCCCTATAATTTACGCCTCTGCCAGACATTGAAGAAAGACTAAACCAGACCACAATAGGCCAAACAAAACCAAAATAAACCAGACCAGAGTAAAGTCACTCGAATAGCCAAAGGAAGAAGGATAATACGCGCAAAACGAATACAGTAACGAATAGCAATAAAAAATAAAGTAACACAAAAAAAAAAAAACAATATAGTACTGGAGCGTAGCGAAAAAGAAATGGAGGGATCCATTTTGCTGACATTTAAATAAACTTTATTTTAAAACCAAATTGAAAGTCGAAATCAGATGGTATCAAAATAAGGTATCATCATTTATTTAAATTTTTAAAGAGAATCAGATTAGTAAGTATATAATAATATATATAACTTGAAATTAGTCCAATTTATATAATAGCTTATTGATTTTAGGCATTATATGTAATACCGACTAAATATAAAAAATTTTAAATTAAATACAATGTATTCATTTATATTGATATTGTTAAATAAAAGGATATCATTTAATAGACTGCTAAAATGAACTATAATCATAGATAATAATTAAGACTTCAATATCGTGCCAAATAAAATAAAGTTGGTTTATACAGATCAATCAGAGGATTTATGTACATACATATACATATGTATAAATATACTTATATATTTATGTAGGTACGCCACTGACACGAAACGAAAAATAGAACATTTACAGCAACTAAGTGAAGGCAGAAGGCGCAGCAACAATAACAACAACAACAACAACAAAAACAACAACAACAACAACAATAATAATGGAGAGAAGTTTTGTAAACTTTAAGAAATTTACACCATCAGCAGATAAGAGTGCATGTGCACACAGACACACACACACACACACATAAGCACAAATAAGCAACAGTAACAGAGAGAGGGAATGAGAGAGAGGAAGAGAAAGCGTCTAAAAAGACTATGAGAAAAGATCATAGCATACTTTGAGGGGCGGCGGCAGAAATTGCTAAGGAAAATTTGCAATGTTGGCACTTTTTACGCTGCTGCCTTTCTTGTTGCACTGTGTCTATGTGTGTGTATATGTGTATGTGTTTGGGTGCAAACAATCTGTTTCCCGGCATCAACTTTGGCTAGAAAAATTGAAACAAGCTGAACAGCGGCAGTCAAGTTGAACAACAGTAGAATATTAGTAGAATGGTAAGAGGAAGTGAAGAATGGGAACAGGCAAAGGGATAGCAGGGTTATTGGGGTTATTGCAGTAGGCAACTGCAAGTTGCGGCTGGGGCATGTATCATATTTAGACACGGCCAAAAGACAGAAAATATAAACTTATAAAGGGGCCTCCTGCCTGGGCAAGAACTGAGTTGCAGTAGCAAGCAGAAAACTGAAATTTTTGGCAACTGAGCGGCAGTTGAAAGGACTTTGCCAGCGTACACAACTGATGAGTTATGACCAAAGTTATCGGCCTGTGGGTGTGGTAAAATTGTGGGATGGTTTAAATGGCAAAATGGAAAAAGGGAGTAGTTGTTGTTGTTTAGTCGCTAGCTGACTGCCACTGATAATAAGATATACTTACTTACCCATTGGACAGGCGCAGTTTCTCTGACCACGGGTACAATGCCACGCCCTCTTCACTCTTCTATATAGTTTCCGGATTTTTTTTTTTAATTTTTTTTGTTCTTCCGCAGTGGCAAACAAGAAGTAAAAGAAGTGTAAGAGAGACTGGGAGAGAGCCGGCAGGAAAGCAACATAAAAGTCAACTTAAATAAGTTTAATTGTACGAAACGGAAATGAAACTTTGCTCTTTCAACTTCAGTTGTTTCTACTTCATTGTCTGAACTTGAACACACTATCCCATCTTTTGCTATCATTCCCATAATTTGAGCCAAGCTTTTTTTCTGTTACCACAAAGTGACTAAGAAGATCGGTTAATATTTAACAATCAATATATAAATTTAATGTATTAAAAGAAAATATCCGTTCAAATAGAACTTTAACATTCAAGGATAGTTCATAAAAAGAATCAAATAAATTTCCCAATATATTAGAAAAATAGATTGGTAATCAAATAATTGATAAATTTTCATTTTTCATTTTATTCTACCCTTTCTAAATGAAGAATAATAATAATAATAACTTAATTTGGTGTCGTAAATTAATACGTTTAATCTTTATAGCATTACAAATCATAGTTTTAAAGCAAATTGTTTCTTTAGAGTCTAACTTTTCTATACCACTAAAATTGAATGAGCTAAAATCAATTATTAAATAATAATAATTATTGTAATCTATAATAAAACGGGGTTTTCGCTTGCATCGTTTTATAAGGCAGTAAGAATTCGGCTTAGAAATTTTTCTAAAGTTTGCCTTTCCGTTTTTTTTTTGTATATTGCTTTTTGTAATGTTTTAACGTCCACTCTGGCCACTTTCAAAGAAGGCAATGGCAATTGGGGTTTTTAAAATGTATAAGAAATCAGAGGAAAGCGAAAGAAAAGAAAAAGTTTTCCTGGTGTTGATGTGCTTAAGACAATTGGCAACAGTTTGGAAAACATAGAAGGGAAAATCAAAGCTAATTAAAACTAGTTTAAAATTAAATCAGCAAAAAAAAAAATTGAAAAAAAAATAAGGAATAAAGGAAAAAAAGTAGGAAAACATGAAAACTATTGCTTCAAAAATTGGCGATTTCTGTAATCCAATTTCAGATTGTTGCACCTACAAAAAACCAAAAAAAAAAAAGGAAAAAGAGAGATGAGAGAGAGAGAAACGGAACAAAATGAAAGACTTGTGTGCATCAAGCCGATTTGGAATCACGGCCCAGTTCGATGATTGCCGTCAATTGAATGCCAATTGGTTGTTGTTTCCACTCCAATCCATTCCACACTTGGCCTGTTCACTTTTCTCTTTTTTTTTTTTTTTTTTTGTTTTTGAGTATTTTGTCGATTTTTGGTTACATTTTTTCGGCCACGTTTTGCTAAGCAATCGTTAGTTGAGTGAAATTCAATGATTTTTCTTTGGCTTTTTCTTTTTCGCGCTTTTTCATTGCATTTCTCTTTTTTTGGGTGTTCTTTTTTCCTTTTTGTCTTTTTTTTTCTGTTGCGTTTTAGCAGATCAAGTTGCCGCTTGGCATTGTGGCTTAGTAGTAGCAGCAGCGGCATTTTCATTTTAACGGCCATTGGACCAGGGACAAAGCATAGCGTCTGTGTATCTGTCCGTCTGTCTGTCGGTTTGTCTGTCTATCGGTTTGACCTGTCTGACCCCGTGTGATGTAAAAGCCCTCTAAATTGAAGCTAACTCCCAATGCCTTGCCACGCCGAAAATGGAAACCAATTTTGCAATCTTTATTGCCTATTGATTGGCTTTGTATTTGTATGTACGTACGTCTGTTTTTCGCTTTGTGCATGCTTGTGTGTGTGTGTGTGTATCTGAACGTGTGTGTTTATTTTTTTCTCGCCTCCTTTACCACCCTGATATATCAGCATATTGTAAATGCAATACAAGTATGACAATGGCACTTGGCCAAAGTGAAATAGCAAAAGGCCGAATTGCAATAAGCCGGCTTCTTTTTCTCCATCTTCTTGCCAATAATCATAATAAAGTTAGTGCAACAGCTGTTATTACAATCACTTGCACATGTCCAATAACTACATATATTGATCTATATGTATCTATTTAGTATAAGCAACAAATATATATATATATATATATATATATGTATATATATATGTAAAGTGTAATTTAGTTTAAATGCCGATTGACTTGGCAATTTGACAACACAACAAAACTCTTCAACTTATTTATGCAAATGTGCAGCATATACAAATGGTAATTTAGTTTCTATCTATCATGCATATATTTATATATATATACATACATATATACATATATTGAACTGAAGTTGAGCCAGGGCCAAAGGCGAAGGCAAAAGAGCGCTGAAAAGTCAAGTTAAAATTGCGAGTGAAATGCGCAACGGCAGCTCTGAAAAAGGGGAAATTGTACTAGGAAATTTGCCGGAAATTAAAACTTGTGCAAAATAAATCGCCAAACCTCGAAATGGCACACACACACACACACACATACACAAATAGAATGAAATAAAGAAAGACTTGGCAAAAGAGAGAGGAAGAGAAAGAGAAGCAAAGACACTGAAAGATCGATGCACTTACCAAATGGTAAGAAGAGGAAGGGGGGCGGTAGTAAACAAGAAAATGGGGCAACATGAGAAGGAATAAGGAGAGCAGGAAATGGCTGGTGCTAGCCGTTGGTTCGCTATCCTTTCCAGTAACTCTAACGAAGCCACCAAGTGGCTAGTACTAGAATTTGGTGCGCTAATGGAGTGACAGTTGGTAAAGAATTATTAGATTTGCACATGCCACGGCGGATTCAAACCAAAAATTCTAATAAAATGGCCAATGCCAAAGCTAATTTCCTTAATATGCATAACAATTAGACGGTAACACCATCCGATTTTCCTACCTCCTAACGGTTGGACTAGCTTTGATTCGTTGACAGTTAGACAGATGGACAGACAGATAGACAGTCAGACAGATGAACAGATAAAGAGTCAGGCAGACAGATAGATAGTCAGTTGATATTTTGGATTTGAATCCAATGGAGTTCAGATTGAAATGATTCAAATTGAGTTGCATTGAATTGAGTTGATTCAACAATCATGAAATTTAATTTCCTTAGTTCGAGATTGAAACAAAAGCAGATGAGATTGAATTTTACGCAGGTTGACTGTATGACTGTTGGAGTGAAGCATTCGAAATTGCTTTGGTCAGCAATTGATTGATGCATCTAACAATGGACAGACAATGGTGTAATCAAAGTGGGTGAAATTCTCTGATTATTCGTATTTAGGGACAAAAATGTAAATCAAATGGAATCAATAAATAAACTAAGCTAACGTAATATATTTGAGCATTAGCTATTTAATTACTCACACTTTTATAAAATTCTTACAAATGCAAAAATATATTAAACAAATTTAAAATAATAACAAGATACTAAACTTAGTTTAGTCTGTTCTTATCTACTCTATCTACAGTATTTCAACAATATCAATTATTTTTATCATAGAAAACTTTTTCATTTTAAAAAGATTTAACAATAGAAATCGAAACATTGTTTTCTATTTAGTTTAGTTTGATCAACTATTATGACATGTATTATATTTATATAAATGTTTCAAAAATAATATTAATTAAAAAAAAAAGGACTGCATATCTCAAAATTCAGTGTAAAATTTTTAGAATATCTTTAGATTTCCATAAAAGAAAAAATTGTTTTTATTTACATATTAAAGAAAGATTGCAGTTTGTGGATTTTAGCGAATATTTTTATTTTCAATTTCCTTGTTTCATGTTTATAAACTTGTTAACTTTATGGTAATGCTTAAAATAAATATATACATCAATTTATAATAAGCTGCAGATTATTAATAAATATTCATTGTATGTATATATTTTTTTTTATAAACTAGTCTTACTTTTTGTTTACTATTAAATATTATAAAAACATTTCTTGCTAAATATTTAACTGTATAATTTCTTTCTCAATGTGGCAATTTTAGTTCTATATTATGGTTACTTAAAAGAGTTAACGTAATCATCATTGTGGATAGAAAGGGATCAAATAAAATGTACTAAAGTTTAATTAAAATTGCACACAAACAACCCGAAAATGACTTGATAAAATGCTATTAACTGAGTAAGAACAAGACAGTGATGAAAGTAGAATTACATGAGGGAGTGGTGGGGGGAGGCTAGTTTAATTGATGTCGTCTTTATTGTGGCGGGGGAGGGATATGGATTTGCCATGAGAGTAAAGCTTTTAATTGATAAAAACGACACTTGGACACTTGGCAATGTGTTGTGGGAGAGGGGGAGGTAAGTGTGATTATAAACGATTTTCTAGTTTGCATTTTGCTAAGACATTCGGATTAAATATACGAAATTGGTTTTCTCAAATGAAAGCAATTAAAGTGAACTGAAGCGACCGCAAGAAATTCGTTTGAAAGCACTCAAGTGTCCAATGGGGCACTGCATTTGAGTCACTGGTAACGCCCTAACAGAATCTGAATTTCAAGCTGAAATTGTGAAATGAAATCGTTGCCATTCTGAAACACTTTCACTACGTTGAAATGACTCGGCCGACGACAAGTGGCTAAAAGGGGAGGGGGAGGCCAAAAAAAACTGAACAGCAGGGGGTTTGTTTGGGTTATGCTGCGGTAAGGGAACAAGTAAACCAGGGACTTTCCCGGAGAGTTTCAGGGGGGGAAAGGGAACGCTTTATGTGACATTATTTTAGGGCTTAGGGCCAAAAGCGAAACGAAAAGCTCTAGGAAATTACGCTCATTTCAAAATTGTTATTGAATCTTTGGCCAAGTAAATAATCCTTGTTGAAATGAAGGAGAAATCTCGTGAAACGGCGGCCTCCAAGCACAATGAATAGATGCTGGCTATTCGGAAGGGGTAGGGGGGAATGGTGGGAAGGTACGCCCACTAAATGCTGCCAAATTATACGTAATCATTTTGAGCTTAGCTAAAGTGCGGCAAGTCTGCGGCCAAGCCAAGTCATGAGGCCAACAAGGATGAGTATAAGAATAAGGATGCGGATATGGATGTGGCTGAGAATGCGTATAATGGTAGGAGGGAGGGGTGAATGGTACAACTGTTGGGGCAATGAGTTAGCTTGGCTTTCACTGGGCTGCCGCCACGAAAAATACGATGACAATGTGTCATCGTAAATTGTTTGGGGTTTTTCAAATTTATACCTTAATATTAAACTGCTTACTGCCCCCCTTGCACCCATTTTACTAGCCACCATCCATCGCTGTACACCCAATTATGTCTGTAAGTAGCTAGAAAAAAAAAAACGGGAAAAAATAAAAAACATCTTACAAGCATTTATCTTTCAGCAGGTTGACTTCAACTTGTTGTAATTTGTATAAATATCTTTGCAAGTGACTAGGACTTTTTTCTATCCCATTGTCCTTGTCTAGTGAAAACATTTTCTTTTGCCTAGAAGCTTTTACTTTTCTATTTACCCGACCAAAGTTGTTTCAAATAAAAAAGCAAATTGTAAATGAAGGGAAAAATATGTCAACATCCATTTGTCAAAGATGATAAAATCAATAAGGAGAAGACAACTGACTTGTAAAACAACAATTAAACTAACCTTTTACGTTTTCTGGTTAGTAGTTAAATTTTTTATTAGTTCTTAGCTTGGTAAATTAGCACATCTAAATAGATTAGGGAAAATTTTTACTTGTTTTAGTCAACCAACAAGATTAAGCATAGCAGTTGGATGGACTGCCCTTTAAGAAAATGAAGCAAGCAAGTCGTCCCTGCCGACATTGAGTATACCCTGTACCAAGTAAAGGTACTCCATAAAGTCAAAAACGATCGAAATCGCCATCAATTTCCAAAAAAAATTCTCTTAGCATGCACTGCTTGCCATGCAGCAACAGCGAACGCATGCTATCTCGCTCACACTTAACAGCCCATTTTGCATGGGGCGTTTCAGTACAAAACGGAAATACGTATATCTCCGATAATTATTGTCCGATTTTGGCAAAATTTAGTCAAGAGGTGCATTTTGGCCATATAAATGTGCATGCCAAATAAGAATACGATATCTTTAATATTGCTCTAGTTATAGGTTTTTCCCGAATTGCGGGGGTGGAAGTGGGCGTGGCAAAAATTTAAAATAAACTTGACCCGCTTATACAATAGACGGATGTTGACACCAAATTTGGTTGCTCTAGCTCTTATAGTCTCTGAGATCTCGGTGTTCATACTGACGGACGGACGAACGGACGGACAGACGGACGGACGGACGGACGGACGGACGGACGGACGGACAGACGGACATGTCTCGATCGACTTCGCTATTGATACTGATCAAGAATATATATACTTTATAGGGTCGGAAAATTTTCCTTCTGCCTGTTACATACATTTTAGCGACTTTAATATACCCTTTTACCCTATGGGTACAGGGTATAAAAAGATGAATTTACTTCAGATTTAATTTTAATTAGCTCTAACTTTATTATAAATAAATATGTAATTAAATAAATAAATATGTAATTATTTTATTTAATATGTAATTAATTTATTTCATTCATATTTTTTAGCTACAGACTTATATATAATATATATTCTATATTACAATTACAACTTAATTTAAATGTATAAATATTATATAAAGAGATACAAATATTACTCATACGACATGTTAGACCAAAATATGAAATAATTTAATAAATAAATGTTTTCATTATTTGCAATTGAAAAAGAAAACGTATGAATAAATTTAAAGGCAAATCAGGGTTCTAATGCAAAAATCTAAAAAATATTACTCATACGACATGTTAGTCAGTTGAAATATTGTAATTACCGAAACCCAAAACTAAATGAGCTGGAAAATTGTGATGAAGTCTCAGTTACAGTGGTGTGACCTTAGCTGTCAAGTCATGGAGATAAAAGGCATAACGCATAAAAAATAATAAACCATAAAAAAAAAACAATGAAAAAAACAAATGCCGCTCAATTTGCTGTACAAACAGTAGAAAAAGACGCAAATCAAATAAGAGATGAAAAGCAAGAAAAAAAAATCGGAGAAAAAAAAACAACCAGCAGCAGCTAGATACAAGAGCAGGAGAGAGACTGGAGCAGGGGCAGGTCCTTGGGGGAGCAGCTGTGGGTGAGAGGAGGACGTAAAAGCCTCGCGCCATGGATGCTGCAGCGGAATGAGTTGAGGGGGTGATGAACTGGTGGCACTGCGAGTAGAATGAGTAGAAATTGGAGTAGGAGTAGAAGTCGGAGTAGGAGTCAGAGTCGGAGTGGTTCTGGTCCTAGGGATGGGATGGTGTTGGTGGTGTCGTCGGCTGCAGTGGTACAATTTATGACAACTTAATTGATTTACTTTACGTACGTGACCAGAAAAATGAAAATTGCATTACGTTGGGGATTTTCATTGGGTGTTGGTTTTGCGTTTGGGTTCTTGTTGTTTTTCATCATTCTGTTTTTTTTTTTTTTCGTTTTTTTTTTTTGGCTCTCATTTTGTGTGTTCTGTTTGCCGGAAGTTCTATTTCAACGCTACACTGATTGCCACCATAGAGCTTCTACTTCCCATTGCCGATTCACACCAACAATATCTCTCCCCCCTCTCTGCCTACACTGCTACCCATTTAGTCTACCGTCCTGCAGCTATGTTTGTTGTCTCCGTTTAATGCGCGCTATTAACAATGTTCCGCAAAAAGGAAAACTCAGCCGAGTGCCACTTAGTTTAATTTATGTATTTTTTTGCTAGCAAACATTTTTGCATGCTCTATCTTTCTCCTTGTTTCTCTCTCTCTCATTCTCTCTCACTCTCTCTCTCTCTTTATTTTACTAGATCTTATCTTTTTCTGTCTCGCTTTCTGGTTTCTTTTCTATTTTTGAGAAATTGAAATGGAATTTGAGTTGGTAACAGCTGGCAAAGACATAATCGCTCAGCGAGTGCAAAAAAAAAAAACGAAAATATATATATATATGTATATATGCCCAAAAACCCTACAGTTAGTTGACTTTCTGGCCAAGTTATTGTGATGAAGGGGTGTGCGCACAGGGTATGGGGGTAAACTTTAAGCGTATGCCATTTGAGTTACTTAAGCAAGCCAGTTTATCCCGTCTAAGTTCGAGTTTTCTTTTATTTTCGTTTTTTGTTTGACCTTTTTGCTGTTGCAACTTGCCCCAAACTTATGCCTCCCACCTTTTGCTCTCTCCGCTCTCTCCCTCTTTCTCTGTGTTTCCTACTCTATCTCTATCTTTCTCGCACTTTCTTTGGTTTTTTCCTCTTTTTGTTCTTATTATTTACTTCGTGCGATTTAGTTTGCAAATGCGCAAAGGCCCACAGCATATAGTAGAAAAAGTTTTCGCCCAACGCTTCATCAATTCACTTTGACTGGTTTCTTTGGATGTGGGAGGAGAGGGGGTAGTGCCTTACCAACTCATTTTGCCACAAGTTGCTTTGCCTTGCCTAGACATCCACATACACACACACACATTCGCATCATACTTGCAACTACTTTGACTTAATCGCACATAAGCGCCAAGTTTCCCTTTTTGGTGTGTACTTAAGAAACCACTTAAGAAGTCGTTAAATAATCAATGAATAAAGATTTTCACCGTCATCTTTTATTTCAGTTACATTTTGATTTCTTTCTGCGGTTTTTCTCCAACTCTCTACGAAACTTCTCATAAATAAAACAAAAAGTAAAATGGTAAAATTTTAGTTCTTTTTTGATATTGATATCTATATTGAGTTAATTCTTTCTTTTTCCAGAATAAATTAGATTATTAACCGCAAAATTTATACCTTACTACTAAAAATAAAAGGTATTCTAAAAATACTCTAATTATATAAGTTTATAAATCACATTTCTCTATTATGTTCATCAAAAAATAATTATCCCATACCACAATTATGACAAATATGTTCCTTGGAATTTTTAAAAATTTTTAAAATTAGTCAAACACAGTGACGAAAATAAAATGGCATTCATCTGGCACATATCCATTCCATCATGTGTTAGATAGAGTATGTGTCAAATTCAAAGTCACTGTCATAGTCAGTCAAGTTGAACAATGGCATTTTGTCGCCAAAGTTTTGTCTATTCTGTGCACATTGACAAAACGATGGAGAAACGTAAGTTAATTGAGTGGAAAGACAATTTGTTGTTGTTGTTGTTGGGTGATATGAACATAGAACAATGGCTAATGGAAAGGGATATCAAGAAAAAACTAGAAGGATGGACTAACTTCGGCCGTGCCGAAGTTCGTATACCCTTGCAAACTGTCTTTTTGATTTATATATAATTTGCCAGAATCATAAGGAAGTATATAAAACCTAACAAATATAAATTTGATGTCTGTAGCATAAAAAAATTAATACAAGGTTCTTTTTTTGCCCCGATTGGTCCTATGACAGCTATAGCATATAGTCGAATGATTCTAATGAAATTTAAAATATATATTTCTTTTTATATCAAATTGTCAAATAACAAATTTCGTGACAATTGCTTCAAAAACTTGGGTAAGTTATTGATCAAAAACTATATTTTTGACCGTCGATCGTTCCTATGGGAGCTATATGATATAGTCCACCGATTCTGATGAAACTTGTTATATATGTTGAAGATTATATAAAACTCACAAACACCAAATTTAGTGACATTCGATTGAAAAACAACAGAGTTATTGATGTTAAACCTTATTCCTGACCGATCGTTCCTATGGGAGCTATATGATATAGTCATCCGATCGGGATGATTCCGAGATATACAATGCCTGCAGCAAAGAGAAGCCTAGGTGCAAAATTTCATCTCTGTAGCTCCAAGGGTCTCGGAGGAGATTGCGTTGATCCAGCCAGACGGACAAGGCTATATCAACTCAGCTCATCATGCTGATCAAGAATATATATACTTTATATAGTCGAAGATGCTTCCTTTTATGCGTTGCAAACTTCTGACCAAAATTAATATACCCTTTTTGCAAGGGTATAAAAATGCTTGTGAGATGCTTAAATATTATTTAAATTTGGACTTGTTGACATCGAGTTAAAAGTTGAAAAAAAACTTAAATCTCAAAAACAGTCCAATTACCAAAATGAAAAATATGACTTTTTGAAATCGAACTTAATTTAAAGAAAGACTTCTTGCCACTTTAAATTTTGTGTACTATTTTTGGGAAAAAATATTTAAAAAAAAAACACACCAAATAAAATTCAGAAAATTACTTTTGTCTTCTATATTTTGGTCAAGAATATTTAGTTAAGGTTCATTGCCCACAAGTAATCACAATTTTGCACAGTATTGTTGTATATTTCATTATTTAAAATTGTATTTACAATTGATGAAAAAACTTTGTTTCCTAAAATTCGATGACAATTGAAAAATGCTTTACAACGCCACGAAAAGCAAAAGCTCATATGCATTCCTTTGTACATATTTAAATCATTATTAAAGTGGAGAGGTTGCAAAATAAATATATATGTATATCTATGTTTTAATATAATATATAGTACGTCGTGCTGTGTCTAATACGTGAGAAATTTTTATTTTTTTTTTTTAGCGGTTTTTTTGTTTACTTGCAAATTTTCTATTTTTATTTATTTATTTTTTCTTTTTTTTTTTTTTTGAGTTGCTCTGCTCAGCCAATGGGACAGACTTTTATTGCATTTGATTGTCGTTTGCTTTGGTTACCCATACCACAGTTTTGAGTTTGATTTTACTTTGGAAACTGTTGTCTTTTGTGTGTGGCTCTTGCACCGCGATTTAACGGCTTTTAGCTGCTGTTGCTCCTGCTGCCTTTAGCGAAGGGCAACCCAGCACCGACAGAAGTCAGTTGTCATGACACCCTCTTCCCTTTTCTGGCTTGGTAGTCATTTTTTTCTCTCTATGTTATTCTTTCTTTTTTTATACACTTGCAAAAGTGTATATTAATTTTGGTCAGAAGTTTGCAACGCATAGAAGCAAGCATCTCCGACTATATAAAGTATATATATTCTTGATCAGCATGATGAGCTGAGTTGATATAGCCTTGTCCGTCTGTCCGTCCGTCCGTCCGTCCGTCCGTCTGTCCGTCTGTCTGGATCAACGCAATCTCCTCCGAGACCCTTGGAGCTACAGAGCTGAAATTTCGCACCTAGGCTTCTTTTTGCTGCAGGCATTGTATATCTCGGAATCATCCCGATCGGATGACTATATCATATAGCTCCCATAGGAACGATCGGCCAAGAATAGGGTTTAACATCAATAACTCTGTTGTTTTTCAATTGAATGTCACTAAATTTGGTGTTTATGAGTTTTATATAATCCTCAATACATATACCAAATTTTATCAGAATCGGTCGACTATATCATATAGCTCCCATAGGAACGATCAGTCAAAAATATAGTTTTTGATCAATAACTTCAGTGTTTTTGAAGCAATCGTCACGAAATTTGTTATTTGACAATTTTATATAAAAAGAAATATATTTTTTAAGTTTTATCAGAATCGGTCGCCTATATGCTATAGCTGTTATAGGAACAATCGGGGAAAAAAAAATTTGCTTTAATTTTTTTTTTATGCCACGGACATCAAATTTATATTTGATGGGTTTTATATTCTTCCTTATGATTCTGGTAAATTATATATAAATCAAAAAGACAGTTTGCAAGGGTATACGAACTTCGGCACGGCCGAAGTTAGCCCATCCTTCTAGTTTTTTTTTGTTCCTTTCGGCAATGGCATTTTGACAGTGGCAAGAGCAGCAACAGCAGCAGCAACAGCAGCAGCAACTTCAGCAAGTGCCTTAATTTGTGGATTTTGTACAAATGGTTCGGAAGAATTGCTTTAAGTAATTGTTTTCGCCTCTTGTCTGTGAAAATATTTTGCCTTTTTGTTGCCATTTGCCAATGGATTTTTTGTCGTTCTTTTTCTTCTATCCCATTGACATTGATGTTGTTGGTGGGGGAGTAAACAAACAATATTTTACCTTTTACTTTTATCTTGGCCAGATAAGTTGAGGTAAATAAAAAGTTTTGTTCAAATACAGTTGCTATATTGATTTTATAATGTATTAAGCTATCAGTTCATATTGATTGGTAGCTGAGTCTTAAATTTTATAAGAATATGGTCAATATAAAATATATGATTCACAATTACTTATGTAATTAAACAACAAACGGATACAAAAAATCGAAAAATATTTCACATAATATATAAATAAAAATATCCAAAAAAACTCCAAGTAAACTTTTTTTTGGACTAAAAATCAAGGCATAGTAATCGGACGGAATAATCGATGGATGTGGGCCAGCTTAAGAGTGGGCGTGGTTACAACCCCTTTGGGCCGATTTTTCGCTTGCCAGTCTTTTTCTGCAATTTTCATTTTACATATTGCCCACGGAGTTGCATATTTATTCCTTTTTTTTCCAGCTCCCTTTTCTATTTCTATTTTTTTTTATTCTTTTTGTTGCCTTTGTGGCACAGCCTAAATGCCTTGCCTGGCTAGAACGTTGAATGTTGCTCTTAGAATGGGTTTGTCTATTTGTCTGTCTGTTTGTCGGTTGGGTGCCCTCTTGCTCATTCACTCTTTCCCTCTCTCGCTTTCTTTCTCTCTCTCTCTCTCTCTTTCTCTCTATTTGCGCAAACTGCCTTCATACCTCGCTCTTTATTTTGCACCTTTTGTACGTTTTTAATTTTCCTGTTTTATTTCCGGTTTTACGATTCCGATCTCAAATCTAGATTGCAATGGCGTCAGTCACTCACCCACTCGCTAGCTGGTCCGACGCACACACCTACACACACACACACACACACGCACACATGAATGACAAGCATATGTATTACTGAATCCAACTTTAATTCTGGAATACTTTAAAAAGGGAGCCCAAACACCTAAAACTGCAGCCTCGTTTAAAGATAAAGATAAGCATTGGGTTAGGTCGTGGCAAAACGCTTATGTACTTAGGCTCAACAACCAGCCAGAAACCACACCAGCAGCACCAGTCTCGCTCTTTTGTAAAAATATTTGCATAAAAAGGTCAGTAGCACCTTTCATGCCCAAACGATTGGTTGGATGATGGGCAAAGGACATGGGCGTAGATTAGAATTTTTCCCACTGTTACGGTTAAAGTTATAGTTCGGATTAGCTGATTTGGTTGAAACTTCAAAAATATAAATCATAAATGACAATAAAAATTTTTATTAGATTTTGTCATTGCTATGAATTTAGATAAAAAAATATTTCGAAATTATTTTCAACTAATTTAAGCAAGTCTTGGAATATTGAAAAATGCTTTGAGAATATTTGAATTGGATATGCGTGAATTCAAGAAAATCTTTAAATTCATAGAGATATAGTAAACTTAATTATAGGAAAAATTTATTCGTTTGCCTCTCCAGTTAACCCTTTTTAGCTCTTTGCTACGACCATTTCTGTCCTGTGTCCTTTTTTGGTTGTATGTCGAGTAGCTCGAGGACAAGTGGATAACATTGATGTTCGTTCGTTTAACCAATAATGCAACATTTTAGGTAAGTTTTCAATTTTCCAACGAAAACAAAAAAAAAATGTGTTAAAAAAACTATTAGGCGAGAGAGAAGGAAGATGATATAAAAATTGAAAAAATCAAAATGAAAATATTCAATTTTTGCTGACGTCTGATTGACATTGTACAGAAGGAGTAACAAGGATACGAAAAATTGAAGTTTCAATTTTCCCAAACTCTGCCTCTCTATCTATCTCTCTCTCCCTTTTGCTCCCTCTCTCTCTCTCTCTCTCTTTGTTGTGCACTCTGTCTGTAACTTTTGGTCTCGGTGTCTCTTTCGTCGTCCTTTAGCCGCATAACAAAGCGTAATATCATGCATTGTTAGTAGCCTTCCGTTTTTATGGCATCCCCAATTCACTTCCCCTTAAAATCTGCTACAATTTTACGTATTTAACGCCAGTTGGCTGCTTTCAACTTCAAGCTGCCGCCTGCCGCCTGACTTCTGGCTGCCAAAACAAATAGGTTTGTGTATCAACGGCAACAATAACAACAGAAACAAACCCCATTGAAAAGGAGCCGGCTGTATTTAGCTGCCACCTTCTGATGCTGCTACTGTTGCTGTTGCATGGCAGATTTGTTGATAAACAGATTGACAGCGTTGATAGCCCAAATAATTAATTGAATGAAAATGCTACAACAAATGCCTTTAATTAGTGTAGAATTTCGCTTGGTCCTGAAGTTCCTGCTGCTGTTCCTTTCTCGTTTAGCTGACCGGATACTGTGGAGAAGGATGTTGTATATGTATATGTGGAATTGAGTAAAACTTCTGTTAGGAGAGTAAAACAGAAAATATTTATCTGATTGGTTTACGAATTTCAAATTTTAACTCTAATACATTTGCAGCTTAATTGTTAATTAATACCACAATAAAATGGTTTACCTTTAAACTAAACATTAATCCGGGCAACGATGTATAACTAAATTGAGCTTAAACATTGACTGATTACAAATTGTATTAAAATTAAATCAGGAAAATAATTTATGACTTTCCTGCTAAACTGAGAAGTCAAGCAAGTTTTGCTGTAATTTTTATAAATTAAAAATTGCAAATAAGACGAAATTTTATGTTTTTTATTCATCTTTTTTTCAACAATTTTATCAAGCCGTAAGTTCAGAATATCCAATGGTAAGCGGGGAAGCAGATGAAAAGCGGAAGATGGGGTAGTCTGGGGGATACATAGGTGTTGCATGGCATCGCGTCGCGACGAGTCGCATCGTCGTTCTTGTTCTTGTCGCGATTTACCATGAAAATTATTCAAGCTGAAGGATATATGATAATTTCCGTCGGAAGTGTAATCAAAAATCGCTTAGACAACTGTATGGGTACACATTTATATTTAACACACACACACACACACATATACAGTTACACAAATCAATACGTATATATGTAAGTATATATCTAGCTATGTATGTAACTATTAAGAGAAATTGGAGGCATTTTATCTAAACATTTATAAACTTTTCTTTTGCTTAATTGAAAGCGATTAAAGACAGTTTGACAAAATTTTGTATATTTTGCTACATTTTGTTCTATTTCGATTTTGTTTTCGCCTTTGAGTTGAGGTGAAACATCCGGTAGCAAATGCACGGAATCGTGTCCATATTCAGTTGACTTCTGTGCAACAATGCCCAACATGCAACATGCCCCCATATTTTTTGTCTTTCTATACCCTTGCTAAATGTGGTAATATTCCCTAATTCAATAATTGATAAAATAAGAAATAGAAACGATCGATAAATCAAGTTTTTAGCTTTTCTAGAATATAGCCAATAAAATTATCCATTATTTTGAAACTAATTTCGAATCCTTTAAACTTAATTGTTACAGTAATAACTATAGATTAAACGAAAATGAAAGGTTTTACTTTTACTTTTTCTTTTTACTTCATTTCTATTTAAATTCTAAGAACATATATACATATATCTATATATATACCATATAACCTTCCTTTAATTGATTCATTGGAAAGAGTATTTAAGCTTCGACATTATACAAATTTTTTCTACCTTTGGTTACGTTATTTATTTTGTTGTTGTTGTTGTGGGTCATTCAGTTTTTTGTCTGGTTTTGGTTCATTCGTTTTTGTTTTTTTATAATCCGATTTCGTCACTATCTGATCCTAGTTTGGGCTTTTGCACCCATTCACGCCACCAAATGTTGCACTGTTTTTTGATTGTTGCATTTGTTTTCTTGTTGGTTATTTTTGTGTGATTTCTTTGCCGAAAACTGAAAGATTTTAATGCCCATAAATCCAATATTTTTGCATCATTCAATTGACAAATGGCCAACCAGATGTGGACCAGTTGGCAATATTTTTTTTTTTTTTTTTTGCCGCTGCTGCTGCTGATGGTGTTAACGGGATTTGTCAGGCATTTTAACTGAATAATTGATAAAAAGTTTGACACAAAAGTTGCATTTAACAGTACCAAGTATAACAATGAATACAAAATGTGCTTGGCCGGAGCTTAACGATCAATGCAATCGACATGGCCTATGAATTATTATTAATTAATATTATTGTGGGTTATAGTTCCACCCCCACCACAACCCCTTCTCGTTAAACATGAAGCCGGCGGTAGGTACGTATTTATGAGAAAAAAAGGGATGAGTAAGGAGGCGGTGTTAAGGAAAAAGAAAACAATTGAGGGAATGAACTGTGAGTGTGTTATCAAAGCCAATTGGTAGTGTCTGTCATTGACGCCGTAGCCCAGCGCCGTGATGTATGCAATACAAAAATGAAATATACAAAGTGGAATTGAAGTGGAATTATTCATAGGATTTCGAAGTAGAAGAGCAGCAGCAGCAGCAGAAATAGCAGGAGAAGCATCATCATTGCTTTGTGACTTTTAGTTGGTGTTGCCTCTGTTGGAATTGGATAGAGTTGGATTCGGGTTTGAGTTTGAGTTTTTTCGCTGCCCCCTCTCTCTGTCTCTCTTTAAGGTTTTTATTTTTTTTTCGGCCCCACGGCAAGTGCCCGAGTCTGGCAACAGGAAGGAAGGAAAGACCAGACCAGACCAGTGAACGGCATCATGATGACGTTGCCTGTCACTGTCTCTTCAGCCCAAAAATGCCAATGGGCCTGATGCCATCAGAAACAACAACGGCGGCACCAGCTACAGGAACAGCAACAACAACAACAACAACGATAACAATAGAAGCAACAACAACTCAGCAATACCACTCACGTTGAAACAATTGATGGACTGACTGGATGTCCTGACTGACTACCTTCCACTGACACTGAACTAGCCCATCGGTTCTATATATCGCTTGATCTGTCTGTCTGTTTTATGATGTGCTCCGGCTTTACCTCATCCATATTGACATTCTATGTTTGCCATTGACAGCGACACACACACACACACACACGCCATGTACATACAAACATACAGGCATATAAAAAAAACTTGAGTTTTTGGGAAAAATGCCTAAGTTATTTATTCATGTCAATTGTCTATAAAACTGAAATAAAAACTAATCACTAAATATTCAATTACGAGTGACATATTCACGACAAGGACAAGCCATACCACTAACTGAGGTATTACCAATGGGCCAAAACTCAAGGGTTAATGTCAACAATTAATTTTTGACTAAACACAAAAATATACACACACAACAAGAGCAGTGACGGCAATAGAACCGCATTCAGAATATTCAATGAATTTCATTTGTCATATTTATGACAACATTTCAAATGAAAAGAGACCAACCTACCCCCTACGCCTATTATTCTCCCTCACCCTTCTCCCAACACACCATAAATATACACAAAACTAGCCGGATTCAGACCCAAATTCGATTTTGTTTCCTTTTTGTTGTTGTTTTTGGGGAATAAATTGTTTTTTTTTTTTTTTTTAGGATAAGTCCGTGCTCCAGTATATGGCCTGGCTTGCTTCTACACTGGGAAAAACTAATAGATATATTTTTTATTATGTAATCTTAGGAGAGTTTATTTTTCTTTTCGGTAAATTTATATTCGTAAAATTTTTCGATTTCAAATGGATAACATTGCATAATTCGAATTAATTTATATTTGAACACAAAATTAGATATATGATAATACTTTTGAATAAGGCGACTAAATTATGCAAAACAAAAAAAAAAACATCGACGGATTTCTATTAACAGTTTTATATATACATATATAAATAAAATCCAAATAAAATTAAAATAAATAAACAATTCATATTTAAAAAACAACTTTAAAGTTATATATAGAAATAATAAAGGAAGCAGCTGTCTTTAAGAGTTTAAAGAATATTTTGGGACTGAATTAAATAATATGTTGGAACTTTTCATTAATAATCTAAACTTAAAAAAAAAGGATATTTTTATTTATTTTTAACTGATTAAACTGAAAACCTATAAGCCTTTAAAGCCAAATAAAAAAAAATGGTAAAATCCTTAAATAAAATATCTTATTTTCAGACAGTGTAAATTTAAATATTCAACACACACACGTATTTTATCTATATATATATATATATATATATGTGTGTGTGTGTTTGTAGCCACAAATGTTTGTTGTCTGCATGTTTAACTACTTAAAATTCAATTGGCTTCAAAATAAATGATTGCCAAATAGTTAGTGCATATGTCTGTCTAGGACTATACACTACTCCACTACCCTTCATCATGTAAGTTAGTGTGTGTGTGTGTGTGTGTGTGTGTGTAAGTATGGATGTGTGGCATTGTAACTAAGTGTCAATTGTTATGTGTCAAATTGTGGCATACAAATTAGGGTAATCAGTGTTCAACAGTATGTTTGATTGCTTGCCTTATTTATGATTGTTTGCTCAACTTACTGCTGTTCCTGCTATCGTGTGTCCGGCACACAGACAGGCGGACAGACAGCCAGACAAACAGACAGGCACACACGCAGACTATGGAAGAGAGAGAGAGGGAGAGAGAAAGAGAGAGGGGGCGATATATGGGAGTAGAGAGAAAGAGAAGCTATGCTGTGTGTGTGCCATTTAATTTGCTTCTCATTTATGAAAATTTCCACTGTCATTGTATATAGTTAGCAGTGAGATCTGGTCTGAATATATCTCTTCCCCACCCTCCTCAATGAAGTGATTTTGTTGTTATTCATTTGGTTTAGACTCCCCCACCGCCCCCTTTTGCCGCACCTCATTATTTTTGGGGAAAAACTTAAGGCATTTATTCCACTGCCAAAACCAAAAACTAAATCCAGTTGAAAACAAGTTTTACAAATTACAAATTATGAATGCATAAAAGGACATGTGTGTGTGTGTGTGAGATGGGGATAGTGTCCTCTCTAGAGAACAATTAATATGTGAGTGTGTGTTGTGTATGTGAGCCACACCCTCAGCCATTCATGTAACTACAAAAACCCCAGCTGCTGCTGGTGAAAAACCAAAAAAGAAAAAATAAAGTGGCCACAGCTGGTTAACAAAAGACACAAAGACAGTTTAGAATGGAGTGTATTTAAGTTAGATCCATAAAAACGCCCCCCCAACCGCTTGAACCGCACCTGTCCTGGGCAAAGGGTTAGAGAACAAAAATAGCATCACCATCAACAGAAGCAGCAGCTGTTGGCAAAGAACAATTAGAAGGACCCAGGAGACCATGTGTATCCCCGCATCGTTCTAATGAAAGGCACAAAAATTATGAACTTTGGCCAAAGATGAACAGGCTTTTAATTTATAAATACCCCCAACACACACAAGCTCACGAACACACACATAGACAAAGCATAATGAATAATTTACGCATATTGCGAACAAAGTAAAAAAAGAAAGAAATTCGTAGCACTTCATTTTACTGGATTAGTCAACTTAGTTGGCGATTTTTGAAATAAAATTTCTCTCCGTTTAGTTGCTGTAACTAAATGCAGCCCAAAGTAGTAGGGAATATTTTTTACCTAATATTTGAATAAATTTGCTTTAGTTTTAAAACTTTAGATCTTTTCTATTTTTTCTTAGTCTGATTAATCGTATTTTACATTTTAAATTTAAACAAAGAAAATGTCTGTTTAATTACATTTAAAAATTTAAGACTTAAGAATGCAAAACAATTAAAAAATCAATGGAATGTTATATTTAAATCTGAATTAAATTTTTATTTCCAATTTGGCAGAATCTTGTGTAAAATGTTTTGTAAAATTTGTTGTCACAAATAAAATTAAAAATAAACAAAGCGCCAAAAAGCATAAAAAAAACTACACACTAAAAAACATAATAGCTTTAACTTAGAAATTCACATTACATATTTAAATATTGATTTATTTTTATATAGGTATAGAAGTATTTTAGTTACTGAAACTGCAATAAATATATAGAAAATTCTCTAAAATTGACTTTATATAGAAAATATCTTAATTTGCCTTGACTTTTATAGTATAAAGATATATCTGAGCTGTTTCAAATTTACCCCTGTTAAAACAAGTTTAAAAAAATGTTGTATTTTTCGAGTTTCAAAACAAAAACTAAATTGATTGTCAGTACAAACATTGAAAAGTCAACAGCAATGTAAAGAATCAGTTAATATTTGCAATAAAAGTAATTTTAGAAAATTAATTTTTGTTATCTAGAATATATATATTTAAGTACTAGAATATCATCTAATTAAAACTGTGTTGGAGAAATGTAAATTATTGGCAAAAGAAATGTTTTTTTATTTAACTTTTTAAGAATATAAAAAGAAAATAATTTTGAAGATTATATTGATAATAAACTGTACAGATTTGATAATAAGAATAATTATTTGGCAACCACTTGTGAGCAAAAGCTGCCACATGTTGCATGCACCAAGAACACTTTCAGCTTAGGCTCAATTGTGTAAACAAAACCGGCAAAGAGCCCGAGTGAATTTTATATATATGAATCTAGATATGTGTGCGGCAGGTTCAGGTTTCGCCGTTTTTTTTTTTTTTCTTTGCCGAATGCCGGCAGCCAGTACGATGTCAGGCACGAACGTTTTGAGTGAAAGCTTTTGGCCATCACGAAGTCGAAACTCGATTGCCACTGGCTGTGGCAGTGGCCGTCGTTAGCCTTATTTTTCCGTTTTCTTTATTCGTTTTGCCAGCGCTTCGGGTTCGCACATGTTTTCCTTATGGCCTGACATCGCTTGGTTGCGGAATTGTTAATATTCCGGCCAAATAAAACTGCCGTCAGTTGTTGTGCAGGCGTGCACAAAAGCGGTCCATAACAGAAGACGGGCGGCATTTCGAAGTGTTTAAGAATATATAAAATAGAAAACAGAGACCCATCATAAGTGGTGCTAAAAATATTCAAAGATTTTCAAAAAAACAAAAACAAAAAAAAAAAATATATACATATATATCCAAACAATTTTGTGTTGTTCTTGTGGTTCTTTTTTGTTGATTTTTTTTTTTTTGTTTGCTTGTTGTGTGTTATGATCAATGAATGAGAAATGCTCAGAGTGCATGTGTTGTGTGTGTGTTTACGTACTTTGTGGGATAATTTAATCAGTATTAATTCCGTTTGTCTGTCTGCTGATGGTGCTGCTGCTGTTTTCATCTGCATTTACCAATTCAAGTGAAATTGGCTGGAAAATCGCTTTAAATTTGCCCCACATACACGGCGTATAAGTTATTTCTCTATATAATTATTTTTGTTCTTTATATTTTTTTTTTATACAGTTGAAAACTGATTTGAAAGTATGCCAAACACACATCACTAGTACTGAGTCATGTTGCAAACGTTAGCTGATCAAACGAGAATAGAAAAAGCCAAAGATACTTTGGAAGAACCGAAAATTTATATTGACAATCTGAATAAAAGTAAAACACCAACCGATTTGGTTAGGTGGAAATTTTTGGATCAAGTTAAACATAATTCTCAACTATCGGATAGTGATCAGCAGTTGCTGGGCATAAATGATAATGGCCATGTGGTGAGTAATGAAATTAAAACAAATTGGTCAAAATATGTACATATATATATGTATGTATGTATATATAGATGGAAAACTTTATCCATATGCTTTTCATTTGTAACCATAAGTGAAAATTTAATACAACTATGTAGAGTGAAATTTGCTGTCCAAATTAAGTAAATGAAAGCCAAATGATCGATAAATAAGAAATAGCATTTGTATATATGGTATAGATGCAAATAAATATAAGAAATAATAATTTACTAAACATAAATTAAAGCAATTTTTTTAGTTTTTTTACAATTTGAATAAAGATCATATCCATTTTAAAGATGTTTGATTGATAATAACAAGTAAAAGTCTTCGATATACGAGAAAATATAAAAATTAAAACAGTTCAAAAATGATTGTTTTGTAGAATAGAAATATCAGATATAAAGAAATAAGTTTAAATCAAAGTAAATTGAGAGCTTATTATGGCTGATTGGGTTACAGTTTTAAGTATTTATAGAATTTTTTCAAAAGGTATCAGAAATAAAGTCTCTTACCTTTGGTTTTGAAAATCACTTCGGAAAGCTAAAAAAAGGGAAAATTTTACAATTATTTTATTTCCAAATACAATTTAATCATACAATTCATTTTTTTGTTAAAATGTAGAAATTACGTTTCATTAAGTTTCATTAGATATAATGTACACGTGTTAAGGCAGGTTTCACTTTTCAATATTTATGTTAAATTTTCAACAGATTTTACCAAGTTGTTGACATTTATATTGCATATTAAGGATGGGGGTAACGCCCTCTAACAATAAATTCAAGTGTCCTTTAATAATTTTTGAGAACACAAACAACATGAGGCAAGGTTGTTAGTTTAAACGTACACACAACACACACACACAGACACATAGAAAGAGAATGAGCGACGAGAGCAAAATTTAAGGCTTAGCGTCCTTTCGGCACTTATGTACGCATGATTTGAATAAAAATGTTGAGCATGCGGCAGGACCCTACGACAAGGACAACAACTGTTCAACTGTTTGTTGTCTACTTGCCCCTAAAACGTACGAGTGCTATTAAATGAGGCAACTACAACACCTTTTACAAGGCATAACATGAAAATTGTAACAAAAATATGAAATTGCTTCTGCTTGGGAATGGACTGCTTGCCAGATGGGGGATGGGATGATGGGGGAAAAAGGGACTTGGTAGCGGTAGTAGTATTATTTTGAAAGACCATGCCCATTCCTAGAAAAGGGATATGGTGAAGGAAGGATGGTGGAAGGGCAGGGGGAGTGTCCCAATATTTAGTGCCCGCAACGTGCCACAGGCACAGCCGGTTCAACTTCGACCCTTGGCAGAAATACATATGTGTCTGGTGGCTCTACAACTTCGGCTTCTGCTGCTGTCGTTGTTGATAACTTAATAGCAGGACAATGCAATACTTTCCATTTACGAGTTCATTTGTATACACTCACACATACATACATATGCACATACATACATATATACATACATACAGAGAGCAAGAGAAACAGACATACAGATAGGAATAGTCAAAGTGTTGGCCTGTCTGCTTTCATGGCTCCGGTCTGTCTAGTCATGGCTTGAAATAAGCCCATTTCGCTTCAAATTACCCACTGTCAAGGACTTTTAAACAACTTCATAAGTTGCTCTTTCCGAGAGTGCACACACACACACACTCACAAACACACAAACACACACAGCACAAAAGGGAGGCGGCGCACGCTGTGAACAAGCACCCAACAGATTTAACCAGATGGACTACTTTTTGCTTGGTTTAAAGGGAACCATGACCACTTTCTAAATACCCTTGCATATTGTTCCATTGTGTCTAACATAAGCACTTCATGCCGCACACATCTTGATTTTCCAATAATTAGATTCCCATTGAACTGGTAATTAAAACCCATTAACTGGCCAAAACCGCTACAAGTCAAACAAAAAAGAGTTGGTAGCGAAATGAGAAATTGAATAAAGCAAAAGTGAACAAGAACGTAGAATACATACATAATTGTCAGAATAGATTTAAGCACCAAAACGAAATTTTAAGCTGGTCCGAATAATGTGAAAATTGAGAACATTTTAAACTGCATTTCTGATTCTGTAATTTGAACAAAAAGTGAATTCAAACGTTCCCAAACAATGCGTCAAATTGTTAACTAAATTTAAAACTGTATTGAAAATTTAATAAAAAATACAATTGAAAATTATTATTAATTAATTAATGTAAATTAATAATATTTAAGTTGTATGTTGAATCGTAATCTATAATATATAAGTAAACGAAAAAAACTTAAAAATTCAATTTTAAAATTTATTCAAATATCGAAAAAGAAATCTTTAATCAATATTATTATGCAGTTTACATTCGCCAATGTGATACTGGTACGATTCGAAATATTCGTAAAAAAAAGAAAAAACCATTTAAAAATTTATCCGATTGTAAATTTTACCAATTTTTAAAAAATTTCAATTTTATTACGCGAGAAAAAAATGTTTTTCTTAATATCAACAGCAAAATTTCTTTCATTTAGAATGAAAATATTTTGAGATTTAAAAAGAATTCGAAATTATCTCGTTTTTAGGTATTCGCTCATTTACTAAATATAAAGTTTATTCGAGGAGGAGGGCTGGGTAAAAAAGTTTTTTGAAAGTGTGACAACCGATGGGATTCGTTTCATTTTTCATTTTGGCATACTTTACAGTAATTTCCGATGGCATGTCTGGGCTAAAATCTCCCATTCTATATACTTATATATTTAGATGTATGTATGTATGTATCCATATATGTATGTATGTATATGTGTACTAGCCAACCAATTGCATTTTGTAGACAAGAATGGAGACGGACATTTTTTGCAGCATATGTTGCACAAGTGGCCATAAAAACGTGTGACAACAAGAACAACAAACAGCAACAACATTAACTAAAACGGCAACTGTATCTGTAACTTAACTGTAACTGGATGTACGTGATGCCCGTTTCCCTCTCTTCATCACAATGCCCGTTGGCAGTAAACATCTTTATTCCAATGGCTATAGCCAACATTTGTGGAATGCGTGTTGTAATACCCCGAACCAAATCCGTATACCCAAAAAACCCAACACAATTCGACCCTGTCTGCAGGCACTAAATCAACTTCAACTTTAACTTTCAGCCCATTTGCATGAAAAAGAGGAGGGTTTTCATACTCCACAGAACACTATACCCTACTCTCTTTCCGCTCTTGCCACAAGATTATTATAGCCACATATGTAAAACAGTGCAGATAGAGTAAGCACAAAGAAATTAACAGAAAGAGAGCAATATGGCAATAAATATTCCAAACAAGGCACCTAACCAAGCTTAAGTTGGACCTAAAGTCAATTAAACTATAGTTATATATATACCTAGAAATATTAACAAATATAATAAATAATCTATGTCGAAATATAACAAATTTTCATACAATAAATGGACAGCTAAATAATAAGAAATAAATTAATTTAATGGTTATTCTAATCATTTAATCTTTTAATAATTTAATTTAATATAAGTAAAATAGAAACTGGTAGAATCAGAAATCGCTGCTGATATCAATAAATAAATAAAAATAGTTTGGCTTATTAAAAAAGAGAAAAAAAAAACATATTGTCGACTGCAATACAAAAAATTCGGTTAAAATATTAAAAATTATTATTATTTGATTGAAGTAAATCCGCAAATTTCTTGAGTTTAAATCTGATCATATTTAATATTATTAAGTTGCTTTAAAGCTTCACTGTATCAAATGGCAAATTAATTACAATCTTTATTTGGCGAATAGGCAAAAAAAGAAAACGGATGAGTGGAGGAATGGGTTTACTACGCCATGGAAAAACCCAAACGTAACCCCCTTTTTTTTTTGTAACCAAAAAGCTTTGTAGTTTTTTAATTAATTTTATTTCATTTTCATTAGTTGAACTTTGCCAATTGCCATTTAAATGTTTCTCTTTAGACACTTTTTGTACATTTCTTTTTGCACTCAATTTAAGTCAAATTTTTTTTTGGCCATAAACAATATATATTTCACATATAAGTAAGTACATTCGTATATACATACATCTGTACCAAATAGTCTTCTTTATAAACATAAACAAAATGGATTTCACATGGACCAGGGTCACGGTCTAAGTGCCTGGTTATATGTACATAAAAAGCTGACCACATGAATAACGCCCAAAAATTCCATATCAAATTATATTTTATTTTGTTATTCAATTTTACAACTCTTACATATGTGCACTAGCCTTCACACAATTGAACGTAAGAGCCATAAATCATTGGCAAAAGAGCAAAAACCAGAGAAATAACAACCAAATATAAACTATTTATAAATACAATATTCTTTTTATTGAGCAGAGTCAAAATATTCATATTCATTTAAAATATATGTATTTTTTTTATAAGTGTGTGTGTGTATGCGTGTGTGTGTTTGTTTGTTTTTCTTTCTCATCTCAAAAAAAAAATAATTGCCTAATTTTAGATAATTTCAATTTCCGTTTACCTGCTGGGCAAAAAATTATTGAAAATATGTTTTCTTTAGTTGATCTTAGATGAGATTCATAATATTAATATTATCATAAAAATTAATTATTTTGAAAATGTATTTCTAATTATAAAATCGATTGAAAGATTAAACCGTTAATTTGACTTTATTTTAATTTATTTGATATGTCAGTGGTAAGCACACAGAAATTAGTTAATACCCACAGTGAGACCAAATTTATAAAAATGATAAAGTTCCTTTTCCTTTTTTTAAGGTAAATCTGGTTTTACAATAATTTAAAGAAAAAACTATATTTTTGGTTAGCTGGTAGATACATTTTTGCTATCAAATCTTTAGTACTGGAAACAGTAATCATTTATAATTTTATAAAAATATAAAACTCGGATAATTATTAAAATTATTTCTCTCGTTGCTCAACTCAAATATAATTATATTTACATATATTTTTTTGATATACATATAAATACATATATTGTTGGTACATATATGCTCTATATTTATATATTGTCGTAATGTCAAAATTTAGCTGAACGTAGTTTATTTTTTTCATATGCTGTTTGCTACCTGTAAAATGATTTACTTACTTGCACTGCCATTAAATTACTTATTTATTTATTTATGAGCTACCCAACAACAAACGTTAGTGTTAAAGAGGGAAAAGAGAGATATAGTGGAAAGGGTAAAGGAGGGGAGAGCGAGAACTCCATTCAGTCATAATTTATTCATTTATGACATTTTTATTTTATTTATTATGATTTCTTTTGACAGAAAGGTTTAATAAAATGCACACACACACACACACAGAGAGAAACGGACAGAGCACGCTTCTTCTGTCTCTCTTACTCTCTGCCAGTTCATGCATGTAAATGTATCCCGCACACACACAGACATTCATTGGGACACTACATATATATGTACATATGTACATACATACATCTATACTGTAGAGGCAGATGCATCCATAATTGAAGAAGTGCAACGTGTGAAGTCTGTCATCAACTGGCGACAAGCAAAGCTTCTCAACAGTTGCTCTGGTCCTGGTTGGTCATGATCCTGGTCAACAACTTTTACCTTACATCCATCGACATCTCGTTTTACCAAGGCTAACAATAAATTGTTATTAACATATACATATATACATTTAATTATAAATAAAGCCATAACTATCCATAACAAATAGAGTTATGAGTTGGATGAACTGATTAAAACTTTAACATTGAGTTAAAATTTAATCAAAATCGAGAGTAAAAAAGAAAACTTTATTAACAACTGTCCATAATTTACAATTAATCTTTACTTTTATTGAATATTTGAGATTGAGACTAACCCATGGTGTAAACAGTATAGTTTTAAATGAAATCTCAAAACTTACAAAAATAATTGATGCAAATGTCTTCTGGAAAATAATATTGAAATGATAATTCCAAACTAAGTTGAAAAAAAGTTACTAACTTTAACACTTGGCTAAATGCTTTGGTATATGTGTCTTTAACTCTTATATCTTTCTAATGTTATATATACGGATACTTCGATATTAATATATTAGAATATATAAATATGTGCACTTGCACTTAAAGTTAGCCCATCCTTCTAGTTTTCTATTTGAATTGTTAAAAAAAAGTTTAACGAATTCTAATGATTGGTTTATCACTTCGTTATTTTGCTTAACTATATAAATTTACCTTAAATATATAGAGCCCTAAATAAAATCCTTTAAGAAACAAAATTTATGATTATAAGAGATAAAGAAAAAAAAGCTCTTAACTTTTGTATATGATTATTCAAGGTTATATAGTCAAAGGAAGGGGGAAAGGGAATGTACTGGTCCAAACAACTCATTAAAGAGTGCTAAACATGAGCATGTGTATATACATACATATATAATTAAAATTTGTTATTTATAATTTGTTTATTTGGGTTTGATTGTAATTTTTTTTGCCTTTTGTGTGTGTTCTCTTTTATTCACAGCCCGGAGGAACTTGCCAAACGATTGCACAACAAGATACTAGCAGCAAACAGCATACAATCTTAAGGTGAGCTAAATTTATTAATATTAAAACACCTGTATATGTATATATATATATATATGTATATATGTACATATATCATATCATTTGCCCAAGCACTTGCCATCCCTAATCCCTGATCATAAATCTATATGCGTTATGTTTCATGCATTCACATCAATTTAGCAATGGAATGGCATTGACATCAGGCCTACTAAACGTCGAAATTCTTTCGCAGCCCATAGTTGCCTATTCCGATGCGGATGTGGATGCAGATGTGGATGGAAAAATATCTGGTTTTCAATTTACCACACCAACATCGACCTTTAAACGTAAAAAACAATTGCAAATAGATAAGTCAAATGAATTATCTGCAACATGGACGGCGCCGAATCGACGCATAGCCTCTGCCCACATTAATGGTGATGTTACAGTGACAATGCTAGAAGGAAGCAATACAGGAACAGCTCCACGAAAGCTGCCAGTGATCTCGGCATCCAAACCTAAATTATCAACGGGTGCCACACCAAAAACCAAACGTAAAAGTACCCAAAATCTTGGACATAATATGTCTGCCAGTCAGATTGGTACGGGATCTAGCTCCACTCAGGGTCAGGTTAGGACAGCCACCACCACGATTGGACCAGGAGCAAGAGCAGTAATTGGTACTGGTCAAGGACAAGGACAAACACAAGCACATAGTTCGCGACATCGTCCAGGTATGACAACAAATCGAACTGCGGCTAATTCTGGTCCTGGTGGCAATGTTGATGGCTTCGTTGGTGGCATTGAGACATATTTGGGTCTGATCGGTTGGCGTAAAAAATGTTTATACACATTGCTCTTATTGTTGATGCTTCTAATTATTACCAATCTGGTGCTAACACTCTGGATACTAAAAGTCATGGAGTTCTCAACGGTAGGTCGTAGCACATTTTTAATCGTAACTAATCGTTGACATAAATCGTTATACTAATACATATTTACAGGATGGCATGGGTCAACTAAAAATCGTACCCGGTGGCATACAACTGTCTGGTCAGGCCATAATTATGGATATGTTACGTGCCTCCACAATACGTTCTCGTTATGGTCAGCCCATATCCATAGGTGAGTTCACTTCATTTCATGGGCGTGGAAATGAAAGAAAATATTTTGAAAAAAAAAAAAAACAAAAATCTATTGTCTAGTTTAATCTATAGATTTGTAATTTAAAATAAATTTAGGAATTTAGAAAAAAATCGTAGTTTAAAGTGCTTTAAATTAATATTTTTAGTTTAATCTTTTAATCGGAAGAGTGTTAGATGGATTTATTATACCTAGGTCAAATTGAGATATTATATAGTTATTTAATTTTTCACTTTTTATATTAAAATCCTGGCTACGCCGTCTATGGTTAATAATGATTGAGATTCATGAAGATTAGATGGTTGTGCACATGTGTGCTATATTATCTATGCCTATTAATATTCATGTGGTAGCAATTTTACTTTTCATCATTCATGATATTGGTCAGTCGTCTGTTTGGTCGGTGACATCAGTTTTTCACCATTGACCTTCTAGTGGGAAATGTCAAAGTCATTGGCAGGTTGTTGCCCATGACTGGCGGCATTTTGGTGTCGCATGTTTAATGAACTGCACTTGTCGCCCCATTATGTGCAGCCAGCGGTTTTTGTTTACCCCACAGAACTCAGCACTTGGGTTGAGCCTAGCCAGAAGAGAGAATAAATGATGGCAAAGTAGTGGGTGGTAGTTGCATGAATGGGTTAGTGTAGAGGGTGTCAAATGAGTTACGTTGCCAGCCAAGCCATAAATCAACAGATATATGTATATACATATATACAAACATATATAAATAGATAAGTATAGGTAGGCAGATATCTGAGAGAAAACATAAAAATATTCAAAGACATTTAAAGTAATAGATGAGATCGCGACGGGTGGGCAACATTGTGAATATGGGTAGCCAAGATGCACAATTACAGATAAGCCATGTGAAGGTAACACCGACCAAAGAAGACAGATGGGATTTTCCCAGTGAAACATTCATGACTCTTACTATCTATGTCTCACTCTCCCTCTCTATCTCGCTCTTGGTGTCTGTTTCGGTGAGAGTTTCCCGTGCGATAAGTAGCAAACCACAGAGACACGCACTCGGATGTCAAGGAAGTGTGAGAACATGGAGTGGGTGCCAGCTAGTTACTGAACAGAAATTCCAAGTATGCTCAGATAGATAGCCTTCCCCCGACTTCTCTTGCCATCCTAAGACTATGACCGACCATGGCGTGAAAGTCTAAAATTTGATTTCCGTTTCCCCTTACCTAATACGTGCCATCTATGCACATTCCCGCTTCATGTCCTGTTTTTACTTTATGTCCCTATTCCAACTGTCCCTGAACTAAGAGAAACGTGAACATATCAAGCAAATTACTAAAGAACAATCAAATACATATATGTATATATATTTAACAAATGAATGAAGATCTATTATACATACATATGTAATATTCTTAAGTTTCGTTTGTAGAGTTCATTGATGAAATCATTTAAATATTATATAATTAAGTGTATTTTATTAATTACATTTTAATTTGTTTAATGTGATACCAAATATATTTTGACTCTCTCTTTCTTTCGCTCTCTCTCTTTCTCTTTCTCCTTCTCTTTCTGTTTTTCTTTTCATGGTTTATACAGAATCATCACGTAATTTTTCAATCAATACACGTGACTCGAATGGCATGCTGGAGAATCATTTATTTCTGGGACACGATAAGTTTGAGTGTCTGTCGTCGGGTTTTCGCATCAATGATACAAACGGACGAAATTTATTTTCTGTAAATCGAAAAGAAGTCACAATTGGAGCGCATGCATTGCGGATCGATGGTGAGGGTGGCGCCATCTTTCGTGAATCAGTGCAAACGCCCCATGTGCGTGCCGACCCAGGCAGGGAACTTAGGTAAGTTAATTCTCAAGCGTATTGAATGATCAGAGGCAACTGTTACTGCAATACCAACAACTGCAGAGGCAGAAGCAGCAGCAGCAGCTGCAGAAGTAGCTAAGGAAGAGTCTGTGGCAGTGGCAGTGGCAACCCGTGTTGCGGCCAATTAAAGTGAAGTGCAATGAAATTGAAAGCCAATCTGTTGGTATGCCACAGAACTGAAATTGCTCAGAGAGTGCAACAGCAGTGGCGCACAGCAGCCGCTGCCGCTGCCGCTAGCCGTGTTGAAATTCAACAACTGTAATAAATTTCAGAGAATTCATATCCACGACACACACAGACATGACACACACACACACACACACACACACATATACACTAGTTGAGGACACATGCGATTTTTAGTCAGGAGTATGAGAAACAACGTTCAGCGGCGCGACTGGGGGAAATCTGAGAAATAAAAAATTAAAAACAAACACTCGCCTGCCTGCCAGTTGGCCAGTGTCTCTACCTCACTCTCAGATCCTGTGTGTATTTATTTGTATGTGTGTGTGTGTGTGTGTGGTATTTCAACGTCACCTTTGCGGCGATAAAAACAACAAGAAACCAACAACATACAAATCGCTGGCAGGCAAGAGACGCAATGGTTGACATTGGAGTTGTGTTGGGTGACTACTCCATTCGTTCGTCTCCCTTTGTACACCCTCTCTCTATGTCACAGTCTCAGTCTTTGAGGTGTTGGCTTGCAGCTGAAAATATTTATACACCCACACCCATAACCACACTTACATACACACAGCAAAGCCTTAATAAAAACGATTGCCCAAGGTCCATACCCTCCAACAAATATGTTTGCCTACTTCTCTGGGCATACACATACATAAATACATACATACATACATCCAACAGATATATGAACATATACAAACATTGGCAATGAATTGAAAAGCGTTTTTTTTTCATTTGGTAACCTTTCTTTTACATTTTTCCTTATTTTTTTGACTCGTTTTTTTTTTTCTTTTTTGATACTGCTGCTGCTGCTTTATTTCTGTTATTTTTAACTAGTGTGAGGGAATGCTCTTTACATATACATGGGTATGTTTGTGTGTGAGGGGGGTGGGGTCTGGTTTGTATGCACCATTAACGGATCGGCCCCTTGTAATAACATTTTCATTGACAAATTTGTTGATGGTCCGGGTTTGTTGGTTCATGAAAATTACAAATTGTCTGGCTACAGGTACATCCACTCAAACATACATACACACACACACACACACATATGTATGTATATATAAATACTTCTGCATACTCATGCAAAAAAATGCGATTAAAATCCATCAAATGGCATTTTATGCTATACTATTATATTTGTTTAATTTGATTTTTACAATGTTTCTTTTTCTGTTTTTTAAAAGATAAAAAATGTTTCATAACTTTTTACAATATTTTTATATCAGACTTGAGTCACCTACACGTCAATTGACAATGACAGCCGCCAAGGACATCAATTTACAATCACGTGCCGGTGGCATAGAGATAATGGCCCTAGAAGATGTAAAATTTCGTGCACTCGATGGAAGCGTAAGTATGAAAATATTAAAGGACATAATTAACGTATTAATCATTAAAGAAAATAAATAAAACTAATTTAGGCATTCGGGTTAAACTAATTATATTATTTGCATATTTGTGTATTTTTGTGCATTTTATTTTAGTTACGTCTCGAATCATCAAAAATATTGATGCCCAATTTACGTACCGCCCAACCACCGATTCTTGGCACAGCCCAAAATCGTGATCACTTGCATCGTGTTTTCCAGCTGTGCGCCTGCTCAAATGGTAAACTATTTCTAGCTGCACCGCATTCAATTTGTGCCGGAGATGATTCAACAGTTTGTAGATGATCTGCATGTGAACAGAATCAACAGAATGCGATAAGCAACCAAATTATGGCACATATATTGATCCTAAGCCTAATTCTAACCAAACGTAATCTAAACACTTATATATATATATATATATATATATATATATATATATGTATTTATATACATATGCCATTTATATAAGTGTTTAAAACATATGTATGATATATCATCATATTTTTTTACAGAGAAGCATTTCACACATTTGCAATGAAATCAAATTCAATTAAATATTTCATCTTTTCGCTTTGATTATGAATACAAGTCTTTTGGTAGATATATTCAAAATTCATTTCATTCAATGATTAAGCAAATATTGTCGATACTAATCTAGCTAATCAATTGTTCTTTTTTTTTATATTCACTCGCTAACAAGAGTTATTAATTAAATTTTAAGTTTTAAGAAATTTTGCAACTATAAATCGAAAATAAATATTATTTCGATTTTAAACTTTTACTTTAAGATTGAAAAATGAAAGTTAATTTTAATTCATAATTAAAAATTTTGCTAGAGATTTGGATAATAACGATAAACTATATTTATGTTTATATTTTAAAAAGGTTCTACAACTTAAAATAGTTCAGATCAATTTCCTAGATTTTTAGTCAAAATAGTTCAGATCAATTTTCTATATTTTTAGTTGATTTAGCTTTTTCTGTGCGTTTAAATATATATTAATACAAAAATGTTGAAATAAATTATTCGTGAATAAAATAGATGCATAGATATATACCATATCATATCAACTATAGCAAGTGACTATACATACATACAAAAATACATATATACATATAAATATATATGATATTTGATTGGAAAATAGAACAAAAATACTTCAGATATCCAAAATTCAAGAACAAAATCAAGAGCTTCTTAGACACTTGAATGTTGTGTATTAGTATAGTATTAAGAATATTAAACCAACACACACACATACATACATACATAGAAAACTGGCCAGATCAATTATCATACTCTTAATCGGTATTATTCTTAAATTCAAAAAATTTGTTGCAAATTTTCTAAATTTCATTTGAAACATTTTGAATGCTGAGAAAAACACTAATAAATAAATATTGAGAATAATATCGATAATGTTTAAATCGTATAAGTAATATTAAATATCAAATTACAAAAATTTATAGTATACATATGTATAATATGGGGCAGGCACATGCTTTCATCTAGGAATATTTACAAAAATTGACTTTGGTATGCAAAAAGGTATGTAAATGATAAATGTGTGTGCCTATTATTGTAGGTCCTAGACCAGAATTTGCGGTTATCATACTTATATGGATGTGGATATGAATATGAATATGGTTATAGATATGGCTGGCATAATCGTACATACAGATATACATAAAAAAATCAAATAAAAACTATCGCAAAATAGCTAAATCCAATGTCAATGTCTATGCCCTTATGAAAACTTGTTATAACCCACTGATAACATAAATATATATATAAATATATATGTATTATATATTAATCGTAACAACATAAAACAATTAGATATTAATGTAGTTATTAATTATCGATACAGTGTGTTGTATATGTAAGTGAACTGGCATTAAAATTAACCAATACGAAGACAATGAAATATCATCCAATGAATTAACGCAAGAGAAAGAGCTAATTACAAAATATGACTATAAATATATAAATATGAATATGATTATGAATATATGACTATGCCTATGAATATATTATACATACATATATATAAACACACACACAGATACACATGCAAATCAAGTTGAAATATTACCGTTACATTTGAATGCAATGATAATGAAACAAATGCTTTTTGAATAGGCATTAAATCAAATATGTTGATTCTATGTATATTTTTTTTTGTTTTTTTTTTTTTTAGCACAATTAAGAAAAAATAATGTTTATATGAATAGAATTGTAACACATAATATAATATGATGAAATAAATTAATATATATATATATATATATATATATATATTTAAAAATATATATAAATGTATATATTGGAAAATGAGTTTAAAAGTAAAGGCCAAGAAGGAATTATTTTGCCTCTGCAATTGGCTGGAACCTATTTTTTGGTTTGGGTTAGAATTTTTTATGGTTTCTGCTTTCTATTCGACAGCAAGGATTTTGCGCACTTTTTCCAGAAACAGAAACGTTTGCTAAGCGAAAAGCGCTCAAGCCCGAGGAAAGAGACAGAGTGCTCGTTTGTTAACGCCTTCTAGCAGCACTTCAATTGAATTGAATTGGCATTTCAACCGTAAGGCCCCACTGTGGCCCACTGTGCGATGGCACAAGTATATACACACAAACATATATAGCATCTAAGCGCCAAGTAATGGATGAGTCGTCGTCGTGTCGTTTTTGTGGGAGTTCCCCGACAACTATGACGTGGCGAGACGTAACGAAACGAAACGCAAGGACACTGCCAACGAACGAACGAATGAATCGTCGTGTCAGGCAAATTGAGTTATTTTCTGTGAGCCAAGTTCGTCACACCATCGGATTGTTTTGAGTCAAATTGTGTGCTTGCCTTTATTTAGGAGCTTTCTTTGATACCAAGTAAGTAAGTTAGTAAGCATATATGCTAATTCATTAGTTAACTGAAATGCATAATGCTTGAACTTCGAAATCCTTAAATGCAGATTGATGCAGTTAATTCTGCATCATTTAGTTTGCACTGACCCCAAACAAATTGGGGATTACGAAAATCTTTCTTTTATTAGCTAATGAAATTTTAAATTGCATTGGTAATATCTCAATTTATTTGGAAGATGTAGAAAGTGCTTATCATAATTCATGAAAGATTTGAGATAGGGTCCAAGTAAGGAATTCTTTAATTGTTGAATAAATTGAGCAATGTTAAATTACTTGATTAAAACAATTAGTTAAAGTATGCCAATTATTTAAACTATTAAACAATTTGACAAATTTCAAATCGCAAATAATCATTTCATTGCATGATTTCTCTTTCCCTTTATAGTTATCTATACAAATCTTTGAGTCCCAGGACCAAACATTATTAGTAGCCATATTCTCATTCCTTTATTCTTCTTTCATTCATTTATTTGAGCTATAGAACTTAGAACATTGTTATGCTGCATCTTACTTATCCATTTGAAATAATCGAAAGACAAGATCGATAATAAATTCAAATAAAATAAATTTATCTAAAGTCTCAAAAAGCTGATTTGGCACAATTATTCTTTTATATATTTGCATTTAAAATTCTAGCGATTTTTATACACTTCCAAAAAGGGTATATTAATTTTGGTCAGAAGTTTGCAACGCATAGAAGGAAGCATCTCTGACTATATAAAGTATATATATTCTTGATCAGCATGATGAGCTGAGTTGATATAACCATGTCCGTCTGTCTGGATCAACGCAATCTCCTCCGAGACCCTTGAAGCTACAGAGTTGAAATTTTGCTGCAGGCATTGTATATCTCGGAATCATCCTGATCGGATGACTATATCATATAGCTCCCATAGGAACGATCGGTTAGGAATAAGGTTTAACATCAATAACTCTGTTGTTTTTCAATCCAATGTCACTAAATTTGCTGTTTGTGAGTTTTATATAATACATATACCAAATTCTATTAGAATCGGTTGACTATATAATATAGCTCCCATAGGAACGATCGGCCAAGAATATAGTTTTTGATCAATAACTTTAAGATAAATAAAATAAATTTGTTATTTGACAATTTTATATAAAAAGAAATATATCTTTTAAGTTTTATCAGAATCGGTCGACTATATGCTATAGCTGTCATAGGAACAATCGGAAACAAAAAAATTGTATTAAATTTTTTTTTTATGCCACGGACATCAAATTTATATTTGATGGGTTTTATATACTTTCTTATAAATCAAAAAGACAGTTTGCAAGAGTATACGAACTTCAGTTTTATATTAAATTAATTAAATTTTTTTCTGAGTAATTTTCTTCAAATAATATTTCGGAGATGTTCATTCTATCAACTCTTAAATCCGATTCATTCTCAACTCTTAACCTTTTCTTTTGTAGAAGTGGTCTTAATATTTTGTATGATTATTCAAGAATAAAGAATTTACATTTTCCGAAACAACTTTAGAAAATAACTTTTGTTAGAATTTTTTTAGAATAAGCCTTGATTATAAAATGTTGAACGTAATTACTCAAAAAGCTGATCTCAAATATATATCTTGATTTATGCAAATACTTTATATAAAGTTTTGCATATTATTTTTTATATATTGAAAGAAATTACCAAGTGAAAATCAAATGGTTATAGAAAACAATTTACTGTAACTTTATAAAATGAAATAAAGGCAAAAATATTCCACGGCAATTTTCCTTATTGGTGGATATGAAAATTTCTTTTTTTTTTGTTTGGGGGGTGGGGAGGCGTAGTATAAACAAAAGATTGAAAAACTGACAAAGGTCTAAATTGAGCATAGACAAAGGACTTGCATATAAAAATGGAAGATAAAAAGCGAGACAGATGGAAAGTCAAATGGGGACATTTTCTGCTTCTGACACATGGCAAAATTCGAAAATATGTGAGAGTGACTGTAAGAAGGAGGAGTGGAGTTCGTTGTAGAGTAAAGTGGAATGGAAGTGAAGTGGAATGGGGAGAGTGTGGTGTGTGGTGAGAATGGTAGATACAACAAAAGAGAAAGAGAGTTAAGGGGTTGTATTTAGTATTCCATTAATATTCTAATAGGCGCTTTTGTACTTTAGTTACTTACTTCTCTTACCATTTTACCCATCGACATTGACATCGCCCTCGCATCATTTGCCACAGTTGGCTACTGTTGCCACTTTTATGCTCTGTGTCAGTGGCATCCTCTACCCATTCCTCTATGCCTTACCCTCCTCTCGTCCCCCGTCCAGCTATTCCATCCCATTCATCCATCCATCCATGCATCCCTCTTGCCACTTGCTCTGACTCCAGTAATCACATAAAATTTTCTAATTACCAGACATACAAACACGACACAGACACATGGGCTTGTGTGTGTGTGTGTATGTGTGTGGGTAAAGTTTTCGCGAGTCTTCTATTTTCAAAATTTCCATGCATAACTCACACACACACACCGACACACATACACAGATACATAGTATCTTAAAATTTAAATGAAAACACCTTGCCGCATGGCATATGTGAAAGGAGGTCATAAATTTTTTAGGCCATCGTCCTTCCCCCCGCCACTTTTCTTCTATTATACCATTCTTCTCAATTTTCACACTCTTTCTCTAGCACTCGTTTTCTCTATGGCATTCCCCAACGAATGTGCTGGTAAGGCAACAGTTAGTTAGTTAACGGTATCTAAAATGGGTGTAAACTTACGTCAAACTGACAAATTAAGTATGCATGAAAGTGCCACATCCAGACGCAACCAAGAAAACATACACACACACACACAAAAGACAGAGAGAGAGAAAGAGTGAGGGAGAAAGATACAGAGAGAGAGAGAAAGATAGTTGTAGCGTCTCAAGTCTTACCGTTGCAGTTAATAGGATTTGACTGGAGCCTGGAATCAAATTAATTGTTTCATTTGTTTACAAAATGCTTATAGACAAAGTCATTGTTAGCTGCAACACTGTTGAAGGACTAAAGCATATATGTATATATCTACGTGTGTTTGTGTGCGTGCGTGTGTTTCTGTTTGTGTGTATATATGTATGTATGTATATGTGCTTTAACTGACGTTTAAGTGGGCAATTAAGCAAAACTGTTTTATGCTTTCATCGTTTAGGTTTGTAGGTGAAGAAGAGCGAAACATCTTCTGTCAATTCAGTTACTCAATGTCACTCAGCATCAGTTTCCACACACACACACACACACACACACACGGACCTAACTCAACCGGTGTCCAGGCCAAAGAGTAGTAATGACACTCCATTGGCATTGTGCTACCAGTAGTGCCAGAGTTCACTTTTCGTCAATGATTGATTGTGTGCCACCCCCAACCAATCAACAATGGCACATTTCTAATGCCATGACAAGTGAAATGGAAACCCTTAACGCCCTATCATAGACATATGACTAACTATAATCAAAGTGTATTGAAACTTGAATTGAATTAATCGAAAACCCCCTGCTATTTGGAAATTTAATGAAATCAATATAAATTTATGTATGCAAGTTAACATAAAATAATATAATATTCTGCGATCAAGATAATAAATATGTATGTATATACAATTGCGACCGCAATAATTTCATTACACATACAACAAACTAAGTATATATATATATATATTTATTTAAATACTTGCATTTTGGTTTGTTTATGTTGATTATAAATGCATTCCATGACCATTTTCTTGCTTTTCTGAATAAAATGTATAAATTGTATCTACATATATACATAGATGTAACAGATATAGATACATACATAGATGCTACGATACTTATTTAGTGCATGTTTCTTACTTGCTTAACGGCTTTTTCGCCTTATGCGTTTTGTGGTGTACAGAAACAAAATACTGTTATCTTTGTACCCCTCCCCAACCCTATAGCAATTCCACCGTCATGCTTCTGCTTACTCTGGCCAAAAGAGGCAGCTAACAGCAGCAATAGCAACTTAACAAATTTATGTCGTAATGAATGTCAGTTTGCCGCATATCTTTGCCTTCTATCGCCGCTTTATGCACACTTCAGCACTTCTTGTCCTTTTCCTCTAGAATATACATACGTTCATACAAAGTCATATATATATATATACATACATACATACATATATATATATACATATTCATGCTCACTTGCTGCGGTTGCTGTTGCTTTTTGGCAAAATTTAATAGTTGCAAGCATTGAAAACTGTTTTGCCACTTTATCGCACACTAAAGTTGAAGTAACAAAACAAATCACAACAAAAAAGAAAAAGAGACCTTTAGGCCTTTAGCAGACCTAACGGATAAAGGGAAGAGGGAAGAGAGAGGTGGGCGTTAGCCAAGCTAAAATTACGAGCTGTTCACTTTGTGAATACCGTGCATAACTGTTTCCACCTTGTTTTAACTAATTTGTTAGTCCTTATCACCCACATTTCAATGCTCTAACCGAAAGTTAAACCAATTAAGGGAGAAAAACTAAGAGAAATATTAAAATATTTATATTATGTAGATCATTTAAGTGATTGTGATTAAAACAAAAATTAATTTTAAATTTACAAACTATATAACTATTAGTTATTTTAAACTTTGTTTGTAAGAAAAAAAAGCTTTGATTCTAGAACTCGAATAATCATTTTTTGCTGTTCCTCATTTATTTGAATAATTTCTAAAAAATCTATGTATAAAATAATAGTAAAATGTTTATTTTAATATATTATAAACATTTGAAATATTTTAAGAAATTAAATAATGAACTGTTTGTAACTTTAAAAAGCAACGAAAATCCTACTTTTAGTTAAAATTGATTATACAATTTTAATATATTATTTAAATAAATAATTTATAATTCTATAATGGAATGGAAGTATTATAGCATGAAAAGCTGTTGGCAGCTATTTTTAGCTGATTTTTAGACGATATCTAACTGCAATTAGCAAATGTTAGAGGGTATATACATACTTATATAAGGGTTTTGGCATATGCTGTAAGTTAACCTTCTTCCACCTTTACTTATTTTTTTGTTTTCTTTTTTTTGTTTGTGTGTGTGTGTTGGTTTTTTTTTTTTTTTGCATTCGTTTTGTTGTTTTTTTTACGAGCTGTTGCCGGTCGTGGCTTCTGTTATGCGCGAGTGCGTGTTAACAGGCAATTAAATCCGAATTACAATTTGGCTTCTTTTTGCCACCCTACAGTCCCGCCCCCTCTCTATCATTCTCTGTGTTAAACGGCAGGTGTGCCAAGCACCAAACTGAGCAGCACTATTTCTACCCCTTCTCTGAACACATACACACACACACACACATAAATCCATGATAAGGCTCCTTTAGAAGTCAACTGGCCAAAAGGACTAACAGTCTTTGCCATCCTGATGAGTGCCACACCACGTGCCAATTAAAGATAATTTTTAATTGCTGCCGCACAATGAAGATTTATGCCTTTAGGGCACATTAACTAACTAACTAAATAACAAGAGGAACAACCAATATCGTCTACTAGGTTTTATCAATTCACTTCAATTTAATTGAATTGGCAAACCAAAAAAAAAGAAAAAACCGAAAATAAAAAAATAGGAAGAAAAAAATGGCACAAAAACATGCAATGTTCATTTTGCCGTAATCGAATCAAATCAAAACGTATCGAATCGAAACGAATCGAATCGAATATCTAAATGGTCGAGAGTCAGCATTTGCATCATAATGTCAAAGGCGCTAAACCGCAAAAAGTTTACTCAATTCAATTTTCGGCCAACTTAAAATGAAATAAAAAGCAAAAACCAAATACGTAGTATAAAAAACTGAAAATATTTACATATATACATATGTATGTATATATATATATTTAACCTACCATATACATATGTATGTATATATCTATCTATATATATGTATATGCTTGTGCATATTCCAGGCAAATGGATTTTTATATATGCACATAAAAATGCACTTGGAAAAAATAAATACATATTCTTAATTTTGCATTTAACTTATAAACATTAAGAAAGTTTCGTTTTCAAATTATTTATAATTATGAAATTAAGTTCTTGCTTATTTAATATTAATTTATTTATACTTTTAATATTCAATATAATATTTATCATTTAAAGATTCATTAATTAAAATGTTTTTGAAATAGTTAAAGAAAGAAAATTTTTAACAATTCAATGAAAAAATCCTCTGAAATGGATTCTCTTTAATTTAGATTTTATATTATCAAATAAAATTAATTTGTAATTGATAAAAAGTTTGTACAGTGTAGAATATCAGTATAATATATAGAGTATATGTATATATAAATTACATTTGCCGGCAAGGCAAAAAATGAGTTCCTTTGACCTCGCTTTCCCCCTTTCCCTGTTAAGCGTCCCATATCATCAGTGAACGCAAATGAAGCCATTTCACACTATTCAACATGAACTACTTTGATAAAGGATGGAGAATGGTGGATAAGGACTGAAAATGAGTGAGTATGTGTGTGTGTGTGTGTCTATATATATATATATGAGTGTGTGTGTGTGTGGGCAGAGGGCAGAGCCAAGTTAATCCTTTTGTGAACAAAACATACGCTCTTTGGCCCGCTGACCGAAACGAAGCAGAAATTTTTGCTTTTGCTTTTGAATCAGAATCAGACTTCGCTGCTGGATTCAGATTCTGGGGCGTTAACAAGAAGTGTGGCGAAAACGGAAATCAAATGGAAAAACTCGGTGCGTCACTCATACCCATACAGTGAAAAAAAAAGAAAACAAAACACTTTGCCGAACGCAATTTCTATTGTCAAGCAGTCGTAGTGGGTGTGTATGTGTGTGTGTGTGGGTGCACACACACACACACATATATTCACAACTTTTTTTGTGACACCCACAGCAGTGTCTACCTTTTTCTCTCATACTCTCTGTCATCTTTTTGCCAACGTTTTTCCTCTCTGGTTACCGCCTATTGTTTGTTAGCATTGTCCTTATAGTTTTTGTTGTTCTTTTACTGTTTGTTTGTTTGCTCTATATATGTATGTATTTAATATGTATATACATATATGTATGTGTGTGTGTGTATTTGAGTTTTTTATTCCAACTTCTTTATAACGTATTTTATTTTGCTTTACCAACAGCAAACAGGAGCAGCATTTCCATTCACTTCATTTGCCTACACACGGCAAGGAGTCAAGGAGCACTTCTTGTTGTTGGGCCGCAAGGAGGCATTGTTACTGCTGCCTCCTGCCTAGCTGCCTGTTGGCAGCAGGCATTAAAAGGACCAACTTTTGTCGCTTGGTAATGATGGCATTTTGGCATTTCTGTTGCTGCTTCTTCTTTTACTTCTTCTGTTGCTACTGCTGCTGCTGCTGCGCGTTCTTCCTTTTGTTGCTGTTGCTCTTGTTCCTGTTGTTGCTGTTGTTAAAGTTTTGTGCACACAAGTTTAAACAAAGCAGCCGCCAGCCACATAAACAGTCGACAGGCGTTGCGTTCTTCGGGTCAAACACACACAAAACTAAACAAAAAAAAAATCGAAAAAAAAAGCAGTGGGTGGTTCAGTTGGTTTTATTTAGATGGGAGCACAGGCAGCGGGTAGGAGGCAGAAGCCTGCTGCATCATCTGCAGCTGCAACGCTGCCACTCACCAAAAACCCAACAACAACAATTGCAAGAAAAACACAAAAATAACAACGCGCCCAGTCAAAGTCGGTTGGTTATACTTTTGGTCAGAAGCTATAAACAATTTGTCCATACACTTAAAAAAAATAATATACAATAAATCAATTTAAATTTAAATGAATTTCAAAATTAAAACGGACGTAAATTACATAAATTAATCAATATTGAAATGGAATATTCTTTAAGTATTTTAGATTTCGCAAGAGAATAAAATCTTCTTCTTCAAAACTCAATATTCGACCAAGAGTGTGGCTATAGGATATAGCTGTATAAATCGGTGTTAGTTGGATCGATTTAGTTATTGATACTGATCAAGAATGTATATACTTTATGGGCTCGAAAACATTATAACTAGATCATCACTTGATTATTTTTTTTTTTCATTTTTCCAAATGATAAAATCGTAAATCAAATGATTGCAATATTATAGTTAAATGTTCAATTTTGCAATAAAAATTTTAAATGTTAACTCATAATTATTTATATTTAATAAATTAATTTTTACTACTGCCTGACATTAAATATATTTTCACTGTAAAACTTTACTGAACATTCACTTGTCGTATACTTAATATTTTCGCTGAGAGGGGGGAAAAAAACTGAAATTAAAACAAAAGGAAATAAGCAAGCAATTGTTACTGCCTCGACTTGTATATACCCTGTAACTCCCTCTAAAAATCTCATGAATTGTAAATGAAAAATCCTTCTGCTGCTGCAACTTTTATTATACTAAATTTGGTAGTACTAGCTTTTTTATCCCAAAGTACATGTCTCAACTGATTTGGCTTTTTATGCTGATTTAGTATTCATATATTTTATGGGATTGAAAATGTTTCCGTTTGCCGGTTATATACATTTTAGCAACTTTACGATAATGGGTAGAAAACATCTATAGTTAATTTTATCCTATTCCTGGTTTGGCATAGTTTTTGTTGTAGTTGGGTATTTTGGTTTTTATTTTGGTCATTTACAATATTAACTATGAACTTTCCATGTGTTTTAGTTACAGTTGCTGTCCGTTGCTCTTATCACTTAATTGAAATACATAAAAACTAATGTTCTCCTACTCTCCGACCTACTGTCCACCATGTATGCCATAATTTTGCTTGCTAATCAGCTTATACGTAGTATGTATAATATACATTGTATATGCATTACTTCTATAAATTTCATGGTCCAGTGCCTCATGGACACAAACATTTAGGGTTTTGGTAGCAGAAAAAAGCTAGCAAATAATTTGCCACACACACACACACACACACATAACTTTCTATTTCGATGCTATCGCTGGTTGCAACTGCACGCTTGACTGGACATTCCGAGATGATTGTAAGTAAAAGTATATTGCAACCATTACCCCTCCAGACCACCCCATTAGGCAGTATACGCCAGAGGATGGTCAGTGTATGATAAGCCAAGTAACTTTTCTACCAACCACGATACAAAATGCTATAATATTCCCAAATCACATTTTAAAGTAACAAAACCAAAAATTAATCTCAACTGTTTTCAAATGCCTAAACTTTCCAGTCGCTAAAGCAATGCAACAGCTTGGACCTGGGCCTTAAGGCAATGGCTTTAACTTGGCATTCTTTGGAATGGAGTTGTCTTTGAAAAACTTTTAATGTTATGACAAAATTACATAAGGTATCTAACCAGAAGTCAATAGATGTACATATACATACATATATATATATATGAATATATGTATGTAACAAAGTATTATTCAAGGCCATATCAAAGCAAAATGTGATCTATGCCATTCAACACAAGAATAAAGGTAAAATAAACGAAAGATTTAAAAAAAAAAATGAATTAAGCATTTAAAACCTTTGAGAATCAATTGTTATACTTCTACTATAAAAACTTTTCTAATGTTGACTTTTTCAAAGAGTAGATAATAAAGAATAATACGATTTAAAAATTTAAAATTTCTTATTCCATAAATTAATCAATAATTTTCAGGAATAGTTTTAAAGAGTTTAAATAAAGCCAGTAAACATCAACCAGGTTTGATCTAGTTAAAAAAAACAGTGCGAAGTCTCAATTAAATGAGAGAAAACTTTTTTTTTAAAAAATTAGAGAAATTTTTAAAAATAGCAGTTCGTTTGGTACTATTGGTTTCAATTTTACAGCCAACTTTTATGCAGAGCATTAATTAAGCATAATTGTTTTTCCATGGAAAAAAAATTCCAACAATTTTCTTTTAAAGATTAAAACAAAAGAACAAAAGGCCAATCGGTTAAATTGGTCATATTAACATTTGAGCTGATCTTTGTTGTACAAATAATTAATAAAACTATGTCTTTAGATATTTTATATATGTACATATATTACATTAAATAATGTCCTTAGAAATTAATTATATAATTTTTTTTTATATGTAGTGTCTATAAACATATATTTCTTATTATATAAAATTAATTTTAGGAAATTCAGTTTTTGGTTTTTTCTGTAATAGTTATTCACTGTGTTTGCATTTAATTCTTTCCATTTAATCATCCGCTTGTCTCATTTATGGAGATGACTGACATGGCATAGCATTTCATCTGTATCGGTATTTTTAAACGGATCCGTGTAATGACGAGCGCGTTCCATGAAAAGCATTTAATTTGTTTCTCAAGAATTTGCACAAAGCATGCCCCAGCAGTGGCAGCAGCAGTGGTAGCAAGTTGTTTTTACCCTTTCCCAAAGCTTTTTTGATTGTTTTTCTTTTTTTTTTCATTTTTTTTTCCTTGTTTGGACTTTTGCTAACCCTTTTTCCTTTAACCGGTTAGTACGTTGGTTTTTATGAACTCTTTGGGCAGGGCATAGCAGGGTAGGGTAGGGTAGTAGAGGTGCGGGAGAGGCGCATTATCTTTAACTCAACTCATTCTCTGTCTCAAGTCAACTCGATTCACGCTTAATTACCATGACAAGAACGAGAAAGATTGTGATGCCATGACGTCATTAAGTTGCAATTAAAATAGCTAAGGATTTTTAATTAAAATTTACTTTTTGTTTGGTCTAAATTATGCGTTTTAGACAAGGATATTCAGTATTTGCCCATAACAATTAATAGACTCAAAATGTTAAACACAGATAAAGAGAGTGTTAGCGTTTAAACAATTACTATTACTTCTTGTTATTAGTAAGCAAATGGTTTTATATATTTGTACATATTTTATATCAATAAATATTCCGTTTTATAAATTTATAGATGAGAACGATGTAAAACTTTTTGAATTCGTCAAAAATATGACCAAATTATAGCCGTATAATCAAATAATTGTTGAACAAAGTAAAATTGTTCTAAAAACACAGACACTGAAAAAAACACAAATACGTAACTTAACCAAAATCTAAAGACCAAATAAAAATGGAAAACCGAAACCAATCGACATCGACTCGCATGTTATATCAATTGACAGCGAATAAAAATGTCAGGCAAAACATGAAGCGAATAAACATGAAGCCAGTGCAAACATTTAAGTGTCCAATTTCTTGTGTGCAGAGTTGAGATCTGGGTAAGGGATAGAGGGTTCAAACCACAAATAAGACAACATGGCCAAGAGCAATAACGAAAAACCTAGCCACAAACTTGACAGCAAGCCAAAAGTAAAAGAAAACGGGCAAAGAAATACAAATAAAAAAAAAAAAAATAATAATAATATTAATCAGTACGAGTCGAATTTGTTATACCCTATAAAATTATGAATAAAAGCCAAGATAGCATTTTTATCATTATTATTTTCGACTCGTCAATGCGTAAAATGATCCATGATATATTATTTTTGTTTCTGTAACATATTCAAAATAAATAAATAAATCAGGGTAAATTTGTAGATATTGAAAGCTTTGTTTTTTTAAATAATGCTCTAAATATATTAATACTAAAATAAATATATGCCAGAATCAGGAGTATATATAACAGTATATATTACTATATATTACTATATATGTATATATAATTTTATTTCAATATAATATTTTCCATAGGGTATAAAGAAAAGGGCAAGTGCTGATCGAGGGTTTTGCCTCAATCGAAGCAGTGAAAGGTCGTTCATCGTATGGCAGCTACTTACACACAAATGCGTATGTGTGTGTGTGTGTGTGTGTGTGCGCAAGAGTGAGAGTGTGAGTTGGCAAGTGTGCGTGTGTGTGCCCATTATCTATGTGTTTACATCCCAATTTGATTCCCCAGAATGTCTTGGCCTTTGTCATTGAACGTTGTGTTTGTTTCGAAAGATTTGTTGTTAGCAATTTCTTTACCGCTCTGGTTCACACTCTATCTCTATCTTCTTTCCTCTTTCAATCTTTCGCTCTTTTGCTCCTTTCGCTGTGTGTTTCATTTCATTCGATTTCCTTAGCCATACATCTTATATCCTGGCCAGTTTAGAGACTTCGGTTTCTTTATTTTTTTTCTCTCCCTCCTTTTGGTTATTTTTATTTTTTTTTTGTATTTCTTTTTTTTTTTGTTGCTTTTACCGCCCGTCTTATGGCTTCCGTGGTAGCCCTAATAACTGCTGATTGTACGATATTGCGTGCCACCAGCAACATCTACACCTTCTGCTCCACCAATCCACTCGGGCTGTCAGCATTTCTGTTTGGCATTGAACCCCCGGAGACCTTTCCGTACACTCATAAATGTCTTTCAATCATAATGTTTCAATAAGTCAAAATCGATTACGAACTTCATATGAAATTTATTGCACTTTCGCAAATATGACATTGACTGGTGTTTGTGTCTGGGTGTGGGTGTTGGTGTGTGTGTGTGTGCTTATATGGGTATAAGTATGGGTGTTGGTTTGTTGTGTGCGTGCGTGCTGCCTAACCCCTGACCGTACTCTTGCCATCATCAGTTTGCTATGGCCAACCCTCTCAATACTTGACCCTGCTTCAATCTGACGTGGCGCGTGTGAACCGCATTTTGTGGTTTGTTTATCACAAGGCTCAGTTTGTCTCCTCCTCTTCATCTTCGTCCTCCTCTTTTTCCACAGTCTCTTCCTTCCTCCTATTTATATACACCATCTCCTATTCCCTTTCCTTTCCCTTCACACACGCACGCACGCACCAAATTGAATTTGCCAAAGGGGCAAAGTGCTTAAATATTTAGTTAAATGATTGACAGGGATTGCACCCAGCCCAGTCCAGTTCATTTCAGTCCACCCAGTTCCATAAAATATGTACATATATATATCTAATGTTAAAGTTAGGGGATTTGTGGAAAATGGGAGGTAGAGTCCATTAACTATGCATAGTTAGATGATTATTTGTGCATTGGCAAATTATCAAATTCTCGGATTCATCATATGCCATGTCATGTTGTCATCCCATCCATTCTTGTATGATCACATCGCATTCTGATCAATTGGCTGACAACCTAATGAGTATTTCCATTGCACGTTAGTTCCGCTTGATTGCTCATTTACCAAATACCATACTCCTTCCCTCCTTTGCACCATGATTGACAATATGTGTGTCCTTTAACCTGACCCAAGCAGTCAAGCGTTAACAACGCCCCAAAATAGTCGCCAAGCCAAGCAACAAATTTACTTTACAACCTTTTTCTTTCTATTATTCTATTTATTTATTTTGGAAAGAGGGGGATAAACAGAATAGCAAAAAATTATTGAAAAAGATGGAGAGACTTACATAATGGAAATAAAGTATAAAATGGTAATCTTAGCTAAGAGACTTTAAGGATAATAATAAATAAAGAATTACTATAAATTATTTTTTAAAGAAAGCGATCAAAAAGAAATGCCAAATGGGAACCATATTTCTTTTTATCTATAAGAAATTATTGTATTACTTTTAAAAACTTTTTTTTTCTTATTCCACCCTTTCCACTTTTTTTATATCTTTAAAAAGTCATTTCGACTATTATTATCCTCGAGGTTTTTTTTTTAACAATTAACATTTTTTCACAAAAACATAATGAATTCTTTATTTTTTAAATAAAATATCTTACAACTTAAATGTATACCCTATAATTAGGGTTTACTCCTTTTTTTTTTTAATTTAGTTAATATTTATTGGATTTCAATGTTGGATTTTTTAATAATCAGGAACACCAACTTTCCAAGGTTCTAATTCAGTCGAGGTCGACTTTGTTTCGAAAGTTTTAATGTTGTATTTTGCTACAGAAACAATAACGTATAAGTTTTCAAAATCGGCCAAAAGATGGCGAATTTAGAGCGGAAAGGACAATTTCACAAGCCTCCAACAATTAAAAATAGTTTTTCAACGATTTTAAAAAAAATATATAGTTATTTGCTTTTTAAAATCTTAGAGTCCAGGACTGGTCGTAAACTGAATTGAATTAAAAAATGGAGAACTTACAAGGGTATACAGACTTTGGCCTAGCTGAAACTAGTTTCGTATTTATGCGGTACACTTCCGTTATTTCGTTTCGTTTGTTCGCTTAGTACTTACTTTTGAGTAGTTTTTAATTTGGCATTTTTGCAATGCAGGTGAGAATAATAAATGGCAATGGAGTGGGAAGATGCTGGAGGGTGCTGATGGAGGTGTAAGTAGGTGCTGTACTTTTCTTTTGCCTTTGCGTTTTTGTGCAAACAAGCGGCGCTTAATCAAAATCATACGCGACGCTGCATCGCATTGCGCAAACAGCAACAAAGGCAGTAGAGGCAGCAGCAACAACAACAACAACACAAAATAACAACAATTGTGGCAAGGACAAAAAGTCGTAAAGTGAGCGGCGCAAGGTAAGGGACTTAGACCCTTTTAGTTACCCATCAAGAGGCAGTGGGAATCATAAGGTGCTCGGTATTCATTATTTTGAAATTTTTTAGCTCACATTTCAGCGCCTTCCGTTTCCGCTGCACCGCTGTTAGGCAACAATGGTTGATGGGAGAGGGTGAGCAAGTTCATAAGAGAATTAAAAGAATATGCCAAGTGAGCAACGGCGTCTATGACTAGGTCTCAGTCGCTGGCAAAAATGCCCGCAAGCTGCTTTAAATAATAATTTGGCTATGGCAGGCAACAGCAACAACAGAAGCGACAGCGGGACAAAAAAAAAAAAAAAACAACAACAACACTACTGGCAACGGCAGGTGGTGATGCTCGCGCTCACCTGCTGCTTTTTGGCTTAATGAATGCGACATTATGCCAAGTCCTTGGCATGGATTAAGCAACGTCCGCATTCGGTTACGCGCTTAACCGCAGTCGCCATTCGCCCACCTTGATTAGTATAATGCGTCATAATCGCTGAGGTATGCAGAAGCCGCAGTGAAAGAGAAAGTGAAAGTGAAAGGATTTTATTATTATGATTATTGTTGTTAATTTTGAAACTCATCAAATTAAACGACAGCTACGTTGAAGGACTTTCATAATGATTTCCGTTTCACTGACATCAGCACAATATCATTTGAGTCGACATTTTCTTAACTTTAAACAGACTTAAAAAATTTAATTAAAACTGTTCAATTGGTACTGACAAACGATCGGTATTAAATCATTATGAGATATCCAAAAAGGAATATTAAATAAAATACTCCAAAATCATAAATAATTGTTTGTATATATCCTTGAATGTATGGTCAACTATATACATAGAAAATATGATGGATCCGCATAGATTTACGGTTTAGTCTTTTTTCTTAAATGGTTGATCGTTGGCAGATAGTTAACTGAATATATATGTATACATATATATGTATATATCTACACTGAGGTAACTTTATACTTATTTGCAAGGTGCAAGGATAACTAAAATACAACTAGTACATTGGGCTAGAATGATTGAACCACCAACGAAATTTGCTTCAGAATGAAATCTATATAAGGATAATCCACTTTATTTTATTTTAAACTAATTATTCATTTTTCTTTGTTATATTTCTCTTTATAGAAATAATTATGTGTTTCATATGCTCAATAGTAAAAAAATAAAAAATTTAATCAAATGTGATTAATTTTTTTTTCAGAAAGTAAAACATGAAATTATTATTTATTTTTTAAAATTTATTTGTACAGAAGAAAAGAATTTCAAAAAGCAAAAATAATTTAAAATTTTACTATAAATATTTTCCAAGATATTTTAGTTACTTTTATACCAAAGTGCCTTATTGCTAGTTGATGCGAGGGTTAACTGAAAAATTGAACCTTTCATTTTATGGCTTGGGGGAAGTTTATCGATAAGCTCTCGCTTTGATGTCACGATGCAACGGCCAGGACAGGGCAAGACAGGCCAGGTCCTGGCCATGTCTATGGCAAACAATGCTCCTGCTTAGCGTTGGCAAACAAATACAAACACGCGCTGTGACTATATATGTATGTGTTTGTGTGTGGGTGTGCGACTGGCTTCCGTTTCCTGTTTCGTTGTGCTTTCAACTCAACTTGAATCCTGTTTGCCGTTTAATTAGAGACACACACAGGCTTCTGTCTGTGTGTGTATGTCTGTATGTGCGCGTGTGTGTGAATTGTGATTGTGAGCGTATAACGATGTGGTAGGTAATCAGAAACTGCTTTTAATTATTCAAGGTTCCATTCTGATGAATGAAGACAACAACGATAACAGGGATGTCGACCAACGCCAAACTGCGCAATAAAAGCAACAAAACGAGCGAGGGGAAAAAGAGTGGGCAGCATCAGCAACATCAGCAACACCAACAACAGCAGCAGCAGCAACAGTAACTCGGCGTGTTAAAGAAAAAGCCTGGACCTCTGCTGGAGTCCTGTCCATGGTTTGAGCTTGGCATTAAAACAACAACTGACGTTGAACGAAAAGGGATTAAAATTCACTGCTAAAAACAACGAAATGGCGCCCATTCACATTTGCCTACATATGTATGTGTGCGTTTGTTTGTGTGTGTGTACGTGTCTGTGTGTGAGGGCTTATGCATGGTTGTAGTTAAAGATGCCAACAAGGGTTATGGTTAACCATGTTAATTTCACTGCATTAACTTTATCTTCAAGTATCTGACAAATACAAAAGAAAAATACCATTGCTTGTTATCCCTTACCCTTCACCTACGGCCATGGATATGCAGGAATAACTGTTTTGGGTAAGAGTGAAGTTCTGCGCTCTTTGATGTTGATGTCGCAGCTGCCCCACGTCATATGCGAATGTGTGTGTGTGTGTATGCATGTGTCTGTGTGTGTGTGTATAAAAAAGTCAAGCACTGATGATGGCGCTACTGACCACAACAAGCACAAATAAGTCACTTGCGCAAAAAAAAAACACAAAAAACAAAAAAGAAAATAAATTAAAAGAAACAGCAACAACATTGCCCACCGACGCCGAAAACTTATATACATATGTATGTACATATACATATATATATATATGTATGTGTGAGTGTGTGCGTGCAGTCCTTTGGTCCGAAGTCGAGGCAACACAAATAAAGTTAATGCACCTGCATACAGTCTTAGTGCTCAAGCGCGCACACACACACACACACACAATGGTCAAAAGTCATTATCTGATTATAATTGAATTCAACATCCATTTAATTTGTTTATGATTTGAATTTATTTAATAAAAAGATTGAGTTTATTGTACAACAAATTTAAATAAATAATCTCAACTTTATTTTATTTAAGCTTATTGTATTTGAATTGAAATATATTGAATTTCATTTATAATTTATTGAAAATAAGTTTTATTTTGAAATATATTGTAATTTATATGAATTTTATATATTGTGAAATTTGATTTCGATTTCTATTAAATTTAATTATTTTTAGGATTAATGCAGGAACTTTAACAGATTAATAGGTAATGTATACTATAACTGCCTCATTAGTAATCGATTAATACAATTAATGTATATATAATACTCGATTAATATGGTAGAAATGCATGATTAATAAGCGATTGATTCGATTAATGCATGATTAATAAACGAGTCATACAATAAATTTATGACTAGTAAGGGATAAATAATCTATACATGCATGAATCATAGGGGATAAATAGGCTACTATTACGATCACTTTGCTGATTACTATGCGATTAATACATATACAATAATGCATAATTAATACGCGATTAATAGGCGATTGTTGCAGGCTTACAAAAGTATTAATGTAATTAATGCATGATCAAAATTCATGATCTGATCAAAAATGTAAAGCTATAATAAGAAAATTTGTTTCAAATTAAAAAAATTTGAATCTGCTGTGCTTTTGATAAAAAAAAGCTCAATGTTGGTTCCAAAATCAATTATCGACAATGTCATACATTCAAGAAAAAAATTATTTACAAAACTACGAAATCAAAAACAGCACAGGCATGAAAAATCGTTGTGTGCCAAGTTTATTACCAGCACTGTATATGTATAAATTGCACTGTTCATGACTACCCCAACCATGCAACAAGTCAATGAAACTGCATACGAGATTTTTTGTTAATCCAAAGGGAAATGCTGAAAAAAAAACGAAAAAAGGACAAGAAAAGTGGCATAAAAACCGCTAAACCGCCAATGCCAGAGTCAGGTGAGAAGAACTTTGTCGTTCATTGTTCGTCTCATTTTTTTTTCTTTTTTTTTTGGGGTGCCTTTATCGAGGGTCAAGCAAAACTGAAAAAATACTCATGAGGAGGGGAGGGAACACGTTAAACCCTATTCTGTGACGGTCGTTAAAGCAGTGAAAGTTATGGTTTAGCCCACGGGCAAAGGTTCCCAATTTTCAGCATTTGTTTTTTTTTTTTGTTTGTCGTTTTTTTTTAATGATTTTGTGTGCGTGCCCGCGAACTGAGAGGCCTTGTCAGCTTTTGTTGTTAATTCTATTTACTCTGAAAATGCCCAACTCCAACACGTCTGGCCAGGCAAATATTTGCCATATTAATGAATGCACGGGTTAATGTGTTTACATTGGACGACGAGGAGCAATGACAGACGATGTCTCGCTTAACGAAAGAAGCTTCTAGAAAATCAATAAGCCGCTTTATCTTAAAGATTTTCTTAACCAGTTAACCAATAATTAAGTTAACTACTAATAAAAATAATTAAATATTAACTTTACAGTACTTAAATTGCTAGAACTTTTTAATTATAGAATTCAATTGAGATTTAATATTATCTCTCACATATTATATGACCATCTATTCAGCTGTTCCATTAACAAATGTATTCAAAATATTTTAATAGAATAGGTGAATTCTCTATCTGTACTGTTGATACCTGTGCCACTTGAAATTTCTGTCGATTATTATGATTTTAATAATCATATTTTATGGTTTGTATAATATATAAAAAAAAGTTTTAAAAATTAACTTTTGTATGAGCTACAGATTATAATAGAAGTTATAAAGCCATTGACAAATAAAAAATGGAAACTACAACCTCTGATTGTTATGAGATTAAAAGTGAATATACCTTCTTATTTTTTTTTTTGTTGTTTGTAAATAATATAAGAGTAAACAACTACAGGCAGCTGAGTGTGCGGCTTACGTTGCGTATGAATAACTTTTGTCAAGCTCATTGACCGTACTAACTATTTATGTGGGAACGGTAAGAGGAGCAGGGAATTGAGGGAATTGTGAGTGAGAGAGCGGCATTACTGCCGCAACAAATTATTGTACACATGAATTTCCACTTAAGTCCAATGAAAATGTTGAAACAATGGCCAGGGCCAAGTGCCAGCCAGCCAAAAAGGAGAACGAAAGTGAAGAAGTGAGAGTGAAGTAGAGTTGGGAAAGCAGCAGCAGCAAAAGAAGAGACCAGTAAACTGTTTTAAAATGTAAATTTCGTTTGCCAGCGCCGGCATTAAGGCCAATAAACAGCGTAATTGTGCTCTGTACCATTTTGTATTTTTTCACATTTTGTTTTTTTTTTTTCTTTTTTTGGTAATTCTTCTCTTTCAGCTCTTGCTCTTCACTTCTGTAATGCAAATGGAGACTAACGTCTTTCGTTTATTGTTAAAAAAGTGTGGGTGGGCGGATGGTTGGGTTGTGGTCTTAGGGTCGATGGGCAATAAGTTGAATTGAATTAAAAACAAATTAATTAAATCCGTCATAAAAATGTTTTGAAGCAAAGTGCGCCAGAGTTGAATATGAGTTAAGCTGGAAAATTTAATGGCCTGATCCAGGCCAAAAGAAGCAAATGATATAGAGTATAAAGAATATCAAATACACTTTAAATCTCTAAATCGGCGTAAATAAAAATATAGTTAATTTTTAGAGCTTTAATCTTTTTAAAAAAAAATCAATTTATTTAGGATTCATTTGAATAAAGCGTAATTAAACTGATGAATCAATTAATTAAATTAGTTAGTTTTAGATAATTTATATTAAACTTATCATCCAAGTCATTTGACTTTTTTTGTTATAAAGTATGAGCTTAAAGCGAAATCTTTCCCAGCTAACCACAAATGTAATAAAATTTCTAATAATAACCACATTCTGCATAATTAGTTAACAAATTTAGTTAGCCTAATTTAGAGGCAACACCTGCTGCTACCAATTCCCGTTCCCCCATCTTTTATAACATTAGCAGGCAACATCAATCATCGAGGCGAGTTTACATTGTTTTTTCTTGTTGTTTTGGAAGGGAGAAGATAATTATGCTACATCTAAAAAAAATACAAGAAAAGAATTGAAAGAAGATTTACTTATTTCTTACACTTGATCCAGCCAGTCTTAAGAAAGTAGAAATCGAAAAGTAATTCCACTAATAGGATTCATAAAAAGGATAACACGCAATAAATAATGGCTGGAGGAGGAAATTTTCATTATTGGGAATGCACATCACGTATGTATTCAATTACTTGTTGAACTTGGCCTCCTCCTGCGGCCGGCATCAATGTCTTTCTCCATTTGCCCAGATTGCGATTGCCACACAATGAAGGGATGGGGGAGGAAAAAGGTGAGAAAGAGATAAAGATAGATATAAATATATATATATAGATAGAGAGAGAGAGAGAGAGAGAAAGAGAGAGCTAGAGAGAGGGGAGGAAGGGAAAAGAAAATCATATTTCCTTTTATTGTGGCAAAATGAGATTATTAAATGGGTTTTGGGTAAAACCCAATAAGACGCCACAACAGCACACATCAGACAGAAAGTAAACACTGACACTGCGGCTGACACTTGGACGGAGACTCTTAGCCTGCCTGTTACTGAGACTAAAACTCTGACTCCGATTCTGACTCCGACTCTGACTCTGACTCTGACTCCGATTTCGACTGAGACAAGGACAACTGTCGTCTGTCAGCAATATAGTGATGAGTATGGTGTGTGTTTGGGGTAAAAGTGTAATCTGGATAGCTGGATAGGAAGCGTACGTGATGTGTATACATTGCTTTGAAATATGTATGTTTGTATGGAACTTGGCTTATGCTACCAACTTCAATTCCGACTGTATCTTTCTATATCAATGATGACTTTTCAAGGTTCATTTGTTAGCTTTAGCGCAGCAACAACAACAACAACAATAACAATGCCAACAGTTGTCGAACTCGTGGTACTAATGCCTCTCTCTCTTCCTCCCTCTCTACCATATTTCTATCAATTTGTAGCCATTTACTGATAGGTTTTATCCCATGATTGTATCTATATCTGTTGCTTTTACATTGCTGGAGAGCGGTATAGAGAAAGGAGAGGGAGGGGGCGAATCAGAAACAATAATATCCAAAAATTTGAAATTATTATGGTAGTTTTGTAATTTTTCATCCCTCAGTTTGATTTAAATTTTTTTTATAATTATTATCGAAGCAAATTTAGATCAAATAAGATCAAATATACATAAATTTCGGTTCCTGTTGCTAATTAAGTTTCAATTTCAGTGTCTGTGCGCGCAGCAAATGGCCCATCCAAATGTATATACCATATTTCTTTTTCCGCGCAAGGGTATGAGAGAAACAAATAATAATAATAATGGCTTTAAAAAGAAAAGAAAGATATAGAAAAACACATTCAGCACGTATTGTTTGTCCACTCAATTGAAGCATGATGATTATGTCTAAGCTAAGGCAGTTGCTGCATCCAGCGCACTTACTCTTTTCTTTACGTTCCTCTCAATTTCATTAAATATAGAGATTTATGATTTACAATGAATCAAAAAATATATTCATCCATATGTACATATGTATTTCTTTTTATTCTTTTTGTTCTTTTTTTTTTTTTTTTGTTGCCAGCTTTACAGAAAAATTAGCATCAAATTGGCAGAAATCTCTCATCTTATCCCTGGGATTAATTGACAGAGAGAAGATGGAATTCAGAATGAAAAACAAAACGTAAAAGAGAAATGTGTGGAAATTACACTTCAATTGTTTGGCCTCAAATAGAAGATTATTCTCATTTCCTTTTTGTTTGCTATCATCTAGAGATGGTAAAAAAAAAAAAATTAAATTGTATTAATGGAAAATAAGAATTTTCTATCGTTAACTATTGAGTAATTGATAATAACTTGGGCAATTAATTGTAAAGTAAATAATATTAGAAGAAATCATATCGTTAAGGTTTATATAAATGATTAGTGATAAGTTCTTAAAAAATTAATTGCCAATAAATAAGAAAATTATGGTGATAATAAAAAATAAAAATAGATTATTTATTGAAGGATGAATCTAAACGTATTTTTTAATTTGAACACGATTGTTTTTACTATTACTTCAATTGCTCATCTCAAATTCATCTAAACACAAAGAAATGAGGGGCGACTAACATTCATCTCTTCTAACTGCCACTGGGTGGTTGGGTGGTTGGGTGGTTTGTCGGTTGGGCGTCGTCGGCGTAGATGGCAGCTTATGCAAATGGTTTTTGCAATGAGCCGGCAACGGAACATGTCTTTGAACGTGCAGGATGGAAAATGGTTGGATTGCTTGTTGTCAATGCTTCTCGAATCTTTGCTTAGCTCTTTCAGTTTGAACTCTAGTTGCAATGTAAGTTGCCGCTGTCATAGTGCAAATTAAAATTCAAACAACGGCAAAGAAGAGTGAGAAGTAACGGTGAAGGCAACGGCAAAGGCGATGGCAACATTTGCATTTTGCACCTTTGCTGTGACTTTTGCCACACCTGTGTTATGCATATACAAATACAAATTCGCACTGATTACGAAAAGGAAAATTGAAAATCTTAAGCATAAAATGGCTACCCATTTCTCTCCCTCCCCCTCATTCTCCCCAGACTCTTGCCCTTGGCAGCTATCCCAAAACCAACTCAAACCACAGGAACATGACTTTATTTTCAACCGAAGCAGCTGTTTGAAACTGAAAAACTGTGATGAGAAAAATGGTTACAAGAGGGGGTCGAGAAAACGCCTGAACTTTGGAGAATTGTGGGTGTGAAAGTGGTGGAAAGTAAACCACGAATGAGCCACGTGTGGTATTGTTTTCATTTTAAAGTCAAACTGTCAATGTTTTTCCAGAGCATCCATCCGAATAGGCAACCGCCAAGGCAAGGCAAGGCCAGGCATCTAGATAAACTTAAAATTGTCTCAAAACTCAAACTCCGATTTCAATTCCCAATGTTGTGCATATTAATGAGACAGAGACAAGCACAAGTAACACTTGGAGATTGGCAAGAGAGAGAGAGAGAGAGACAATGTGGGAGTGAGCCAGCGAAAAGATTTAGATGGATAATGCATATGCGTATATCAGAATTTCTTTAAAGGGGTTTATAAAAACAATGAAAGAAAAAACTAGAATAATAATTATTTAAATTTAGTTCTATATATGGAAATATTATTCTTAAGATGGAATCAAAATATTAAACATATTTAAGCATTATTATTTTTTTAACCTTTAATTGATTATATAAAAATGAAAAAAATTTTAAAATTATGTTTATGTATGGCAATGCTATAGAGTTTTAGAATTTCTGCAACATGTGATTTTTGATTAATATAAAATACAGATATACTTATTCATCTTGAGTTATTAATTAATTTAGTGTTGAATGATAAAAGAATTTGGAATAATATATTTATTTATTAATTAAAGACTTCACAATTTATATAAATTTTGCATTAAACTGATCTACATCTATGTAGGCACCCCCCCTTCATTACGCGCTCATGATTTAGTTAGATGAATAAAATGGAATAGGTATTTGGTGGTAGGAGAGATCAAACGTTTTTCTTTGCCTTGGCACGAGTGCACCAAGCGAATGGGCGAAAAAGTAATAAAGTTGCGGTTAAATTAAATTGTGCCCAAAATGTCTATCGATAAGCCTCAAAATTGGCCTTAGTATGATGAAGAGGCAATGGAAATGGAAAATGGGAGTGGTTATACAAAATAACTGATTAAAATGTTGGCCACAAAACGTATTAATATGTCGACAACAGGTATACCAAAACTGACAACTAAAACAAAACTAAATAAAAATAAATGTCACAAAGAAAAACGAGAAAAAAGAAAACCCCCTCTCAACAAAAGACAATGACAAAAGTCAAAAGAGAGTCAATGTTAGGCAATGGCAAAAGGTGGTAAGGGTATGTCCTGGCTTGTATTCTTTAGAATAGGCAAAAGAGAGAGAAAGAAAGAGGCTGGAATGCAGACCAGGAAACAAACAGACAAAACAAATAAGACGACAAGCATAAAAGTTTATATTGCGGTCTATGATTCACTCGATGTCGGACTTTGTGGTTGGGCTTTGCTTCGTTCCGTTTCAACCTCATGGCGCACAGCTGGAGCCAGCAGACGGCAGCCAACAGCCAGCACCCAGTCAGTGGAGCCATTCAAAAAATTTTGACATTTTACATTGCGGCGTAGTGGTGCTCCAGCTTGAGCATTGGTTCCATAGCTACATCGCCCCCTCCTCTCCCAATGTTTACACAGACAACAACAGAAGGCTGCTGCTGTGGCACCAAGTCTTATAGTATACCACCTTGGGTGGGTAGATTTTTTGAAACCCATTTACTTAATGGATATAATAAATTTTTCTACAAATTGAAACTCGTAATTTCCATTGTTCTCGCGCTGCTGTTGCTGTTGCTGCTGCTGCTATTTCTGTTGCCACCGTCATCGTCCCCAATGTTGACGCAGTTCATGTGCCTTCTGCAATATCGTCTTAACTGTGACCAAAAATTTTCATCAGACCAAAGGTCCAGGTCCTACTTTTGCCTTGTAGAGCTCAAAACCGTAAAACTACTTGTAATTACGTTAAGCATTGTGGCTCTAGTGGCCTCATGCTTCTTTCTAAGAGATCTACATATATACACACATACAAACACATATGTGTGTTTATATATCCACTCACACACACACACACATACACGAAAATTTAAGGTTTTTTGCCGGTGTCAAATTTGTTAGCCTCAAAATGAGCATTTAACCCATTTTAGTGACACCAACTGAGAGGCAAGAAAGTTGGCAAGTGAAAGAGAAAGATAGAGATAGATAAAAAGAGTGAACAAGAAAGAATGCAAACAATGGCTTAAGCATGCACTGAAAGAAAATAAATCCAAATTTAAATATTATTTAAAACATTATTTTCTTTTTCCACGATATTTTTAATCAAAAACTTTCTCACGTTTTTTTTGGATTTACATATGATTATAAGACAGGTTTTCTTTTTTAAATTGTATGGGTAATATTTATAAATAAATCAATTCAATAAAAATAATATTAAATTTTAAATTTCTAGAGTTAATATTATTTCAACATTTACTTTCACAAAAGAAAATGTAATGCAAAATTAAAGAAAAAAGAATGAAATAAAACAAAAAAAAAGAATACTTTCCCTAAAGAAAAAATCAATATGGTGAAGAATAAAGAAGTTCGAATTTTAAATATTAATATTTTCTTAACATTTATAACTTTTGGGGTAACTGCTAATTCCTTCTATAAGCCACTAAAAATTCATGCTTAAAATTAATTCATTCCAATTCTGATTACACATTTAAATAAATTAATGAGTTATGTCTGTTATTATTTCTTAACAAATTTCTTAAATTTCATTATTTTTTAGTGTAACAAAGCTGTTTGCAGTCAAGCATTTTTTGACCATTTTGACCAACTGCAATAACAAGGATATGTCCGCTCATATAAGGCATAGGCATAGTCATAGTCATCACTGACGATGTTGGGCGAATTAAGGCCAAAGTAAAAATATAATGGCCTTAGAAATTATTCAACACAATCAAGTCGAGAGCCGACAGAAGGTTGGTTGTTTGCTTCCTTGGTGATTGTAGAGGGGATTTTGGGAGAATAAGAAAATGTTGGCTTAATGTTTGGCTTCATAAATTTTATGCTGGTGATGTTTAATTTGGCAACGGTAACTCATGTCTACTTGGAATTAGGTAGCTCTATCCTTCTATGCGCTTACAGCCCGAGCTCATTTCAGTCTAAATAAATATTTTCGGTCGGATAAAAGAACATGGTACACGGACAAGGACACGTAGCGGGCTGCTAGACAAAAGATGGATTGTTATCGTTCAACAGATAACAAAATATACACACACACACACACACACGCACAGCATTTCCATGCTGTAATTTCATTAGTGTCTAAACTGAGGTAATATTTGGCCAAAAACTTCCACATTTTCGTTTCCTCCATCTCTTCGAGTACGTGCAAATTTCTCATCAGCAAATTAGAAAAGAAAATCTTTCAAACTTCAAGCAAAAGAAATTTAGACAGATGAAAAAAAACAAAAGGAAAGACTAAAGGAAAAAAAAAAACAAAATTGCTAATACTACCTATAAATAGACGTATGTATGTATGTATATAAAATAATATAATGTGAATCGAAAGGGCGACTTTAATTGTTAAAATTATAGCTGCAAAGCCAATTAATGGCAATTAGTCGAATGCCATCACATAACAAGAGTCACATTATCAGCCAAATGATGGAGCGGTGACATTCGACCAAACAAATGTTAAAAATTTCTGCATATTGATATTAACATTTATGAGTGCTTTAATAAATAATTATCCACAAAATGCATATAGAACATATGCACATTGATGCGAGGCCAACAAATTGCAAGTGTTGACAACAAAATCTCCACACAATAGCCCATAGAAAAGCTGCGAGGGTTAACCCTACAATTGCATCAAACAAATTAGTCAAAGTGTATATTAAATGTTCAATATAAAAACCTCTTGATAATTAAGATTAATTTAAGTCTAAACTTGTAATATTCGTATCAGACACTAATTAATGTATGTAAAAAATGCTTTTAAAAGATACCAATTAATTAAATAAAGTTAAGAATAAAAATTCATATGTTCAGATTGCAATTTTATTTATAGTTTAGCAGCCACCCGTGTTTTATGCATACTAAAAAATTCAATTAGTGTTGCAAAGTCAAATAGTGAAAGTTTAATATACATCAACTAAATATGCCAGTATCTACATAAATGCATAAAAATGTATACACAACTATACATAATTACACTGCCCAAAATATGCACAAAATATTTTTATTTATAAATATGAAATTCGTAATTTTATAAAAAAAAAATAGGCAAGGAAAACAAAGCAATAATTCAGTCAACATATTAAAATTAATATATGTTAAAATGAAACTTAGAATAATTTTTTTAAATCATATTTAGTAGTTTTTTTTCAAATTAAGCCAAATAAATACAGTTTAAATCAAAATCAAATCATTTCATTTTGATCAGTTTGTACCAAAAATATAAGTTCTTTAATATTCCCAAAATAAGTTATTTAATATTCCTAAAATAGAAAAATAATAATTGGCCAAGACATATTTAAATTATCTATTTAGCGAATAAAGTTTTCTTTTTGGGTTGATTAACCGAAAACTTTTTTTTTTATATTACTTATATTTACTAGCTTATTCGCTTATTTACTTAATATAGGTGAAGAGAATTAGTAGTAAGCGAAATGAAATATTCATGATAAGAAGAATAGAAATTTTTATATACACTCAGTATGTATGTATATAGGGTAGCCCATTTTTTTTAACCACAACTCTTATTAAAATATCAAATAAATTGCGATTAATACAGAAAACATATAATTTTTCCATTTCTTAGTACATCATCTTTGTATTTCTTTTAAATATTTTTATATTCAATAAAAGTTTTTAGATTCCAAAATTAAGTTAAATTTTCAGAGTGTACTTATACATGAATTGGCATAATAGATACACACACACACATACATACATACATGCATCTATATTGCGAGTGTGTGTGTGTGTTCAAAGTGTTGACATACTTACAATTGTTAAATCCAAATAATGAAATCAAATGATTTAATTATAACAGACAATAAAGCAGCAGAATAATTGCGGCCAGTAAATGCGAAAGAGTTGCATATCCGCATGTGTGTCTGTGTGTGTGTGTGTGTGTGTGTATCTTTGCGAGTGTGTGTTTATATATGCACATAGCTGATGCTCCTGCTCCTGCTGTTGGTGATTCTGATGTTGCATATATTTGGGCGCCATAATGACCACAAAGAGAGAATCGCACACGGGCAAGAACAGGAGCCGCACACACACACACACAGACACACACAGACACACACGTACACTCCCACGCAAATAAACAAATATAACAACTGCAATAACAATTGCAATTAAAATGTGCGGCAAAAATAACAAAATATCCAAAAACCCACCAAACATCCCCAACCAATGCCAACTATGTCGTTACCCCCACCAACCCCTTTTTACCAACATTCGCATTCGTTGTGCAACAATATCAACATTTAGCCAGCCAATATAAAACGCATAAACAGGAAGAAAATAAAATATAAAAACAATCAAAACAAAAAAAGGAAAAAAAACGAGGGAAATAAAAGAATTGTGAAGCGAAAAATGCAAATAATTTACGCCACCAACAACAATAGCAACAACAATAATAATAGTGACAACAGCAAGCTGTAAACTGTTAAACAATTGATTAACAACAATTAGCCGCTTATTAAATTACAATAACAATTCAACCAACAACAAAAGTTGCCAATGTGAAAAAGCCATTGCTGAAAGCCCCAAACCAATGATGTGGCCAAATAACCATGAACAACAAGTCAATCGGTTAGCATAAAACGCGCATAAATTATCTGCACAAACACACACACACAAACACTTAACAAACATACACATACATTCGATAGGCAAACGATTTAAACTTTCAATCGGCAAATTGTTTCAATTTAGAGCCAATTAAAAAAAAAAATTGAAAATTAAACCAAGGCAGAATTATAATTATATATATTTCAAAAGTTCGTTCTGTACCATTGAAAGACCAAATAAATGGAAACTATATTCATAAATACATATACATATATGTTTCGACGAAATTTAATAATTCATCTTTGGATTAGTTACAAATTAAAGATTGTTATAAGTTGTGAACTAAATCTGAAGACATCATTTTCGACCATAAATAAGCGATAAATTTTATATTTTTATACACTTGCAAAAAGGGTATATTAATATTGGTCAGAAGTTTGCAACGCATAGAAGGAAGCATCTCCGACTATATAAAGTATATATATTCTTGATAAGCATGATGAGCTGAGTTGATATAACCATTGTCCGTCTGTCAGTCCATCCGTCTGTCCGTCTGTCTGGATCAACGCAATCTCCTCCGAGACCCTTGGAGCTACAGAGCTGAAATTTTGCACCTAGGCTTCTTTTTGCTGCAGGCATTGTATATCTCGGAATCATCCTGATCGGATGACTATATCATATAGCTCCCATAGGAACGATCGGTCAAAAAAAAAGTTCTTGATCAATAACTTGTGTTTTTTTGAAGCGATTGTCACGAAATTTGTTATTTGACAATAAAAAAAAATTTATCTTTTAAGTTTCATCAGAATCAGTTAACCGCGAAAAAGAAATCATCAAATCATATTTATCATCAAATTTATATTTGATGGGTTTTATATACTTCCTTATGATTCTAGCAAATTATATATAAATCAAAAAGGCAGTTCGCAAGGGTATACGAACTTCGGCACGGCCGAAGATAGCCCATCCTTCTAGTTTTATGATAATTTAGATTAATCAAGTCAAAGGATCGAAAGATATTAGAGTATATAGAAATTTTTACCTTTGAAATGTTTGAAATTTGAAACATACTTTAATAATTTCATTTTTATATTAAGAGAATTTACAGTACGGTTTTTCATCTATATAAATAAAACAACAAATTATAAAAATGCACAGCATGTACATACATTTGTAAAAAAAAAAAAATAATACAGGAATATTTTAACCGAATAACGATAAACTTAAGTTATAGCAATTAAAGTTAATTAGCATCGCTAATAAAATTTACGCACACAAATCGAAAACATTTAAAATCATACAAGTTATTTATATCAGATCGTATTTCATATTATATCTCAATATAATTTCATGCAACTAAAACTGCTATCAATTCAAAAACATTCTTAATCATATAAGAATAAAATTTATGTTAACTTTTTAAAAGCGTCTGCCGGGATATTTTCTTTTCAGCAAAACAACATTAAGAAAGTTTTTGTGCAAAAAGCGTAAAATACTTATGGACTTACCTTAGTTAAGTGCCATGCCTTTACGCCTCTTGACAGAAACGAGTTATTCATTCATTTGCATTTGTTCGGGTGTGTATGGGTGGGTGAAAGGGTGGTTAAGTGTATGGGTGGGTGTGTGTGTGTGTAAGCAAGTACGCATGCAAATTTTCACACAACACATGGAAATTGTGGCTTATGATGACAACAGCAAGCAAACAAAAACAGTAAAGAAACAACTAAAACAACAGCAAAAGCAAAAAAAAAAAAAGGAAAAGGACAACAAAAAAAAAATTCCCACTGTAAAAGTTGCAAATGCCTAGCCACAAAATGGCCGACAAATGTGAAAAGTTTTTTAACTTTAATTTCCACCAACACATTTTTGTTCTTTGCTAGTTACAACTCCTGTTCAATAAGCCGACAGAGTTGACATGAAATAAAAGAGAGAGAGAGAGAGAGAGAGAGAGAGAGAGGGAGACAGATAGAAATAGAGAGTTTGTATGTGTGTGTGGGGCATCTGCCCAAACTCATTGACACTCATTATGGTTGACCTTCTTGAAAGTAATTAAAAGTGACCCTCAAACTCTAATGTTTGGTAATTTTTCAATACCCAAACATAAACCAACTAAAGTGCAATCACTATGCCATACACTGAAAGAAACATTTATAACATAAAAATAAGAAAAAAGAAAAATGTAAAATTACTAGATATCATTTATTTAAGTGCAGTAAAAATAAAATTGAATTGTGAAAAAATTCAATTTTCTTTAGTGTATTGAGAGAAGGACTAAGGATGTATTCCATAAGCAATTTATGCGTGGCTATAGTTTTAAACACACAGAAACACCAATCACACACACACACATATAGAGAAAATGTGCAAACATTTTGGTTAACGAGACTTTTAATCTGTCCAAAGGTATTTAAACTTTGCTAAGCCTCAACACTGACTGACATTTATGGTTACGGAGCAAGTGTCAAAATGTTTGTTGATGACAATGACCGTGCCCCCCGGTCGTAGCCCCCCATCCCTCCCCCCCCTACCCAATGACGCAGAACCCCACCTCTTTCTAATCCAATCCCACCTAAACCACCTTCTATGCTGAGTGGTAATTTATTTTGCCTTGCCAACAGCAACAGAAAAGGGCCAAAAGTAGCCAGCCAAATCACGTGCCAAAGGAGTCTAGGCCACATTACTTGGCATTGAGGGCAAAAGAGACAAAAATAAAAAAAAATAACGAAAAAAAAAAATTATGGCGGTTGTTTCATCTGCCAGTGACAAGAAAGGACACCACACACAGGAACACACACACACACATACACACCCATTTGTGGGCATGTCCTTGTTCATGTCCGTCACAAAAATGTTGTGGGCTTCCTTTTCGGACGTTTTTTTTTCTGCATCATGAGAGATTTAATTGACCAAAGGATAATCAAGTTTTTTTTTTTTTGTTTTTTGTTACAAAACCGCCGCCAGTTCAAAGGTCAAAGTTAAAAGGGGAAATTCGATTCAAAACTTTTCGTTTTCGTTAAAAAACTATTTTAGATTCATTCAAAAAACGTGCAAAATAAGGAAATGAATGCACACTTTTTGTGTGTGTATGTCCTTGATGTATCACTTCCGTTTGCTACCAACCACGCCCACTCTAACACAAGCCCCCCTTGCTATCTGTCTGTTAACTTATGCCATAAATACGGGCAGCGGCCAAGTGCACACGTCTCGCCCGCACATAGCGCGATTTTTTGGGGGTGTGAAAGGCATTCAAACCATTTTTTGATAGCAACACGTCTTTCTGGTATTTTCACACGCTTGAGCATCACATTGGATTCAACGTCACGTTTTAGTGTACTACTGCTATAACCCAACCCACTATCCGCCCCCAAATACACACACAAACACACACACACACATAGACACAGACACATAGATATACACTCACTCTGTTACTCTTCTTTGTATCATCTACACTCTTCACTCTAATATGCTTATATTTCCTGTCTATCTGCTGGTCGGGGGTTTTGGGCCATATTGTTGAATAGACAGACGTCGCGACATCAAAGTTGAACCCTTTTTTTCAAGCACACTTCCACGACACCGTCAACCGCATCTCACACCCCACTCACACACACTCACACACACAAACACACTCAGAATACTCTTTTCTTTTTTTTTTTGTAACTTACGCTTAAATGTTTATATATTTCAACTACAATATTATTTTCACTTTTAGACTGGCTGACAGACATTAAACCAAATCAGGGATTGGGGTGCGGGGAAATTGGTGGTGTAACGGCTTTTAGCCTGAAACAAAAACCATGCAGTTAGTTTATTTTGGAAATTATAATAAGCCACTTTGTGGTGCCGTTGCTGTTGCCGGCTCTGCGGATTATATATATGTATGTATGTATATATACATATATACTATACATATGTACATCTGTATGTATGTATATATATTTATATATATATATGTGTTTGGTTTGTTTCCTGTTTGTGTGCTTGTTTGTTATGTCCGTATGTTTTTATTATTTTGTCTTGCTTGAAACGTGATGGTATTTCATGTTATAAATAGTTAACTCCATATTATCTGAAAATTTTGTCGGTTTTAACATATTGTTGAGCAATTTTTATGTTACTATAAAATAAATAATCTATAAGAAATTTAATATACATCAATACGTAATGATTTTATAATGCATATTTCTATAGGTAATTCAATTTTGTGATTCTATTTGTAACAGTTCGAAATGAAAATTTTGTTAATCCCTGAAATTCCCGATTATTGGCACCTAATTTTCATCCCTTTGGCGATGCCAAAAACAACATTACATACATTTTAACGACTTTAGTATACCCTTTTTGTTCTATGGTTACAGGGTATAAAAATAATCTAGAGACACATTAATAATTGTCCCTTTATTTTCCATCAGTTAGCTTAGATCTAAAGATTTCAAGATAAAACTAATTTTTATTTCCTAAAGGAAATTATTGGTTATCATTTTTGTTTTTGTAAAAGGGATTATTATTTTTTTGTGAAAATAATATTTTACAAACCAATAAAAAAGTAACTTTTCATGAACTTTAAATTAAATAACATTTTGAGAACTTTAAGTATTTGGAATCTATGCGGAATAAAAAAAATATATGCATGAAACTCACATAAAGGCCAAAAATATATTTTTTTTTTTCTATATTTCATTTCAAAATAATTCAAAGTGCAAAACTTTTGTTTTGAGATCTATATAATTAATAAATAATGGAGGTAATAAAACTAGATGCACAATACCCGACAAGCGATTAGAAAACATTTGGCATAAACTTTTTGAATTAAATTGTTTTCCATATTTTGCTTCTCTTTCTTATGGTTTTTTAAGCTATTGTAACAATATCGGTTGATTTAAATATAATGCACTAATAACTATAAAATTTAACTAAAAATAAATAATAAATCAAAAATGAATAAAAATGGTATACATTATGAGAAATATTACACTTATATCATATAATCGATTACAACTTTCAGATACATCCTACTTATATACATACTCTCTTTAATCTGTATATATTTATATATATATATGTACATATATATGTATGTATTTATTTATGTGCATGCACCTGACATTTAATAAGATAAGCCGCTATCCGCAATGCAACTAAAGTAATTTGTACGCTTTTTACTTTTGCTGAAAGCTCGACAACTGCAGTTCCGACAGCATTTCCCAAATTCAATCAGCCGTGGAAAAAAGATGAAGGCAAAAGCATAAAAATGAAAATAAAACGAATAGATGAACAAAAATGTAATTAGAGTGAAGAGCAGCTTCAAAAGGGCAACTTACAAGATACGGAAATTGAAGCAGAGACTAGTACTGAGATAGAGACCTATTCGTACATTCGAGGGGAAAAAGGAGAATGCTAGTGCGCATAACAATAAATGGTAGAAATAATAATTAGGATTATGTCCATTAATGTGAGCTCATCAAGTGGAAAAGTAATTTGCAATGGGACAAAGGACAGGTAAGGACAACCACACACACACACACACACACACACACATACATACACATACATACAGAGTGAAGGAGGATGGCCGAAGGAGTGAGAAACATTGCCTGTTACCATTGACCTTCAGGTCTAAGGTCAACACAAACAGACATTTGTCTCTCTCCCTCTCTCTTTCTTGCTCTGTTGCAATCGAAATGAAAATTCTGCGAAAATTTTGCAAAATTTTTACCATAAAGGGCATAACTTTTATCATAAATTTCCCCTCAATGCCGAGCAGCAAGTGGGTAATATGAATATATTGCTGGATTGCCATTCCCATTTTTTCGCCCCTCCACAAAAAAAAAAAAAACCGAGAAACCTTCACACCAATCCCCCACAAGACAATGAACTGAACCAAACAGAATTGAAATTGTAACTTAAAGCTTCAGGCCCAGATCAGAGATGCCAAATTCCCGCTAGTGAAATAATTTCAATTTTTCACTGACTACTTCTTTTGCTCCCCATCCCGGATTGGGTAAAAAGCTTAAAGGTATTACTTTAGCTTTAATTGGTACTCGAAGTTCTTAAAACAAACCATGTCTTTGCATTTGGACTCGGATTTGGTCGCTGACAGGTGAAATCAAATGTGTCATCAAGTCTTGTCCTTTGGTTTTCGTTATACTCGCCATATGAATTGTTAATGACTGCAAAGTGAAGACGGAGAAGAGACCAGTATATACCAGGTCCGGCATTTTCCACATGTCCAGAATGTCCATGGCCATGTCATAAGCATTAACAATGCAGCAATGTGCCTCCTAGCCAGTGGGTCCTGCCAACTGGCAAAGTTCTGCTGGAAAATCTTGCACTTGCCAGTTCAGTTTATGCAAAATTTGCCGATAGCAATTTGCAAATTTAATGGCGTGAACAAATTCAATCAATGTATGCAAACAAAAACACAGTAAACCCAGAGCCGCATCTAACACAAATGTCTAGACCAAAGAAAAAGGGTATTATAACATTAAAAATTATCAGCTTATTAAAATGTAAAAAAAGCACAATGCGAAATGATTATTTCGATAAGTTCTAATTTTATTAATATTAACTCCATTAAGTCAGAAATCCAAGACTACAAAAAAAAAAGTTCCTAAAAAAAAACTGATGACCTTTCTATTGATATTCCTGTTAAATAATTAAATTTATAATTTGAAAATAAATAAAATTAATAACTTATAGTTTCATAATTTTGACAAAAGTTAAACTAAAGGTAAAAATTTTATTTTTTAAGTCAACATATTAATAATATTCCCCTTAATGAAATTTCAAAGAAAACTTTTAAATAAATAGAACATTTTAAGGAACACCAAGCAAATTAAAAATCATAGATAACGATTAACAATTAAATAGATAAATCAAATTTTTGTTTTTTTTTTAAACCGTTTTCAACCCCTTTTTTTGGCCAGCCATGCAACTTGGCCAGTTTAGACCATTTACAGCTAACGTCAGGCAATGACATTGGCTAAACTCTCTGGGTTTTAGGTATTGGTTCTGTTTCTGTTTCGGTATTTCTGCTTCTCTTCAACAATTTTTGTTTATTTAATGCTACACAACTCAAACTACCTACCCTCTGACATCAAACCCATTCAAATGCATTTAGTTAAAACTGCAAAAAGGCAACAATAATCAATGTTTTGCCATCGTCTATTGTCGATAAGTAATGCATGCAAGTGTCTATGTATATATGTGTATGTATGTGTGTATGTGTGTGTATATGTCTGGCATGTCTGCTATCTTAAGGTAGCAGTCAGGAAAAGCAGGTGCCATAATTGTTTGCCCAAATGACGATTTGTGTGCCTGGCACCACAACGGGAAAATTTCTCATATTGTCCAGATGTCTGCACTTTGATCTGACCGCAAGAATTTTATATGTAGAAAATTTCCCTTCCTTCCTATTGTTGACTATTTGCATTAAAGTTGAAAAAAAAATGGTCAATTAAGTTGAACTCCGTAATCAAATGTACAATTGGAAAACAAAAACTTAATGTACTTCATAAAAGTGAACTTTGCATTTTTAGATATTTCATCGAACTTTCTTTTTTACAATCAAAAACATTCGATCAGATATATAAATACTTTAATTAAAGTAAAATTATAATAGTTAATTTACTTTAATTCTTATATTAAATGTTCAATGTTCTTGGTAATATAATAAAGTAATTTGGCGCTTTATAAGCTTATCAAAACAATTTCAATTACATAATATTTTTCAACTTTTGACAAACCAAAGTCAAATAGTAAGAACCTTATGATTTTTAATACCAAATTATTAAAGCCAAAATCTTAACTTACTCATTCTCAATTGTTGAACCAAAACTAGCCATTTGATATGTTGTTGCTTTGCCAACTATTTATATAATGCACATAAATATAGTTATATTATTTAGTTATTAATTTTTACTGAAATGTTTACAATATTTCTGCTTACTGCCAATTCGAGAAGACAAAAAAAAAAACGTCAGCAAAAAATCTTATAAATTATGACTAAGACGATGAAAATAGAAAAAAAAAGTACAGAAAAAATGAAAGGCAGCCTGCAAATTAATGATAACGACCCAAACCAGCCGATGTCATGCCAGTCCGGACCCGGCCGAGTCGAGCAAGGACTTAAGTGACATGAAACAACTTAGTCGTACACACGCCGCATACCAAAACTTTTACATCAACAACAACAGTAATGGCATAGGACGTAGAGGCGGTGGGGGCGGGAATGGACAGAGTTAGAAAAAAAAAATGAATATGTACTTACTTATAATACTTGCCACTGCACCACAGTTGTTTTTTTTTTTTTTTGTCTGGGTGGGTGTTTGAGTGGTTGAGGGTGATGCACTTGGAATTTGTCTATCTGCGTATCGCAAAACGTTTCGCACTCAAAGCGATTCGGAAGTGCCTATGTGGCGCAGGTGACTAATGTTAGTGGTGCATATATACACACAGTCAACACACACACACACACCCTCATATAAAAGTGGTAAAGGAGAAGGGGAATGAGAAGAGATCCACGTACATGTTATTTATGACCAAGACTTTTTCATTTGCTTATCGGATCGCTGCAAAAGTTATAAGGTAAGTATTTCCGCCGGCTGTTAGGCGGCTATGACGGAGCCACCTTTTCACACCTTCTCCCCACTGTGCACACACTCACACACAAACGCACACATTCTTAACTCCATCCTGTCGTCGCCAGCAGTGACACAAAAGACAATTTGTGTGTGCATGTGTGTGTGTGTGTATGTGTGTATGCGTCCAAGGATAAGAATCCTTAGCATACCCAATGACAAATACGTATCTATAAAACTGTCCAATGGGGATTTTTTTCTATTTTTTTGTTGTTTTTTTTTTTTTTTGTGGATTGCAATCGCTTCTTAAATATATGTATTGTATTTGTATGTATTATAATAATAAGCCGATTTAAGTCAGTTCACTTTAAACTTGGCTAAATTGTCCATCAGCAGAAGTACTTAAAAAAAAGTTTGCATTTCCCTTGTTTATATTTTCAACTTACTATATAAGAAACACTAAATATTGAAAGCAATTTTTTAATATGTTTATCGTGCTAGTTAAGACAATTTTATATAATTATTCATTAATATCATATCGGATATTAATTTGTTTTTATTCTCTTAATAAAGAAATGGAGGCATCATATTTTAATTTTACATTTAAGAACTTTTACTCTACGTATGTATGTATATTCACTTGAAGCGAAACTTTCAGTGTAAAATAAAAATTTTGGTCAATTAATAAAATTTTTATTCTTTAAAAGAATCCAATAAATTTCTTTAATTTTCTAAATAACTGCGCCTATTTTTAGAGGTTCTTCGTGAAGCACGTTAATATTTGAAGATTTGTATTAAATATGTTCATTCAAGTAGGCTCTTTTCGAATTGCCATCATTTTTTAATGAATAATAACTGTTTTTATAGACAAAAAATATAAAATCATTAAGGATCCCATTTTTTTTGATCCTCGCGTATAACTTACTTTTTGATATTTTGAAAAATTTCAATACATCACATCATCATTTATCATTTCAATTTTGGCAACGAAGCTAAAGCCAGTAGTTTTATTTTAGAATCTGATGTGTTAAGTCAATGAAATATAAACAAGAGATAATGTTTTCATCAAAATTTGTTGTAAGCATATTAATAATGTTACAGGTATCGATTAGCCATCTCAATGGACAACGGATCAATCCAAGTAACATTAGCAACAATATTAAATTCTACGAAAATACAAGTCACAACTATACCAACAACAATGAAACGGATGTGATAAACTTAAACGAAACAATATCAAACAAAGGAAAAGTGGATCGCATGGCAAATAAAAATAATGCAAATGATAATGATGATGACTTTCATTTTTTGATTACTGGCGGCTATAGGCCAGAAAAAAATGAACTTGTCAAATATGTTGTATCCATTCAATATAATGTACACTCAGAATTCTTTGGCGAGTATCATAGCTGCGGCGGTAGCATTATTTCTATAAATATTATATTAACAGCGGCTCATTGTTTTTAGTAAGTACTAATTTAATTTTCCCAATTTTATTCTGTCAAATTAATTTATTTTCTATCCCCTGATTTAATACCTACTTGATATATATCTTTTTGACAAAAATTAACACAGTTGTTGTTTTTCTAGAAGGTGAATTTTAATTTAAATGGAATTAGCTATTTTTTTTATACCCTGCACCCATACTGTAAAAGGGTATATTAAAGTCGCTAAAATGTATGTAACAGACAGAAGGAATATTTTCCGACCCCATAAAGTATATACATATATTCTTGAGCAGTATCAGTAGCCGAGTCGATTGAGTCTGTCTGTCCGTCCGTTCGTATGAACACCGAGATCTCAGAGACTATAAGAGCTAGAGCAACCAAATTTGGTGTCAATATCCGTCTATTGTCTAGGCAGGTCAGGTTTGTTTCAAAATTTTGCCACGCCTACTTCCGCCCCCGCAATTTGGGAAAAACCTATAACTAGAGCAATATTAAAGATATTGCATCTATTTGGCACACTCAATAATATAGCCAATAGCTGAAATCGGACAATAATTATCGGAGATATACGTATTTCCGTTTTGTACTGAAACGCTCAGTACAACATAGGCTGTGAAGAGTGAGCGAGATAGGATGCGTTTCCTGTTGCTGCATGCTAAGTAAATTTTTTTTTGTAAATTGATGGCGACTATGACCGATTTTGTCTTTATGAAGTACCTCTACTTGGTACAGGGTATACTCAATATCGGCAGGGACGACTTGCTTGCTTCATTTAATATAGTTTTCCCTTTATTTTGAGAGTAAGATTAAGTTTTTATTCAAAGAAAGAAGTTATATAGTAGAAAAGTATACGAGCTGGGGGTTGATTATTTATACTAATTTTTATTATTATTTTTTTACTATCCAGTTTAAATGGTACACTTCTGACCGCAGAATACTTCAAAGTTGTGGCCGGAACACCGGTTCGCTTGCAACGCACTGAAACTACGCAGGAATTGGAAGTGGAGAAGTATAAGATCCATCGAAAATATAATAGCATAAATTTACGCCATGATATTGGTCTTATCAAGCTAAAGGGTGAACTAAAATTAATTGATCAACATGTGGCAATTATACCTTTACCGACTGAGAAACCAAAAGTTGGACAAAAATGCACCGTTGTCGGTTGGGGCACAATTGTCATGGTGAGATACAAATGTTTTTAACTCTTTAACAAAATTCAAAAGAAATCTCATATTGATTTATGCCAAACACACACACACACACACACACACACAGTTTGGTCCAATCCCCGATGAGGTTTTCAATGCTGATGTTACAATTAGGGAGGATGAGTTTTGTGCAAAATCTAATAACTACTTTAAGGGCATGCTATGCGCCAATGATATCAACGATTTTGAGGTGGATAGCTGTCAAGGAGATTCGGGCGGTCCGCTTATATGTGATGGTAAAGTTACGGGTATTGTCTCATTTGGATATTTATGTGGTGATCCACGCTCCATATCCGTCTATACCGATGTATATCATTATCGAAAATTTATTAATTCGAGTGTCCGTCTAGTAGCATATAATTCATTCATATATATGATAATGATATTCCTTTTAATAATCATAAAGCTAACAATAAATACAATATAGTAAAGTAAAGCATTTAAGATGCAAACTGTTATCATTCAACAGGTAAAACAGTCGGCAGATTTTACCTGCAAATGACAAACCAAATTGACTGAAACCAACGACCAACGTTCTATCGGCTGAAAGAGACGCTGTCAGCAACTAGGTAAAGCCAGCTGGTGGGCGGCGCTATGCGGTGGTCACCGCACGCACATGGAACTCGGACATTGGACATTGGACAGTGGACAGTGGACGATGGATGGTGGACACTGGCAAATAACGGTGCAATGTGCAACGGTTTATGGTTGCTGCTGTTGCTGTTGCCTTTTCCATTGCCATTGCCATTTCTGGTGCTGTTTATGACAGCAATTATTGCTTCACCCGCAGCCACCCTTCATTTTCTATTGCCTAAACTCCCCCCTCACTCTCTCTCTCTCTCTTTCTTTTCCGCATCAACTACAGAACTACTCCCATCACGGTTATGGTTAATTCAACTTAGCTGCACTCCACTGCTGTTGATTGGACCAATTAGGCTGTGGCCATACTGTGTTGTTCTGGTATGCGAAAACACAATTCTTGAGTTAAATCAGTCCAGACACTTTCACACTTTTCGATACAAAGCTGTTTATAACTTAAATAATAATGTATTATAAATTAAAATGAAGCAAGCAAGTCGTCCCTGCCGACATTGAGTATACCCTGTACCAAGTAAAATTACTCCATAAAGTCAAATACGATCAAAATCGCCATCAATTAACAAAAAAATTCTCTTAGCATGCAGCAACAGGTAACGCATCCTATCTCGCTCACACTTAACAGCCCATTTTGCATGGGGCGTTTCAGTACAAAACGGAAATACGTATATCTCCGATAATTATTGTCTGATTTCGACAAAATTTGGTCAGCTGGTGCATATAATATATCTTTATTATAGCTCAAGTTATAGTTTTTTCTAAATTAAGGGGGTGGAAGTGGGCGTGGCAAAAATTTAAAATAAACTTGACCCGCTTATACAATAGACGGATGTTGACACCAAATTTGGTTGCTCTAGCTCTTATAGTCTCTGAGATCTCGGTGTTCATACGGACGGACGGACGGACAGACGGACATGTCTCAATCGACTTCGCTATTGATACTGATCAAGAATATATATACTTTATGGGGTCGGAAAATTTTCCTTCTGCCTGTTACATACATTTTAGCGACTTTAATATACCCTTTTACCCTATGGGTACAGGGTATAAAAACCAAAAGAAAGCTATTGCCAATTGTGGCAGGCATTTTTCTCTTTCCCTCTTAAACTTTTTCATATCGGGAGTTAGATATTCAACCTTGGGACAGAGCCATCTATTGAGTTTGTAGGTCCATAGACTGAAGTAGTATATGTATATATGTAAATAAGTACAAATATAATGTCATGTCTAAAATAAATAATTATTTGTCAATTATTTAACTGTTTTATATATGTATGTATATTACCGATATAGTGCTTAATATCCCTGACAAATTTTAAAAAGCTCGATTTACGCTGCACCGCATTTGCCATCGAAATTGTTATCGAACGCATAACGCAAAATGTGAAGAAATTGTTTTTTTTTTTTTTGGTTTGCTTTTGTTTTTTTTTTGTTTATTATATATGTACGATGTAATTTAAGCAATTGATAAAAGATTGTTCCAATTATTAACATTAATTTGTAATTTACAATATATCGTTAAGATATTAGTTTAAAATTTAAATGTACATATCTCCTATCTATCTAATTCATAATATTATATAAGTTAAGATGTTGTTGGATATATTATTAATTTTGTGTGTTTTTCTTTTCAGTTCACACAATTAAGGTTTTATCTTTTTATATAAAAAAACGAAGTAAAATGAATATCCTTTTGATTTTCTTACCAATTCTTAGTGTAATTTGAAATCTTTTCATATCCGCTAATCTCAAACCGAAATCAGTGTAAAAATATGGTGATTTAATATTGAGAAATGCAATTAGTAAGCGCACACACAACGATATAAAGATATATGTGTATATAGATATATATATCCAATCACAAAGCTTTCAGATAGGAAAGACAATTAGAAAAGTCTTATTCTTCGGATTTTGTTTTGTGGCAAGTCACGCGCCAGGCAAAAAGGCAGACAAAAGGCAAAACAATATCAAATTGATGTGGGACTTCGACTTCTAACACAAACACACATACACATACATACATAGATACAGACACATACTGTGACAATCAGGTTTATCATTTTGCATGCGTTTTGTGTGCTGTTCAAGTGTTCATAATGAATTTAATCGCGTATGTTTATTGCTCACTTTGCCATAGTCAGGCTGCCCCATTTCCATTTTCATACCCTTACCCAATTTCTATTTCCACCTCTAACTCCATTTCCATCTCCATTTCCATTTACCGTGTGTGTGTGTGTGTGTGTGTGTCTATGTGTGTGTGTGTTTGCTTTACGAAACATTCACACAAGTTGCCGTTGCTGTTGCTTTTGCCTTTGCTTTTGTTGGCCATCGTGAAGTCGACACTTTATCATTTTGTCACGCTTCTTGTTTGCCAAGTTGCCTCTCATCACCCTCTCCCCGTAGCCATGCCTCCCCCTCTACATATTGATTTATCATTGTTGTCTTTTCCTAGGCATATGCCAAGTCCTTGGTTCCTTGCCATCCATGGGGGCTCTCCCTTTGCCATGTTTTTGTGCGAGAGTAAATTGTTTGCATTTGTATTAGACACATGCCTCAAATTGCACAACCAAATGAAGTTCCAATTGAAAATAAGTAATTGCATCCAAAGTTCCCATTTACCAAGCATCTTGAGCTAAATTCATTTATTCCTGCCACAATCTCTATTACAAACAATAGGGAAAAGTAATTTCCCTTACAGTGCCAAAAAAAAAAAAACAAAGCAACAAAATTAAACATTTTGATTTAAGTCAATTGCCATTCTAAGAAACCGAAAATTTTACGTAATTTACGTAAGACATAATTCGAAAAGAGTTCTAAGCAATTTTTAAAAACTAGCCAGCTTTTTGTTTACAACTCAAAAATTGATTTATATTTGTTTTAATCTATTTTTCAAGATTTATTAATTATAACTTATTATATTTACTTGCAGAAGTAGTTGAAGTTTGTAAATTTTTAAATACAATTGCTTTTTTTTTTGTTTTAATTATATTTATTTATATATTAAATTATTATTATTATTAATTATATTCATTTTATATTAACTATTGTCTTAAAGGGCAATTGTTTTCCTAGTTTCTAACTATATTTATATCTATAAAAAAAAATAATAAAATTTAATTAAAATATATTAAGGCAACAAAAATTGAATGTTCATGGGAAGCGAAAACTGAATCTTGCGAAAAAAGATTCTTATTTGTTTTTCCTATATTATTCGAGCAATGTTAATTTTCGTATACTTAGTTTTTATTTTTTATATATGTATTTGTATTAATATATGATTTCATCTTATGAAAAAATAAATACCACCATTTTCTTCAAAAAAACAACTATTCATAGAAAGCTATATTTTCTCATACCAAAAAAAATTAAGTACTTTAAAGTATGTATAATTTTTCAATTTGCTAACCCTAACATTTCTCAAGACTTTGAATAAATACTTTCTTTTTTGACAAAATCATTCCCTTAAATACCATTACAGAATAGGAAATTAAATTTATTTATATATTATTTATTAATAACTTTAACATGGAAATGCCAATATCTTATATGTATCTTTATTGTTAGTCCAGCCAAAAAAAAAAAGCAAGGAAATCTGCAACAAGAAACACTAACAAAATGTCAATTGAATTGGCAGATACAATTAACACCCAAAACTCCTACCAAATCTGCCAATTCGAAAAGCAAACAAACAGTTAACCTGCAGCTCACTCTTGGCCATGGTCAGCAGGAATAATAGGAAGTATCTTCTTTTTTCTTTTTTTTTTTACCATAGAGAGCCCTTTAATAGAGTATATGTCCACGTTGTTAACCACGTCCTGGTAAATGGTCGCTGGCTAATTTTGAGTTGGGCCGCGCAACGTGGAAAATGCATTTTCATTCCAAGTTCCTAACATGCTGACAAAATCGTCGGATAAGCTGCAACGTCAACACGAACATAGACTCAAAATCGGACCCAGACCTAGGACCCTGATCCAATGAAACCTAAACCAAAATCACTATCAATTTGCGTTTGTAAATACATTTTAATGGCATTTCAAAGTGAATCCGAGTTGACCTCCAGCCGAGTGAGCAAGAATAACCAACAATCCGCACAGCGCTGGTTCCTTGTTTAAGGAATGAGGTTTCCCTTTGATGTACAGTGGTCAAAATGTAGAAAGATAAATTAAAAAAAAAAAAACATAGATAAAAATTTATCTAGAAAATTTTATTTACTAAAATGAAAATCATTTGTAGTAAAATCATTTAAAAATGTTTTGCTTAAAATCACAATTTTGATTTTTTAATTTTTCTACTTTGATTTGTGTTATTTATTTATTTTTTCTATTTTTTTAAAATTGTAAAAATTTATTTGAAAAGAAACAAAAATCGTCGATTTAATGTTGCCTCATATCTCGTACGTTAACGTAATCAATTTGCAAATTTGTTGTTGAACCTAGTGATAGAACATTTGTTAGGTTGAGAGGGGAAGAGGTGGGAGGGGGGAGAAGAGATGATGGTATTGTAGTTGGTTTTTGGGTTGGTATGACACCGGAAATTTAAACTACTTCCTGTTTTGTTGTTCTGTTGCTGTTACTATTCGTGGGGGATTCTCGTTAGCTTTGCCTAATTTTGATCCTATTCCTACTACTGATGGATGTTGCCTTGCCTTGGCTTGGCTTTCCTCAATTCTACTCGGCTCTCAGCTTGATGGCCTGGGCCACCGATTTGATTTGTTTTCATTGTAACGAGCCTTTTATTAGCCACAGACCTCGCTGCTCTTTCCACTATAACCCGTCCTTTTCACCATTCAACATGCCTGTTATTGGCCGTATTGCTGTTATTGTTGTTGTTGTTGTTGTGGCGCTGTTCGTTAAATGCAAACACCAAAAAGGTTTTTTTTTCACAAAACAACAATCAACGCCAGCGGCAAAAAGCAACCCATACACAAGCTACCGAACAAACGGTCAACCGACTAACAACAGCAACAACAACAACAACAGCAGATACAGACAGACAAACCCAATAGCTTTCCTACCCCCTCTCTTACACCCCCTTCATCCACTTCCTTTTGCATGATGAATGGGGGCGACTACGCGGTTGATGGGGTTCGAGAGGCGAGAGGTACGAGGAATGGAGGTCATGGGATGCCACAACAACAGGACTAGCAAGGATGTCAGCCAACGCCAGAGGCAGGCAACCCGTTTTCGATTCTGTTGGTTGTCCCTTTTATCGTAGCACAGTCATGACCACAAATATATAGAAACCAATTCTTAAAATGTCTATAAATATGAGAATGCTTTAAATATTTAGATCTGTAAACAAATAAAACTTCATTATAAGACTGTATAATAAGGTATTAAAATTATTTTCAAAGAGCTTTAAATTTGTTTCAAAATAGCAAAAAGCTTAAAATTATTAATTCCAAAAAATATTTCACTTTTAAAATAACAATTTGTAATCAAGAAAAGATCTAAAAATAGAGCTATTTACTTTATAACTATATAATTTGTTTTATTTTGAAATGGATCAGCTTTAAATATAATAAAATTATATTTTTTTTTCTATTACAAATTATAGTTATATTTTTAATCATAAAAATCTAGATTATTTATTTAAAATTTAATGTATCATAGCTTTAACTAACATCAATTTTAGTTCAGTATCTAGTAATTAAAAGTAATTGAATTTGTATTTAAAATTGGACAAACATTGTTTTACTTAACTTGGACTAAATTTTGAATTGATGGTTTCTATATAAGACAGATATTTGATTCTGAATAAGATATTTAGGATTGAAGTATTGTAAGACGGAGATGTTCTCTCCATTTTTGAATCAGTTCAATTGAATGAACTAGTTCATTTGTCTACTGTTTAAACCTAATTGAATGGCTTGTGGTGTGTATTCCCTTTTTTAATTGTTAGACAATTCGCGTATGTCTGTGTGTGTGTGTGTTTGTGTGTCTGTAGTTGGGTGGGCGGCTCAGTGAATGGATGGGTGTATGGTGAGTGTGTGTGTGTGTGTTTGAATGTGTTCGTTATTGTCAGTCTGTAGCAAAGCGATTTGCATACAAATTTGGCACGAATTGTAAATATTTAAGCAGATACAAAGTGTGAGTATTAAATTTTTGATACTAATTAATTATGCATGTGTAAATTTTGCAATGAAAATTATTATAACGCCATATTTTTACTCACCCACACACAGACACACACACACACACACGCACATACCCACAGAGACACAGTCTAATACAGACTGCAGAGAATCAAATCAAAAATGTTGACCAAATAAAATAAAACAAACTAAAAAATCTTTACTGATTACACTTAACAATATTGAATACATCGGTGAAAGGGGCCAAATATGTAGCTAGAGTGGGGTACACACTTTATTGGCTGAATACTTACGGTAATTATGTAATTGGATTACATACACACACACACACTCACACACACACACAGATAATGTGTATGAAAAGGCAAACTGAAAATGAGAAAATCACACAGCACATTTAACCAACAAAATGAAAGAAGTTGGCCAATAATAACAAAACATTAACTGCAAAATGGCAAACAAATGGTAGACAAGAATTTTTCAAAAAGGCCAGGATATCGTTGCCAGGAAATTCTATTAAAACTTTTTCGGTTTCAATTCGCCAAATCCAAAAAGGAAAAAATAAAAAAAAAAAATGCCAATAAATAATTTGCTCTATGTGGAGTGATAAACTGAACGAGGTGGCAAATAATAAAAAAAATTCAAGAGTATAAGGGAGACAAACAAGTAGGAAGAAAGAGATAGAAGTAGAGAGACTTCGGATCTCTCTATAGCCCCGACTTAAGGCGTATTAACCAGCTCAGAGAGCTCAGCACAAAAGAGCTTTACCAAATGGTACATCTGATGGTGATATTTAGCCAATTGATAGTCGACAAGCATAATGCCCATTAAAATAATAATTAAAATTGGCATATAAGGTAAAAGAATTGACAAAAAGTTAATTAATTTTAGTCAAATTTGAGTTCACAATTTGAAACTGTTAGGAAAAACCTTTCAAATAGTGCTTAAAAATAAAAAAAAGATACCTAATTGTAACTAATTTTAATTTCTTTTGAGTACCTTTTGTCATTTTTATAAGTTGAAATGACTGAAGAGCCTGTTATAGCCAATGTACACCCATTTGTTACCATTAAATGCCCACCAAATGGCGGCCAAGACTATATCTAAAACTCTTAAAAGACGTCGATTGGGGTGGCGGTCCACAAGTGCGAAAAGTGTCGAAGAAAGTGTAATCTATGGCACAGACCACTGCAGGCTATTTGTATTAATTTGTTGTTGTTGATTTTCCCTCTCTCTCTTTCTCTCTCTCTCTCTCTCTCTGTCTATGTTATAGAGTCGCCTATTGAATATGAAAAGTGCAGAAAAAGAAAAGAAAAAAGAAAAGAGAAAAAAGGAAACCCACGGAATTTGTCTTTACCATCCTTGCTGCACTTCTGCTAGACCAGCCAGGGAACCACATGAATAGAATTTTCTTAAAAAATTACAAAAGAAAGACTAAAAGCAAAAGATTTTCAATTTTGTTGCTACCTGAAAATCGATAGTTAAACAATTGATTATAAGTATCAACGGACTTTAAAAAGAAAATTCAATGGCCAATGAGTAAGATAATGTAATCCAATCATTTATAAATATATACACACAATTTCATACATATGTACAATCAAAAAAAAAAAAAAAAAACTGTAAATGCAACCTCAGCCATTCGTTTTTAATAAACAGAAATAAAAAATACATACAGAATGTTTAACATTTTTTTAAACCGAAATTTGTATTCTCTTTACTTTTGGTTGAGACATACATATGTACATAGGTGAAAGGAACTTTAGGACTAATTTATATTAATATATATTGTGCGATTTATTTAAATCTAAAATATACATATTTTTTTTTAGGAATTTAGTTAAAAAAAAAATTGTTATTGCAGAACTTTCATTTCTAACAATTGTTTTCAATATTGTTCCGGATAATTTTTCAATATTGTTCCGGATAATAAATTTTTAACTTTAAAAAAACATATTTCAATTTTCATGACGTTCTCTAAATTGTAGTACTAATAATTTAATTTGACATAAAAATAATAATTTCTGCCCATCACAAATATATGCATGTATATATTATTTACTTCAAGAAACATTACATAGAAAATATAGCATGTCATATTTTATGCATACATATTATTGAAAATGAATATTTATATATTTTGATAACAAATTCAACATATTTTTGCTTATGCCGCTTTTCTACTCTCTCTGTTCAATTGGACTATTTAAAAACATTATTTTTAAGTGCATTGCACAACTAGCTGTTGACTGTCAGTTGTGGTGTCATTTTAGCCACATGATTGATTAGTATAAAAAAGAAGAGATAAAATAATCTATACTCTTTCTCTCTCTCCCTCTATCTATTTTTCTGAGAGAGAGAGAGATAACGAAAATAAAAAAAAAATGTTTCCGCCCGGGATCGAACCGGGGGCCTTCTGCGTGTTAGGCAGATGTGATAACCGCTACACCACGGAAACAGTTGACCGCCAAACGATTTTGATTTCTTAAAGAAAACCCACAAACTAATCAAATATCTTATCTTATATTTAATTAATTTATTTATTTTTCAAAATTGTATCGGTCATTTTTATAGAGCATCGGTGGTTCAGTGGTAGAATGCTCGCCTGCCACGCGGGCGGCCCGGGTTCGATTCCCGGCCGATGCAAAATGAATTTTTTTTTTCTCTCTCTCTCTTTTGTTTTTACTACTTTTTTTTTTATGCGTCATAAATAGATAATGAACAGCGAAACGGAATGAAAACGAGCAAATGGATTAGTGAAGAAAAAGTGTTAAAAGCGGAATACAATTCCAACTGATATTTTACAGTTTTTCCATTTTCATTTTTGTTGGTTTGGTTGATTTTATTAAGCTCAGTGTAGCATAACAAATGCAAAACTTGCAAAGCGTTTCATCCAATTAGAAAATCGTAAGTTTTATTGTTAATTATCTCAAACCGAAATCCAGTGACTTTAGATGGACATGGACGATGAAACTTTTTCCCACCAAATATCTCATCTCTGCCGCGCGAATATCCAATGAGTTGTAATTAACTTTATCCGAAAATCTTTCCCGGCCGCCAATGGTCTACTTTATATGGGCAAAGGGTAGATGGGAAGGGACAGTGTAAATTGGAGTTGGTGTTTGGGGATTGGGAGTTGGGGGTTGGGGGTTGGTTGGGTAGTAAGCCTCTTTACACAGTGGAAGTGTTGGCGTTTTTATTCAGTTAAGCAGCTCAAATGGTATATGTAAGTATGTATAAATGTATCTACGGGCATGCCATTTTATATATGTAAAAAGCAAGGTTTATGCATTCACCAAAGTTACAATCAATTTAAAATAACATAATTAAGTTTATCTTAATAAAAGCTTTTCTAAAAATACATTCTCGACTTTTAGATATAATAATGTTTGGTATTATTATGGTATATATTTATACTATATTTGTTTTTTTCTTTTATTATTAACGATTCATTTATAATCGTTCTTTTTATAAGGGAAGTCTAAAATGTAACAGGTAAAAATGTTTTTCTTGTATAGGATACACAAAGACAATTAATAAAATAAACTTAGGAAAAATAATAAACTGCAAAAAAAAATTAAGAATGGAAATAAAGAAGTTTTCTTAAAAATAAAGTAAATTCGTCAAAAAAATAAGAAAAATTTGGGAAAAAAAATCAACCAAATAGAAAAATGAAAGAAAGTAAAGGAAAAATCTTTTCAGAACTGTCATAGATTATCTTGGCCCTAACAGCTAGTATTTGATTTATATTCTTATGCACTTTCTAATAAATAAATAATAATAATAATAAATTAAAAAGCAACAGCTTTAGTAAACCTTTAACTATATTAAACCATAATTGTTTATAGGCAAAGAATCGTGTTTTTTTTGGTATAATATGAAAATTGTTTATGGGAAATTCAGAAGTTCAGTCGTTTGTGTAAAATGAAAAGTTCCACGCATAAACTGGCCAAGCGACTATCATGGACATTTGATGCGTGGCCACGGAACAACTGGCAACACTTTATTCCTTGCCACCCAACTCCCTTAACCATTACTCCATCTATTTCTTCTCTCATTCTTTCTCTCTGTCTCTCTCTTCCCAATCTGTGTTTCTAGTTCTGTCTAATTTTGCTTTGCCTTTGAGCTTGTTTTATTTTCAAACATTTCCTCTTTTCCATTAGCTTCGACGGCTTTAGCCTTGGCTTCAGTTTCTTGTTGGTTAGGTTTTCTTTTTTCTTGTTTTTTTTTTTTGTTTGCTGATTATTTTTGTAATAGTTGTTTAAGTTGTTTGCGGTTACATCAGCAGCATTTCCGTTCCCTCTGCTCTCTTATACTAAATGTGTAGATTATTACTGTGTGATTTAATTAAAATCAATTAACAGTAATGAGCGGTCATTAAGTCAGCTTAAAGCGAGTTCATTAAGTAAGTACAGTTGAGTTTTAGTCCAAATGCAAGATAATGCAAATGAAATGATCAAACAAAATGTGTAAAAGTCGTCCTTAAAGTTATGTTGGGATTTTGTGAAGTCGAATTAAAATGCGATTTTATTGGCATCAAATAAAATTACAATTGTTTATATAAGCAAATAGAAAAAGCTTTTAATTGATTAGACGACTGCATAAATAATTAAAATCTGAATATTAAACTGTAAGTTAAGTGTCATATTAAGGGAATTTTTGATTCTTATATTCCCATAAATTTCTAACCAAATGAACTAGCAAAATTCATATTTTAAATTCATTAAAATTTACGTTAAAAATCATATTTTTTGAATAATAATAACTATGGCCATTCATTCTTGGTTAAATTTTGTTAGGGGTAGTCAGTGTCATAAAGAAACAATAATTATTTTTTTCTTTTTTGCTAGTAAATTGCTAATAAATTTTATTATATTAACATTTTTAATTTTATTTTTTAACAATTTAGCATCATTATATTATGTTTGGAATTGACTAAAAATTAATAATTTTAATTTTATAATTAAGTCATTCAAACTCAATCGAAGAAAAATATTTTCTACCTCTTATCCCCAAATATGTACTACATTTATTTGATTTGAAAATCATTAGGAGAGCTGAGTTAATAAAATTTTATGAATATTTGCAAATTGTTGTGCTTATTTGTGAATGTACATCAATTAGTCAAACTACCACTCACAAAAAGTTCTATTTCACATACTTAATAAACGTAACTTATATAAACAAAAAGTTATGATAATAACGACTATACAATACCCTTTAAAAAAAATTAATGATAAATCTATAATACATGTGTTTGAGGATAAGAAAGGATACAAAAATATCTTTATACTTATTAGAAGATCGATTGATCTAATCTAATTTATTGGCAAAGATCTAGCAAATTATTGATATGTTAATCAGTGAGATAGATTAGCAATTTTATGCATTCAGTTAATACTAATATACTCGTTCAATGTTAGAGTAGTAAACGATGGAAAAAAGCAAGCAAGTTGTGAAACTTTTTAACTAGGTTTTTAGCGTTGCCTACTTTTTTGTGCGCATTTGTGGCTGGGTTTTGGTGGTTGTGTCGCTCCACTTGGTAAAACGTTACATCCTTTGCTTTGTCTGTGTGTGTGTGTCGTTTTACTGTTAGCTCGTTTTTTTAATTGTTTTGCTGTTTATTGCAAAATTACACAAAAACAATGCAAGTTGATGAAGACAGCAACAGAAGACGACGTCGAAGAAGAAGAAGGAGAAGAGCAACAAAAACGGCTGCAAAACAAAAGAGATAACGGTTTGGCGCTGTATATGTATATACATATATATATATATGTGTGTGTGTGCGTGGTAAGAGTGCAACTGCAGGCCAAGCAAAAGGCAAAGGCAAAAGGAAAGGACGCAAGGGAAAAGGCAACAGCAAAGGCAACGGCAAACAGCACAAAACAAACTTTTCAAAATGGGAAAACTTTTTTTTTCTTACTTTTTTTTTCTGGTCTCTGTTTGTATTTGTATTTTATTTTTATTTTTTTTTTTTCTCTCTCTCTTTTTGGCTTGAGCATGAAGGAGGAGCGGAGAGGAGTGAACAGTTTTCCAACAGTAACGAGCCAAGTTGAAAAATCTTTATTGTGTATCAAACCATTTGTATTAATTAGAAGCGGCAGCAGCAGCAAAATAATTACAACAATGCAAAAAGTACAGAAACAGAGAACAAGAGAGAGACAGCAATAGATAGATAGAGAAAGTGGGTGAGAGGGCAGTGAAAATAACTACCAACAAATTGCTTTGCTCTGCAATATACTTATATTTCATTTAAAAGTTTAAAATCCCATTAACCATGTAAATATTGCAAAAATATCTTTCGGAAAAAGAAAGAACTTGAAAAAAAAAAAAATAAACGAAAAGTAAAGAAACAATATAAAGTCTAATAATTTCAAATTATAAACTCAATTTTAAAAATGAATAAGCAAAATAATTATTATTAGAGAGCAGAAACTTTGCCATATATTTATCATAATCTAAATATCGAATCATTATTTTAAATAAATTTAGAAAAGTTCTGAAAGCTAAATAATAAAAATGGAAATTGAAAATAGGTTAGAAATTTATATATTTTTAACTCTGAAATATAATAAATATTAAAGCTATTGATAGGATATTAATTGTTCAAATTGAAAGAAAAAAAATTCATATAATGCTTTTTGAAAGGGATTAACTTAGAGGAAAAAATTCAAGTTTGCTTTTGGGAAATATTTCAGTGGAGAAAATGAAATGATAAATTCGAAATATATAAAATTTAGTATGTAGACTGAGACGTCCATTTCCCCGGTAGCAGGGGGTGGGGGTGTTAAAGGAAGGGAGAGTTGTGATAATAATAAACTTATTTATTGCATAGTTTATGCGCACAAGATATCACTCATACGACATGCATCCTGGCGTAAAATGCGATACGGCAACGAAGTTTCGAAGACACAGCAACAGCACACACACACACACACACATACACACATATATGTATGTTTTTACACACACCAGCATCATATCGAAATAGACGTATGAGAAATAAACTACAAAAATATAAGTACGAAACAAGTATAATGCGATCGTAAAAAGGCTTTTCATTGCGAGCATAAAGTATTAAGCTACTTTGCAGCATCTTTGCATGCATTACCAAAAGGATAAAAACACACAAACACATTTACGCTTACAAACATACGCAAACACAGACAAACACACACACACAGACACACACCAAAACAACCATTCACACCCACAAATGTTTTGGTTTGCCTTGGTTTTTCTTCAGTTTCAAACAGTTGGCAAAATTGGGATTAAGCAAGTGCCTCCATAAGATGTAGTCAAACAAAAATAATGATAGATAAAACTATAAATAAAGCATCTTTAGCTATAGATAGCAGATATGTATTATCGATTGAAATTTAGTAATTTATTTTCAAAAGTTAAATAAACGAGAATTAAATGTTTTTACAATCCGCAAATTAAAGCAATTCATTTAACCTTTGCCTTTACAATTATTTATTTTCAATAATTACTTTGAATTTTAAGCCTTGAATTTGCTTTAACAGAAAGTCTTTTTACTTTCACTTGGATTTGTTTATCTTTTTACCTATCTTTAAAATTTGAGCTTAGTAGCCGAAAAATTGGTAATTAGGTAATTAGCGAATAATTCAAAAATAATCGAGAATATGCTGAAAACATATATTCAAAATTAAATGGTGGCGACATGTCCCTTCAATATTTCCAAATCTAGCCCTGCCTTCTGTTTTGTTTTTCTGCTTTTCTGCCTTTTTTTGTCTTTTTGAATGGTAAAACTTTTCACCAATTCAAGCGTAAAAGATGCAAGCACTAGACGAATGAATGAAGGATAAAAAGGAGCAAAAAAAAAAAAATGAAAAGGAGTATGAGAAGGCGAAGATAAATTTAAAGGCGCTTACAAGTGGCCAGCAACAATATTTCATTTGATTGCTATATGTCCATGTCATGGTTATGGATTGGCGATGGCACAAGATTGACATACAGATACATATATGTATATACATATATATATATGTATACATATATATATAATCTATATCTTAGTTGTATATTTTGCTGTTTTATTTTGATATTAGTTCAGTTTTCATTTTCGAGTTGTGCGAATCTTTTGGCTCTTTCATTTTCAGTTAACTCTCTCTTTCAGCCCCATCGACTGTCTCGCTGGACACACACACATACAGGAAAGTGGTGTGGGAAAGAGACATACAGAGAGAAAGAAAGAGAGAGTGAGTATAACACACACACACACACACACATTGGCGACATTTTCGTTTTGGCATTTCGCATGCAATTTGCGGTTCATTGATTTGGAAGTTTTCCCATTTAACTTAAGCCTCTTTAACAATCCTATTGACGCAAATTTCTACTTACCGTTTGGTAACACTCATTCCCCTCAAACACATATACCTACACCTACACCTATACCTATACCTATACTTATACCCCACCATCAAAATGAATCGTTGGCATCTCTTAACCTTTGCCTGCCTTTGATTTCGACCATCCATCCTTTTGCCCATCCATCGAATCCATTCTATATATACCATCATGCCATATGCAATATGTATGACTATTGGCCAATAGTCTGACATACGATAATTATATTAATGTTAATGGGCTTTGAGCAGGTATGAAATTGTTGTTATTGTTGCTCCTGGACATGCACAGACTGGACTAGGCTAGTTTTCATGCTTCTTGGCCATTTTGCATGGAGCTAAGACAGATTAACAATGAACCGATAACCAAACATTCTCCCCAGAGAGAATATATAGAGAAAGAGAGAAACGATTGACAAAAATTATGATGATGATCAAATAAGGAACGGAAAGTTAGTCAGTAAGTCAGTCAAAAGCTTTAAGCAACCGACTAACAATAACAAGGACAAGTCAGAGAATTACCCTAAAGCAGTTCAAAAAAGTCGAAAAATAAACAGGAAATATATATATATACTATAAGAGAAAAGGATGCCAAGACACCCGCACATGGAGTAAACCAACAAATGCTTTACTTTCATCCTTATCCCTCCCTCCGCTCCTCGTTTCTTTCGTTTGCTTTCTCTCTCTCTCTTTCTGTCTCTCTCCGTTACAATGTGGGGACGACAGGTGCAATGTGCAATCTTTTGGTATTTTGTTGGCTTTGCACATTTGGCTTAATGCCAAAAAATACAACAATAAAATCTAGTCAGAAATCCCCCCACTCCTCCACACTAACTTACCTATATGACCCAAAAAACAAAACAAAAATAAGACTAAAAATAAAACTTAACACAACGAAACAGTTTTACTCTGGCAAATCAGTACAGTTTTCGATAAACGATAACCGATAAATGATAATTATTAGATGATCTCTTCTTTTTAGTGGTTATTGCTATTCTTTTCATATGCTTTTAAACTTCTTTTTTTTATAAATTTATTACATATTTTTTATATAATTTTCTTTTTTCTTTTCATTAATATTTATATATTTCTTTTCTGTTTTTTTGGAAGTATTTTTTTTTTTTAGATTATTTAATATTTATAATTATTCTTTTAACATTTTTTTTTTGTTTCTTTTCCTCTTCTAATTCTTTTCCTTTGTAAGAAAAGGACAGAGATAAAAAGGAAAGGGTATAACGGAAAAAACCAAAACAGAATAGAACAACAAGGATGATACCCAACCAAAAACAAGAAGAAACACAAGGACAATGGGAAAACTCAACACCTGAAAAATGCAAACACTTAAAGACGCTCGCGAGGCGCCTGGCGTAAGGACCAAAGAACAAGGAACAGGGACCATGACTACGATATGATATGGCAAAATAAGAGCGGGAGATGAGGGCCAATGATGATGATGATGATGATGGCAGAGGTAAGCCTGAGCAAGAAACGCTACGTGCATTCATTCAAATCGACGGCTCGACGACTACAACAACTTTGACTCCAACTCTGTCTCCGACTCTAACTCCAACTCCAACTCCAATTCTGACTTCGTCTCTAGTCTCAAGGCAAATGCAAGGACGAGACGACGCACACAAAAGAAATTCATTTTAATGCAAAAGGCGGGTCCGGGCAACACTACTACGCTAGGCCCTGGCCCGGTCCGGGCAGGAAACGTTTGCCTGCTGCTGGTCTTCACTGAGTCGATTACGTCTGCGTGTGGTGCTCCAAGGATGCGGCTGGCTCTGAATGTTTCGTGCTCGAAGGATTTAAACGGCCAAAGCGCACAAATGCACAAAACAGTGCGGAATGAAGCATTCGAAACGAGGGCGAAGGGCCAAGGTGGTAACGGGTATGGGGGAATTGGTAGTGGTAGGGGTTAGGGGAATGCATAGCGCCAAGTCAACTCGAGCCAAGTTGAGTCTATAATTTTTGTTGTGGTTCCTGTCTATTGTCTTTACGGCATTCTATCCACCTCTATTCATACCACTCCACAAGGACAGCAAAATGAGCCATTCGCGTGAATTGCTTTAAGCAGATCCTTAGAGGAACAATCTACATATATACATATATATACATACATACATATATACATTAATGTAGTAACATTGCCTTCTAGGATAAAGTATTTTGGTTTTATTTTCAACTTTAAGAGTAAATTGATGAACCAACTGCACAAAGGATATTTGATTCCTTAAAAATATATTTAGAAATTATTCAAACTTTACTTGAGAGTTATTTTAATAGCTTTCTTTTAAAGATGCTACGAATAAAATTCTAAAAATCTATTGTATTTATATACAGATCGATTTTAATGCCCATATAAAAGCTATATACAATATGGTCATCCGATTTATACAGTGCCATTATTATATAAAAATCTTTCTTTCTTTAAAATAAATTTTATTTTACAACCAAATATTCAAAATATTGTCAAATGATAACTTAGATAATACTCCAATAGATCGCCTATTAACAAAAGCTATCACATATATATATACATATGTATGTATATATGTATATCCACAATTATTTTTATTTTAATTTAAAAAATTACCATTAAATAAAAGTTAAGAAAATATCTAAGAATAAAAAATTTAAGAACTGTCTTGGAATAGTTTTTTATTTATTTAAATCATTATTTAAATCAAAACAATATTCAATCGCTACTAGAAACTAGAAAATAGTTTCGATGCAGATCGTCAAAATACAATTTTTTTTTTTGAATGGATCGTTCCTCATAGTTCTTATCGAATTGGCAACAAAGAGCCGACTGAATGTAAACCACTGTCGACCTATGTCCTTGTAGAAACGTTTCGAGTGAAAGCTTTTGTGAGTGGAGTGAAAGCTTCGTAACTTGCGCTTGCGTTCTATTTTTCCTTTTTTTTTTTAACTCAATTTTGTGGGTGGCGCCAAATTGTGCTCAAAATTTCTTTTCTTATTCTTTAATTTTGTGTACACTTACCAAGCGGGTACATGAACATTTATGTTTTTTAATTCAGTTAGTTTTTAAAAGACATATCGATTAAAAAAATCGTCGTTTTTTAACATCACAGAACACAAAATTTCACTCTGTTTTAATATGTTAAAACAGACAAATTTTACTCTTTTTTAATATACTAAAACAGACAAATTTTTAACATATTAATACAGTGTAAAATTTTGTATTCTATGATGTTAAAAGACGATGAAATTTTCAGAATAAATTCAGAAATGAATGTTATAACATTATTAAATTCAAACGACTGAAGAGTATTAACATGTGGGCTTGAGCTATTTATAGTATTTAATTTAGATAACATTGGACCTTTTTTTGAGTTTTATATGACAATTATTAAAAAGAAAGATATTGACATTTTTAATATTACTTTTCATATAATTTTAAATATTAAATGTAATATTTTTAATAATTTATTTTGTGCCCGCCTAAAATTTGAAATATCCTGCTGCCCAGTGGCGACCTATAAGTGTCATTTCGGCAGCCAGTGAAATAAATATTTCATAAATAGAGGGACTTTTTTGCAAAAAAAATATAATTTTTTTTTTTGACAAATGGCATTTTTTCATTTGTTACAATACAATGATAAAAGATATTTGATTATAATTTTAATTTAATCAGCAACTACATTTTGCGTCTGAATTTTAAATGCATTCGTCTGTTTAGAGGCAAATGCTATTGCAATAATTGTTGAACAGATGTCGCCACAGAAACATCTGATATGGATATGGTCACACTGAGTCGTGCAGATGATTTGTTCTTATTCTTCCTCTTCTTGTTGTTGTTGCTTCTGCCGTTTGACTTGTTGATGCTGGACCAATATTGACTTTTGTTTAAAACTTCTGCTGCTGATTTGGCAGCAGGCAAAGAGCTACACAGACACCCGCATACCCACACACACACAATCACACAGTCATAGTACAACACGCAGGCAAGCAGGCAGGCACACCTGAGATCTCGATTTACCGCCATATGAGCAACTCGCCAAACAAAATGAACGGACGCTCCATACGCATCAATAGGGTGCCGGCCACCATAACTGTTATCCTTTTGACACTGATCCTTGTGTACTTTTTAAACTTCCACCAGGAAGAACGGCCAGCGATCTATGGGATGCTGCGCAGCGATAATCCAAATCGTGTCAATCTACGCAAAATGCTAATTGCGGCAATACAGGCAGCCCAACGTGGCGGCATGGAAGTGCTCGGTGTGGCACGAACGCGTCAACTGAAAGAGCGCAGCAAAGGTAAAACGGATGAGGGGGTCAATGACCCATTTACCGATGCCGATGCCCGTTCCCATTGTGTTATGAAACAGGGACTTCAGCGTATCTTTCCACGTGTAATGATCTTCTCGGAGGAGGATAAAGAGCATTGTCTTGATTTCAATTCATTTGATTTGGATCCCACAGTGTTGCATGAAACAGCCCGGGTTCCAGATGTGGCTGTGAATGCCCAAGATGTAACCGTCTGGGTGGATCCTTTGGATGCCACTAAAGAATTTACTGGTAAGAAATTCAGTTAAATCGAACGACAGTTAACGAATTGAACGAACAAATTTTCCTATACATTTCCAGAGGAGCTGTACGAATATGTTACGACAATGGTTTGCGTTGCCGTGGCCGGTCGACCCGTAATTGGTGTCATTCATAGTCCATTTAATGGACAAACTGCCTGGGCCTGGGTTGGTAATTCCATGTCTGAATATTTGGCCGGTTTGCATCCAACTGGACATGAGCAGACTACACCAATTATTACTGTATCTCGTTCTCATACAGCTGGTGCCAAGGATTTGGCTCGTGGCGTTTTTGGTGATCAAGTGCAATTACTTACCGCCGCCGGTGCTGGCTATAAGGTGCTCCAAGTGGTGGCGAATAATGCCAGTGCCTATCTGCATACATCTAAAATTAAGAAATGGGATATATGTGCCGGTGATGCCATACTCCATGCTCTGGGCGGCACCATGACCACCCTTGATGATCAGTTAATTGATTATGGGCCAAATGAATCGCCGGTAAATACTGCAGGTCTGTTAGCGACATTGGAAAAGCATGCGGAATATATGGATTTGTTAAGCAAATACCGCGACACACATCAAGCGAAACAGAGGTAGTTGAGGTGGCGACCAACCGCCCACTCCCCCCATTGCTTCACCGCTACCAAATTCGTTTCCTCAAACTGAATCTCTTCAGGCAGCTAGCTTTAAGAATAGAACGTGTAGAAAGGAAAAAAAAACCAGTTTATGGTTTTACTTCGTTTCTTTGTTTGTGTAAATCGTATTTTTTTGTTTTTTTGTCTCTGTCATTTTGCGCCTAGGGTGAGCGCGGGTCATGAACCCTTGGACAAAGTTGCCAATAAAAAAAATAATAACAACCACATAAATCTAATTTAAATTCCAATATGTGTTGAATTTCGATATGTAAACTGGGCAACTGATTGTTACTTAATATACTAGAGAAATATGACAATTAAGTGAGATTTTATTAATTACAATTTATGAGAATTCGGAAAATATAATTCAAATATACATATATGAAATGTTAAATTTTAGATTAAAAATATAACAAATTTCAAATAACAGAGGAAAATCAATTTACAAAATATATCACGTAGAAATATTTTTGATAAGATAAAATATAGAAATAAACTTTATCTTTGTATATCGGTAGAGCTGTAAATATACACTCTACATCAAATTTTAGTTCAAAGTCTCTACTTATCCAAATACATATATCATTTAAATAATAGTACATATTCAGTTAAATTATAATACATAATTACATATGTAGAATTTTAAAAATGTACCGTAAATAAGTGGAATTGGAAACGCTGTTAACCATTACAAATTTATTTATGCGTTACTTTACTTGCTGAGTTAAATTAAATAAAAGGTTAGTAAAAACAATATTACAAATAAATGTATGGAATAAATAACGTATCATAAAATCTAACGGTTTTTGATAATTTGAAATAAATACAATCGATAGTTATTAGATATGTCAAGTATTGAAACGATAGTTTAATCGATATGTTGCCGATAGCTGCCTTCCATGGTTGCCGCATCTCTAACTGTTACGCGACGAGAACAAAATTTGCATAAATAATTTTACTTTTTTTTGTATTAAACAGTTTCTACAACGCTTAGCGGTTTAGTGTGCTGAGTGTGTGTTACAGTTAAACGAAATCGAACGAGTGCCAGCCAGCTAGAGCGAGATAAAGAGCGAGCGGCAGTTAGAGGGCGAAAGATAGATAACACCCCCGCAAAAATAAATTGTTTTTTTTTCAACCCAATTTAGACAAATTATTAACAACAAAAAAGAAAAGAAAAATGTTGCGCTCTCTTTCACGCGTTACCGAATTACCAATCGTTGTTAGACAATTGCAAAAAGTACGTACTGCAATTAACCAATTCAATGTATTAACTAACAACAACAACAACAATAATAAAAGCAGCATCAGAAACACCAGTAACAACAGCATCAACAACAACAATTACATCAACCATTGGACAGAGCGGCTAAAACAAAATAAACAACAACTAAACAAACAGTTAAGATCTAACGGCAATCGGAGTTATTCATCATCATTTTTCGGTCTATTCCAGAGTGCATCGGCAGCACAGGGTGGTCTAAGCAAAACCAGCACTAACAACAACTATGCCACGGAGGCCACAATCGAAGTGAATCGTGTAAGTTTCCATCCTCTTCCCTGCTCTCCCTCCCTCTCTCTCTATCTATCTATCTATCTATCTTTTTTGCTCGATCCTCTGCCAAAAACTGATAAAATTGATTACATAATTTAAATTTTAGTAGTGACCTAACACAGCGGTTTTCTCATATTATATTGATGTTGTTGTTGTGATATGGTGTGTGCTAATGCACCAGGGTTGCATTGAGTGTGTATCACTGTCGGCAAATATTTGAAAATTCAAATCAACGGCACGGACATTGGCAAGGTCACGCACGGTGTGTCGTGTTGACCGCGTGACCGAGCGTACACGCACCTCTCAATCAGTAAATCCGTAATTCTTATCAGCCTCCAATTTTTTTTTGTTTTTTTTTTTTTTTCAATTTGTTGCAACGTGCGCCCTTCGTGGCAGTTGGCCGTGTTTAACACCCTGTAACTATTGTTATAAAAGGGTAGATTCCTACTAATGCCACAGACGGCAATGAGTGTATACTGAGGGGTAAAAACCTGTTGTTTACACCAAATTATCAAAGTCATTTTATTATGAATATAGCGCTAATATTTCGTTAATATCAAAAAAGATGCTACGTACCGAATAGAATTGTATGTATAAACGGTTAGCATCGATACGATCCAAAAACATGTGAGATAGATATACATATATATTTTAATACATTTTAATCTTGTTTATTTTTCACTTGGATTGTCTAGGATATCAAAAATGTAAATATAGGTTCCTAAGTGAGACAGAGTATCTGAAAGTCGATCTATTGATAGAAACTATTTTTTTTTTTAAATTAAATTATTTTTTTATTTTTTGTTTGTTTACCTGCTTATCACGCCAGAATACAGTGGGTACCATTCATTACAAAAATTTATGAAAATGTTTGATAGTTAACTCAGTTTCTAAAATCTTAATTTGACTTTCAAATATTTCTCCTGACAAATAAGAATTAGAAATCTATATATAGAAATATATATCTTTACAAATATTAAAGTACATTTTTAGAAAAAAGGGTCAATTTTTAGTAGCTTTATTTTCAATAGAGACTGAATTTAAATTTGTTTTTTTTTTATATAGCCGTTCAAGCTGCACCGTTTGGACGAGGGACCCGCGACCACAGTGAAATTGACCAAGGATGAGGCTCTTAAGTATTATACACAAATGCAAACGATTCGACGCATCGAAACAGCCGCCGGCAATCTGTACAAGGAGAAGATCATTCGTGGTTTCTGCCATTTGTATTCCGGACAAGAAGCCTGCGCTGTTGGCATGAAGGCGGCTATGCGTGATGTGGATAACATTATTTCGGCATATCGTGTTCATGGTTGGACCTATCTGATGGGTGTATCACCCAATGGGGTACTAGCCGAATTAACTGGCGTTCAGGGTGGTTGTGCCCGTGGTAAAGGTGGCTCCATGCACATGTATTCGCCAAATTTTTATGGCGGCAATGGTATTGTGGGCGCCCAAGTGCCTTTGGGAACTGGTGTTGGCTTGGCTTGCAAGTACAAGGGAAACGGTGGCATGTGCCTGGCACTTTATGGTGATGGTGCTGCCAATCAGGGACAGGTATTTGAGGCATACAATATGGCCTACCTGTGGAAACTCCCCGTTATCTTTGTCTGCGAAAATAACAATTATGGTGAGTGATATTGATCATCATCTATAGAAATAGAATTTAATTCTCTGATTTTTTTTGTGTTATTGATAGGCATGGGTACCAGTTCGGAGCGTGCCTCCTGCAATACGGATTATTATACACGTGGCGATGCCTTGCCTGGCATTTGGGTTGATGGCATGGATGTACTTGCTGTGCGCAGTGCAACAGAATTTGCCATTAACTATGTGAATACTCATGGACCACTGGTAATGGAGACCAATACTTATCGTTATTCGGGTCATTCCATGTCCGATCCGGGCACATCGTATCGCACACGTGAAGAGATTCAGGAAGTGCGTCAAAAGCGTGATCCCATCACATCGTTCAAGGAATTGTGCATTGAGCTGGGTCTCATTACAGCCGATGAGGCTAAGGTACATATATTAACTCCATTTTCATTTAAATCATTTATATATTTCGATTTTTTTTTCTTTTGCTCTGTTAGGCAATTGATTTGAAGGTGCGCAAGGAAATCGATGAGGCGACTGCCTTTGCCAAGAGCGATGCTGAGCTGGGTGTTAGCCATCTTTGGACCGATGTCTATTCTAATAATCTAGAACCTAAACTGCGTGGCACCACTTCCTTCAATTTGGATCATATCCAGGAGCGCAAAGGAGTCAACCATTAAAAAACAAAAACAAAATGGTGGAGAACAAACGAAATCTCTAGCTTTTAAGCCGAAAGATGTTGTTAGATTTTTTGTCAAGCACACAGACGACATACACACACACACACAGACATATATAGAAGACATACATACAGACAGACTTACAGAAAGACAGAACCACTAAGTAGTTATCCACCCATTATTAGCATCCTTCTAACCAAATGGGCCAGTGGCAATTGTAATGGATATTATTATAATCGTGTTCAATATGGATAAAGCGGGATGTAAATTTGTTGAAATTAAAAAAAAAAAACAAAATATAGAAAAAAAAAATATTACAAAATTTGCCTTTGAAAATGTTTTTGAAAATGGAATTTTACTTAACGGAAAAATATTTTGTTTTACCTAGACATAATATTGAAAAAAATGTCTAGGTAAAAATTGTCTTGGTAAAATAATGCAACCATCAATAATGTATAACTCTATATGTATGTATATATATAATTTACTATATATTTTTATGTATTATTGTATAGCAGTTATAAAATTTCTGACTAGCTGCATTATACGATTTCCATGGAAAGTATCCTCTAACTACAAAAGTAATGTGAATGGACTTGATATAGTCTATTATATGTTACCTAAGTTGAATTTACATTGTAATTAGTGTAATAGAGGTATATATACATATACATATGTGTATGTATACTTCCGATTGATAAAGAATTTCTGAAAATGAGTGAGAGCTTAGTCAGCTGCCGGTTTTCTACCATGTACCCATAGGGTAAAAGGCTATATTAAAGTCGCTAAAATGTATGTAACAGGCAGAAGGGGAATTTTCCGACCCCATAAGGTATATATATTCTTAATCAGTATCAATAGCGAAGTTGATTGAGACATGTCCGTCCGTCCGTATGAACACCGAGATCTCATAGACTTTAAAAGGTAGAGCAACCAAATTTGGTGTCATTATCTATTGTTTAGGCAGGTCAAGTTTATTTCAAATTTTTGCCACGCCCACTTCCGCCCCAGCAATTTGGGAAAATCGTATAACTAGAGCAATATTAAAGATATTGCATACTTATTTGGCACACTCAATAATATAGCCAATAGCTGAACAAATTTTGTCGAAATCGGACTATAATTATCGGAGCGAGATAGCATGCGTTCGCTGTTGCTGCATGCTAAGAGAATTTTTTTTTGTAAATTGATGGCGATTTTGATCGTTCGTACAGGGTATACTCAATGTCGGCAGGGACGACTTGCTTGCATGATTTTTCATAGTTTTTGTTTTGGTTTTAATGTCATGCTCGTCATTAATTTAAATATTTTTCTTTTAGTTGTAAATTTTTGCCTACATACATATATATATATATATTTATAGATATGTGAAATATGTATCTTTATATATAGGTATAGTTGTTTGATTCTTTTTATATTCCAAAAAAAAAAAAAATTCTTCCGGCATTATACACATACATAACAAAAAATACATGTATAGAACAAATTATACTTTTTGATATATATAGGAAAAAAAAAAAAACGAAATTGCATAGGATTAACGGCCTTAGAGTGCTCTGCTATTGCCTGGGAGTGGCTGTGCAGTGTGTATTGGGTATTGGGCATTGATAACCAATTCTTGTCGTGGGCCATGATAATGCTGAAATACGGTCGAGCTACCTTGATAGTTAGAAATGGTGGACATCGACGACCAGCGACACCGCTTGGCCGCCAATTGTTGAAGATTTGCACTAATAAAAACCGACATATAACAGCGGCACGACTGAATTGGTTACACAGACGATATTTTTCAGATTCTGGTAACAGTTCGCTGACATTGGAGAATGTAAGTAAAAATGCCATAAATTAGAGGAACGATATTAGTTAGAAATTTACAAATTTCATAACAGACCTTTAAATGTTATGATCTGGAAAGGGGACCGCCCATGGATGTTGAACTATCACGCGATGATGCTCTAGATATGTACACCAAAATGGCTCAGGTGCGTCGCTTGGAATTAATAGCGGCTGAATTTTATAAGCAAAAAAAGATACGCGGCTTCTGTCATCTATATAATGGACAGGAGGCGGTAGCAGTGGGTATGACTGCATCGTTACGTAAAATGGATACAGTGATAACGGCATATCGATGCCATGGCTGGACATATCTTATGGGTGTTCCAATATATTCTCTGTTGGCCGAATTGATTGGTGTACGGAGTGGTTGTAGTCGCGGTAAAGGTGGTTCTATGCACATGTATGCGGATAAATTTTTTGGTGGCAATGGCATTGTGGGTGCTCAAGTACCAATTGGCGTTGGCATTGCATTAGCCCATCGCTATAAGGATGATGGAGGTGCATGCATTGCATGCTATGGCGATGGTGCTGCCAATCAGGGGCAAATATTTGAAGCGTACAACATGGCAAAACTATGGTGTTTGCCATGTATTTTTGTCTGTGAAAATAATATATATGGGATGGGTACTGAAAGTAGTCGTGCGTCGGCCAATACTGATTTCTATATGCGTGGACAGTATATACCCGGACTATGGGTAGATGGCAATCAGGTGCTGGCTGTACGTAGTGCCACACAATTTGCAATTGAATTTGTCCAATCAAATGGTCCCATTATTCTTGAAATGAGTACTTATCGTTACATGGGTCATTCTATGTCCGATCCAGGTACTTCATATCGTACACGTGATGAGATACAGGAAATGCGAGAAACCCGTGATCCCATTATTAATTTCCGGAATCAAATAATTACCTTATGCCTAGCCAGCGAGGAGGAATTAAAAAAGATTGACACTGATGTTAAGAAACAATTGGATTCGGTTGCTAAAAAAGTGACGCAGGATCGTGAGGTTGAGGAATTTGAATTGGCAGCAGATGTATATGCCAGAAATTTGGAGCCTAAAATTCGTGGCATATCTGGCTATCATTTGGACCATCGTCAAATTTCGGAAGTGTGTCTTGGCAGACCGAAGGCCACACCTCTCTCTGAAATTGAGGATGTGCCAGTGGGCGATGAGTCATTGAGGAAAAAAAACGAGAAAAAGGGAAAAGGTGAACCAGGCGGAGAAACCAAATCAGATGGTAAGGAAGGAAAGGAGAAAACGAAAGGAGAATCTGAAAAAGCAGAAGCTACAAATAAGGCAGCCGTTGAAACACCACCAACAACAACACCACCACCAACACCACCACCATCAAAAACACCACCATCAAAAACACCACCAGCAAAAAAACCAAAAGCTGCAGTCGCAGAACCAGCAAAAACTCCAAGTGCACCAACATCAAAAGCACCAAGTGCACCGCCAGCAAAAGCTCCAAGTACACCACCAGCAAAAGCACCAAGTGGACCGCCAGCGAAAGCTTCAGACGCACAGCCAGCAAAAGCACCAGCAACAAATGCACCTGCTAAAGCTCCAGCTAAGCCAGCACCAAAAGCAGCCTCGCCCAATCCACCACAACCAGCAGCCTCTGACCTGGCTAAAAAAAAAAAGCCGCCGACACCCAAAGGCAAACCTTAGAAATAAAATATGCAACTAAAATATATTTAACACCTTTCATCTCAACATAAACTTTCACTTTATTTTAAACGAAAGCATAGAACGGCACCAGAAGATACCGAGAAGATGCTTACAGTAGTAGCATTGAAAGCTTTTAAGCTTTTGTCTGCAACGGCACCTGTAAGTTTTTTAGCTTTTCTCGGAAGACCATGCTCCTTCCCAGTCCCTCATCCATCGCAACCACTCATCCCTCAATTGGCATATTGTCATCTAGTGGCGAACGATCTGTTTCTGATCAATCGGTCAGTCTCTTTGCGATGCTCTGGCATTGCTGATCTTCACGTGCGTTCACCATTTCGGCGGCATCTTTTCTGCTGTGTCTATGTCTGTCTCTGTGCCTCTTGTGTGGCCTTTATTATTTTTTTTTGGTTATTTATTTTGCGTGTTTCGTATGATCGGCTTGTTTGTTTTTGAGAATATACAAAATATTATATGATTGAAATATAAAATGTGTAACATGTGTGGCAAGTGGCAAAATGTATACAAATATATCTGTACAGATAACTGATCGTAATTAAAATCATACAAATATATAAACCTTGAAAGTCGAAAGAAGTCTTCATGTTCTTCTTGATGTTGTTCCATAATGTGCCCTAGCATACTTTGAGGGAGTTATATACGATGTAAGTATTTCAAAAATTATTATTATTGAATAGAAAAGAATTTGTTTATTTATTTTCACAACTTAATAAATGTTTGATCACTATTTGACTTAATAGATAGTAAATTTTAAGTCTCTAATTTTTCAAAAATATTTATTTATTTATTTATTGATATTTTTCATTTTTTATTGCCGGCATTTTATGGGTATTGATTAAGATTTATGATGCCTTCGGAACTGTCGGAAGTGCAGAATTCAACTAAATAAAAACAATAAAAAAAACAACTGCAACAAAAAATGAAATAAAAAAAAAAACAAGAAAAAGAAAACATGAAAGCAAACGGCAATTGCCAAAATATTCGAAATATTTTTGTTTTCTTTTATTTTCGATTCTATTTTTTACTTTCTATATTACTATATTCAGATGTACATGGGCGTAGCGGTGGCTTACTAGAACCGATTATAAATCCATAATCTAGAAAACAAGGAAACTTTATAATTATCCTAAGTTCAAAAATTTTAATCAATATTTTAGTTTAGTTAAAAAAAGGACTTTGGTATATAAAAACTGATTAGAAATGGCTTAAGATTTATTGTATCAAAAAGGGTTTTATTTTATTATGGATTAGTTTTAATAGGAAATTGCTATTTGGAATATAAATAGTAATTAACTGCTATATCAAGGAATATCTAAATGTTATTAATATTATTAAATATATTACATACTGAACTATATATCTATTTGAAGATGCTGTAAACATTTGTTAACACATCGAATTATCATATTATTATAATTATATATTGCTAACTCTGAGATATTAGTTGGTTCCAGCATTTATTTAGTAACTATTGGAATCACAAGATATAGTTTTTAGTCGTAGTCACGGCTTTATGATATAGAGAAGAGTTTATAGGTAAATTGTGTTCATTAGAGGATAGTTTATGAGATCGTACAATAGACGGAGGGATAATTAATATTTAAGCTTGCTTTTTAGTTTGACAAATCTTGACTACGGCCATGTTTCCTCAAATAAATATCTCTAGATATATATATTATATAAATATATACCAATATATGTATATTTGCGTATATTCATAGTTTGTGCTTATTTGTTTTATTTGATTTCATGCTGGGACATACTTAGCATAGACATATTAACGCCTCGTGTGAGCAATTCTCTTATGCTACAAAAAAAATATAGTGAGAAATATCTATAAAGATGTATGAAATATGTACATAGTTTTGTTTTTATTTTTCTTTTCAAATTTTTATATGTTGTATTTATTGTTTTAAAGTGAATTATTAAATGATATGTATGTATATGATGTAAGTCTTTAACGTAGATCAACAAACTTGATTAATTTTAGCAACAGCAGGAACAATAATAATAATAAAAAAAACATGCAACAACAAAAAATAAAAACATCATCAACTGAATAATCAAACAGATCGAAAAATATTTCAAGGTATTTGAATTCAACTTTTTCTCTCACATTTAATTGAAGTTGAAGTCAAGTGTATGAATATTTGTCTTTGCTTTCTCGAGTGGCACACTTGAGCTGGAACTTAGAAATATACAATATACAAATATACAAACATATAGCAGATACGTATGTATGTATATATCTGTAGTATAGCATATATCAATAAGAGTCTGTGCTGGTGGTGTAGAGAAAATTTTTTGTAGTTCGTTCTTTTTTTTTGTCTTTTCATTTATTTTGTTCTTTGCTTTTTTCGGTATTTCCGCTACATTTGCATAGTTGAATTTTTGAAGTGAAGAGCGGCCACAAAAGGCACAACGAAAAAGACTATTAAAATATTGCCCAAAGAGACATTCTGATAACTATATATACATATATATATATTGGTATATCTACATATATATTAGGGTGTGTCAGGTTATAAGGGCAAACTATAATATTTTTTTTTTACTAAAAGAATGTTTGGAAATCAATGATCAATCAGAAGATTGTTATGACAAGTTAGGATATACTTGGCGCCAACACCTCATCTTTTAAGTATATTTTCTTATTATTACTAAAGAAATCTTGTTCTTTTACTTTTCTCTGAAAAATTAAAAAAAAAACCATGAAATATCGGAGTGGTGCGGTTTTCATGACCGACAGTGTAGTTCTAAGTAAATGAAACTATTTTTAAATTATAAAAATTAAAGAATATGCGTTGGAAAATAAAAATATTTAATTTTTTTGTGACACCCTAATTAATATATTTTTATACATGGATATGTAAGCGAGAGAAACCCTAATATTTTTTCTTATAGATAGTAATTTATTAAAATAAAGTTAATAAAATGTCATTTACCCATTTCGAGCAAAGTTATATATATTAACTCGATTATAGATATATAGATATATCTGCATATCCTTATAGTTTGTCACAATTGATGGCATAAATATATTTGAATTTAGGACTTTGTTGAGCCTTAATAGTATTGGTTAATTATATTTGATTAAAATGAACAAATATTTGCAAATGTTGATAAATTTTAATTTCTTTTTTATGTTAATTTAAATTGTGATATTTGTATATAAATTGATGTGCATTTACACAAAAATATGATAAAATTTTCGAATTTCTATTTCTACTTTAACATTTGCGGAAATTTTTTGTGTCTACTTCATTTGACCACATTGCGTATACGCAACACTTGAGTTCACATTCTCATAGACAAGTACATGTGTATCAATCTATTGTGTGTATGAGTGCGTGTGTATGTGTGTGCGTGTGTATGTGCGTGTATACAAATATATCTATATTTTTATGCACGCTCAACTCAATTACCATTAAGCATCTTCAATATAACACAATACCCATTTCCACTTCAATGTGACTGCACTCAAATTACACACACACACACACACACACACAGTCACCAAGATACTCCCACAATGGAAATGAGATGTGTTAAGTGATGATAGCCTTGTAGGCAAGTATATACACCGATATATAGAAATATATATACACATACTCAAAGCTAATCCCGCATCTAATAAATATAATCATTGTTCGGGACTTGACTGTTTGGCCAATTGAATAATTGAACCATATTTGTGACTTGACTCGACTCTGTTGTGTCGACTCGGTTGTCTTTTGTTCGCTATGATCATCATCAAATTGAATGATATGTGTGTGTATAGAAAATTAACTGAAGGTTATAGAATGGGCAATAAGTCCTCAATGATAACAGAAACCATATTGTGATAAATTTCGTCTTAACATCATTTCAAATTAGCTTAAATGACACGAAGGATGTCATTTAAATGAAACTTTATTATTTACAGCTAATTAATGTAATATAAATTTAGTTTTCCACAAAAAGATGCTAAACTTTTGTCAAATGTTGTTTAAAATATACAATTTAATCATAGATACTCTATCTATGATCGATGTGATATATGCATCAAATAGCATACTTATATATATAATTTTGTTTTTATTGTCATATATACTAAAGTTATTATCAATCAATTCAAATGTTTGAAATTAATATTTTACTCTTCAAATTTAAAATGAAAAAAATTATTCTCCTTTTGAATGTAATTTTTTCGACGATAAATAAAGTATATCTTTATAGATATAAAAATATAAAAACTTTTGACTTTAATATAGTAATACATCGTGTTAATTTTTGGTCACTTAAAAAAGAACTTCATTATGTGTGGACAACAAATAAACAGAGACGGTAAATGATAACAATAATTTAATTTTCATTACATTTGAGTTTATAACAAAAACAAATGATAGGTTACATTATAGAAAACATTTATATATAAACACATATACGTTGTAAAATCTTTAATTTGGCATTTAAAAATTACGGTAGCGTTATAGTGGCGCCATAAACATACCTTAATAGTATCATATATATTAGTTATTTTAGTTGATATCTTTTTGTTTTCATTTCATTCGAAAAGTGTTGAGTTTTAATAAATAAAACGCATGTCATGATACAATAAATGATCTCAATATATATTTGTAATAAGTATATATTATATTTTAGCTTTTCCTTGTGTTTAGTTTGTTATTTTTGTCTTCTATGTGCCCCTTTTTCTTTTCTTTTGCTATTTGTTGTTATTGTTGTTCATAGAAACAGATGATGTGGCGACCTTGAATCAAAATAGACTTATGTATATGCGCAACGTTTTTGTCCGATCTGAGGCGCACGTCACCAAATGCCATCCCATAACCATACCCATACCATCTGCATAGATACCCAAACACAAAATCAAGATGAAAATCACAAAAAAGAAAATTTAAATATTTTTCTTTTGATATTGTTGTCTCCGTTTCTCCGTATGTATGATGATAGTTTAGAAATTATATATATGTACATATATATATATATATAAGAAAATATGCATCGTTAGAACAGGAATGCAGATCTCAAAATTCAAGAGATGGAGAATGCATTTCCATTTCTTTCAATATTGCAAAAATTGTTAATGGAATTGTTATGATGGATGAGCGTGTATTTAATTGAAATTGAATTCATTGGGCCAAGCCATGTAAATTGCAATTAGCCAAGTATATTGAATCATATATATGTATGTACATATATATCAATATACTTTGCGGCTATGCCAAAAAAATTTTATTTAACAAATTGCAATTATTTCATTTTTCTTTTTATTCTTTTTTTTGTTTTTTGTGGCCTTAAAATTTATATTGATTTTTAATTGAAAGTCCTCGACTTGCCTCCCTGACTGTGTGTGTGTGTGTGTGTTATCTACTGTCAAAGTTAAAATGCCCTAAAGTAAATGTAAATTGACAATGAACCGAATTGCATGAACGAATAACGAAGAAAAACAAGTAAAACAAATTCATATGCCTACCAATTTCAATTGTGATCTATTGGTTATATGGTTTTATTATTTGATTAATCGCACACAACTTAGAAAAAATAAAAAAATAAACTAAAAATAAATAGATTTGTTTTAAAGGGAGTTCCTCTTTGCTATTTCTTTTAGTTTATGATTTGCAATTTTAATTTGGCCTACCCAATCAATAATCAATTTTCAATATTTTTTATGTGATCCTTCGTTCTTCCAAATAATGAAATTTATCCATCAATTTGACGGGTAATCCAATATTTATCCGAAATACTTATCACCTGATTTGACTTAAAGCAAAGAAAATCATTAATAATCTCATCTAAATGCAATTTGCGTTACTTTTTACTTACTATAACTTTTTATATAGCCTATGAAAATGCCGATAGATTTTAAATAACTTTAAAAAACAAAAGTTTTTATGCAGTTCAAGTCTGAAAGATTTTTAATGCCGAGTTTAATAACATTTATTTCGATTACTTTTATTTTACAATTTTGATTAAATGGTTATTGTAGCCATAATCAATATGCAAACTATACAAAATTCTAACCGTAGTCCATAACCGTTACGATAACCGCTTAAATTGGCAGTTCAAAATCAACATTCGGTGAAAAATTGTGTAGACGTGTATGGAACACTAAATTATGAATAAATTTTTAAAGTTCTTTTTTTTTATTTTTGGGTAAATAAAAACAAAACAAAACAAAAATAGAAACAAACTTAAACCTATACAAATGCAAATGGTCAAACGAATTGAAATTTAAAGCAAAAATAAAAACAAAAACAAATGACAAAAAAGAAAAAAGGCACACAAAAAGGAAAATAACAAAAGCAATAAAAGCAAAGCAAAAAAAAAAAAAAAAGAAGTGACACATAAACGACATAAAATATCAAATCAAATGCAAGCAAATGGCAGGTGAGAAACAGTATAGATAGAGTATACATAGAGGAGAGGTTGTGGAAGAGGGATGAGGTATGCTTGTGGCTGGGTAAACGAAAAAAACCATGCCATCCATTAGATAGGGGGCAAAAACAAGGAAGGCAGTCCGAGATTCAGTTCTGACTAATGTTGTATCCGAATGGACAACGAGTGCTAGAAATTCAAATGGAAAACGTGCAAACGAGAAAGACGAGCAAAACTTTTGACATCTCAATGCCGTTTACCCATTGAGAGTGATTCCAATTTGATGGATAGGTAAAATGAATAACGCACCATACACCATACACACTTAAAGCAGGTGTCAATCGCAATTCATTCAAACTGTAGGCAGGCACATAGATTTCTTTGACCAAAGTCGAGTATCAATATGACATTGTTTTGAATTAAATTAACCCGAAAAGAAATTAAATCTGATAATCAGAATTGAAACGATTGCAGCAATGGGATATTTCAATAGTGACAATATCAAATTTAATCCATATTGATGGACTTTGTAATAAAGATACGTTTTTGTAAACGAGATTCGATTGAAAAAAAAAAATGCACGTGTAACGAATTAACTGATACTAGCCATACGCTTCTTTTGGTGGCTTCCTTTTTTTTTGTTTCTTTTTTTTCAATTTTTTTTTATAATATCCATGAATGAAATTCATGTCACGTAAAGCTAAATCGCGATATATCAAAAAGTGCACACTAAATAAGTTAATAATATGGACATTAAATCGAAAATTCGAATGTAATAAAGCAATGAGCAATTCCATAATTGACATGTCGCTTTTCGATTGGCAAACAAAACCAATTTCAAATTAAATTCCCTTCATATAAAATACACTGTACTGCATCCGATTTTATGAGGTCACACACACACACACACATATATATATACATATGTTTAAATACATGTACATTGTATATACACTAGAGTATTTGTATCTATGCACATCCCAAAACGGTATATAGGCACGTCGACGCACGTGCATGGCTTAAAAATTGAAATCAAAATGAATCTCAAAATTTATGCACGTGACGTTGCCCATGACGCGGTTTCCACCATCAACAAAAAAATTAAAAAAAAAAAAAAAAATAGGAGGAGGACTGAGAAAATTAAGTTAGGTCCACTTAAATGTGGCATTAATTGATTAATTATGCAAATTTCGTATGACAAACTGAAATAAAACTCAAAACACAATAAAAAGCAGCCACGAAAGGGATATACTCTAGACATAATGAATCGTTGAATTTACAATTTCTATCATATCTATGTATATCTCTATCATATCTATATCAATCATTTATATATATGTAAGACATATATCATCTATACATATATCCTCAAAAAAAAGTTTACATTTTCTTAGACAACATTTATTAGTTTAATTCATTTAATTATAAGATAATTAAATGTTTATCGTTTCAAATCTATCATTGATGTACATATGTACATACAGATCACATCAAGTGTAGTAATATATATATATATATATATTTCTTTGAGCATAAAAAATATATAAATTTATAATGCATCGATGTAATCATATAATAAACATATAAACAAAACTCACCGATTGTCAATTTAGTTAAAACTGTTTTCTTGTTGGTAAACTGAAAAAAATTAAAATATTAGTAAGTAAGTTAAGTATAATATTTTGTAAAATTTATTAAATTCTAATAAAACGATTAATGAATCAGGCAAAAAAAAGTGAAATACCGACTGTATACTTTACCAAAAGTACCCAGACAATTAAGCATCAAGAACAGTCCGTATACTAATTAAGTAGCTGGAAACCACTTTTCATCCAATGTCCAATGTTCGGCATTACCCAACCACCTTGTCCACCTGAGCGTATACGTAATTAATTCCATTATAATCTCTTACGCATAATAAAACAACAGAGCAAACAACGTAAAGTAAACCGGCATATCAACAGCCCATCATAAAACCATTCGCCTTATATACGGACTACCGACACCCAAACTTCCCCAAATACCGACTCCTCACCTTGTCTCCCGTCATTTGACTCTTGTCACCCGATACTCCCACCAGTCTTCCGCCAACCGGGCTTCGATTTTTCTCAGTCATTGGTAAAAATCCCCAACGGACTCCTGCAATTAATTGACACTGAATTCATTCTCATTGGATTAAATTTAATATTTTTGCCAACATTGCGCATACATAATTTGTTTACCAGAAAAAAGAATACAAATATATATATATGTACATACATATATACACATACGTACATACGTTATAAATATAAATATATGCGTATATATGTAAATTTTTACGAGGGTCTTTCCAAAATCAGTTATTTTGAAGAGTTAAATAAGAACGAAAAAAAAAATTTTTTCGCTTGAGTTTTTTTTTCTCTATTTCGATTAAAAGTTTTAATGTTTTGATTGTTCAAAGAGCAGAAATCTTAAATTACTGAGATTATACCAAATTATTTTAGTGAAACAACTTCTCATATGGCCCTCGTAATGTGCATACATACACAGGTTCGTTATTGCTACTCTAAAAATACAAAAGATACAGGAGGAATATTTTGTTACTTGAAAGCCTTACAAATATTTGCAGAGCGTGTTTTTCGTTTTTCGATGCGAATTTTATGAGCTACATCAAATTTTGTTGTTATTTTTTTTTTTTTGTTTATAAACAAAATGAAATGAACAAAAATGAAACGGCCAATTGACTGGCAGCAAACTGATGGCTAAGTAATAATAATATTAACAGGTTTAATGGATTCATTGACGTTCTATGTATCATGCCAAAATGGAAGGTATAGGAAACAGAAAAGTATAGAAAAGATAGCATAAAAAATGGCCAAAGAGAAAAAAGGAAGTGAAAGGTAAGCAGAAGAAGAAAAGGAACAGGCCAAAAGAAGAAGAAAGAAAATGAGGAAAGCTAGAAAGCTTAAAAAAAGTGAGACAATAATGAAAGATTTAATAAACGAATATATAATATATTAAATATAATAATCAACAAGAAATTGAAGAATCCTTCGAAATGGGCTTGATCAAAAATGAAAACATGTGACAATTTTCTTTTTTTTTATCACTCTGCGATTTCTTTATCGCAAAAAAGTAAATAGTTTATTTTGTTTCTTTTTTCCTTCTGTTTTTTTTGCTCATCTCTTTATTAGCTAATGAGGCGAGGTGCTGGGCAAACTTCTGGTATTGCGACTCCTTGCCGCCACTATTGAAAACTTTTGTGTTTTTTTTTTATTTGTTGATTTTTTTTTTTGTTTTACCAACATCAAGTGACCTCCCAGCCAACCTTTACACTCATTTTCCTACACCCCACCACCGTTGGATAACATTGTTGCACGTTGTTTTTATTTTGTAAACATTTCATTGTTTTTGTTTTGCTTTTTATTTGTTAGTTGTGCTGGGAAGCATGTGCAACAATGTTTTTATTTGGCTCAGCTTATTTTTAGTTACTTGGTTTTGCTTTCTTTTTGGTTGCGTTCGTTCTTTTTGGAAGGAAATTTCGCTGTCGCCATCGCTGACGCCGATGCCGACGTTGCCGCTGATGCTGATGCTGATGCTGACGACGGTTCGTGCCCTGAAAATAACTTTCTAAATAAACGCAGCGCAGTTAGCAACATTGCAGAGCCAACAACTACAACACGATTCTCATATATAAACAAACATACATATATACATACATACATACATACATATGTATAGATATACATACATATATAAACACTTTTCGCTTTGCGCTGTCGTGACGTCTATTTCCTTTTCTTAACTATTTCTTTTTTTTTCTTTACACTTTTCGCTGTGCGAGGGGTAGCAAAGAAGTTTTAAAACTTAATAATAAAAATAAGCTAACTAAATAGATGAACGGTTGCATATTGATATAAACTTTTTAATAGAGATTTATGTATGTAGAACTAGTTGTAGCCTCTAGTAAAAGGATAAATTCTGCCGTTCACAAAAGGGGAATTTCAGGCATATAGATAATCAATTTGGCTAAAATTTATATACATATATATTCTATAACATCGACTGTACAATACCTAAACGTTTAGTTTAAATCTATCTAAGAGCTTGTCTATAAATTTATTTCGAGTATAAAATAAAGTTTTTCTTTTCATTTTATACCCCATTGGCTTATTAATATGTCCATCTGTCTATCCTTTTGCATCTTGTCGGTGCAAGGACATGCTTGCTTCATTTAAATTGATGACTTTAGGCCAACATGTACATCAATTAGGATAGATTCCTTCTCGATTATCAAGAGGTACAATTGGGTTACTTTGACACTATTCAATCTCTTTGCTTTGTTCAAGAAGTTCTCTAATCTATAAACCAATTAAATGATAATCAACAATTCCAAAAACTATTTTTATAACATTTAAAAATGTATTCTTTATTATCCCAAAGTTCTGTGAAAAATCTCAATAAAAAATTTTTGATTTTTTTTGTTTTGATTCGAAAATGAAGTATAAAAAAAATTAAATTATTGGTAAATATTGTTTTACTGATTTATCGTATATTCTGCTATTAGAAACCTTTTCGAACTTTTTATATAAAGGACTTTTAATATAAGTTACTGTAAATTTTCGTTCCAACCCTTGTGTGTGTGTGTTTGTTTCTTTGTATGTACAGTCGGAGAGTGTTATCCTGTAGCAGCATTTTCATTTTATTGCCGCGCAGATTAGAGTTTGCAAAATTGTTAAAATTTTCCTTTTTGCTTTGTTTTCTGCGTTTTGCTTTTAATTCTGTTCGTTGTTGTTTTTATTATTGTTGTTGTTGTTATTATTCTATATGTTTTTTCGTTTGGTGCGCTGCTTGACTGCTTCGTTGGTTTGCTGCTTCGCTTAGTTTGCGGCTCGTTGAGAAGGCAATGTTCTAATTGATAATAATCATATTGCCTCAAATAATAATGGAGAGCGATAAGTAAGTGAAAAGAAAAATAAAAACAAATATCAAATAAGTCTTTTAACATAGCCATTTATAGGTAATTAGTAGAGTTATTTTACTTTTTATCCATAATGATTTCCGTATTTAAAAGAAAAGAAGCTGTGAAAAGGAGAATCTGAGAAGTGTTACAACTTATTTTATTTAATTAATTACATCTTTTTAGATTTAAATATGAATGAGATGGCAGTTAAAATAAAAAAAAAAGTTATATAGTCTTCCGATTCCCATATTAAACTTATAACAAATTAAAAATATAGTTTCGCAAAGTTCTTTAAACAATTTATATTTTAAATTTAATTAAATTATTATGGCTATCATTTATTTAAGTCAGTGCAAACTAATTAAGGTTTAGGATAGGTTTAGCCATTTATTACAAATATTTTCTTTCCATATTTAACTAAGTTGCATTATCCAAAGTGCATTAAATATTCGTTGCACAGCCAAGAGTAACTAAGCCAAGCCAATAGCAATAGAAAAACTTCAAGTGACATATTCGAATTGCTAGATACCCTTGACTTGTAAACACTTTTGATTGTAGATTTCTATGGGGTTTAGCTTGACTATAATAAACGTATATACTCTGTAATAACAGGGTATTTATGTATAGAGCAGCACGAAGACAGTCAGCACAAATTTTACGACAAATTCTAAACGTTGTTGCTGTCGTGGCAAATTATGCAACGCGCCATGCAATTTGCCGCGTGCTGCGTCACGTGTTAATATTTCACACACACACACACACACACACATATATATATTATACACACACAGTAACACAAAGTGACACACGGGGCAGTGACAACGATGGCGTTATAAAATTTAATTAATGCAACAACAGCAACAGGCGGGTTCTGAAGAACTAAGAGGAGAAACTAGTGTTAAACTCTAGCATAGAAGGCCCTTGCAGGCTTTTCGCTTGCTTATTGCATTTGCCGACAAGTGAGCACAGTGGGGAGTGGAAAGTAGGATGGGGTGGGGTGGGGTGGATGGGTTAGGTGTGGAAGAGGTACATAGATTCATGTGTATGTGTGCTCCCTGCTAGCTGTAAAGTGCTTTGTTAATTAGCAAACTGGCAGGCAGCAGGCAAAGCTTTTGCCTTGCAGCAATAATTTGCGCCCGCAAGTATGCAACACATTTTGCTGCGGCTTGCGGTGCGTATGTGAGCGACTGTGCGTCATTTGCCTGTGTGTGTGTGTGTATGTGTGTATGCGTATGTCTAAATTGTAGGTACTTGCCCCACTATTTGTCAATGTCAGGCTGCTTGTGATTCACAATACATGAAACTTGCAAAATCGCCAACGAATAATCACTGATCCATCCAAATTCGAATATTCTCTCCCTATTTTTCTAGCCATCCAACCTCTCGCTTTCTCTCTCTCTCTCTCTCTCTCTCTCTTTCTTTCTCATTGTTACTCTTTCTTTCTTTCTCTAACCATAGTTGTGGGATACCCACAACGTGTTAATCAAAAGCATCGCAAAAGCGTCCCTCATTGAACTCGTTTACTTCATTCTCCTTACCCATCAATATGACTTGATTTTGTGGCATCAACGAGTATTCACAGCGAAAGAGATAGCAATAGTAATGTACAAAGAGGGAGAGGAAGGTAGAGAGAGAGAGAGAGAGAGAGAGAGAGAGAGAGACAGTGAGAGAGTGTGTGGATGCGACCATGTGAGAGAACGAGTTGAAAAGATAATGCAAACGCATTTGCATCAATCAACGCAACAGCAAAACACATTTTTGGAAGCTAGAATCTAACCAAATGTGATTTTGATTAGCTTCACATATTCCAAATTAAAATCTGAATATATATACATATGTACACTACAAAATAAATATCAAATATACAGAATCAAATTTATCAACTAATAGTTATTGCCCGTGCATTTTGGAAACGATATATTGGCATATATAATAAATATTTTGTTTAAAAGCAATTGACCAACAAATTGGAAAGCGTAAAATAAATACTGATATATTATTATTATTTCTATATACACAGAAGTTAGCTTTAAAGAATATTCATATCAATTTACTTTCAAAATTTGAGAAGTGGTGTGAATTCAACTTTTATTTTTTATTAAGTAATATGGAAAATCTGTCGCAAACATTTTAATATACCTATATATAAATGTATATGTATTATTTATCAAGTTAATATGCTGCATCTATATAGATATATGAAAACTTTGTGCTTTGGGGTGCGCCCTAAACTATGCAACACATTTCATTTGCATGTTTGTGAGACGCATTTTTCTATATACCCTTAAAATATTTCAATATCAAATTGAGTAGCGAGTTTGTAAAAAAAAAAAAATTTTTTTAAAGATTATCAATTAAACTAGATAAAAATAATTCTTTATATGAATATTAACAATAAATTTATAAAAGACGTGACTGACGTCGGCGTTACCAATTTGATAATTCTTGTGAAAACATTTTCAATTGTCATTTAATGAGCTTGCTTTGCATAGTAAAAGAGTATTATAATAATCGACCTGTTTTAAATCAACTTTTGTTGGTTCTCCTTTTTTGCTCTCTGATGATATGAAGTCTGTTCTGCGGAAAGGTGGCGAGAAAGAAAAGAGAGAGGGGAGGGGAGTGAGATAGAGTGAGAAGAGCAAAAAACGTAAAGCGCAGCGTCCAGAAATGCGAATTTGCATAGAAAATAGACAGTTTGGAAAATTGCATTCCATGTTGATAACTTAAGGCCCAAACAGGCATGGCATGGCAGGCAGGCAGTCAGGCAGGCATGCATGGAAGCAAGCAAAGGGGAGGGCAGTCAGTGGGGGCGACAGACACATCCAGATAGACAAGGAGAAGGACATACAAACCAAACACTCTAAGGGGCAGTCGACACCGTCTGCAATTGAAAACGATTCCTCTTAGAGCACGCAACGCGTGTGCATAAATAACTTGTTTAAATTTTATGGCCACGATGTCTCCGCCACGTTCTCCTTAAGCATCACCCTACTTGTCACACGATTTATAAATGCTTTAGGGCAGAAAAGAGTAAAGATACTACTAGCTTGGACCTGGTCCACACCTTGAGCGAAATGCAATTTTGTCTGCCATCAGTAAGAGTGGAAGAAATTGTGTAAGTTGATATGCTGTCACAGCATGCTGGGTCACCATGACCCAAGCCCTTTCCCAAAACCATAGAGGATGGATGGAACACAACTTGAAAATCAAATGCAAAAAAGTATCTGTAGAACTATTTGCTCTTCCCTTTGGTTGTGTTTTTTTTTTTTTTTGTTTTTTTTTTTATTTATTTCGTTTAATCCCAGCTATTGAGTATGTTGGGCTTGTAGATAGGTTACAGGAATTTTGATTGATTTTGGAAGAATGTAAAAACTATGTAAGCCAAACTGCATGTTAGTAGGAAAAAATATTATGCATTTTTTTAAAGTACAGTTAAAATTTTTTACTAAAACAAATTTGTTTTCGATTTAACTTTATTTATTGCAAAAACATTTTAGTTAGCTTTTAAAGATCATCAAATTATTATTTGTAAATAAATTTATATTAAGATTTACGAAAACAAAAAATAGAAAACTGACCTACACTGGAAATTTTTTAGTTTTAAAAATGTCGAGGGTACTAACAAGTCGGATATTAAATGTTGTGTATGTATTTTAGTTTGCTCACGGCCACAAAGTGTAGCTGCCACTGGACTCTAGTGTGTGAAACCAACTGCAGCATGAACTGAGACTCGGACTCCGACTCGTACTGAGCTTGGCTGATGCTGAAGGAATGACAGACTGAAGTAATGACAGACAGCTAGACAGACAAGCGGACAGGCAGACAGACTCACGGACTGGCTGACGAACTGACTAGGGTTAGCCAAGCTTTCCTGGCATGATACTCCTGTAACTATTTGACTTTATCTTGTTGCCACTTTTGCCCGGGCCTGGGGTAAACTTCACAGAGAAGAAACGAGAGAGAGAGAATAAAAAAAAGAGGGTGCAGGTAAAGAGAGAGAGAGAGAGCTCAAAATAGGGGCAGATGGGGAATGAAGAAGGCAGAAAAAACTGCAACGATAAACAAAACACAAAAATGAAAATAAAAACAAAAAAAAGTGGAAAAAGACAGAATACCGTTGACTTGGAGCAGGACTCTCATGGATTTATATGATCCCCAGGCTCCTTCAACGAGAGCTTGATGAGAGTGTGAGAGAGATGGCAAGTTTCTCGACTTGTTTTCAATTTAAAGTTAATTTTAAATGTTGTTTAAATGCAGACCCAACCCCCCCCACTCCAATGCCACTACATTTACCCAACACTCTTCTCGTCTTCATATCCATTAACCACCCTGTTTTAAATATATATACATGTATATATATTTTTTTGATTTTACACTTTAAAGTTGTACACATTTTTATTTTTAGTTCTGTATGCATCTACTTTAGGTTTCTTTTGTTAGTTAGTTGCCAATTAGGAGCAAGGCAAACTCAGTGCTTCTGCTGGCGGTGATTTGGTTTGGCAGCATAGCTCGGTGGTGCTGTTGGGCTTAGCTTGAGAAAATGGCACAGCCACTTGACTGAGCCACACTCACTAATTATGCAAAAAAAAAAATATATATATATATGTATATAGAAGAAAAAAATTCATTTTCTTGTTGTTGCATCTTTCCAGCTAACTAAACTGGAACGCGGTCGGGCACAAAATATACATACATACATATATATGTCTATATATATATATATATATATATACACTGAATAAGAACATACTTGCTATATATGTATGCATGATATAAGGATAAAAAGGAAACACACCACCCAACACCCTCCGCCCAAAAAAGAACCACGGATTCTCTTGTTCTACGTTTTGCACGTAGCACATCGTGTGTGTGTATGTGTCTGTGTGTATGTGTGTGTGTGTATGTGTGTGTGTGTATGTGTGCTAATTTAGGCATCTTTTGTTGTATCTGCCTGAATGACACACATACATAGACATTACCATGAGGATAAGGGACAGCCAGGACAAGTGTGAAAAGGTATACAAAAGAATTTAAAATTTTTTTTTTGTATGAATTAGACGACGTTGATATCCATTTTTAATGTAAATGGCTAACAAAACTAAATAAACTGCTTCCAAAAGTACCCCTATAGGATTTTTCAGTACAGTCCAAAACCGATCTGGCAACGCCTAGAAAGTTGTTCTGCTTAAATGTTATAATACACTAATTATGGAATTTGAAATGATCTTGAGCAAATATATTTATAATTTATATTAAATCAAAATAATATTATCAAAACTTTCAATATGTTTTGCATTTTATAATTTGACTGAAACTCATTTCAATACTTAAAGATATTGTTCAGTTTTTTTTTTAGAATGTAAAGTCTTTAATGATCTTTAGTTTATCAGATGAAATATTTATACAAAAGCTTTATTAATATTTAATCTGAGGAATTCGCAGCTTTGACTAATAAAGAAGAAAACGAAATTAGAGCCAAAGACTACGAATTTAAAGAAATTACTTAAGTGATTTTTATACATTTTATACAAATCATAAAAATAAACATTTCATTTGTTTCGCTTGATCATGCCGAAAAATACCCTATAAAACGCTGTTGCTAAAGAATGAAAGCCTAAAAAACAGAAAAGTACAAAATTGAAAAAAAAAAAACAAAAAATGGTGAAAATTCCCACGTCACCAGCGGCAGGAAACCAACAAAGCAGCGGCCTTTGTTTGTGAGTGGGCCATGCGGTTCGGTTACTAACAACGCAGACGAAGCGCGGAATGCAATGAGCCAAGTCAGTCAGCCAAGTCAGACGGAGAGCAAAAAAGAGTCAGCTCCTGCTGGCTTCGTTTTGTGGTCCTGATGCATTGCCCCAAGGCATTGGCGTTGCTGTTCTCATCTATTCTGTTCTATGTTTTGCGCATTCACTCATTCAACCAAACAAACATTCATCCATCCATCCAGACATCTATCCATTCATTGATTCATCCCTTTATACATTCATTCATACGTTCATTCATTGGTAAACCAAGTAAGTTGTTTGTGGTTAGTGGGCTTAAAAAAAAAAACTCCATTCAAGTAACAGTCGAACAGGAATTCTTAAATTAAACCAAGAAGATCAAAACAAAAAAAAAAAAGAAAGTATTGTGTTTAAATATTGAATCTCAAATTTTTAAACCAACTAATTTTTTCACCTTTTTTTACACTTTTATTATTCTATATGTATATTACTTCTCTTTTCTTTTTTTTTGTTGTTACGTCTGCTTTCAATTGCTTTTCAATATATTTCGCATTTCTCCTCACTTTCCAGTCAAAGCAATTCAAGTTTTATTTTACGCGCAATTTGTCGGTCGAAACAATTGGAAATTAAAATATCCTTGTTTGTATGTGTGTGTGTGTGTGTGTGTGTATGGGTGTGTCGGTGTCAGTGCAAGTCAAAATGTAATTCAAGGCAAATATACGCATGACAGTTGCAAAATGTGCAAAAAAAGAAAAAAACAAAACTTAACATCTTTGCCCTTTGTTTGTATCCAATATCAATGCCAATCCATGCGGGCTATAAATCATTCGGATCCGTGTCGGATGGTAGCTTTCGTGAGATGCCACCGAATGATTAGCGAGCAATAATGCAACCCTATTAATTTAAGCATCTCTTAACCTATCTCCCATCCATCGCTTCTACACTCCCACAGTAACGCACACACACACACACACACACACACTTACATCATCCACCTGAGTTTAAGTAATTAAAGATGATTTTCATTACAAATATTTTCCAGATTTTATAAGTTAAATTAATTTGCTAGAACCACTTGAGAATTATTATCATTTCGATTTATAACAGACTATAAATTTTTTTCATGTTCTGTTCGCATTCTTTCGAAATTCTTGAGGAATTGTCGAGTAACTTTCAACGTTTCTCGAGGAACTTTTGAGCAATTTAACATTATGTTCGGAAAATGAAACTTTGCAAATTATTTCTTTGGATTTCCTAAAGAAAAAGAAGCTTTAAAACAAATATACATATATGTATATATTAAAATAAGTTGGAAACTAAGTAACCTGCTTCTATCCGTTACGCTACTTGTATTCCTATTCAACAGTGTTCCCATGTTCCAAAAGACATCAGATTTCCTTCGGGTATCGTCTGCTGTTGACTGGTACTCGGATAGTTTTCTCAATTAGAGAATAATTCCTTAAGGAACATATTACCTTAGTTAATTAGAATAGCTAACATAAGAAATGAATGAACATGATTTCGATTTCTTTTTCTTATTTTTTTTTTTTTTTTAATTAACATTTCTATTTTTGTTGTTTTTCTTCTTGTTTTTGTTTCAGTGGTGGGTTGAGATAAAAGTGGGCGTGACAGCTGCTATTGCCACAAAAGTGCAATAGAAATCCTCATTGCAATCGGAATCGGAATTGAAAATAACAACAACAACAACAACAAGCTCAAGTGACCAGTTCGCCACACTGTGTGAGTGACTGGACGACGACATTAGCCCGGACGTACGTAGTTGTTGTTGTAGTTGTAGTTGTAGGTGGAGCAAAATAACCAAAAGAGGATTCCTACTGCTGCTCCTGGAGCTATGATGACGTCGACATCGACAACTGGTATACCGATGCCCGATTCAATGTCGATGGCAACTTCTGTCGCTGGTGGCGTAATGTTTTCGGATGCGGATGTGGCGGAAGTGCGGCATGTTGTTCAACGCATTTTGGTGCCGTGTGTTTTTGTTATTGGACTATTGGGAAATTCAGTGAGCATTTATGTTTTGACGCGGTAAGTGCACTTGTATGCCATGGCCATCATCATGGCTGTTGTTGCTATTGTTATTGTTACTTTTGTTGTTGTTGCTGTTGTTGCCGTTTATTGTTGTTGTTGTTGTTGTTGTTGTTATTATTGTTGCTGTTGGATTACGGCCACCCGATTCGGAAATGGCATGGGCGTGGCCATTGGGCACTGTTATTTTATGCATTTTATGCTTGGAAGCGAACGAGCGTGTGCCTCTCCATGTCTCCATGTCCGTTTTGTCTGTACGAACAATCGACAAAAGTTGACTGGCTGTGGGGCATCAACCAGTAACCAACCCATCTACAAAACGGTTACCGAGTAACCGAGGCAGGTACGCAACGCATTATACACGACATTTAATTGTTGCCAAAGCTGCACTTTAAAATAATTTTCAACATGGCAGCCAACAACAAATACATGCCACGTACATGCAACAACAGCAACAACAATTTCACGTGCCAAATGCAAAAATGGTTTTCACTGATAACACACACACACACACAAACACTCATACATATACATTCTCTACATACCCGCAGAGAGTAAAAGATTGAAGAAGAAGAAGGCTGCAAAAGGGCTGCAAATGGCGGATGGCTGGATTGAATGTTTGGGTAAAAGGGCATCCATTTGCCATCCACAAAATATGCGACAATTGTGCTCTAGTTTTGCCTTTTAAATCGTTTTTCACACACACGAAAAAAAAAAAAATACAATTTAGCAACAATTTAAGTTGGTAACATTTTCCATTTAAGTCTCTTAAAGAAATTTTACACACATTCAAATCTATATAGATATAAAGCATATATCTATATGAAATCTTTAATCGTATCAATTCTACACTATTTCAATGCTAAAGATTTATATTAGTTTTGGATATTAGAAAAGAAATTTAATGTTTCTTCTATTCATATTTTAATACAGATTTTAAATAAAATTTATAATGTTAACCAATTCATTTACTATACATATTAATTCAAATTTATGAGCGAGATTCAATACTTTAAAAATTCTTCTATATGTATATATACAAATACATATATATTCTCGTCTCTTTTAATGGGTACGATAATGGTCACCATTATGCTGTTTTTATCTAAATCACGACATGGCCCGATTTAAAGCGAACTCCCTTTTGTGTTACGTAATAGAAGTGTCAACAGTTTGTTTTAATTGTTCAGTTTTATTACTGTGACGACATTTACCTACCACAACAGCTAAATTCCATTGCACATTGACATTTTGTTATCTTTGACAGTGGCCAAAAAATTGTCTAAATTATTTAGACACTTTATAATTTAATGAAACTCTAAAAACTTTTGTTATGAAGTTTAAAATCAAATAAAATTTATTTTTCAATATCTATTATTGTTTATGATTAAGGACAAGTTTGATGAATAAATAGTTTTTGAACCACTGTGATATACTCTAGTGAAACTGCATTTGGCATACTGAAAACAAACAAATAGCAATTCTCTTCGTCATTTTGATATTCACTTTTATTTTTCTTTTTTTTCCCTTTTTTTTTGGTGTTTAGAAAACGCATGAGGTGCACCACGAACATTTATCTAACGGCATTGGCAATTACGGATATTGCGTACCTGACCTTTCAATTAATTTTAGCACTCCAGCACAACGATTATATAAAACATCATTGTGAGTTCTATTGGCGGCTCTATGGATTATTTGTATGGCTTTGCGATGTTTGTGGTAAGTAAATTATTATATCCAAGAAACACGAAAACTATTTTGCAAAATTTCCAATTTTATTCGATTATTTCAAAATTCGTTAGTTCAATATATAAACAAATAAAATAAGAAATTCTAATTGGTTTGAAGATATTCAATTTAAAAATTTAAAAAAACGAACATGAACTAAATATTTAATATAGCTTCGGAGAGCTTTTATTTTTGTGATAAAAAATTCAATGGGATATAGAAAAAAAATGCAATAAATAATATGAAATTTGTTGAACACATTTATTTGTGGAATGCAATATGAACTAAAGAATTATTACTTAAAAGATGCACCATGTTAGAACCTTATCGTATAGAGGACATTTTGACAGTTTACTCATCAGAAAAGAGTTTTATATAATTTTTAGTCAATAAATCAAAAAATGCCAAGAGTATATAATAAAGTAAAATAATATATTTAAGTCAAAATTTGCCAACTATAATCTAATGGTCGATTATTTCTTATAAAATACATAATTCCGTTTACTAGAATAAATAAAAAAAAAAATTTCCAATAACAGATTTTTTGTAGAAAAAGAAAAACTCTTGAGAAAAGTACTCGAAAACTTGTTGAAAGTTTTCCTTTAGTTGGAAAGTTTTACAATTTCTACCGATTGGTCCAATCAAGTGTAGGGATAACACTTTCATGACATTATCTTTAAGGGTTGTGTTGTTGCTATAATTCTGTTCAGTGTTTTATCGCACATCATGGACATCAAATGCATTTGGCCATCAATTGGTCTTACACCTGCGGCTGGTGGTGGTTGTGGTGGTGCATCAATTTTATTAAGAGCTACCAATTTATAGTTGGCAACGTACTTTGTTACCCACAAAATGATAGCAACCAGCTGAGGCTCAGCTGCAACTCTTTAAATGGATGAACGTCAATCGTTTAGCGTGAGGCAAACAACGTTTTGACAGGAAAACAGTGAACAGATACCGGGTACCAGAAGTTCGTTGGACAGGGGAATTAGGGAGTGGATTGTAAAAAAAAAAAAGGATTATTAATGGGACCGTCATGGAACTCTTTCCCTTTCTCTCTCCCTCTTTCTCTCTTTCTCTGTTTCATTATATATAGCATACATCTCAATTTACATAGCCGTATGCTTTACTATCGAGCGATTTATAGCGATACGCTATCCACTTAAGAGACAAACCTTCTGTACGGAATCGCTGGCCAAGAAGGTGATAGCAGGTGAGTTGAGTAATATAACTGAAAACGAAAAAAAAAAAAAAAGGGAAAAAAAATCAATATGTCCATACTATGAGTGCATTCATTTTGACAGCCGTGGCCCTATTCTGTCTACTGTCCACGCTCTCCACACCATTCGAGCACAAAATTCGCGTCCAATGGAAATTGATTGATGGCGCCTACAAGCCATGCAATCAGACACTGGCCAATGTATCGCCAACACCCTCATTGCCTACACCGGCAACCATTTGGCAGTCATTCGATGACTCAAAGTCAGAAACCGCAACAAAAAGTTCACATCTCTGGCTCGAGAAGGACACCATCGATACGAAAAAAGAGAAAGAAATGGAAATGGCAATGATGGTAAAGGGAATGGGAAAGGGAAATGGAATAAGTTGGGACGACACCGGCAGCGGTGATGGTGAACCAGGTGAGATTGACAAATAAGAGAAAGAAACAGTACTTACCGCAAAAACTACTTAAAATATGTTTTCTCCTTTTAACCGTTTGATTGAACCCAGAGAACATTCCATATAGGAATCAGCGACATATAACGCCCGCATCTGTGGATATGACTGGTCCGGCAACCAAAGAACAGGAGGAGGAACACCTTGAGGTCACCGAAAGTTTATTGCAATTGTCAGTTAATATTGACAACGAAAATATAAATGATACATTTGCATTCAACATTACGGAATATTGTCAAAATGTAAGTGGACAAAGAAAAAAAAAAAGAGAAGAAAAAAATGTGACTGCATATTTTAATTGGAATAATACCAAAAATTTTCAATCATTAAACTTTTTCCCTTTCTTTCCTTTTATTTTCAATCAGATGACCATCTATTCAGATGATTCAACCAAACTGGGGAAGAATGAATTATATCAAAATGTTTGGAGTTTATTCACACTATTGTTATTCGTACTGCTGCCATTGTTTCTATTGGCCACATTTAATTCTTTTCTAATTTTGTTAGTGCATCGCTCGAAAAGTTTACGTGGCGATCTGACCAATGCCAATAGTATACGCCGTACAAAGGTAAATTGAGAGAAAGAGACTGTATTTTGACTGAAAGAATTAAACTTTTTTTTTTCCTGTTTTATTTCGATTCGTTGCAGCGTAAATCCGCATCCGGACTAACCGGGAGTGTATCGCAAGAGAATCGGGTAACCATCACTTTAATAGCCGTTGTCCTGCTCTTTATTGTATGCCAATTGCCATGGGCCATTTTTTTAGTAGCAGAACGGTATACAATAATTGAGCTAAATATAAAAAGAATCATTGGAAATATTTGTAATTTGTTGGGTGCGATTAATGCGGCATCGAATTTTTTCTTATATTGCGTGCTGTCCGATAAATATCGTAAGACAGTGCGCGAACTAATTACTGGCTATCGTTATCGTCAAAGACACGGACTCAACAATACAAGCCTCTATGTGCCGCACTCAACATTAAGTCATATTAATGGTGATGGTGGCAATGGTCATAATTCTGGTGGCTATGGTTATGGTGGAACTGGTGCGAGTACTCGGCGCAATCGTTGCAATAATAATAATAATAATAACAATAATAAGTCAACGCATATGGGACGTTTGATAGCGTGACTGTACTTTTTCAATATATATGTATTTGACTTGAATGCAAAGGAAGACAGGAATCAAACTAATTATAGATGTTAAAACAAAAAAAATTTCCCCCACCAGTCCTTTTTTTTTGTGTAAGTCTGCCTGTGTGTGTCTGTATGTGTGTGTGTGTGTGTGTGTACATTAACTGTACTTTACTCCCATTGTTGTAGATTAAGTTAAACAGTTTGATATATTTACAAAACATACATTGTGCCATAATGTGATGATTATAGTTTTATATTAGTTATCCTAAACGTAATTGTTGATCTAGGCATTGAATATACATATAAATATGCATACAAATATATGTATATACATACATATATATATATACATATATATCTAATTATATACTAGATTCCAAACATGATCTCGTTTTTTATGTCTGGGGGGTGGGGTGGGGTATATATGTACATATATGTCGCTTTTACAATCTCCGATTCGATTTTGGCTAATATTGATTTTAGATGCAGACATTGCTCCCTTGCGGCTTAGACTGAGCCTTTCGCCAGGACCAGGACAATATCACAAAATGGGAGCAGCAAATTGTTCCCCTAGAGAGCCACAGTCCAAAAATGGCAAAACAACAACAAAAAAAAAAAAAAACAAAACAAAAAAAGGACAATACAAGGACTAGGAAGAAACAACTAAAACAGAAGAGGAAAAATCGAGTATGGAGAGAAACGGATGAAAAACAAAACGAGTTTTATTCAGTTATAAGATAGCCGAGTATAGCCGGAGGTTGTTTTTGCGATAATTGAAGTGTTGACAATGGCTATGAAAGAGAGGGTAAGTGTGTATGTGTGAGTGTGTATGCTTTAGGTTGACCAACAGCTAATTGAATGCGAAACAAACCCAAAACAAAGAGAATATCCATCTAACAGCTGCAATTCAACTAAGCCGATAATTGAAGGTACTGGGCCACACTAACTTCTCAACAACCAAAACCCCCTCTAAAAACACGTCTTAAAAAAGTAGTCCTTTTTTTAATTGGTAGCCATTTAGTTCACAAAGTTAAAAAACTACTTTTCAGAACTAAATGGCAAAAGGAGATAACCTTTGGAATATTTTTGTGTTGAATTGCCTGACGATTTTGCTCAATTTTTTTTAATAATGGCTTGAAACTAAAATACCAAATTTTGTTAATAATAACTTTATTCATTTTTCAATTCCGAATAAAACATGTTGCAAAATATTTAGAAATTTTTATTGTTTGAATTTTTCTATTAATCTAAAAATAAAATAGGTAAATTTTGCATATTTTTTATGTCCTATATATATTTTTATATATTTTTACTTCCTTCTGTAACAAAGTTCATTTACCAAATTCAATCTAAAATGCATCAAAATTTTTTGAACTTTACTCTTATGCTGGCAATAGCAAATAAAATTCATAAAATTGCAAACTTCATTGTTAAAATTACTGCTTTCACAAATTAAGCGTTCTTTTTTTAAATAAAAAAAAATTACACATAAAAGCAATCTTTGATAAAGCAATAATGATGGGAGAGTTATGAAATGCAACGATTTCTTCTCATTTTTATGTTTTTTTCATTTAACAGTATATTTCCCACCCTCCCTCACCCCTTGTATTTTTCCGCAAAAGATAAAGTTTTCTTGGTAAATCAAAGTTTGAGTGTAAAACAAGCGAAATATTTTGAAGAAATAGGGGAACAGCAGAGAACTACTAACAAAGAAATCCAACAACATTGATGAACCTCTGTTAAACATAATGGAGTACCAAATATTTTGCGGTTTACTGCAGTTTCAGCTATAAATATATATGTACATATATATATATATATATGTATGTATATAAAACAGCTGATTCTTTCAACTACTTGCTAGAGTGCAGACTGTCATCCCCATTTTCTCTCCCTCTGTGTGTGTGTGTGTGAAAAATTACAAGTCAGCATCACAATTGAAATATTTTCGCCTCAATGCACAGAAATGCGCAATCGAAAATAGTTATCTTCCCCCAATGGAATTTGACCAGAAATATGCAACTACTCTTTGATGGGGCAGGGGGGAAAGAGCACACCAAAGTGGTCATACATATGTCCATTTGTGTATGCGTGTGTGTGTGTGTTTGTGCATTATCTCAATGCATGTGTGTGGGGATATGTCGCCGGGTTGTTGTGTTTTTTTGTCGGTCCAAAAATTTCCATATTTGATTGTTTTTGAACGCCTGCCACAGCCGCAGCAAAAATACAAAAAGTGAGACCAAAAAGAACACAAAAAAAATAAAACATATATAAAAATAAGAAAAATAGAAAATGAAAAGCAGCAGGAGTAGCAAAATAAAGCGCAGAAACGCCATAGTCTGTTTATTGAAAATGGCATATCAAAAAAAAATATATATATACATATGTATATATATTTCACAGAATAGAGATTCGGTGGTAACGAAATTTGTATACCCTTGCACCTTTACACTGTTTAATAATACTATAAATCTTTTATTCTTTGTAAAACGAAAAAATTAAAAAGAAAACGTAAAATTAGAGCGATTGTTTCAATTGTAACTTAACTTGTCTACACTAATAAAAAACCGATTTTCAGATGGATCGAGATCAAATTGGCTTTTGATGCCAGACCAAAAATATAAATATGTACATATGTATATACCTTTTGGAAAGGAAAATATTTCCTTCTCTGTGTTACAAACATCTGACCAAATTTATTTTACTCTATAAAAATGTACAAAGAATAAAAATCAGAACAATTCAAGCATACACATATGTATATATTTATTTATATGTATGTATGTACATTGCCTTTGCACTTTACAAAGGTCCTGTAATAAAACTATCAGAAAATATCAGAAATATAGTAAACGAGAAAGCTGATTTCCAAGCTTAAATTGATATTTTATACCCTACTCTTTGAAAGTAAATTATGACATATTGATACATAAGTTGGACCGCTTAAAACCTTAAATAATTTCTCTGATAACTTTAGAGAGTTAATTTGCATTAAGGAGGGAAAAAACGAAAACTCAAGTGTTTGTATGATCTTATTCCAAGTGGAAAGCTAATAAAAATTGTTTCTAAGAATCTTATTTGAAAAATTTTAGACAAATATCGATGTTAGATTTAAACTGCATATTAGCTAAAAATAGAATCAAACTTTTATTTTAAGTTACATATGTATCAATAAATTCGAATTTATTGTACACTTTCTTTTGGTTTTTCTAAACATGGCTTAATAAATTTAAATGTTAGATATACATAGTTGGCAAGAATTTATCGAAAAGATTCAATATAAATTACCTTATATGAATGTAACTGTTATATATATATATATGTACGTTTATTTTTAAGGACATGCCACAACCGTTGCACAACTGAAACAGAGGCAAACAGATGAGAAGCGAGCTGAAAAGAAAAAAAATATATAACAAAAATTAAGTACGCATGACAAAGCAAAAATCGGATAATGCTATAAAAACAACAACAGAGACGATATATATAAAGTATCAACGAAGCAACAACAACAAAAATAAAAAAAAACAAAATAAAAGATGGCAAAAAACCAAAGGAAAATAACAACAAAAATATTTTGCAGCCAACAGTCAAAAAGTTGTTACAGTTATTGTTGTTGCTGGTGTTGTTGGTTATACTTATTTTTTTCCACCATACACACATACATACATATGTCAGATATATATATATATATATGTACATATGCATGTATATATGTATGTATAATATTTAAAGCCGTCACTGATAGGGGTACAAACATTCATTTCTTTATCCACGTTCCCATTTCCCTTCACACATTTATGTATGTACATATGTATGTATGTATGTATGTATGTATGTATGTATGTATGTATGTATGTATGTATGTATGTATTTACTTCGGTGAAATCGAAAAATATATACCTACTAGGAACGGATTATCTCTTGCAAAAAAATTATCGCTGAGTATTATTGAAATGGTTGCAGTCCTTTTTTAATAACCTCTCATATATCTTTTTCGATTCAAATGACTGTTAAACTCAAACAAGTGGGAAAACATGCTTTTCCAAAAGTGTTCATTTAAATTTTAAAATTTAAAAAGCTTTTTTCAGTTTATGGTTACATATATACATACTTTGTATTTATAGTCCTGATCTTCTTAAATACTAACATTTGTTTGCATTTCTCATATTATGAAAAGAAACGATAAAAGATAAAACCTTGATTATTTCAAATGCATGGAAAGGTTTTATTAGTACGCTTCAATAGGAACAGGTCTAATGCATTTCCACCTTCACCTGTTATATACATATATAATTTATATTTATTTATGTATATTCTGTATTAGTTTTCTGTTTTAGTTGATTCGCTATGTAAATTTAGCAATGTGAAACGATCCTATCACTTATTTCTGTATATTTTTATATATATTTTGATATGCATACATATGTATCTGTATTGTATGTATAAAAGAGATAATCTTTATTTTATTATTGTTGGATTTTATAGGTTTTGAAATTATTTATAAATATTTCATGTGCATTTTATGCAAAAGTTAAATCATTCTGTTGTTGTCAGCAGTTTACTTTTATATCTACATATTTGGAAAAGGCTTTGTTCTACATATGCAAACATAATATCTATATATGTATATATACATATGTAGATTTATATATACATATACATATATAGTTATAAATATGTATTTAAAAAAAATTTCGTTTCTATTTGGTATTTTCGATTTTTATTGTTTTTTTGTTTTGGCCAATAATTTTAGGTCAGGTCTAAGGGCATAAAATGTACAGTGCCAAAATAAATTTTTAAGTAAATAGTTAAAAAGCGATAATAGAGAGCGAGAATAGAGAACGTGGAAGAGAAAAGACATAAAAGAAATTAAAAATATTTTGTGGTTAAAGGGCAGTTAGCCAAATACATACATATATATACTATATACCTATATTGACTATAAATATCAATATGCTATTGATGCTAACCTTCTGAGATAAAGTGGCAATAGATGCAAATGTTTTTGTTGACAAGAAATACCTTTTAAAAAGTACAGAGAGCACAAAATTCATTTCGATGGAAAATACAAGTATAAAGTGAAATGTGTCACAATCAATCAAATATTGATCAATGTTAAATAAGTTAAAAGTGAAAAAGAAAAACTCTCTTGCAGTGAATACATTTCCCACTGACTATTTTGTGTAGTAGAACTCTATTGTAGTGATCTAATTTTAGCGAAATGTACTAGAAAAATATATCTTGGACTATATATAGTTTAAAATTTTGGATTTCCACGACAATCTGAGCTCAGATAGCCAGAAGGAACTATAATAAAAAATCACGAAAAATCTTTGAGTAAATTTAATGAAATGTTTCGAGGAAGACTTTTTTCCAAGAATGAAAAGGAAAAAAAATGAAAAGAAATAGGTTTAATAGGAAATTTGAAATATACTGTTGATTTTGAATTAAGAAAATATTTCACTGAAACTAAAATCGAATCCTTTTTTGTGGATCTTATTGTCATTAAATACATATATGGACTTAATTTTCTATACTCGTAAAGGGTGATTCAAAGTCGACATCATTATTGGTGAAATTTTTTTCTTTAGTATTTACTTTTCATTTTCGTATGTTTCTTAGTTTGTCTCCTTATTTGCAGTGTGTATTTGCAGTGTGTGTGTGTGTGTGTGTGTATAATGCCAATTTTGTTTCATTAGTTTGTGTGGGCCATAAATAAGCTACAAATTGTCTTAGTTACAAAAATCTTTTGGTTTTTAGTCCCAAAAGATGGCAATGGCATTGAAAATACAAAAAAAAACAGGAAAGAAAAAAATCTTTTTAATTAACAATCTGACTGTGGCTTAACATGTATAACCTTTAACCCCATACCAGTATACTCAACCCGCATATATCCTACATTTTGTACATATTCCAGGAACCATTATTTAAGTCGTTTTCCAACACACACACACACTTTAAGTGGTCTCCCATTCTTGTTTATTCGGTGTGTGTATTTTCTTATGTTTTCTGTCGAAAATTTGCTTAATTAAAAATAACAAGGAAAGGCAACAAAAACAATACGCAATAAAAGCAACAACAACCACAAAGCTACAAGCAAAACTTTGTTTAATGGTTAGTTAAGCGTTTAATTTGCACAACGCCTTGAAGCCTTTCAGTTCAGACATGCCCCCAATATCATCCATTGCCTCATATCCATCCACCACCACAATCCCTTCTAGCACTTCACATCACTTCCAACTCTGCCATCACCCCATCATCTCTCATCCATTTCTTATTATCTTCCCCTCATACTCATCAACTTTCATTTTCTCTCATGTCGATGGGTTTTTAAAAGCATAAGCTACACACACACACACACATGTAGTATATGCATATAGTCTTACATACACACATACATAATGTAGTTAGGGATTTGACTTTAAGATTCCCCGCTGATCCCTGTGGCTTTTTGTAATCACTGAGAGTTTTATTTTTAGTTGGCCTTTTTTCAACTTTCATTAATTTGCTTGAACAAGACAAAAAAAAAAAAAAACAAATGGACGTATGTATCCTAACAACTAACTAAGTTTCACTAAACTTCCATATTAAAGTAAATTTCATCCTAACTGCTTTCATCTTTTTTTCGTTTTTTTTTTCAAAATTGGCCAGAGAATTGTATATTCTCTGATGCTAACAAATCTCAATGGAAGAAATTTTGCCCACTATGGAGGTCGTTTTTTTTTAAAGCTTGATCTAAGAAAATCACAAACTTCAATCAAACAAATGAAATGCTAATCGAAAACTCACTGAAACATGTAATATTGGATCTGTCAACGCTGCCACATCTAAGCCTTACAAATGCATCAAAACTGACTCTAAACTTTGGTCACAGTTTGAAGATATTTAATAATTTATTAACTTCATTCTTCTAGAAACTATATTGATCATCAAAACTTTTATCTTTTATAAATATATATAAAAGCCAAAAAAAAAGTCTCAAAATATTAGTTGATTTAAAAAAAAATGTTTAAATATTGACGACATATTAAAATTTTATTATTAAGAACTAATGAAGCAAGCAAGTCGTCCCTGCCGACATTGAGTATACCCTGTACCAAGTAAAAGAACTCCATAAAGTCAAAAACGATCAAAATCGCCATCAATTTACAAAAAAAATTCTCTTAGCTTGCACTGCTTGCCATGCAGCAACAGCAAACGCATGCTATCTCGCTCACACTTAACAGCCCATTTTCCATGGGACGTTTCAGTACAAAACGGAAATACGTATATCTCCGATAATTATTGTCCGATTTTGACAAAATTTGGTCAGCTGGTGCATATTGGCTATATTAATGTGCATGCCAAATAAGAATGCGATATCTTTATTATAGCTCAAGTTATAGTTTTTTCTAAATTACGGGGGCGGAAGTGGGCGTGGCAAAAATTTAAAACAAACTTGACCCGCTTATACAATAGACGGATGTTGACACCAAATTTGGTTGCTCTAGCTCTTATAGTCTCTGAGATCTCGGTGTTCATACGGACGGACGGACAGACGGACAGACGGACAGACGGACATGTCTCAATCGACTTCGCTATTGATACTGATCAAGAATATATATACTTTATAGGGTCGGAAAATTTTCCTTCTGCCTGTTACATACATTTTAGCGACTTTAATATACCCTTTTACCCTATGGGTACAGGGTATAAAAATTGTTTTTTACATTTCAACAGTTTAGTTTAGTTAATACAAATAGAGTAAAAAATAGATATAAGTATTTTTTAAGTTAAAAAAACAACATAATTTCTGAAACGTCAAGGATTATTTTCCTTAAATTTTCATTTTTAAAAATAAAATTATACCCTTGCCAAATTGCTTCGAAGTTTATGTGAAAATTGATTACCTATTAGCTAATCAACTATAAATCAACAAAATAGGAATGTTAACATTTTAAAAAACTAAAAGTAAAGTTCTTATGATATATACATACATATATGTATATATATGTATATATGTACATTTGTGTCTGTGTTCTTTTTATATTTTGTGTTTTTTGTTTTGTTTTTACAGTCAAAGCCAAATTGAAATGTTTTTTAAGCCGCTTACAGTTGCTACACTAAAATAATTTCAGTGTTAATTTTATTTCAAAATTTCAAATCTGATTAGGGTATGGAAGGGAGGAGGATAAATGTGGATGGACTGTGGGTAAATGGATGGAATGGAAATGCAAATGGAAATAAGGCCAAGAATAAAAAAAAAATTGTATATATATATAATAAAAACTTTCGCCTAATGCCAATTAGTGAAAATGTTTGTAATGCTCTCTAACAAAAAGTAACGAAATGGCCACAAAACATTTGCCGATTAGCGTCGCTGATTTTGCAATTCCCTTTAATCTTCTCATGGGCCATTCCGGAAGGGGCAAAAAAAAAAAAAAAGAACATAGCGGAATGAGAAGTTTGAACATTGAAAATGTCGCAAAATGAAGGGCAGACAGCCGGCGGCAGTATTGCCCAAGTGGCTAAGGGAATGACTGAAAATTCAAACAAATAAATTATGCACTTTAAATAAGTTTTTGGCGTTTAGTCATTATTCAATTAAATTTCACAGAAAAAATGGAAAAATATTACCAAACGACAGAAATGTCACAAAATATACAGAATGTTTTGCTGTCCGGTCATGGTGCTTGTTCTGTTGTTCCCTGTACAATTTTCAGCTTATTTCTCATAATAAAATTTTTCTTTATAACTGCCGCAGGTCTTTAATGTTATTTTATTGGCTGACAAAACAGAACAGGCAAAGGCAGGACAAGGCAGGACATGCCAACAGGCCATCAGGCCAGACCACTACCGCAATAATTGCAATGATGTTGTTAATGATAAAGACGATGATGATAATGATAATGATGATGCAGTCAGTGTTTCGAGGATGTTCAAAATAAACAATGTTTGTGATTCCTAGAACTAGGAGTTGTGTAAACAAAGCAACAACTAAACAGGTTGGCTAGCAGCATCCTTCAGGCATCAAGTCCAATTTTGCTATGAGTTGAAAAATTTGATAGAGAATAAATGTCTCAAGTTTTCTTATAATTGTCAGTCTTGAAAAACGAAATATGAAAGTTTATGACAATTAATTTATTTTTAGTTAAAAACGCCATCAGGATAATAATAATAATAATAGAATAACAAAACAAGATTTACAAATCATTAGCAATTTTTAATTTTATTTGATTTTTATGCTGATTTACTTAGTTTACTTTTTTATCATTTGTTAATATTATATATTTATTGCACCTCATTACTTGATCCATTATCTAAATAATATACCTTCATTTATTTTATCTGAATGTGGCATCTGTCTCTAATGTTCTATCCATGACATGCTGCAGCATAAAACAGACAATTTAAAATGCAACCTAACTGAAACTGAACTCAGTTGACTGTCTGGTGTATAGTCCTTGTGCAAAGGACAAGCTGCGTTTATATAGTAAAGAAAAGATTTTGTTCTTCTTGACAAATCTGTTAGCAAGTTTTCTAGGCGCCAACTGTGGCACAAAAAATTTAACTTTTTAATTAAGGCAACGCAATTGTCTTCTTCCTATTCTTTATTATGATATTTTCTTGGCTTTACCCCTCCATCTTTCTCACTCTATTCGAGAGACAGGCAGAAGATAATAGAGGAAGAATACAATGCAACAGCAACTGCAACAGCAACAGAGGAATAAAAAAAAAATAAGAAAAAAAAACATAAGCAATAATTGTGGCCAGGAAGCGCAACAGGCAAACTGACACAAAAAAAAAAGTAGAAATAGAAAAGCAACTAGAAAAAGTTAAAAAAAAAAGAAACACTTTAGCAACGGCGACAACAAAAAACAACTTCAAAGCGGCGACAGTTTACTAGATAGTCTGTATGTGTGTGTGTGTGTGTGTTTTTGAGTGTATTTGCGAGTGGCTTGGCAGCCATCTTGTGGCTGACAACAAAAGGCGAAGTGAAACGTTGTATTTCCAGTTGCTTTAAAGTATACTTAACCTTGTCAGTGGACAACAATAGCAACAATGTTCAGCTTAAGCTTTTATCCAGTGCCAGCAGCCAATGAAATATATTCTAAAATTTAGAATAATCATTAAATAAATGTTTTGAATTCAATGATTTGAATAAATTATTAAATCAATTAAATTATAAACCAGTTAGTGTAAGTATTTCATGCAACTTTAAGAAGTCAAATATACCAAGAAACCACAAATAAAATCCCTTAAACAATTATCAAAACATTTTATTATTTCTGCTGGTATGCAAAATTGTTTATCATGGATTTTATTTTATGGAAAACAAAATTTGACATTTTTGTTGTAATTAGAAAAATTATTATAAGAATGTAAATAGAAAACTTTACTTTACTTAAACTAAATTGAAATTTTTTTAATATATATATATATATAATTTTTCAGTTGAACTTTAATAAGCATAAACTGTATAAAATGATTTTTCTTTTTCTTTTTATCTTGGTTTTAAACAATGTTTTCATACCAATTTAACGACTGGTCTTTGGTATAAAAAAAAAATCAAAATTAAAAAGAAGCCAAATGCAGTTACCAATAAACACTTGGTTAGGTATCGGTGTGTATGTGTGTGTCTGAGTGTGTGCGTGTGTGTGTGTGTGGTTTCTTATTGACAGTCGATTTGTATACTGATTGCACAAAAGGAAATTCAAAGTCTATATATTAATTAAACACCGTATTCGTTTGTGTACCATCATCTCCATGATGATTGTGTGTGTGTGTGTGTGTGTGTGTGGTTGGAGAAACCATTGAGAAGGACCCCACCACCAAGCGAGTCATGAACATTGGCTTATAATTGAATTGACACCAGAAGTAGGAGTTCAAAGCGAACAAAAAAAAAAAAAAAACACAAATACAAATTGTGGCATATGAGCTAGTAATTTGCCCTATATAGAGAGATCGGTTCTAGCTTCAAAATAAAGATACAGTAAAAGATTTAAAAGTTTACTAATTTGATTAAGGAACTCCATTATCCATTTAAATAATATCTAGTTAGTGAGTGAGAACTTTAAATCTTATTGAATCATTCATCTATCTATTTATCGATTGAATTTGCAGTCATCTTATTCGTTTACCGACTCCAACCGACACACGCAGTCAATGTGAGGCTATACCCATTAATCAAAGGTTATATGTATGTATATATATGGATATATATTTTTTAATGTTTTTACTGGCACTCGGAGCAACGCAAGTGTTGTTAATTATCCTTCGTTTTCACAGTTTTTCCTCATTTTGCTTGTTATTTTGCTTTTTTATACATTTCTTCGGTGCTCCCTCCTCCCCCCCCCCATCCATATTCATATTGCCGCATATTAATGCATGTTTATTTGCCTTTCATATTTATTATTATTATTTATGGCCAGGCATTATTATAATTCATTTAGACATAACAGGTAGCCCCTTACCCAAACCCGTATCCGTGTCCGTATTCGTATCCACATTCTCAACTGTACCCGCTCTTCATATTTATTTTTGCCTTTGGTTTTTAGTCATTAATTATGTTCCACTCTTCGGTTAGCTAATTAAAATTTAAAGTGCCTGCTTAATTGGTAACAGCTGCCGCTACGTTTGCCACGCCTATACAGTGCTCCATCTACTTAACACAACTGGCAGACCCCCTCTACCCCTTCCACACTCATCAATTGCATTGCTATAAGGATGCAATTCAGCATAATGTTGGCCTTATTTTACTTGATTGGCCATTACATGATGATTTGCCATTTTACATGGTATTGCAAAGGTATTTTCGCCGGGAAATGAAAGGTGAAGTTGGCGGAGGATAAAGAAGTAATTTTTTTTCTCTTCTTTTTTTTATACAAAGATTGCTCAACATGCATTATATTAGCCGGTTACCGTTTAAGTTATAAGCCAAGTATAAATTCTCTCTTGACCACTTTTGCCTCTTACTGTGTGTTGTGCAAGTGCAACCAATCAAAATTCCTGTAATGAAATCAAATTTTCATTGCTTTTGTGAGCACTTCTCTTTAACATTTCGACCATTGCCAGCAATTTGTTTTCCTTTTTTTTTCTGTTTTACTTCTCTTCGTTTCGGTTTTTCCTTACTTATTTTTGTTTTTGTTGTTTTTCTAATCTCTTCCTCCATCCCTCATTCTCTTCCCACGCTAACACTATTTTTTGGCATCTGTTTGTCTATGTTTTTGGATGAGTTGATGGCGTTTCTGTTTCGGGTTCTACTTTTCTTTTTTTTTTCTTTTTCATTTTTTTTTTTTTTTTGTTTGTGTTGGTTGTTAGAAATGAAGGTGGGGAAGGGAGGGATTGTTGGTAAAAGGGTTGGGAGTTGGTAGCTATGGACTCAACTGTAACTAGGCATAGGGCAGCACAAAGAACAGCAATTTTTCCAGCTGTAGTTTCATCTTTCCTATGTTCTGTCATTCACACACACTAACACGCATACACACACGAATACACTCATGCACACATGCAGATGCATTTTTTGATGGCTTACCTCAAAGAAATTTTCTGATAATGGCATTTGGTTTTCAAATAGACGCTTAGTTTGTACTTAATCAATATATGTGTACTTTTAGTTTGTCTTTTTATGATTCTTTCGATTTGCCTAAAAGTATGCATCATTTAAATTAAAGAAAAGCCAGGGTAATCCTTTTGTCGATGCATTGGTCACAACGTTTATTTTTATGCCATTTTTCAAAATTTATTTTCCAGTTTTACACATGCATATATAACCCTCTAAATTGGCTCGTCCATCCCAAACTCCAATAGAAAGTGCAAAATTTGAAACAATAACTTTTACGCACATGAATCCCCTTACCGCTTTTAACCCCTACACACACACACACATACACACCGACTCACACATTTATACATAAAAAAGAGTGGGGGTAAAAAAATAAACCAGACCATTTTTTTTAGAACAAAATGTTGGCCGCTCAAAGTGAAAATGTGTTTGAGTTTGTTGTAACAAAAGCTGCAAGGAATATGCATGAAAGTTGATTCCTCTTTTTGTTGTTTGCGTTCGTTTTTTTTTTTTATTTCTTTTTGTTCTTTTCGTTCATTTGTTTTATTATATGCTTTTTACACGCTCTTTTTTGTTTGGCATTTATATTTTATTTATTTATTTTTTTTTTGGTATTTTTATTTAGCTTTTTCATTTAAAACAATTGCCTTTGTATAATTTGCACTTCATTAGAAAGCTGGAATGCTTGTAATTTCATTTCAAATAATGGACAAATTTATGCAGAAATAATAAAAAGGAAAGCATGCCTTTTAAAATCCATTAGTTTCTCTTTGAGAAATAGCAATGAAGCTCGAAACTAAACGAAAAAAAACCCAAAAAGTCCAAAATATATAAAAACAAAAAAAAAAAAAAATAAAAACTGTAGCATATGAGATTGCAACATAATAATAGTTTAATCTAAGAATTCTTAAAATAAAGCTTTACATTTATTAAACTTATCGAAGATATACATACATATATCTTTTTCAAATTTTAGAAAAACAGTGGATAAAATTGTAACTTAGTTTTCATATTGTTTCGAAATGTAAAATCTGTAAATTTTGTAAAATTGGAAATTAAACAATTGACTGTCCATATGGGGTAAGGCAAAAGGACAAGACCTGAGAGTAAACTTGAGCATATGTCGCTCATTAAATGGCTAAGATTGCTTTTCCGCTTTTCTCGCTTTTTCGTTTTTTCTTTTTTTTTTGTCCTCGTCTAATATTTGCAGAATTTATGTGGCATGCACTTAAAGTGACTTTGCGGTTTCATTTATGAGCTTTTGCGGTTTTATTGCACAGACGCATAAAGGGTGTCTCTCTCTCTCTGTGTGTGTGTGCGTGTGTGTGTGTGTGTAGAGGGCTTTTGGGGCAAGATTGGGTTGGTGGGTATTTGGAGGGCAGTCGTTTATGGGACCGCAGGCAGCCGCAGATGCAGCCACAGCACGCAGTGACCATACAAAAAGTCAACTTCTGTTGCTATTGCCATTGCCGTTGCCATTGCCTGATAATTTATAAACGGTTGCAGACCAAAAACCGAAAACCGAAAATCAACCAAGCGAACTCTGTGGAATCGAGTCTATTAGAAGCGCGTTAGCCGCTCAGGTGCTAAAGGGAATTTACTGTTTGACTAGCGGGTTGTCATTCGTTCATTTTTGTCGGGCTGTTGGGATCGCTTTGCAGTCAATAAAAGTCGCAACTGATGATTAATGCAACTTGAATTGCAGACATGCTTTAGGGCTGGCTTAGTTACCACCATCATCAAATAAAGTTCATCTTGGAAGTCAAAAAGTTTTCGCAATTTAATAATAACGACCTTATATTATACCCTAACTAATAGAAACTTACTAATATATTTAATTGAAAACTATATTTTACATGCTATGGTAATAGCTACTAAACCAAATGATACTTTATAGTGACGGAATGTGTATATATGTATATACATATAATACATAATATATATGTAAATTACATAAAGAACTTTAACTCCATATAGACATTATCTTATGGTTACCCATATTCCCTTTTAAATAGACATTTTCATGGAGCTGTGTGCAGTTTATATAACATTTAATAATGTATGAAAAAGCAAAATTTGCCATATATATGTATATGTACATATGTACATATACATATGTTATATTAGCTCTATATGTATCATATATGTATGTATATGTTTAGTAAAACTAAAAATTTGTTATATAATTCGCAGAACCTTTTTTAGAGTCAAGAAAATATTTTAGCTTAATTTCTTGTGAGCAATTTATCATTATGTAAACTATTTAAAAGTATGATATAGCCATAACTTCAAACAAAAATATTTTTCTTTAGCTCTATCTAATGGTGCGCTCTTTTTTTAACTAAATTAAATTTGAAAATATTTTATATTTTTCTTGAATTGTTAGAAGCCTATTTACAACACTTAATTCATTGTGAATTTTTCACGGCCCAAACTTATTCGTTATTTTACTAAATTTTATTTTAAATTTAATGAGATTTTACTTAATAAAATTTTAAGATAATATTAAAAGTTAAATAAAATAAAAGTACTAAATATCCGTCTCGTAAATTGGATTTGTTCTTTGCTATAGGCAGCTACAAAAAAAAAGGTAAAAAAGGTTGCTTAATTTTAGCTAAATGAGTATTGCCACTTAAGCACTCTTCAATAATCTATTTTAATTAGTACATTAGTAACTAAAACCTATAATTTTCAATTGTTTTAATTATTTTCACTGATGTGAAAATCTTTTAAGCAATTCGATTAAAAATAACTAAAGAAAATTCCCTTAAGCTAATTGTTATAGTTGTTTAGAGCATAAAGGATTCGTTTTATTAGAGATGAGGTATCCTGTAACTTTAGTGGAATAATCAAATCTGTTCCGCTTGCTTCTACCTCTCGCCCACTTTTTCTCTAACTTCCTCTCTTTCTCTTTTTGGGTGTCTCTCTATTTAGCTCTCTGTGGGTAGCAGCAAAGTTGTCTCCAAGTCTTCGCCAGTCTTTGCTTACTTAGCACTCGCTGTTCAGGCATACATTACAACAACTGTGGAAGGATGTAACCGGGCTCACAGTTCAAGTCCTGATGGCAGACAGACGGGAAGGCAGTCAAGCAGGCAGGCAGGCTGGCAGGAAGAACTTGTTGGGTCACCCTTTTGCGAAAAATGATTAATGCGATTTGAACTTTAAATTTACATTGTGTTCATGATATTTAGTTGAATTTATGAGCGCTGTTTGAGTTTGTAAATGAGTTGCTCATTTAATGTTTTAACAGTTCCTACTTCGTCTCCTTCCTTTCTTCTGTATATGATATGATGATAAGCTGAGTTTTCGTAGTAGCTATGTTAAATGGTTTAAGAGCTTTGTTTCCTTTATAACGGAATGATTGTATTTCATTTTGATATAGTCAAAATTTTCAAAAACTTGCCACAATTATCAGTGTTGGTTAAGTTAGTTAGTTTTCCTGTTGTTGGCTACAAAAAAAAAAAAAAAAAGAAAAAAAAACAATCAACTAGTCAAACAACTACATTCTGATTGAAACAAAAAACTTTATTTGCCACTCAAAAAGTTAAAGGCAGATAGAGAGAGAGAGGGAAAGAGAGTGAGATGAACATTTTTCCTTAAAAGCTGTGTTCATATTCCATCGTCAGTCACAAAGTGAATGTTGAAATTGAGTCTATAGACCTGAACCTGTGTATGCAGCCTAACAGTGCTACATGCAAGCAATCTCGGTGTCAAGCATTGCTTAAACGCTGCACATTTTCCTGACATGTATTGAAAGGAATGGATAGTGTGACATGGACAGGGAGGGGGGGGTGGGAATTGGATGGGTATGAAATGGCTATGGTTTGGATAGAGAGGCAACGTTTTGGTTTCCTTCAAGCTTCATTTTGTGCATGTCTTTGACGGGAGGACATCGATAATTATCGCACAAAATGTGTCCTGTGGGCGGGACTGTGGCATATGTTCTTTTGATTCTTTCCTTGTGTCTGTTCGGTGCTCTGTGTCTATGTGTGTGTGTGTGAAAAACAAGCAAATTTACAGCATATACACAAACACGTATACCACACAGAGACACATACAAACACATGTGCATAAATTCATTGTCACGACGACAGCAGCTTCAAATGAATGAATGAATGAATGTGCCCCTTCTGTGTGTTCTGGCCGCCTAACATGTGTAGCCTGCTTTTAGGCTAAAAGCACACACTCACCAACCTCCTTCTCTCCCACTACCCACCATACTCTTTCTCTCACTCAGTCACCCACTCTACACGCATAAATCTTTGGACTTTTGTTTGATCGAACGCAAAAATAATGGCGCTTTGTTGTCGTGCTCACATCCTAAGTGCCTTTTTGTACCATGTCCTCCATGGACCCGAACCCTTCCTTATTTCTACTTTGGTTGGACCTGAGCCAACCTTCATAAATTTCTGGTCTGGCATAACCGACAAACAAAATCGAAAAAAAGACAACAAAAAAACCAAAAAGCAGAAAAAGCGAGAAATCAGCAAGAAAGTTGTTTTCCTTCTTCTTTTTTTCTCTCTCTCTCTCTCTCTCTCTCTTTCTCTATCTGTCTCGCTCTCGGTATTTTAGATTGCTAATGATACAAATTTGTCTATTAAACCGAACGAGTTAACAGTTACAGTTAACAAGTTCCGAGTGACAATCAACAGTGATTATTCTCTAGAATACATATATGTATGTATGTATGTTGCTATATATCTGCAATTTTGGTTATATCTGTAAATTTGAATGACTTTAATTGCTAGATAACAGTATAGTTAACCCACTAATGGCCACGGTGGTTTAAAGAAAAAAAAACTGAGGTTTTTTAAGGATGTTTGAATTAATTAAGATCTTGTTAAAATTTGAAGCTTAATAAAATATATAATTATTAATATATTAATATAATAATATAATAAATAAAATAATAATAAATAAGTGAAAAAAAATAAACAAATTTATCTTCTGGTCAGAAGGAATTTATGTAGAAATTTTAATAATTTTCTCATCTTTGATATTATTAAAATTTCTAATAAATTAATAATCTCATTTTTGAATTTATTAAAATTTCTACATAAATTATATTTAATAGGACTCTCGATCTAAGAATTATATCATAATGGTTGGGACAACTTCATTGCGAGAGATATTTCTCGCTTGTTTCCTCTATAGGTCATAAAAAGGATCTATAAAGGGTTAATAGCTGCATTTTTAATTGGCAAAGTTTTGTGGCAGAGCTTTGAATGTCCCTCTCGAAATTCAGTCGAAGGACTGCTTTTCATCTTTCATTTAAGTTTTGATGGCTCATGCAGACGCGACACTTTTTATGGCTCACACACACACAAACACAAACATGCACACACACACACACACACACACACACGCACACATACATACAGAGAAAACGAAAAAGAGAGGGAGACAGAGACATTAGGCATACGTCATTAAAGTTGATAGCTTTCCATATAAAAATGACAATGATGTCAGATCATAATGTGAACAATTTAGGCCGAAATATGTTTGCTTGTGAGTTTTGAAATGATGACAAACGAAAGAAAGAACGAGATGGCCAGCATAATGAGAAAGAGAAAGATATAATCATGGAATTTTGGGTATTTGTGTATATGTGTGTGTGTTTGAGTGTATGTGTAACTAACTAACCTGATGGAGCATGTCCAATGTGCACTTTGTACAAATTAAAATTGCAAAATCCTCTTGCTGCACTCTTATGAAACACACATTTTTGGTTGAAGACCGAAGCCTGAAGGCTGAACAGCAGGCACGTAAAGCATACGGGAAAAGCTGCTTCTCATAACCGTAAACAATCGAAAGCTGAACTGTTGCTGTTATCCTTTTTTTTTATTTTTCATACTCTTACCCACCACTCCTTTTTCACACACTTTTTATTTATTATTATTATTTTCTTCTTTTTTTCTTTTCTTGTTTTTTTTTTATGTTTTTGTCCCTGTCTCATATCTTAATTGTTGTGACCGACCTGATTTTCCATCTCTTTTATTTCTTCTCTCCTGCTAGGCAAAATGAAAACGCATATATACAGTTGTTTCTCTTACTCCTTATGAATGTATGTATGTATATGTGTGTGTGTCTGTGTGAACATGCATTTTTGAAACATATTTATTACCTTGTTCTGTTGTTGTTGACAATTCGTTTCCATAAACTGAAAGCGAAATCAATTAAAAATCCTTAGCACAAGAAATCAATTGGCAAAAGTTAAACTGAAATACACGATTGTGAGATAAAATGTCACAGAAATGAAGTCGCATGAAATGTTTCTGTGAAAAACACACAATAATACAATAAATGTGGAATATTAATTGGGATTTGCTTTTATGTATTAACTCTTGATATTGACAATAAAGTTGATGAAAAAACAATCTGCCATGCACTATACCAAAAAAAAAAAAAAAGATATATATTTGGTAGATCTATTTAACACTTTTAAAATAGAATATCTTATATGATATTATCCTTGACTTTAGCTAACGAATACTGTAATTAAAAGTGTTCTTTAAAAGGACTACACTGTCCCTTATTAACGGAGCAAGCCCTTTAGATGACTATTCTGCTTATTTTTCATTTTACAAAATTTTTAAGGACTCAAAAAAACCAAGATTCGGGAATTTAGACTTTCAGTATTCATTTATGAATATTTTATTACCATAATAGTGCATGTTCAGCCTCAATAAATACGTCAATTAATGGTTATTTTTTATAATTTAATTTGTTAACAAAAAGTAAAAATGAATACGAAAAGTCTCATTGCAGTTTTTTATACCCAATGAATGTTAGACAAATATATCGATTGAAATTAAATTCGCATGATTGCTTATCAATATATTTATTTTTTTTAACTCTTACCCAAACATCGTAAGATTGTCAAAAAGAAAAAAAAAATTAATTAAAATGAAAAACTTGCGCAAGTTCTGCTTTGAGCCACATTGAGCACAAAGGCTAATGGTAAATGACTTTAAGCTCATCGGTTGCTGGAGTACAAATTAATCAACTATAAAATTAATTATCCCCTTTGAAGCGAAAATGCCAGACAGTAACCCCCTTCTCTTTTCCCCTACTTTTTCAGCCATTCCACGAGCTGCTTTTACCATTCGCTTCATAAAATCGAATTGAAATTGAAAAAGAAAAATTTACTTTAAAATGAGAAATGAAATGACAAATTTTAATGTTACATCAATTGGCGAAGCAATTTTGTGGCAATTTTGTGGTCACATTGCGTATTCCAATGTATAAAATGTTCCCTTGAATTTACCACACTAACCCCCGTTAGCCCCCCCGTGCCCTGTGGCATCACCACCATTCATTGGCCATTAGCTATTCGTTAGCTTTTCTATTTATTTAGCTTGGGTTTCATTTATTTGTTCCCTCTTGTTGTATTTGCGGCTTGCTTAACACAATTAATTAGTTAATGCCCATGCTTTGGCGTGAAATTTATTACCATTTGTGTATTTCAGAGGTTTTTTTTTCTTTTTTTTTTTTGTTTTGCCACAATGAAAAATTCAAATAACAAACATTATGATCTTTTGGTAAGGTTAAAGAAAAAAACTTTAGAAATTTTTTGACCTCCAGCAAGTCATAAATTTAGCTGTGGAATAGGGGGCAGCATTACAAAATTATATCTATGTATGTATATTTCTAAAAATAAGATAATATAAAGATTTTTTTATATTATAAAATTCTATAGTTCTATAGTTCAAAAAGAAATAAAACGCTGCCAGAAGATAAACTTTCCTAAACGATTTATATTTTTTAGATTTTTTAAAATGTGATTCAAAAGTTATATCGAAACTATAAATATAATTTCTATAAACACCAAAATATATAAAGTGAGCACTATATCAAAAAAGAATGTAAGATTTATTTTCTTTTATATACTTTTGATTTATTTATTAGAGCTATAAAAATATGAATTTAGAAGAGAGTTACTTTATATGAGGAGGAGTTTTATATATGTAGATATTCATAGTCTGATATTCATTTTAAAAACCCTGTAAAATAATATAAGCAACCTAACTTGATCTGGAATTTATTTGTAGTGTAAGTATATATTGCAGGGTATAAAATTTAGCTGAATTACATTAAAATCAGAAATTTTCGAATTGATAATTTGGGTCCATGGTATACCGATTTAACTATTTATATTTGTTGTCAACTTATGCAAATGTGCTATATGCCTTCATTCTCATCAAAAGTCTCTCATTCTCACTTAACTCCCCGTTTCCCCCAGTTGTTGATATCTCCCGCTTCTTTCCACACTCTGGCAAATAAGTATTTTCTCTCTGCCCTCGTTTTCCCTTACTCATTGTCTTCATCTATTTGGTGGCATTTTCTGTTTAAGCTCTTTGTATATAATTTACATAAACATCTAATTGCTGGTTGCCATTGCCATTGCCATTTTGTTGTTGTAATTGTCCTTAATTGTTTTCGTTGGTGGGCCATTTCTCATGATTGAAAGTTTATGCTGTTGGCATAAAAACCACCAAGCCAAAGCCACCAAAGCTTACACTTGTCTCAAACCAAAACAAGGCTCCATCTTTCTTTATTCCATTACCATTCACAACAGTGAATGCTAAAAGTACTTGAAGTGCTAGCCAACCCTTTAAGTGTTTAATGACTCGTTTTGCATTACTCAATTTCATTTTCATGGCATTTGGTCGATGGGAAATGGTTCTGTGATTTTCCAAGTATCTAGCATTGAGCTGTTTGCCATGTCTTTAAATAACGCGCAGACATTTCATAAATTCAATTAAGCAAATGCTGCCAAGTTATGGCTAAAATCTGTTTGGCGTGTCTTTGTATGTATGTATGTGTTTTTGGGCCATAGTTCACAGGACTATGGCCAATATATCATGTGTTCTATTTCATATTTGTTGATAGGAGAAATTATGCGGTTGATACAAATTATAATACGACTCTAGTGAGTGCAAGTGTGTTGCATTTGTATTTGTAATTGATATGATACCACACAAATTAAGGTAATAATCGATTTAGATTCTCTCATATATATATATAACAAAATTTATACATAGAACTAAAACGGATGCTAGTAATTGAACATGTCAATTGCAGTATCAGTTATCGTGAAAATTAAATGCTTTCTATATGCATTTAGCCATGAAGTCAATTAAAAGCCAAATGCCAAAATCTAAAAGATATTTTTACAAATTTCGTTTTTTTGTTTTTTAATTGATTAGGAAAAGTAGGCTAATTGAGAATTGAATGTAGTATATACTAGAACGGTTACAACCTTTTTGTAAAATTTCTCTAATGATAGCTAATTGAATGGTTTATTTAAGGCTTAAAAGCTTTTTCACTTGAATTTCTAATTAAGTCGTTTTGTTAATATTTGCACTATTGGCATTGAATATAAATAGATAAAACAAATAATTGTGCCAAATTTTCATTTAACACCCGCTTTTACTTATGTTCTGAAAAGAATTTAACTATTTGATTTATTTTCAGAATAGTTTTTGAAATTTTTAAATTTTATCTCCATTGAAAATTTAAACTTTGGCTGTTTTGAAAAATTCTTTTTTTGTATTTATTTAAAAATTAATATTCAACTTGATTCACACACTATTCTAATTATTAAACTTCAATTTTATATCAATTTTGATTTCGGTTTCAACTTTAATTCTATTTATGCTTTAACTATTCTATCTATAACTGTTTTAAATATACGCTTATATATATTATTTTTCACATAGGATACCTTTAACTACAACAACAATGGTATGGTTTCATTGTCTCTTAACTAACTAAGCTAGAAAAGGGAACTTGATATATGAAAATATGACACAATGACAGAGGGACGGATAAGGGGAATGGATTATGGTCATAGATCAATGGCAGTTGCAGTGACATATGAGATTCACCTTTTAATATTAATAAAATTATGAAAATCATCATGCAAGAAACCTGCTGGGAACACATTTCATATGCATTTTCTCAGTCAAGCAACCAGCATCCTTTTGCAATATGAGCTGCCAGCTTACCTAGTGTACGTCTGTGTGTGTGTGTGTGTGTGTGTATGTGTGTGTGTGTGTGTGTGTGTGTGTGTGTGTATGGAGTATATGGGTGTGCGGTATGCGGAATAGAAGCAGTGGATACGGATGTGGATGGTAGTGTATGAGAGCTTCTGGCCTGACATTCATGCAGTGTGACTGACGCTTTGGCACTCGTAAATGAAGTTCTTGCGAATTTTGTTCAAAATGAAGTCCAGACTTGTGTGCTATTTTTGCCTTTGACAGTATTCAGGATATTGTTGCTGTTAATTTTCATGGTTTTGCTATTGGCATTATTACTTTTTCTTGCTGTTCCTGTTGCTGGCATTCAATATAAAATTCTTTGAAAAATTCATCAGAATTCATGTATACAAAAGGTTTAATAATAAAATCAAAAATTCATGGAATGAAATAAAACAAAAGAAAAAAACGAAATCAAGTCATTTTTGAGCAATGAATATCAATATGGCAATGAAAATAAAAGCCTGATGAAATTGTAAGATAATCAAATGAGTTCATTTGCATTACATTACACTCAAGCCATAACCATAAGGAATTTTTAAAATCAAGAATATTTTAACTTTATTCTAACTTACTATAAATTAATTAAAATTTATTAAATTGTTAAATATAAAAGATGTGTAGAAGTAAGACTATATCATAGCCTTATTCATTTTTTAAGAAGTTTAAATGTTATATAATTTTTTTAACGTTTTTTTTTATTTTTTTTTTTTTTTTGCTGCTTTCATCTTTCTTTGTCTCTTCTTCTTTACTTTCTTTTACGATTATGATTATTTTTTTTTAAAGTCGCTTACACAGCATGCCAGCTAATTGGGTATTACGTTTTTCGTGCCTGAATGGTCTAAAGGCATTTGTGTTGTTCACCTCTTTTTGGTTAAACCATGACATTTTGACAAGCAGCTTACAAGATATACAACAAGAAAATCGCTATATATATTAGGCTAGCCATACAGTAGAAGTATATATACAGCTATCAGATATGCGAAATTTAATTAATAAAATAAAAAAATAAAAACTATTTAATGACTATCATACGAAAAAGTTTAACCCAGAACACAATTTCAAATATAGAATTCATTTGATTTGAATTCAAAAGGCCACTTTATATATAGATATAAAGAATCGTTTAATCTCAATTGTTTAAGGGTCAGCAGAATTGGTCTTAGGCTATTTTATATCAGTTTTGAATAGCTTGATAGAGCTTTTATTGTTCTCAGGTGAGAATTTTAAGTGTTTTTCTATTCCATGATTTTTAAGGGGAAGTAGAATTTTCGGCACAATAAAACTCATTTATTGGTCATTCTATCTACTGAGATAGAATAAACCTTTTATATATGTAAATTAGGATATTGTTCAAACAATATTTAAATTTTTAGTTTTTTTCTTTTTATAGTTGGTACCAAAGTTATTTTTTTGAATTTCGGATTTTTCAAAATGATCTTTCCTTTCATTCAAGATTGATTCCCTTTAAAACAATAGTAAATAAGTTTCACTTCAAAATTCTAAACAAAAGTATTTGCACAATATTATAATACAGGAATTTTAAATAAAAACTGAGAAAGTTGAAAAACATCAACTCGAAATTTATTGCACTGTGTTATTGAATTTTTGTTAAAGTCTCGAGATGTAGCGTAGACACAACGACTTCGTTTCCCTGTTGTTGAACCACTCAGTAATGGCTGACATTGATTATAGTCCTAGTAACTTTGTTGTTGCCACTGTTGACTGCCTGCGGTTGTAGACGCGTGTGGCAATCAAAAGGTTGTTGCGTTACCAATGAAACATTGTGTCAAAACTTATTAAAAATTTCTTTTAAAACGATTCGTTAAATATTTAATGAAGATTTGATTTGGTTATATAAAAAATATAAATTAAAATAAGTTTTTATTTTAATTATTATAGAAAAATTGTTTAATTAATTATTTTGCTTTTTAACACGTACTTGTAGCAGTGTGCAGCATACAAAAATGTTCGATGGATGTGAAGTGGGCTACTTAGCGCTCGTTGCAGTTGCCGCAACTAACATACACACACACATATATATATGCTCATCCACATGAACATAGAGTCACAGTATACCACACCCACTCACATTTACGCCCTTTTAGTTTTCCGCTTGACGCCTTTTGCAAAGCTTTTGGTGGTTTTTGCCTCTAGATGGGTTTGTGTGCTTGTCATTTCATTCATGAAATTTCAATTATGTTTGGTAACAGCAACAGCAGCAACAACAACAACAAATCAATACAAATTTAACAAAAAGATTGTATATAATTTATTCATTATCATAAGATATTCGCTTCTTTGAAGAAATTTTAACACTTCAAATGTTGCTTGAACCGCAAAATTAAAACATGTTGCTGGCTAAATATGTTGCTATACATTCAATATGTTGCTGGCAAATGGTAAATATTTAGACAAATTTTATTTAGTTGATCTTAATTTAATTTAGACTAATATATAAAATATATCATAGTTGCCACCTTCTGAACCAAATTTTAAAAATGTAATTCCATTCTGCTTTTTAATTAATTTCATTATTGGAATATACATATATAGTGAATAATACTAAATTGGAATATAATTAGTTGTGAAATGCTTGAAAAACAGTCATCCAAACGAAATACATACATAATCAGCCAAACGAAATTATAATCATTTTTAATCACATGAAGCAAAATGAAAAAATTTTATTATCTATTTTTCTACTGATGACCTATCGACTTTCTATGATATTTATTTTTATACCCTGTACCCATAGGGTAAAAGGGTATATTAAAGTCGCTAAAATGTATGTAACAGGCAGAAGGAGAATTTTCTGACCCCATAAAGTATATATATTCTTGATCAGTATCAATAGCCGAGTCGATTGAGCCATGTCCGTCTGTCCGTCTGTCCGTCCGTCTGTCCGTCCGTCCGTATGAACACCTAGATCTCAGAGACTATAAGAGCTAGAGCAACCAATTTTGGTGTCAACATCCGTCTGTTGTGTAGACAGGTTAAGTTTGTTTCAAATTTTTGCCACGCCCACTTCCGCCCCCCCAATTTGAGAAAAACCTATAACTAGAGCAATATTAAACATATCGTATTCTTATTTGGCATGCACATTAATATAGCCAATATCCACCATCTGACCAAATTTGACCGAAATCGGACAATAAATATCGGAGATATACGTATTTCCGTTTTGTACTGAAACGCCCCATGCAAAATGGGCTGTTAAGTGTGAGCAAGATAGCAAGCGTTCGCTGTTGATGCATGGCAAGCAGTGCAGTGTTGCTGTATGGCAAGCAGTGCATGCTAAGAGAATTTTTTTTGTAAATTGATGGCGATTTTGATCGTATTTGACTTTGTGGAGTACTTTTACTTGGTACAGGGTATACTCAATGTCGGCAGGGACGACTTGCTTGCTTCATTTTTCTATTATTTTTCAATTATTTGCAGAAATATATTTTCAGTTATTTTTCATACACATTCTTTTGCATGTTTCCAAATAAATTTTTGTTTTCAACTTTGCCATTTTAGTGAGTGGAAAGAAAATTTAAGAGAAAATATAAATAAAAGGAAACGAGGGGATAGATCCAACAGAACAGAAAAGTGGGCCTTCATTAAAACGAATTTGTGTTGCAACAGCTAGCAAGTTGCAACTGGCTGTGGCAAGTTGCAACTTGCAACTGGCAAATGGCATTATTTTTGTTTGACAAATCAAAGCGGCCGCTGGGAGACAGTCGCGACATCGTCGTGACGATGCCCGCAAAGAGCACTTTAAAGTTGTCAGAGCATACTGCGAAGCATAGCAGAGTGTGCGTGCATGTGTGTGTGTCAGTCAGTCAGTCAGTCAGTCGGTAAGCCAGTCATTTGCTGGACTAACGAGAGTTTTGTCAAGTGACCAAAAGAACGGGCCACATATATGTAATTTTCACCAAAAAAAAAGGAATCTTACTTGATGTAGCAAAATTTACTCTGTACAGATCTTCGTTCACCATTTTCCAGTTTCAAACACTGGCTGTCTTTTGCAACACTGGCAGTGTTGTTTATATTAAAAATAAATCTTTATTTAACACCAAAAAAAAATATGTAATAAAAATTACTGTTTAGCTAATCTATTTCAGCTCCCTTAATTATTTCTCTTTTATGCATAAATTTCTCTCTTAAAATTGAAACTCACCACAATAGTCAGAGAGCGGCGCAAACTCACCACTCATTTCCGCCCTATAACACACACACACTCGCACACAGAGACACAGATGCAAAGGCAAAGACGGGCAGAAAGTTAAGAAGGCTGCCCCATTGACATTTTCACCTAGTTTCGACCTGTCGCACTTGTTTGTCATTTTACGGCAAATGCACTAACTTTGGCAGCTTGACCAAGCCAAGTCCCAATTGCCTCATTTACCAACAAATTTCAAAGAATTTCTCCCCAAAAACGTTTCGTACCGGAAGTACCTCAAATTGCCAGCAATTGAGAGAATCAAGAAATTGAATCCTTATGACTTACTCATCCATTTCGTTTATTATCAATAATCAATTGCTTAAAAGTACTTCAATTTAAGTTAAATTCGATTCTTCAAAGAAGATTATTGGTATGCACAATTAAGATTTTAATACTCTCTAAACCTAATCGGATAAACAAACAAATATTTAAGCATTAGGTTACGGCTTTTGCTCTTTCTGTTCGATTATTTGATATATATGATTTAGTATGATTTATTTTATAATTATAAATGAATTGAAACCGAAAATAAATACCTCTATTATTTTGGTTTTTGTGTTTGTTTGAATATAAAAAAAGGGATAAAAATTTAATTCTTTTAAAAAAGTTTTTTATTTTTTGATAAATTATGATTTGTTATTCCAAAGTATGAGCACTTTTTAAAATCACTTTAACGATTTGAAAGAGAAAAAAAGTGTTAAATTTAAAAATTAAATACAATTTTACGTTTATCAATAAATATGTTTGTATATATGTACATATATATACTTTTAGAATTGGCACTTTGGAAATCAGTGGATTTTTATTGGTAATTGCAATATGCAAATTCAATTCTATTAATCTTAAGTGGTATTATAATTTTTAGACTCGTTGTTATTTAAGTTAAGATATTGTAAAGCTTGTGGAAATTTTGCTCTTTAAACTGATTGTGCGAATTGCCAATTGAATTGTCAGTATTTATATTCAATCTGAATTAAAGCAATTGGCCAAAACATAATCGAGAAGAAGACTTACTCTAAATATGTGTGAACATGTTATGATTGAATGATGCCAAAAGTGAATAAAAGTTAGAGAGAAAGAGAGGGAAATGAAATAGAATTATTAGCCTATGGGGCTACGAGTAATAAACACATCTATATATATAAATATATTTATACATATATGTATATCTGTACAATAGATGTAAATTAGATTATTAGCCACTTGAGTCTGGCTAAGCTCCAAATCAAATTTAAAACTCCTCTATCATTATTTGAGCATTTTGGCCATTTGGTTTTAGCATATTTAATTACACCATTTTAACCACAAAGTCATAAATTGTTTGGGTTTTTTTCTATTGTTGTTGTTGTTGTTTGTTTGCCACCTTTTGGATGGAGAGGCTTATTGAAATTAACGAGCATCAGTTAATGATCCCGGTCTGTCCGTTTCTGTTCCCAATGGTTTTCCTTCAAGCATATAAAATCTGTCTCTAAATATGCCCACACACATACATATACATATACAAATAGATATAGAGTAACCTGAAAATTGCTTAGAAAGTGGTGAAATAAACAAAGTCGAATCCTATAATGCTAATACCCATTCAAAAAGCCAATTGATGGGTATACACAAACTCAAGTGAATGCGATTTTCTGCTATTCCGTTATATAAAAAGGAAAAACTAACTAAAAACAATTTATATACAATTTTATTGTAATTAATTAAGTGTAAGCATTTAATGGATATTCGTTTAGTCTATCATTGAAATGAAACAACAAAGTCTTCAATAAAAGATTTACGTTTACTTTCTGTGTGGTCATGGTGGGGTTGTCTCTATTCGATATATTCATTCACTGCATTCGTTGAGCGATTGGCGACGTGCAAACGATAATCAAGTAATTTCCATTATGCCCAGGATGCGAACATACAGACAACAAATACTCACACACACACACACACACACACACACACACACAGACAAATTCAATGCATATAGATATAGGATACCTAGAGGGATTCGTTTTTGCCCATAAAAGCCTCACTAAATTGCGATTGTCGCGACTGGCGGGCAGTATTAGGGAATACAAATACATTACGCATACGCAGCGTGTGACAGCGGTGGCGGTGGCAGCGGCACGAGCAGCAGCAGCAACAAAAGCAAATCGAATTGCGAATTGTTGCGATAAAGCAAGACAACAACAAAACTCAAAGCAGAACCAGCAACAGTAACAAAAAAGAAGAAAAAGAAAGCATCCAACTTGTTGTTGTTGTTTCTGTTGTTGCTTTGGACTATTTATTGGGGCAGGCATTTCATTGTCCTTGTTGGTCGCTTGGCTTTTAGACAACTTTCTTCTGTCCTTTTTGTTGGTTGCTTGACGTCGTTGTTGTTGTAGTTGTTGTTATTGCTGTTGCTGCTATGCTTTTAAGAAGCATGCGATAATGGCCAATGATGCATAGATGTATGTGTATATATGTATGTATATGTGCGGTGATTGTGTGTGTGTGTGTTTGTCTGTATGTGTCAGCACTTTGCGACAACAATGCTCCCTAACTCCCCCTGCCTCCTTCCTTACTCACACTGGCAACCTATTCTCTCTTGCCCATTTTTTTTCTTTTTTTTTTTTTACACCCACTCACCAAATAATGGCAACGGCGACGGAAGCGGAAGCAACATACTTAGACGCTAGCAACATCTAAACCAGTCTAGAAGTAAGCAGTAAGCTGTGAACACTGTGAGAGAGCCGCCTCTAACAGGGGGACGGGGAGACCCTATTGCGATGATGCTAGTGCAAAAAAGCAATTTGTACCAAATGTGCCCGGCCAGCGCAATTGTCGGTGACCTAAACCACCACAACACCACCCCTATCCGCTCTAGACCGACCAGTTACCACCACAACACTTATCCACAGATAAGGGGAGAGTCAATTGACCGCCCATACAAAAAATAAATCTAAAACTCTCACCTGAAAATTGAGTTTATTGCACAAAAACCTTAAAATACCATCAAGCCAATTTGCTAATAAACAAAATTGTGATCTATTTATGTATATATAAATGCTCACATCGATATATATTATATAATAAATCATAATCGAAATACAGAATTCAAATATAATATATTTTAGCTAATTTTAAATATGTATTAAATATACATATGTATATTTGATATATGGTTTTAATTTTATCTTCATGCAATTTGATTTAAGACCACTTACACAATTGACCATTAAAATTTGTTTACTTCAGGTTAATTGGTTGAAAGAAAATACATAGAAAAAAATAATATCAATAAATTTGAATTTAAATTCGAAAATGTTATTGGGGCAAAAAAACCTAAAGAGTAAGATCTAAAAAAAAAACTGTTTGAAATTTCGTTTCTTTTTTTTTCTTAATTTTTAAGTTGATTAATTGATTTATGACTTTCCGTATATTAGTTTTATACATTTCTATTTCTTAAAAACATTTTTGAAATTATTGTTAGTTTGACATTTTCTTTAATTTATATACTTATATAATTTTTTTATATACTTTTATAATATATTAATATATTTTTTTGGCATTCTTTAGCTTTTGATTTTAGTTTATTGTCATCAACGTTTTTTATTTAATACAGGACTCTTTTGATTTAAATTTTTGAAAGTGATAAGTGAATATAACATTTCTCTGCCATAAATAAGATCTTATCGAGTTTGCCATTTTAAGAATTGGTCTGACAATAAAGGTTAAATGAAAGCTGAGTTTGTTCTTCATGTAAATGACTGTTGATTTTTCAGTGGAGTCAACAAGTGGAGCGGCCATTTCAGATTAGCGTAAAAACGTACATAAATGTGTAAGTGTATGTGTTATAGTGTGTGTGTTGGTGTGTGTGTATATACATATATGCGTGTGCGTTAGCAGTTAATTGTTTTGCGTGCGTGTCTCATATGCGTATTTAATGGACGCCTGGCATGTCTCACATAAACCAAGAGAAAGTCAGAGAAAAAGCGAGAACATCCCTAACATTATTTTTTCTCCTTATATAAGTGTGAGTGTCGCCCCACTCCCTTTATCTCTCTGTCGTTTTCTCTCTCACTCTCTCTCTCTATTTCGCATTTTTTTGTCACCAAATTGTGTCATTAGCAGATGTATAAAAACGAAATGGCCAGACAGCTCATTGGCACGTTCCAAGTCAGTATAATAATGATGATGATGATGATGTCGACGACGATGATGATGATGACACTGATATGATGAGAGAGCACAGTCTTTTGCAATTGGACTTGGTCTTGTGTTTATCTTCTGCTCTCAACTGTTATGAATACAGACACATAGACAGACAGAGAGACATACAGATAGAAAGACAAACAGACAGACAGACAGACAGACAGACACTGACTGGGCTAAGAGAGGCCAAATGATTGGCAGCTAACAAAAACCAAGGCAAAGTGCAAATCTTGCAGTAAAATTCACTTCTATGTAAAGTGTCAAAGCATCAACTGGTTTTGCAATATAACAAATACAAAATTTCATTTAGTTTCAATCGATATAAATTTTGTTATTTGAGTTTCATTTAAATTGCATTCAAGTACATATATAGTGAAAAGATTATTTTTCGGAAAAAATTAACCCTACAAACAAAGACGACTTGTTAAAATAAGAAAAATATTTATATACAATTTGACTGAATGTGAATTTTAATATATATGATCAAAATTATCTTATTGAAATTCAAAATTGATTTTTTTTTTAATTCCTTTCACTTGATGGTTTGATAATAATACTTATTCTTATGTATATATTCGAAAAAAACTTTTTCCCATACAATTTGCAAAACTCGTTTCAATTCTTAAATATAATGGAAAATAGTTTAAGTTTGGGCAATATCAATTTGAATTGAAATTGAGTTGCGGTTATAATGCAATTGCATTTTTATGATATGTGGGCGGCGTATATAATCTAATATGAGGGCATGGCAATTGTTGTTGTTTAAATTTTCCGGCTTTTGATGTGCCAATTTCACGCAAAAATAGAAAAAAATGCAAAAAAAAAAAAAGAGAATTGAAAAAAAAGAATAGAAAAAGAAAAACTTTTGCCATGCCTTAACAAAACTAAATAAATAAATGTGCCACACATATACACATACATATACTGGCAAGTTTTATTTAACAGTGCAAAAAGTAAAGCAATAAACACACAGACACACACATTCAGGAAGAGTGTGTTTGAGTGTAGGGGTTTGTGTGTGCGAGTGTGTGTGAGCGTGTGTTATGCATGGAAATAAAAGTTTTCCATAATTTTGTATAAGAAAAGTTTTCTCGCCATAGTTGCAAGTGCTTCCTGCTGATTTTTTTTTTTTTTTTGTTCATTTCTTTTTCTATTTTTTTGCTCTCCTATATTTCCCTTTTAGCTGGCGTTTCTTCAACCTCTTCCACTTGTCCTCTCTTTCTGCGACTTCTTCATCATCATCTTCCTTTTGCTTTGCTTTTCATTTGTGGGAGGGAGGTGGGGGTGATGGGATATACTTATATAGGTTGGACCTATGCCCAAAGTGGCTGGAAAAATATAAAAAGACGAAAACAAAAAAAGAAAACACAAACTTTTATGCTACTTGTGAATTAATTAAAAGATGAACTGGGCACACACACACCCACACCCATGCACACACACACACACACACACACACACACGTAGTTAAATGCAAAGAAAATGAGAAAAACCAAACCGAAAGTTAAGTAAAATTAACAGACCTTTGCGTCTCCAACTCGAACTTCAGCTTCAGCCCAAAACTCAGTCTACAACTTCAACTCGACCACGGAGCTTGGGTTGTTAGTTTTATTGAACTTAAAATTTAATTTAAATTACTATCTTCTCTTTTTTTATTTTCCCCTGGCACTGTCAATCTAGAAACTTCATTTACTTTTATATACTTCAACAATCTGACATAGACTCTTCTCAACGTGCAAATGATAAGTTCGCGTTACCTGTACGAGATATTCAATTTTAATCCTCTACAGGATAAAAGATTGAAAAGTTTAAGCACAGAGATAGTTTATGTAAATCTACATCGGTTAGACTCATTTCCTGATCAACTTTTATTTAACAAGAGACTCAAAGAAGATCAGGACTTTATAAAAAAAATTAATACCTACAAGGAAAAGAGCGTAAAGTTGCTCAATTTCAATGACCTACTTTCTTCTGAAGAAACAAGATGTTCCAAGTAAGTTAAATGGGTTCTTTATTATACACTTGCAAAGTGTATATTAATTTTGGTCAGAAGTTTGCAACGCATAGAAGGAAGCATCTCCGACTATATAAAGTATATATATTCTTGATCAGCAAGATGAGCTGAGTTGATATAGCCTTGTCCGTCTGTCCGTCCGTCCGTCTGTCCGTCTGTCCGTCTGTCTGGATCAACGCAATCTCCTCCGAGACCCTTAGAGCTACAGAGCTGAAATTTTGCACCTAGGCTTCTTTTTGCTGCAGGCATTGTATATCTCGGAATCATCCCGATCGGATGACTATATCATATAGCTGCCATAGGAACGATCGGCCAAGAATAAGGTTTAACATCAATAACTCAGTTGTTTCTTAATCGAATGTCACTAAATTTGGCGTTTGTGAGCTTTATAAAATCCCCAACATATATACTAAGTTTCATTAGAATCGGTCGACTATATCATATAGCTCCCATAGGAACGATCGGCCAAGAATAGGGTTTAACATCAATAACTCTGTTGTTTTTCAATCGAATGTCACTAAATTTGGTATTTATGAGTTTTATATAATCCTCAACACATATACCAAATTTCATCAGAATCGGTCGACTATATCATATAGCTCCCATAGGAACGATCAGTCAAAAATATAGTTTTTGTTCAATAACTTGGGTGTTTTTGAAGCAATCATCACGAAATTTGTTATTTGACAATTTTATATAAAAAGAAATATATCTTTTAAGTTTTATCAGAATCGGTCGACTATATGCTATAGCTGTCATAGGAACAATCGGGGAAAAAAAAATTTGTTTTTTTTTTTATGACACGGACATCAAATTTATATTTGATGGGTTTTATATACTTCCTTATGATTCCGGCAAATTATATATAAATCAAAAAGATAGTTTGCAAGGGTATACGAACTTCGGCACGGCCGAAGTTAGCCCATCCTTCTAGTTTTATTTAAATTAACATATGTACATATAAGTATAATATAATAATTTCATATAGTTTTATTAACAGATTCTGTAGATCATGGTCGAGATATTTGGATATTTTATCGTACATTAAAGCTGTTTTAAATATCAATTGAGAAAACTTTTGTGCGATAATCAAGAATGAAATTGGTAAGCTTATAACACATGACTTAGCAAAAGTCTTTGAGTCTAGCAGCAAACTGTTGTATCTGTATCTGCTAGTATGTATTTTATACACACACACAGACACACACTCTCGTTTGATTCATAAAAGCGTTGTTGGGTAGCTTACAAACAGAACTGCTGTCGCTTCGCGCTTTGCTCTATTTGGCTTTGGCCAACTCTCATGTGGCTAAAATCGGCCGGATCAGCTGTCACAGCAGGAGTTTCGTGCCAGTCTAACCCTGGACCCAGGAATCCACAAAGAAAACTTTACACAAAGATTATTTAGTTAGAGTTTTGTGCACAAACAGCAAACGGCAAATAACACATAGTATATGGTACATTGAAAAACATCCAGCAAAATAATAATGGAACGGGTTGTTGATGGGTGGATGTTGGAATTTGATTAAATTTCATATGCATTAATAATATGAAACATTTACATATTTATTTGATGGATCGACTTTAAAGCTTCGAAAATTTGTTAAGGTTCATTCCTAATGCTTCATTTTATTTCTTAATATGATAAAAGGGTAAAAGTTCAAGTTCTTTAAATCTAGCAAGAAATATTTTCAGTTTATATTTTATGTTCATATTTTTACAAAAAAAAGAAAGTGTCAGTAAAATATAATATTGTAATACCAAAAAGCTACATTTCTATAATTAAAATATCAAGTAACATTGATGGAACAGAATATGAAAAACTTTATAAAAGTCACAACTATTTAAAAACTAATACTTTTATTACTTTTACAAGAAAGTTTATCATTTATATATAAAATATAAAACATTGCCTACTTTAAAAATAAATATAATATAAAAAAGCTAACAAAAAAAATTTTTAAATTAAATAAAGAGGAAAATGTATTAGATTTATCATAAAAAAAATTCGATTTTGGTAAAATTTTAATCGGTAAAAGTTAAGTCTTTTAAAAATAAACTGGGTCATTTAAAAATGAATAAAGCTAATAAAAACCCATTTCTTTTAATCATAAATTTCTATATCATTTTAAATTAAAGATTTAATATTGAAGAAGAAAGTGTATGGCTGGCTTACCCTATTGTTTAAGTTAGTTACTTAAGTGGACAAGGACAAAAAGTAACATTGATGTGATTGATAATACAAATATTATCTATAAACTTGCGCTGGGAACTTGCCCAATCGCTCAACCGAATGTCATAGTCAAAACCAACAACTAGACACTATGGACTAACTGAATGGACGGATAAGAGTGTTTAGCTAAAAGGGAGCTAGGCGATGCATCTGCGTTATGTTTGCCAAAGCCAGTGGCGATGACAACGGTAATGACAAACGGGAAAGGACATTTGCAGCTTTTCCCCGTTCACTAGAGATATGTGTATATATGTATGTATGTATAGAATGTTATAACATACCAATACCCATCCAATTCCCAATTCGCCACATCACAACCGTTATCCAATTCTCCACACATTACACTTACAACTTGGCTTTTGCTTTGCTATCCTTTTTCTTTTTTTTTTTTTGTGCATTTTTCGCTTTTTAGCTTTCTCTTGCACGATTTGTTTTGTGCTGCAAGTGCAAAGTGCAATATTTTGATTTGCAATTGTTTGCTACTAGACTAGAGGAAAGAGAAGAGAGCGGGCCACATACAGTTTCCGGCAATTTGGAAAGAAAAAAATCACACAGATTTCTTTCTTATTGCAATTTAGTTAGCTCACCAATTAGTGGTAAGTACCAATGGAACATGGTTTAGATAAAACTATTTGAGATATAAAATATTTAATTGCATTTTGTTGTCTAAAAAATGAAATCTATAAAGAATGATTTAATAAGATATGATATATATATATATAAGATATAGATTGACTTTTGGAGATAATAAATTGAACTTATTTCTTTATATTATTTTTTTTTGTCTTTGTCATCACATAATCAACATTTGTATGCATTGCAAAAGACAAGAAACTAATTTCCATTGTCGAACCAATTTGTTGTTTATTTTTGGTCTCTTATTTTATGTGCGTATCTGTCTGTGTGTATGTGTGTGTGTGTGTGCACTGGTGGGTGTGCAGTGCCATGCCGTGTGTTTCACGTCCTGACCGACATAATTTCATAGTGTTCGCTATTGTTGGTTGTGTTGCCGATGCAGCTACTTGTTATTGCAGCCGTTGCCCTTTTTTTTCGTTTTGTTTTGCTCCCTAAAGAGTTGCCAGATTGCCTGACTTGTGCTTCTTGTAACTGGAAATTGGCAGAGTTCTTTGGGTGTGGCAAAGGGAGTGTCGGTGTTGTACGAGTATGTCTTTGCTTTGCTTTTCCCTTTTTTTTTTTTTTTGTTCTCTAGTTCTTTCCTTGTTCTTGTTTTGTTTGTCATGCACAATGCATACGAATTGCATTACAATCAGCCATGGCAAACATGGAAATATATTTAAAAAAGCAGCACCAGAAGATGCGACAGCAACAACAACAACAGCAACAACAACAGAGCCACATGCCTGAAATCGTTGAAAGAAACTAACGAAAGAAAACATGGCAAATATTTATATACAAATATTTTACTCTAAACCCAAAAAAAATAAATAAAAATAAAGAAAAGTAAAGGAAAAAAAAATGAGAAAAAACAGAATACAAATAAAATCGGATGCAAGCAAGAAGCAGAAGCAAGAAATGCAAAATTCCAAATGTAATTTAGAAAATTGCAAAAACCAAAGTGACCCCAGCAACACCCCAAGTGTCCTTTCCCAGGCAAATCACGTTCTATCCCATACACACAAACACAAAATAAAATACACACACACACACACATTCGCTTAGTGAGAGAGGCAAATGTATTCACATTAATTGGCAGCTTTCAACTGGAGTCATCTGTCTATTGTATTTTTAAGATATGAAAGCCATCCCATTCTCTCCATCCAGCCAAAAAAAGGAGGATATCGGTTACATTTTAGACATGGGCTTAGTATATATGTATATACATATATATATATATGTATATATACTTTGAAAATGGCATTCTTTTATACCGTTCATTTACCACTCTCCTCGCTGTACATAATAATCGCGGAATTTTTGTTGTATTTTAATTTGTGTCGCATTTTTTGCCATCTTTTTGACATTTCTTCCCTTTATTGTTCGCATTTATAATTTATATATATGTATGTATATACTATGTATGTATGTATTTCTGGTCCCGATCCCGTTTCTGCTCCTCTTTTGGCTTTATTCTTGAGGCGCTTGTCATTCGTTCGTTTCATTACATTTCATTTCATTTTGTTGTTGTTGTTGTTCCCTTTGTGCTTTTGTGTTCTCTGTCAAATATTTACATGTACCTTTTTTTTCCCATTTTTGGCTTCCTTCCTCTTGCGCTGTGTCATTGTTCTGCGACATTTATTAATTGTTTTACAGTTATCTGAGGGAAACACATTTTACCATAATCGAACCGGCCACGTTAGCTCATACCTTTTGCATACATATATAACTTAAGTTGCCAGCCGAGGCAGATTTTCGAACTTTTAACTTTAAGCAGATGGAACCATCTATATGAAAAAATTTTATTTTAATGCCCCATTTTTCTTTTCGTGGTAACCCTACCAAAAATCAACCACGATAACAAACGCCGATAACCATTATCAATAAACATCCCTAACGATAAGCATTAACAATTAATTTTATAGGCATTTTACACTAGGTTTTGTGTTACAAGCAAAAATGATTGGTGAAAGAAAAAAAGTCATTGATTTTACATGACAAATGGCGACTTATACGAATATATACATATACCTAGTTCTCACTATTATCAGCAACTATCATCGCAGTTGTCGCAGAAAATAGTCATAAAAATAAAACATTTTCATCAATAGAATCAAATATAAGATTTGTTTGGAAAAAGTATTATTCAATGAAACGAGATTGATTCAAAATTTATTTAATAGAGATTTTAATGTTTTTTGATCACCAATAACTAAACATTCCTAAAAAGCAAAAAGCAGTCTTAAGAATAACTTAAAGCGATTAAATCTAGCGATGGAACTATCGTGAAATGTGAGTACTGTGGAAAATCATTTATAAAGCATTGAATTCAATTACAATCATCAAATGGAATCTGTGCAATTATAAGCTAATCCCTATTCACAGGCCCATTCACAAGGCGAGCAAACAAAAGTCAACATCGAGATGAATGCATGAGTGGAGCATTTGAGTTATTTCAACTGTTTTACCAAAAACTGTTGAAACCAAAAACAAAAAAAAAAGAAGAAAAATAAACAATGGTTACATTTAAATGACACAGAGAGATAGAGAGAGAGAAGGCTGTCTAACTAACTAACTAACTAACTGCCTCTGTCTAACACACAGACAACTCGCACCGAGTCTCCCGCTTGGTCTGTCTATCCATCTCATTCGGCTACAGTTTGCGACACTTTCGGCTAGAGCTGCCTTGTAAATCTCTTTTTAATTGCATTTAACCGCAAACAAATTCCAAAACTCGGCAACAGCACCAGGACCTATGCTTCTGTGTCCCTACCAAAAAAAAAAAGGAAAAAAACAAAAAAAAAGAAGAAAAACCGCACGTGGCAGCATCAAAACTAAAATGGTGAAGAGAACTAAACTGAAAGTGGTGGGCGGACACTAGGACAGAACGGGAGCAGAAGCAGAAGCTAGCATAGAGTCGAGCTGAGTGGAGGACCACACAACACACAGGCCATACAAATTGTTTAAACATAAAGCAAACAACAAAGCTACCATACAGTGTACATGCACACACACACACACATGTATGTATATATTTATATATATATATATATGCATACATACATTTGTATATACAAGAATGTAGTGAAGAATCCAAATCGAAAAGGCGTCTAAGCATCGCCGATGCAACAAAACCGAATATAGCCGAGTCGTGTGGGCGGACGGGCGATAGTCACAGTCAATTATACAAATTGCATTTGTGTTGTTGCTCTAGCTGCAGTCTAGGTAAATTTGCATACCATCATTCCCATACTATGCCATAGCATTCCATTCCATTCCATACCATACCATTCCTCAGTTTTACAGTTTCCCCCATTTCTGCATTTTCTCCATCATTTCAGTACCCTGAATGTGGGCCCAGCCCCACAAAATTCGAATAAAGCGCAGCTGTGCCATTTAAATACCGTATAACCAATGGATTTCCGCATAAAGGTATATGGAATTTAGAATCTATTTAACTAACGGATATATTGAGTATATATAGTACATATGTATGTATATATGTATGTATATAAAATAATTTAATAGCAATTAATTTATAAGAATTTTGAATTTTTCCAGAGTCTAAACTTTCTACAAGTTTAAAATTATTTAAAAGTCTCGTTCTTTGCCTCGGACTATGATTAAAGAATTGCAAGGACTAATTCCAGGATATCAAATAGAACGACACCATGTTTCATTCCATTGCATTTCTTTTTTTTCTTTTCTCTTTTTTTTTTTTGGTATTGACGCTGGTCGCCAATTCGAATACGGGTGCGACCATCATACCAATGATAGAACGACTGGCCATTGGGATGATCCTACAATTCCCACATGTATTTTATGGTAATCGAGAATGCATTGGATTTATCATAAGTTAACGTACTTGACGAATTCACCTAATCTAAGTCGAGCATTAAGTGGGGGGAACAATTTACCATTAATCGCGATGAAAAGTTAATGAAATAGAAAAATATTAAATCACAAAGAAACCCTGTACTAAATGAAAATCTTAAAAACAAAATAAAAAGCTATATTTTATTTTGATACATATTAAAAATAGCCTTAAGTCTATGAAAAAGACTTTAGTCATAACTCGATATTTAGCGTATTCAATCGCTAGCATTTTTACCAAGGATTATTCATTTAAAGAATTGTAAAAGCATCTTTTTATCTATAGCTAAATGTTATTAATAATAATATAAATATTTGATATCTTAAACTCTTAATAGAATATACAATAAAATTATCGCTTCATATAAGAAATCTTTTAATTGACATTTTAGGTATAAAATATTGCAATATTTTAGCTTCAGTAGGCCCATAAAATATATATCAATTTCCCCTAATAATCGCTTATATACAAACAAAATGTACAGATTGTCAAAAAAAAAAAAAAGAAAAAAATGAAAACAATGTAGTCGAAAAAAAAAACCCAAGCCAACAAACAGCAAATGCTTTTAGTGGTTTTTGGCGAATGAACATTATATAATATCAAGGGGTCGAATTTAAGATACTCATTCTATCATCCATTATTTGATTTTAAAACCGATTGATTTGCATTTGGAGTAACATAAGAAATTTTATTTAATATTATAATTTATGAAAGAAAAGACTTTATAAACAATTTAGTGATCTTAACTAGATAGAGGGCTTTATGTTCTTTCATGGGCTACAGGGTACACAAATAATAGACAACGGACAACGAAATAGGAATATAAAAACTGAGAAATAACCAGAAAAAACTGGATAAGAAAAAACTTGAAAACAAGAAAAGAGAACGCCACGGAAAAAAAGAGACTCTAAGTGCCACCGAAACATGGCCACATGGCTAAGCAAGTGGTGCAAGTTTGTTGTTCTGTCTCATGGGGGCAACCACATTGAATGGGTTGGCGCTTCGTTTTTTTTTCTTTTTTTGTTCTTTTTTTTTTTACAACTTTTGGCTAAGAAGTTTCTGCTGCTTTTTCTCTACTTGTGTTTCCTCTTCTATCTCTCTTCCTCTGTCTTAGTAGCTCTATTTCTTACTCTTATTATAGTTAGAAATGCAACCGACGGTGGCCATGATAAAAGTAAAACTTTATGCAATAATAGCTCATGCAGAGAGTGAGAGTAGAAACAGTTGCTTACGGTGGTGGTTGTGGTGGTGGTGTTACTGCTGCTGCCAGTGGTAATAGCCGCCACACAGCCTGATAGCCCGGTTGCAATGATTTTTGGGTTTGTCCGGGTGGTATCGGTAGGTGAATGGTCTTGAAGCACGTTTATGGCCAACATATGTTGCTTCGATATTATGAAACTGCTATAAAATGCAACAGCCAAGTTGCATGCATGCAACTTTTTTTTACAGCAACAAATCATTTTTCATTTCAGACAGAAGCACACTTAATTTATGTTATGTCTTCCATACATATATGCGCGCACACAAATACCCAATTTGGTACACACCTATGTACATACACATACATAGACATTGTATACATACATATATGTACTTCTTCTTACCTAAATGTCCTTCTTCACAGTGCGTGCTCTTTTATTTTCTTAATATTTTCTTTTTGTTAACTGCCAAATTTTTGGTTGTAAATGTGTACAAATTTTGCTTAAAATTTCTATACCCTATATATGTAAACATATTCTTGATCAAAATCAACTGCCCAGTTTATTGAGACTTTTATGTTCTTCTTAGAAACTTTTCGATATTTTCTTATTGAAATTCTAAGAATGTTTATGGTTTATTTTATAAAAACTCTCAATTGTTTTTGTTTTCTTTTTTTTTTAATATGGAAAGTAAAAATCCAAAATCTTACAAAATAAACTAAAGAAATTTCTCCTAAATATTTGGAAAAATCAAGAAATCCAAAAACAAAATGCTTTCTTATTGTAAATTCTTCTATTTACTTTAACTTCTGTATAATTCCTGATTGATGAAATTAAGAAATTTTACTCTCTTCCATATATGTAGTATGTATTTCAAATTACTTACTACAGCTAAGTTACAAATATATCTTAGTTAAACGTTTTTAAAGTTAACGGCTTGAGGTGACAAAGCAACTTTCGATTTTACCATATGCATCTTGTCTTTAACTTATCATTTCAGTTACAATTCTCAACTTGTTTAAGTATGGAATTCTTAGTATGCCATTTCAATAAAACATTACAAATTCTTATATCGAGATGGAAATTAAAGGTAATTTAATTTAGTGTGCAATATAATCATGACAAATAGAATGATTTCATTAAATTACTTAGGTTTTTAACTTTTAGCTTTATAATCTGTAAAATGTCAACATATTTTGAATGCTGCCATGGAATCTATGTAAATCTTAATAAAAAGTCTCAAATTTAAATTTACATATATCTTATCGTATTTAGGTATCTTAAAGTCGACATTTCCTCTTCTATGCTTACGCGATACGCCCACGAATTTGTCTTGTCATCGCTTTTCATTTATTCTTATTCGTCTTATATTCTCTTTCTCCTTCATGTTCGTTTCTTTGTCTATATATTTGCTCAGTAACGCCCACTACTTCAAGTTTACCAATTGGGCCCACAGTTGTCATTGCTGTTCGCTTTTTGTCCACAACTTCTAATAATAGAAAAGTGCTACTGATTTGGTTCATCATTTTAGTGTCATTTCCGCAATTCCTGTTCCCACTTTAGCCCTCTTCACTCCCCCTAGAATGCGACCATATGTAAATATCCCGAGGGTTGCCACAACAAATGGCAATTTAGTGAGAAGAATTGCAAATGAGAGGCGTAGAAAAAATGTTTAAGTGAACCTCGCTCAACTTAACAATAAAATTAAGCACTAAAAAACAATACACAACAAAAAAAAAGCAAAAAAAAAAAAAATAAAAAGGAAAAAAAATGCTTGAAGAGCAACTCTCGATGCCATAAAAAATAAATCTTGCCATAAAAATGCTCAACATAATTTAACAAAATAGCAATATCCCCTCTCCCTTACGCAAACACCAACAGGAGACCACTGTCAACATTGAGAGGTCCCCATCCTGAAATGGTATGAGAACTCATAAAACTGTACAATAAACGCAAACTAAGTGGCTCAAACCCCAATACCCCACCTTACCACTCCTTGCAGCGACTTAATAAATGCAAATGTGTCCAAGTATGAACAATTATAGAAAGGAAATTTGCATTAAAAATTTATGTACTCGCCTTTGCCCCACTGTTGCTATCTTTCTCAATCCCCCAGCTGTCTCGGTATGTCTCTGTATTTCTGCTTTCTCTTTCACTCTTTCACCTCTCTCTCTCTCTCTCTCTCTCTCTCTCTCTCTCTTTTGCTTTCTTTTGCTGGCTGTCTGTCTATCTGTCCAACGTCTCGGAGATAACGCGTCGCAAGTGCGACATAAATATTTTGTTTTTTCGTTGGTCTGCATAATGGCGCTCTGTGGTCGTTTTGAACCCGAAGGATACATTCATTCGCACAGCTGTCCTCAGTTGTTGTTGTTGTTGTTTTTCCCAGCCGTTGACAATGTGTCCATGTCCAGGCCTAACTAGCTAAAGGAAGTCATTAAGTTGTTTAGCTCTCAGTTGGAGTTTCTTTAATGCTTTTGTGTTTTAGCCTGCATGTTCTTCAAATTATTCCACAAATAAAAAATATACAAAAAAAGAAGAACGAAGTAAAATAAAAATAATGTAAGCAAAAAAATGAAAGCAAAAAAAATTTAAACTCAGCATGTGAACTTAAATATACCCTATAACTGATATTACTAAATAATAATTACACTTTTCAATAAAAATATATTTTAAAAACCCTTATTATGATAATTATTCTGAACACTTTTTTATTACTTTTTCTAATTTATAAATGTCACCTGTAGAGGGTAAAATATCGGTTAATAACAATATATAATATGTATACATAATCGTATAGTATAATATATGAGACCTGTTGATATAAGGTTTGATTGGAATCTATTTGATATTCTTATGCAAATACATTTAAATATTTAGAGTGATAAAATGCTTAGAAGTCTTGAGTTAATTTTTTTTATTGGTAATTATTTAAAGAATTGATTTCATCTGTTATTAATATTAATGAATAAAAGTTCTCAAAATTTGTTTATTTATCTTAAATCTTATTTTTGATACCAAAAAGTTTTGCATAGTTTCTGGAATTTTTAGTTGTTCATTTTTGTTGCTCAGTTTTGTGGATTTACATTTAGTAATTAAAGAAATGGATCTTCAATTTATTAACTGGCATTGACTGGATCTACCAAAGTAAAGCAAATATATTTCATTAATACAAACGAGTTTTATATGGGGCTCTTAATATAAATCTAACCCTTAATCCGGTCCTGATTATTCTGCTGCTGTATCCCACATGAAAGTTAAATGGAAAACTTAACTGTTGCAGACTGAAAAACTGAGAAAAACTGAAAAACTGAGATAAAGTCAAATACTTGACAAGTCACAGGTAACAAGTATGAACTTATAAAGTTCTCTCGTTTTTGTATATGTAGAATACATACATATGTATATACATATATATATATATGTATGTATGTGTATATACACATATATCTATGTATGTATGTGTGTGAAGGTATGGCGATATATGTATGTGTTGGTCTTTTGCAAGAGTGCTGCAAAGTTTTCAAATTATTTTTGGTTATATAATTGGAATTGATAACTTTTAGCCAACCTTCGGCATAGCGCGATACAACCAACTCGTGACTTGGGCTGCAAAGTAACTACACCTAACCCCTGTCTGCTATCCCCATCTATACCATGTGCACTTGTATTTGTCAATAACAAGCAATTTAACAATTTGCTACACACACATACACCCCACAAACACACACATATATATATATATATATATATATATATACATATATACAACAACAAAAAGCAGCGAAAACTCTTGTAAAGTTATCATTCAAACTTGAAAATCAATAAAACTTTTGATAAGAAGCAGAAAAAAAAGAAAGGTCTAAACTTTGACAGTAAAAGAGACAGATACAAGGAGCGAATGTGTGTGAGAGAGTGATAGGAAGAGAGGTTAAAGGAGACAGGCTTGGCGCACACACACACACACACACACACACACACACACACACACACACACACACACACACACACACACACACACACACACACACACATGATATTATGTATTATTTTTATGACATTCCCTCTCACTTTTGCTTAACAAAAGACCAAAAAAAAAAAAAAAATTAGATCACAATCGTTGTTAGCCTTCTCGCTCTCTCTCTCTCTATCTATCGCTCTTTCCTTTGGTATTTGACTTACTTGTGAAATTCTTTTTGCAGGTTTTTTTTTTTTTTTGTTTTTTTTTTTTTTGGATTTTAACCCACTTCAGTAGGCTAAGGCTTTGCTGCCAACGTCGCCGTTGACGCCCAAAGAAAGTTAATTAAGAAAGTTTGATTTCTTATGGCTAAATAATGCTCGAAAGTTTCACTGACTGACAAATATCGAGCAATAATAATAATAAAAAAAAAAAATGATAAAGTTCGCCAAAAACCCCCATGACCAGGCGCAGATCTAACCCCAAACCCAATAGCTGGAATAGCAAATACAGAAGCTACCTCCTCCATGAAATTGATAAGCAAGTTGTAGAATTTAACATGTAGGGGGTGGCCAATAAAATGTTGCCTTAGCCAGGCCTTTTGTCTGCTCTGGTTACAACAAATCAACAAATATTTGTTGTTTGTTTTTCACTGTTCTTTCTTTCTTTCTTTCGTTCGTTCGTTTTTATTTTTTTCTTCCGTTTTCTATGTTGTTTTTGCCATATTTTTTATGCATTTATTTTACAATTACGATATTTATTAAGTGTGAAGGCAAAGAAGCAAGCAAAAGGCAAAGCCTTCGGCTTTATGAGCTGTTAAGTGCTGCAAAGAGCAAGACAGAGATAGAGGAAGAGGAAGGGAAAGAGAGTTGAAAACCAAGAAGATGATTGGGTAGCAAAAAAAGGTCATAAAGAAATGACTTATTGCCTGTTAACTGTTCAAAAATAATCCAATGTCGGGCACAAAATATCAATATCATTTGATTGTTGAATTGAATGAGCACTAAAATTACAGTTACTTAAAAAGATATTAAAATACTTTTAAATTTAAACCTTTAATATATATTTTAAAATTTCTCGTCCTTTTTCCTCTCTCAAACAATTGGATTTTAGTATCCTTAGTGCAGTTTCATTATGGATATTACACCTGGTTAATTTTTATATTTACTGTCAATTGAACAATAAAAACAAATAGATTTAGTAAAACAATTAAATCAAACATTTTTACATTTATTATATTTTGAATGCATTTGTTTACGATATATATGTATATGTACATATGTATATATACATATATATATATATATCTGTTCAGAACAATTGAAGCAATTGAACATGTCAAGGCAACAAAAGTTACATTTATGCACAAAAAGTTACCCAAAATAAATGTGAATGAATTTGCCTAATATCGGTTATGCCTTTGTTTCAATACTCTTATTCAAATATTATTTTGCTTTTTTTGAAATATTTATATTTATGCTATTTGTTTTCATATTTATCTCTTCAAAATATGCCTTTCACCAGTGTTCAACAATTATATTTCTAACAGTGTTGCAATATTAAGGCAAAATTTAGTGCAGAACACAAATTAGCCATTTAAATTTTTTGATGAACTTTTAAAAATTCAAATGGTAACAGTTAATTATAATTCACGATTATATGGATTTTTTTGTTTTCGAATATATTGGTATTACTATTTAATTTAAGCGACTATGATCAGAAATATATATTGGATGCATTATATGGGAAAACTTCATCTGATTTCAACTGATTTCAAACTGTAATAAATAAGACCCAAGGGTAGAAGAGTATCGAATAAAATGAAATTTTAACCGCTTGACAGCTTTGTTGACAATATAAATAATGTGGGCGAAGGGAACTTGCTGGTAACTTGTTGTTGTTGGGTTTTTGTTAGCGGTTAGGAGGAGGAGTAGGGATGAGGGGATCGGCATAGCAATTCTAGTGAAGGCAATGGGCTCAAGTGCATGTGTTTGCTATGACGTTGATAAGCCGCTAAAGTGTCATAAAAAATATGCAACTACCGAAGGCGACGACACAAAAAGTCTTCATCACTCCTACGCCCCCAACCCCCACCCCCATCCCTCTCATAACTTCGCTCCTCATGCACGCTATTCATCTACGCCAAGCCGTTTCTGCCGCTTTCCCCAAGCCATTTTCGAGCTTTGTTTTGGCCACTCACTTGCATTTCTACGCCAGCTCTTTGTTGCTCTCCCTCAGTCTCTCTCTCCCTCAATTTTTTGGTTTTTTGTCTCTTTTTCTCTTGCACTTTCTCCTTAGATCCTGAAAGGTTTTACATGGTGTGGAGGTTTCTTTTTTTTTGGGGGGGGTAGAGTTTTTCGCAGCGGGTTTGAAAGTTGTGAGAATTTATAAAATTCACATTGATGCCGCAAATGTCATTTATCAACGTGTCACTACCATAGCAGGGGGAAGAGTGCTAAAAAGTGACAGAGAGAGAGAGAGAGAGACAGAGACGCCGAAAAAGAGAGAAAGGTAGAAAATGCCAAGGCAGTGCATTCTGCTTGCAACCGAGAGCTGTTTTAGCTTTTGTTAAATGAAAAATTTATATTTCTCACCTTTATCAAAAATCGGAAACCAATAAAAAAAAACAAAAAGCAAAATCCATTACCAGTAAAAGAAAATTGAAAAACTCTGGGGGAAAAAAAACCAAACAAGTAGTAAAAGTAGTTACTACCAAATTAAATACGATTATTATAACCCGGATCTAATAATTACAAAATGTTGCCTAAAAGTAATTGATGATTTACCTATCAGCAATTTCTTAATTTTTATTGTGATAAACTAATTAAACTTGCCTCGGCAATTACGTGAAAGGAAAATTCTTTTTGCTCTTAGCCCTTTTCCCCATGTAACGCTGTAGTTTCCGCTTTCCCCTCTACATACGAAACTTTATATATATTTTTTTTTCCACTTGGCACTAAATTTTCAGCTGCTTTTGTGTTATGACAATTATAATTGTGCTCATGCACATACATATATAAAAGTGTGTGTGTGTATGTGTGTGCGTGTGTGTTTTCTTGGCAGGAAGTATTTACGTGGGGGGGAAATTGTAACAAATGTTTGTATGGTTCTTCGATATAAGTACATACATATATAAATATGTAGTAACAAGGGGACAGGCTATGGCAATAGCCTTGTTGCACAAAGTAACTGAAAACTAAAATAGTAAAATTAAATTATTCGTAGATGAGTGTGTGTGTGTGTGTGTGTATATGGGGGCAAAGGGGGGCTGTCTTAAATAGTCATAGACTGTTAGACAACAAACAGTTAGCTGGCATTCGCCTTCTTCATCTTTTACTTCTTCACGCTTTTGGCTGGGTAAAGTTTTTTGGCCCGCACAACAATAAGCTGGTAAAATGAAAGGGAGGGGGTAAGCGAAGGATAACGGGAGATGGGTGAGGGAGTTGGAGGGAGGGGCATATGGGGCGTTGCCACCATGCGTGGTGGGCGTGTTTGAAAAGTTGCAGCCGAAATGAAATATGTTTTGTGGCACGGCGAAAATCTCAGTCAGCAGCAAGAGAACAGAGACAAAAAAGCCTTGGCAGGAAGTTTTTGGCTACGGAAATTTATAAGATTTATGTTTAATTGTTGTTTTTGGCTTTTGCGGCAGCTGCCGCGTGTCATTTGCCATTGCCACACACACACACACACACATACACTTGTGTGCGGATCTCTAACTGTGTGTGTGTTTTGCAAACAAATTAATTAATGAAATTAAATGGCAGACGACGTCAAATGACAAGCATAGAAGAAAAAAATGTATAAGGCATAAAAAGAAATCTACACAGAGATGGAAATATAAGAGAAATTCTCAAAATGTCACAATGATAGAAAATGTGAAAGAGTTAAGCACAGGGAGAGAGAGAAAGAGAGACAGAAAGCGGGGAAGGAGAAAGCGAAATGGTGTTAAGCCCCATTTAAAAATCAAATACCAATTGAGGATTATTTGCATTCCGTTCGCGACAAGCAAAAATGATGTTAACTATGCAGAAAGCAAGAAAAACCGCAAACAAATTTCATTCATCCATCCACTCGTTAAGCCAAAAGCCATAGAACTTGCCATAAATTACCAATTACAAATTGTTTGGAAATTGTAAATGCTACTACTAATAATATTCATCATCATCATCATCATTATCATCAAAATAATGCCTGGTGTTGAGACTGATGGCAATTTGATATTATCTGCGGCTTGCAATTATAAATGCATTTATCAAATATTCAAACAAAAATGAATTATTGTTAAATTGTTGTTACCCATTCCAATTTTCATTCTATTCTATCATTGTCTTATCCTTAAAAGTCCTTTTTGGTTGAGCAATTAATACCAATAATGCAATAAATACTTGAGAAAATCCATTTCTTGGTCATTCCTTGAAGAATAAAATTTACATTTTATTTGATTTTTCTGCACGGTAAGAAAAAATGGAAAATAATAATTATTTCATGCAACATTTTTGTGAATTGAATTGGAAACAAAGTTCAATGATTTCTGATATGTGTATTACTCATATTTACACATAAAAATATATACATATATATATATATAAATATTCATAGAAATGTTTAATATGAAGGTCGTGTTTTATTTCTATTGGGTTAATTGTAAAATAAAAACAAATTTCATGTCCTTCAAATTTATGTAATTTTGAAATATTTAAAAGTATTCTCAAGGCATACTCAATTTGCGAAAAAAAAATTATAAATTCAGAAATATATTTAATATGCAATTTTTAATGGAAAGATAACTATTTAAAAAACTAGAAGGATGGGCTAACTTCGGCCGTGCCGAAGTTCGTATACCCTTGCAAACTGACTTTTTGATTTATATATAATTTGCCAGAATCATAAGGAAGTATATAAAACCCATCAAATATAAAGTTGATGTCCGTGGCATAAAAAAAAAATTAAAACAAATTTTTTTTCCCCGATTGTTCCTATGACAGCTATAGCATATAGTCGACCGATTCTGATAAAACTTAAAAGATATATTTCTTTTTATACAAAATTGTCAAATAACAAATTTCGTGACGATTGCTTCAAAAACACCGAAGTTATTGATCAAAAACTATATTTTTGACTGATCGTTCCTATGGGAGCTATATGATATAGTCGACCGATTCTGATAAAACTTGGTATATATGCTGAGGATTATATAAAACTCACAAACACCAAATTTAGTGACATTCCATTAAGAAACAACTGAGTTATTGATGTTAAACCTTATTCCTGACCGATCGTTCCTATGGGAGCTATATGATATAGTCGACCGATTCTAATGAAACTTGGTATATATGTTGGGGATTATATAAAACTCACAAACACCAAATTTAGTGACATTCGATTAAGAAACAACTGAGTTATTGATGTTAAACCTTATTCCTGACCGATCGTTCCTATGGGAGCTATATGATATAGTCATCCGATCGGGATGATTCCGAGATATACAATGCCTGCAGCAAAAAGAAGCCTAGGTGCAAAATTTCAGCTCTGTAGCTCCAAGGGTCTCGGAGGAGATTGCGTTGATCCAGACAGACGGACAGACGGACAGACGGACAGACGGACAGACGGTCAGACGGACAGACGGACAGACGGACAGACGGACAGACGGACATGGCTATATCAACTCAGCTCATCATGCTGATCAAGAATATATATACTTTATATAGTCGGAGATGCTTCCTTCTATGCGTTGCAAACTTCTGACCAAAATTAATATACACTTTTGCAAGTGTATAAAAAGAAAACGTTATCGTAACCAATTAAAATCAGTTGTAAACTTTAAATAGTATTAATTATTCTTTTCACTTTCTCCTAATTGAGTTTATCGAAATCGATAAACCGATGAGAAATTAATTTTTGATCAAAATATTTAAATGTTTTATCATTAAGGAAATTGATATAAAAATGAATTATCCAATTCAATAGAGTTATTTCAATAAAACCTGAATGATGTAAAAGTGCATAAAGTTTATAAATTTAAGAGAAAAATGTCAGTAGATCTATTTATCATATGAAATAGTTTATTTCATATTCATAGGTAAAAAGTGCTTTATTTGAGAATAGAATACAATAACAATTTTGTTGCGTGCAACGTTGAATGTGGCACGTTTTGTGGCATAGATTGTATGTATGGTAATAGAGCTGGCCAACAAATCTATGCCACAAAAGCCATAACCGCACTTTTAATCAAAGTGAAAACTATGAAAATTTATAAAATAATTCTTTTGGATAGTGACTAAGACACAAGATAAAAGAGAGAAAGAGAGAGAGAGAGAGCCACAGAGCTAGAAGATTGAGAGGAAGAGGAAAGGATTGGGCCATTGCATTGGCCTAAACATGCACAAAAACCAAATTTGTGTAAGAAGCGTCCAAGTAACCAACAGAATCAGTTGCATTCGTTCAACGTTCGTCCGGTCAAAACAACAACCAACTACAGTTTTACCAACAACAAGAACAACAACATTATGTCAATGTGGTTGTGTGTGGGTGTGTGTATATGCATGCATGTGTGTGTGTGTGTATGTGTGTGTATGTTGTTTGTGTATTTTGGTTTTGGATTCGGGTTTTGGGCATCGGGGTTTTGCTTTCTGTGTAGGTATTTGCATGATATATACAGTTATAATAAACCACAAGAGCTGCTAGAGCGCCGGGGACTGTGATGTAGCAGGACTATAACCAAGGACTATGACCAGGAGCCACATGCACATACACATACATACATACATTACATTGGCAAACAAATGCCAATGTGAAACGGTGCGTATGAAAAGCAAATGGCAAACATGCAACCACAAAAGGCAAAAAGACTTTCAATTCTTGGAACCAAAGTCTGCCAAAATTATGCAACACGTTAAATGCCAAAAGACGACAGAATTATTTGCTAAATTGAAAATGATGTTAAATACACTCTTACAATATGCATCGATTATATATATGTATATATGCATATATGTATGTACATATAGAAATATACCTACATAATGTCACTTTTGAATTTTACAAATTATATATGAAACAAGCATGCGTTTCGATAAATATCAGTTTAAGGCACCAGTCTCAGTATATTCCAGACCTCAGTTGACAACTGTACATTAAGTTGTATGTGTTAGCGTGTGTTAGTGAGTGTCAAGTAAAATAATTCTGGAGTAGAAAATTAAAAAAGAAAACGAAGAAAAAAAAAGCAAACGTTAACGCAAACCTTGCAAAGCGGAAACCAATAAGAAAAAAAAGGAGAGGAAATAAAAGGAGAAGTGAGCAAAATGCGAGATTCGGGTAGCAGTAACAAACGCAAAACTGATGCGAAATCGCAAAAAGATGGAGCTCGTGCCAAAGGTCATGGCAAGAATAATGCGCCTACAAAACTTTTATCTATGCCCTTGCTGCCACCTTGTGCATCGCCGCAAAAGACAATTGCAAAAGTTCCCGATATGCCAATACCAATCGTAATACCAGAGCCATCACAATCAAATAATGGAGAAAAACCCGTTGCTGGTCGAAAGTATCATCGATGTCCTGGCATAGAGCGACAGAATATGATACACAAGCTATTTACTGATTTTAATCCGCCACCGCCCAAAAGTCGGGCTGAATTAGCAAAGAATCGAAAACCAGTGATTGGGCAAAAAAAGATTAACACTATTACAAAGGCAAAGGAAAAGGCAACAACAACAGCAACAGTAACAAGAGCAACAACAACAGCGGCAACAAAACCAACAGCAATTGAAAAAAAAAAAAAATCTATATATGAAGGACCATCAACATCATCAATAATGAAATCCATTCCAATGCATATTGAAAAAAAAGCCTTGTCTCCTCCTTTGATGGCTATACAAGAGGTATGTGTGTATTGGATATATATAATATTATCTGGATATACATACATATATGTATAATATTACATAGTTCGGTTAACAAATCTTTAGGTTAATGTTAATCAGATTTTAGTTTGGGAAACTCTTTTCGGTGTAAAAATTCTAATTATATAAAACTTTCCGCAGAAATATGAGAATTCTTTTTATGTTATCGCACTTTGAACACCACATATGTATAAGCGTCAATAAATATATTTTTATGATTAATAGATTTAAAGCAAATTTTTTGAGCTTTAACTTTTCTACCACATGCCTCCAATAAATTCAAAAATATTTTATATAAGACTTATCAAAATGAAGAGAAAATATACATTAATTTTTACACATCACGAGAAGTGCTCGATGTAAAATCGTATAATGAACACAATCCTTTAATATCTTCTATAAAATTTTTAAAGTAATTTTATTTTTTATTCAGCAAACTAGATGGAACAATAATGCTAAGACAATGCCCGAGAATCCAGTTGGGAATAATGTACTTACAAAGAATCCGGTTCTATATAATTTACTTGACAATCGTAAGGTGAGCACAAAAACAAAGAATGAAATCCAAACAGTTTTTCACATATAGTCTGCAAAGTACTTTTTTTAAAGGATCATTTTTATGTAATTTTTGCAATTTTTTGTTAAGCAAAATGAAAAGTGAGACAACAAAAAAATTATTATCGATGCAGTTTTGTTTGATTTTGTAGAGCGAAATGTTAATTAAATTAATGTTTATGCAGAAACAGAACAAAACTGTTTGGTTGATAGATTAGTATATATTTACTTGCATTCCTATAGTTAATTGATTACACTTTTTCATTTAGATTGAAAACCAGTCAAGTCTGGAGGCCAGTGCAAAAGGTGAAATACAAGAAACCCGAAATGCGGAAGCCACACTCCTTGATTTTCTATCTGAACAGGACTTCGGTCTTGCATACCCATCAAATAAAGAACAGATAAGGAATGATATTCCAGCACCTATTCTGACTGAGCCATTGAAGCCATCAGTGATGAATTATTCTCAAATGGATATACAGGCAAACGCATATTCAGATAATTATGCGGATCAAATTATAATGGTAATTATAAATCCTGTTGTGTTATGGTCAGATAATAAATTTGAGTTCCATTTATAGAGTCCCAGTGAGTATCGAAAAATTGATAATAGTGAGATAGAAGAGTTCTGTGATATGGGACCCAAGTATAAGGATCTAGATTTCATGCGGGATACACTTCGTGATGTTACCGATGAGTTCCCGAGAGACGATGACGAAGAGCAACAGTTTCCGAGTGATATTGCCACGGTGCCAGTTCACGATCAAACTATATCTGATATTCCATTAACAACAATGGCCTCTTTGCCCATCGCTAGTTCAGTGAATGAGAAATATATTGAAGAAGTAGAATTAAATGTACCAACTGAAAAGTCTTTCAAGTATAAGAAAAAGAAGCACAAACAAAATGTGAAAAGCGTTGACGTACAAATTCTACCTTCAATTGATCTAACAAATATTTCTTCACGAAATTCAAAAGTTAATGGAAATGATAACTTGGCTAGCTGTGGTCAAAGACAACTGCACGAAAGTTCCCATTCAGAGATGTCACAAACTTTTAAATCTATTTTCGATATAGATGATTTGGAATTGGAAACTAAAAACAGAATTGTAGATTCATCTATCCTCAATATCAAACCTGTTGACCTATCGTCTGACGATGAAGACTTGAAATGTGAAATCGAACAGAACCTGGAAAAGAATGTTAAAGAATGTCAAAGGCAGCCTAGCGTTGAGCGAATGGATACATCTGATATTGAACAAAGTTCCAATACCAATATCACAAAAGATGCCGCTTCTGATATTCTGAAGATTCCTATTCCGTTGGTGGCTGTAAGCAATTACTTGATCAAAATGATTTATCAAATCGTTCATTTATCCTTGATTTTGTGCAGAAACCCGACACTTTCGAATATGGAAATATCTTCCATTTGATTTCAATGTCGCCACCGCCACCGCCACCAGCAATACCACCAACTCCACTGTCAGGACTGCCCCCACCACCACTGCCACAAAAAAAACCTTTGATAACACCACCACCAACACAACCACCACTACCAACACAACCACCACTACCAACACAACCACCACTACCAACACAACCACCACTACCAACACAACCACCACTACCAACACAACCACCACTACCAATACAACCACCACTACCAACACAACCACCACTACCAACACAACCACCACCACCGCCACCAACACCACCACCAACTCCATCAACACTACCACCACCACCAACACTTCCTCCACCACCACCGCCACCAACACATCCTCCACCACCATCACCACCAACACTACCACCAACATCACCACCACCACTACGGCCAGAAAAACAACCTCTGAAAACACCACCATCACTTCATCTAAAAGAACCGCCATCACCACTGTCTAAAACTTTGCCACCAACCATACAGCCACGGGCACCACCACTACATCAACAAAAACCGCCAGCACCACTGTGTAAAAATTTGCCACCAACCACACAGCCACGGGCACCTCCACTACGTGGAAAAAAACAGACACTACCACTGTCTAAAACTTTGCCACCAACCACACAGCCAGGGGCACCACCACTACGTCAACAAAAACAGACACCACCACTGTCTAAAAGTTTACCACCAACCACACAGCCACGGGCACCACCACTACGTGGAAAAAAGCAGACGGCACCACTGTCTAAAGCTTTGCCACCAACCACACAGCCATGCGCACCACCACTACGTCAACAAAAACAGACACCACCACTGTGTCAACAAAAACAGACACCACCACTGTCTAAAACTTTACCACCAACCACACAGTCACAGCAAATACCATTGCGTCCACAGAAACCACCACCACCACTGGCTAATACTTTTCCACGAACCACACAGCCACTGGCACCAACACGACCACCACCATTTCCACCTCCACCAAAGCCTACAACACTACTTCCAAAAGTAACACCAACACTTCCACTAAAAACAAGGCAACCACAAACACACCCACTATTGCCCACAACCCAACCTCCAAGAACAACACCACCCCCTCCTACAGCAGCACCACAATCAACACTACCACTAACACCACTATCACTTCTTTTATCACCACTATCATCATCATCATCATCATCATCATCATCATCATCATCATCATCATCATCATCATCATCACCACCACCAACACCAACGTTACCACCACCACCAACACCAACGTTACCACCACCACCACCAACACCAACGTTACCACCACCACCAACACCAACGTTACCACCACTATCAACACCACCACCAACACCAACAATGATGTTAACCGAATCACCGACGCTGCCAAGAGAGCCATCGTTATATTCGGATTTTAACATTGCCTTTCCAATGACTCCATGCCGTGCCATAACTCCGAGATACGGCTATGAGTTTGAGGAAGATGATTTCTACTCCAGTATGACGTCACACAAAAATAATAATATAATGGTTACCGTGAAACCTCAATATGAAAAATCTTCAATCCTTGAAGAAGATTTGAACTTCAGTACGACGTCAGATGAAGACGATTGTGTAACGGATACAGTGAATCTTTCGTATGAAAACTCAAAACCAAAACCAATTGAAGAGACTGTAAGTGGGGAAAATTAAAGAATCCGTTTCTAATATATCATCGAATAATATTTTCCTTTTTTTTTTTGTTTATTTTGCAGCAAAAACTGGCTCAATTGACTGTCTCCAACGCTTTGTATACATTTTCTTCTTCATCAGAGGAAGATTCCAATTCAGAGATTGAGAAAGGAAATAGCCACTATATATTGGCAAGACCTGATATGCTGCATAAACCTTATATTAGGGATAAAACTGTATGTATATGGAGATGAAATAAGATAAATTATATATAATTAATATATTTACAGCAAAAAATGAATAGCATGCAATTGAGTTTCACAACGGATGAATTATTTTTTATCGATTTAACTGAAAAATATAGGCGTGATTTCACGAAGGATCCGACAATGTACGAATATTCAGAAACATCTTCTGATTCAGAGACTGTTAGAGATCAAAAACTGATTGTATCCCAACCATCGAATCTCATTCACAAAGCTCTAGTTTTAGAAACCGTAAGTAAAAAATATGTATATATATATATATATATCTATTGAATTTAACTTAATGCATATACAATCCATAGATCTATAACCAAGAGCATTTTAATGGTGCATACAAATGTAAAAACGAATATAACAACAATATACGAATTGATGAATTGTTTAAAAAAGTCTTCAATAAGCGAAAATATAAGACACTGAAAGAGCTCAAAACTGAAACAAAGCTAGAGAAATCCTATATTCGAAAAGTCCTAAAGCGTATTGGAAAGATTAAACGTCCAAAATGGCGCATCATTTCGTATTATATGAATGCCTTTAATACTGAAAAGGTTAAGGATTCCAGCATTGGCCAATATGAAAAACCAGTGAGTAATCCATCATACAGTTATCTTGTGGTATGTTTCATTTATAATTTTATATAATTTAAATCGTAGACAATTCTAAATAATCTCTATCGTCATATTATTCGATCATTTGTCAATTGTAAATTTCAACGTTTATCCGAGCTATGCGAGAAAACGGGTCTAGCAGAACATGAGATATTGAAAGCACTACGGATTATCGGTCGCAAACGTTCTACAAAATGGCGTCTATTGAGCTATAAGAAGCCTAAATTTCATGTACATCGTGGTCATTAACGAAATTTTCATTTGAAATACTTTACATTTGGTTTTTTATAATTCTAAAATACATATATATTAATAAATATCCAATAATTGGACTCAGTATGTAAAACCAATTTGATCGATTATTATTTAAACTAGTTCAGTTCAATTGAATTATTCAAAAAAAAAAAAAAAATAATATATTTAACAAGATACATTTATCAGAATATTATGTAATCACATATTTTCAAAATCAAGAAGTATTGTTGTAAAAAACCAATAATAACAAAAAGCTTTATTTATCATATTAAAAATGTTTTTTAACAAGAACCGTTTCTAAAATTTTTTGCGTTTACTGTTTTTTAGATATTTGCTTACTTTGATTGCACCTGCAACTTGCTGTTGCAAGGCCACATGAAAATGTCAGAGTTTTTTCATATTCACCAAAGTGTAATGTAAAATGTGAGTAAATAGTTTTTATAACTTAACTTCCGATCATTTGTTTTAATTTTTTACGAGGAAAATTCTTATTTTTAATTCTGTATTACATTGGCCAGAATCAATTTCTGTGACAATTTCTTACAAATATAAAAATAAATATAAAATTTAAAATGGAGAATGAAAACATTTGCCTAACTATGTATTAAAAATTAGAAGAAAATTAGATTTCAATCTAAATCTTAATGGTATTTTTCATTTATTGATTTTATAATACGCATACCTCTGATAAAATTAGAAAATTATATATATTTTATGAATTATTTCTTAATTCTTAATTTTGGCGAGAACATTTTCTTTAAAAGAGGGTGTATATACGTCGACCCGCTAAAGCTGGTTGAAGATATTGTTTTGAGTAATAAAAAAAAGTGGCATTATATTTTTGTTTCATTGAATTGATGTTGATTTTTATATATTCCGCTAATACTTTAGCTACAGTTTTATTTGTTATTTGTTATTGTGTTAGTTTCGCATGTGTGTGTGTGTGTTTGTGTGGGCGAGTGTGTGTTGATATGTTCTATGTGCCGGGCAATTAATTGCTTTCAAATCCTTTTATCCAATAGATTTGGTCAATTTATTTTGTACAACGTTTTTGTTAACTATATACATTCAATGTACATTGCACACATCGATATAATATGTATAGACATACATATATATATATATATATATATGTATGTACATATATACAAAAGTATTTATATATGTCTCTACATATGCTTGTTTGTATGTACATATGTATGTATTTGTTTTCGGTCTTGGTTTGAATTTATTACATGTTTAGTTTATTGTTTTTTAATGGCGCTTAGTTTCAATTTGAGCAAAGCAATAAATTACACATTACTGACTGACTGGGCTGGTCCTTGTTTCGTCCTTTTTTTTTGTGCTTGTGTGTGTCTGCATGCTTATGTGTTTGTGTGTGTGTGTTGTATGTCAGACTGAGTAAGAGTTGGTTCATTGGCCAAACTGTTTAATGAGGCTAAACAGGGCCAAGTAGGTGTTGGATTCTCCCAGATTGATGGGCAACAGTCAAGTTATAGACAGTTGACTGAACTTTTGGCCAAAGCAATTAACAAAATGAACTAAATCTCAAAATGAGAATTCCAATTTAACCACACAATTTTCCAATGATCTTTATCATGATTAATCATGGTCAGTACTAACGAAAAAAAAAATAAAAAAAAAAAATTGAAAAATAAAGTACGCAATTGCTGGTAAAGAGCAACAGCATGCACTTTGATTCGGAACAAATTCTTACCTTCCCCATTCCCCGCCCCCACATCTACCATGCCACCTTGGTCAAACCAAAAGTGAATGGTCCGCAAATTCATGGCAAATTAAATGAAATGCGCAAATTAAACGCAGCGAAAAGCAACAAAGACCAAATGCAAAAAAAAAGGACGTGAAAAGAGAGAAAAAGGGCAAAAATAAAATGCTAAGAGAAAAAAATGGAACATCGCCAACAACTGGCAGACAAAGTGAAACAAATATTGCATAATATTATTGCATTCGTTGGCCAGGACAAAAAAAAGAAACAAAAAAAAAAAGAACCAAAAAGAATAGTGGGTAGAGATGATGTGGCAGCAGTGGCTGCTAGTGGGCGAACTTTGGGAACCGCTTGAGCAGCGTTTTAAGCGAACGAAAATGCGGAAGCAATTCACTTTCGGCTTTCAGCTCTTTGCCTGCTGCTCATTTTGTTTTTTTTTTTTTTTTGGTTTTGTTGTTTTTTTTTTAGCTGCTTTTGCCCTCTATGTTTTAATATTTATATCATGTCCTTGTCCTCGTCGCTGTACTCATCCTCATCCTGCTGCTGTTGCATCTGCTTTTGCTTTTGCTATTGCTCTTGGTCCTGCTGCTGCTGCTGTCGTTGTCGTTGTCAACGTCATCATTTGTGGTAGCTGCTCCACCGCTGGTCATTGTGCTCCTGCTGCTGCAGCTCTTTGGGTGTGTGTTGCCTAGCCAGCAAAATTTTGCATGTTTTATTTCTTCTCAACTCATCCTCATCCTTTGCTTGTGTTCCGTCGTTTCTTTTGGTATTTTTTATTTTTTTTCGCTGGCTTTTGCTTTCATTTTTCTATTCTCCCTTCTTCTTCACTTTTTTTATTGTGTGCTAATTACCATAATTAAGCAAAGGTCAGGCTTTAGTCGCCTTTTGTGACCAAAGCTAAGCGAAATAATAATAATAATGAGCGAGTCTGAGAGATAGGTAGAAGGCGGAGATGAAAATGGCTGACCAATGTACAATTTTACACATTCTTTTCATATTTCTTTCCCTCTCTCTCTCTCTCTCTTTTCCTTTTCGCTTCCATAATGCATTATATCTTTATGATAATGTTGATTATGACGTTTTAATGGGTTTAGTGAGGCGGCAACTCTAGCTGGAACTGGATACTGCTCCTGGAATTAGTTAGATCCCGGAATGACGATAAAACTGACAACAAAAGAACAATTCCAGTTAACATAAGACAAAAAAACAAAAAAAAAATTAGAAGATAACTTGACAAGCTGTTAGCACAGATTCTGATGCAGAGATAAAACAGGAGAGAGAAAGTAGTAATCTCTCTACTAACCGTTACCATGGTTAAATTTAATCATACCAGATGTATTTCTAGTGACCATAAAATCGTTTTTTTCTTTTTTCTTTTTTGAATTACATCAGAATAATGAAGGTGAGTAGCTACTCAACCAGCGGGAAACAACTGTCCGAATCGTACATATTGTGGTTAATTAAATTATCAATGCCATTTCCCGCATTGATGAACCACAATTTATTTATACTTTTGGTCACCGAGTTTTATTGTTATTCCTTTGCTAAATTTTTTCAATTTCAGGACACATAGTGTGCAATATAATGCAATATAATTTACTTGTGTTCATTATAACAAAGAATAAGTTTAATATATGAATGTACATATAAAGTACTAATAAAAAAATAAACGCTAACGATTATGATTAAATTAAGAGATAAAATACATAGTTTAAAAATATATGCGCAGACGGAGGCCCATTGTTGTTATTAACGTAAAATAAGAAAAGAGGTTAAAAAAAATTATTTGATATATTCATATAAAGTGGTAGTGTACATAACAAAAGTTATAAAATATTATTAAAACTCTTCTAATTATCAGAACTAAAAAATAAATATTGACAGACTTTTGTTCAGAAAAACTAATTATACATACATTTAATGTCAATGCAATTTTAAATAATGTAAAAATAAACTTAATGTAGCCAAATGTTTTTAATGTCAAACAAAATAAACCTTTACTTTCTTGTTAATGATGTTAATTCATGAACAAGATGCATTGTAAACTTTATATTCTTTACTTAAGTATCACATTGATTTTATTTCTTTTCCCTAAATTTTAAATGATTTAACTAAACTTTTATTTTGTATCTCTGTTATAGAGATAATAAAATCACAAGCTTCTATGCCAAAATTTGCCAAAAAGAAAAAATCGTCTTAGGATTTTCACTGAATAATATAGACTACTGGGAATATTAAATAATATCAAACAGTGGAATAGAAAACAGTTTTCAATTCTTCCTCACTTTCTAGTCCATGACAGGAGAACATCAGCAATACTTCATGTTAGTCAAATTACTTTCCTTCCTGCCTTGACTGCATTCAGTCAGTCGCTCATTCATTCGTTCAAACATAAACATTTTGCTTGCTGACGAAAATGAAAATTCCAAGACGGCAAACAAAATGCAATGTCATGACAAATAAATATATATATACATACATATGTATGTATGTATGTATATGAACAGAAACATATATGTTTACAAAGGACGAAGACAAGCATTACCCAACTCAAGCTACATCCTTCTTTAACCTTCTTTGCCTATATGCAAGAGGGTGATTAACGATCGCGACAAAACGTTTGGTGAAAAATAAAGAAAAGATGAAAGTCAAAAGAGGGAAAACTATTCTGGGAAGGGGATGTGAAAGAGGGCGAACAGAATATATGGGTGTAGGTTATTTCCTTCCTATGCTTGACTTATTTACTGCTGCTGCTGCTGCTGTTGCTGTTGTCTTGGGGAAATTCTTTTGCCAAGGAAAACATTTTCATTCCAAGGCGTTTACCCAAGTGGTGGCGAGGTGAGGCATGAATGGATGGCTGTATATATACATATATATAGATGGATGGTTGAGGGGGTTATAAGGCAGTTGTTTGAACTTATCTAAATTGTTTTGCCATATTGTTTTCTTATGCCATGTGTGTACCATTGCGAATGTACCCGCCATTTTCCCCTTACTTTCTTACATCTCTTTGTGGTGAGGAGAAGGGTGATGCGTGGGGGTGGTAGGTTTAGTGACTTGAAAGTCCTCCTATTGTCTTTAGCAAATTTGCTTTACTTGCAATGGCATTCATTGACTTTTGTATGTGTGTGTGTGTGTGTATGTGTGTCTATGTTTTTGTGTGTTGTTGTTGCTGGCATTTTGAAATGCCTCCGTTTGTGCCTTGCGTCTCTCCGATCTTTCTTTCTCGTTTACTCTATGAGCTTTCTATGCCTTTCTATCTGTTGCCGTACGTGTCTATTATTGGTATTTGCTGAACGAATGGATTGTACGTGCCCAAAGGCATTTCGCATATCTCTTTTTTTTTCTTGTTTCTCTCTCTTCTGCTCTTCTCTCCAATTTTGGTTTTTTTTTCATCCGCTGTTGGAGAGCTACTGTTGTTTTTGTTTTTTTTTTTCTTCTTCCTGTTCCGCCTTTCTCTTGTATGCGTGACTACCTATAGCTATCCCGCTTGAACATACACACAGATACACTTGTATAAATGAGGATACTGTATGTGCGTTTCTATGTGTATGTGTGTGTGTGTGTGCTGCGGTTACATTTTGCGGTTGAAATCTAAGCGATTTTACATTGTTATTGTTATTATTGCCAGGCGGTGCACACACACATATTAAGCCATATTCCACATAGCATGCAAGTGATAAAGAGAAAAAGAGAGAGAATGAGTAATATATGGACCACCTAGAATTTATTTATATATACATTTATTTGTTGATAGCGTATTTTTGTTTATTTATTTATTCATATGCATTGTCGAAATAATCGTTAATATGCAGATAAAATACATCTCCTCTTCCACATCCCTCATCCACAATCTTTGCATTTGCCATTCAAACCACCCCTCCCCCCACACTCCCCACATACTGTCAACACTTGGCGCCATTTTTCATGCCATTGGCTGGAACTAATGAACAACCAGCAAATAAAACAATACAAAATTTTTTCCTTTTTCCCCCACATTAAACTCGAATTTATAGCTAATTCAAGAAATACCTATTTATATATATACATATGTATGTACATATATGTATATATATATATATAAATATGAAACAATTATTTGTTAATAAATGTTTCCAAATTTCAATAATTGTTCTTTATCATATAGGATATTCAATGAGCAACAATTAAAAACTTAATGCACATCCTTTTATTACATTAGTTTAGGATATATTATCTATAATTATTTAAAAATCATTTCCAATTTTATGTCATAAAGTCGCATGAATGTATGTATGTATGTACATAGCTATATCTAGATTTATATATGTATAAACTTGTGATAATAACCAATATCTAATTCATCGATTTTAAGACCAATTGAATATAAATTATATATTAGATATTATTGAAAACTATCCCATTTTATTATTTCTATTAAATTCTAAACCTATTGTTCCAAATAATTATTTCAATAAATATCTCTCACATCTGTTCCATCTATCTTCTATATATATATATATAAATACATATATATATTTATTTTTAGTCGTACTATCTCTTCTAGCTTTACTTACAATGTTTAACAAAATATAAAAAATCGAAAAATTTTTATTTTTTGAGACCCAGCAAAATAAATGTTTTTGTTTCTAATTCGTAAAGGTTTTTCTATTACATTATGTACTTATGAAATTACAGTTCCCTTTCATCCTGACAATGTTGTATATATGTACGTATGTATATATTTAAATATATGTATGTATTTAAAGTTGGGCGTTGGAGAAAATAAAATAAAATGCAGATTGAATTTGAGGGCGACAACTTTGCTGACAACAGAGTAATATTAGTCACAGTCATACACATAGAAATATATACATATATATGTATTTGTATTACACACACACACACACACACACACACATGGAAGGGACCGTAAAAAATAAGCAAGTAATGCGCAAAATACAAACCCACATTGCTTTCTTTAGAATGTAGAAGTTAAGAGGAAGAAGTCATGGCAAAAGGACCAGAAAAGAGGGACCCCAGTCCAATCGAAAAGCCCGCCCACTGCCAATTCCAGGAAAACAGTATTTTATACATATATATGTACATATAGACCATGTACACATATGTATGTATGTATGTATGCATATATATAAACCATAAGTACGATATGTAGTTTGACGTTATCCAACACTAACAATGCCAACGTCACTGTCACCACTGAGTACAAGTGCGAAGCGGAAATGGGGATAAACGAATCGTGGTAAATAGGTATGGCTTGGCCAAGGGAAAGAAACGCAACGCATTGCAAAGGGATTGGGGGAATGGAGATGGAGTTGGAGTTGGAAACCCTCTACCAGGCGACGTGATCGTATGCGAATTCGATTGTGCGGGTGTATTATGTATTTGGTGCATTTTAAATCGGATTACTTAAAGCAGCATCAACTATGTGCGGCTTTTGCTGTGTGTTGTTGCCGCACGACGACGCATGAAGCTGTCAGGATTGCCGTAATACCAAGAGACACCATGGGTGTAGAAAAAGGGGTAATGAGCACAGATTAAAATTTTAAGGACCCTCTATTATCTTCTCTCCGTTAACGTTTCTCATACATTCTTTCAGCGTAACACTACTCTTTATCTATCTCTTTCCATAATTCCAAGGTTGCATTTTAATATAAGTGTTGCTACATAGATTCGTTATATTCAATATACATATTTGACTCATGGATCTGATTTCTAAAATGCTGAGTTATTTTACTATCAGTTATTTATTTAGTTCAAAATGAAACATATATCCCCATATGAATTAACCCCCTTTTGATTAGTTGACTTAAACATACATATATTCCTTCGTTTACGTTTATGCCAATAGAAGGTATATCTTTTAAGCCCTCCGTGCTTGTGTGTGTGTCTCACTTTAGTGTTCTCATTGTTCCCCATCATCGAGACATTGTCGTGTTGTCTTCCATCCATGCCTATAAATCGTTTATTATTATTTACAGTTTTTGGTTCTGGTTCTTTGGCAAATATTTTCAAATCACATACTGCGACACATCGATAGACACGTGGCATTGCAGTGTCCTCTTCTCTAGCCTGTAACATCTCCTCAATTCATTTCTCAGCCCCTTGCCATCGATTCCATCAACATTGATGTTGGCAAATGTGTTGGCAATGTGTTGGCATGTGATGGCAATTGGCGGATGGGTAGAAACGGCAAAGATAGAATTAGATGCCATTTATTGACTCGAGTGGGTTGAACAACAATCTTCCCTTTTTTTTTTTTTGGCAAATGGCAAATGCTGACTGTCAATCGTTTAGTTTATCAATCAATCAATCAAACTGTTGTAACTTGAACTTTCAATTATTGACATTGAACAAGGATGTACACACAAACACCAATGATTTAAAATATAAGATAGCTTTTTGAAAAAAGTTTGCAAAAGAAATCCATATATTTTTGTTATTGGCTTATGTTTACACATATATTTACACATATTTTACACATACTTCTAAAAGAGTAGATAAATATTCGATCTTTTATAGTGACATTCTAGCTTAATTAATTTACTTGTAGTTGCAGCTTAAAATCTTTCTAAAAACAATTCATCAATCAGATTCAATTTACATTAGTTATTTACACTCGTTCAATTATCCCATGAATTCAATTGACCAACTGTAAGCTTTTATTCAGTCAGTCAATCAGCCAGTCAATCAATTAATCAAGATATCCCTTATGTATTTACATACCGTTAGATGAGTAATATACAACTAAAATGAATCTTTAACTGATTGTTATTATCGAATAATTAAAAGTATTATCATTATTTAACATTTTTATATATGTATGTAGTTTAAAATTAAAATTGATTATAAAATTGTCAAGTTTTTTTGGTCAAAAATAATTCAAGTAGATTGATTAGATTATTTAATCACACATACATATTTAAGCAGTTGTTTAAAAAAATAAAATTGATTATAAAATTTAATAAACTATGTTTACCTTAATCCAGTTTTGTTTTTTTATTCACATTGATTTTAACATAAATTTAATTGTGTACAATCTTTTAGTCAAATTTATTTTCCTATTTTACAATTGGCTTAGTGTAGTATTTTTCGAATTATTAAGTATTTGCACTTTATAGAAATCTCTTTACATATACACAAACTATAAATTCCATACATACCATTTGTATATATGTATATACATACAATTATAAGTGAATGCCCATTGGATGAATTCGATTTTTCATTTTTGTTCAGATTTTCTGCATTTCAAAATGCTTGAATACAAATTGTATGCCACTTATAACTTGCCTCTAGCATTTATACAGAAAGACAAACGAACAGACAGACCGATAGATAGATGGAAAGATAGACAGACAGACAGACAGATATATAGATAGATAGCATTTTCCCCAGTTAGTTTTATCGATTGGATTTTTGTGCTAATCGAAATGAATTATGAGCAATTAGAGCGAGAAAAACGTGAAGAACGGAGTGAAGAGGGATATAGAGGGGATTTGTGTGTGTAGCTTTAGGCAACCATCAATCTTTATCGCCAAATGCAAAACGCACAACGCAAACTGCAACGGAAATAGAAGTGCGGCATAAGTGCACTTCCGGTATCGATGGCGAATCTTGTTATTGTTGCTGTTGTTGTGTAGTGTATTCTCTCTATTGCTACTGATGTGCATATATTTTGCAAATCTATGTCTATGTACTTATATTTGTGTGTATCTCTATTTCACTAACACTAACGAGATTTGCACATTGTTGCTACAAAATGGAAAATTGAGTGGCAATGGCAAATGGAGCAAAATATCCTTAGTATCACCAGGTATTCTCTGTAACTTTGTATGAAAAATACGACATAAAGGTAGTCCCCACAAAATGCAAAGCATTTGTCATTTTTCACTTTTCGCATTTTGATTTTTTTTTTTTTTACCATTTGTGAGTACATTTTCCTTATGGCGCAACAGATGCATCATATGAAAATATTCATACATAAATATTTATAGTAGCAAATTATATAAAGATCTTTCATTCTGTAGCTCAAGATTATGATTAAATAACATTTAATTGTAAAAGGTGGAAATTTAGCAAAATATTAAGACTTTACAACAATTAAACAGTTATCTATAAAATGTATCTGTTCGCCCACAGCAATTGAAGCATTAACTATATTGATGCATGGTTAAGTTGAGAAAATTAAGTGGAGCGAGATGTTGAGTGTGGCAACTCTGCGGTTTATTTTGAATGCAATCAGCGAAACGGCAATATGACCAACATATACATATAAAGAGACAAAGTGGGGGAGAGAGATGGAGTAAACTGTTGTGGTTACTTTCAATAGCCTTGGTAGCGTTCAATCTTGTTTAACCGTGCCAAAATGCACGTACAAATGTGGCATTAGGTCCGGCAACGCTACTCGACTTAACACAACGATCAAGAAGGAATTGAGTGCATGGAAGCAAGGATATAGGGCAGGATACGTTAAACCTTAAGGCGAATTTATACAAAACGTGAAACATATATAATTATTATTATCTATTTTCCATATATCTTCAAATTGTTTTGATTTCAGCAATAAACACTCAAGTAAATTATTCCATTTAATTTAAGCAGTATATTTTATTAAGCTAATTTATTTGAATACAAATCATGTTTCAATCAAATTATTTTTCACAATTTTGTTTTTTTTTTTGTATATTTATAGAATGCTTTAAGTGTGTAATTCATTTTTCGTATTATGCTCGAATTTCTGTATTTTTCCGTTGCTCATAATCTTTTATCTTGTTCACATTTTTTTAATAGTTAATTTATTTTCTATCTTCTTTACAAACAGTTTAAGGATGTTGAAAGATTTCCGTTTACCTGGCCAATTTCTTTGCCATTTCTAACTCTGAGTGACTCACTGACTGAGTGTCTGACTGCCTGTCCGACTGAGTGATATGGCCAAGTGCCTAGTTAGCAGCCAATACTGCGATTAATTTCCGGTTGGATTTTTTTTTTCCTTTCTTTTTTTGTCCAGGGATCGGCGTCATGGCGATAAAACTGCACCCGTTTGGCTCATCAATATCTGGTTACGACTGATTGCAAAGCCATTCAGCTAGTGACCGTCCGTCCATGCTTGCCACCACTCAAACCACATGCCCTCCATTACAGCCCTGCCACATTCCATGTTGCACGTTGACTCACAGAATGATTTTGTGCAAAATGTCAAGCAAAATGACATTCAAACAGTGTTTGCCATTTCCCATTTTTAGCCCCGTGTGACGATTGGGAATTTGGGTCAATGGTGTTGGGTCGCGAATTGTTTTTTTTCTTTTCTTTTTTTTTTAACTTTTTATGCCTTGTTTTTCCACGCAAACAATATTGAACAAATATATACATTAATATATATATATATTCATATATATTTTCATATGCATGTACATATGTATGTATGTATGTATATATTGGAAATATTGTATCTATACTATAAATAAATATAAATCAATAGAGAAATGAGAGCGACATGGAAAAGTGAAAAATTGCATATGCAACTGATGTGGGCAAGTTCGTTCTCTATAAGTAACATTGTATACATACATATATAGAATATATATATATATATATATGTATCTACACGAACATGGACGTAATCAAGATTTTATCTAAAAGGGAAAGATGCAATTTTTTATTTAACCACAATCAATTTAAATTTAAACAAAAAAAAAAAGTATCTACATATGTATATGATTGAAATGTTGACGTTTGGAAAATTTTTGTATACATTTTTATAACAAATTGCTTAAATTTCCAAAGTGTTATCTCTAGTTGTTAGATTTAGAAACAGTTTAAACTGTCAATTTCTGATGAAACATTGTAGAATTTATTGGAGATATCGTTTAACATAACACTTATCCATATCTTTCCTTGTCAACTAAAGAGTGTTAAGGAGAAGAATGCTCATTATTAACAATAAGAGTTAAAAGAATAACAATTTTCAAGCAACAAATAGAATAGTAGATAAGCATAATGTATAAATTTTAATTTAAGTTGAAATGGTGACTTTTGTTTGCATTTAATCTACCAGGATTTCAGCCTGGATTTCATTCATTCTTTTAAAGTTTGTTGTTTGAAAGCTCTACCGTATACTACAAGGTACACTTAAATAATTGATAAAATCGAATGATTTATAAATACATATATATGTATATAAATATACATATAGATAATGTCATCGAAGAGATTTTTTTAACCCATTATAAGGAACATGAATGTGCAACTATTTGATAGCAGTCAATAACAAATTTATATCTTTTGTTGAACAGAAAATTTTGTAGGGAGGGTGCAGACTCTTCTACACCACGTTCTTTAATAAATGGTTTTATATGTATGTACGTATGTCCTTTTATGGATATATAAATATGTATGTATGTATATGTGTTTGTGTGAAGTGCATGAATGCAAGACTAAGAAATAAAAATGATTTATAAATTGCTTATTTGTCAAAAGCACAGCCAGGCGAAAGTGTGTACATATGTACATATACATATATATATATATATATATATATATATGTATATATGTATATAATATATGTATGTATGTACATATATAAGCCACCACAAATCTGCAAAAATAACGAGCTAAAGCTGAAACGGGAACCTGAGACACACACACACACACATACTCAAGTCGTCGCCTGTCTGCCCCACTTGAAAGCCACAAACTAGCCAAAGCGAAACCCAAGTCACATTATCGTAAGTTTTCAGTATTGAAGCATAAACATTGAGAATCTGAAGTGTATGTCTTTGTATGTGTGCATACATACAAACATATAGATAAATATATATGTATATATGTATTTTTCTGTGTATATGCGCGACTTTACGATGTGAAGGCGTTTTTCTCAGGTCTGTTTTTGATTTGCTCCTCAGTGTCCGACTGAAATGTTCATTCCATCTCCTCGTTTACCCCACCACCACCACCAAAACAGACAGCACTACAATTCCCCACCATTATCCGCCGACAATCCCATATCCTTTATAAATATACAATAAATAACTTCAAGTTATGCGATTTTGATGCATCATAAAAATGCCGGAGAAATGCTTAGCCAAGAAATTGGATTTCACTTCGTACAAATCAAATGAGACCTTCTTTAAATGTTCGAAATGTGAATTTCACTTTTCTTAATATTATTCTCGGTATTCGCATTTGAATTATAACATAAAGATACTTTCATATGTACATATGTACATATATGTATATATTTTAAAACAATCTTTATCAAAATATCATAATCAATATACATTTATGTATAAAAAAGATTAAGTGAAATCGAAGAGCTCGCCAGATGATTAATCATAAATTAACTTTCGATTTATATTTTCAGTACATTCCAACAATTACTCAAAATATTTTTAGTCCATTCCTTTTCTAATTGTCATAACATATAAATATTGATCTATGTTTCAGAACATCCGCATAAAACCAAATGGCTGTCTTTTCTGATTTATTTTAAGAAGAGATGCACTTTGGTACAGAAATAAAAAACATATAAAAATTGTTAATCTCAAATTACAGTTTAATCACCTATCTATATAGTTTTCATTATTTATTTTAAAAAAGTTTATTACAGTTGAAAACAGGTAATCAAATTGGAGACTAATTGAAAAAACGAAGATGAATAAATAAGGTAAGAAAATAATATTTATTACATATACTAATTCATGTATTATAATAATGTCAAGAAAAATGTATATAATAATAACAGTTAATTAATGTTTTTCAATTTAGGAAATTGGCTTTCAAAATATGTATGTATGTATATATCAGCACATCGTTGTAATCAATTAAGAAATACGTTAACACAGAGTAGAAATGGGCAATCAAAAAATGATTACTAAGGCAACCAACTCCACAGCTGACTGAATAAAAGTTCAACGATTTAAAGATTCAAATTCAATGGGCTTTAATTAACCCCCGTTCAGGATCTCCAAATCAATTTATAAATTCAATGATGATTAGAATGCCTTATACGCCCGTCGCCATACCTAATATCCGGAACGCTAACATAATCAATATATTTAATTCTCCCATTTGCAGGTGAAGCGACAGGAAATAGAAGGTGAATAAGTTTTGCATTGTAAAACAAATGTGTAAATTTATTCATTTAAATTCAAAAGCTTCTGCTGTAAATACTATTTTCAAAACAATTTTTCCGGAGGGCTTATCTAATTATTGTTTTATTGTTACTTTTTATTTTTGCGTATTGGCAGCGAAAAAAAAAACAAAACCCATTTATGCCCCGTTTTACCTGACTAAATGAAAACATGAAAATTATATTTCAACACAATGGAACAGATTCGCATGGTTTATTCAGATGGAAACACCATTACTGCTAGTCCGACAAGAGCCCCTTTTACTAGCTATCACGAAATTGGTAAATGATGCAATTGAAATCCTATTATTTACATCTATTACTATTACTATTATAACAATCTAATTTGGCATATATATGCATGTATAGACATACATTCATGATCAGCATTTATGGACGAGACAAAATTGAAAAATAGAAAAATTCAATATTAAATAAAAATGAAGCAAGCAAGTCGTCCCTGCCGACATTGATTATACCCTGTACCAAGTAAAAGTAATCCATGAAGTCAAAAACGATCAAAATCGCCATCATTTACAATAAAAATTCTCTTAGCATGCAGCAACAGCGAACGCATGCTATCTCGCTCACTCTTAACAGCCCATTTTGCATGGGGCGTTTCAGTACAAAACGGAAATGCGTATATCTCCGATAATTATTGTCCGATTTCCACAAAATTTGGTCAGCTGGTGCATATTGGCTATATTATTAAGTGTGCCAAATAAGAATACGATATCTTTAATACAGCTCAAGTTATAGTTTTTTCTAAATTACGGGGGCGGAAGTGGGCGTGGCAAAAATTTAAAATAAACTTGAGTTGCTTATACAATAGACGGATGTTGACACCAAATTTGGTTGCTCTAGCTCTTATAGTCTCTGAGATCTCGGTGTTCATACGGACGGACGGACGGACAGACGGACAGACGGACGGACGGACAGACGGACATGTCTCAATCGACTTCGCTATTGATACTGATCAAGAATATATATACTTTATAGGGTCGGAAAATTTTCCTTCTGCCTGTTACATATATTTTAGCGACTTTAATATACCCTTTTACCCTATGGGTACAGGGTATAAAAAGTCGAATAACTTGTTACATGATCTTAATCCCAAATTTGATTTAAATACTTAAACAAAGACAAATTAAAAAGTTTTCCTTAAAAGAACTTTTTTTTTGTTATTTATATGGGTATTATATATATAGCCCGATTTTAACGCAATTTGCTGAAAATTTGTATAAACATTTTATTTTGGACAGATCGTTGCTATGACGACTATATGATATAGCGATTCGATTCAAATAATTAAAGAACTTAACCTAAGTTTGCATATATCTAAAAAGTTCATATGAAAACTTTCATTTATAAAGCTCGATTCTTACTATCCGAAAACTGGACAGATCGACACTGCGATTGATGTTTATTAAAAATATATATAAATACATATTTATACTTTATCAACATTTAACCAATTTTTTCATATCCTCTGCGTGGGTATTCAAAGCTTATATACATAGATTCTATACTGACCGGTAGGTGCGCCTAAGTGTTAATATCCTGATGCGAGATTAAATAGGTTTACTGTTGAAAAAGGAACACCGGATAACAGCTTACAACTAATATACGTTATACATATTTGCAGATATATGTATATATATATATATATATAATTCAGATTACTCGTTATCTGGGGCATTGCCAATATTCACAGGACTATGCAACGAAACGACCTGCACACACCACTTGCCCCTATATACCCCTCGTATGTTGCACCAAATAGAAGCAGCATTGCTGCTCAATGTTCGGTCCGCAAAACTTGCGGGGCACTTTGACATTTTGGCGCATGTTGAATCAAGTGAAAACCCAATTACATGTCCCGTACTACCTATGTACATACATACATATTGGAGTGTGTAACTATAGAAGTTCCTGTGGTGTGTCTGTGTGTGTGTGTGTATCTACGTAGATACATATATATCTAGACCGCTTGGCTGGCGACAAAACGAAACGTGCAGACAACTTAGCATTTTGGCCAACTGTTCCGCCAACAACTTTACCACTTCGATGCTCATCCCCCACCAACTACCACAACCAAGTGTGTGTTTGTGTGTGTGTGTGTGAGCATTTGCATCTGTGGCCATGACCAGGTGGGGGATATTTTCTGCGTTTGATGTGCACGCAAAATTATTGCTGCAATGAAACCTAAGCAGCTTAAACTTGTTGAACTGAAGTTTCAGAGCGGAGCGGAATGAATGGGAGTAAGTTGAAATGATAAAGACATCGCGTGGAGTGTCTAACGTGATTTGGAATATGATGAGCCCAGTGAACATTGAATATTAAATATGGAGTATGTAGCAATTTTGAATGTGCCCAAAAAGATAAATGTGGCTAAATAAGTTTCAAAGTTAAATTGAGGTAAAAGTTCAAAAATTATATTGAAAATGGCAATAAATGAACTGATCAAATGTTATAAGATATGAAGTAAATTTTTATAATTTGTTATAAAAATAGATATGTATATGTATACATACATATATACACATATATGTAGAGATGCTCCCGTTATGTTTAATTTAATTATTCCATATTAGAGTATTTAGAAAACTGAAAATTGAATAATAAATTTAATTAGAAATCAACATTGTGCTCTGTTGTTGCCTGTCTCTCGCATCAGTAAACCACTGATGCTAATTAGCGAAAAATAAGGCAAAATGTGAAATTAAATGGCAGCCAAACAGACAGGCAACAATGGGACAAACAACTTTTAGACCTTCTCCCTTTCATTTGGTAACTGGTACAGTTTGATTGATGCTCTTGTTGTGTAGTAATGTTTGTTTTAAGTGTTTCTGTTGTTTTTGTCTGTGTGTGCGTGTGTGTAATTTGGTGTGTATGTCTGTATCTATGTGTACTGCCATGTGTCATGTCATTTACAGGCTGACCAAAGAGGCCAAAGCCAAAGCTAAAGCCAAATCTAAACGAGCAACAGAGATTCGTTGTGTTGATGCACGACAATTTCATTGACCAATGCGGCTGACCGCGCTAGAGCTGAAGCAATACAACAGTAACAAGTACAGCAGATGTTTAGTAGCATTACTCCCCTACCTCCTACAAATACACAACACCACCTTTCACTACCTATATCTATCATCAAAAGGGTCATGATTGTATAGTGCTCAATTTAAAGCATTCTTTTGATCATGTGTTTATGTACGTAACTGGTTTTTACTGGTCTTACTGACTTTCCCATTATGCTTTTCATGCTCATAATCCTATATTGAATTCATATATGGTATACATATATTTTACCCATTTGGCGGCACACATGATTACATCGCTTCTGTCACAGAAACCATCATTCGCGTCTCGCGTCTCCATTCCTCTTACTCTACTCTATTATCATTCAACCCTATAGAAATATATACAAAATAATGCCATATCGAATTCAACTTAATCGAGTCGCGGTAGTCAAATGCCTTTACACTAGATTACTTCACAAAACGCAATGTTATACCAGAACCTTTATATTCATACAGTTGACTGAGAGGCATCGTTACGTGGAGTTTGGGTGGGGTGGCGCGGGGTGGGCGGGTTATGTTTTCCATTCAGTTTTGTCATATCAATTTCACATATTTTACCATACCAAGAACAAATAAAAACCAAAAAAAAAAAAAGAAACAAAAGGAGAAACCAACAATACAACAGACAAAAAAAAAACAACAAAAAGACGGCTCGAAGCAATTGGAAATTGTTGGCAATTGGAATGGGGGGAAACCACAAATACAAATCGAATTCAATCTAATCGATTTTCAGATGACTATTTAGCGGGGTTATTAAGAACAAGGTAGCAAAAGCTTATTCTAATTAAATTAATTAAAAGGTAATAAGTTTAATAACATAATTCCAATTTGATAAGAAAATTTTCCATTTTTTCGGTTTTGTTCATAACAATATATACAATAAAGACTTCAAGGATAGATCTACCATATTGTATATAAAATTTCAAAACCCTTGTTATTCAAATATATACATATATATAGTTTGTTACAATATTATATAGTATATATAATAAATCGGTGATATACTTTTGTTCTCATGATCAAAGTGAATGTGATGTGGCATGTATTTGACAAATGAGGCATATATAAAATAATAGGAAGAAAAAAACATAAAGAGGCGATGCCTATGCTTTCCATTTGTTTTTTTTTTTCTTATGTTTTGGAGATGTTGAAATAAAAATTTTAAAGTCATTGAAAAAAATTTGTTTGGGTTTCCATTTGGTTTTTTCGTTTTCTTTCTCTATTTCTTTTTTTGCAACTTTTCTTTTACAATAATGTCCTTTCACGACAGGGGCACTGTGGGGGAGATAAGAGGGCAGCAGGTAATAGATAAGAATGTGCATCTACCGCCAGATCATTATCGTTTATCCAATACGGAGCAATGGCTACGATATCAGATTAACAGTAAAGATACCATGATACATGTTGCCTTAAAATATGATACGACAATTGGTAAAATCTGTCGAGCCAATCGTATGCACTGTCAGGATATTCTTCAATCCCGAAATCACATTTGGTTACCCATTCATATGGCAGTTGGTTCCACAATGGATGACACATATTTAAAAGGCCAGACAACGAATATAAAACATTTAACTATTGGTACCCAAACAACAGGCACTGTTGTATCCCTCGATTTGCCCAAATATAATAGACTAATGTTGCCGCCACATTTTTATCGTCAGAGCACACCAAATTCCAATGATTTTGCCAACGAGGGTGATCCACTATTGATCACCAAGAAAATGATGTGGACTGATTTACTACAGCAAATCAAATAATGCAACAAATTCTACAATTATCTATTAGATGAGATAGGCTGACCGATCGACAACTAACTAAACTTATGTCGTCAAGAAAAACTGTGAAAACATTTTTCAACTGACTTAAAAACTCCAGCAGACTTACAAACTGCTTTACATTTAAAACGATTTTCAATTGTTATTTCAATGAAATAAAACTATCTCAAAACGATCCGTTTCAAATGAAATAAATAATAATAACGATTTTTGTGTCAACTTAAATAAATTTTAAAACGGATTCTGTCAAACGAATTATTTAAATTAAATTTACAAAATAAATCTACCTCAAAACTAATTGTCTTGAGTAACCTTTAACGATTATGTCATCGATCTAGATTAATATAAAAATGATGTAAATATTTTGCAAATATTATTTTAACAAAATAAAATTATTTTAAAACCACTAAAAAAAATCTGTTTCAAATAACTGAAGAGGTGTAAGGATAATGATATTAATATGATTATCTTAACCGATTTTTAAATATTATTTCAATAAAATAAAACCTTCTAACTAAAAAACTAATGCAAACTTTGATTTAACGATCATGTTAGCACTAACTAACTAACGGTAATGAGATTTACTTACTACTAAATTTCATTTTAATCGATTCACTTAACCATTAATTTTCATTAGCACACGATAAAAATTTAGTTTCGCTATAAAAGCGTCTGCACCTGCACCTTACATGACACTAAACGATAGGGGATTGTGCAGTCAAACGGTAAGAGTATCTAAATGTGGGTATTCGAAAATTGGCCGTCTTCATTGAAAAGACAATTTGCCTTTTCTTATTTAACAAATGGTTGGCATTTTTGTTGCGCATCCGACGCGCAACGGAAACAAAGGACAAATGAATGAAAGACTAGCAGAGCATCTATTCTCCTTTCTCGCTCTCGCTCTCTCGCACTGTCACTCCCACTCCCACTCCCACTCACGCTCTCTCTCTCTCTCACTCTCTATCTTTTTCTCTGGTTCCTATTACTTGTCTGTTTCTCTTTACCCTAAACCTTTGCGCTGATTAGAAACACTGGAAGCTGTTGTCATCTTCTGTTGCCATTGCACAAAATTGGCTCTTAATTGTGGCAGAAATGAATTTGCCACAAAACAGGATGCAATTAAGACATTCTAATTCTCTATTTTAACCTAACAGGGATGCTTCGGTTCACAGTATTAAATATATATGTATGTACCTAGGTAATATGTATGTATATGTATGTATGTAGCAATAGCAATGACCCTTGATCCACACACAAACAGATATTCAACACATTTAAAATTGGAATATTAACTAATCTGTGTGCGGGATGGCACTTGTGTCACATTTCCAATGAAGCTATCGAGCCACTTTTTCTTTTTTTCTTTTTTTTTTTTTGCCAAGGACGCGACAAAAAATTCATCCTCCCCCAAAATTCAAGAAAAGGACAATGGCGATGCCAGGAATATGCGTACGTGCTCGTGTGATAAATTCACATTTTCCGGCTGACAAGCAGAAGCAGCAGCATTGATAGACACTGGACGTGTGCGGAGGGCCAGTCAGCCATTCAGTCAGACAGTCAGTCATCCAGCCAGGTGAAATGGCAGCCGTGAAACGTAGCGTAACGCCGGTGTCAAAAAGGAAGTGCCAAAAAAAAAAAAAACACATCTAAATGCCAAGTTTAGGAAACGACTTGACAATTACCTGGAAAAATGAAAAACAATATTTATTTAAGCAAACTGTTTTTATCTGAATTTTGATTAGCGATACAACAACAACAACTCCTTCCGAGATTACAGAACATTATCAAATAAAATACCTGAATTTTATTTCGCTCTAAAAATCTATGTTAAATATAAATTTCAAATTTTGCAAATCTTTTTTAAAGGTTTCGATTCAACTATCTGTGATATAGGGTATGCAAAAGAAGATTGGTGGTGGTGAGGGGGGAGGGGGAGATGCTGAGGAGAAAGAAAGGAAATCAGAATGGCAAAAGACGACTGTGACGCGACGACCATGGGCCACACATTTTGTGCCTTTTTGACAGACACAACTTTGAAAATTTTCTCTGATTATGCGAAGAATGAAACGCACGACGGATGCGGGCCACGGTAGACTCGAGAACTCAGAGAATCGGCGACTCAATGGCATGTTGACAATGATAACGAAGTTGGCCATGGCTTTCATTCTCATTCTGCTGTTCTGCTGTTACCCATTTGCCGTTTGCCGTTTTGCCGTTTTGCCGTTTTGCCATTCACCGGATAGTTGAGCGCACGGGGCCAAAAACAAAGCGCAGAGCGCAAAATATCAAATGTCGCATGCCGACATTAATATTTCATGAGAAATCATAGTTTGGTGATGCGTATAATTCAAAGGAATTGCAATCTGAATTAATTTTGAATCCTTAGACTTGGTCTCAGTCTCAGTTGTCCTCGGCCTCTAGTTTTGGCCAAAAGACTTGGATTTAGATTTGGACATTCAGGTGGTATACACATGATGAAGCTCTGGAATTTTTATTGATTTGCCAATAGAATTTACATGGCAACCGTTATGGATATTGATTGATATTGGATATGGATATAGCTATTGTATGGATATGTGTGGCTGGCTCAATTGTCTGTCGGTTATCGTTTACGTTATCCTTTTCATCAAATTATTATTTTTTTTTTTCTAGAACTTTTGTCTTTTTTGTTCATCAGGCAGCAATTTTGCTATAGATGCATGTGGATCGATTAGAGCCAAAATGCATTTGGTTAGTGTTTGAGTACAAAAAGAAGAAGAAAAAAAATGAAAAAAAAAACAAATGGGTGGTATTGGGGGTTGGTTGACAAAGTTTTTTGGGCCAAAACGAAACTCATTTATTTGTTTTCCGGCATGACAGTTGAACCATGTAATTATACACAGACAGCTCCCGTTTTGGCTTTGGTTTTAGCTTTTTCCCTTTTTGCCTGGGAGACTTATGAATTATGACAGTTTTGCACACCACGCACAACTTTGGCTCGGGGTTTTCAAATAGAAATTATTAGAAAGTTTTCAACGAAAGCGAAACGGGCAAAGAGATATAATAGTAGAGGGGGACATTGGGTACAGAAGTGGCAGTAACAGCAACAGCAGCAGGAGCATTGTTGGGGCTGCATCGTATGAGATTAGTTCAATATGGAACAGGAAGAGACTGAGATAGGAAGAGATGGGTGGCGGGAAAAGAGAGAGAGAGAGCGATGTGCGATTTTGCCATTCATATTGAACCCTTTTAAACTCTTTGATAACTTTATAGGTTACATTTTTCTATATAGAAAAAAGTAAAATAAACTGTAGTTAAGACTTAAATATTGTTAGATTTACGATCAATTGTATAAATTCCTATTGAACATTTACGATTGAATTCATTTAGTTAAATTTGCATATCTAAGTCTGTATAATTTCCTTTAATTTTATTACAAAAACAAAGATATAAGATAGAAACAGAAATATTTTTTTTTTTTTTCAAATATTAAAAAGAAATAATTTGTGCCCAATCAGGTACTGTGCTATGGAATAAATGTATAATAAATATTAAAATCTTAAAGCCTCTAAAATTTTAGGTTTGCATTTGCATTTTATTTGCAATTTTTTCTTGGATTATCCTCCATATTATTAACACACCAGAAAGGATTCTGAATTGTATTCCGTTAACTTTATTGAAAAGGTCTGTTCTAAGTGGTTTAAAAAGAACTTCATTTTGGGATAAATTTTTAAAAATGCAGCGCCAAATGACCATGGATTTTATGGTTATCCTTCAAATTTATTGTATTAAGAGTATAAACATTAAGAACAGACTGAGCCAAACTGAAATTATTGGGTTGAGAGTATGAATATTAACAGCAGACTTGATTAAAGTGGTCAACATCTTTGCATCTTGGCCATCTTCAGCTTCGTTATAACAATCGCCTCGACAGCAGTCTTCATAATTATCATTTATACAATGTGGCAAGCATTTATTTCTATCTCTTTCTCTCTCTCTCTCTCTTTGTCTCTATCTTTTACACATTTTACTCGTTTAAACATTCGCGTAACTCGTTTCAGTTTCAATTTGTCTTGGCAACATTTTCGCAAATGTATTTTTAATTGATTCGCGACGACGCAGAAACAGAGATCTACCTATGAAGGCCGCTTTCTCGTTTATTGTCCCACTCCTCTGATCCCTTCCCCTTTTCATTCCCTTTGCCATTGCCCTCTCCTCATTGGTCTTTCTGTCTCTTTTTCTCTTACCCCTTTCTCGGTGTGTAATTATAAATTGAATTAAAAGGCGAACATTTCGTCTTTTGCTGCTGTTACTGCTTGGTCTTAATTAAAATTTCATTATGTTCCTCATATATATTACCTCTGTCTCGGAAAAAGATAGCCAAAAAGGGGAAGAGAGGACAGGCATACACAGAGCGAGAGAATGAGAGTGATAGAGAGAAAGAGAGAAAGAGAAGGGATGGTAAAACTGTGGAGAAATGGAGTGTGTTTGGGGTATATTTAAAATGCAGCAAAAATATTTGACAAGCAGCTTTACGAGCAAGCCATAAAAATGCTTTACCCAGTTGACTCTTCATCTTGTTCTATCTAAGCTCGTTCTTGTCGTCGTCGTTGTCGTTCGTCTTCTGTCCTTCATCCGAATCATGCTTCCGGTTCGTCTATTAACTCGAAGCATAAAACTAATGCATGCATAGAGAGAGTGCATGGTACTTACAGCATACTGAGTGGGCGTGGCAATATTATATATATATATGTAAATTTCAAAAAAAAAAATCTCCAAAAATACTAAATGCATCACAAACAAAAACAAAGACAAAGAACGAAAAACAAAAAAATAACAACAATGGACAAAAATAATAAAAATATAAAACAAAAAGTCAGAAAAAAAAAAACAAAAATAAAAAAAGGAAGAAAATTCAACTTGTCGACATGAATTGTTGTTGTCATTTCGTCTAGCGATTGTTGTTGTAATTTATTGTTGTTGGTGTTGCATTTGCAATGGCAGTGGCACAGTTTTTAGCGCAAATCAAAATGATTGATGATGATGGCCGCTCTAGATCCTTTTTCTCTTCCATTCGTCTCCTCGTTTCATTTCGTCTCGTCTCATCTCCTCCTGTTTAGCTGCAACTACCTCTCCATGTGAATTCTTTACTTGCTGAGTGTCGCATTTGTGTCTGTGTCATGCAACAGCAACAGCAAAAACAACAACACTTGACAGTTATGGCTGCTGATATGCAACAAATAAACTAAATAAATCCCTTTTTGTGTTATGTCACTTTGTACCACTTTATAAATATATGTATACATACATACATATGTATAAACATTACAGAACCCACTGCACCCCTTCGTATCAACCAACTTTTGTCAAGTATACATAAAAATATGAGTATAGAGATATATGTATATTAATCAATGAAAAATTATCATTGTTTTTATTCAATTTTTACAATTGAGTGTGCTAAACAAAAGGACATCACAATATATGTAGATTGGATATTGCGGGAAATTTTCTTCAGCACTTTAATTAACACGCACAAAGACGTATCAACAAATTAGCCAAATTGCTAGAATCAAGACTTTACGGTCAGAATTAAAGCATATTTGCTACTTGCCCCATTGCTCTTTTGCCACACCACAACTTGTTGGTGTTGCTTTGCCAATTGTACGATTGTTATTCTTGCCTCATGACCGCTCCACTCGATTAACTCATTAGAGGGCATATGGTACTTGCATTGTGGCCAAAATGGTAATCAAATGATTTTAGGTAAAAGGCCAAGAAAACCAATCGACATTAAACAGATTGCATTTGCGGCTACAGTAAGTGCATAAATTTGTATGTAATTCTGATCAAATATTTTGAATACTTTATATTATATGCAACAAATTAATTTTCAAATTCACCAATTATTCGGATAGCGAATATATCTTATAGAAGTCCGATCCGACCAATTTTTAAACTTGCTACGCGTACTCATTTAACAATGCTAATTTACCAAATTTATTTCATATAGCTTAAAAATTAATATCTAAAAGCAACGAAGAAACAGACAGATAGACGGACGGATAGCCTAGATCGACTGGCCATTGAGGCTGATTAAGAATATATATACTTTATCGGTATAAAATGAGTATTTTTCAATATTCAATACCTTAAACATTAAAAATTAATATGTGTATGTTGAATTAAGTTGAATCTGATTTGATATTAAAAAAAAATTTACATTTAGTTGCATTTGCTTCAGCTTTTCTCCTCTGTCTTTTTGCCTTCCATTTCTACAGTACTATTAAGCTGTTTTTAATATTTTTTTAAAGCCATGTTGCAATTTTACATTAAATTTACCTTCAACTTGTATAAAAGCGTAACAGGATATAAAAGTGCCCCAGGATAAGTACAATAATACCCGCAACTTGTTTATATTATGGCAGGAGAAGAAGGAAGTGAATGCTTTTTAAAGTTAAACTAAAGTTGAAAGATATGCAACATAATTAAGTTAAAGATTATTTTAAACCATTTTATGTAAGAGACTTGGTTTATATCTATGTTATGATTAACATGATTTCAATAACGGTAAATCTATAATTTTGGGCCGATTAAATGTAATGCGTTTGATTTTCAAATCATTGCAAAATTTGGTTACCTTCGTACAAATATATATATACATAATGTAACTTAGGTAACTTAATTTAAGTGCGAAATTCAAATTATACGCAAGTACATGTATGTGCGGTGGATTCCATACTCAAATATATCTGTATAACTATACGTATATGTATATGCTGTAAATGTATCTACATATAGCAGGCAACGCCTTGGTGTGTGTAGAACAAGCCTGCAAATTCCTTTGGGGGCTTTGCCAGAGAGTGCAATGTCTGTCAACACTAATTGTTAGCTGCTGTCTCTTACTACAATAATGTCATGTGTTCTCGTGGATGTATCATCCGGTTTGTGTGTGTGTGTGTGTGTGTATATATGTGTAAATCCTCCCTATACAAGAACTACACACATACTTACATATATGTATATATATATACATATATATAGACGAAAAGGGTAAAGACAGAGAGATAGTAATAGAGAGTCCTTACCATCTCCTCCCCATACTTTGGCACCATTTTCATCCATTTTCAAGTTGAATTTTGGTGACAAGAACACAACACAAATATCAAGTACTAGAAGGTTGTACTACTACTACATAATACTAATACTAATACTTATACTAATACAACAAGCCCCAAAAATGCCTAAGGGCAATGTGTATAATTAAATTGGGTCAAACCAGTTAACTCACTTGTCTGTGGATTTTGTTTGCATTTGACTTAATCTCGGTCTCAAGGCTGTAAAGACATGTCCATGTCCTGTCTAAGGCCTGGCCCTGTCCGCATTTTGCCCATTTAAGTTCCTATCTCACCTGAAATTTTTCGTCTCGGTCGCTAGTTAAACCACTGACTCATATGGGATATAACAAATTGCCTTTTACCAGGACAAAAATCAAATTGCTTTATGTACATACATATGTATGTATGTATATATTGTCTAGCCCGTGTTTGGTTTATTAAAAAGTTTCCTACAAAGCAAAATTCAAAGAAGTGGCAACTATCCAACTGGCTTGTTTTAGGACATGAAACTGGTTAGCGGTCTACAAAGTTTTTACCTGTTGACATACAAAATATACACAGACATACACATATATAAATATAATATGTACATACATATGTATGTATGTATATGTGTCTATATATACATAGATCCAAAGTAACTGACAAATTATTGTTTCTTGCACTTTGGCATTGGACACTTTTCTCAACTTTCCGTTGGTTCTTGGTTAAATTGTGTAATTAATTGGCCAAGTGTCGCGAACAACCAAAAAAAATAAAAGTTGACTAATTGGTTGTTATACAACTATTATACAGGCACTAATTAGTTAGGAACGGATTTAAAGTATAATAAATGTTAAATTTTGCAAAATGTTATCTGAAGAAGGGTTAAATAATTGCTGTAAGTAACTTTAGTAAACGAATTTAATGTCATACGAAGACAAATTTCAGAAAGTCTTATACAACTGTTCTAAACAAGTATATTCATCTAAATGTGTTATATAGAAAAATTGTATACCTACTTCATTAATTCTAAAGTTATACAAAATGTTATAAAACCCTTAATTGTTATACAACTGCTATACAACAAATTATAAGTATGAAAAGAACTAACCCATACAATATTAATAACGTTTCCATTCTATGTGTTTGAGGATATTGATTACTTGATGAAACCTAACGCGCTATTCCCTATAAATGTATCATATGTATATATTTATATGTAGTTGTTCCCATAGATACAAATACTAAATTTTTCCTTTATTTCACTTTTTTGGCCAATTATATAGAAAAAAAGTTAAATACTTTCTACTTTTATTAAGTAGTTCCACACAACTAAATCCAATTAGTTATAAATAATAAGAATTGTATAAATTTTTGTTACCAATTAAATTTGAAAAAGTCTTCTTAATCTTGTTATTTTACTCTTGACGTTTTTGCATTTTTTTTACTTTTTCTTGTGATGAGACAAAAACAGATTTGCCCATAATCACAACAGACACACACACACACACACACACACACTGACACTAACTGTATGTATATACTATTCAACTCAAAGACTTACGCACTGCACACATACATAGATAAGAACATACATATAGAATATTGCCATGTCGATTTAATTTTGCCACAAAACTAAGCCACATAACATTTTTGGTTACAGTTCTTTTATCATCATCATGTTCATCATCAACATCATCTGTTCAGAGGCGGCAGAAATATAAATTCGTTGACTTAAATTAAAAACTTTCTAAAACTTTCTTAATTTTTTTTTTTTTGAATCATTGAAATGTTACATTAATGTCTTTTTTATATGGTTAAATAAGAGAAGGCAAATTGATTTTAAATATAAGAATTATATAATTATTGCTGAATATTTTCAATTAGATTTTTCGATTTTAAAAATTTTCTTTTATCAAGCAATAGCGGAATTCAATTGGAATTCAAGTTCAGAATGGAAGTTGAATTTTCAACAAATGGAAATCCCATTTTGGGGTATATGCCACTGGTTTTGCTGCCACTTTTAGTCATTGCCCAAGAACTTGAAAGCAAAACAAACTTGTTTTAATCCAATGAAAACAAGCAGCTCAGCTGCGATTGATAAGGGCGACTGGTTACTAACTAGGCAACTGTTGTCTCTCAGCCTCCATTCACTCCTTTTTGAATGGCTACCTTAAGCCCATCTGTCTGGATGGCATTTCTTTGCCTTGACATTCGGATTGCTTTTGCTGGTTAGATTCACTCTCTGTGTGTGTATGTTTGTTTATATGTGTTTGCCATAATCTTCTGGACTTTGGCTATGCATCTAAATGTCTGTTTATTGTAAAGAGTAAGAGAGAGCGAGAGACAGCGAGAGAAGGAGAGGAAGACGGAATGCAATTTAGATTTGAATTTTATGCATAATTCCCTTACGACACTTGCGGTATCTATGGACTTCAATTGCACGCACTATGCACATAGAATGAATGGAATATTGTCATTCAGCTTACTAATTTATGAAGCCATACAATTGATGGCTCTCAGTCTCTTTCTCTCACTTTCTCCCTCTCTTTCTCTCTTGTACAATACTTGTTATTAGTGAAATCAAAATCCTGATACTCATAATTACAAATTGCACTGGCCACACCAATCCACACAATGCGTCATACTCAAATTTAACCATTCCAATGCCATAGCAAAATGACGCCGCATTAAATCCCCCACGAAATCCTTTTTAATTCCTTTGCTGCCTTTGATTTTTGCAATATCAATTAGCGTAAAACGAGGCTTCGACTCCCGGGCCAAAACCCAAACACACACAGAAAAATTGCCAAAGAGTTTTGTCGGCCTGGTTGGATTTTGGGCGTTGGCTAGGGTATGGGGGTTTTAGTTGTAGGCCCGCAAGGATTTACAGCTGCTGATTATTTCATTAAGGGAAAGTAAGTAAATTTAAGCGGCAAGCGTACAAAATTTATGTTAATTTTTTTACTTTACTCTAGGCCATTTCATGGCAAGCAAATGGAATGTGAATGAGTATGCGGTTGGTGATGGGAAAATCCGGAATAAAGGATATAGCAAGGGAAGACAATTAAGAAGCGGTTCAAAAGCAACTAAGCTGAATACTGAAAGTGAAGGTAAACAGTGGCTAACTAATAATTTCTATTATCATGGCAATAATCTAACGATTTTCTTAAATTCTGTACATGAGAGGGTATAAGAGGTAATAAGAAGAAAAGTGATAAATTAATTTGATTCTAAATACAGTTGAAGATTTAAGAGATATGTCATCTTATTCTGATTAGTCTTTTGGTTCAGAGTTCTTTGTTTCTAGAATTCAAATTGTTTTACTTAAAATTAAAAACAAGTAAAAACTAGAAGGATGGGCTAACTTCGGCCGTGCCGAAGTTCGTATACCCTTGCAAACTATCTTTTTGATTTATATATAATTTGCCGGAATCATAAGGAAGTATATAAAACCCATCAAATATAAATTTGATGTCCGTGTCATAAAAAAAAACCAAATTTTTTTTTTCCCCGATTGTTCCTATGACAGCTATAGCATATAGTCGACCGATTCTGATAAAACTTAAAAGATATATTTCTTTTTATATAAAATTGTCAAATAACAAATTTCGTGACGATTGCTTCAAAAACATCGAAGTTATTGATCAAAAACTAAATTTTTGACTGATCGTTCCTATGGGAGCTGTATGATATAGTCGACCGATTCTGATGAAACTTGGTATATATGTTGGGTATTATATAAAACTCACAAACACCAAATTTAGTGACATTCGATTAAGAAACAACTGAGTTATTGATGTTAAACCTTATTCCTGACCGATCGTTCCTATGGCAGCTATATGATATAGTCATCCGATCGGGATGATTCCGAGATATACAATGCCTGCAGCAAAAATAAGCCTAGGTGCAAAATTTCAGCTCTGTAGCTCCAAGGGTCTCGGAGGAGATTGCGTTGATCCAGACAGACGGACAGACGGACAGACGGACGGACGGACGGACAGACGGACAAGGCTATATCAACTCAGCTCATCATGCTGATCAAGAATATATATACTTTATATAGTCGGAGATGCTTCCTTCTATGCGTTGCAAACTTCTGACCAAAATTAATTTACACTTTGCAAGTGTATAAAAAATAATTAAATACAATACAATACAAATTAAATACAAAAAAAAAAAAAAATGATAAATCAATAGTTGACCGAACTAAAATTAATTTCTATGCTAAAAACTGATTAATCAATTTTAGCATTAAGAAAGTCCGTAGAGAATTTTAAGTGTTTTTTTTTTTTATTAAAATAAATTTAGATTTAGATTTGGAAATCGCTAGAATAAATATAAAATTGTAAAGAACAAATTAACAAAGAGATTCCATGAAACTATTTCATAGTTATCAAGGCAATTTGTTATATTTGTATTTTCATTTAATTCACTATAATATGCATGTCTCTTGGGATAGATTTAATGGATGACTGATATTTCATTTTGTTCACATTAATTAATACATTTCGTTATTGATAAAACAAAAAAAAAAAAAAAAACAAAATGAGAAAAACAATCGCCGAGCATGGACTCTGAATTTGGTGAGATAACGAAGCTATGATGTTCAAGCAGGTGCCGTCACTCAGGCGATCGATCCACTGTTTGGACTAATGACGCCGACAGACAAAGAGAGATAGCACCAGAGACAGATACAGAGATACAGAGAGAAAGAGAGAGTGAGAGAGAAAGGGAAAAAGATTTTTATTTGGGTTTCGGCACCGCCTGACACAGCGTGGCACTAGTCACTGAACATATCATACAGATATTCTATAGCGAAGTGACGCGAAGAGCGGCATAACACGACGGACATGTGTCGTCGAATGAAGAATCGAGCAATGTCAACATCTGGCTATCGAATGCTAATGACGCCGTCACTGAAACTCACTAAAAATCAATGTATGTATGTGTGTTGGGGCTTCATTAGGTTGAGAGCTCGCACTAATTATTCCCAAAGGAGTAATCGAATTCATCAATACGATCTGTTTTGTCCAGTGTTCGTCGTTTTAACCGATTCGATATAATATAAATATTTGGACAATTGCCACAATATGATCATTTACAATTATGGATTTCTTTGCAACGGGCGCATTTCAGCAGCTTTACAGCGAGCTAGCTGAAGATAATTTAAATTGCTGCTATGCGGATGTGGATATGAGTTTTGAGCCGACAAACAATTCCATGGATTATTATGACATCATCACTCTGGATAGCAATAACAATCATAATAATAACTGTGAAATCAATAATAACAATAATAATATTATTCACGATGAGCATGGATTATATTTCGATTTTGATCAGGAACTAACGCACTATAGCAGTACATCAACAGGATCATCATCGGTCTCACCACCCGATCTAAGCGATTGGGAGCAACGTTTATTGGATAATTTTGTGGAAATACCAGAATTAATTGATTTTTTACCAGAACGTACACCATTATGCACGGATATGTGTGATAATTTCCTGCAGGAGAGTAACAATAATCTACGTTTAGCTGCACCCACATTACAAGTTGCCCCAGAATCATCTCAATTGGAGGCATTGCCATCGCCAATTGTCGCCAGCTCTGAGTCAGTTAATTTACAGCTTGGTCTCAATGCAGCCGGTGAACGTGGCTATTTGTGCACTTTTGGTAATTGTGAGAAACTCTATGCCAAGCCCGCACATCTTAAGGCCCATCTGAGGCGACATTTGGGCGAGAAACCATATGCCTGCAGTTGGCCAGATTGTCATTGGCGGTTCTCAAGATCCGATGAATTGGCACGACATCGACGATCCCATTCTGGTATCAAACCCTATAAATGTGATTATTGTACTAAATGTTTTGCCCGCTCTGATCATTTAACCAAACATCGTAAGGTACATGAGCGACGTCTATTGGCTGCCAGTCGATCTGGTAAAATGCTCCCAGATGATGTCTATTCCGTGCGACCGGGACGCAAGCGAAAAAATCAAATTTAAGCATTTGTGAAATATTAAGTGATTATAATTAATAATAATAAAAAACTATACAATTAAGATACTAATGAATAGTTAACGAATTACTAAGCATATCAGCCTTTCCATTACTTAATATAAATTGAATGAAATACACAATGAACATATACACATATATTTACTTGATTTTCTCTGAATATTCGGTATTTACCTCTCAAAACTGTTGAATGAATGGAGAAACCATGAATTAATCTCAGTTGTGGTTGGTTTGGGCGTTTATCCTACAGTCGGTTGATTCTCTGACAGCTGGGTAATTAAGTTCTTTTTACACTTGTAACATAAACTTGGTGCATGTGCCTACCATTTAAATACATACATATATACATACATACATATATATACATACGTAAACATACATACATATATACATTCCTACATTCAAGTATATCTTTCTTTTATGCTCTGTCATATTGCATACTTTATGGCTTTCAACGCGAGTGCTTTTTGTACATTTGAAGAAAATTTACAACACAACTTGCTTATTGTATAATGGCATTTATTTTATGCAAACGCTGCTGTAGGAAAGAGCTAAAGGAGCTACTGCTCCTTTACCTCCTTTGGGTCCCTTCAACAACATTTTCACAACTCTACAATGCCATCGTCATCAGCGTCCGCGCTTCGTCTTTGTCGTTCCACAACACAATTATTGCCTTGGCCATAACCCCCCTCACCTTCTTACCGGCTCCAAGTTCTTATAGTCAACCTCAACTGTTGTCTCACTTACTCATTAGGGTGAACTTGGCAATAAAAAAATAAAAAAAAAAAATTTAGCACTCTGGGCCTGTATTAGTTATACACTGCATATAAGTTATATTTTGTATGCCACAGATTATAGGTAGATAATAATATACAAAAATATATTAAAAGACAATATTTTTTAAAATATATACATAGATGTATGTATATTTAGCAAAAATTTGTAAAAGAAATTTCTATAAATGTTATTGAATTTTTTCGGTTCTGAAACAAATGATTTGTTAAGAATTTGGCTTAGTACTTCATAAACCAATAAAAAGTATTTTCAAGAATATTTGGAAATTCAGAAGTTAAAATTAAAATTGTTATTGTCTTCTTAAGATCTTAGAACACAGAATTTTATAAATAAAATTTTCTTTTATTTATAAACAATTTTACTCAATGGGAAACTTCAAAACTAATCATTAAATTTATCAAATCTATTTGAATAAATTTTTTCTGAATGTGTCACACTGTATGGAGCAAGACAGCGTTGGCAATGGCGCTTTGCTTATTCGAAAGTAATTAGCATAAAAATAAATACCACTCATTAAGTCATGTTGTTTTTATCTATTTACTATTTGATATTGCCACCATCGCTGTCGTTGTCGTTGTCCTTGATGTTGTCTTGGCACTGGTTATGAGTTGTCTTTTGTAAGAATATTACGAAGTAAATAAGAATTCAATGATTGAAATAAAAAACTTACCCTGTACTTTTTATTTATCTTTGTTGAGATTTAATGACGTTGAACGATCTTAAAAACTTTTCACATATGTTGAAGCCAATTAAGTAAATGGAATATCTGTAAATGAAATAAAATAATTGTTGAATAGGAATAATCCTTTAAAACGGAAAATTTAAATTACTTTAAATCATGGAAACATATTTCGAGTTAATTGGATTGTTTTATAACTTTTTTTGCCAAATTTATATAAGAATTTATGATTCCTATGAAAATTGACCTACGAAAATACTGCCTAAGTATCTGCGACATATTTTTTAAAAAAATGTATAGAAAACATATTATATACATATATATATATATAATTGTTCAGTTTTGTTGTAAAAATCTAATTTGTGAGATATTTTAGATACTATTTTATTCAAGCAAATGCAAGATTAATACAATAAAAGCATATGAAACAATAATATAGATAATCATTGTCATTATCTAAACGGATTTATTGGTTTAATGTCACAAATTTTGGTAGAAATTGGGATTTTAGTAGCGAACGAAACGGTGCAAGTATTCAATTGCGATTTTTAATTAGAAGCGAAGCTGAAAGGAGCATAACTTTTATTCACCATTTATTTTCGTTGGGCTGCACAAGAGATATAGGATATAGGATTTATACATATGTACGTACATACATACATACATACTACATATATATACATATCTAGAATGGTAATGGTATCTTCTGTGTGCGTGTGTGTGTGTGTGGAAAGACAATGCGCGACGTAGCAAGAGAATTCAATTAAATGTTCATCAAAAACTACACATAGATATCTATGGAAGCGTATAGATGGGGTTGGGATGGATAACGAATGGAATGGGGTTCTGATGCTGATGCTGATGCTGATGATGGCAATGCCTGTAACTGTAGCTGTGACTCTTTCTCCAATCTCCCACTCTATCTCTATATCATTCTCTTTCTCTTTGTATCTCCATCTCCGTTTGCGTTGCTGTTGCCATCTCTGTCTTTTGTCGGTGTCGGTGTTGCTTTCTCTAACTCTGAATCTGACTGTGACTGTGACTTTGGGGCTGTAATCAGCGGAAGATGCGAGAGGTAAATGGTGGCAACGACGACGAGCACAAAAGTTATAAAATACCAGATAGATAGTAATTGCAGTAGCAGCCCTTCCATCCTACCCATTCCTTTTACCTACATTTTCTTCTTCTTGCTAAAGTTATCCCTTTTACTCACTCCCCCTCCCCCTCGTTCTGTTGCTTTCTCTTTAACACCGACTGCCTTTTTGCTATTTGGCTCTGTGTGGGTGAAAATAAGCAGGAAACTGGAAATTACAAATGATACGGAAATAATGCGATATCATGAATCATTTTTACGAGAATCGAGACTTTGATTCTCATGGGCAAATGATGTTAGAAAGGAAGTCGCTTGGCAAAAGTACGGTAAAAGCAAGAGTCGACTATTTTTTTTTTTTTCTCTCACTCGGTCTGTCCAAGCGCTAGCATGCTTACAAATAGGGTATTTTGATTTTTTTCCTATTTTTTTTATTTTTTTTGTTATATGGTGCATGTGCAACACTTTCAGTGTTCGATTTCCAGTTCGAAGTTCTTCAGTTTGTGTCAACAAATTTGCATTGAAGGCGACCAACTGGCGGCGACCGCACAAATAATGTCAACCGCATTTCAAGTCATCAATAAGAGCAAAGGAGAAGAAAAAAAAAAAAAAATGAAATGAAAATGGAAATGGAAATAAAAGTAGACGTAGGACATTGCCATCAGATTTTCTTTCCTTTTTTTTACAATTTTCCTTTTACGCAGCACACAAACGTAGACACACACACAACCCAACCTTTTCCATATGCATTTCATGACCACAGGCAATATCAAAAACCAAAAAGTTGGCATATTTATTTTACTCAATTCAAGTTATTGAATCGTATATTAAAGTGAATGAAATAAAAATACCTGGCTTAAAAATTAGTTCTACAACTTGAATTGTCATAAAATGTATTTGTTTTTTTTTTTTACCATTAAAAGGTTACATATGTATGTAAGTCCATTGAGGCTAAAGCAAAACATTTTTTTAAATAGAGATGACAATGGAAATGAATAAAAATAAATAGTGCCCATTGTTTATTTGTCTTAAAACTTTACAAAAAACTGTTATTATCCTTTAGTTGTAAAAAAACGTTTGTATTTATAAAAAGTGACAAATAAAAAGTACCTCACTCAATAACATTAAAAAAAAAATAAAGATGTTTCGCGATCTGTATGATTGCTTTAACAAATTGTTTCAAATTCGTTTAACTTATTTTTATAAAATTTTCATATTAAAATATTGGAAAAAAGAAACATATAAAAATGATTAAAAATTGTAAAACTCTGTAAAATAATTTCCAAAGAAATGTTTTCAATTAGATTTCTTTTGTCGAACGACTTTTATAATTTATGATAGAAGAGAAATCAATAGATTTTTTTATGTATATATTCTGGTTACTATATATATAGTTATGAAATCAAGGCGAATGTGTAAAGAAGCAGTTTAAGACTTCATTTACAGGTGAGTTAAAATATGGTCAATTTAAAAATTACTATACGATAAAAGGCATAAAATAATAATATGGATATAGGACATTAATCGTTTTCCAAGTGACTACTTTTAGAGTGTTAGAAAATGTTTTGAATCATTCATTTAGATTTGTATAGAATACACAGATGGTAACAGAGTTATACATTTAAAGAGTTAATGAAGGGTTAAAGATGTTATATAATTATGAAAAGACCTTTTGCAAGAACATTTACCGGTATACAGTGTCAATCTCAAGTCAAGTAACATAATATGCTTTTGTTAACACACACACACACACACACACACACACACACACACACACAGAGACAGACGCACACATATACATATACAGTTCATGTCAGTGTGAACTTTTGGCCAAGTTTCGAAATGCTAATGAAGTTAGGTAATGAGTCAGCTCCGTTTCCACGTGCATCCGGCCACCATAGCTCCTATTCCGGGACATCTCAGGTGACAAAATTGAGAAGGTAACTGGGCTAGTGTTGGCATTGATAGGACGGGCATCTTGAGGCCACGTTTAACAATTTGCAGCCTTAATGTGCCAGTACCAGTGGCAGTGTCAGTGGCCATGGCAATGGCAATGGCAGCAAAGTGTTAAAGTCCATGTGCCCCATAAGTTGCCAACGAAATGGTCGACGATGTTATGTATGGCCGAAGTACGTGCCGGGCAATCCTTTCAACAGTGAGCGAAAGGGACGATGCCAGAAGCTTAATTATGATGCCGACCCTGGCTATTAAAACAACTCACTGGCAATATCTTATGTGGGTAAGCGGTAAGGACATGGGCATGGAAAACGTACTATCTGGTATCTCATTCACTTTTCCCCTACCGTCTCTTTCCTTTCTATTTTAGTTATTTTCTCTGTGTATGTATATGTGGGTGTGTGTCTGTGACAGGCAATCCGAATATCGACGAAAAATTGCAGCTCATTTTGGAATGTAGGCTGGACGAGAAATGACTTTAAAGTGTAATTTCTGTGGTTACATTTGCCAAACATAAATCTAATGGATATTAATACAAGTTAAGGTTGGTTCTACATCCACCCCTCCGCCACTCTCTCCTGTACAGGACTACTCTTGCTACCTAAATCCACCGTTTTGGGCTTTACGTACGTGTTCTTGTACATATATTTTACGTGCCAACTTGGTTATGGGGATTCGGGGTTTGGTTTGCTTTCGTTTCGTTTCTTTTTTTTTTTTATTATTTGTTTGTGTGTGTGTTGTGAATTGGAGTTGAGGTTGGAGGTAATCGGGGTTCGGACAATTCTGGTTCTGGCAACGTCCTAGCGATTTCCGGCATTTGTGAGGCCCATTGCTGGTTTATTATAATTCAACACGAACGTGTATGTCTGTGTGTGTGTTGTGTGTGTGTGTGTGTGCGTGTATGCGTGTGTTTTAGGTATTGGGTTAAAACGAAGGATGAGACCTGGTCTACATTAAGTTGCTAGCAACATCAAAATATTTCAATTTTGCAGTTTGCTTTTGCAGCGGTTTTTCGGCCATTTCAATGTTGAAGCCCTCGCACACACACACACACACACACAAAGAAAGAGAGAGAAAAATAAACCCGACTACCCTTCATCTTTCCCTTACCATTATAATAGGAAAATTGCCATAAAAAAGCCATATCCGGTTTGTGTATGAGATTTTATGCGCTTTATGCATTTAGCTGGGAACTTGGCCCTCATTTAAATTAGATCAAAAGGTACATAGAGAGAAAGAGGGGGAGAGAGAGAGAGAGACAGCAATATTGAGTAAGGGATGATGCATACCCAAAGTTTTTCATTTTTCCCTTTTTACAACTCCCCCTCCCACACTCCTCTCCCATACATACACTTGTTTTTTTTTTGGCTATTTTTTGAAAATTGATTACTTTTGCGGCTGAAGGTCAAAAGTTAGTTACTTTTATATAGGTACATATGTACATATGTAAGTGTGTGGGTGTATGTGCCAGTGTGTGTGCGTAGTCTATGTATGTGGATAGGAAGTTGCTCTCTTAATTGCGTCACTCGTTTCAAGAACTTTGATTAAAAACTTGGCACGTCACTTTGCAATGAAGCCCGCTAATCAAGAGAGCAACAGAGATAGACAGAGAGAATGAAAGAGAAAAAACGATATATAGGAAAACAAATTCAGAATACCCCATACACACATACATACATACATATAGAAAGAGACAAACAGCAATCCTCTGACAAAGTGAAAGTTTGTTTCAATCAATGTGGTTTCTCCCAACAACTACAAAACAGTGGCAAAACCAGAAAAGTTGTAAACGAGCACATAAATAACTTGAGTTTGGCTTTGGGGCGTTTGGGAAGAAGGCCGCCAAAACGTCATTGGAATATCAATTTTAAAACCCACAAACACCAGAGACATAGAAAAAGGAAAATGGAGCTAGAGAGAGAGAGAGAGACAGAGAGAATGAGAGGGAGTCCTTGGGAAGAAATGAAGTATGCCATCTGCGCGAATACGGATATAAATACAGATAGAAGACGCCAATACAGATTCCATCGAAGAAGAGATGGAATGAAATATCTATTTGAGCGAGGGTTAACATAAAAACATATATAATACAATAATAATAAAAATATTATTTCATATTGAAATGCTGGCAGATCTCACATTTAGCAATATTTTCTAAATTTTAATTTTTAGTCATATTTTAATTGTGTAAAATGTATTTAATTTATATATATACATATATATGTATAAATATATGTTTTTACCTGACTGTTGGTAAACTTTTTGCTTACCCCTAGGATGTACATATGTACGTATAGGTCTATGGCTATAATTTGACGTTGAGCCCAAGTCAAAACTGAAATTGAAATGCGAGCTGAAAAGGCGAGCGCAAAGGAAACAAGAACAAGGATTAAGTAGAACCTACAAACAGAGTGTGGAATATATATAAATATATGTTTATATACTTGTATATATATATATATATCTTTTCTGCATCTGTGCACTAAAGGAAAACTCTAATTAAATATTAATTACAACAACTAACTAAAACTTAAAAATATAACATGATATTAGTATAAAACTTAAGTTTCCGATTTTCAAAATAAAACGTTTCCACAATTTTCTGCAATTTACACATAAATAATAAAACAAAAAGTTCTTCCGTTTCTATTTATGTACTTTTTTTCTTTTTTTTTTTGCTATGTCTTATGATTCAATTATAACCACCAAAATTGAATCAAATGTCCCCTCGTTTAGCCTGTTTTCTTCATAAGATTCAGAAAACTTTGAATACAGCAAAATTTGTTTGGAAAACTTAAATTCGAAACACCAACTACACAATGCCCTATACTATTAAATGATCGAACTTTATGTTTATAAAATAAGTTTACATTGCAAGTTAAGAAACTTAAGTCTTATGAAGAAAGTTTTTAAATATATTTTTATACACATAAAAATTTGAAATTTAAAAATTTAAAAATCCCCGGTTTCTTTTTGGATATAAAAGAGTAAAAGAAAAAAAAAAGACAATAAAATAACAACAGAAAGTAGCAACAATACAAAAAAAAAAAAACAGAAAAAGAAAAAACACCAAAATATAAAATAAAAAAATGCCGATAAACGGAAATACAAAACAAGAAACGTGCACAAATCTAATTTTCAAACAACACGCGCCCAAAACAAAACAAAAAAAAAAAAGCAAAAAAAAAAAAATAAGAAAGAAAAAACCAAAACTAAACTACAAAAAAAAAAAAAGCCACCGAGACGAAGACGATGAAGAAACAAAACAAAATAAAAAAAAAAAAAAAACAGAGAGAAAGAAAGAAAAGATTACGAAATACAAAATGAGAGAAGACGAAGGACACGGACTAGCAACAACATAACAAAAGGACAGACAACAACGACAACGGCGTAAAAATTGAAATGAAGATAGACGCGACAGCAGGAGCAACACCAACAAACAGCAGCACCAACAAGAACAAAATGAAACTTTTCAATATCCGCATCCGCTCATGAATAATAATTTATAATGGCTGCCCCGCGTCATAAAGCCAACGACAACATTGCCTTCGACTTCGACTTTTGGAGGCGCTGCCCAGGCGTCTGTATAGCGATTGATGTGCCACTGCCACAGCTGAGGACGACCGACAAGAAACTTGAGCAAATAAAAAGAAAAAAACCAACAAAAAAAAAAAAAGCAAAAAATAAGACAACAAAAAAATATCGTACCTACATAAATGCGGCATGCCGGCTTAGAGAAAACCCGGTACCCCGTCATGTTGATAAAGGTAAAGGTATTTTGATGAAACTTAAACGATATATTCTTGCTATATATAGAAACAACTTATGAATATATCTGAAACCATTTATTAAGAAAGCTATTACGATATCTTTTCTACGACAGAAATAAGTTAAATAGAATCAATTTTTATAACCTAAATTAAGCATTATTAGTTTACTTTATTCCAAGGTTCCAAACCGCTTGCTTAAACATTCTATTCTGTTCCATTAGTAAATTATGATTTAAAGACCTTTCCTGAAACAATGTCGGAATCATATTTAATTTGCTACATCAATTTTCTAAGGGATATATAGAAGAAAAAAATAAAAGGGAGTATTTTAATTAGGCTTTCCATAGCATCGAAGAGCAAATACATTCACACATATCTGAAATATTCAATCAAATTATAATAAATTATGTGAAATATATGTACAGTCAAGTGTTTCAATAGGTTTCCATATAAATAATAATGGTTGCAAATACTTTTATTATATATACATACATACGTAGATGCATTTAGTCAATCAAAGTATACCCTTTAGTAGTATGAATATATAGGGTATACACAAAACTAAGAGGGTAAAAGATTGTTAGAAAAATTCTTGGTCGACTTGGCGGTGAGGCTAAGCAACATGTATGTATGAGAAAAGCAAAGATATAACAGCCGGTAGTAGAAGCAAGGGAAAGAAGGTGGTCTTGGGCTCTGAAAATGGTGTTTATCTCAGCTGTGTCCTGTAAGTCCTTTGATGAGTCTTGTCACCTGCTGCTGGTGCTGCTGTTTCTCCTGTTGATGTTTTTGCTGATGCTTTCTCTTCTTTCAAAAATGAGTAAAAGTTTACCTGCGGTTTTTAGTTAAGCTTATGAATATGTCATGAACTGTACTCATATACGAGTATTTATGATGGCAACTGTACATTGGCTTTACTTGCGGTTTTTACTCTCCTATGTTGGATTTTAATTTAAATGAAAGCATTCCAAATGTTTAACCCACCACCCCATTCCACACTCCACACTCTCTCTCTCTCTCTCTCTCTCTCTTTTACCCACAAACACACATACACACACCACACATACACAGAGACAGACAACAAAAAGACAAATTGGAATTTCCCCCGTGTGGATTTGATTTTTTCCTGCAAACCTTAATGATATTCATTCAGATTGGTCGCATCCCACTGACATTGCCAATTTCCACAGATTTTCACACAAATGATAATGATAAAACTTTGACGTTGAAAAAGCCAAATCAGAGTTGCTAACACCTACCCCTCCTCTTTACTACCGCCCCCTCTCCCCCTCTAACCATACCCCATCGCCCATTAACCGCACATCAAATTCTTATTAGCGCCATTGCTGAAGCTCAATTTCAATTGATTTGCAGGAAGGGAGAAGTATAAAAAAAAAAAAAAATAAAGAAAAGAAAGAAACTTTTCCAATCAGCCCATACAATCCTTCTCTCAATATTCCTTCTATCCATGATTTTCAATAGCTTGGAAGACGTTTTCTGCGCGAGATTTTTATTTGCTTATTTTTTTTTTTGGTTCTGTATTTTTTTTTCCCCGTTTCTTGTTGTCTTCGTCGCTAAAAACCCAATTAAACGCGCCATTAAATTATTTTGCAATTTGCATATATTTCGTATTTCGACTCAATAAAATTTCACACCTGAGTGCCCATTTCCCTTTACCAATCTTCCACCCACACACACCCACACACACACACACACACACACACACACACACACACACACACACATACACCCAAACACCTGCATATCCACACCACCAACCCCCTCTCTATCTCTCCTTTTATACCGACAACCAGCCAACCCAAACACCATTCAAGTTTCGCCTTTTCATTTCTTTTCTCTCCTTTTTTTTATATTTTTTGGTGTTTTTGTTCGCATTTATTTTGTTTTTATTTTCCAATTTGTTGTTGATTCTGTTCTTAAACTTGTTTTCTTCCTGTACGCCGTTTTATTTTCCATTCGATTTTTTTGTTTTTCTTACATTTCACAATAAATGATTGAGGGTTAGCAAGGACATTCGACTCCTTTGTCCCCTCCTCAAACCATCAGAGAAACAAAATATCAAAATCTATAAAAATCTTCAACAAAATAACAGTTTTGATGATTTATATATATAGACTTGGTTGGTATCTGAAGTAGATTTCGTTTTAATAGAGCTAAACGATGACACAGTGATTGGATGTTTGTTGAGGAAATTTATGATCCTCTGAGTACAGACATAACCATTTGGAAAACACTCAGTGGAAAGTCTTCAACTATGATGTTCATTATATTGAAAATACATATATAGACAATTATCTGAGGATATTTTGATGTCTGTAAAAGTAATTACTAGCTTCAACAAAAGTAAAGGAACAAACATGCAAAATCCAAAAATAAAACAATTCCAATAATCATAAAAAAAAAAATGTTGATATAACATTTGGTGACTCCGATATTATTTAAAAGTTTGCATCTACAAATGAGTACAAATCGGTGATAAAAAGTAATTTAAACTAGATTTTCAACTAAAAACTTGTCTTATCAAGTTAGTAACCACCTTGATCACCTGTTAAACTTTTAAAGACTTAAAGTTGAGAAAATTGACTAAGCAAAATAATACTACAAAAAGAAATGCTGTAAAAATTAATGCTAAATTCTGTGCAAGAAGAGTCAATTGTTGACATTGCATACAAATTCTTATTATCTAAATATAAATATCTATTAAAGAAATCAAGAATATACAGAGAAACAGATCATGATGCCCAGATAATGGAAAAGTGCGTGCTGCATGACGTTTGCGTGTCTCTGCCTCATTGTTTGCCACATTTCGGGTATCCCTAATCTTCTCCATCTCTCCATACTCCACCCTATCCACCGAAAACCGTTTGGTTCTGCTGTCTGACTGTGGTATGCATGAAAATTGATAAGGATTGTTATAAGGATTCAGCGCTTTAAATGACCTCAAAGTGGAATGGAATATACGCACTTAATTCAGAAAAATTTGTTTTCCCCATTCTTTGCTTTCGGTTGGGGGCTTTTTCCTTTTATTTTTTTTTTTTTTTAATTTCTTCAAATGTTGTCACCCCCACTCATCCTCTAACCCCCTCTTTTGTGCAATGCACGCACAGCCGTGCGCACATAAAATAAATAAATAAAACAAAAAAAAAAAAAAAAAGAGAAAAAAACAACAAAAAAACAGTCTACATGAGACGCATATTTAATTTCCCAACCACGCCCCCTTTAACCGAACTCAAGCCCAGCAAATCCAAACCCCCTTGCATTGCGCCAGCGTCGCCCCCTTCACCATCCTTTTCCTATACTTATAGTATACCTACCAGGCCCAACTACCCCCTCAGGCCTTGGACCGCCTTTGCCCCTGTCACGAAAGGATTTTCATTGCCTGTTCGTTGCTTTTGTTTATACATATATAAATACTTATATATATGTATATATTTATATATGTATAATTTTTTGTGTTTTTATTTTCTTTCGCTTTGTTGCTGTTATTTTTTTTTTCCTTTCCTTTTTTTTAAATTTCATTTTATGCATACTTTATTTTTATTTCTTTCATTATTAATCGCATGTTTACACACCAGAAACGCAATGTGCCGACGTGGTAGGGACACGGAGGGGTAGGGTGGGGCGCAATCGAGCTGATGGAAAATGTAAAAAAAAAAAGAAATATTTATATATAAAAAGAAAACATGAAACGCATGTGATAAAGTTTTCAGATTTTTCCTATAATGAAGTGTGGGTATAGTAAATCACATTAATTGCTCTAGTGTTCAGAATTTTTGATAGAGAGGCGGCCTAATGCAATCAAGAGGGAGCAAAAGAGTGTAAAATAAGTCATGTGTGTGACTATGTGTGTGTGTATGTGTGTGGTGTGGGGTGAGTGCAAAACGAGGGCATCAAAGTTTAATTAAAATTTTTGCTCTTACAAAAAGTTGTTAAAATGTAATTTAGAATCGACAACAACCAAAAATAATGGAACAATCAATACAAGAAAAAAAAAAAAAAAACATCCAAAGATAAACGTAATTTGGGTTTAACGCAGATTCGATACTCTCTCAATAAATATGTACATTTATATATACACCATTTATAGTTAAAAAATTATGTTTTGCATTTTTAATCAATCAATTTTTATCAGAGAATTATAGTATTATCAGAAAATTTTCTTTTGTTTATAGCAATTTTACAGTAAATATAACAAAATTATAAATATTATACAGCTCTGATTCTAAATGTTCCTTTTATCCAATGGCATAAAAAGGGAATGAAAAGTTTTATTAAATATTTTAATTTTTTTTCCCACTCCATTCTATATGAAATTTTTTTCCAAAAACTTTTTCTTTATCCTTTTAATGGAAACTCTAACTACGCCCTTGCCCATATGTACATATATATTTTTTAAGTGTTTTATCAGTGTATTGTCTCTTACCCCCTCCCTCTACTGCATCCTTTCCTCCACATAAATGAAGTTCAAAACGTGAATGCTTTTTAGTTACACACAAATTGCCAAACAAACAAAATCACCAACAAGAAATAGAAAACGAGAAACAACAACAAAAACAAAAAAAAAAAAGGCAAATAAAAGTAAGACCAAAGAATAAACGAAAAACTATGTGAAAATTCGCAACAAAAAGTCACACAAAATTGTCACAAGCCACCTATGTACATATATACAAACATATAAACATACATATGTACACGCTGCGTATACGTACTATATGCACATACATATAAGAATCTAAGCGCTCAAATGGCCAAAGAAAAACTGCAAAAAGAGAGGGTGAGACAAGAACGGGGGAGGGAGGTAAAAAAAAAAAAAAAACGCCAACAGCAGAGCAACATTTGTGTTAGGTCGCAAAAATATAACTGCTTTTAGTTTCCGCTTCCGTTTTAATGCACCGCTCGCAAACGCGGTTTCCACATTAGTGGGCGGGCCACTAGGTGATCGGTCGTTACAAATATTGGGGTAGAGTAAGTGCAAATTCCAGGTCCCCAGGACTACGCATACATATGTACATACATGCATATGTATATGTGTATAACATGTTGAGGGGTCAACACAATATGACGGGCAATTGTTTTGCTTTAGGGTCTTTAAAAAATTGTAATGGAGATTGAAAGCGAAATTGAAAACGAAATTGCATGTAAATTATTTACTGAAATTGAAAATGAAATCAAAACTATGGATATTATCTGGTGATGACTGAATTTAATTTAATTAAGATACATAAAACTAATACATATATGCTATCTTAATTAATATTAACCAATGATTCTACTCTATCTTGTCTGCTTAGTGGCTTAATGGAAAAACAGCTTAGCATACACAAATTTACATTAATTTTTTCTAATTAGAGATTGTAGATAAAACTGTATACTATTTATTTTTAATTGAAATGGAATGTTTGGTTTGATATAAAAATTGAAAATACCAAATAATATAAGACAAGGTTAAACTGTATAATAGTCTTGATATTATTTCGATACTCTTTTATAGATTGAATCAGTATATTTGTTTTAGAAATTATTTAATTATTATACTACATTAAAGGATCATTCTTATTTCAACTAAGTTTACTACGAATTTTGTGATATCGTAATGTAGTTTAGTTAAAAAATTAACAAGTAATAATGACTGTTCGAGTGCTTTACCATATGCTCTATATAGTATTTATTGTGGATATAAATTTAGCATATACATATGTACATATCTACTGTATACTGTTCTTTATATCCATATACATACATATGTTCAGTGGACTGACTATTTGATTGTGCGGTTGAGTGGTTAGTTTGGTTAAGCCAGTTTGCTTCGGGTTCTAGTTGTTATTGCCTTTCACTTGCAATATTTTTTTAATTTTATTTGTTTGGCGTTTTAGATTTGAGTCACTCAACCGCATTTAATTGACAAATAAAACGAAAGCATGGGATAGAAAACAACTATAGAAGAGTAAGAGAATGTGTGAGTGAGAGAGACAAAAAACTGCTCACACTTATGTGCATGTTGACCAAACGGAAACTGAAAATCGGAAGCACATTTTTAAATCTCTCAACTGAGATTTTCCTTTTTTTTTTTTTTTAAATTTAATTTATGTGTTTTTTGTTGTTTGTTTTTCTTGTTGTTGGCTAATTTTTGTGTTTTTGAGTTTGTTCTTGTTGCATATATAAGCGGTTTCCGGTTTGCACGTTGCATTTCCGGTGAGTGACTATTTAGCAAATGTCAAAAAATTTGTTTAGCTTGAAGAAGATGACGGAAAATAGAATTATAGAGAGAAGTGAAAGAAAAGAAAAAAGGCAGAAAATAGCCTTGTTTTAGTATAAGAATATAAAGAGTAAAAAGAACTGGAAAAGAGAAAAAAGAAAACAATCCTAGAAAACCAGAGTAAAAAAAATAAAGAAGGAATGTAAAATAACACATAATGAAAGATAATAGAACCAAAATAAAAATATCAGACTTTAGAAGAATATAGAACAATAAAACCAAACAGAAGAGAAGAACCAAGAGTAGACCAAAATAGAAACGATTTAAATACAAAAATATTGAACAAAATAGAAAATATATAGAGTAAGTAAAAAGTGGTATAGGAAAATGAAAGAATAAATCATTATTAACATAATTGTTTCGTGTTGTCCAAAAGTGATTTATGTTTAAAAGTTTATAACTAACTGAATGAACTTAGGTGTCATACAAATATATGTACATATGTGTGTATGTATGTATGTATCGGTATATGTATACACAATGAACTCATACCTATACATACTTAATTCGGTTAATGTAGTACATAATGCACAGTAGTTTGGGGCAACGACAAATGCAGCTGGAGACTTTTGAAATATTCATGTGCTTGGTTGTCCATTTTACATGTGTGTATCTGTGTGTGTGTATGTATGTGTGTGTGTATGTATGTGTGTGTGTTTTCCACGTGTTTTAATTAGTTTTTGTCGAGTTTATCAACTCAACTCAACTCACTCACCGCCTCAAACACAAGGTGTAAGTTATGACCATAATACATGCCCAATCCTTGTCGTTCTCGTCCTTACCCATTCTATGTATATCATCCCAACCACCTGACATCTCCCTTTCGTCTTTTACTTCTAATTTTTTTATTTTTTTTTGTGTTGCTTCTCCTCAACATAATGAACATCACAAATCAACAGCTCGTCATTAGGCATACAATGCCTGGACTTGGACCTAGTGGTCCTAGAATGGAATGCCGCAGAGTGTGAGGGATTGAGGATTTTAAGGGGCAGAGGACATAGGCATTTGGTATTACTGGGCGGGCGGGCGTACTGCTATGCATAATTTTTCAGCTCAGTGAAGCAAAAACAAAGGTGCATAGGCATACAAAAGTAATTACAGACAAAACAGCTGTTGCCTAGATTAATTGCCCTTTCGATGTATGGGAAAAATGGTTAAAGAAAGGCGAAAGGGCAAAATGTGGATGTGGTAAAAGAGTAAAGCACACAACAAAAACCAAAGGAATGCCCGTGTGACAAGTTGCAAATCCTTTTTGAAAATTGAATAAGACACAATGGCACAAACTAAAAAACAAATAAAAAAAAAAAAAAAAACAATATAAAAAACGACCATCTATATTTCTATTTAAATTTTCTTATTTACTACAATTTACTTGTTAGTTTTTTAACGTTTTTTAATTGTTAGTTCTTTTAAATATGCCAAAGGTTATACTTACTTTATATCAAAGATTATATTCTATATTTAAAATAGTTAATCTGAAATTGGCTAAGGTAGGGGACCCCAAAACATGCTAATTTTCTCTATTTCACTGCCAACAAAGAGACTCTGGGTTATAATTAGTAAGATAACAGAGGTGCAATTTATGTTTTTGGCACCTAAACTAAATTGAAATAAGGCTCCAAAGTGGTTCATATAAATTATATTATATACATATGTACTTATATATAATTTTGTGAGCTTGCCATAGCTTTCATCCTTATCATACAGAAAGAAATTTGAACTTGAACAGCAAAAATTGAGATGAATCCAGGAAATAATTTAGAGAGGCAAAGACGTTTAAATGGCAAAATGTAAATCGTATGTACATATATATGTATATATGCTTATGTATAGTTATACATATATATTCATAAATTGTTTTTAGCTCTGCTGTAAAGATGGGCAGCTGGTCTGAAGCAATGAAGAAGGGAGGAGGTGGTGTATATATGGGCAAAGTAAGAAGCAGTGAAGCGTTTGCCATCTTCACATCTTCTTTTATTTGATTTAATAAAGCGCAAGGTAAACAAGAGACAGCTGGGCAACTGAGAATCGAGGCGCAAAATAAATAACAGAAAACAGAAGAGAGAAAAAAACTAGAAGGATGGGCTAACTTCGGCCGTGCCGAAGTTCGTATACCCTTGCAAACTATCTTTTTGATTTATATATAATTTGCCGGAATCCTAAGGAAGTATATAAAACCCATCAAATATAAATTTGATGTCCGTGTCATAAAAAGAAAAACAAATTTTTTTTTCCCCGATTGTTCCTATGCCAGCTATAGCATATAGTCGACCGATTCTGATAAAACTTAAAAGATATATTTCTTTTTATATAAAATTGTCAAATAACAAATTTCGTGACGATTGCTTCAAAAACATCGAATTTATTGCTCAAAAACTAAATTTTTGACTGATCGTTCCTATGGGAGCTGTATGATATAGTCGACCGATTCTGATGAAATTTGGTATATATGTTGAGGATTATATAAAACTCATAAATACCAAATTTAGTGACATTCGATTGAAAAACAACAGAGTTATTGATGTTAAACCCTATTCTTGGCCGATCGTTCCTATGGGAGCTATATGATATAGTCGACCGATTCTGATGAAACTTGGTATATATGTTGAGGATTATATAAAACTCACAAACACCAAATTTAGTGACATTCGATTAAGAAACAACTGAGTTATTGATGTTAAACCTTATTCCTGACCGATCGTTCCTATGGCAGCTATATGATATAGTCATCCGATCGGGATGATTCCGAGATATACAATGCCTGCAGCAAAAAGAAGCCTAGGTGCAAAATTTCAGCTCTGTAGCTTTAAGGGTCTCGGAGGAGATTGCGTTGATCCAGACAGACGGACAGACGGACAGACGGACAGACGGACAGACGGACAGACGGACAGACGGACGGACGGACGGACGGACAGACGGACAAGGCTATATCAACTCAGCTCATCTTGCTGATCAAGAATATATATACTTTATATAGTCGGAGATGCTTCCTTCTATGCGTTGCAAACTTCTGACCAAAATTAATATACACTTTGCAAGTGTATAAATATGTATATTTATATGAAATAAGTGCAAATGTCTGTCTGTGCGTGTGTGTGTGTGTGTGTGTGTGTGTATGTGTGGGAGGACGAAAACAAAAAGAAAGATGGATTTACGATTCCATCAAAATATTTAACCCATTTTTTTTAACAAGTAGATACTCTATAAGTGTTGGAATATACATATATGAAAATTCAATTGTTTAAAGTTTTTATAAGTTTGATTTTTCAACGTTATTAAATAAAATGAATAGCACATAATCAAAAATTATTCTAAAACTAAAAATGTTTGTTATTAAAATTGAGAAACCTTTATTCATAACCAAATCCAAAAGATTATTCGGAAACAGACTTTTTGCCAGATTTTTTAGGGTTTATTTTACCAAAATATATCTGTATTTATCAAATCAAATGATTATGACTTTTTACGATTTATTGAGCTCTTTAAAGAATTGGGACGTGTAAATATTGCAAATATTGTTTTGAGAAAAATTGTGATAGAAATACAGAGAAAAATATAGAATACAAAGGACCCCAGATCTTTTTTACACCAACGAATACTTCATTATCTGTTATTTTGTGTGGTTTTTTTTTTTAATATTTTTAACAAAAACTATTTCTATTTTTGTTATATCAAACTATTTTTATTATTACAATTTATATTGTAAAATTTTTCAATTTAACTACTAACTTGAAAACAATACTGGAATTCATTGAAGTGAATCTATTGTAACTGAATTAGGAAACATTTTTACAATTACGATGCATTATTATACACTTGCAAAAGTGTATATTAATTTTGGTCAGAAGTTTGCAACGCATAGAAGGAAGCATCTCCGACTATATAAAGTATATATATTCTTGATCAGCATGATGAGCTGAGTTGATATAGCCATGTCCGTCTGTCCGTCTGTCCGTCTGTCCGTCCGTCCGTCTGTCTGGATCAACGCAATCTCCTCCGAGACCCTTGGAGCTACAGAGCTGAAATTTTGCACCTAGGCTTCTTTTTGCTGCAGGCATTGTATATCTCGGAATCATCCCGATCGGATGACTATATCATATAGCTGCCATAGGAACGATCGGTCAGGAATAAGGTTTAACATCAATAACTCAGTTGTTTTTCAATCGAATGTCACCAAATTTGGTGTTTATGAGTTTTATATAATCATCAACACATATACCAAGTTTCATCAGAATCGGTCGACTATATCATATAGCTCCCATAGGAACGATCGGACAAGAATAGGGTTTAACATCAATAACTCTGTTGTTTTTCAATCGAATGTCACTAAATTTGGTGTTTATGAGTTTTATATAATCCTCAATACATATACCAAATTTTATCAGAATCGGTCGACTATATCATATAGCTCCCATAGGAACGATCAGTCAAAAATATAGTTTTTGATCAATAACTTCGGTGTTTTTGAAGCAATCGTCACAAAATTTGTTATTTGACGGTTTTATATAAATAGAAATATATCTTTCAAGTTTTATCAGAATCGGTCGACTATATGCTATAGCTGTCATAGGAACAATCGGGGAAAAAAAATTTGTTTTAATTTTTTTTTTATGCCACGGACATCAAATTTATATTTGATGGGTTTTATATACTTCCTTATGATTCTGGCAAATTATATATAAATCAAAAAGACAGTTTGCAAGGGTATACGAACTTCGGCACGGCCGAAGTTAGCCCATCCTTCTAGTTCAATTTTTTAGAGCACAATTCTCTTCGATTTTAGCCAAAGGAACCATCAAATTGGACTCTTCAGTCCCTTTTTAATATACACATTTTTATTTTTACCAGTTTTTTTTTTCAGGTTTGGGTTTGTGATGGAAGATAACATTCGTTTTTTTTTTATCGAACATTTGACTCGGGGGCATAAATGTTCTGTAAACTGCAGCAGAATTTTAATTTAAATGCATTTTGCGATTGTTTTTTTTTTTTTTTTTTTTGAATAGCCTGCAAAAATAAAGAGGAAAAAAATACCCTTTATTTTGAATGCATGCTTACAAAATAGAGAGTCCTTTCATTATGAACATCTAAATGAGTAGAAAGTCAACAAAAAGATCCTCCAAGAGGAATTTTTTATATGATAACTACGGAAATCGAAGATTGGGTAACTATAGCCCAAGGTAAAGAAAAAAAAAGGCTCATTATTAATAAAGGGTATAGCCATTTCGGTGTAATCATTGTTTGACCAATTGGTTATTATTTTTTACAAACGTTACCAGAGGTCAATCAGAGACAATCAATTTCTGTTACCAGCTGCCATAGGAAATGTGTAATTAAAAATAAAACAAAAATTCAACCAAAATTATTAAAAACTTTTATTGTTGTTGGTGTTTTTGTTGGTTGTTTTTTTTTTTGTTACCTCCAAGCGCAAAATGCGAAATGGAAATTTGATTTGGTTGCATTTTAATGAGGTAGCGGCAAAAAAAAGAAAACCTGATGAGGCGGCAGAAGCGACTGACAATTACTGTGCACACACACACACACACACACATAAATACAAAAAGGATAAAAAGGATATGTAAATGCTTAATTAATTTGAGAAATTGCCAACAAAGTACATGCGCTTAATAAGCGATAAGAGTGTGGGGCCGGGTGGGTGAAGGTGTAGGAGGTATTCAGTGGGACACACCAAAATTTCGCGTTAATAGTTGAATATTTTCATTTAATTGTCACATTAATTTAACCACAATGGGTCATAAACTTAACCATCACTATAAAAATTGAATTTATTGTTAACAACTGCAGAGTCATCAGCAATTTGCTGTCAGTGTATGTATGTGTGTACGAGTGTGTGTTTGTATATGTGTTAGAGAATTAGCCCAAAACGCTAAATGGCTAATTCAATTAAAATTCTATGTCAATTTAAAAATAGAAACAACAACAAATAAACCGAACAACAACCACTGAATAACATAAAAGTTTTGAAAAATATTTGTGAGCTTTCGTTGTGTGTGTGTGTGTGTCTGCGTTTGTGGGCGTGGCAAAAGTAAATCAACACAATATATACTCCATACATACGAGGGACAATCTATTTGTAATCTTTTGGGGAAAACCAAACTTAAGGATAGGAATTTAATATTAGAATAAAAAGTTAATTAAAATTCTTCCAGTTCTGAGAAAGAACAATTGAAATGTGAGGGAAAATTTAGATAAGATTTTCTTTGCTGATTCTTTAGTTTATACAAAACTTTATTGCCAACAAAAAATAAGTCAAATTATTGACTAATAAAGCTTAAAAAATTTGAAGTCAATATGGATCTACCGATTAATTACAGAAAATTACGAAGCCTTAATAATTATTTATCAAGCTAAAATTGCAATAATTTGGATTAACTTATATTTAATTTTCACTAACAAAATTAAACCATAGCAAAGCAAACACAACTACAATCTATTATTAACTACATATACATATATAAATAAAAAAAAATAGAAAGAAATTGTCTATGTATTGTAATAACTGATTGATCAACTCTCGCATATAAATGTATATACATTCCAACATTGGTTGCATGGCAACAAATCTCCGCTGAAAATGAAGTTTATGTTTTTTAATTAAAAATTTTTCCTACCCAAAAAGTATTTATTTAGCTCTTTTGTCAGTGTATGTGTGTGCCGTGTGTTGTGCAAGTATTCGTATTGTTTAAAATGTTGGTAAGGTAGAGCTTACCACATTATGCGCAGGTGTGACCCAGGTGCGCTTTTGGCTATTTAAAAAATGGTCAGCGGTCATAAATTTAAATGCGTGAAACTGTTTTATTCAAAATGAATGCCTGAAAACGAGCACAACAGATGAAATAGGACCAAGAGAGCAGGGAATAATAGGAGGTAACCATGTCCTTCCTGCCTTTGTGAATAATGCTTTTATCTGTGTCTCTTTATGTGTTTGTGTGTGACCATATTAATTTGTATAATATTTATGGCAAAATTATGAAATTAAATGAATAGAAATTTTTTTTTTTTATTGTTCACTGTAAACTCTAGTAAAATCATTGGAATTTCATTTCCTACATTTCAATTGTTAGTCATCTATTAAATTAAAAAATATTTAAATTCCTTTTTTGGTTCACAAAAATTTCAATCAAATTATCGACTTCTGAATCACTTTCAAAAGCTGATAATTATTGGCCAAATCTATATGCTAAATGCTTTGTTTTTTTAAGTTGTTAAAATCTTAGATTTATTATAAAATAAAAAAGCTAAAAAAGTAATTTATTTTTTTTTTGTATTTCAAAAGATTGCCCCATTTTAAAACAATGCTAAAGAATGAAATAAATATCTCTGTGAACGGTGAACGATAAATTTTGTTTCAAGTTAAAAATATGTAAAATATTAAAATCACAAAAACAAAAAATATATAAAGTTGTTGGTTTAAGTTTCATCGTATATTTACAGCATTGACTTGAGTGCCGCAGTCGACGACCAGCGATTAATTATGCGGGCAGAGTTACCCCTTAGAAGTGCCTTACACTTTCCCCGCAAACCTATCATATATACACACACACACACACACACACACACATACAGATGGTGGCATACACATGTGTCTGGGTGTTGGCATAATATATGCATTCTTATTAACAATCTCGTCGCCATTGTAACTCTCAACAACTTCCCGAGTCGAGAGTCGGCGAGTGCTTCATTTGGATGTGTAAACGTGTTATTTATTTTCCCTCCCCTTAAACCATAGCCCCAATGTCCTTTCCCTTTCCTTCCCACTCTCCTCTTCTATCTTATATTCCCCCATCCAAAGGAAAAAAAAAAAACAAAACAAAACAACAACAAAAAAATGAAACAAACTGAATGTTGCCTTTTAAGTGGCAATAAATCAAATTGTTCTTTGGTAGCGGTGGGCAGATGTGCGATGTGGGCGATGGTCGTTGGGCTATGGGCGTGGCAGTCACTCAGTCATTCAGTCAGTCATTCATTCATTCATTCATTCATTCATTCACTCATTCATTCAGTCAGTCAGTCAGTCAGTGTTGCGAATTGTGTTCGTTCAGCAACTTGCTTTCATATTTGACTTAGTCATAAAAGAGGCAAAAGGCGATTCCTTTAAGTGTTGGCAATGCGCTGCCATAGAAAATGCCGAAAGACTAAAAGAGCCCAGGGTCTTCCTCAAGTCACTCACTTGGCTAAGCCAGTTGTATGTATATGTATATATTATTGTGTGTGTTTGTTAGAGTATGCGTATGTGTCTGTGTGTGTGTGTGTGAGTGTGGCATCTCTGCCTTCTTTCCAACATTGACGTCGTCGTCGTCGTCGCGGCTTTGTGTGCTGCGTTGTTTGTTTAGCGCTCCATAAGCTCTTAAGCTCATTTCGGTTGCGTTTTATTTGTAACTTGAAACACACACATACACACAAATATATATGTATATATACATATACATATATATATATATATTCTTTTACACACAGCTTCACCCACACAGTGTTGGGTTTATTTAATTTAAATAAAGCTACTGAAATATTGAGTTAAAACAATTGCAAGACGACAACTGCAGCATAAAATGAAAACGAATCAAACCACTTTCCCGAATTAGCCATAAACGTAGTTAAAATATTGTATTTTTTTTTCAGAAAAAGGGGCTAAAGAAAGAAAATTTAATATAATATGTATTAATAGCATAACAATTTCAAATGTTTATCAACATTTTCTTGTTATATTTCCTTGCGATCATATTAAATATATTACCAATTTAAAATACTTTGTATCAATGCTACTTTAATATTAAAGATTATTTTTTATATTTGCAATTGATTTTATCTACTATCAAAAGAAGCAAAAATTAAGGTTGAAAATTATTAAGAACATGACTACAAATATATTGTAAACTGACTAGAAAATTGATTTTGCTAACAAACTTAGTACGAAAAGAGCCTTTAATCCTCTTTTTGATATTGAATTTGGTTACTGTTATCGGTTAACCTGTAACCAGTATGTTCATTAATAATTATAACGATATTTAAATTATTTATATATCAATCTATGACGGGAACGATTTCATCTTTTATGCTAGTGACTACAATATGTTGATTAATATTTCAGTTTTTATTTCAGCCAATTCGTAACTCGAACTATGTATATTAGATTCCCTTTCCCCTACGGCACACACACACATCTAAACTTCCTTTTAATACCGTCAGCTGTTTGCTTGTGCAAGTCATTGTGGTTCTCCTTTACTGTTACAATTTTTTTTCCGGTTTTTTTCCTGTTGTTTGTGGGTGGTATAATTTTTTTTTTTTTTTTCCTGGTCGCCTTATCTCTAACAACAGAACTTAACACCATTTGATCGGCAGACAGGAGCAGGAGATGGCAATACCAAAGAATCTGTAGGTGTTTTTTTTTTTTGTGTGTGTGTGTGTGTGTATATAGTTATGGCAGAAAATAAATTCCTATAAGCTTTTTTGGAGAGCATACAACATACACCGGCTTCGAGTCCGACTTACACGCGCTCGTTATTCATAAACTTAATTCCAAAGAGAGCATAATTTTCATTTTGGCTCGTTTGGTTTTGCCGTTGCCGTTGTTGTTGCCATTTTCCCTTTTGGTATCACTTAGGCACCGCTGGGTGTACCATTCCATAACCAGTTACCCAGTTACACAGCGCTACCGAGTTTGCCAGTTTCCCAATGCTTCTTCGTCTTGGTCTTCATCTTCGTCTTACATGTGCATGTATGTGCTTACTATACAACAAATAAAAGCCAAACATTGAGAGCAAGAACATTGGGAACAACAACAACAAACAGCGGTAAGTGGGAATTATATAAACATACAACACATGTACAAATAAATAAACAAACAAAGAACATATATAAACATATATACATATGTATATATATATAAAGTATATGTGTGTGTGTGCCCAACTGGCAGCTGTTGCTGTCTCATATCAGTCTCTAAAATCGACATGGCCAACATTGGACCGCTCGTCTTACATATGAGTAATATACAAAAAAAAAAGGGTGAAAATGTTAAGCTTTAACTAAAATAAAATGCATATACATGTACATATTTATACATACATACTTATGTATTTAGAAAAAAAGGTAATTTATTAAAGTTGGTTTGATTACACTAAGAACTCGAGCAGAAAACTATTTTATATTCAATCAAGCAAATTGTCTTTTGTAAACAATTTTAACATTTGTAGAATAAATAGGGCTGGAGTCTAACTAAAAGAATCCTTTTGAGATAACAAATCTATAAGCATATAATTTTAGGGTTGCCAAGCCCCACCAACGAAACGTAATCATACAAAAGAAAAGAAAATATAAATAAAATCTATGAATATTGATTTAAACACTGTTCTAAACATAAGGAAAACAATTTTTGATTAGATATTGCGAAATAAAACATTCGAAAATTGGAAACAGTTTGAAAAAGTTATTTGTCTTTCGAAAACAGGGGGGAAAAAAAAGTAGAACAGTTAAAATTTTTTTTTCCTTTTTATTCACTCACGTTTTTCGTGAAGAGAGTTTCAACATCGTCATCTTTTAAATTCTTTTTTGAATCTCTTTATAAATAAATATATTATTAAAGACGCATTAAAACGGTTAAGATCTGAAATATGTCATATGGTCAGAGGAGCATCAATGCTGGTGATCCCCAAAAGAACACTGCATATATCTTAATGGCGCAATGGAAGCTAAGCAGCTCAAGCGGTCATTTCGTCCTTTTGCTCTAGATGTACCTCTACTTAAAATTGCCCCTTGTCCTTTGGCCTGCACAAATGCGGTATCTGCTTGCTGTAGATGTAGGGGCATTTCGCTCCATTCACATTTCAATTATGCATTCCGGCCATGCTTGGCATGCCCAACCGACATCCTTTCAACATCAGCGTCGTTCCTGGTGCAATGCAAGTCAAAAGTGGTACAAGAATAAAAAAAAAAAAAAAAAGCAGATAAAAAAGGAAAGAAAGTAAAAAAAAAAAATATATATGAGGAGAATGAAACCGAAAGAGAAATGCTGTGTTACATTCCGCATTCAGGTCATTAATACGCCATCATCAGCGGCTGGTCAGCAGGAGTCAGTAGCCGCCAGAAGTAGCGAAAGCATCGCGCATCAACATCGTCATGGGCACGTCAGAGGATTGCCATAGCGTTTCTGTTTGCTATTTCTTCATGTTTCTGTTGCTGTTGTCTAATGGACACGCACGGACGGACAATTGGAATGCAGTTGGCAGGGATACTTGCTTGCTGGTACTGTAACTGCTACTGGTACTGGTAATACTCCTGCTTCGTTCGTTAGTTTAGTTTAGCTCCTTTGCCTGTTTCACTGCTTTCTTGCTGCCGTTACGTTACGTTACGTTACTTAAATGTTGCACGCACGACCGCGCGCCTGAGTGAAATAAGATGAAATGCTAATGATGGCAAAACATTCAAATACCGTTACATTGCCACACACACACACACACAATATGTAGGCACGCACACATGCACAACAAAGCATGTACTTATTAGTTGAAACAGTTGAATTTCTCTCTTCTTTTTTTTTTTTGTACAGTTCTGTGCAACGAGGTGTAATTGCGATAAGCTGCCTCCGATATTCTTAACCGATAAACAATAAGATATAACAATTGACTTAACTCAAGAGTTTTCCAACAAAATCAAAACAAAGAAATGATAATAAATACGTTTTAAACATATGTTTATTCAAAATTGGAATTTTTTAAGAGTCCTTTAAAGAAAGTAAATTTAAGCGACGCAATTTGTAATTTTTCTACCAGATCTCTAACCTATAAAACTTTTCTTAACCGCTTACAATAAAGAAAAATCATTCGAAAAACTAGAAAGAAAAATTTTTCCATATTGACCAACCACTCCTTATCCATCCAAAAACAAAGACAATTTTAACAAATGATTTTTACAAATTTTTTTTTTTGACCAAACTCTTTCATTTTAAATAAAAACAACAAAAAAAATATAAGATATTTTAATGTACATATTTTAGGATTATATTAAAAAAGGGATTGAGTGTTTCCCCAAATTACAAATTTTAAATATAGAAAAGTATTTCAAAATTTTTTTATGTATAGAAAAATAACCTATAATGCACAGTTATGTAAAGTCCCTAAACGATAACTATGTATATTTTACGAAGAGTTGGCATTTAGAATGTTATAAGCAACTTTTAATAGCTGAATGAAATTGATCCTTTTTTCAGTTTATTTTTTTTTTTTGTTTAACTAATCAACGCCTTTCAATGAACCAATTGCACTCACTTTAGTTGAGGCAATGGAAATGTAGTCTATAATTCTGAATATACATATTTATGTATATATATACATACATACATACATTTACTCTAAATGTTTCCTCTACCCGTTTGACTGCGCTCGACTAGACAAGTTACAGTTGCCCTTAATAGTCAAACACCACCCCAATCCCAGATAGCGATTTCTTCAACATTTCTTCCATATTGTTGCCTTCCGCTTTTCGTTTTGTCGTTTTCTTGAAAATTGAATTTCCTACGCCAATAAATGTGCTTTAGGAATCTTGGCAACAAACACACACACATATACACAGTGAATAGTAATGGGTATATAGTAGTGCGAGGGTGGGAAGGGGATGTCGAACAGGGAATGTTGAACGCAAAAATCAATCAAACAAAACGGACTGACACTTAGACAGACGATTAGGAAGTAAAAGCACCAGCAGTAACTTGATATGCAAGTCAGTCCAAGAGAAAGGAGATAAATAGAAGGAGTGACGAGAAGAGAGGATAAAGGCAAATGGATAGAGTAGCATATGGACCGTAATGCTGCCTTTTCTCTCTCAATGTTTCGGTCAAACGCACAGCAACAGAGCGTTAAATTTGCAACAAGAACAACAACATGAATAATATGAAATAAAATGTAAGTTTCCCCATAGAGCATACTTTAACAAAAGTCAAATAAAGTGAATTGATGCATTCATTTTTAAAAAACAAAATAGTACTTCTAGTATTGCCTGTCAAGTGTAAAACAAAACCAGAATTTTATTACGAAATTAATTTGTCTAAATTTTAAGTAATTAAATTTTTAAGAAACCAAACATGTCTTGGTCCAAAGCTTCAATCTGCCCACTATCCGAATGCCGACAAATGGTGGCACATTCGCATCTTTTGCGTCATATAATTAGTGAGCATTTGGATGAACGTCCTCATACCCTACCATTTCAGATACGTTTACGTGAGGTGTGGACTGGACAGCGAACACTTTTGCTTTTGGCCCATCGACAGTTACGTTTAGACCGAGACGTATGTCTGGCCGTATTAAATTGGGTGGGTGATGGCAACAATTGGAATCTGTGTGAGCCCCAATTGGATTTGTCGCCATGTCATAAGACATTAAGTGATCATTTACCCATACTTGTGATGGTTTGCAAGACATCTTGGAGCCATTTGCTTCAAACGAATGCAACAAAAACCAAAAATATGGAAAAGGATTTTAATACCGAGCCAGGACCATGCTATTTTTATCTATTTTGTCTATTGGCACCGGCCACAAGTCGCCCAGTTTATGCCACATTAAGTGTTCTCAATTGTGAATTGCATTGCTTACGTAGACGGCGGCAACAGATTCGCAATTTTGCAACACGTATGCATATCAATGAGTTTATCACTGGCGTCGATAGCTTCTTTATGACCATTTCCCAGACCGAATTAAATGTCTTTTGTCGGCCAGATGAGTCCGCATTCCTTGAGGTAGTCATTGATGGTGAAAATCGGCCAAACTAAAACGAAAATTTCTTATTTCTTTTTTTTTTTTTTTTTGTAAGTAAATTTATTCAAATTATACGAATTTAGACAACAGGCAACAAAACAAGACAAAAAAAAGAAGAAAAGTAAAGAAAAAAAGTAATCAGCAAGTTTTGAATTTTTCCCTTGATTCCCCTTGTTTTGCCACTTACCGGAGCCATAATGAAGCCAAAGTTTTACACATTTAGTTGACAGTTTTGGTTTGCTCTTTTTTTTTTTTGTTAATAAGACAAAATCAATTTAAGTTGCTTTTTTTTTGCTTTTTTTTTTTGCTTTTTTTTGGGGCTTGTGGCACCTTGGCACACATTTGCTGCAAGTTTATTGCCATCAGTTTAGCGAGCCAGTTATTGATTCTGGTTGAAATTTTATTGCCACGCTATTTGCGTGAAAAAACCAAGGAGAGACTGAGGGATGGATTTTGTTCGTTTCTTTCTTTTATGGCCGCAACAGACTGAGGAGAAGCTGCAGCTGGAAATGTGACATAAATTGTTGTGTTTTATGTTTTTCCTTTCGTTATGTTATTAGCTAACCAAACAGAGAAGAGTACCAAGCCAAAAAAGGAAAAGAGAAAGATAATATTTTGTCCCAGTTATAAAATCAGTTGAAATCAATTCCGAACGATAACAAAAGTGTGGTGGTCGATAATGTTTGCAATTTGGAAAACTAATCATAAAAATTTGTTTTGCATTAAGTTTTAGATTTGACAATAAAGTTGTTTAAGTTTATTTTTAATATGTACATCGGTTTAGATTTTTGTATTAAATGGTTAACATTATCAGAGACATATCTGAGTTTCAAATGAAAGAGTTAAAGTAAATGCTAAAATGAATGAGTAAACTAAACCACATACTTTTTTATTCGACAGATTAAAAATTAATTAAAAGATTTGATCCTTGATTTTTGGATAGTTTTCAGCTTTATATTTAAAAGTTATCAACAACAAATCGAATCGAACAGTCTGAGATATTTCATATATAATTTTATACTCTGTGCCATACATTTTTAGCTTTGTTGATATAGTTAATTTTCTTTGATATTTTTTCATTTAAAAATTTAAATTTCTTGATCAAAACTCCATTTAAATTGATTTACCAAGAATTTTTTTGGAATTCTTGTGCTTATAGCATATGTTCAGAAGATACAACAAGCAGAAAAAGTAACTAAAGAGGGGGTGAGAAATATGATAAAAAAAAAGAAAATATAGAGACACACACACCCACACATACAAAAGGAACGCAACAAAACAAAGAGGCTAAGAAAATTGCAAAACAAAAATGGCAGATGGTAAACTGCTGGCATATTTGCTACTTGAAATCCTCATATAACACGGCGACATGTTTACGATGCATTCGCAAATAGTAACTATGTATGTCTACCCAATCCCCCTTTCCCGCTCCTCACTTACCAGCCGTATCTTATATAAGGCATTTTCTTCTTGGCTATTTTTTCTGCGTTTTTTTTTTCTTTTTTTTTTTTTCTTTATTCTTTCTTCTTTTTTTAACATTGTGCGTAGTTTTTATGTGCCTGTTGGCATTTTCATTGAGCAGAAATCACAAAAACTGAGCCCCCATGGCCGTTGGAGCAGTTCCATTCCAGCTCCACCGTCATCTGAGTGGCATCATCTTTGTCTGTCTATGTGTGTCTACGTGCGTGCTCCAAAATGACAACATCCCCTGGGTGGGACAAGAAACGACGGCAATGGCAATGGCAATGGCAATGGCAATGGCAATGGCAACAGCAACGATACATAAAGGCTAAATTGGACTTGAATGTTCGCCCAAGGAGTACAAAGGGATAAGTTGATGGTCTTGTAGACTCGATACCAAATGGACAAACGTCCAGCACTCAAGTCATTTAGCGGTCGTAAAAGTATATCCCCAACCATTGACCGACCACCAACAGCACAGGCAAGCCTATTGAATTGGAAAATTCAATGGTGTATTTGCCATTTAAACGAGCAAGTGTATAATTACGTCAAATATATATACTATATACATATAGACAAAGAGAGAAAAAGAGAGAGAGAGAGAGAGAGAGAGAGAAAGATAACGTGTGATAAGTAGAATGGGTAAGATCCATATATACATACATACATATATATTTTGTAGATATCTACCTCAAGCAAATTAGAATTCAAATCTGATTTTCTGAATTTGAATCTGTTGCTAAACTCAAGCCACTCACTCAACTACAACGAACCAATCCCAGTGACCATCCAGAACGTGTAAACATGAAGGATAAAACATGTAGATAGAGCCAAAGGACATCATCAAAAGCAAAGGTCGTGCGCCTGTCAAAGCCGTCTGTTTTCCTCTTTCTCTTTCTTTTTCTCCCTCTCTCTCTCTCCCCCTCTGTCTCGAACGCTTTCTTTTAACGTTTCTGCATTTTCTTCTTGTATTTATTTTTTCTCTGTTTTATACTCTGACAAGAAATAAAGAATCATATCAAATTTCGTCATCGAATTAGAAACATTTTTCGATTAGTTTTATTTTAATTATAATTAGCAAAGAATCTAAATGTTCTATGGTTCAAAATGAAAATTATATTGCTGATTGAATATAAAATAATTTCATATGCTTTCCTTTTTTTAAATTATATTTTAGACATTTGTCTGGTTAGTAAATCTAAAATAAAATTAATAACAACAAATTTTAGGAAAATTATTTTTCGGAAAATTATTTCAAGATTTCATATTTTTGTTTTACTTTATACAAAATATCATTATAAAAAGATTCCCCAACTTTGAAAAAGTTGAAGTGTTCTAATTAAATATATTAAAACAAAAACAAAGACTGAAATTGATTGATTCATTCACATAATCATTGAAAACTGACACTTTATTAATTTTATTATTATATATTAAACAAAAAATTAATATAAATCAAATAGATTATGAGCTATTAATGAGCCAATTTAATTAAGAAAAAATAAAATAAAAAAAACTTCACTTTTAATAATAATAAAAAAAAAATGTAATACCAAAATACATTGATAAAAACTCTCTGGATTTGTCTGAAGAGTATGAAAATTGTGGTCATGAAAAGAAGAAGATAAAAAATAGTATTAATTGGTGGCAAGTAGTTCTCCTGTGTTGTCTGTCAGTCAAATTTTGAATGTATTTGGTCCAACTTTGATTAAGATATTTTAGCTCTTTAAATATGTTTAAACATTTCAATGTGATAGAAAGTTAATTTAAAATGTTGCTAAAAATTGCTTTAGGTAATATGTATTTGTCGTGTGGTAGTTCGTTGAAGTCAGTTTTGTACAAGTTTTTCTGCTGACTAAAAGTCAAATATTTCATTTGGAAAATTCCTAGCGACGAAGCGGGAATGAAATGTAAAAATTTCGTGAAAAAAAGAAAGAAAACTAAGTAAAAGTACAGGGCGACGATGGATAGGTGAGAGGGACTCTATTGGTATGTGGGAGGGTGGACGGGCATGCCTACTCCGCCGATAGCAGTAAAACACATTTTTCTAACTCAGTTGATGTTGCTGCTGTCCGTATGCAACCATTCCCTCCGCCCTCTAGCCCATTGCTCATGGCGGCTGCTTAAAAACTATAAATTAAGTTTACAACTTTTCCGCAGAAAGTTTTTTTTGCTCTTTCCACCCTTGCCCCTTCAAACCCCGTAATTTTTGTTGTTGCTGTTGCTATTATTTTCACTGTTTTATCACAGTGTGACAAAATGGCATGTTGATACTGAGCGGGTTTACGGTAGTGGTGGGGGAATAGCCAATCTGTGTTCTATATCTACGTTTCTGTCGTTAACAATAAAAATGTATGTCAAGTGGCCTGAAGTATCTTTGACATCCATCATTTGCCATCTTTGCACTTTGTTGACCTTTTGTTTTTTCTTTTGCAACTGAGTTGAACAAGTTGGCCAACACCCACCCTGCCTAAACTTAAATATAGACCACCCAAAACCCAACCACATGCCAGGCCAGAACATTCCATCCTCTACCTATCTCCTTAACTGCCTTAACTGACAGCTAATCAAAATGTCGCACAAAGTTCATTAACAACATTTTCCAGTCAATTGTCTTGTCAAGGTGCGGTAAAAGCTCAAGCATATTTCTGCAGCAATGTATTTATGTTTGCACCGCCTACTAACGCCGCCCCCCATAAAATTTTGTATTTTCGTAACTACACCACCCACCCCCGATCCCCCCTTATAGATGCTTGCAGCAGCAGGTCGTTGAGGTCGAACTGGTTCACTTTGTTAACAACTTGACATAAAGTTGTTTATCTTTCACCTTAGCGTGTCGATGACAAGACAACGACTACGATTTCAACTACACTAGACTAAAGGCCAATAGATGGATGGGTGGTTGAATGGGGTGGGGTTGGTTGGTGGTTATTAGGGCGTGGCAATTTCATTGCTAGGCAAATCATGAACTTAACGAACTGTTGCTAAAATAGCAAATAGTCTAATGTTAAGTATATACAAATTCAATGAATTCCTTTTCGTTTGCGAAACCTCTTAAGAAGGAAAATCAATCAAAGTTTTATCGATCGCCAAATAATATATAATTTCGTTTTTCTTATATGTATGTATATGTATGTATATAGGGCAAACGATATTTCAAAACTATCAATCTAAATGTCCATAAAACAAAAATGTTTTTTTTTTCAGTTAAAAATTATTTATATATGTAAATAATTCATTAATTTCATTATACCCCACTTCAAGAGTATTTAAATAAAAATTGATTCCAAGAAAACTTAATTCATTTGAGATCTAAGCGTAAATATTGTTGACTTCTATAGGTAAAGCATAACCAGAAATTTTATTGTTATAATCGTTTGAAGATTTTCAGCTTATCCATTTTTACTTTCCATTTTCCATTTGACTTTTCATTTCGTATTTTCCCAACCTGTCTTAATTACTTGTCTTTGGCTTTTGGTATTCTTTGGCTGAAACCCAATTTGCCACCCCTCCTTTGTTGGCTATGGCCAATGTTTTATAAATCTAATTTTTCGTTTTATTTTATTCGTTTTTCTTTTTTCCCCTCTCTATTCCTCTTCCATTTTTTCAACATTCCGTTATGTTGGCCAAAGAGCAATGTGGGGAGAAATGGTAAAAAAAAAACACAAATGAAAAAAAAAGAACTACAAAAAGTAAATGTTAAAAAATCTCAGGCTGAGCTTTACTCGATATTTATATGCACGCCATCAACTGCATAGATTATTTTTTGCATATCAAATGGCCAAAAGGGTATTTGCACTCGCAAGTGAAGCACGCAATACGCACATACACGCATCTACATATATGAAAACTATATACACACACATATATATATATGCATATATATATATATATACATGTCTGCGTACATAGTTATATGTATATACAAGAGAACTGTATTTATGCCATATATTGAAAGAAAATCTGGATTTCGTATACACTCATATAAGCAAAAGAATTTCAGATGATTTGTCCATCAATTGCAGATATTTCTACCAATGCCAAAATAATAAAATAAAAAAATTCTTAAAAATCACCGCAATCAGATTTATTCCCTATGAAAAGGTTTACTCTTCCACATAAGAAATCACAGAGAGAAACAAAGAACAGAAGAGAAGTCCACGAAAAGGTAAACAGGTCATGGATATTTGAAACATATATCATTAAGATGCGCGAAATAAATATATATATGATAGTCAGTTGTAATATATTCTGCATCAAGAAGGAATTCAAGTTCAAAATGAAATTGAGATATATATAAAGGAAAATGGAAATAATCTTTCTTTTTTTTGTCGCACACCCTTTTTTTTTCTTCCCCCAATGGGCCACAGGTGAAAGGCAACAAAAATGGAAAAAGGTTGAGGGAATGACTATCTTCAACCTTCATTATTTTGGTTGCCATTGTCAAGATGCACAAATGAACGCATAATTGTTTACACATGAATACATTGAGTAAATATTTGCCAACACATTCCGTGTAGCCCATTCCGTTTGTCATTTCTTTACTTCCATATCCCCCGGAATCGTTGCTCCTCATCACCATCGTCATCATCATCAGCCGGCATCAGCGGCAGCATTTGCATTTACATTTGCATTTGCATCTGCATCTGGAATCTAGAATCTGGTTGGCATTGCCAAGTCAAAGAAGGTCCTTAATCTGCTTACCTTACCTTTTCTCATTCTCCATTCTTTTAGTTGTTGTTGGTGTAGTTCTCGATATTGTTGTTGTTGTCTTTGCACTAAAGAAGTTGCTGAGTTTGCCAAGCTTTGCTTTAATTACGGTCCCTCGACTTTGAGAGCATAAACAAATTGCAAAATTGTTTATGGCATGCAAATTAATCAAATCTCTTTCTCAATTAAGCTCAACCAGAACCAGCATCAAGGCGGCCAACACTAGCATCACCATCAGTAGGGCCATCAGACGTCCAACGTCTCCAACATCCCAAGGATGAACCAAAAGAAAATTACGGAAGTTGGCCTTCCAACAACTAGCAACAAGACCAACAACAACCAACTCGATTGAAACCAAAAGAAGAATGAAAAAAGAAAAAAAAAAAATTGTTAACTTAAAACATATTCATAAATATTAAAGAAACACAATTCATAACTATACCGTTTCTTTACTTATATATACGTAGAGAAAAGATAGATTAAGTTAATGCAAAGTAAAGAATAATAAAAAAAAAAAATAACAAAAATTTTCAGCTTGAACAAAGTATGTATGACTAGAGTTATGCAGCCCTGTTCTGGTTTCCAAATACTTTTCAAAAACATTTCTTTGTTAATTTCATATACTTTTTCAATTGGTATTCCCGTTTTTAGAATAAAATTTCAAAAGTTTTATTTTTTCGAATCATTTTATTTTTGTTTTCAAACAACTTTTTAGGGTTACCAAGATTCGCAGTCGCATAATATTTCTATGAAGAATATAATATAAAATATACATCGAATTTAATTATAGAAATTTTTAAGAAATTAAGATATTATGCGCCAAAATTCCGATATGGCCTAAAGCAAAAACGAAAGACAGGAAAGCCGGAAATCCAAATACATACACGAATTGAGGGATAAACGAACGGGTGAAAAGAGTGACGAATAAGACGTCAAATACAGGTAAAGGCAAATTAACAAACAGACAAGCGGTCAGACTGAGACAGTTGACGGGTTAGACAGACTGTACGACTGACAGACTGATAGGCAGATCATTAATTTACTTCACGCTCATCGAAAAAGTTTATCGGCAAGCGAATTGATTCACTTAAATTACAATATTTCTACATAATTAAAAAAAATTTACTCGTTAATGTTTTCTTTTGCTTCAAGTTAAGAAATTGAATTAAATTTAATTTAATGAACACATTATAATATCAATAATATTAACTGTTTAATTTAAATTTAAAAACGATGCAACCAGAGGGCAAATCATAAGTTATCCAATCATTGCATATACATATGTACATACATATACATATGTATGTATACATTTATCGTTATTATTGATTTCCTTAATTGAAATCGAATATTCTTTTGTCGGTCAACGGCAAAAATTCTTTTCCATTACCATTGATAAACTTTATCAATGTTTGCATAAAATCATTTTCTTTGCTGTTGCAATTATTGTAATTTATTCCGACAAGTAATTAGCCCTCGAGGGCCAAAATGCAGGCAAGTATGTACATATATGCCAAAGATATTATATTTATATATGTATGTATGTGCATATATGTATATTTATATATTTGCATATATAAAAGTGTAAGCTTGGGAGAAATTTGATTTAATGAGAACCTAATTATCACTACGATGATTTTCATTTCTCTAGTGTTTTAAGTCAATGTGTGTCTGTTGTCCGCTGTCTCCTGTCATCATGTCAGTTTTGTGAAATTTGTTGTTCAATTAGCATAATTCCATGTTTAATCATTTCCCTTAGATGCAACAGAGACTTGAAAACGTAAAATATAATTGGTCAAATAACCAAATGCTTGAAATTCAGTTTTAAAACTTAAACAACTTCAATTGGATTATTTGTGTCCCCAAGGTGTATCACAGCTTATCGTATATTTCTAACTAAATATGTATGTGTATATAAATAAATGTAACAAATATATATGTATTTATATGTATTTATATGTATTTATATGCATTTATATGTATTTATACGTAGTGGTAATAAGATTATCTACGGTTAGTTGAGTTCTAAGAGATTTACCAGTGATAAGTAGCTTCAAAAAGATTGAAATGTTTTGTGGTATTGACAATCGATTCAAATGTAGTGGAGAAAAATAAATTTTATTTTGTTTCAATAGTTAACTCTAACATGAGTCAGTAAACTAAATTGTATTTAATTTTAAACTATACACATGACGCAAATTTTAAAACTAATGAAACAATTAAGTATAGGAACTGGTAAATTTTGTGAAATATTTTTTTAATTAGTCGCATAGTGTTCGCTTTTGAGGTTTAACTTTGTTAAAAATGAGTAAAAATCAGTGAAGATATACGAAAAAAAATGGAATAGATAAAAAATGAACTAGTTCCAATAAAGATAAGCAAAATAATTACTTCCGCATTAAATTAAACTGAATTAAAGATTGAGAACTAAATTTGCCTTTGCAAATTAGTCACCTGTAATAATTTGTTATTAGTTCATGGATTATATTTCTAAAATCTAAATTGAACTAGTTTTTTTGAATGTATAAATGAGGTGATCTGATTGCCATTAGATTGACTTTGCTTATAATGAATTTATTCACATCGATGTTTGCATTCCATTAAATAAATTGACATCGCTTTAAGTTTGAAGTATTGTATATTGAGTAGGTACATTCGAACTAGTTTAAATCGATTGAGTTAGCGAGCAAAAGCTTAATGAACTAGATCTTTTAACACTTGCATTGGTTATCTTACAAGCAGAATGTAACAGATTCACCGGTCATAGAACTAGCTCACCTTTGATTTTTATTGAATTGATGGTATCTAATAGATCGACATGACTTCAAAAATTAGTTCTCTTCTCCCAATTCACTTTCAATTTTAATAATTCCGCTTGCTGCCTACCTCAATAGCAACAAGCTTATGTACATTTCCTATATCAATTATGTCTTGCTCCAGTGAGTGACACTCCTTGTCTTTTTGCCCTGTCCAATCACCCGAATATATCTTTGTATATTCATATACATATATATATATATATATATATATATATATATATATAATATATATATATATTTATATATTTATATATATATATATATATATATATATATATATATGTATATATGTATATTTCCCCCATAAGCGATTAACAAACAAAGAGAAAAATCAACAGCTGGCCGAAGAGCAAAATCCGAGCCAAGGTCGTTGTTGTTGCCATTGGTCCTATCTCTCTATTTTACTTTTCCCAAAGTTCGCTCTCTTCACCACACCGAGAAAAACTCACCATAGCTGGCGAAATGTGAACATGAAGGAAGGTCCTTTGCTAAGGACTTTGACTGCGTTCAGTCATACGTTGAACTCTGCCGCTGCTGTTTGTGTTAACCAGCCCAAAATACAATACAGTTGGCCCGAGGGAATTCAACCAAAAGCCAAAATCTTTCGAAATATATTCCGACAATTTGTGTTATATATTTAACGGGATATTTGGTCATCGAATTTCTCGTTATCTTTTAAACGCGTTGCGTGTAATTGTAATTTTTTTTTTTTTTGTTTTGTTTTTTTCTCTCGACTTTTGTTCAAACGCAACAGAATAATCGTGAAAGTAAAAAAGGGAAAATTATTATATGGCAAAGCCGGCACAACAATGTGTATGATTAATATTCAATTATCAGAAATGGCCAATGAATATAAATGTGAGCATCATAACGAAATGCTAATAAGTGTGTCTCTTATCAAATGAAGATCCAAGTGAATTAACATTAAGTGAATCAAAACATAAGATAGAAAGGCCAAGACCAAGAATTATTCAGAAAAATAAATCCTTAAATAGTGAAGACAAAATCCAAACCCAAAAAAGAAATAATTAAAGAAAAACAAAAATTGAATTGTGAATACGTTTGGTAAATACAAATCATTTAATTTCATATACATTTTGATAATATGATTTAAAAGCTGTTTGAACGTTTCCTTAATTTTTTGTTTTTAACATATTCGTCCAATGAAGGGGGTGGCTTAAAGAAAGAACTAAGAACAAATTGTGTGATCAATACAATAGTTATTCAAATTTTTATATTCACATATACTTACTCGCATACACGACAGATTGGGTTATACTGGCAATAGACTGTCAAAAAATAAATAGATTAAATATTAGACATTTACTTTAGATTTGTATTAAAAAAAAAAAAAAATTACCGATAGTCGATTAAAATTTCAAAAATTTTAGTTTTATACAAATCACCATTCTCATTATCAATTAATTAAATAATATTTTATATTTAAATCATCAACTTATATTGATTTCTTACCCGATAAGCAAACACTGCATACAAAACCCATATCCAATATAGTCCTATGACAAACACACCAGGGCCTAGCATCGACTGGCGGTTGATCGGGATAATTGAATTGAAATCTTTCCACTGGCGAAGTAAGAAATAGTGTAACCAAACGGGTAAACAAATTTTCAAAATCGTTAGTCGAATAATAGAAACCCCCAGTCACATCGGTGGCCTGACGCCAAATATGGCATGTTTCATTCCGATCAAGAATGCATGTATCCAAAGTCACATTTGCAGTTCTGGCACCATTAATCATATGGATATAGTTTGTATACAGCTGATTTGGCGGATCCGTACCAGTTACAATAAGCACACGAGCCTCAACCCTAATATGAACACCTTTGGGTACATTTAGATTTGCTTCACGTCGACGTCGCTGAATATAACATAGAGCTTTGCCAAGGGCACCAGCTAGAAGGCTAAATAATGGATCATTTCCACCTGGACTACCGCCTATTTCATCATAATCTTCACGCATTTGCTCGTAAATGCGTCTTTTGGTTATAAAATCATTAAAATCAGGACCATCCAAAGGATCTTCAAGGGAACGTAGACTTAAACGCAAATTATCTGGCTGAATGAGATTCCTACAAAAAAAAATGTAAAAGAAATAATTAGTATATGTATATGTAGATTTGCATATATATATTTGCATAAATCTTACACTGAAAAACGTGAGCAACCTATGAAAGCCAATTCATTCTCCGTTCTGCCCAATAAATGGGTATTACCCAGCATAGTGACTGCAGTAATGACTTGGGTGAATAAATCTGGATTACGTCTCAGATATGGCTGTTGGGCATCATGATCCAATATTATAACCAATATATCCTTATCAGTCGGCTCTATTGATGGTAAAAAATAAGATGAAAATTTCATATCTAAAAAATAATATCATTCATTCATAGACTCACTCAATTTTTTTTCTTTCAATGCTTTAAGCTCTTTCAATTTGGTATACTCGATGTCTCGTTGGTATCTTCGTTGCTCTTCCAGTAATTTTGCTTCCCATTGTATATTCCTTTCTTCTTTTAGTTTCCATCTCTCTTCATTCGCTTTTCTACGCTCCTCTCTCTCTTTGGCCTTGTTGCGCTCCTCGGGACCAAGTTCCAATTCACTCTGAGCATGCTCATCTTCATCATCATCCACACACATGGCCATTTCGATCCCCTCAATCTCTGTGATATCACGGAATAGTGAGGCAAAATGTTCATCATCGCGAACAAACGAAAAATTTTCCTCATCCATTTTTCTGTCTGACTTGTATGAAAACTACAGAACTAATACGAATGACAAGTGATTTGCAAGTTTTACACTAATGACATATCTAGAAATGTCTAGTGCTATAAAACACATAACTACTTGACACATTGCCATAAGTCAGCTAATAATACTAAAAAAAAGTTTGCCAAATTGGCAAATTATTTTTAAGTTTTATTTTAATTTATGTTTTATTTATTTTTACACAGTCTTAAATACAAAATAAAGCAATCGAAATTGCTTAAATTCATAATAATTTCATAAATTTATTAATAACTTCCTTAAGATCTGGCAACGTTTGACCTCGATAACTTAGATTGGCAGCCGTTAGATTTAAACTATTCGATAAACAAATGAGCAACAGTTTTGCCACTTTATATGAAATACTTCCACATTTAAAGTGACTGCTGACTATCCATTTTTCAATATAACAGATAATCAATTTTGGCAAGCGACGATAAACACAAAAAAAAAAATAGGCGAAACATCAAAACCGCCACTCACACACTAGCGCGTCTATAATAAGTAGCCCCATCTAAGAAAAAGAAATATAAAAAAAGGGGCAGGAAAACTATTTCCCCTTCACGACCCTATTTGAAGTATATATACTTATACATATGCATGTGTATATGCCATAAAAGGGAAAGTTTTTGTGACTAAAGTCAAGTCAGAGACACATAGCAAGTCAGGCAATACGACCAGAAGACCTACATGATTTATAAGGCACATTAAATTGAATATTCAACATAATGTAGCATTTAAATGACCCACGCACAAGGCTCTGGCATAAAACAGAGAGAGAAAAAGAGAGAGGAGAGTAAAGAGGAAAAGAAATAGCTATATATATATACATATATACGTATATATAAGATATTTATATATATTAAAGTGTGGAAAATGTCGGCCTTGAAGGTCACTCGATAAGTGACTTACACGGAAAGAAATCAAAAGCAAAACACCAGGCAAAACCTTTGTTTTTAAACCAAATACCACTTAAAGTTTTCTGTTGAAACGATTGAATTTTCGCCGCTACATGCCACATGCCACATGCGCGAGTTCCGAGTAACTTTTTCACTTCGGATTGGTTAACACGCGCTCAAAATGCGAAACGCAAAATATTCCAAAAACTTGGAATGTGTGCAAAAGTAATTTACCAACACAGGCAATGCGAAAGCATCATAAATCACCAAAAACATCCACCCCCTCAGCGCCATCCAAAAACTTCTCAATAACCTCCGACAGCGCAAAGACGCGGGGTGAAGGACGTGGGAGAAAAACTACAGAAACTGACACAAATCGTGTATGCCTTAGTGATGAGAACAAGCGAGAAAGAAAGAGGGAGAAAAAGAGAAAGAAATAGCAAGAGGGAGTAAGGCTAAAGATAGTGAAACACGCGTTACGTGCTCAAGTCAAATGTCAAAAGTCAGCCAATTTAAGCAACATTTTGACAGACAATAATGCTCGCCATTCCGCCGCGCCACCCATCTTTGCTGTTTTGACAACGTTTTACAACACTAACACCTTCAGGCGAATTGAAAACTGACAACAAACCAGAAGTGAAAATAAGTTCGTGCAGGAAATCTAATCAAATCAAAACAAAAAAGAAAGCAATACTTGAAATGAATTTTATAATTCTATATCGACTACAATAACATATATAAATATATATATTACAAATCAAAGAAAAATCATAAACATTAGACAATAATAATGTCTAGACTTTTGCCACTAAAAAAATAAACAATCATCGCACTCAATATTCGAACAATTCGGACTTAAATTTGAGCCCAAAATAATATTCTGTTTACATTTGGAAGTTTGTTCTTACTTCAAGTATACCCTGTACCAAGAAAAGGTACTTAATGTAGGTAAACTGCCTTCCCTTAACATGCAGCAACAACGAATGCATGCTATCCCGCTCACACTTACCAGACAATGTCGGCCTAGGCTTCTATATTTATTTTCCGATTTCGACAAAATTTTATCAGGTGATGCATTTTGGCCATATTAATAAGCGTAGCTAATAAGAAGGTGTTACATTTATTGGAGCTCTAGTTATTTTTCCTAATTTCAGGGGCGGAAGTGGGTGTGGCAAAAATTTGAAACAAAGTTGATCTGGGTAGACACTAGACGGAGGTTGTCATGAAATTTGATTCCTCTAGCTCTTTTAGTCTCTGAGATCTACGTATTCATACAGACGGACATGTCTCAATCGATTTGACTGTTGATACTGATCAAGAATATAGATATATATTTTTGGGTCGAAAATGTCTCCTTCTGCCTGTTACATATATTTTAATGACTTTAATATAACCTTTTAGCCTATGATTACAGGGTATAAAAATCTAAGCAGTTTATTGAATATATTTATTTAGGAAATATATATTTTAAGTCGGTTCCATTTAAAGTAAATATACATATGTATAATATCTCTAAATGCATCACATAAAATATTTTAACAATATATCTGTTTATTTAGACTTAGACTTCATGAAATCTCTTAAACCTTTATTTGATTTTTAAAGTTAAAGTAGGCGTAAATTTTTTTTATACAATTCAAATTTAAATATATAGTCTTGCTTGTTTTCAACTAGTTAACATACTCAACAAAAACAATATTTTTTTTTTTTTTTTTTTGGAGTAATTGACGAACTAGCGATAAACAAAAAAAAAAAAAGAACAAACCAAAAAAAAATCAGTAAAACAATCAAAAAAAAAATAGAGTGTAGCACCATGAAGTCGGATTTTTTAAGTTTTCTGACTGAAATGCGGAATCTAATTGATTGGGTGAGCTACTGCATATGTGTGTGTGTGTTTGTGTGTATCTTGTGTATGCCAAGTTCAACCCTCACTTGACACTTTTCCAGAGTCCAGGCATCAGTGGGCCAGAACTAATGTACATAGTGCTTTCGCATGAATCCTGCGACCTGGATTCAGTGGTCAGCACTTTGGCCATATCATACTTTCGCTATAAGAATCGTGGTCCGTTGAATCATCGTTTTTTGCCTATATTGAATATGCTGCGTCGCGACTATCCATCTAAATCGGAAGTACGTTTTTTGCTGGAGAAACATAATATAACATCCGAGTGTCATTTGATATTTCGTGACGATATGCCAGAAAGTTTGCTATTACGTTGTCGTTTTATATTGGTCAATCATCATGAAAGTCCATTTAATTATTGCGTTGAGGAGGTATACGATTATCATCAATTGCACCAATGTGAGACAGCAAATCCGCCAAACAATTGTCAAGAACGTGTCCATATGCATCCGATGACTTCGTGTGCCGCATTAATAACGGAACGATTTTCCAATGTGACGTACAATAGTGCAAAAGTTCAAAGCCCACTGATCTTTGATATGCTGCATGCTGCAATACTATTACAAAATCGAAATTTTGCTGAAATACCGGAGACAATTCTACCTGATTTGGGTGACTTTCAAATGTTACTTTATCTCGAACAAAATTTAGGTGAACTGCAGCCAGATCAACGGACAACATTATATGATGCACTGGTCGATGCACTCTTCGATTTGAGTGAACTAACATTACCACAAATATTACGACGCGAATTCAAACTACTTCGTGCCACCAATGGCCTGCGCATGATTCGAATTGCCCAATGCTGTTTTCCCATGTCGATAACTCGTTTTATTTCCTATGAGTTTGCCCAGTTAGCTTTGCAGGAGTTTGGTGCGGAACATGAGTGCGATTACATTATGCTTCTGGGTAATAGTATACATCCGAACGGTGGCCTTGGCATTAAGGAATTGGCTCTTATACCAATGGATGGGTTACGTGATGTGGAGGGCCGTCGAATTTTTGATCATATTATTATTAATCTTAATGCAACTAGCAGTCCATTACTCTGCCTGGAGCCGCATCACAATTTAGATTTTATGCAGGGAGCATATTTTTTTCTTAATGTCTGGAATATCGGATTCTATGATATACTGCATCTAATGCAACGCATACTCTATGAATGGGTATCTGAGAATAATTGTATGCATAATTGAACCCAAAGAGGAATGATTTTATGAATTAATATTATGACATTATGTGTAATATAATTTATGTATATAAAAAAGACATTCAAGATAAAATTCAAATGAATGTAGATTTGAATGTGGAATGCGGATGATTAAAAAATAAGCGTAGGTAAACAATTTATAAAACGAATTTATAACTTTTAATATCATTATACTAAATAAATAATTAAATATAAAAAGCTTTATACCGAATATCTAAAATTTCAGTACCCGAATCATTGAAAAACTAAATTTGTGAAAAATTTCTTTAGTAGTTTTTAACGCTGTCAGTAAATATTCATAATGCTTGGCAATAGATATAATTCAGATATTCTTTATATAAGCCACAACATTAACTTTTTGGCATAAAAGTTGAAAACGACCATTTCTACGCAAATATTAAATAAAATCCGTAAATATTTATCATAGGAAATAAAGGTGGCCCCTTTTTTCCCATAACTCATTACACCCTTTTAAAACGCAAAAAAAAGAGAGAGAAACGAGTGGGAAAGGGGAAGCGAGAGAGGGAGAGTAAAAGAGATGACAAGGTTAGCTTAGGCCATTAGACAACGCATTAATCTAATCATATGAGTCCATATATGTATGTATGTATATACAAACGAAAATCATGAACTCAAAAATGGAGTTTTTCAGGATAACCACTTGCCCTACCTCACTCTCCTTCTCTCACATACGCATATACACACACACATACACACACACACACAAATACGCATTTGCAAGTTGATTTATAAGCGCGCTGATGTCAGTTACGTGCAAAATGGTAGCAAGTTTTTGGCCCACGCACTGGTTCACTCACTCACTCACTCAATAATGTTGCTGCTACTGCGTGATGGGTGGGTTAAAGGTAGAATGAGTTGTTGCCAGCCTTTGTGCTCAGGTTAAAGGGATTTGCAAGGGGACACCAATGCTCGGTGCCATTGCGCAAATTGCTTGCAACACTTTTTTTGTATTCGTATTCGCCGTTTGCCATTTTTGGCTTTTATAAATCGTTTAGACCTCCAACGCCCACCAAAAGCCATTCCCCGCCCATCGACACCTTCCGGTTGCTGTTCAACTACCTTCATCGTGTTGATAACAACAACCCAAAAGTCAAGTTAAAAAGAAACCGAAAAACAGGAAGCGTCGTCAACATTGTCGCAAGCTTCCATTATGCTCAGTCAAAATACATCCATCAAGCAAACGCATTTGTATGAGCTATATATGTATATATATATATATGTATATATACATATTATATCTTATATACATTATATATATATATATATATATGTATATATGTGTTTATATATGGCCATTATAAAGGTAAGGCTAAAGGTGTTGTTGGTCTGCTGGAGAACCCAGCATCTCTTTCCTGTACTTCTTCTTTTCCTAATTGTTACTTTACTTTTTCTGTGTCTGCTTTATCATCGTCTTTTTCATTTACCATACCTTAATGAAGATAATTGCTGTTAAGCGCATCTAAGCGGATTTTTGAGACACCTTCCACCTAACACTAAAAGCAACCAAAACCATTCCCAGTCAAAAATTATTCCACTTTTTATTCTTCCGGTTCTGGCAGACGAAAAAAAAAGAGTTAAATATGTACACATGTAGGTATATACACATATATACAGTATACAGTATACAGGTGAAGGAATAAATTTATCTTTGTTATTTGCTAATTCACCCCGAAAAGAGAAACAGAAAAAGAGCTTTAATTGATATCACTCATACTACAAACTGATTACACTGCTCATCACAAAGTAAATTGAACACTTTTTTAACGCAAGATTAAAAAAAAAAAAAAAAGAATCATAATTGATAACACTGTAAACATTCCTTAAAAAATCAAATAAAAATGATAATGAGAGCTTGAAATAAAGAGTATCGCTTAAACTTGGCTGATTTATCAACATTAATGAATATTTTCCTTTGAATATAAAAATTTGAAAAGCATATTCCCCTTGCATTGCATTGCATTTCATTTCATTTTATTTCAAATATTATAATCTTCAAATGAATGCAAGTTTTCTAATTAAAATAAGTGTGTACCCCACTTCAATGAGATTATAATAAATTCCATTTGCAGAAACAAAAACTAAAAAATCAAAATTGCATACTTTGTGTCAGGGTATAATAACAATGATTACAAGTTGTTTGTGTTTCTGTTATTGTTGTTTTCTCTTTTTCTTTTTTTTTTTTTTTTCCTTTTTTGTTGTCGCATTTTGTAATTTGCACTCTGTGACTTGCATTAATTAAATTCCTGCAACAGTTGACTCTATTCACTAATTGGCAAACAAATAATAAAAATAAAAAAAGAGATGAGAAAGAGAAGATGAAAAACACTCGTACAAATTGTCTTCAAGTGTCTGAGCTAACGAGGCGTATGCGTAATATGAATAAAGCATACCGACAAATCACAAGTTACTAGATTTTCCAAGAACTTGGCTTTGGTTTTTAAATGACAAGTTTGTAGCCGAGTTGTTAATCTTAAGACTAAAATGCGAATTGTATTGTCCTCAGTTTTCTTAGTGTCCTCACAGTGCTCGGTTGTTGAGTCTATGAAAAGATATTCAACTTTAGCTTACTTTGCATATTTCTCACTTCCTTTCTTTGCATACTTATACGTTTATATACCCTATATTTGAAATTCTATGGAGGAAATTGGGTATATAAAGGACAATATATTTTTTTATATATATATAGATAAAATGAATTGTTTATCAGAGTCCTTGAATTGATCATGATCCCTTTGATTGAAATCTTTTTTAGCATAATGTAAGTAGTTATTTCATTAGGCAAAATATATATAAAAGGTAGGGCATTCTAATTGTTAACTTACTTTAACAAAAGAGTATGTGAAAGTCGATGACTGGCTAATATCATTTCTTTTTTTGTTTCCAACTTGTTTACAGGCGCAAAATTATTGTGACAGACGCTAACATTTATGACAAATAAGTAAAGTAGGCAAAAAGACGAATGAAATGGGAATATGGTGAATTCTGCGTAACAGGTACATATATACATATAATATATATAAATACAATCATACATACATATGTATAGATATAGGACTTCTTACGCTTCGTTTTTTTGTCAGTTTTGGTTCATTTGTTTTTTGTTGCTGAGTTTTTTTTTTTTTTTTTGTTTTGCCTTGGCATAAATTTATTGTGTTCGCATTTGCATAAATATTTTAATTTGCATTTCAACGAAAATGAAAACGAAACGAAGTCCTACAAACCATAATCTATGTACAATATGAATATACTATATATATATGTACTTATATAACTCTATATATATATTTATTCCTAACATACAAATACGAAATAGGAAAGAGGGGCGGCTTCATTGTTTCGCTATTTATTTGTTGCCCATTGTGTTGTGTTGTGTGTGTATAAGTTTTCAAGCTCAAGTATGCATAAAAAAAAAAGAAAATAAATTCAAATGGAAATACATAATAAGCAAGTTAAATGGAAATGAACAACAAAAAAGAAAAATGAGAAAATGAAAAAAGCGACAAAACTGACAAATTTCATTAGCAAATTTCTCATGGCACTAGAATTTGAATTACAAATAAAATTATTTAAGCATTATAATCTATGAATATAACAAATATGAATAAAAAAGAAATATGCATATATCTAAACTGTATATGTATGTCTCTGTATATTTATTTGAATATCGAGAAAACGTTCCGATTAAATAGATTCAATTCCATTTCATCATTGCTACCAACCCTGAAAATTCATCTTGGTATGTCATGCTTTGAAGGGACTTTAGGTCAATACTGTCGGTAGGTCCTTTGGGATAAAACTGGCAAACTTCTTTTCCGCAACGCAAACACTCTCTAGTTGGTACTTAGGACAATGTGAATAATTTGGTCTCTGATGCCTCACAGAACGAACGATTTCATTTAGGGGAATAGAAAAATGTCAGCTTGGGGCGAAGTTTGAACTAAAAAAGCAGTTTATGATATTTATGTGTATTATAAAAGTTAACTTCTGCTGAATTCATGATAAACATATGTCGTAATTATTTGATATTCTTAAGAATTTGAGTAAAAATTCTTTAAAATTTTTTTACTAAAGTATCAATCATAAGTCTGATTTTTCTTTTGTATTTTATGATTACAGTTTTCACGGAAAATTTGAAACTTTTAATTAGTTTACCGATATATAGACTTTATATATTTTCATTGCGACCAGTAAGAACCAAGAAAAAGTCTAAGGAGAGGGGATATAGCATTTAATAATATATCAAGTCATTGCCTCAAGTGGCAGCAAATAACAATAATTTGTTGATACACATTTTTCTTTACTTTAATTTTTATATTCTTTTCTGAAGATGAAATGCAATAAACTAGAGAGCAAAAAAATGTGAAAGTGAATTTTTCGTATGTGCATAATTTAATAAAGTCAATGGCCCCAAAGGCAATGGCACAGGCCAAAGCCAAGGCAATCTCTTTATTAACGCACAGGAACTCATAAAAAAACAAAACATAACACAAAAAAAAAGAGAAAAAAAAAACGAAGACAAACATAATAATAGCATCAAATTTGAAGATTTGATGCGGCAAAATGCTTTTCATCCTAGACGTAGGCCTGCTTATCGATAGATAATATATTTATATTTAAATAACACTTCATCATGCCGACGCTGCGTATGCGTAATATTGTTTGCTTTCATGTTTTGCCCTTATAAATAAACTTGATCCATTATACACACACAAACAGAAACACACACTCACGAAGATAGAAAGATAGATAGAGAGAGAGAGAGAGAGAAAGAAAGAGTCGCATTCGCGTTTTTGGCATACAATTTGCCTCTGTGTGTGTGCCTCGTCGACTGCGATAAATTTGGGCTTATGATTTTATCCCTTTTACAGACACTTCAACCTCAACATGAGGCAAGAGGCAACCAAGTTGCTTCTTCAGTTTCAGTTTCATTTCCATTTTGCTTTTGGCTTTTGCCTGCCCGCTGAGGCGTGAAACAGCGCTCACAAACAGGCACACACACAAACACACACACACACATATATACATACAATAACACACATACAGACAGAGACACACTGTGGCAAAGGCAGATACTCAAAAGAATAAATAAACTACTCGTTACAATAAGCAAGCAAAAATAAAGCAAATTATTGTGAGCCATCGTCTTTGCTTTTTTTCTCTTTTTTTCTAGTTTTTGCCTATTCGTTTGCTTGCTTTTGTTGTATTGCTTTCTTTGGGCAAACTTTTTCGGTTTATCAATGGAAAAGAAATGGAAAGAAAGCAACAAATCGAATGCCATAAATAACAGTTAACGGAAAATCAAATGGGAGAATTACCAATTCTCAACAATGTAGCTCAGGCTATTCATTTCAAACAATTTACTCAAGTGGAAGAACCACAACACAAAATTCAATTCATTCATTCATATTCACGCAATGGGATTAATGTTGATAACTTTTATATATATATATACATATATATGATATATCTATAAGATACATTTAAGTAGCTTAATAAATCAAGTCCAGATTGGGATAAAAAGTTTAAAAACTTAATTACTGAAATGAATGAAATTTTCTTCATTCTGAGAAGGACCTGAAATCGTTCATTCTTACAGTCTCAACTTTCTATTCTCTTTATTGGAAAGATCGATTTCAAAAATTGGCTGATCGACTTAAATTTATACAATTAGAATTCAAATTCGTTTGTTCTATATATTATATATAAATAAATATATATTAAAAAGTAAAAATATATCTCACAAATCCAACAATATAATCATATAAATCTCAACAAGTTTCTAACAGATAAGTTATTGGCATTTATACTTGTATGAATGTAAGTGTGTGTGTGTGTGTGTATCTGTATGGGTGTAATTATGTGCTACATCTTTTCTTTATGAGGCCATGCATCTTTAGCTGTATTTTTATTGTCAAGAGTATCAAAGAGAACAAGGCCAAGCCCCTAGCCGCAACTTCTTCTTCTTCTCCAGTCGCCATTTAACGGATATCCCTGTCGTCCTCCAACTATATATGTATATATATATATATATATATATAGATATATAAGAGTGTGTTTCTCTCTCGTTTGTTTGTGTTTAATCTCGTTTTAATGCCGTTGAGCATCATCATAAAAATTATTACATTAAATGTCAACGCAAAAGAGGCAACAACAAAGAGAAAGAAGATGGAGTAAGGCCAAAAAGAAAGTGCCGAAAAAACATCAAAAAAGAAAGCAAAAAAAAAAAAAAAAAAAAAACGAGAGTGAGAAGTTGACGGGAGTAGAGGTGAGTCTGTTTGGTTTAAGAGGGTCGTTATTATTAAATTTTTTACACACACACACAAGCACAACAATAAAATGTGCGAATATATGCCCAAAACACATGTTTGCTGTCCCGCTTCTACACCCAAAAACACACACAAACACAGTGAAATTCAATTTTTACGAGCATTACATGGCAACCTTGACAATCCACACATATACACAGAAATATACACAAGTGTCACACCTTTCCTCATCGTTCTTTTGTCTTTATTATTGTCAATGAAACAACTTACATATATATATATATATATATATTTATTTAACTAAAATTTTCCTGGAAATTAACTATTCTCAAAAGGTTGCCAAGCAATCAAAATTCATATTATTACCGAAAGACTGACTGAACACAAAAGCATATGGGAATATATACAAAAATTGAAGCTGTTCTTTTACATTTTTAGGAGAAACCAAACTTTTTATTTAAGACAATCTCCAATTAGTTTGTTGCCAAGAGAAACCCATATAAAAATATACATTTATATATAAATACATATACATATGTATGTATATATCCACGTATATATTGATTGCATAATCGGTTATTCTTTCAATTTCATCTATTTCTACTTATCATTGTTGAACAATAATTTCGGCAATTAATTTTTATGGATAGCAAATAATTAAATGAACTCAAGCAGACTAATTTGATCCTATAAAAATCATCTGGACTTTTGTTTTTTATTTCGAAAGTTTTATATACATACAGATAAAGTTATTTATTTAGTAAATATATTAATGAAGCAGTTATAAGAAATATTTGCTTACTATCTGAAGATTTAAATTGATTTCATCAAATTGGTTGCATATCTATAAGCACAAATAATCAATATGATAATAAATAAGGATCTATATATATATATATATGTAGTCATAGGAATGCTTTAGAATGTGCAAATGTTTCCTATTTATAAACTCACTTACTAATTGACTAACTTGACTTTACTGTACTTCCTGTAAGTTAGTGGGTGCAAATGCATATCAGTTTTTTTTTTTATTTTGGGTAATAGCTAAGCATTTAGCACGTTTGCTTTATCCAGCTTATTATCATGCTACATTCTTGCCTTTTCCGCTTTTGTCATGCATCAACACACACACACACACACACACACATACAATGCACATCTACATACTCACACACACACACATGGACATATATGAAATGTAACTAATGAGGCGTATAATCATTGTTATGTCAACAGTTTTGCTGCCTTTTGACAAACGACTAACCCACATATATCACATACATATATATATGCTTTTACATACATACATACATACATCTATTTATGTATGTAAGCGTGAAGCAAAAGAGGGCAGAGCAGAGCAGGGCAGGGCACACTTGACTGCATATAGCAGAGTTCGTTTTGGAAAGCTAGAAATCTTCTTGCACATGTCAATATAAATAAGCGACTTTGCCATCTGCCCTACGAACTCAACACCCTCCCACCCACACACACCTCCCCCTTAACCCACCACCCTCTTATTACCCACAATCTACCGAGCATGTGTCGAAACTTTAGAAAGAGAAAAAGAGATAGAGAGGAGACGCGTAAGGAGAAAGAAGAAAATATAAAAAAAAAAAACTTCATTATTATCATCGCCGTCGTTGTCGCCATCGTCTCTTATTGTAGCGCTTTGCTGGCCCGTGCGTAAAGTGGCACAATGGCTTACACACACACCCACAAACACATTCAAGCTAACATGGAGACGTAATTGCTGGCACCCAGCATCATGTAGGAAATAAGCAATTTGAGAGATCATTAAAAAGTTGAAGCGTCAAAAAAAAATGAAAAAAAATACCAAACAAAAGGCAAAAAAAAAACCCATCTTTTTTACACAAGGATAAAGAAATAAAAACGACATTAACGGCAAAGAACAGGAAATGTATATATATGTATAGATATACTAACCATTCTTGTACATACACAGACACATATGCACATGCATACATATTTAAGTATGTACATAGCACTAACCATAATTGTAGAGAAAATTGAACGATGTTAGTATTACTCATACGACAGGTGGGCAAAAGAACAACCTCCAAGTCTTACTAGAAAACAAAAAATTAAATGCCGATCATTTGTTAAATTATTTTCTTTTATTGAAACTCAGGAAAATTTTGATTTAATTCAATACTGCTTGGGTCTAATCACACAAACAGCCATCGGGCATTTCCGGTTGCTCAAAATGTGATGCAATTTACGGAAATTGACTGAATTGTCACGGCATTTTATCATTTTATGAATGCTGACAAACCGAAAACCAAAACAAAAATTATACGGGAAAAACCAAAACAACAAAAAATAGAAATAAAAAAAAAATAAAAAACAATACAGACAAAGCTTTAGGCAACACAGAGGACTTCAGGACTTCCCACTCTTAAAAACGACAAAGCGAAATAAAACCTCAAGAAGCAGCCACGCACCAAACAAACCAAAATAAAAACAAAAAAAAAAAAAACAAAATTGAAAGCAAAGAAAAAAAAAACTAAGGTTAGAGGAGAAGGAATGAGAGATGGAGAGAGAGAGTGAGAGAGAAACAGATAGTGAGAGAGAAAAAGTGGAACTCCTCAGGCCTCGTCGTCATGCAGTTGAATGCACGCATTTTGTGGCTCGCAGTCTTTGTGAGGAAACTTTTCGTCGACTTGAAGCGGTGGTTGGTGATAGAAGCGGGTAGAACCGAAACGAGCGGTAGGAGCCGCAACAGCAGCAGGCTGGAGGACATGGCGGGCATCTGATTGTGAGTTTTTGGCCAAGCAAAGTCTTTGCGTCAACAGCAGGAGCCAGAACAGCAGCCAAAAACACTCGACAAGCGACAACCAACAACCAACAAGCGACAGGCGACAGGCGGCGACGACGGCGGCGGCGGCTTTAACAAAGCAAATTTTGTTAGTGGCTTTTGCTGCCCCGACGGCCTCTAGCTTTATGCACAGAGAGAAATATAAATTGGTCTCAGATATCAATAAAAAAAAATACATAAATAAATATTAAAAAAAAAAAAACAGAAGAATAAAACAATCTGTTAAAAACAAAATTAATACATTTGTTTAAATTTTAGAAATAATATATATCTATTTATATAGCTCCCTCTACAACAATATAATGATAGATTGTCTTTATAACAGTTAGATAGATAAAGGAGACAAATGCATAACTTAACTTATGATAGAATTATAAATTATTAATAATATTGCAATTTAGGTATTATTTTTTTTTTTCCTGTTTTTCTTTTTTTTTATTTATTTTTTTTTTTTTTTGCAGTGTAGATGCCTCTCTGCACCGCCCTTGTGGGCTGCATTGTTCAGCATTTATTCTGCTTTTGTAAATTGTATTTGCATTTCATTTCGGCATTTTTGGCCTGTCGTTTCATCTTGTGCTAGTTAGCGACTTTTCGCTGCACTTTAAATGTCATTTGTTTGGAGTTTTGTCGGCTCGTCGTCCGGCAGCGTACTCCGCTCCGCAGTTGCCTTTAACTAAATTAGTGCCACATCCTGCAATGAGCGAAGGACACAGAACGAAGCCGCTTTCCCATGGAATGCAGCCGCTCACCGCCCCGCAATTGTGTTTATCCATGCGCATTTCTTTTTGTGTAAGGACGAGACATTCCGCGGTGGGCCCCATTTCCTTTTCCCTATACTATATCCCTAACATGAAAACTCCCACTACCTGCCATCACAAAAACCCTACCCCCGCTAACCTTACCCCGTCTCGCTCTTCTATATTTTTAAGTGCTCGTCGTGCCGTGTTGCTCGTCACATTGGTCTTTGTTCTACTTGGTTGCACAGTGGTATGAGCTTTGGTTAGTTCTTACTAAAAATTTGTCACTAACAGGATTTACATGATGTTTCCACAATTTATACTTAACGAGTAAACCATTTTAATTTTTTTCTTTTTTTTCATAAACAATACAAGGGGCGAGGCAGTGTGATGAGGTACACGCACACATACACACACAATTCAATTGACATTAAGTTAGTGACGTATGTAAATGTCTTTAGATTGGGTTTTGGTTTTCAATTGGATTTTTGCTTATCAAACAACAAAAACAACATATTAAACAACTTTCAAACATCTACACACACACACACAGACACACATAACCTTTTTGAGTACATTCATCTTTCAGTACATTTCGTTTTATATTTTCTCAAAAATAAATCATATTAACCCATCTGTGTGCATTGTGTGTCCCTTTGTTATCATATGCATATTATTATATATTTACACACACATAGATATTTGTGTGTCTATATAGATATATATATTTATCTTTAGCCACCCTATACTCATAGTAAAACGAGAATTTGTTTGACTTTACATATATTTTCGACCATCATCTGTGATAAAATTTAAAGATCATAAAACAAAAGGGGACAAGAAAAATCACAATGAAAAATCAATCTTTGGTATGACAACGAAGATCGATTATTTGTGAATATAACTAAATATATTTTTTTAATATAGACTACACGATATCTCCAATTCGATGCCCAATAATAACACTTTTTTTTATTTTTTCTTTGTGGCTCTTTACATGCGTCTTGGTTGGAGAGGGAAAAAAGGAATCAGCAACGCCATTTTTTATCTAAAATAATATAGAAACCAAAGCCAACACGCCCATAATGCTCACGTCCCTTTCAATCCTTCACTCAACTGCTCTTTACCACCCCTTTCACCCCTTTTTCCAGTCGACTGCTTTATTATGCTAAAAACTGTAAGGCCAAAGTGTGTTATATGGCATAATCCACTAACGAAAATTGAGCACGAATTTATTATGTTATATTTGCTTCTCTTTTGTTTAGGAAATATTCGTATTCGCCTACAGAAGGGGGCGTGGAAAGCGCACATTAACAACAACGAGAAAGGAAAGATGAAGAAAAAAATATATATACATATCTGTATATATATAATGAATTATGCAAGACATTTAGACGTTACAAACACAAATGTACATTTATATACATATATATACACAACCAATCTCAAATACTTTCAGACATATCAATAATTCAACAGATCCAATGTAAAAACAAAAAAAAAAAAAAAAAAAAAAAATTGGGGATAGAGAAATAGAGTGAAAAAAAGGCAAAAAGAAAAGAAAACGAGAAGCTGCCGACTTGATGAATTATAGAAGTAAATTTGAATTGAAATATAACTGAATATACACACACACGCATAAACACACACAGATAGATAGACCCATATGCCTACATATGTGCATATCTATTGACTCTATAAATATCCAGGCAACTGTTATAGAGATGGCAGCGTGAATCAATATTAACCATCAAATCTTTAACAGTCATGCTCACAATTGCCATCAATGAAGACAGAAAATCCAAATAAGTGCCCACAGTACCGATCTAAAAACATTTCTTATCTATATTCTTAAGGGTTATTCAAGGTATTCAAAGAAATACAAGAAAAACCCTTCCCAAAGATACTTTTTAATTGATTTATAAAAAAAATATGCTGTATTTCTTAGTGAAAATATAGTTTTTGTTAAGCTATCTGTCCTACAATCAGTCTTTCAATCAGTCGTTCATTCCGCCATTCAATCTGCCTCTCAATCTGTCTTTCAATCTGTTTTTCAATCTGTCTTTCAATCTGTCTTTCAATCTGTCTTTCAATCTGTCATTCAATCTGTCATTCAATCTGTTTTTCAACCTGGTTTTCAACTTGTTTTTCAATCTGTCTTTCAATTTGTCTTTTAATTTGTCTTTCAATTTGTCTTTCAATCTGCCTTTGTATCTTTCAATATATATTGCTATATATCTTCAATATATATTGCTATATATCTTCAATATATATTTCTATGTATCTTCAATATATATTTCTATATATCTTCAATATATATTTCTATATATCGTCTATATATCTTCTATATATCTTCTATATATCTTCAATATATCCTTCAATCCATCTTTCGACCTATCGATCACTGCAATCTTCTTAGAGCTAAGCTGAGCTAACGAAAGCTAAAATTCCACCAAATAAGCATTTGATCATTGAAACTGACTGAGCAAATTACCGTGTATAAAGGTCGTTCAAAAACATCTGTTACACACACACGCTGCCATCTCTGATTTGCTTGTTGGTAGGGCTTAACTAAATTTATCACAACTTTTTGGTTATTATGGCCAAATGAAATGCATACCATATTCGTATACAAAGTGTAATATTTCATCGCACTCAGACAGACCCCAGAAGGAGAGGAATGGGTAAAGCACTGTAGAGATATGGATATATATATAGTAATGGAGAGGGAGAAGTAAGACACCTACCTGGCAGGTGAAAAGGACCTAGTATACATAAATGAATAGATTTATTGTTTCGAATGTAATTTATGCAATGCCAAATATTAAATTATTCAACTTGGCTTTATCAATAATTTCTTTTATTTATATAAACACATATATATATTTAATTTTTTTTTTCTTGCTTCTTACCTAACGCTAATGAGACTCTATTTAAAGATTTAAGCTTTACAAAAACCCCAAAGTAAATAGAATTTTCTTTTCACATGTTGGCTTTGGGTGTGCGTGTGTGTAGTGTGTGTGCCTGAGAAAAAGCTTAAGTAGTTGCAGGTTTTCTTTCATTCTTAAGTTGCTTTTAGCTAACAAAAAGTAACCAAGAACTAAGATCACGAACCACAGTACTCCATAAAAGTACTCGTACTTAAAGTGCATTTTCGTTTCGTTTTTGTTTTATTCCATTCTCTCAGTTTTTCTGCAATTGAAGTGAAGAGAGAGAGTAAAAAAGAGATTTACCAAGTAGAAATGGCCAAACAAAGAACTGATGAAAAAATAGAAACTGAAAAACGGGTAAAACTTTGCAAGAGTTTTAACTTTCTAAGCCCTCAGTATAGCCCAATAAAGTCAGGACTAGACTGGCAGGTAGCTCAGTAGGATTAAAGTCATTTTTTATTTTTTTTTTAAATAAATTTTGGTATGTGTAATATATTTATTATTGGTAAATTTTTGAGCATTTGCTTAGATACTCTTAGAAACAAATATAAAAAGAATTATAAGAATTCAAATAATAAACCAAATTTTAAAGTAACTGTATTACTAAATATTCTAACAAAGTTACTTGAATTGATAATGAGATATTCCATTTGTTTGGCTTTCATATTCATGATTCTGATTCCAATATTGGCTTACGTTTAATTTTATCAAGTTTCCGCTTTTGTTAATATAATCATTAATAAATTATCACATTATCATTAACTTTCCGTTAAGTAAGACTAATTAATTTATCATTCTTATTCAGTCTTCGTTTACTGCGTACCATCAATGGTCCTTACTTTTTATCCGATTAAACAAATTTCGTATTGTACTAATTCAATAAGAAGTTTGTGAGCTGTCTCTCTTTCCGTTATACCCGTTCAAACACAAACACATTTACTATTACACTTATAACAGCATCCCTGTCCTGTCAGTTACTTAGTTACACAGTTGCCTTCATTTTATTTGCTGCCGTGAGTTCAGAATTAAGCTACTTGAACAATAATTGACTTCAACAAACTGCATTTGTTGCGCATTTATCATGAAGCTTTCTGCTTGAAAGCTATTTGCACTTTTTCCCCTCCCTAATACCATCTCGACCAATTCAACCCGGTAGCCAAGTTAACTTACCCACATTCCCTTCATCTTAGACTCGGTTTTGGTTGAGCTCAAGAGCCACAAAAGATAAAAAGTAAACTTTAACGAAGGCGCAAGTCAACTTGCTAGGCACATACTTAGTGTAACTCAAGTGCGTTGGGGTTTTTGTTTACATACCCAACGATCCTCCACCACCATCACCGACGTCCTTCTTCAACCATTCACAAGTCACTCTGTTGTTCTCAATGCAGAAACTGCGGTTTCATACTTCCTACATACACTGTGAGAATATTTATTCAAAAAATTACGTCTTATAATCTTATCGATAAAGTAAACTATTTGTACATTTTCTCAATAGAAATTTTACATTACAATTTATATTAAAAAAAATAAGAACTTGATGGTTGCTCCGATTTGTCAAATAAATATTCAAAACAATTACTAATAAACACAAAATATTTCTTTCTAGTTAGTTAGTTTTTGAATTTGAATTTTTCGACAAATTCTTTATGTCGAAAAATAAATTTGGCATTTGAACGACTGAATTGAAAAAATTGAAATTACAAATTTATCCAATAATATTAAATGCATTGAAAACAATTTAAGACATTTTTCCTTAAAAACGAATTATTTCATTTCGAAAAATTTAACACGTATTTCTTTTGAACTGTATTACGAATCTCCCACTCTAATCTTTTTCCCCGTCTTTATAATTGGCAATAGACAAATTATTAAAATATTAAACGACCCTCGCTATTTAATCTTATGGTTAATGAAACATGAACAAAGTGCTATAGATATAGGAATCGGCAATGTCTTTGCTTATAAATAAAACTGTCAATTTTCTCTCAATGTACAATTGCAATGGAAAGTGGTTTGGGGTTTTTGGTGGAGCGGCTCCATCAAATTGCAATATCCGCGCGACAGCGGCAACGACAACGTCATCAAGAGTCTGCCATCGATATACTCGTGCCATGTACTTAGTCCTTTCACTATGTTTGTATTTGTATGGGTGTAAGATTAATGCATTTTAGCCAGCCCGAAGAGTTTTACTTGGTTGGTTAGTTGATTGGTTGGTTGGTTGCCTGGTTGCATGGTTAGTGTGAACATCTTAATACTCGGATTTCACTTAAAATGGGCAAAAGCAATCGATCCACAGCTCCCTTCGTTCATTCAAAATACTTCGCTTTTGCATATCGATGGGCTCTTGCTGACTTACTGTTACTGTTTACAAAAAGGAGGTTTCAAAAATTCACGCAAACACCCACAAACCACGCCCCCCTCTTTTCCACACCTGCTCATTCCACATGGCCATGTATATGCCGATGCCAATGGGGTGTACACTTTGATTGATGGGCGGTTTAAATAGTTAAAAGTTGTTGTTGCTTCATGTTATTGCTGTGTATGGGTGTGTGTGTGTGTGTGTATGTATGGGTGTCTGTTGATTATATGCAATTTTATTATAATTGAAGCGTTTGATGGGCTTTGGCATAAAGCGGCGTATACAAAACTTTACCCTCAACTTCCTGGCAATTTCCTCAACAATTTCTCAACAATTTTCTCCATAATTGAATTATTTTTTTTTACGTATATATTGTATAGGTATATAACTTTTGGTGAAATTGATTTGAAATTACATCTATTAACTCTCAATTGGACTGAACAATTAGCCACTTAGCCTGACAATTTCTTTCATTCTTTATTTTTTTTTTCACTTTCTAATACCCTCGTCTTTGAGAGTATATTAGTTTTGCAACTTATGTAAGTTAACAGTTTTTTTTTTGCTGAGTGCATGCAATGTATAGGAAAACTGAAGTAATAATATATAATAATATGCATATTATAAAATTTACCTTCAGTGCATATTAGCACGAAATGAATGACTGATATAGTCTTACAGAATTCATTAATCAAAGGGTATAGAAACTTCGTAAAAAAAATTATTATCTTACTATTTTTGTCATTTACATTAAAAAAAAAAAAACTTTTCATTTAAAAGCTGTTGATAATGCATAAATTGTACCATGTAATTGAAATACGTATATATGTATGTATATATAAATAAAAAAAAGAAACAAAAAAAAGGAAAGCAAGAAGCAAAACAGACTGGCAATTAAATAAACATTTACAGCAAAAAAAAAAAAAATAAATAAATAAAGTACTTATACATAAAATGTATACACAAATAAATGAATAGAAAACTCTCAGCAAATGTTGCATATAGCAAATTAAAATCCATTTAATTAATGTGACAAACAAGAGAAAACTAAAATACAGGAGGAAAATACTTTGCAACCAAAAACAAAAATAAATACAAAATGCCAAATAAACTTTAACGGATTTTTAGTTCCAAACTTTCGTATTGCATGTGTGTACGTGTGTGTATCTGTTTTCTTTTTTTTCTGTGTGTTGTGTGTATATATGTATGTATACAGAGGCGTAAGCAATGACAGGCCTGTCTCAAAGCAAGGGTTCACTACATTACCTTCAATATTTTTGATCCACAATCTAAGAGCCTGATCTAGAATAGGCAAAAAACTTATTCCATAAATTTCTTAAAATAAAAAAAAAACATTTATTGAAAGTTGAATTCCCATTGGAATATTAATCACAGTTCTAATACGATCCGTAGAAAATATTCTTAGTAACTATTAAACCTATATCTAGAAATATATTAATTAATCTCAATTAATTTAAACTTGTAAAAAAAAAACATTATAACTAGAAGGACGGGCTAACTCGTTCGTATACCCTTGCAAACTGTCTTTTTGATTTATATATAATTTGCCAGAATCATAAGGAAGTATATAAAACCCATCAAATATAAATTTGATGTCCGTGGCATAAAAAAAAAATTAAAACAAATTTTTTTTCCCCGATTGTTCCTATGACAGCTATAGCATATAGTCGACCGATTCTGATAAAACTTAAAAGATATATTTCTTTTTATATAAAATTGTCGAATAACAAATTTCGTGACGATTTCTTCAAAAACACCCAAGTTATTGATCAAAAACTATATTTTTGACTGATCGTTCCTATGGGAGCTATATGATATAGTCGACCGATTCTGATGAAATTTAGTATATGTGTTGAGGATTATATAAAACTCATAAACACCAAATTTAGTCACATTCGATTGAAAAACAACAGAGTTATTGATGTTAAGCCCTATTCTTGGCCGATCGTTCCTATGGGAGTTATATGATATAGTCATCCGATCGGGATGATTCCGAGATATACAATGCCTGCAGCAAAAAGAAGCCTAGGTGCAAAATTTCAGCTCTGTAGCTCCAAGGCTCTCGGAGTAGAGCCAGACAGACAGACAGACGGAAAGACGGACGGACGGACAGACGGACAAGGCTGTATCAACTCAGCTCATCATGCTGATCAAGAATATATATACTTTATATAGTCGGAGACGCTTCCTTCTATGCGTTGCAAACTTCTGACCAAAATTAATATACACTTTTGCAAGTGTATAAATAGATAGAGCAAAATATAAGATATATTACATACACAGAAATTTTAATATTCTTATAGATTATGGTCTCGTTTAGCATTTTGGCTAATAATTTGAATAAAGTAAAGTGAAACCCCCTTTACCCATTTGAACGCCACTGCAATGAATAGTAATTTTAAAAGTATCTTTTTATGTGGGCATGTGTGTGTGTGTGTGTGCAGTTGTTTTTTTAGTCCTTGACTTTTCTTACATATGATAAAACGAACAAAGCACGTGGATAATTTTAATTTTATGTACTTTTCTGTTACCGACACACGAGCAAAACTTTTCAAAATTGTTTTGCTAACGACAACAGCAAGAGCCACAACAACAACATCGTCGGCAGCAACAACAGCAACGGCAACAGCAGCAACAACATATTGCAGCAGTTGCAGCTATAAATCTTAGCATACCGCAGGGCGCACAGCGCCAAGTAACTTTCCTGATTCAATCCGTAGACCCTCGGCTCTCCCTCTCTCTCTCTCTCTCGCTCACATACTCTCTACCGCTTAGCGCCACAATGTGGCTTAAGCAATTTGTGCAAAGACAACAACATCAACTGTAACAACAGTTTCTGCAAAAAGTCTACACACGAGGTGTGTGCAAATTGTTTACAAAGCAAAAGTTATTTGACATTTGAACTGCTCAATTGAAAAGAAATCAAAAAATAATATACATTTTTTTTTGCCCATTTAATTATTTTTACAATTGTTCACTTAAATATTTTATTCTTTTATCGCATAATTAGCAATAAGTTAGTGAGTTATATTTAATTATGCAACGTTTGTCCGGCTTACAACAAACTTTTATGCCACATCTCGTACATGCAGGCATTCGTATATAGTTATATGTATGTAGTCGTATGTAGCCCTGGTCTCACATTAGTTTTTAGTTTTCACATCACATGATGCTGGGGGTGTCATATTGAAAAAAAATTGCTTTCAAATTGGGCCATGCCAAAATAAAATATAAGAGAGTATAACTAAGAGAATGGAGGAGACAAGGGGAGCGACAGAGGCGGAGGAGAGAAACGCAGACCGTAAAAGAGAGAAAAAGAAACAAATAGCCAGAAGCAACATACAAAAAAAACATTTTTTTTTTGTTCCGAAATTAATTGCAGTGGTTGCAAAAACACAAACGAACAGAAAAAAAAAAATATCAACAACAAAAAAAAAAATAATCTATATATGTATGTATAGTAGAAAAACTAAACGAAACTAGTTTCAGTTTTGTAGCCAAAGTTAAACAATTAACTAGACAGAATATTTATCTGGGGTATGGGAATGAGAATGACAACAAATAGAAGAAGACAGATATAGAGACAGAGAGGCAAATAGAAAAATGATTGACGTTCCTTCACATAGTTGGGTCAGGACAGATTGATTGTGGATTGATTGAAAAGTGATTGGAGAAAGAGCCGTATATGAAAACTAACAATGATTGGGTGTTAAAACAATCATTTGTAAATGATTAATGTAAGTATAATGCTAAATGCTCTTAGATATGTATGTGCCAATCCATTTATATATCAATAGTGAATAGGTTTAGGGCTACAAATAAATAATACAATTTATTACATTACTGAAAAATTGAGTACAGTCATAAATTAAAAGAAATCATTTCATTTGAATTATGTTAATTATTCTTAAAAATGTTAAAACAGCTTGCTGACAAACGGTATTCAATCAATACCCGAAAAATTGCAGAATAAATAATAAACAATACTTGGGAAATCAATGGAATATTGATGAATCTGTATTTATGTGTATTTTGGAAAAAGTTACAACTGAACTGGAGTAATCAACTAATACATACATATGTAATTTGTATGCAGAGCATTGTCATGAATATCGTTTCACAGTGCATAACCCATAGTCGCCATTTTGTTTGTACAAATGGCATTACCATATACTGGCAGCAAGTTGGCAGCCCTCATTTCGACACTACAAAATATTCCCCATCTACTTTCTCTGTCGCTTGCCCATTTTCACTCCGCTATGTGCTCAATATCCTATATGCTGATATACATTTTGTATTCTTTAATGTTATGTTATGTTTATTGATTTCGCTCGATGTTTAATGAATTGTAAATATACACATACACATCTACATACATATATATACACACACACAGACGTACTCACACATGTAGTCATGTTGTGTAAATATGCAACGATGTGGCCATAAAAAAAGGGAACCCCAAAGCCTGGCCTAAAAACAGAATGAAAATATCAAGGTGCATACATATACAAATATATGTATATATATATATATATATATACATATAAGTATGAGTACATGTACGTATATACATATGTATTTATATGCATACATATAAATATTTATAACATCGACACAATCAAAAAATTATGGCAATCAAAAAAAATGGTAAAAGTTCGCAAAAACGTTTGTAAAAAGAGTTGTTTTTTTTTTGTTGGTCTTTTGCTACCCTATTTGAAAAACAGTATCTCCTTATTGTATATATGGTCTTATACATTCTAAAAAAATCAAACGATTATATGATTATCACACATTTTGATTGGCCTAGAATTTTATGCAAAATATTTATATATTTGTCACCTACAAAATAATAATTAATATTATTAAAAAGTGAGGTTTTGAAAACAAACAACAAGAATCTTAGATAAATATGTATGTATATACAGTATATATTTCTCAATTGTTCTGCTCAAACTTAAAAATAATCAGTTATAAAGATTATACCAAATCTGACCGATATCATTATTTCAAAGTCTTTTACAACCAGCCGGCTAATAATAATTATTTTTATCACTTGAAATAATTTTTATAATATATTCTCAACTAAATACGAATACAAGCTAAATACCATTAAACAAGGGTATACAAACTACGTTGTAATCCACTGCTCTATGCTTACATTAAATACAAACAAGAAGTGTAGTCAAATGATAATTGCACATTTCCGCATAAAATATATCCGTAGAATTCAGTTGTATAGCAAGTAATATTTACTCTTACTGAACAGTTGAGCAAAACAAAGAAAAATTTCAATTTATTCCATTAAAAAAAAAAGTGGATTTTGTGCATTAAAGTTAAAGTCCTTTAAATCAATACAGGAGTGAAACAAATCAAGTTAAATCGATTGTAGCATAATGTCGATTAAATAGTGCAGTAAGCCTTTGCGATCCTATGAAATCCAAGTATCAGTCGTACTCCAATTGATCTATTCAATTTTAAGATTTTAAGTGGTACATATTTTAATCAAATTTAAGCCAATTGAATTTTTAAAATTATATGAAACTTTTAAAATATTAAAAAGGATTTTTATACTATTTCGATTTAAATCAGTTAACTAAAAGAAAATGCATTTTCATTCTCGGAATTTAAAATTAAAATGATTTAATGGAATTTAAAAATCGTTTCAGGGTTCATTTAAAACAAGATAAAAATTTCTGTTATCTGTCAAATGTTGGTGTTTATTCCATTGATTGAATCCATTGGTATAACTTATAAATGAAGGCAAATACTCATTTTGCATGCAATCAGTTGATCATTTGTTTGGCTTAAAGTTTGTTTAACTTGTTGGCGGCGACCGCACAACCTCAATCTGCCCCGCCCAATTCGCACTATATAAATTAATCAATTACAAATACAGATATACATATGAACAGTACAGATACGGGTATCTACTAGGATGGAGGTGTATGGTTGGTTGGGTGTAGTCGTGTGGATGTTTTGTGGTGGCATTGCTGCAATGGCTACATTTCACATGCCTCAGTTGGTTTTGTCTGAACAAACTCTCCGGCAAATTCTGGAGTGTCTGTTGTCCGCTTCAGGCGGAATGAAATGACAGAGCATATCATCCTTTATATATACATACATATATAAAACATATGTATAGTATATACATATACATATAGCAGCCAGTAGACATCAAATGCTGCAGCTCAGCTGTCAATTGGAGTCGTCGTTACCATGACAGACGACTTCACAAACACACGAGGCAGAGATACACACACTCACAGACACACACACACACACACCCACATTCGAACACACAACGAATGCTAGTGTCCAATGTTCGCTGTTGGCTGTTTGTTGTGTGCTCGTCTATAAATCATGTTAATTACGTTATAGCAAATAATTTTCCACAAACACACACAAGCGCCCACACACACTCACACACACCGAATGACCCTCATGTCGCAACTTACCATTCTCATAATGATGCTGCCTGCTTAGTTGGTCCAAAAAATATTTGCAATACATCAGTTTTACCTACCATTTTATCTAGTTACTATGTACATATTTGCAGGGAAAAACATGAAAATATTGAACAAAATCAGATGATGTATCAGGGTATTTCCCCTTTCCCCCTCTCCCTAAAAATGTTGTCTCATTATTGGTCGTAATTTGTGCGTGTTGCGTTCATTATTAACCCACGAACCGAAAAATAGGCATATTTAATTTTTAATCCTGTCCTCTTTTTTGGTCATCAATTTATAACAAGTACAATGATGAAAAGGTCCTTAAAAGGGATATATTGAAGTGTATATGTCGACTGACAAACATAGCTCTATTCATTTTCTATGACAACATGTGAAATTTGATGCCTTTCGAATAATTCAAAGCGTACTTTCTACCCATTTCTTTAAAATATTTTATTATACAACCTAAAAACTTTGCAGAGCACAAGAAAGTTTATTTTATCATTTAAATTTTTTTATAATTTTAAGATTTAAAATAGAAAACATTTGAAAAAAGGATCCTTAAAATAGATTGTATTATGTAGATACATAAACATCAATAATATTTACCAACAAAATAAATTGGCATTCTTTTCTTTTGCATCTTATTATATTCAGTTCGAAGGGTTAAAAATGTCATTTAAAATTCAAAAATACATATAATTAAAAGGGAAACTTCATAATTAAAAAATTATCTTTAGAACTCAAAATATTTGATTCGATTTCAGTAAGATCAAAAATATATATAATATAGAAAACATAGCGAAGATTTTCTTTCTTTAGAATTATAGAAAGAGTATTAATAGTAGAAAAATAAGAATACTACTAACATTTTATTTATTACCAACTCTTTGAGTGTAACAATTTTCAATTTTTGATTGCTTTTAATTAAAGAAAAATATGTTTATTTTTTTCAGTATATAAAACGGTTGTTATTCACTTTGTTTGCTTGAATATTCCATAAAATAGAAAAGAAAAGACTAGCTGGCAAATGCTACATGATGAGGAGAAGACACATTTCTTGTACATCCTTTGTAGTCATATTGGATAGAACAGAAGAGAACAGATGGTTAGATAGATGGGCAGATAGACAAGTGGGTTAGTGAGGCTATCATAAAATGGTTGCATGTTGAGATTTTGACACAAAACATGCCTAGACAATAGCGAATAGGGATCATCATCATCATCATTATCATCGTCATCATCATCATTATTATCATCGTTATCTGGGTCAGTTTTGGTCGTCAAAGTGTCAGTCCATGAGTGGCGAAAAGTGGGTTGCCCTCGTAAATGCCACTAATTTCACATGCGAGCCCTTTTTGGCCACAACATATGTATGACTATAACTAAATATACATATCTACTATATACAATATGTATATGTGTATATATTTATATTGTATGAGTAGGTATATTATATAGAATAGGGAGAATGTCTTTCTCATTCCTGCTCCTGCTCCTGCTCCTGGCCCCTAGCCTTGATGCTCTTTTGTTTGTGCGGGGACCCGTTTAATGCAGTGGAAAAATGATTCGACTGGGCCGCTTCCGTTTTGCTCTTTTTTTTTTTGCGGTTGACTTTTTCGTTTCTCCTTTCTCTCCCGTTTCTTTCTGCCTCTTGGTGGTCCACTTATGGTTTGATTTGAGTTCTTCTTTGTTGTTCGCCAGTCGAGTATGCCTCATGTTCGTTCTCTCTCTCTCTCTCTCTCTTTTTTCCTCCTCTCATGCTTCTGTGTATGCAGGGTATGTCCTGTATGCATGAGTGTGTGTGTGTGTGTGTGTGTGTGTATGTGTGTGTGTGAGAATTTATGATTTGCCAAGTGACTTTGAAAAGCAAAAGAACAGGCAGCATCTTTGCCTTTTGGCTTCTTTTCGTTCGTTTCGCTTGACATTTTACTTTTTGGCGTTTGCCTTTTCATATTTCGTATGTTTTCTTTTTGTTTGTTGCCTTTTACCTTTTTTTTTCCTTTTTTTTTTTTGGTTGGTTTGCCCAACAAACATATTCGTGTTTTTCTTTGACACTGCTTTAGAGAAATAAAATCCTTAGAGAAATGAAAGTACATACTCGTATGTGAAGAGCGTAAAAAATCTCCATAATTGGTTTAAATTTTGACAACAAAAAAATATTTAGTTAAATTTTTATTATGCTGTTGAAAAAACGAAAACTTTCATTACTTTTTTTCAATCCCATAAATTCTATTAAATACAATCTTTTGCTCTTTTTTTATCTAGAAAGTGCAATTGACCAGAACTAAATAAAGTTAAATATGTGGAAGCTATCACCCTTTGCCTCATTTGCTTAAATTAAGAAATTAACAGTTTTATAAAACAAAGCCTTTGGGTAATTGTTTTTATCTTTTTAAAAAATCGATAGGGCTATATATTGCTCCATTGATTTATTTCATTGCGTACGGTTTGTATTTACGTTTGGGCATCATTAAAGAGGTTTTGATAAACTGACTAAAACGGGACAAATTTAGTTTAAAAAAAAAGCTTAAAAGCACTTTCTATAATTTTAAGAGCATTGGAATTTTTTCTCGTTAGCTTTAATAATCCTCTAAAGAAACGTATTAAAATTTCCTTTAACATAATCTATTCCTTTTATGAATAAATATTTTATTTTATTTAACCCATTCACCTGTACATCAGACCTTTAATACTATCTGACTTACAAGCACCAAATGTAGGCAGATTTTATAACTATACCCTGTAATCAAATGGTTTTAGTTAGTATACGAAAGATAAAAAGAAACTTATATCAGCCATTCATAAAAAATCGCAAAAATTTATATTTTACAAATATATGCAAACAGTTTATATAGAATTTTTGTCAGAAAAGAAAAAACATTAAGCAACTTTGAATCTTGTGAAACATGGGTAACTTCAAGTCTACTCTATATGTATCCTAAATTTTCATCAGGATTTTTTTTTTTAATTATTTCTTTATGCCACACTTAAGACAGCAACAGCGGTAGCAGCTTTGCTTTTTTTGTTATTTTATTTTTTTCTGTGGACCATTGAGTGCTTTGTAATTTTTGCGGTTTTAAGCCATTTTCAGTTTTCATTTTCTTTTTAATTTTTGTTCGCTTTTTTGGCTTTGTGCAAGCTGCCACATCCCACATAAAACAGCGTATCAATAAAAAGGGATTTCTTCATTTTCATCCTACTCGTCTTACGCCTACTTTGGCCTGGTTCCTTTGTCTGTGTCGATGTCGGTCCCTGTCTCTCTGTGTGTGCTGACAGTTTTTATATCCTTGCCAAAAAGGTATATGCATTCCAATGAAAAGTTTTGACAACTTACATACATACATATGTATCTATGTATTTATATGTGTATCAATCAACAAAAATTAAAAAGTATATTTCATTAATTTTGGCTTCTTTACAGATTTTTGTTATCCGATCTGTGGAATGAAAACTTTGTTGAAAGATCTCAAATGTTTTTTCTGGAATCGATTCATTTATATTCATTTATATAACTGATCAATTAAAAGTTTATGGCGTCAGGGCATAGGGACTTCGGTATAACTTTTGTTGATGCGGCCTTTTCCTTTCGGTTGTTGTTATTGTCGCGATTTAATCTTTGGCTGCTGTGGATAATTACAGGCTTAAGCATGCGCATAAAAGTCATTACGTTGACTGCCACAGAACGGGCAATTTAGATTTATTCTAATTAGTGGCCCAACAACAGCAACAGCAGCAGCAACAACATCCATGTATTTCAAATGCTAATCAAAGCAAGGATAAGGGGAAACCAAAAACTTTGAAAAATGTCACATCTTAGGCTGTGAAGTTGCTTGGAAAATTAAGGCTTTATTTTTTTTTGCGGCTATTCAACATCTGGTTAGTATTCTCACTCTACAAGATAAGAAATCTATTTTAATTCGATTGACAGACGTGCAACAGATAGACCACCGGAAATAGAATAAAACGAAACAACAATAGATATAGATTGTCTATTTATTTATTTATAGACATGCAAATCAGTAAGCAAAAACTGTCCATAAGCAAGCCAAAAAGATATCAAATTGTAGAAGAAAATCATTTAAAATATTCGAATACTATTCAATATTTAAATTGAAACGTTTTTATTATATTTCTCTTGGTTGCCAAGGTACATAATTGAAAATTCCTTGATCTGCGAATTTTCATTAAAAGATAAAGCAAGCAAAACAAAAACTTTCATAAAATAAAAAACATAAGAACACAAAGAACGATTTCTGCAAATTGATTTAAATTTTAAAAAAGGAACGAGATAGATATGTCCATTTCACTATCTAAACAACCTTATACATAGTTCAATCCCATCTAAAACACATTCTTACTATCTTTGTTTTACTAAGTTAATGTTGCGAAATTCAAATAAACAAATCAAAATTGTTATACTATAACGAAATAGTGTGGAAGAGGAAAAAAAAATTTATATTCGAAAGAAAAAAAAGAAAAAAGGAAGAGAAAAAAATGTTGTAGAAAGTTTTGCAGTTGATTAGTTGCCGCTGCCGTCTAACATCATACATATTTTAAAATAATAGTGGTGTGGCAGAAAGAGGGGGGAGGGAGTTAAATAAGAAAGTTTTTAACTAACCGACCATGATTAGCTGGTAGTCAACCTGTCTGTCATTTCTCTCTCAACTTTCTTTTGCTTTTTTTCTTTCTATCTCTCTGTGTGAGTTTTTCCATTACTGGCAAGTTAGAACTTTTGGTCCTGGCTGGTTGGGCAAGTCCGCCAAAAGTGACTCAAAAATAAACATTCTATATAGAAATATATAGTATATATGTATTGGCTCTTCTGGTCATATTAATTATCCACAACACAAACACTTTGTTGCAAATTTTCGACGCTTTTAATGTGGCGAACGTTGCCTGGCAGCAGTATCACCATCTTCATTATGATCATCGTCATTATCATTATCATCATCAACATCGTCGCTGCTGTCTTTCTTTTTGCTCTTCTTTTCCTTCACCTCCTGAACCATATCTATCTTCTGTCTCCATCTTGGTCTCCGTCTGCGTCTCGACCATTAAATATTTAACGCCTGCCAAAACACTAATGACAAACACTAAAACTCAACACTAAATTTGAAATGCTTAAAAATTTTATTTAAGCATCCATTAAGCAGGGCTTTAACAATGTTGAAAGGTGCAAAGCAAGATGGTGGGTGTAAGGGTAAGATGTACAATAGATGGGGTGGGGATGGGGCTTAGATGGCACACACACACCATATTGAATGGGTGGTTGGGTGGAACAAAGGATAGTGGAATGGTGGTAGAGTAAGTTGGAGGATTTCCTGGCAATTGCAAAATAAACGCAACATAAAATCAAGTAACATCAAATATTTTTCCAGCTTTAAGATTCTCAGGTGATTCCCCTCCACCTTTTTATGTCTGTGTATGTGGGTTTATATTTTTGTGTGGGTAGCCATCATTTTGACACGGGCAGTGTTGCCACACTTTGTTTTTATTGCACGTGCTTGCTTTTAACGGGGTTTTTTTTTTCGTTTACTTTCTTTTTCGTTGGTGAGTGGGTGTTGCTTCAAAAAGGAGGCGGAATTACTTTGATTTTCACACAAAATGTCTAACAAGCCAGCAGTATACCAAATGATTATTAACCTCATAAAATAACATATCAAACTATATTTAAGTTATGGATATACTTAAAATTAGACTCGACTTTGACAAATGAAGAGTTTATCGATTACCAAAAACAACGTTAGCACTTGAAGTGTTATATATTTCGATATATAGTAATATTTTTTAGGTGAACTAAACTAGCTAAATGTAGAGTAGAGTCACTCTTTAGCTACAATCTATATCCATATCTATAATTCAATATTCAAATTTATGAAATTTCTTAATGGTTAATAGAGAACTACATATGTATATTAAATAATTAGTCATATAGGGTATAGAAACTACGGCAAAGTGAAACTATGCAAAGTCCACTGATTTTCATTTGGTCTGTAAAGAAAGTTACCATGGATAGACGGTTGGATAGAGGGACAGATGGGGAGAGGCGGTTAACGGTTTCATGAGTTCAAGTTGGTGTTCCTTTTAGCCAACATACAGCCACCGACAGCCATACAATTTTAATCACATTAAGTTCGCGCTCTACCTCCATGCATACCACCGCCTTTTGCTCTATCTATCTCACTTGCACAGTGTGTGTAAGTGTGTGTATGTGTGTAATGAATATTTGCAAGTTGTGCCTTGAGTTTCAGTACAAACACAGCGCAAACAAACTTAAAAACTGTAGCGCACTCAAGCAAAATAAATACTCCAGCAACAGCCCAGAGACAGAAGGAGACAGCCAGACAGACACAGAGAAAGAGAGAGAGAGATAGAGAGAGAGAGAGATAGAGAGAGAGAGAGATAGAGAGGGAGAGAGATAGAGAGAGACATGGAAAGAGAAGCAAAGCCAGCAAGAGGATAAAGGCAGGAGCAGTGAGAGGCAACGAAAAAGGAAACAGGACCAGACCATAGCTCGTTTTCTTACCATTTTTTTTCCACCGGTTGTTTTTTTTTTTCTTTTATTTTATTTTTTTTGCAAAATTTATTTGGTTAAGTGACTTTGAGTGTGTGTATGTGTTTGTATATGTGTGTGAGTGCTGGGGGAGTGGGTAGAGGATAGTGGCATGCATATTGAAACAAAGTGACTACTGACATTGCGTATACGCAGCGTATTATTTTATGCATAGCCAAGGAACAGTTCAACTTGAACTTTGCCAGCCAATCATTAGCCCAAAAATGTTATTAAAGTGAAAATAGCACCAGAAATGAAAAACTATCCAAGTGAATCCTACTTGCAGTTTGGCTAAAATGAATAAGATTTGCAGGCGGCTATAACTTGGCCATCTTTTTATTGAATTCAAAAAGTTTTATATCTTTGTCATCGCAACTTAACTAAGTGAGAAAAGAAATTCTATTCGATTTTTCAATTTTATGATTTTTCAAAATTTCAAATCAAAAAATTATTTGAAATTTGAAATTTTTTATTATTTGCGATGCGATTCTATAGAAATAAATATATACTTTTTTAAAATCGCCCTAGTGAAATTGAGGTACCTTCAAAAAAAAAAAAAAGACGATGTCCTTTTGAAACGGAAAGAAATATGAAATCTTATATAATAGTTCCTTAATAATATAATATTTTAAAACACAAAAAATCAAAAAACTTGTTGCTATTGGATGTTTCAAATAAACTCATAAAACGGCCCTGTTGTGGCCTGAATCTATGTATATGCATATGCATATATAGTATGTATGTAGGCTCTGCTATTGACAACCTTGGCACCCAAAATCCCCATCGAAAATCTCTATGCAAATCCGAAAACAAAGACTCACTTTAGTTGCATGCAAAGGCATGATGGTAGGTAGAGGCGGGGGAATAGCAAATGCCGCAACTTGGCTGTAAAAAGTACACAATAAATTTACATGCCACACCACACACACGGTTACACAACATACTATACATATTTATACATACACATACATATATGTGTACATACACTTTTATGAATAGAAATTGTTAGTGCCAAATAATGTAAAAAATAAAATAAAGAGAGATAGACAAAAAGGGAAGGAGAATTGCATAATGCCTAATAATCCGCATATTGTAATATCTGTATTATATGGCCTGTTGGCCAGGCCATGTTGCAACTATGCAACGACGAATATCATTATGTCCACCCCCTTACCTCATGCCACACAATTATTATTTTCCCTCACACATATGCAAATATTCTGTATAAAAAAAAAAATTGCAAGTTAATCACAACGAAGCAAGGGATGAGAGAATCAGAAACAGAATCAGCAACTGAATACGAAAGCTTGTCCCTGATGCATAGTGGAACCAAATCAATTGGGGGAAGAAAAAAAAATAACAAAAAATATAGAAAATTGTATAGACGTAATGATTTCGATTTATATATAAAAGATATTTAATTTTCTTTCTACTTTTCTTTTGAATGTTTCTTAATATGTTGATATCACATCGGGGTCACCAAAAGTTATCTAGGCAACAAATTACTAAAAATCTGGTTACATCAATAAATATACAATTTAAATACGTCTCAATTTTATCTCAATACATTTTCAAAAATAATAAATCTTGATTTTTACTTTAAACTTTAAAAAGTGAAAGTAAATGAGTCCCATATATTATAATGGAAAATTCGCTCAAATTTTGACATCTGAAATAAAATATAATATGGACCAAGTATATATTTTACCGTAGTTTCAGATGTTGCCTGAAAACTAAAACCTGATTTTAACAATCTTGTGGCATTTAAGTCAAAGTTTTGTCACTGTGCCAGTGTACAAGTGCGTGTGTTTGTGTGTGTGTTTAAAGGGCTATGACGCCTGCCTGGCTACCACTGTCTCTGTCATACAAGTGTCGCTGGTTTCTGCAACTACTTCCTCTTTACTTCCACCATGCCTTCTTTATAGTCTTCAGCGCATTTGGCACTGCTCCACGTGCATTGCATTGCATTGCATTATTTGTGCTCATATGTGGTCCTGGATGTGCCGTCCTGGCCCAAACCAAACATAACCTGCTGGCCCCCATCTCAACCAACTCCCCAAGACCCTCGCTCAACTGCTCTGACTTAACCCCTTGGACTATTCTCCGCTCGCCTAGATGGCTTTTATGCCCGCAGATTTGGGTTAAAAATTGTTCCCCTTGTGTATTTAATAGCATTTTGCCAGAGATTTTTTCATTTCTTCTTTTTTTATTTTGCATTTCACTACAATTGTTATAAAATATATGATATAAAATTCGATTCGAATTGATTTTTTTCTCAAAACGTAGGCAATTTTGTATTTAAAACGAATAGTTTGGAAACGAAAGTTTACTTCTTTGTCAATACATAACAATTCGGAGGCAATATTTCAGTTGACATAAAGTATTTAAGACTAAACTTTATTGGAACAGGATGAAATTGATATTGAAAGTTTTATTATACCCTTTGATGTTTTATTTATGTATAAATCGGTATTAAATTTTTTTATTTTTATCAACTATTGAAAATTAACTCAAAGTCAGAAAAAGTTGTCATTGTATCTACAATAAGTTGACTAAAAAGGTTTTACGGGATAACATGTATAAAATATATATACGTGCATTAATGTGTGTCTGTGTGTGTAAGTATGTATATATAAATAATATATATACATTAGTTGATATGTATATATATGTAAATGATGCCCATTTAAAACTTTAAGTGCTTCACAAATGCTCTGGCAATTAATGAATTAATTTTTGTTTCGCTTTTGTTTTTTAACAAACGACAGAAAAATAGCAGTTAAATTGTTGTTTTTATTAATTAAGTGACATTAACCGGGCCCCAGTCAAGCCGGGTAGGCACTAATATAAAACCAAAAGAAAAAAAATAAAATTAAAATAAAAATAAAAAATAAAGAAAACAATGACAATTGCCATCACATTTCATTAGATTTAATTGAATTTTTTATCCTGTTTGTATTGTTATCGTTTGCTGTACTCCATTCATTTATTAACCACAACAGCAACAGGCAATCAAAAGTAGGGCGAAACGGCTAAATGGAAGTAAAGGGGTAGCCGTGTGTGTGTATGTGTGTGTTTGTTGACGGGTTTTTACCAGATAGTTAGTCCATTTGATTATAACCACAAAAACGGTTATCAAAATGGTTTTATATACATACATACAAATGGCCAAATTTGTTTAAAAAAAAAAAAAATTAAAAACAATGCAAACAGACAAAGAGATAGAAAGAGAAAACGAAAAGAAGAGGAGATATATATAAATGTAGGATGATCCCTTTCCAATTGGATTAAGGTGTCAATTTGTTGTGCAATATTGAAGAGCAATTTATAGTTAATTACGTAAAAACCTTCTCAACAAATAAAACAAATTAAACGATATATATAATACATAAAAAAATCCTCGTTCCTCTTTCTATCTATTCTTATATTAGATTTTGTTTTATCAATATTTTTCTTTCACCTAATCGAGTCCTCCTACTATGTAGATAAACATAGTTATCTTTACTAGTTTGTCTCTTTAAGCTAACTAAATCAAATTGACTGTTTAATATATAATTATTCAAACTCAATTTCTACACATTGGAATTTCCCATATTTTACTTATCTTGTTTATATTCTATTTTCTTTTCGTTGTTGTTGTTGTTGTTTGTGATTTTTGATGAGTTAATCAATATCTCCTGTAGTTCAATTCGAAAACAAGAGGCATTGATTTGTTTGCTGTTTAAACATACAACAGGAGTACAATGCATTCCAGTAATCAGGCAAAAGGTACTAAATTTCAATAGTAAGGTAAGGAGAAAAAGAGAGGAGGAAACAGAGTTTGAAAACAAAAGCCAAACATGAACATAAATTTAGACATGGATATGAACGTGGCAATAGTTATGCCATGAATACAGATGCACTAGTCCATTGGAATAGTAGCTATACATTTATAAAGAGGGTTGATTTATTAATTCAAAAAAATTAGTAGTCATTAAAAAAGTTAATTTTTCTCTTGTTATTTATATTTGATATTTTTGTACATTATGTTTTTTCCTTCTTTACTCTAGGATGTTAATTTTTTTGTTCTATGATTATTATTTTTTTTATTTTCCTTTTAATTATTTTACTTTCTTGACTCTGAAATATTATTTATCCGATATGTTTCATAATATTCAATTTTATATATACTCATTGACGATAATAAGTTTTATCGAATTAAATCGATAAATAAACTAAAGGTAACTCTAGTTACTGCATTTGCTGTCACCCACATTTTATTTTCTGATTGTCCATGAGTTTTGGATAATTATGTTATATGAAGCGGAAAATAAAACACATACACATCCAGATATACGCACGCACACACACAGACGTGAATCAAGTCCAAAGTAAGAGTCAGAGCCGAGAATTAGAGTTGAGGGCTAGAGTCGAGAGCCAGTGTCGAGTGTCAGAGTCAAGGGTTATGCAATTATAATTGATGTACATTTTAGCCAAATGAACCAGAAATTCACCTGGCATACATATATGCACACATAGCTACATATGTATATATACCTATACATACATACACATAACCATATAGTAAATACCGCTACCAATTCGTAACACACTGAGCCAACGGCAAACTGTACTGCACTTGCCTGCAAATGTTATTTAATATTAATTTATGCATTACTACAGCGCTTAAATTAATCAGTAAATTGCATGATGCACATCAGGCCAGGATAATAAACAGAATGGGCCCACACACAACACGACACAATTCATAGCACATAACAGGACACCATTCGGGTAAGGGTAAAAACAGAAATTGGCAAAACCAGTAAACTGAAACCAAAAAGCTGTAACCAAAAACTTGTTTGCTGTCCCACCTAACAACAAATTGCATTCACCACAAAAAAAAAAAATAAAATATATATATTATTTGCTGTTTTACATTTTATATATTTGATATTATAATATATTAGTATGATACTTAAAATAATCATTTTTATCATATCACTTACTAACTATAATTTATACAATTTCGAAATCTTTACAGATCCAGTTGCACTCCACACTAAGTAAGTACCTAAACCTGTATTCACTGACTAAATATATATATATATATATATATATATATTTTATATATATACATATTTATTATAACTTTAAATAACTTTTTGTGCAAATAAAAAAAAAAAAGGCAAAAATTCATAACGCCAATTTTGGCTTTTTTAATGGCAGAATCAAAAGTCAGTCAACTCTTAGTCAGGCCCTCATCAGAGGCTCAGGCGGTCAGTCATCTGACTTGTTGCAAATGATAAATCGCCAACACTGTGGCTTGTTGCAGAGTTGCCCCTGTCACATATTTCCATTGTTGGCATTACTACAATTCTATACCCTAGAATTATGTTTAGGTTATTTCATTTTTTTTTTTGTCATTCAATTTTATTCTAACAAATATTGCTATGTAATAAATTAGTTAAATAACATTTTGATTAACTAATTTATATAACAGGCAAAAGTTTTTACTTTACATTTAATGAATTGATACAACTATTGCAACATAATATTATTTGATAAATTTGACCGTTCTCGAATAGGTACGACAAACGGTATATTTAAGTCGACGCGTTTTTGATTTACTAACAGTTTACTTTGTCTGAGAACTCGTCAAAAATGTTCCATTGGTATAGTATTCCATTCGTTCGCCATCACTTTCTCTTACATTTTCTACCCTAGGTTCCCCCCTTTTATTTGTCCATCTGTTTTGCGTTCTTTCTGTTCTTCTCCCTCGCATCTTTCTCTTATTCTCCTGACAGTCCGCAACTTGTGATTTGTTGGTACTTTTTGGTTGGGTCATGATTCTCAAATGAAATGCATTTCAGAACTTTTGCGGTGATTTAATGATGTTTCATGGCTGCGCCTCGTTGCATCCGACAATATTTTTCTCATTTAAATGACAGTTGGACATGGCCCTAGGCCATCTCCAGTCAGCTGTATACCCATTTCCAACTCAATATCCATCTTCTTTATCCCCGTCACTCGCCCCAAGCCGGGGTTATCTAATAAGTGAGTAGACAGACAGAAAACACTTGTACTTGATCCATTGAATTTACTATGGAAAATCATTTTGAGCTGCATCATTGAAACTAATGGATATCCCATTGAAATTTACATACATACGTATATCCAATATTTTTTTTTTTTAAATAACAATTTTTTAGATTTAAAATAATTCTAAATTACCCAGATCGATTTTTTATTTTCTATTGTTCTTTCTCGTCCCATTTGTCAGTATTCATATAATTTGCTTGTCTAATTAGACCAAATTATTTGATTAAAAATAACTGGAATTCAAGGGGTGGTGGGTGCGGTAGGAGAAACAATTACAGCAAAAATTATTCCAATTAATTATGATGTATCAGCTACATAAAAAAGCAAACAGAATGAAATAATGTAACAATAATAACAGAGAAATCTGCATAAATGCCATATGTTCGACATATAATGATAAATGACCAATATATAAATCTATATACATTTATATATACATATGTATATATAGACATATTGTACAATGGACAATGGAAATTCTGATGACTTTTTAATTAAAAATAAAAATAATATTTATAATAATCACTTCAAACCAATCAGAAAAATAAATTCAGTTAAACGATATTGATGGCTGGCTTATCGTCGACCATTCAAATGGGTTGACATTATGGTTATTGGCTCTTTCGCCACTTCAACATGTGTCAACATGTATGGTTATTATTGACACTATATACCAAAATTCTAAATTCTTTTATCTAGCTTTGATAAACAACAAAAAACTCAAATAAAGTTGCATACAATGAAAACAGAATAATTTAAAACAAAATATTGTATTAAAGATGTCAACTTCGGTCATGCCGAAGTTTGTATATCCTTGCAGTGTTTGACTATTTAATTACTTTTTCCGTCACATTGTGTTAGGTGCAAAATTTAAAAATGAGCGCTGAGCCTTTCGTGTTCAATAACATTTATACAAAGAGAAAAAAAATTTTACTCTACACCTATTATTTTTAAAGTGACTATACATTATAATAGTTCGATACAACCAATTCTTAAACTTGCGACATGTGTACAACTAAAAAGCTCATCAACAAAGTTTCATCCGTATATGTAGGTTAAAAAATAATGTCTAAAAGCTGCAAAGAAACAGACAATCGAACATGGCTAGATCGACTCGGCTGTTAATGCTGACAAAATTTATACTTTATGGGTTCATAAATTCTTATTTCTATGGAAGGGTATAATAATCAGAGCATTACCAGAGTTAACAAATGGACAGTGTAATATACTCCAGAGAATACACTACTAAATACATATGATCTTTATACACAAACATATATGCATATATATTATATGTATACAGACCCCAAATGCTGTTCCAGCAGTAATAATAAGATTTACAAAAACTTTCGTAAAGAATATCAATACTCTGCCTTCAATCATCCATAATTTTATGCGAAATTGAATCACAGACTAATATAAAAATAGAAATATGATTCCAGAGTGTGAGAGAAGTAAAAGTAAAAAAAATGTCAAAGATAAAATATCATGTTGACAACACAACAATTGATGGAAGCCAAAGTCCAGTTATTAGCTGGGTTTGCAGTTGGCCAAAAAGTAAACGGGCCTTTTATTGCCAGCAATCAAGAACTATGCTAACCCACATATACATATATACTATATATATAAACTATATAAATATAGAATATATATCTACATTTATATATATTTATATCTTTATATGTAATAGATGTATGTTGGGTCTTTGCCATGTGCTCTGTGGCTTTGGCAAAAGTTCTAATTTTTCAAAGAGAAAACCGACCACAAAATAAAACACACACACACACATACATCTATAACCATTTCTTATTACAAATCGAGCTAGCGGCGTGCCAAAAAGTATGCTACACTTTGTGTCTGCCTTTGCCCATACTTTTTTGTTCTTTCGCTTTTCTATATATATGTATGTATATATGTATTTTTTTTCCATTTTTCTCACTCTTTCTTTCTGGTTTTTTTTTGTCTGTATTTCCATTCCCATAAGTGAATGGGGCAAACCAACTGACGCACTTATTTTGCGCTTTGAATCCAATCACGTACCAATTTTCCAAATTTAACCTTTTTTCAGCCCAGTCTCTGTGGTCGGTGAAGAGAAGTACAAAATATAGAGAATCAGCAAAAGTAGCAAGAGGAAGCAGGCTGCTGGAGGAGGTCAGTCGCGGCTGCCAATAAAAACCATTTGCCAGAGTGAAATTTATATGGCCGCGTCGATAAAAAGAAAGCAAAAGAGAGCGGGGAAAAAAAGGAACGTAACAAGGGGAAGGTGCTGATGATGTCTGGGGGGGGTGGTAAAGGTCGGCAATGGGTAGTGGGAAATGGAGCCCGCAGGCCAAAACACTCTTTGAACCGTTTCAATTGACCGAAGGCTGATGTTGATGTTACGCCAATGCCCTCTACAAAGCCCCCTCCCCCCAACACCCCCATCCCTTTGGTTCCACACCCCCTCCACCTGTTTCGTCACTTACACTTTACTTGCCTGATTGCCAAGTGATACTCGATATATATCGACTAGAATTTTATTATAGAGATGACATCGTGAAAGCAAACTCTCAGCTCACTTGGCGTTACCAGATCATTATGATTTAAAATATTTCTTTTTGCTAGGTTAATCACTTTTTTTTTCGATTCAATTTTTATTTTATTTTTAATTTTATTCAATACGTTTTATAATTTTATATTATAGAACATCTTTAGTCATATTTGGGCTTAGAGTTACCAGATCGATTGCTCATCTCTAGTCAATTGATTGCTGGTTTTTTTTTTTTTCTTACTACAACTCATGACCGTTTCCCATATTAATATCGAAGGCTGCGTAATTTGACCCGACCGCATCAAACCCCATAGCGACCCTCTTTTATATGTTTCCGTCTCTTACACTCTTTCTTCCTCTTTCGATTCATTTTTTTTATAATGCTCGACTTTCTGCTGTGTTCAGTAGGATGCCAACCCGAATCTACTTGCGTCGTCTTTCTTTCTTCATCAGCTTTTGCCCTGTATCTGTTTGCTTCATGCTCCATGCCTGTAAGCGACACCATAAAATATTGAACACATACTCGCAAATGCACTCACACACCCAATGCATCCACACACACACACACACACACACACGCATACCCATTTACCCATACTGACCTCGCCAATTTTTTTTTTTTTTTTTAACTCATCGATGGGCTCAAGTTTGCCCCTTGATTCGTTCACTTTGGGGCACAGAACATATCTTTTCTTTCATTTTTACTTTTCTTTTCTGCTTTTGCCTCTTTTTTTCACTTATGCGAGCACCACTTTTAGCTTTTGTTGCCAAAAGAATGACCCTCCTTCGTACCGCGTCCTCGTTGTAGTCGTTCATCGTCCTCATCCGCCACCAATCATTTTCTGTATTTTTGCTGGCAGCACGCGCATTACATTACATTACATTACATGGCCGGAACGGGTCGATCCGGGTACGTATCCGTGTCCGTGTCCATGTCCGTATCCGTGTCCGGCTATGCCTTAAGGGGTATAGCAACATTTTCTTACAACACTTTACTTACATTTTGGTTGATATTCTTCTTCTATTTGAACCACAATGAGAGTGTGTCAAGTGAGTGCTGGTGTTTGCCACTTAAATGAATTGAATTCAATTCAATTGAATATAATCGAATGAATGCAATTATTCATAAAGTGAATCGTTTATTTTCTATGAGGGAAATTAAGAGAGTTTATAATAACAAGCAAAAACTTGTAATTTTAATACAGTAATTCGTTAAAATTTTTAAAAACTTTTTCACACTTTAGTTTCTCCTAAGGCAACACACACACACGCACACACTCTCAGTTGTGCTCTTTAGTGTGTTTTCTTTTACTTCTTTCACTTCTTATGTTCTTATGGGACTTTTGGCTCGATTTTCGGTACAAATTGATGCCATCTGTTCGACGTTAAATGCCTCGAGGATTTCTCGTTTTTGGCTCCACTCGACGGGTCGTTTGTCGTGCAACACTTTCAGCACTTTTTAATGCAGTGGCTGCATAATTTTAACGCGAGTAAGTCGCCTGCATTATCCGGGCCATAAATCGGACAGGAACAGAGAACTTTCTCACACTCTCAGCTTGCCTCCATTTGTTGCACGACTCCTACGTTATATCTTCTTCCTTTCTGTTTTTTTTTTTTTCTTGTTTTTATGGGACAGGGTTTAATGCGGTTGAGCAGTTAATTTTGGTCAGCGGGCAGCTCAATTTTCAGACGATTTGTTACCACACATACAGTTACACATACCCACAGAATTCTATATACGTTTACGAGTCTATATATATATAAATGTGTGTGTGTGTGTGTGTGTGTGTGAACACCTGCCTGAAAAAGCCACTAAAGTGGCATTCAAATTACATTTCATTATGCTGATTGAGGGGCGGCAGAAAATCCTTTTCTTTTTCTTTTTCTGTTTTTATTTCTTTCACTACACTGAAAGAAATAAGCTAATATGATTCAAAAATAGAAAACATTTAGAACGCGTTTAAAAATATATATTTATACTATATATTTAATGAGTCTTTTCTATGACATAAACATTAAATGATCGATTAATAATATTTCAACCTATGATAATGATTTTTTTTGTTTTGGTGTCTTTATAAAAAATATTTGTGAAATCAGAAACCTACATATATCAATTATGTAAAATTATAAATATTGTAGGCTTTTTATTTGTATTTTATTTATAAAACAAAACCTATAATTATATTAATTGTCTTCAAAGTGTATTTCGTTGAATCTGACCATAATATTTTCTAGTCTATGTGTGTTCAGTTTTTTATATTTTCTTTTTTTTTTTTTTTTTCTATTCGACCTAAATTCAATTTGTTTGCCAAGGCAAAAGATATTGATTTAATTTGTATCTGGGGAATGCTTAATCAAAAAATATGTATGAGTAACCGACTCCAACTCGAACTTCTCAAACATCGATGGTGCGCTCTCATTCTATTGCCAAAAAAGTTGCTCTGGGCAATTTGTTAGCCTTAAAATATGAGAGCGTGTGGTGCTCGTTACCGATTTTGTGTTGTGGCTCTAGCCCACTACTCCATAACACACCAATCCATTGCATTGCATTTCACAGTACACTCTTCCACTTTGGTTTTTTTTTTTTTTGTTTTTCTCTAACCCAATGGAATAGTTTTGTGCTAGACGTATCGATATCCACATAATTTCCCCCTTGGTTTTAGATTGGCCTCGCCCAGGCTGTCATCTGTCAGTTGCCTTTCCTAGCTTCTAGTCTCTGACAGTATAAAAAAACCAACTTACATTTGTTCATATATAATAAACACATACATACACACACGCGCACGCACACTCACTCAAAACAATAATAATAATAGAAAAAAAAAATAAAAAAAAAAAATAAGAAAATATTCAACTCGTTTAAAGTAAAAACAAGGAAAATGAAAACCAATAAGAAAACAAGAATTAGTTCCACTTGTTCCACGGACCATTCGATCTCACAGCAATCAAGTGAAACTGAAAATAATGAAAGACGTAAAATACTTGATCAACTGTCACGCAGTCCAGGAAAATGTCCATTGGCCATCTGTGACCAAATAATCTTTCCAACCGGTTTTCTTGTCCACTGTCTACATAAACATACACGTAGCGGTCATACCAGAGTATCAGAGATTTTTGATGAGAAACCAGTTCGTATGCGTTTCGATCCACGTATATTTAAATTAAATGAACCAAATGCATTGGCCATATTAATGTATGCTGGCATTGAGGGTAAACCAAGAACATTGCCAGGACGTCGTTTTATCAGTTTCCCGAATGCCGCCCTAATGAATGATCGTCGACGATGTGAATATCATTTACCCATTATGGTTATGATATGTAAAAGTACTTGGTATGCTTTATTACCGGATAGAGATTTGGAAAAACAATTGATAGCACTTAATTCTAATAATGCTACAATTTATGTACTTTGGCTTGTATCACCAGTTGTATCGAAGAAATTCTACTATACGATGACTGTCTATGATCGTTATTATGCCCATTCACGTAGTGTTATACGTAAAATACGTAATTATACACATTCACAAAATCCAAGCGATTTTCTAAGCCGGGAGCAAAATTTTATGGTATTACGTGAATCTGAAATAAATGACTTTTTCCGCTGCAATGATCCAACTGATAATGAAACAATGGCCTCGGGTATACATATGGAATTGATTGTACACGAGCGTCCAAATACTGGACATATATCACAAACAAATATCAAATATCTTAATGAAACCAATGATTTTGATTGTCACGATAAACCACAGCATAATATGAATCTATTGAAGTTACCACGTACAAAAATGAGCATGGAACGTTCCATTAAAGGCAAACTATCGTTAACACGAAAACCTGTGAGAAAGGCATCAACATTCGTTATGAATAAAACTTATACTATATGTGGCGATAGTAGTGCAGCCATGTCAACTGAAAGCATGTATTTAAAATAATCCAAAATTTAATTACACCACAAATAGAAATTCCCTTTCGATTTTAAGTTTAGCTAAGAATATCTTAAAATTTAATAGTATATACTCCAAATTTTTATTTAAATTATAATACAACATTTCTATTCATTGTATCTATAAATTTCTTTAATCTTTACAAAACAAAAGTCGAGCAAAATAAATTCTTATTGTGGTTTGTCTTGCTTTTGGTCTATCGCAACAGTTTTTGCCACATGTAATTTAAAATTTATAGATTCAAATTTTAAAATGTTTTACGAAGGTGGTAAATGGGTTGGACTATGGTTGGGTGACAAAGTGGTGTAAAAAAGTATAAAGTATTAGTAAGCTATGTTAATTCTTTGCATTTATTCACTATATACTACTCAGACGATTTTTGTGTTTTATTCTTGTATAACTGTTTGTCCTAAAAGTTAGAAACTTTTGTAAATTAAAATTGTAAGTCTGTTTCCTTTTCCAATATAGCAGCACACAAAGAAAACACTAAAAAAAATATTTTATTCGGAATCTATTGAATCAGCTTATTAATTATTAATAATAATCGATTTTGTATTTAAAATTTTTTAAACTTTTAAAATATAAATTTTAAAAAGTAAAAAAAACAATTACTTTATACTTCGAATTTTCTCTATAGTTTTGTTTTTTTTTTTTCCTCAGTTTTTATTTCTGTACTCTGTTCATTCAATAAAAACTATTTACTATACGAAATTTTATTTTTCCTTATTATATTATCCAACTGCGGGCTATTTCTGTCAAGCTGACAAAAATGGGCGAAATGAAACCAAAAAAAAAAAAGAAAACACGAAACGAAATGTTTAGCGGAGGGCGGGTGGAGGTAGAAACAATCTCATCTAAAAGACTTTTTCTCACTTGAAAAGTGCCAGGCAAACAAACAAGAATAGAATAGAAGCTGAAGAGGAACAAAACTGTCCAAAACCTGCCTGAAACTGAAATGCCAAGCGAAGAGCACAATGCAAAAAAAAAAAATCCTTAGTAGTAGTAGTAGAATTTAGTAGCAGTAAGGACATCTAAGATACCCTGTACCAGACATAATGTTAATCCTGCTTTTGAAAGTTGAATAATGTTGAGTATTCCAGATTTAAATGTCTGTTTAATTAAAAAATTCAACACTACTTTTTTTTAACCAGTTTTGGATTCGGTAATGAGCTATAAAATTATTTATTTTCAACATTTAGATTTATCTAATTGGTTTCTTTTTTGTTTTTTCTTTGATTACCCTTTAACTATTTTATGTGTACAGGGTATATAAATCGGACGAATTTTTTAGCACCAACACCATTTGTGAAGGAAGGAAGACAGGCAGGTGGTAGCTGGGATTGAGATTGGGGTTTGAGAAGTTGAGGGTGGACCAACGAACTTTGCACAAGCATCAAAAAGGTGAAAATAAGAATGCCCAACAACACAAATAAAATGCGACAAGCAACAACAAAAACAACGAGTACAACGGGAACAACGAGAAGAGCAGCAGCAAAGCAACAACAACAACAACAACATTAACAAAACTGCGAATAAGAACGAGAACGAGAACAACAAAAGTGAATCCAGAGCAGTCGTTCCATCTCGTTCTCTTTTTCTTTTTTTTTTCTTTGCCATTGTGGCACTGGCAAACTTTTGAATAATTTATCTTGCGTTGAAAGGACGTTTTCATTAAAATTCGCCAACGTATTTAAAGTGCGAGATAACTCCCAAAGAGACGATTATTCAAGTGAGTTCATTTGCCTGCTAGGAATGCAAAATGTTCGGCAACGATTCGTTCTTCTCCATTCCCTTACTAGCACCGTCAGCGTGTGTGTTGTTCTTTTTATTTGTTGTTGACCTTGGTAAATGGTCAACCCATCCGTCTAATACTAACCCTACTTGTCTTTCTAACGTACAAAAAGTACTACATTAGGCAGATTTGATGTGATATATAATTGAAGAAATTCAGAGGAAGATTCGTAGCCAACTACGTATAATGTCTTGTTTACATTTAAATATAATACTTTTACTTTACATATATTACATATATTATACGTCAATATACTATTATTAGAAAAAATTGTATTTGCATTGAGACCCCATCAATGTAAAATTGATCGGATTTTTGCATATTGTTGCACATTCGATTATTTCTTTTCCATTTTCAACTATCACTATAAGCAAATAATAAAAAATAACATATTAATATTCGCAAAGAAAAAAATTACAAAAAGTTCAGTTGCAATTAATAAAAAAAAATATATCTTTCTTTTCATTTTACTTTAAAAAACTTTTAATGAAAAGAAACAAGAAAAACTAACATATTCGATAATGAAACTTTGTGTGTTCCAAGAATTTTTTAAGTTTTCGTTTATGAATTTTTTTTTTCAATTTTCCTTAAAAACCTTAAAAAAGAAAATACTAAACTGTTTTCTTTTTCCTATTTGTTAAGGTACTACCTAAAAACAACTACAACTGAATACTCTTTTACACTTTTTAATTTCAACAACTTTACATTTTTCTGGAAGGGAGTGGTGGGAGTCATTAATGTGCTTTTGTTGTATTTGTGTTTGTTTAACATGTAAAAAGTTTTCTCTTTTCGGTGTTAATTATGGTTTTTTTGTTTACGGGTCTTATGGAAACAGAAAAACATGACTAGACAAGCGCGATTGTAATATATGTATGTATGTTCATGCGTATGTACATATGTATATATAGATATTTATGTGTTGGATTAGCGTAATTAGATTTTTGTTTGCCACTTACCACTTTTCAATTTATAAGTACATCTTCCTTTATAATAAATTCCTCGATTCAAAGAACTCTAGAATTAAACCAGAACATATCTTATATATTATTCAAATCGTACATATATATTGCTTATACATATATGTACATATGTATAAATTATGTTATATAAGCACCAGCTTAGAGAATAAATTTGTCCCTTTGCATTTGAATTTCTTTCTCTCAAAAATAGTTTATATATTCATGAGCGATTTGTGGGTTTTGTTATAATTTGATTTGACAGGTAAATTCCGTTTCGTGAAATAGTTATGATATGAGTGGCTAGTGGCTAGTTGTTGGTATACAAATACCCAGGTGTTGTGGTTAAATTTGGGTGGAGCAATTGGTGGCTAACCACATGATTATACAATATCTAACGCATTAATGAAATGCATTTGCACACACACACACATAACATATTTAATTTTGGTTTACGTAATACAACAGCCAAATGAATTAATCACATTTTCAATTGCCAACTAATTATATAATTATTTTTTTACCTTCATTTTCAACTACAGTGGAGTCCCGATAATTCGAAATCGCAAGGGAACAGAATTTTTTACGATTTACAGAGATTTACGATTTACCGAGTTTTCTATTTAACGGGGTTCAAAAAAATCAAAATTACGAATTCATGAGGTTTTATATTTAGATGTCCAGGTGGCTTTTGACGCTTTATTCTAATGCGTGCGGATGTTTCCATAATACATTTTTTTCTGTTAAGAATTGAAGTTAATGTTGATGGAGCAATTCCGAATTGTTTTGCCACGTCAATTTTTTTTGCTCCATTATCAATAGCTGAAATTATGTCTTGTTTTTGTAAAATTGATAGTGTTTAATGAGAACGATTGCTTGACATTATTATAATATTTATGCTTCAAAAGTAATGAGCAAACTAATGTAAAACCCATGAACGAATAACGAAATTTCGCATATGAAACGACATACAGGCGACACGCATAACAGTTTGCGAGACCTAACGGTTGTTTCACTCGCAACAAAACCAAGCATTACGAATAACAAGAGGTTTCGAAGCGAAATTACGATTTATAAGAGGCAAAATCTTCGTTGAGTAGGCAGAAAAATTGCGAATTAACGAGGGGACCAAAATACATGGAATTTATACGAATTAACGAAGTTTTTTCAAGGGACCAGCAGTTTATTACGAAATATTGAGGTTTTCGATTTAGCGGGGTGCGAATTATCGGGATTCTACTGTATTTTAAAGTATATTTGCATAAATTTTAGGGCTGTACTGTAAGTATTGCAATTGTGCCAGTAAAATCTCTTACATATCGACTTAAATAATATATAAATCAATAGTAAATAATCTATATACATATATGTATTTAATTATTTTTTCTTTGTACGCTACAACAATTTTTGTACCATTTTGCAAACTTATTGGCCAACCCGCGTTCATATTTTGTTGGTTTTCATAAATTAAATGCAGTTTTATGCATACAAACAAGCGGCATCAACATACATTTTTCATATTCATTTGCAGAGAAAAGGAATTTTTATAAACTATAAAGAAATGCCAAAAGGGATGGGGATGGGTTGGGATAGGTGTATTGGGGTTCGTAGAAATGATATGGAAAAAGCGCACATAAATTACTTTTATATTTTGTCGCTATTTTTATATTGCCAACACTTGTGCGGAAATTGCGCGATGAAACGATGCAACGTTGGAGTTGTAGTTGTAGTTGCAGTTGGAATTGAAGTTGGACAAGCGATAGGGGGCATCGGGAAGTGTAAGTTGGGCTTGGGGTAAGGCAGGCTAGGTATGTATGGTAAAGGGAAACGGTGGAAAAAGCAACCAGTAAAAGTAAAATTGCGCCATGTTATATGCATTTTGTAGCCAACGGTAATACGCCCTTTTGTATGCACCTCTTTATCCATCCACGGTCTTGGCGAGCACACGCCGTATACGCGATATTTACGAGAGATACGCAAGCAGTGTAAGCGGCAAATTTCACCATATTTCAGCTTAAAACAAAAAAAAAAAAAAAAAAAAAATCAACAACAAGAACAAGAGCAAAAAGCAATACAGCAAAGCTCAACATAAATTGTATTACACAAAAAAAAAAAAAAAAAAAAAAAAAGCGAAGCAAACATGCAAAATAGCATAAAAATTTATAAAAATTATGTTCTACTTTCAGTTTAAGTATGCTGCAGGCCATTTAAATTTACCCCTTTGGAAAATGAATAGCAAATGAAGTGCAAATATTTTTTTTATACTTTAAACAAGCAAAGCAAAATTGATTCGTGTTTCATTGCATAACAAACAAGACAAATTAATAAACTATTGATACTAATAGAATATAGAATGTTTACATATACTGTAAATAGAGAAGCCCACTTGTGCAATGTAGACCCAAAATACAGGTATTTCTATTAGCAACTCGAATAAAACTTGTAAGCTATTAAGACAAAATAGAAATGACAATTAAAATTGAATTCAATTTGCAATTTGTAAGTTAACAAATAATATTATGCAAAAGTCTAAACGGAAACAAAAAAAAAAAATATATAAAAAAAAGCAAAAGAGAAAACTGACAGAAAAAAACCCAAGACTCTCATAATATGGCAAAAGTGGTTTCCTAGTGCAAAAATGTCTATTTACATAGTCATGCATCATGGACACACACACACACACAGACACAGTGCACCTTAAATATACTCACATAAATATACATATATATAGAATATACATATATGTATATATGTATGTATGTACAAAGTTCATAAATTTTAAACACGACACTCTTGTTGTGCGAACGAGACACAGATTGCGGCAAACTATTTGCGAAAATAAAATGCAAATAAATCCCCAAAGCAAAGGCAAAAGCAAGTCCCCACTGTGAAAAGTATGCAATACTAAACAACAAAACTGCCTCCATTTGAGGCACGTCCATGGAAAAATCCTGCCTCTCTGACTCCAATTGCCTCATGGCTCGTTTGCTTGTTGAAAGATAACTCTGTCACTCTCCCTCTCTCTCTCTCTATCTATCTTTCTCCTTCTGTACACACATGAACTATGTATGTGTGCAGGTGAACCCAAAAAGGCGTTGAAATTGCCCGGAAAAAAGAATGTGAAAGTTTATTTCAAAACTATTTTGAAAGTTAAATATCTACTTCTGGACAGCTCTCCACAGTTTCCTTTTCAGTCGCATTTATTTATTTCAATTTTTTTTTTTTTTCATGTCTTTAATTTATTATTGTACATGGATCTAGAGTAAATCTAAGCCGTAATCGAATCGAGAGCAATTAAGACTTGTTTCTTTAGATTTAATTGTTTAATTAGTTGCGCTATTAACTAAACTAGTATTAAGATTGTTTTATATATTTTAATACAATGTTCAATTCCAATTTTTTTTATATAATGAAAAAAAAGACGATGCTTAATTGACAATCAGTTTAAAAGTGACTTATATAATTTGCATTACAAAGAAGATGTAATAAATTAAGTTTTAAGAGACGATTTGGGTTTGAACTGCACATGCACAATGCGACGCATAAATGATTGAGAATTTTTATGAATTTTTTTCAAATAGGTTGCAAACATTCTAAAATTGATATCACCGGCAAAACCATCTTCCATAAGTTTAGCATATGGACACTGTAAATCACGTATCCAAAGACGTGGATGTGGTATATGCTTATATTGGCGATAACAATTCATATAAACCTCTTGATGATATATCATAGCCGAATATAGTATTGGGCATAACAAATCGGCCATAGTTTTGGGCAATTCATGTAAACGTGATGCCCAATTAAGAATGAAATTTGATGGAATTAGCTTGAATCTGATCACACCAAATAGTTTTTTCATAAACGTTTCACGTTTCGCATAGTTGCAATATAACCACATGAGTGCAGCATAGAAAATCTAAGATTTGGAATAAGAATTTTTTTTAAAATTGAAATATTCATTTGAATATCCTTACCTCGATCTCTGTATGTACACCAATAAAGTTTGATGATAGCAATTGGCAGACATGATCGATATTAAGTGCTGAAAATTCTTTTGTCCCAACAATAATTAGAAAGGAATTAGAAATACGATCTAACATTAAATTGCTAACTGGTTCCATATTTTTCTTGTGCGCCATTTGATAGCACTTAAAGGCGGCCAATTCGGAATATATAACATTTTGGCTTAAACACTGAAAAATTGCACACATTAACTCTTCAATTACCAAATATTGGGCGGCAATTAGCATATCAAGTAAATCTCCCGTACGACAATAGCAATAATTGTTTGTCATCCAATAGTATATACGTTCAAAGGCAATAGGTGTCACTTTTTTTGTACTTAATTTAATCACCTGGCCTGGCTTAAGACTGTTATCAAAGCTACGACAATTCTTTAACAGGACCATTGTATTACATTTATAAACCATATTACCAATTATAAAGCGTACATTGGCAACAGAATTATCATCCAATACCTTACATATATCTGTTAAAACTGGTGTTCTTTTCATATGTAGAATAGGGCCAAATTCATATATATTGAAAAACTGTTTCCATTTACAGCTTACTAAAAGTATAAAATAAATAAATTATATTTTAAAAATAATTTTTTCATTTGTAGTTCAATTGTATTTATATTTTTATAATTACATTGTTTATGAAGAAATTGGACCATTTTTAGTGGTTTCTTCTGGTCCTTGCTAACATCTTTGCCGTCTTTCTTATAGCTAATTCTTTGCATTATAATATCAAAAATTGTAGGAAAATTACCAGATGAAATCAAATTGTAAACTAACTGAAACAGATTTTATTTTTGACTCCAACATCTAAGCTTACTTTATGTATTGAAAATTGAGACAAAAGACAAGGATTCCTTGACTCCTTGATTGTATACTATGGTTATTTATCCAATATTTGCAATATTTTTGCTAATCCATCGACATATATATATATATATATGTATATGCAGTTATACATATACTGATGTCGAATTATTCTACATTTCTCTACAGGCCAGAAAATAATATCTGTAAAGCCATTGGGCGCACACGTGAACACATTTTGCTTTGGACCGGAAGTCGCATAATTCCAAAGCGGAAACAACTAATTTGATTGTATTTAGCGCCATTGCCAGCAGGCGGCAGCCAGCAGGCAGCTTAATGAGCAACTTTTTAGTTACAATTAGCCAGGACTAGAAACAGTAGCGAATGAACTACACCAAAACGTTGAATCAGACCCAGACCCACACTCATTTTGAACGGTTTTGCGGTTTTACACATTTCACTTTCATTATTCGCATAAAGCCAAAGACCAGAGGGTTGGGCATTTTTTTTTCTATTTCATTTTTATTATTTTTATTTTTTTTTTTTTAAGGGTGCTAACTTTTTAATGCGTCCAACTGTTTTAAACATTCCACCAGTGGAGTGGTCAAGCTGGCAAAACTGGCGAAATCATGTTGAGTGGTCGGCATTTGATATACATAAAGGGACTAAAGGAATACTCTTTAGCATAAGGAATTGAATTTGGAAAAGTTCTTTTTCATTTTATGTATAAAGAAAGAAAGAAAAAAAAAACAGCGTGAAATTGCATATTAATTTTGAAATTGTGGCAACATTTCTATTAATAGGTTGCCAGATTTACAGACTTGAATTCATAAATAAATAATATTAACGCATGTTTTTTACTCTTTTAAGGTTGAATCGGCTTCTATTTTAAATATCTTCTTTAATTTAACCTTAAATTTTTGAAAAATTTCTATCCTTATTGATTTTCTAGTCAATTTATACGTTACTTGCCAACATTTACAATTTGTACGATTGTTACATTCAATTAAATTGATATTATTTGTAATTGTCAGGTTAAAATTTTGTTCAGCAATTAAATAAAGTTATGGGTTTTCATTTTAATTAATGTTCCATCTCAATTATGGTAATAACTTTTCATTGGTATAGATATATTTTCACTCAAATTTTAACATACCACTTTCTGTATATACATATACATATTTTAAAAAGTTTATAGAGTTTACTATAGTTGGCTTAATTATAAATAGATAAATTTATATCCTGTTGAGCATGTGCATAGTTAATCAACTGCGAGTGATGCCTGTACTGAAGTTTGTCTACAACAAACCAACAACTTTTGGACAGACATTAACCCCTCTGTCCCTACTACTGTGAGGATGGGGTGGGGGAGGGGCGGTAGAAAAGATGATGTTGGATGGTGGGGGTAAGGTGCATGCATATAGCTGAAAACAAACCTTTTTTGACAGACGTGGCAGTTAAACTTTTACAGCTCTCTTGTACTTGATGTTGTTGTTATTGTTGTTGCCTCTGCTCATTACCTACCATCCTCATCCCCAAACTCCACCCCCTTCTTTGCAGCTTTACAGCAAGCCACAATGAAAAGTTTTTGTTTTTGTAATTTTTTTTTTCATGTTGTTGCAGCGTTGTTTGTTTGTTTGTTTGTTTGATACTTTTCCAATGGCAGATTTCCGGCTTCCTGGCCAACAAAACCAAGCGAAACTTTTTTTAACATGTAGAAATTAAAATGGTATAAAAATGGTCAAAATACCCGGCACCCCAAATAGAGAGAAAAAAAAAAGAAAAATAAAAAAAAACAAGAGAATGTAATAGAGCGAGAAAGAAAGATGAAAGAGGAAAGAGAGGAAATAAAAATGTAACAAACAACGTTGAGCTAATTAAAATCATTTCATAAATTTCCCATTCCTTTGGGTGCTCCACGAAAAATGAAAAAGGAAAAAAAAAAACAAAACAAAAAACACATCAGTTCCAAGTTTGAGTTAGAGATGTGATCGTGATTATCGTGTTTATTGTAGGTGTTAAGAAGATTTTCCCTACACGTTTCTATTAAAGTTAAAACTAGAATAAGAATTACTGATTTTTATTAAGTTTATTTAGCACCGAATTCACTTTTCTCGTTGGTTTGCATCTTTACTCGCTAATCCAATTGCTGACTCTCTCGATAAACTCAACCAATCACCGCTAATTTACTTGCTTACTCAATTCTAAGCGAATTAGTTAGCGATGTGAATATTTTCCAAATTGGGAATTAATAATCTGAGTGTTAAGTGAATTGCTTAGCCAATTCAGTTTTGATTTGCTTAGCAAATTATTGTAAACGTTTTTACTCCTTTTAGTCACCAATAAGAACTACGTTTAACAATTTTATTGTATAAAAACTTAATCCCTTAAATGTATTGTTATATATTTATTCAAATATTCTTAATTTCATCGATTATTTGATTATATTATTTTCGGTCATCTCTAGTTAATGTCAACGTTAACCAACATCAAGTGAAGTGGCGGAATGCCTAGCCGGTCAAAGTTAAAGTTGGAGTTGGTTGATCACCAACCACCATTCGGATGGACATACAGCCTGCGGCTGGGATGCGACACGTGCACGGGACGCGTCAAATAGGAATTCATTAACAAAACGTTACACAAAATTTTAATTAAATATTAAAACATAAAAGTTTTGGTGAGCAATATTTTTGCGTTGGCGACAGTATTTCGGCCACAGGCCTTTCCCAAACCATATCCCACCCTCTCCCCAACGACCAAACGAAACCTGCCTGTACGCTTTCTCCGTCACCTTTCTCCATGCTTCTCACAAAAACGTCAAGCCATCTCTTTCTGTTCTACTACTCTACTCTTTCTATAGCATGACATTAAGCTTTTGTTAAGAGAGTCTTAGACTGGGAGAGCAGGGTCCAACAAACAACACGGCTAGCTACTGTAATAGAAAATTAAGTTCTATTTATGTGCAAAAGTTGCTCATTAAAATCGAGCAACAAAAACTTTCATTAAACTTGCCTTCGACTTTTTTTTTTTTTTGCTTTTTTGTTGTTTTTGTTGTTTTGTTTTGTTTCTTGTGCGTGGACAAAGGGGGTGAAAGGGCAACAGTTTGTTTTTATGCGACAAAAAGTTGTCGATAATTTAATTAGTTGAGTTACCTACATTTTAACTTGGATCAAAATAAATATCCAAACAATATAAACGCATTCAAACTAGATTTGAGCCAAATACCTTTTTGTGGGGTAACCCTATATACATATGTATATATGTATATGTTTGTATGTATATACGTATATTAAAATATATACATAGTTACATATACATACATATGTTTATATGTATGTACATACATATGCAGACCTACATTCACACATTCAAACACACGCTTCATTTATTTGTGGTCATTTAATGTATCTTTAATTTCCCCAGTGGTTTATGACATAGAGAGATGGCAAGGGAGACAAATATATGTATATACATATATGTATCTGTATCTATACGTATCTAAGGATGCTTGCTATGAAAGGGTAAATGATAAAAAAAAAGAAACATTTTCGTTTTGTTTGCTTATTAATATTTTTCCTATATTCAAATATATATTCAAGATATACTTTTTTTTATATTTTATATTTAGAAATTAACAAAAGATTTACTTTTGAATTAAAGGTAATTTTTTTTTCTAGAAATAACGCTATTTTACTTTGAGAAATGACGATCGAAATAAATATCAACCCGTAAGACACTAAGATATAACTGAAAAACTTTTGCTACCTATGACATTAAATTTTCCAATCAAAATTTTGTATATAGTAAAATAACCAGCATAGCATAACAAAAATGATTTCACCTTAGGGTACTTCATGTAGAACCGAGGGAGAGAATAAAAAAAAAAAGCAAAAAGGAAGACAGAGTGTTGGAAGTTGCGGCCAAAATCTGTTTGAATTTGTGTTAGTTTCAAGTAAGGTATACCCCCATGGGCAATAATAATGACTTGTAGTTAATACCACTAAGCGACATCAAGTTGGCCTTCACATTGGATCGATGTACATACATTAAAGGATAAAACAGAAAAAAAAGAAGTCAAACCCATAACCAAACTAGAAGGATGGGCTAACTTCGGCCGTGCCGAAGTTCGTATACCCTTGCAAACTATCTTTTTGATTTATATATAATTTGCCGGAATCATAAGGAAGTATATAAAACCCATCAAATATAAATTTGATGTCCGTGTCATAAAAAAAAAACAAATTTTTTTTTCCCCGATTGTTCCTATGACAGCTATAGCATATAGTCGACCGATTCTGATAAAACTTAAAAGATATATTTCTTTTTATATAAAATTGTCAAATAACAAATTTCGTGACGATTGCTTCAAAAACATCGAAGTTATTGATCAAAAACTAAATTTTTGACTGATCGTTCCTATGGGAGCTGTATGATATAGTCGACCGATTCTGATAAAATTTGGTATATGTGTTAAGGATTATATAAAACTCATAAATACCAAATTTAGTGACATTCGATTGAAAAACAACAGAGTTATTGATGTTAAACCCTATTCTTGGCCGATCGTTCCTATGGGAGCTATATGATATAGTCGACCGATTCTGATGAAACTTGGTATATATGTTGGGTATTATATAAAACTCACAAACACCAAATTTAGTGACATTCGATTGAAAAACAACAGAGTTATTGATGTTAAACCCTATTCTTGGCCGATCGTTCCTATGGGAGCTATATGATATAGTCGACCGATTCTGATGAAACTTGGTATATATGTTGGGTATTATATAAAACTCACAAACACCAAATTTAGTGACATTCGATTAAGAAACAACTGAGTTATTGATGTTAAACCTTATTCCTGATCGATCGTTCCTATGGCAGCTATATGATATAGTCATCCGATCGGGATGATTCCGAGATATACAATGCCTGCAGCAAAAAGAAGCCTAGGTGCAAAATTTCAGCTCTGTAGCTCCAAGGGTCTCGGAGGAGATTGCGTTGATCCAGACAGACGGACGGACGGACAGACGGACAGACGGACAGACGGACATGGCTATATCAACTCAGCTCATCATGCTGATCAAGAATATATATACTTTATATAGTCGGAGATGCTTCCTTCTATGCGTTGCAAACTTCTGACCAAAATTAATATACACTTTGCAAGTGTATAAAAAAGAAGAAAAACCTTTTTAATTCAAGTTGAAGACTTTTAGGGACTAGGCTAATGATGCCGTAGGGAAAATTGGTCAATGGCTACTACTCGATGATGATGATGCTGCTGCCAACGGTGGTTGGGACCAAAAAACAAAAAAAAAAAAAAAAAACAAAAAGATGGAAAAGTAGAAGCAATCGAATGAATTGGCAATACCAATGCATCTAATTAAGTTCTAAAGCAAACTTTTTACCATTGAATTTTTGTGAAACAATTTTAAACTGAATTGCAACTTATCATGCTATCTCTTTTTTCATTCGGTATTCCCTTTCATTATCCATCCATCTCACTTTATGTGTTCAATAAACAAGACAGACTTGCAAATGGACAAAAGTCCCACAGTCCTTGAGTTCGAGAGGTTCCAGCCAATAATTTATGTCTGTGTATGCCTATATGCTACATGGGTGTGGGTGTGTGGGTGTAGATGAGTGTGTTCTTGTGTGTCTGTCAAGTCTTCAGGTGGCGCCATAATCGACTAGGCAACTTGGCGGCAGCAATTCCTAAACATGTTCTCATCTATACACAACTTGCCTGCCCATTGTTCTTCCCATATGCTTATGGACCAAGGTGTTTGTCTAGTTTGAGTATTCCATTTGTGTGTGTGTGCGTGTATGTGTGTGTGTAGAGTAAGCAACAAATTGGCTTCCAGCTGATGAAAATTTTGATGGAGCATTGCAAAACATTGACAATGCCCTGTCCTAGTTAACCGTTGTCTCCTGTATTAGAAACTTGTTAAAACTTCATAAAGCATTTTTAGAATTCTTTAACAATCATCACGAAAATTTTCCAATTGCATTATTTTTTTTTCCCCCTTTTTTTTTCTTCTTTTTTTCTTTTTTCTTGTGTTTTTATTTTAATTTCAAAATGATGGTGGTGCAAACAGAATCCCAAACCACTGACTGACTTGGCATTCTCCTGGCAAGACATATAGCAAAGAAGGCATAGTGAGGAGACAAGCAGCCGCTGTTATTTGGTGTCATGCCATTGGCATTAGTATCCAGCAGTTGGCCCCGATCTCGTTCTTGCTCTCATTCTTGCTTCTCGGTTTTAGCCCCAAGCGTTAGGCTCAACTCAGCACTCACTCACACTCATTGACTTTACCATCACCCAACCATGCCCACTTCCGCCCCACAGCCCAGCGGCTGGTCTAATGAATTTGCATTTTTTATAAATCCCCATTGATGTGCTCTAGTTTTTGTGGGTCCATGTTCATGTCCGTATCTGTGTCCAGGTCTGGGATTGCACTTTTAGAAGAAAAAAAAAAAAAAAAAAAAAAAAGAGATAGGGCGAGGGTGAGAGCAGTAGTGAGAAATCGAGAATAGATGCCACATGCTTGTTGCATATGAAGGGGTCAGGGGCACATTTTGGGTGTGGTTCGACAAAGAGCATATGTATGTATGTACATATATGTATACAGGAGGATTGCATTCTACTTACAAAATTTAACACAGACTTTCAAAACAAAACTAAAAAGTTTGTCAGTTATAATTAACAATCATAGAAATAAATTTGTTTAAAATTAAATTAATCCATTCGTAACGACAGATGGGTGTGGTCAGACTTTATGCACATAAAAATTTGTAATTTATTCATTTTAAATTTATGCCCATAAGATGCAAGTTTTTGTCATTTAATTTAATTTTCATTTAACTTCATTTAAATAAATCCGTGAAGTTGCAAATTGATCCAATAAAAAAAATATATATATATTAAAAAATTAAGAAAAAAAAATTATATTCCTTTTAATTTATTAAAAATATTCTCTGAAGGATATAAAAAGCAATCATAATAAATGAAATAAAAAATATAAAATATTGAATGAGACAATATATTTTAAGGACTGCATTGCAAACCATAAAAAAAGTAAATGTCTATCTAATTATTAAAAATTTCAGAATAGATTTTTTCAGAAATGCATCAGATATCATTTTGAAAATAAATTTTTGCCTCATCACTCTTATCTTATCTTGTATGGCAAACGCTAAAATAGTTACTAGTTCTTCTCTTTTTACATAAATATCAATTTAAGCTGACATTTTAGAATCCCCATCAATTCAGATGACAAAAAAATAAACGAATAGAAATTCGTTTGCATTTGCAAATTAAATTCAAATCGCTGCCGCTGTCTGACTGTGTGAGAGGGGAGAATTTTAAATCTATTGCACACTTTGTGGCGCTTATTAAGTTAGATAAAACACCAAAAGAGGAACCACTAATAAAAGCTCTATGCAACCGCAAAGTATGATTTTGCCTTAATGAAGCCACAGTAGAAAACGAACACTTTTTTCTCCTTTTTTTTTTTGCACTCATAAGTTCAATCAACATCAAATTTAATTAAAACGCTAAAAGCATCCGACACACCCACTAATGCAAAAAGTTACGCCCATAAGAGAAGAGGACGTGAAGTGAAAGCCAAAGCCAAAGTAGAGAGTTGGTCGAATCAGACAAAAAAAAAAAAAAAGAAGGGGTGAAAATGGTTACAGTAGTTTGGGGCACATTTAAACGGAAATAATTGTGGTCTGGTTGAGCCTTTTAGACCGGACGCAAAAATGCCGACAGACGAAAAAGTCGGCAAAGGGTCATGTCGAGGCTGTTGTTTGGGGCAGCGACATTTGCTACACTTTGAGTCTGTAATTAAGTAGCCCAAAGGGAAGAGGCCAGGCAATATGAGATGGAAAAAAAAACCGAAAGCAATGCCAGAGAAACGATTATTAGAAATAGTTAAATATAAAAATTTCAAGTTCAAAACTTGGTAAAATATAAAAAATTAGAAACAATTCCGTTGATATTAAAATTAAACTTTACAAGAACTTAAAAAAAAAAACATTAATAGGGGCAGTATAAGAATCCATTTTATCTAGTCTCAGGCATCCATTCATTCCATCAGATCAAATATTAACGTATTCACTTGTTTCATGACAAATTTAATTTAATACCAATCCATTAGCTGCTTGAAGTAACTTTTAATGGGCAATTGTGAACATATTTTTTTTATCTATCAAACATTATACATATATTCTTTTACAGTGGATTAAATACAAGTTATTTAAATTTTCTTTATTTTTATTTTCACTCTGGGATTGCCTTTTAGCCTATTATTGTTGTTTGCAACAATGGAAGTATAATTGTTTCGGTTTTTTTTTCTCTTTCTTCTATTTCTCGCTCCCTGTTTCTCTATAGTCCCTTGGTTACAGAAACACTTGAAAATGCAGAAAGTTTTGCTACTTTCCGCCACACGCATATACACAAAGCTTTAGGTACATACTTAGACACAGACACGCTAACGCACACATGTGCACAAGCTGACTAAATTAAACACTTCTTGGCATCAGCTTTACTTCTGTTGTGTGTGTGTGTGTAACTAATTTAAAAAGTAATTTTTACTTCCGGCATTTACACAGCTGCAATTTGAGCCATGCCCAACTTTAATGTTGCCCCACCTGTCTTTACCCTTACATTTCCCTTCTTTTGCCCGGGTTAACACAATAGCGTGAAGTTGAATAGGAGAAAAACAATGCCAAATTCATTATAAATAATAATAAAAGCAGCTGCAATTGCTTATTTAAACACTGCTGAGTCCTTGATTTGTTGCCGTAAGGTGGAAGTCGATAGCATCGATGCCGCCAGACACGTTTTTCACCTGTGTAAAATGCTCTCATTTTGAGTTCATTTAAACCTCTATTCAGTATGCATTTGCCATTGAATTCAATTAATTGCTTAAATCGAATCAATTTGTGTAAACTGTTAATCAAATTTCAATTGTATAAATGTTAATCAAGAGCGTGCGGTGCCGGGGCGTATACGTGACACAATATATACAAACAAGAAAAAAAAAACAGAGGCCACAAAAGTGTTGCCTACATTTAAGGGCCTGCATTGTTGCCATTATTTTTTTATAAAACCATAAAAATAAACGTTAGTTTATTGTTGCTTTATTTAGAAGAATAAATACAAATTCCGCGAATATTTTTAAATTGTTGGTGAAAACAATGTGTTATAGGCATTATCAAGTATATGCGGCGTATACGTAATATTAGTTAGCAAAAAGTGTTGCCCACTTTTAGGGCGAAAATAAACCAATTGCAAAATTTAAAAAGAAATCAATTTTATTTAAAAAAAAATCGGTTTAAATAGAACACATGTAAGGGATATTAACAAATTTCAGCATCATTATTAAAAATCGTTATAATAACATTTAAATTAACACTTCACATAACCATCCAGAATGCGCGACCTCCCAACAGTTACCCCTACCCTACTCAATGCTTGAACACACATCATTTAGTAATTCATAAACCATAGCCAGCCAAGAAAAGATAAAACCAAAATGACAGACATTCCGAAAGAGGGGTTTTTTTTCTCATTTTTCGCTGATTACGAGTATTTTATTTATGCAGCTAATAATAAAATGAAACACCAAACAAATACTCAAGGAAAAGGAAATAAAAAAAAAAGGAAAAAGAAAGCAACAAAAAACTTAACTTAAATACTTATAAGCACATAAACGGCCATATATTTATGTATGTATGCACACACACACGCACACACTCATATATTAACAAAAATGCGGCCCAAAGAAAGTTTGAAAGACAACAACATTTCATTTCATAAGCCAGGCATCTTAAGCTCAAAAGAATCAACTCGTTTGGCTTCCACGCCCATGCTAAAGCCACGCCCACTATGTCAGAATGGTAACGGTTCATGTTTGAAATTAATTTCATTCACACACACACACACACACACACATACAAATACATACACACGCACGCACGAACAGGGGTTGAGTAGGAGGGAAATTCTCCAGCGCGCATACAATTTCATTAAGCAAATATTTTTGTCGCCCAACAGCGAAGGGTTTCGTCTTCGTTACAGCCTATCCACCTACCCCTACTCCCGTTCCACTCCTAATCGCTCTTCACCGCCTCAACAACAAGAACAAAAAACACTCATACCAAGAAACACTCATCGAAAAGTGTTTCTTTTCTTTGATACCATGTACCCTAAAGTGTAGTAGATTATTAATAGAATACTATATATTCAAAGTATAACTAATATATAGATACATAAATATATCCAATACAAGCGTTTTAGTTGTTTTTGGATATGTTTTCATTCTCATATTAACTCAATCAAGTTAAACTTTTTCGAATGGAAAAACTATTTAGATAAAAGATACAGAAATACATTTAATTGAATCAAGTAAGTTAAAGATTATATAGAGGAAGAGATTAGAAAAGCAAAATCAGATCAATTTATCTCACATAGAGTATCAAATGCTCGGCTTGTTTATTTTTCTATTTTGATCTTCTTTTACGCCTCCTGACACTCTCTTTTTGCCACAAAACCCTTGCCAGCTTCTTTTCACTTAGCTTCTTTTTCTTTTCTTTTCTTTTCCTTTTTTTCTTGGTGTTTTTGTTGTTCTTGGCGCTTTGGGCAAGTTAACGACGCGCAGCAATTATGCGATTTTAATGCCGCTAGCATAGCAAGCAAAACTGAAAGTTCTAAGTATTTCTCTCTTGCTCTTTTTCCCTCTATTTCTCTCTGTCTCTCTTACTCTCTCTCTCTCTCTCGCTTACATCCATACACCTCCTCTCATTCCATATCAACATATTTGTCGCTCTCTGTCTTTTCTTGCCAATGGAACACTCAAATGAGTCGCTCATAAAATGTCGTCGCATCGCTAACGGCGACGCATATAACAAATGATAGTCACTGCCACGCCTCCATCTACATTCGTATCTATTAACACTGAGAGAAAATAAGCAAAACAAAAGCAAAAGAATTTGGTGGAAATATTTCATTTAAGATGCGATGTTATTTCTGAGCCAAGTATTATATAAAGAATTTACTTGCACTTATTTGTCCTCATTTCGCAGATATCTATATAAAGAAAAAAATACTTTGTTCATTTTAAATTTTAAAATTAAATTATTTAATTCATGAATTGTACAATAATTCGACATCAATTCGTTATTCTATGTCGCTGAGTGTACCTAAAAGCGTCCATCTCATTTTTTTCGCTCCCTCCTTTACTTTAACGTTTCTTTTTTACCTTCCTTTCCTTCTCCATTCTGGCAACAATAACATCAGCAGCGGCACACAGCACAATTAATTCAACAAAAAAAAAAAATAAAACAAAAAAAGAGAGAGGGAGAAAGAAAGGAATAAAAAATGAGGAGGAAAAAAAAACGTAAGCGAAACATTTGCAAGGCCAATAAAAATGCCATTTAATGACGCCTGCAAATTTCACAGGCTCAAATAATCAGCATAAAAATGAGTAAAAATGCAGAATATCAAAATAATTGAAATATGCAAAAGGATGAGATAATATGCCATGAAAGCAACAACAATAAAACGAACGTGCAAAAAAAAAAAGGAAGAAACAAAAAGTAGCAACAGTAAAATGTACTCGAGATAAAATGTTTTTTTTTTTAACAATTATTCAAAGGCAAAAAGTTGAAGAATAAAATAACAATGGCAGTTAATGAGGCAAATTAAAAAGCTAAATGAAAAGAAACTTGATATATTTATAACTGTTATTTTGGTCACATTAATTTTTTATAGTTAAAAATAAAAAGTTCTTCCTTATACGAAAAACATATAGTTGGTGTAACTAAGTTAGATCATTTTTTTTTCTAATGTAATGTAATGTAAGGTTATATTTATTATTTGTATTCCATTTTAAGAACATGTTTTTTTTTCGGTATTTTTTGTGTAAAATATTTTTATATTGAGTCTTTTCTGGAATGACAAAAATAAGAAAAGAAAAAATTCAAAGTTGGAATTTGAACTTTTGTAACATTGTTTGAAATTGAAAATTAATATGTTTTAAGAGGAGCAAACAGACTTTATATCCAGGGTCACCTTGACCGCAAACATTCCGGCAAAGACATCATCATGAGAAAGGACAAACCAATTAAGGGATAGCCAGTTCGAGGGAATCCCGACTGTTGGCTTCGTTGAAACTGAGGCTCATTGGCTCAACTAAGGCGACAGCAAAAGAATCAGACACATTACACACTGAACACGCCATTTCTTTCATTCTTTGTTACTTTCCCCCTCCCTCCACTTATTCACTCTCTCTCACTCTATCTCTCTCTCTCTTTCTATCTGTCTGTGAGCTCTACTACCATCCATCTCAATTTACTGCCTGAGACTTTTGTCAACGGGCAAGAAAATGAATGTCAAAAGGAGCAGCAAAATACAAAAAAAAAAAAAGGGACTAAAGCGGAACTGGCAACTGACCCCAAAAAAAAAAAAAGACACACACAACACACACATACAAAAAAACCTACCAAAAGAAGAAAAAAAAAAGCAATTTATGCGGGTTTCAAGTCGGAGGTTTGCGCTATTCTGTTCTGTTCTTGTTCTGTTGATAACTCTGGCCACAACCATGGAGGTGTGTGTGTGTGTGTGTGTGTGATTGGTGGAAAGGGATGGAGTGGGTGGGTAGCCAACAGGCTGGCTGTGTTATGTGAGTGGGCAAACATAAACAACAGTTACGCTCGAACAACGGCCAAAGTTGCATTTCCGCTGTAACCGTTTTCCGTACGGGAAATGCGTTCGACGCGTGTTTGAAATATTGGCCTGTCTTTAGCCCCATCTCGCTTTCACTCACTCGCTCTCATCGCTATGCATCTGTGGTTGTGGACGTGGGCGTTGCCGGGCAGTTCATGGTTTCAACTACAAGCTGCACTTGAGCGCTTTATCATTTTTTGGGGCACCCCAAAAACACATTCACGAATCCTACTCATCTCGGCGAACGAACATTTGCCATATGCAAATGTAAAAACAAAGCAAGAGAGAGAAATAAATAAAAAATATCGCTTAAATAATAAAGTAAATTCAACGATTGTAATTTAATTTCTAAAAACCTTTTGTTAAACACCTTAAAATGGTTAAATAATAAAAGTATAAATTATTAATATTTAAATACAGAAACAATAGTAGAAGATTTAAATTTATTAGCTACTATTATCGTAAATTTCCAATACAAAACAAATCATAGAAAATGCTATTTCGAAGTCTTATTTTCAAAAAATATGTAAAAGAAATATGTAAAATGTAAATTAAAAAATTAATTAAAATATGTACATATGTATCTATATATGTAAAATAAAAAAAATTAATGAAATATAAATAAAAAAGAGATAAAAAAATAAATGAAATATAAATAAAAAAGAGATAAAAAAATATATATAGAATATAAATAAAAAAAGAGATAAAAAAATAAATGAAATATAAATAAAAAAGAGATAAAAAAATATATATAGAATATAAATAATAAAGGGATAAAAAAAAATTTTAAATTTGAAAAATGTTAAAATTAAAAAGGAAAAAAAATAATGCAAATATCTTTATGATATTTTAATATACATTTTTCTCGCTGAGCTTTAACACTTAACTTTGAGTTCCACAAAAAAAAGGCTGCCAAGGCGAACGCGCTACTTTAGTCATTGTTATTTTTTTTTCTTCTTTTTTTTTTTTGTCTATTCAAAAACGATGCGTCTTTCACCTTGGTTGTGCATACAAAATGCACAACAACACATTGCACTGCACTTGAACTGAATTCCCTTGTTGCTGATGTTTGACACTTTTGTTTCACGCCCATCAACTGCCCCACCCACCCTCTTTTACCCACCCAACTGTTGTTGTTTTCTTGCCCTTTGTTTTGTTTCATTTCATTTCACTTGTGAAAACACTTGACGCGCCTTTTGACCGCCTTCGTCGACATGGCAAACGCCCTAAAATATGCAGCACACATACACTGAAAAGGTGGCAGATGTGTGGCCAAACCTGTGTGCGTGTGTGTGCAAAACATTCTTAATTGCCACATATGTATGTACCTTTACGTATGTACATATATACACGCCTACTTCTCGTGGCATTTTCCATTTGCATTTTCTTTCTTTTCATTGCCTTCGTTTATTTGCATTGTTTTCCTTTTCTTTTAATTTTCCATTTTCCCTTTCTTTTTTTTTTTGTTTTAGAGTGGCTCTAATTGGCTGCCTAAGCAAATGAGAACTATAACTAAGTACATTATTTGAATAGCCAAACAAACAGTTAACAAATCAATGAATACCTAAAAGGGCTAAGGACTTAAGGTATTACAGGGATTTGTGGCCTATATCTTCATAACACTTCAAAGGGTTTTAGAATGAAGACTCGATTAATTTCGGTTAATTACAGCTTAATGAAAAGCATTCAATTGTTCAAATTAATGAAAATGTCGGCAAATATTTCACAGCCAGTAGTTTCTCATAAGAGCAAATGGAAGTGAAATGGAATGAAAATGTTTTATCTACGCACAAGTAAGGGGCGTGACCACTGTGTAGGCGTATATATGTGTGTTTTAGTGACTGTTAATTAATGCGTTTGTTGATGTTGATTGAGAGAGAGAGAGAGAGAGAGAGAGAGAGAGAGACAGAGAAAGAGACGGAATAGGGAAAGAGCATGTTATAGACTCTGAAATGGTTTGGCGTAAAGCTGATTCAATATAATTGAAAGGCCATAATCTGATCTCATCAATTGAAATCGAGATGAAGCAAACATAAACGTACTCACTTATTGATATATGTATATGAATATTGAAATTAATTAATTTACTTGAAATCAAAGCAGCAAAATAATCTGTTTTGCCGGTATTCGTATACAAATTGCTATTGAATACCTATCAAAATTATTGAAATTGAAACGTTGCTTAAAGGATAATTGGTTATTTATACATACATATGTATAATTAGGCCAAAATGTAATTAGTTATTAATACATACATATGTACATAAATATAATTAAGGAAAATTGTATTTATCCTGAAATCTATTTGGTCTCTTTCCCTTTGCTTGATATTAATCGTTTGATCATTATCTGTTGCTTTTTTCTAGATTAAAAGTAAACAGAGCCTAAAGCTCGTATCAATTGAGGGCCAACCAAATGCAAAATGAATTCAGAGAAACCGATCACAATGCAATCTGGGCCACCGCCGCCACCACCATCACAGCTAACAGCTATTACTGGATCCACGGCAGAGAATTATGCAAGTGGTGCTAGCAATTTACATTACGCAAATATTCCGACATCATCTGGCAGCAGTTATGTATCAATTGGCATAATACCCAATATGGGAACTATGGCAAATGCTAATACGGTGACGATGCCATTGCTATTACCCGCTCCGCCCGCAACTCCAATGACAGCAACAACCACATTCAAGGCAACACCGTTGTTGCCAATGCCGACTTTGGAAGATATTGAAGTCGCTGCGACTCAACCAGCGCAAATATCATCAGTGGGTCAACAACAACAACAACAACAAGGACCACAACAAGCACCACCCGGTATACTAAAATATCCCCCACCGGTACAAACTTGTGTGGGTTATATAAGCGATATGGCACCAATAACCGATAATATATCAACGGTAACAACAACAACAATGAGCAGTAATTGTGGCACACTTAAAAGTAATGCCAAATTGTTACCACTTCAATTGGTAGCCACTGTACCGCCGCCAACCGCACGAAAAGATTCCTCACCACCACCGTCAGCAGCAGCATCACAGCAATCCCAACAGCAGCAGCAGCAACAACAGCAACAGCAACAACAACAACAACGTCAACGAACCCGTCAAAATGGCGGTTGGTGTGCCTGTTTTGGTACCAACACCACCAGATCCAGGGATGTTAAGACACCACCCGGTTATACGACCAAATCGAAAAAACGTAAACCGACATCACAAACTGTTTGGTCAGCCCTCTTAACCAATTTGGGAATTTGTATGCTTCTGTTGGCCTATACTCTACTCGGTTAGTATGAAAATTATGACGAGACGTTTCCCTCATTTTTTTTTTTTATATAACATTTATAATTTTTGGTGCTATTTTCTGACATTTTCAAGTGGATAAGGGGGAAAGTACTTAAAATATTCTATAAAATATTTTAAATACTATTAAGTATAGTGTAAGAAACATTTCTTAACAATTTAAAAATTAGTAATTGAATAGCTGTTGCTTGTTTTTGATTTTGGCTAATGAAAAATTATCTCAACACAAAAAGAATATTTTGAGAAACGCCAGTGGGGGATGATGATTCATATTTTTAATATGTATACCAAATTTGAAATGAATCGAAAAAGTAGTTTTAATATGGCTGTGATCAAAAAGTTAAAAAAAAATAGTCAAAGAAGTTTAAAGTTAAGCCGACAGTAATAAAGGATACGAGAACAAATATGCGATAAATTCGAGAGTTTTAATCTAATCGGTTTTTATTTTTTCTTTTTTCTTTTTATATATTTTTACACGATTATTATCCGTTTACAGAAAACTGTGCACTTGTTGATACTTTACTTCTTTCCATAAACTTTTCAGTAAACTTTTACTATCGTAAAATAAAATAAATACGAACTAATTCTGGGTACATAACATTTTCGTACAACAATTCTTTTAAAATCTGTAAGCTAGTTATGCCATTTGATTTAAATAGATACAGATAGAGATTAAGATAAGATATATGTTTGTTTTTCTTTTTTTTTTTTGTTGTATACATTCATTTTGTCACTTGATTTATTATCTACTGGTGTGCCGTTTCCTGTTTCTTGCCTTAATTAACGTAGCCATTTTTATGTTGCTTTTCGATTTCATTTCGTTTCATTTGCTTTCCCACTTACGTTGGATATGTGTATGCACGCGTGTGTTTGTTGTGTGTGTGTGCGTGTGCGTGTCAAATCCAGAAATATAATAACTATGTATATAGTTACAGGCACCGGTACAAGGATGCTTAATGTATCTTGTCACAGGGTTCGACGATTAAATTAACCAAAAGCCGCCGCTGCCGCCACACAACAACATGATAAATTTAATTAATCATTTGGCACTTTTCGCTGCCAAGAACAAACGTCAAAATGGCGGCCGCAGGACTGTCTCTCTGTCTGTCAGACTATCTATCTATCTATCTATGTGTTTGTGTGTGTTTGTGCGCTGTCATGTTTATGGGCTTGTATTAGAAAACCAAAAGACGACGAAGACGACTACGGCGTCTGGTGACGGCTGTGCTGACACGAAAGTCTGGCAAGAGGCAAACATGCAAAAGGCAACACATGCTTAATATAAATACTTTAAACAAATCGAAATTGTGTATGAGTGTACGAGTGTGTGTGTGTGTGTGTGCGTCAGCTGTACAAAAAGTTCGTTTCTGTCTATATACAAACATATATTTATGACAAGCATATGTATGAAGGGCTGGTTTAAGACTTGTAAAGGCCTCGGAGTAAAAACTTAACCAACAATTTTTCAAAAGTTAACTTTTAACATTTCAAAGTTTTTTTATAGTTTTATATCTCTGAACGATTTCAGCTAAAAACAAAACACTAAACCGAAGTTCAATTTTGAACCGATCGTTTTTATAGGAACTATATTTTATGGCTGGATCCTAACGTAGTTTAAACTTCTAAAAGTGTTAAAACGAATTTCAGTTAATAAACAAAAAAAAATTATTTTTCATAAATAAAAAACTTGAAACAAAAATATATAATGAAATCAATTAAAACAATTTTGGTGACCCCGACGAGCACCTTGAAATTTGTGGAACGTCGCAGTTTGAATTAACGATTTAATAGTGAGCAGCGCTTCAAACCTCTTCATAATTTGAATCCGAATTTCTAATTTCCTTCTTATATAACTTTTGACAAAGAGATTCGCTCTTTGAGCCATTCATATCCATGTCCTTTTGTAAAGTTTGAAGATCTTTGGAGCGCAACTTTAAAGGATCGCCGTAGGCATATTTTTTTCTTAGTTGCTGACGTCGTTCCTCTTTTATCTTTTCAATGCGCTTGCGATCAAGCTTCATTCCATTGAGTACACTCATATATCCTAAATTGGGCATACTAACTCTTGCTGATGATGGTGTGGTAATTCCTGTGGATGTCACGGTAGTGGAATTCTCTTTTGGGCCATAATTTTGAGGCATTTGATTTTCTGTTGAAACTATAATTTTCACACGTTTCTGATAATTCTTTTCCGGAATGATAACGGCTGATTTCAGATTGGTCATCATTTCAAATTTATGATTTGCAGGCAAATTTCGCAAGTGTTTGTTTGCATTCTGATGAAGCGATTTAAAACTGGTCAAATCTTTACAATCAAATCTATTAATTAATTCCTTGACACTGCTGGTTGCCAACTTCGTGCAAGAAATATCTGCCATTATATTTTGCTTCTGTTTTTGTTGTTGCAATTGAATCATTATAAATATCGAAATGAATTGAATAACTGAATTATGTATTTCATTTGTTTCTAATTTTGAAATCGGTTTGCTCGCCACATTGATTCTCGAAAACTGTCAAAGGTTTTAGAATTTTTCATAGAAGATCTGATATATTTTAAATCAATCAAACTAACTAAACTAACGATGTCAGCTTAGTTCCGACACCGAAAATAATTTAATAAGCGACAATTTTTGGACTACCCATGGTTTGAACTCCCCTTTGCAATCTATAAATTATATTATTTTTAGACCGTAAAAATATTTTCTAATATTTCTCGAAAAGAACATTCTCTGACGTTTTTCTGTACCTCTATTATACAACAATTTTGATTACAGTGCCGTAAAACGATTTTAAGTGGCTCATACGCCTACCGCTTTTTACTAGTCATTAAAAGACTGATTGTATTTAAAAGGGTCAGCAAAGTGACAAAGTTTCCCAATTTACACAATTATCAATTTGTAACACATTTTATCTATTTTATAGTCCGGTCCTGCAAATGGATATTTGTCCTTCTGTCCATGTGTCCGTCAGTTTGTGTTTCAGAGAATTTGCTTGTTTCAGGACATCAACAAAATGACACAAACAATTATTTAACTTTCACTAGGACGTGCGTGATGGTTTTTTATGTTCTTCTTTTCTTTTTCTTTTTTCTGTGTGTATGTGTGTGTGTGTGACGTCACACAGCTGTCAGGTTGCCGCCGCTGCCGCCATTGCTGTTGCTGGTGTTACTTCCTCTTCCTCTCTGCCTTTTTACTCTTTTCCACTGCTTCCTTTCAGCTTGCATTTATAACGCTTCAACAAATAGATTTATTTTACTTTTTAAGTTAATGCAAAAAAAATTATTCGACTATAAATATACCCATTTCCAAAAACTTTCCAAATACATAAGTGAAGTTCAAAGTTTTCATATTTTAAAGTCGACCGCAAAAATAGATATCAGTTGATAACAATGTAATTAATTGATATTTGGCTGTGATCTAGAGTAGAACAATACACATTCGCTAAATGACAAAGTGATCGTTAAATGTTTTTATCAAAATGAAACCAATTGCTATTTTAGTTATCATTCTACAATAATCGGCAGTCGCATAAACCGATCTTTTCATATAGCATTTATTGACTATGAAAGGAGACATTTGTATCAAATTTATTATAGGATCCCGTAAAGAGAAACAACTGCATTTCAGATACAGATATTTAAAGAAAAAAAAAACTCTAACAAAAACTCGTAATTCACTTGCTTTATTCTACATTGTCCCCTTGTATGGTTTTATACAGTAGTTTTAGCCACAATGCTCATTCTCTTACAACATTTTGAACTTTAACATGTGTTGGCTTTTGCCGACAACATCAACTCATCATATAGAACACATAGAACATCATTTTCAGGCAAACGAAAGCAAAGTAACACACACACACATAGAAACAAAAAAAATTAAAAGAAAAAGAAACAAAAAGTAGGCAAAAAAAAAAAAAAAGTTGATGAAATGTAAGGGAAAAACTTTTCAAAAACTTCACAAAATGTCCTACATGCATGTATATGTGTGAGTGTGTGTGTGTGTGTGTTTGTGTAAATGGATGTTTGTATGTATTAGTTGGCAAGCATTAACATTAAATGACTGACAGGCATCAACACGAATTCTGGCGGAAACAAGATGAGAACCCATGTCAAGTATCAGAGAACTTGATTTTAGTCTTTTATTGGCAGGCGTGGCCAAAGACACGCCTACCAATGTCCAAAATATTGTGAAGGGATCCCCCAATATATATGTATGTATGTATATGTATATATATGTATGTATATACATATGTATTTAATTTAAGTTGATGGCAGAACATAGCTAGAAAATGTCATAGAAACAGCAGAAAATGAATGAATCGATGTTTTACCCTCGTCAAAACTTAATACCAAAAAATGAAACAATTTTTATTCCCCCTTATATTTTCAAAGTATTGTTCAATTTTTGGCAATCCATTTTTTTAATTGATCAATTTTTATAAAACCAATAACATATAAACGTATTTCTGAAGAGCAGAAAAGGGTTAGCAAAATGGTAAAAAAAAATGTTTCCTGTTACTACAACTTATTATAAATATTTTCAGAAAATATAAAATCATTCAGAGCAAATCTTTCGAGTCATAGACCATAAAACTTTATTTTAAGCCGATAATAAAAAATATAAGTTTATTTATTTTATTTTTAATTGCAACTTATTTTTCATTTTATAAAACAGGAAGATTTTTGGCAAACACCCGCAATTTTTTAATTGCCTTATTAGTAAACGATATTCCAAGTTATATACAGATTTTTGTTACTTTTGATATTATTTTATATATTTAAAATTGGTTATCAAAATGAACGATTTTTCTTGTTGGTTGGTCTTTCTTCCATTTTTTTTTTTAACTCATGAATATTGGTAACGTGTCCTACCTCTCTCTCTCTCTCTCCCTTTTACTCTATGTCTCTCTTACTCTTTGTGTATTTGCTTACAGGTTCCTTCATATTTCTGACCATAGAGAATGAGGATTCGGCTCTGTTGCATCAGCAGCATACTTTGGCTAGTACCAAACGCAACATGGCAATGGCTGCTAACGGGAACAGCATCTTTCAACAGCAGCAACAACAACAACAACAGCAGCAGCAACAAATGCAGCAACATCATCATCAGCAACAACAACAAGGACAACAGCAACAACAACAACATACAGACAATGATACAACAATAGCTTCTGCAGTGGCTCAGGGATTGGGCATTGGGCATGACCATGATGGTGGTGGCATCTCTTCATCATCGAATGACTTTGTTTATGCTGTGGATGAGGCTGACCTGGAGGCTGGAATGCCACAGTTTGCCTTATCGCCGGATACTTATGATGTACGACAACGAACCATTGAGAATATCTGGGACATTACCGTATCCCTTAACATACTTTACAAAGAGAACTGGACAAAGTAAGTGTTCATACATACATATACACACTTGATAAACTACACTTGAAAAAAAAATATATTAAATGCGATAAGTAATGAGTCCTTTCTTTTCATTAATTTATTTTTTAGTTGGTTCAGGAAAATAGGAGAGGGTTTCCGTCTGTCCATTTCTTTGCAACTTAAAGATATAAATTTTTGAGCTTTAGAGATGAGACTCGGCTTATCAGTTTCTTAGGTATATAGCTAAATCAAGTTTTAAAATTGATCGAATCAGACTACTATTAGGTATAGCTACCTGAGAAACGTTCAGTGCGAAATTAAGTTGTTTTTTTGTTTGAGTTCAACTTTTATTCGTATTTTAAATTTTACATTCAAGGCGATTCTACTGAGAAAGTAATTAAACACTCAAGAAATGTAAGAGTATACAAACTTCAGAACGTCCATAGCTAGCTTTTCTCATAATTAATATGTATTTTCTTCAAGTGTAACATTCTCTCACACACACATGCACACGAACACTGTTCTATCTGTTTCTATCTCTGTTTTTCTCATTTCATAGATTAGCCGCACTTGAAATTGCCAAGTTTCAAGACCAATTAATCAAGAGACTGAACGAGGATGTTATGCTGCAATTATCACACGACGATGTGGCCAACGGTGGCCACGCAGCTATACCCCCTGGCAATAGCGGAGTTGGACCAGGTTCTGTACCAAGTTCAGGCAACAATCCGGCCACAGAAGCTGTGCTCCTTCACACACACTTTCATCATCATCGTGGTGGTGGTGTTGTTGGTGTTGGCGGAGTGGGTGTTGGTGGACCGCCACATGAGTGGAATTTTGCCAAAGCGTTTTTGTATTCGCTGACCGTTTTGACCACAATTGGTAAGTGCCAGTGGCCTTCTGGTTACGCTGTGACTATGCTTGTGAATGCCAGTGTCAGTGAGAGTACGAGTACGAGTGCAAGAGAAAGAGCAAGTAAGCAAAAAGAGATGGAAGACAGTGTGCCTGTGGGCCATAAATTTTATGTACCACCAACGGAAATTTGTTTTACTTGAATGGCGAGGAGAACCAAGTGCTCTCTTGTTTTCTAGATACCAAAAAAAGAAAAGAAAAAAAAAAGCAAAACCCAATAGAAATGAGGGGAATTGGGATGTACTAGCGCGGGGAATGGATGGTTCACCGGTTGGTTTAACTGGGTGTCTGTCTAACTGACTGGCTATAAAGCATTGCCACCTGACCCCATACGTAGTTACCATTTGACACCATCGCATGACTGCATTCATTTGGCTAACGTTGATGATGTTACTGATGATCCGATCCCATGGCCCTACACATGCATGATAAATTTGGAATTTAAATCAAAAATTGAGCAAATGCTTGCACCAAAACGGACTTAATTGATTAAAGACAATATATCGTATACATTTATTGGTTCTCCATAAGTAATAATTGAAAATATTGCAAAACACAGTAGCTAAATTTAGAAATTGCAAAAAAAGATAACATAATTCGTTAAGTGAAAGAAATATTTAATTATTTTCATAGAAATTTTACTTTTTCACTATCAGCTTTAAATATGTTGGCAACTGATTTTTAGAAAATTTAACAATATTTAAATTAATTATCTCAAAGTAGTAGTTAACAGTTATGCTAATAAAAGAAAATCAAAATGTTTTTTCTACTAAAACTGTTTTTTGTAACGATCGTTCATATGAAAACTATATAATATAGTCATCCGATCTTTATAAAATGTGGCACATAATCATGGAAAAAAAATTAGTTATTGGAACGAAACATCTGCTCCCATGCATTTGTTTTTACCTATACTTATAGCACATATATAGCTATAGCTATATCTAATGTTCTGAAAAAACAAAACAATAAACCTGTCAGCATGCAAAAGTTCTAAACTTGATAAAATCTTTGCGTTGATCTAAGGGATCATTGATATATACTCAGCTCCTTATGGCGAACAAAAAATTACAAATACTTTTATATGTATATCACAAATCGTTTCTTCTATGCACTGCTGAATTTTTGACAGAAATAAATAAAAACGTATTTTGCAAGGGCATCAACAAAGAAAAAAACACAACAAAAAAAATGAAACACAAATAACCCTTCAAATGTACCTTTACATACATACATATGTATGTATGTAGGTATATCCAACAATTTTAGACACTGAGTGGCTGATGCTTTTGTTGCCAGTTGTCAGTTCCCAGGAATATGCTTACATACATATACATAAATATATATAATATGTATGTCTGTGTGTATTTATATGTATTTACTATGCATGTCTATGTGTGTGTATTTTTGCTCGGTAATTTCGTAGGCTCACCCAAAAAAACAAGCCGAAAGTCAAATATTGATAGAGCAAAACAACAAACGAAGCTATTTGCTTAGCCCGGAATGGCCAAGACACAAGCACACACATACATATACACATACACACACACACACACACACAAACGCACATACCAGATACAAAGACACATAAACACACACATACAAATTTCCACTTGTGAAAATGCTATAAAATAAAATTTGCAAAAATTTTCTGCTGATCTTGGCAGTTCCAAAACCAAAAGCAACAAAACAACAAAAAAACAAAAAAAAAACGAAAAGGCCAGAAAGCAAATATAGGGACAACGCCTTCTTCTGCACCCCTCTATCATTCTACTTTTATCCCTCTTTCTCTCTCTTTGGTCCTCCATATTTCCTTTCAAATGCATAAAAACCAAAAAATGATAGAAGTGGGTGGATGTGGGGTAGTGGGGTGGGAGGAGGGGGAGGGAGGCGTTGCCAGTTTGCAATTGCGTTAGTCAGCAGACTGTTGGGACATTTGTATTAACATGACTTCCTGCCTTGTCCTTGTTCTTATCCCCTTGTATTCCTTTTCACTCTCTGTTCCTGTCCCAGTCCCAGTTCGTATCCCAGTGATTGTCCTTGTCCCTGTTCATGGGTCCTTGTCCTTGGCTTTATATTATTATTATTATCATTGTTTTTTTGTGGGTTGTGTATTTCCATTGTTCTTCAAAATGTATGATTATTATTATTATTAGTTCTGGCCAACAAAAAAAAAAAAAAAAGGACACTAAGCCACTTCACCGTAGTTTTCTTCTATAGTCCTAGGACTGTACAAAACCAAACGACGTTTCATTTACATTGATGTTTACATATATATGTATGTATATATAAGTATGTATACATACATATATATATATATGTTTAAAGAAAATTTTGTATGTTTGGGATCCAAACAGCTGTGCAAATATTTTAGAAAACTTGAAAAAACAAACTCACTTCTAATATCCTGTTTAGTGGGTCCAAAAGAGATTTTTAGAAACAAACAATACAAATACCAATTATGGTTTAAAATGATAAAGAAAAACTTTAGATTTGTTGTGATTAACTTTAATAATATTAAAATTGGTTTTGATCCCCAAGCTTGCACAGTGCTCCTCACTTGAATAGGAACATATTCAACATTATTTTCACTTTCATCGAGTAATAACTATAATTAGTTTTAAATCAAATATCGTTTTTAATAAATATTTAAAAGAGCAATCAAATTATCAGCAAAAAATCAAAGTAAAATTTTTTTCATAATTATGGTTTTATTCAAGTGACAAGCAGAGTAAAATATTATATATATGTATGTATGTACATATATAGCTAATCTTACCCTGTAATGCATTTAAATTTTAGCAAGGCTTTGTATATGTATATGTACATATGTACATACATATATACAGAAGAGTGTGTCTGTCTGTGTATGTATGTGTTTGGTGGGTTCTCTATGATTGTCTTGGGCATAAATGGAAATTTATAGGCAGTCACTACTGTCGCTGGCAAACAATAAAATACGTACTTACATCCATATACATACATACATATATATGTATGTATAACATGGAAGTTATCCATAGTCACAGTCATAGTCAGAGTCAGAGGCCAATCCCTGGACAGCAATAAGACAAGTAATTTAGTTGCAAAATAATTTTAAATTTCATTTTCCATTTTGCACACAGCAAACTTCACTATCATCAATTGCGCATCATTTCCCCTTCCACTCCTCTCCTCTCCACTTCATCCGTTCCTATCCCATCCTTGTCGTCTTATACTTTCTCTTCCTTTTCTTACCACCTCTATTTCTCCTTGGCGATTTCATTTCATGCTCCGCCATTTTCTGTTATGTTGTGGCTGTCGATTCGGTTTCCTTTTTTATCTATTTCTATCTCTCTCCCACTCTGTCTTTTTCGGTTCATTTCTTTTTTGTGTCGTTTTGCATAAAAAAACAAAAATCAGACGAAGAAGCAATCGAAAAATATTTTAGGGTACAAGTTGTTTAGTTCATATGTGAAAATTATAAGAGTTATTAAAATAATAATTAATCGATTGACTTTTCAATTCGATAATTCCAATCAATCACATTTGGCTTGTTCACGTGAATGTAGAATAAAAATCAACGGAAATTATTCATGAGAATGAATTGAATGTTTTATGGGTGTGATTACTTTAGCTTAAAGATATAGCCCATTTCCAGGGAAGTGTGATAGAAACGTCAAAATTATAATTATAACTAATAATTTCAATTATTATTCAACGTCGTGCATTAAATTACAATTTCTATGCAGTTTAATTAAACTTTTAAAATATTAAATATCGATTGAAAATATAGTTTGATATTGGGCTTTTTAGCACAAGTTTTCCTCACTTTACAAAGGCAGAGGGCTAAGATTTGAACCAGTTCAATAAAATTAACACTCGAAATTTAGATTTAGAAATTTAGATACATTTAAAAATTATTACTTTTAATCCAATTATAATGTATCGATCTACTCAACCTTTCCTAATAACCGATTGCTTTATATCTCTCCCAATCTATTTATTCATCCTTTACTGATTTTAAGGGGGCAAATTAATTTGAATTCCTTACATTTTCTCATTATTGCAAACCAAAAATCGGAGGCTATTAGCAACTTCCCAGAAAAGTCCAAAATATATTCAACTCAAACGCACATAAAGAGAAACAGTTACACATCCTGAAGAAGCAAACCCCACGCCTCCTCCTCCCATTTCCTTTTCATTCATCCATATATACACATACACATCATTTGGATGTGTTTGGGTCTCAATATTGAAATCTTTCAATATCTTTCAATAAAATATGTAGATGCCTTCATCCCATTCTAGCCAGCAAATTGACAGCGCGGCATCTGAATTTTACAGCTCCCAGCTTCGGGTCAATGCCAATATTATTAGCCCTCACGATTGTGACATACACAGACACACACACACACACAGCCAGACAGATAAACAGATATACACACACCCAAACACATATACATACATACATTGAAAATTTGGCATTGGCTTAGGTACAGTGGGTCAATAAGTATTATTCCATCATTATTTTAAAGCCCTTCAATACACCATAAGTACATTAAGAAGGTCTTCAGGGATATCCAAGTTCGACTACAATTATAGGACAAATATGAGCGATGTAGCGACGCAGTGTACTTGGTTAAATGTCCTTTTGAGTCCATTTGGTTAAATTTTTGAGGAACTACACAATAATGATTTCCGAAATCCCTCTGAAATTCTCAGATACATGTCGCGTCAGCTGTCTCTGTCCTCGCCGCTAGGACTAGAGATTCCTTGGTGATTCCTCAGGGACACTTACTAAAGGATCTTTATACCCATACTATGTCTAAAGGATATAATTATAGGCCTAAGAAACTTACCTTGCATGCATGTGGCTGAAACTTATATTTGTAGTGTTTCAACTTAGATAAACGTATAGTAAATAATAATTTGAACCACTGTAGACTGAATGGTATGGGTCCTGAGCTGTCGTCTGCTTTGTGACACATTGACGTTCGTTTTTTCTTCTTATTCTTATTTTTTTTTGGGAGGATTTCATTTAAATTTGCTGTCAACGCAATTACATGCTTACCGGGGGGATGGTCGATAGGTCGATGGGTGGATGGTTGTTCACCCATCGCTCGAATGGCACTCCGCGCAGTCCTTTGCAATAGCTTTCTTTTTCGCAAATCCTGTTCACCAGGATAAGTGTCTGTGTGTGTGTGTATGTGTGTGTGTGTGTGTGTATGTGTGTGTGTGTGTATGTGTGTGTGTGTGTGTGTGTATGTGAACGACTTCAAGATGGGGCATGAAGCGTAGGTGTTTTGTTGCATGTTTTTGTTTCCAGCCTAAAAATTCTATTTCAGTCGCTCACTTTTCATATATACATACATACATATGTAGGTATCTACATATGTACATTCACTACATACATACATGCATATCTTGATTGATTCAATTTATTTGTGCTGAGAGTTTTCTTCTTTGCCTGGCTTAATGGCTGCCGACCGACCGCAGAGTATGGGAAACCTATAGGGCGACATTTGTTCAATAAAAAAAAACCTGTCTGTCACGGCAATAAACCGCCACGCCCTTAAATCTATATACATATGTATACGAAATAAAAATATCAAAATCGTCGGAACAATAAAATTAAGAAATTTTCAATTTATGCATGAGACACCTGACGACAAGAACAACCACAGAGGAAAGTCGACAACACACGGTGTGTGTGTGCGGGGGTGGTACGTGCCTCTTATTGTAGGTATTCCTGTCAGCATCCCCTTCCTCCCTAAGCACACACGCCTACACACACACACACAACCCAAATATAAACCCATAAGCTTGTTAAGCATTTTTATTGCCTAGGCACATTGTTTAATTATTTCCTCTGTAAGTCCCAAAAGTTCAAGAATGGTTAAGATTAATAGCAAAACAGTGAACGGACTTGAAAGGGGGCCAGGGGGGTAGACAAGGGACAAGTTGTTGGAACACTTAATAGAATAACCTAATAACTCTTAAATTATTAAGGAAAAGCAACAAAATTTTAAATAATTATCTATAATAAAATGATTTTAAAAACAAAGATTTTATAATAGGGGAAAAAAAACAGTTGCAAAACAATTTTAAAAAAAATTATATAATATAATATAATCAATTATATTTACTTACCAATTTTAATTTTAATTTCTTTTACCACACTCAAAAAAAAATATATGAGCAAAAAAAAAATCCTAATCAAAAATATTTCCCTTTAATATGTAACCAATTTATTTCCCTTGCCTTAATTTCGTTTAAAAATTTCCCTAACAATTCCCGCACTTGAATGCCGCAAAATCAATGGCATGTTGTCTCACTTACTCCCATGACGATTTGAAGAAGACCCGAAAATAAAGGCTATATACATACACATAGTTAGTTGAATCTGTCTGAATATTGAACTTTTTACATATGTACATATTTATATACATACATATGTGAACAAAAACATTTGAGTTAAAATTTTTAACTTAGATGGACTAACGGAATGGAATAAGGACAGACAAAAAGGCGAAAGTCATACACAGGAGACAGACACACACATATCCATATGTATGTACATACATACATATGTATGTATACATACATATACATAACTAGATCGATATTTAAAAGATTTTCTTTTTTCGAACTTTCAATTCTATTCACATTTTCCTTCACGAATAACAACAGCAAGGGCAACACCAAGCACAAAAAAAAAAGATTTTATTAGATTATTTCTGATACCGTTTTAGGATGAATCACAATTTTTTATCATTTGCAATTCGCTCAATAAAAACCACGAAAATTTTGCAAGCGCACTGAAGCAAAGTCCAAAGAAAACTGAAGTAAGAATAAGAATGATAGATTTTAAAACTGTACATGCAGATGTGCGTTTGTATATCAGTGTATATGTATGAGTGCGTGCGATCATTGCCAAGCTTAACGGATGACTTTGGCGTTGCCACTTAATTTTATATATTTATGATTTGTGACTCCCCTTATTGATAAGTTTTGATCTATTGCAGGCTATGGAAATATTGCTCCACGTACTACACTTGGTCGTATTGTAACCCTGGCCTACGCATTCTTTGGAATACCCCTGACATTGGTCTATCTTAGCAGCACCGGAAGCATTCTGGCCAAAGTGGCTCGCGAAGTTTTCTCCAAGGCGTTGTGCTGTTGTCTGTGCTCCAATTGTGGCTACTGTTGTTATGATGAGAAACGCATGGCGGAAAAGGAACGGCGCATGAAACGCAAACGTCAACAGGAGGAGTTACGAAAGCAACAATCAGTTATGCAAGAGCCATATTATGTACGCGATGTCTATCACGCCACACCTGAGAAGCAAGCAGAATTGGGTGGTGTTAATGTGTCAGCTGGCGGATCAACGGGAACTGGTGGTGGAACAACACTAGGTCCAACTGATATCGATTCGTTGAGTGCCAGCGAGTCACGCGGTTCCATGCACGGTTTAAGCATTTTGGCACCCATTTTACTCTGCTTCTCCATGATGATCATTTATATAGTATTTGGCGCAGCTGTACTATATCGCTTAGAAAATTGGCCCATTGTGGATGGTATTTATTTTTGCTTTATGAGCCTCTCGACAATTGGTTTTGGCGACATGCTCCCCGGCTTAAGACGGGAATCGAATGCCACAACTTGGTTCTGTTCCGTATACATTATGTCCGGAATGACATTGACGGCCATGTGCTTCAATGTTATACATGAGGAAATTGTCCATCGCATACGTATTGTGGTTGAATTCAAGAAGACAAGTGTTGCCAACGCTAGCGGTGGGTCAGCTGGTTCCATGATGGATGTAACAGGACATGAGGAAGGTGGGCAGTATTATGTGCCAGCCTCTTGACATTACGAGAAACGTGGACATCTTTATCAGCGTAATCCCACCGAAGAGACCCTGGTGACAGGTTGGTAATAATAGTAAAACCATACATACGAGGGCTTCCCTAAAAGTTTCCATTGAAATATAGAAAAAGATGCTTGAGTTGCTAATCTAATTTGGCAACTGGTTCATTTATACGGAAGTGCCATGAAACAATCAACACTTGACACAAAGCACTTACTTCCGTTAAGGAACGCGTCATTTCAATGAAACTTTAAGGGTAGCTCTCGAAAATAAACCCTTTTAAGGCAAATGCTTAAACTTTTATCTTTCTCTTTCTCTCTGGCACACTTGCAGATACCCCCACATCGCTAGTATTGAAGGACTATGTCAACCATGAGTTGGTACCCATCTTAACAATGGATCCCAACGGTGCTCGCTTGGCAGCACCTGCTTACACACCCACTGCATCGTCGGCAATGGTTGGCGACGTGAATCCCTCCCCCAATAATCCCAATTGTTTGAATTTAGCCAGCGATGTGGGTGGCAGCTTGGGTTACTCAACATTAGCCAGTCCATTAATAGATGTACTAACGCCAACCACCTCAACTCAACCATCGGGTGTGTACACACTCGCCGAGGAAACGGAAATGGAATTGCAGGCCGTACACACGGATACACAGCAAGTGGAACGCATCTAAAGGCGTTATAGTTGACCGCTAAATAGCGGAAGGGCCGTACAGTAGTACAGACTCACCAACGAAAGTATTAGAACCAGTATTAAGTAGATAAAAAAAACTAAGCCTTAGACTTAGTCTTACCAAAAGGTGTAAATTTTTTTTTTTCTGCAGACAAGATTGTCAATAAATTTAAGACGAAAAGTATCATATTGTATATAGACAAGAAGATGAAAATATTTTCCATAGAATTTAAGCAGATCGAACTAAAGGATCGTATCATTGTAGTCAATGTAGCATAAAATATTAATTATAAATGAAATGAAATTTGTTTTACTCAAAGTAATATATTCAAATTTCTAGCATTTCCAATTTCTCAGTGAAACAAAACTTTTCGCAAAACTCTTTTCACTAAGTTTTAACAGTTTCCATTCGATTTAAGCGCCAAAATCCATGTTCTAAAATGAAATAATGAATAATCTACACACACACACAGACTCACACAAAACATATACTTACATACATATATATAAGAATAAATATATAAATTAATATTAATAATAGCAGAAATATTTCTTTTGTTTTTATGTAAGATCCAGGAACCTACATACATAACTCTCCTTCATCCCAAAATCCATAAGAATTATAGTATTACTAATCAAACACACACACACACATTTTATACGTAAATCAAGCTTAGTAAATTTACATAATGTATGTACTAAATATCCAAACTAAATATGATACTACGTATATACAATTTATAGTATAATTAAGTGAATGTTGTTTTTTTTTTTTGTAAGTGTAATAAGCAAAGTAAAACGAAAAGGAAACTATGCATACATATTATCAATGAATTTAAATTCATCAAATTACCAAAAAAAAAAAATAAAGAAAAAAACTAAAACTAATACAATTAATGTTTGAACTACATAAAAACAGTTAAAGTCAAACTTGGCGAAAACAAAAAAGGACTTTGTAAATGTTACAATATACTCCGAATTGTACATTTATGATGACACTAAAATTAAAATCAATAAAATATTTAAATAAGTAAAGATGTTAAAAACAATATCTACAGTATTCCCTTGCGTTTTATCAATATATCAATATCAATGCTAATGCAAAAGTATAAAATACGTTTTTAACGAACAATTTTTCGGTTTGGTAACAACTTGTCAAATTTATGACTGTAACGGCAAAATATCATGAAAAAGTGAAAATACTTTCCGATATTTATCGAAGTTTTTGTTGGTTAAGCAACACTTTTTCAAAGCCATTTTGCTTTTACCGTTAAAACTTGGGCATTAAAGGTGGAAGAATAAAAATAGAAAATTTATTAAATTGAAGCATTATGAATTGGTCCCTGATCATTTCGATACTATTAAATTGCCTGCGTCAAAGCTGGAGTATTATTTTAGATGGGGATTGTCCAACGCTAACCGATGCGGACAGTTTATCCCAGACGCAGTTGATCAATCGACTGACACATGGCTGCCGTTACGATCGTTTGGAACGTCCCATTACCTATTCTGTAACTGGCCAACGTATGCCTGTCGATGTATATATGCGAGCGTATATATATTTTATGCAAAATTTGGAGGCACACGATTTGCAATTTAAGATCTATGCCCTGCTTCAATTGCGTTATTTGGATCCACGGTTGTCATTTCGTAATGTATCACCAAAACGAGGCCAGCCCATTATGGGGGAACAACAGTTAAGGGATTCCATATGGATGCCCCATATATTTCTTGCCAATGAAAGGGATTCAAATACTTTGGGTAGGTTTAAAAACAGAAAATTAAAATTGAAAAATTTTTATTTTTAATCCGTTTCATCGTGTAGGCCTCACAGAGAAGGATATTTTGACATCAATCTCACCGGATGGCACAGTAATTGTATCAAATCGCATTAAAGCCACACTATATTGTTGGTTAAATCTGAAGAAATTTCCGTTTGATGAGCAACATTGCTCCACAGTTCTGGAAAGTTGGATGTATAACACTTCCGAATTGGTATTACATTGGGAGCAAAAGCGACCAATTACTTACGATCCTGATCTGCATTTAACTGAATTTGTACTTCAAAGATCTTGGTTTAATGAAACGGTTATCAATGCCGATTTAAGTGATCTACGGCATGGAGCATTCGCTGGCAATTATAGTTCACTTAGCTTTACGGTGCATCTAACTCGCGTGGTGGGCTTTTATTTAATGGACTATTTCTTACCTTCTATGCTAATTGTAAGCATATCATGGGTATCGTTTTGGTTACAAGCAGATCAGGCACCACCAAGGATTACTTTGGGTATTAGCACCTTATTGACCTTCATTACACTGGCCTCTGCGCAGGGTAAGGGTAAATACAGTTGATAGCCGATCTTAACTATTATATAAATTGGGATTATGCTCAATCCTTTCTCACATTTATTGTCGTTTCCATTTCAGGTAAAACTTTACCAAAAGTAAGCTATATTAAAGTATCTGAAGTTTGGTTTCTTGGCTGTACGATATTCATTTTTGGCAGTATGGTAGAATTTGCCTTTGTCAATACTATATGGCGACGGAAACAGAATGTGCCGCTCAAAAAATTAAATAGTAAACATATATTAAAATCCACAATATCGCCACATTTGTTACGTCGCCGGAGTCAAAATCATGCACGTTCCCGATCATTTTCGGGAACTGCACGTCAACCCGATGCGATTTCTTTAACTAGTGCCAATCCACCGTTTAATAATTATCTAACGGTCAATTTACCAATTACCACCATAACCGAGGGTCAAGAGTTATCCCAACATCGTACCAATACGCAAGAGCATAGCAATTTTCAAACATTAAGCACAACATCGAATCGTAGATTGGAGGTGGCATTTGTAGAAAGTGCTCTGAATGATATAATAACAGCACCTGGATCAAGCAACAACGTTCCGCCAATTGAGGCAACTCCGCAGAATCATCATAGGAGTGATAATAAAACTAATAGTAACAACAATAATAATCCAAAAAATGTTAAGGAAATAGACTATAATGGATGGACAACTTTAACTTCCCAAGAGATTGCCATTTGGATTGATACACGTGCACGGCTTGTATTTCCAGTGGCATTTTTAATATTCAACATGTTCTTTTGGACATTTGTCTATTTCATTTAAGCTATTAGTTTAACAAATTTTCTATTTTTTTAGTTTATTTATTGTATTTTGAAATGTAATTTTATGTTGTTTTTTTTTGTCAAACCCACATATTCTATTTTTTTAGTTTATTTATTGTATTTTGAAATGTAATTTTATGTTTTTTTTTTTTGTCAAACCCACATAGTACATGTTTGTAGTATTTTTAAAATGATATTTGTTAATATTTTGTAATCACAAATTTTGTTCAATCAAAATTGGCCACAGAAATTTTAATGGTCATAATAAAGACTCGCCTAGATGATGAATACTAAAGAATCACATAAAGTTTTTCTTAGACATAGTTTTAGTGATCACACATATTTATATCTGTGTAATAGTGTTGACGATTGCTCTTATTTGTATAATTGTGGATAAATATGTTGTATATCTATGTGTATATATACTAAGAGATAAAACATTTTTGCTTCTTTAGTATGACTTATCCTAAAAATCCTTGCATCAAATTATTTTGAAATCTTCAAAAAGACAAAAATACATATTGCACGGAAAAACTATGATAATACAGTATTGTCAACTTCGAATTTTATCGCAAAAACCAATAAGAAAATGTAATTAACGAATCATCCACCTGCGAATCTGTACGTTAGCGGTTCAGCCATCGCCTGCGTTACAGAAAACTGATTACCTATAATAAGATCAAGGACATCACAACGCACATCGAGAGGTTTTCTTTATCTAAAATAAAAAGAAATGTAATTTTTTTCAGATAATAATGTAATTATCCCAAAAAATCATATACAAACTTTAACTATGTAAGCAATTTAGATGTGTGTATATTATGTATCATGGTGCAACTACAGAAGATAGCGTAGCACGCTAACATTTTTTTGTGACGTCAACGTATATATAATGGTGTGCTTCCCCAGAGCAACGTCCTACGTTGATATACGTATCAAATTTCTATATCAATTAATCAGTTTTAAAATAAAATTTTCTAGTTAAAATACTTCAAAAGTTCAGTTAAATATATCCATACATAAGAATAAAATATCGCATTAATGACGTGTGCTTATGTATTTTTAAAACAACCTTAACGTTGGTCTCTCTGTATCATGCAGGGTTGCCATTTATCGATTACAAAATGCGCGATTGTAAAGGAAAAGTAACTGCTACTTTAAAAGTATCCGATTTAAACGATTTAAAAACAATTTGAAATAGCATAACTAGTTGGAAAACATTTAATTAAGTAATATCAAACATTTCAGGCTACAGTAAGGCTAAACTGACAGTCTGGAATAATTTTGTAAGAATCATTTTATTTTTACTCTCTTATCGACTCGTTACTTTTCGGTCACTGTGATTAGGGAAATATTGCACACAAAAAGGAGAAAAAAGAAGATAAAAAAAAACGCTCGGCAACGTCGGAATCGGACGAAAGAAACTTTGCTCGTGAATTGTAAAACAAAAAAGATACAAAAAAAACCAAAAGAAAAGAAAAAGAAGAAAATCGAGAAAAAAAACCAAAGTGTTTTTGGTACGGCTTTATGTGAGCGTGTGTGTGTTTTTGTACATGTATGTGTGTGTTTGGATGGTTATTTCTTTTTTTTTTTGTTGTTGTAACCCTTAAAAAACAGAAAAACTAGCGGAGGCAAAGAAATTAAGCAACAAAAACATGGCGTGTGCAAGTGCAAGACAAACATAAACAACAGAACGAGAGAGAACACAAAAAAGAAAAAAAAAACGAAAAATAACCAACAAGAAGACTCTTTGAGTGTGTGTGTGCGTGCGTATAAAAACGCAACAACTTTTCACAAAAAAAAAAAAAAAAATTAAAAAAGAAAAAAAGAAATTCATTTATTATTTTTTTTTTGTTTTTTGTTAACTGAACGTGTAAATGTTGGCCGGTAGAAACCATTGCCGCCGTTTCCCAAGCCCCCACCAATACTCTTCTTCCCGCAAATTATTGCTAGCACGTTGTCCTCCTCTGCCTCCTTTGCCTGCCCCCGTTGGTGCCACCATCAAGCTGGAACAACTACAGCAGCAACAACAACATGGATACCATCTGTAGGCTCTGCTTTCAAACAGCAACGGTAAGCAGTTAAAGCAAGAACAACAACAACAAAATGAAGATGAAGAAGCAAAAGAACAAGATGTAGTAAAAGAAGTTAAAATGACAAAAAAAAAGCAGTAACTTTAAAATTTTAACAATTTTCAGTTGTGTATTTTGTTATTTCTATTGATTTCTGTTAGGCAGGTTGTTGGATGGGGGTTGCTGGGTATAGAAGGGGAAAGAAGGGTGCAGGACTCGGGGTGGGTGGTTTGGGTTTGATAACAATTGAATTTTGTGCGCGGATTTTTAGATTTGCCGCCGGCTACAGTTGTTGTTGCTGTTCCATCTTTTTTCATTTTTTTGGGTGGGGGTTGAAAAGCGCGCGCATTGCTTTCTCTCTCTCTTCCTCTTCACTCTCTCATCTCTACACAGCTAGATCTCTCTCTTTTCGCATACGCTCTCCTTCCCCCTCTCATTCACTCTCTCACTCTTTCTCTGTCTTGCCCAGGCATAGGAACACACACACACACAGTCGACCCCAAACTATTTTATTTTTAGCCAACTCAACAACAAAAAATTGAAAAAAAAAAAATACAACCAAAAAAAAACCCAAAGTGAGAGAGACACAAAAAAAAGTTGTCTTGTTGTTGTTGTTGAAGCCAACAACTTGAAAAAATATTATTTTTACATTTCGCTTGCTCTTTGCTTTTCTTTCTCTGCTTTTCACTTTGACTCCTTTACCCCTACCCCCAACAATTCCCCATACCTCCCTCTCTCTTACTTCACCTTTCCCTGTGCTGCTGCCCCCCGCAATCAAAACACAAAAAGAAATATATAAAATAAAACAACAAAAATGACAGAAATTGCGCCAAGGCAGCAGCAAATGAAGACTAAAATCAGAGACTGCAGCAATTTCAATAAAAGCAAAAGGGGGCCTAATATAAAGTACTCATAAAAAGCAATAATCGATATATACATTTTACATCAACAAGATATCTAAATCAATCAAATTGGATATTAATGGGTCTATCGGATTTTCCCACTTTATAGAACTTTACGAATTTTCTTATTGCACCATTTGCTTTGTCTACTTTTTGGTTTTGCACCTGTAAGAGTATAGAAGAACCAACAACAGAAACCATAAATCTATATCTTATTTCTGTTCCAATAGAAATAACTTCTAGTTCATTTTTGAAATTCAGTGAACTCATCCGATTTTATACATAACATTATGAGAGTTTTTATTTTTTAAGTATTGTTTAATAACTTTCTTTCTATAACTAAGACTGTTTCCTTCTATGTATTACAAGGTTTTGGTAAAAAGAAATTTACCTGTTTTTTTGAGGGTACTGAACGATCGTTTCGTACCCCTTTTGATATTAACTTCAACTAGCTGACGCCACTGACTTTTAACGTTGGCTGAGCGGCAAAACAAAACAAAAAAGAAAAAAAAAATAAGCAAAAGAATAACAAAAGAAGAAGCAGAGAGAAAAAGAAAAAATAACATGAAATGAAAACAACAACAAAGCTGCCAGTGGATGATGTTGTTGTAAATGCATATACATATATATACATACGTACATATATAGATACATATATATGTGTGACCACAGTATGTGTGTGTGTGTTCGTATTGTCATTTTTTTTTTTTTTAGTTGAATCGTTACACAGAAAGAGGGGGCCGGACGGGGTTAAAGTGATGTGTGTTGTTTGGGTGAAAATTAATTATTACATTTTTTTTACATTAGATTTCTACTCTTTTGTATTTTGTATGCATGTATGTACATCTATATGTATGTCTTTTTCTGTTTCTATGTTGTTCTCCATCAAACTCTTGTTAACCCAATTGTTAACTTTTATTATTATTATTACTCTATCTCTGTCTTTCATTCAATCTTGTTGCAGTTATTCCAAGTGCCCGGCTATAATATACCCACGTGCGTTCGCTGCTCGGAACAGTTGACAAACAATTCAAATTTTCATCAAACGGCCGCAGTGGCAGCAGCGGCACAAGCAGCAGCAGCCTCATCAAATACAACAGCAGCCGCAGCAGCAGCAGCGGCGGCGGCAGCAGCAGCAGCATCCAGTGAAAACAATAATAGCGAAGCCATCACAGTGGCCCAGCTGACGAACGGCAGTAGTGCTGCTGCCGTTGCAGTCCTGCAATTGCAGCAGCAGCATCATCAACAACAGCAGCAACAACAACAGCAGCAGCAGCAACAACAATTGCAATCATCGAGTTCTTCCGAGAATCTACAATCGCAGGACGATTCTGAAGATGTGAGTGAAAAAGAAATAGTCATAGGTTACATATATGTAAATACAATGAAAGCAAAAATTATATACACACCCCCCCACTGAAAATTAAAAAAAGGATGCCATCGTTTTATGGACTTACAGTTAACATATCAAGAAAAAATTTATAACATAATCTAAGGTCATCATGGAGCATCATTAAATTAGATAAAAATGCACATCAAGTAATTTCCGAAAAGAATCGAATTCTACTCCTAGAATTTGCCAAGCCGCACTGAAATAAGAATGCGAGTTTTTGGAATCGTGTTTTATTTACCGACGGGAATAAATTTAAAAAAATTATTTTGGCCGCTCCAAAGTTTAAAAGAACCGTATCAGCACTTGACCTTAAGAATAGCACAATACTATCAATCACGGAGGCGGTAATGTGATTGTGGATGTACATACATATGGCATCGCTTGGATCCTAAACAACCGATAAATTGGTGCAATCGAATGCAAGCTGTGATTGATACCAATGGTTAACCAACTAAAAATGTTTGATTTTACTATGAGTTTCCGAACAAAATATAAAGCCTGTATGTAGACTTTTGTCCCATGAATTTTTGTATGTTTTTGTTATTTTTTTTTAATAAATCATTGAAATTCATTTTTTTTTTTCATAATAAACTTCCCCTAAATCTCAATTTTTTAGTCCCCCATCCATACTAAATTTTTTCATTTTCATTGCGGTTTTCCAAAAACTCGGAAAAGTGTATGGACACTTTTTTATTTCACTGTATATACATACATGAATCCACACATAAACTGCATGTGCAATACATACACGTGCCCAGTTGGAAATATCCTCGTGAAATTTGTGTTTAATTGCTCAAAAAGAATCCTAGGGAAATGAGCATGCCCAATTGGAAACACATTTTGTTTCATTTTGCCAAAAGGGAAAGAGCCTCTAGGACATAAAAATTAGGTTAATATTGAGGACTTGTATAGTCCTGTGGATAATGCATTCTATTGGGCTATGAACAAATTTGAAAAATATTAAATGGAATTTAAAAAGAATGAAATGAAAGCACTTTTTGGCATTGGCAAGCTCTCAATTTTGCATGCAATTCTTTTCACATAATTTGTAGAATTTCTTTGTAGAAATTTATTTAACCATCAAATATTTTTGCTTTTCTGTTTAATTTTTAGCTGTATATAATACATACATATATACATACATACATACATATGTATATATATATATATTTAATTTGAAAGTAAAAGGACTTTTAGAAATACATTTTAATAAAAAGTTACAAAATAAACACACAGGTTAAAAAAATTAATTGAGAATTCTGTAAATTAACTTACCAATCCAGTAGTGAAATTTCCTTCCATACTTCATGGGTTCCGTTTCCGCTGGGTAATCAGAGTGTGGTGTTGCCTATGTGTCAGGAATAGAGCTCCTTCTGCCGCCGCCGCTCACTGCACTTGTCGCTCCCCTCCCTCTCTTTTGCTCACTCCCTCTCTCTTGACTATTATTATTGTTGTTTCTTTTCGGCTTCTTTTTTTTTTTTGTGAGACTGGCACATTTATACCTACACATACATGTGTATGTATATACCTTTGTACATATATATGTGTATATATATATATATATATAAAAATATATATACATATATATAAATATATATAAATTCATACATGTTTGTATGTTTGTCTGTATATTTGTTTGCACATTCATAGCCTCGGTTCCTTCTTATTCTGCTGCCTCTTTTCTTTGCACGTTCTTGGTTGCCTTTCTTTTTTCTTTTTTTTTTTTTTGCGTTCTCCCTCTTTTTTTTTTTTTTTTTTTTTTTTGTTCTACCATGCAACAGAGCTGAAAAAAATATTTCTGCCAGAAGAATAAACGAATGGATACCCTACTTTTCAATAGTAAATAATTTATGGTTATGAAATGACAGAACACGATTGGGTACCGGTACCAATCTGGTTATTTATTCCTGCGATTAATATTCATATTTTTGCTTCCCGCTACTTTTTCCTGCTGTATAAATAGATACAATAAAGATTATAACAGTCAATTAAGAAATGTTAAAAACAAACGGTATTTTGGTGAACGGATCTTTAAAATGACTCAAGTATTTCGCTTTAGTTATAATATAGTTGATGGCTCAATTAGTTTTTGTGGGGTATTCCAAAGTCGACTTCACCTAAGCCTTGTTGCTCATTTTCTTGTTTTCCTTTATATTTTTGTATTTTATTTTTATTTTGTATTTTGTTTTTTTTTTCCTTCTTTTTTCATTAATATCTGCTCTGGCGATGTCGATGCCGACGCCAGCGCCGCAGCTAACTGCTGCTGCTGCTGGCTGCTTGTGCTCTGTGTGTAAAGCGGAAAAAAAATTCATTTTCAGTTGACGCTTTCAGTGTGTGGGTGTGCGTGGCACGCAGAAAAAAAAAACAGAGAACAAAAAAACAAAAAAAAAAAACCCAAAATATAATTATAGAGAAAAAACAGTTTTGGCCGAAAGCAACCAACAACAATAATATACGCAATAAACAAACAAAAAATAAAAAAAACGAGCAATAACAAACTTGCCGTAGAATTTGCAATCAACTTTTTTTTTTTTTAAATTTGTATTTTTTTGTCGACCGCCAGCGCCAGCTTGTTGAGCGTGAGTTTCTGCCTGTGTGTGTGTGTATGTGTTTGAACAAGAGAGAGAGAGAGAGAGAAAGACTACACTGATATGCAAATGTTAAACAAGGCTTACTAACAAAACCGCTCTCTTCTACCCCTTTACCCTTATGCCGTACACCATATCACATCATATCACTCACACAATCTCTCCTGCTTACAGGTGGATCTCATATTCAACGAGGAGGGCTCCTGCCCACTGTGCAACAAAACCTTTTCACGCAAATCCTCGCTCATGACGCACATACGGAATCATTCGGCGGAGCGTAAATTTGTGTGCACTTTTTGCCACAAAGGTGAGTATTTGTTTAGGGGTGTGGCATTTGCCCGCCCGTTTATATTAGCTTAATAAGTAACTAACTAAATACTTAATTATATTTTGTTTTGTTTTTTTTTACAAACATTTTCATTCTAAAGGCTTCACACAAGCGGCAAATTTACGCAATCACGAACGCATTCATACAAATGATCGACCGTATCAGTGCGTGGATTGTGGCAAAACTTTTACACAAATTACAAATTTAAACAATCATCGACGTCTCCATACCGGCGAACGTCCATTTGTATGCAATGAACCGGAATGTGGACGGAGTTTTGCTCAGGTAAGAAAGAGAGAGAGAGCTAGCAATTTGATGGTCTAATGATAGTGGTGATAGCACTAATAAACAGTTCCAGTTAGTCAAGAGTTGTACCCATATGATGATTATCATTCGTTACTTGTCAATCGTGGCTTTTAGTATACTTGCCATTAAAAATTAAGGGTTTCCACATAAAGAAAAGACCGTTGATTAAATGAAACGGATTTGAAAATAATTTTTCGATTAGTTATTAGCCACATTTTTTTATAATATGAATCCGCATGTCCGCAAAAATGCATTAAAAATTATTCAATTTTAACTTTTTTCTCTCGTAGTTAATTAAATTTTTCAGAAAAACATTTACTTTGTGCAAATGACAGGACTTGAAAAGCACTTTTTGTTTGGCTTGTAAAATAAAGTAAAGAAATTCAAAGCTTGCTACTTTTTAAATGAATTTAAAAAAAAATTAAACTTCTGGAGAATACGTTTAATGTGTACCAAATTTTAAATTAAACCACCGCCCAATGTTACTAGAAAAAACTTTGAGTAATATTAAAAAGTAATCGGTTTCAGGATTATTTTCTGTATGCTAAGAACGCTATATAAGATTTTCCATTAATTTTAAAGACGAAGTATGTCCAGTTAATTAATTTTGTTTAAAATCAGGTTTATGATATATCTAAGTTTTAGTTTCTAAAACTAACAAAACGCGTTAACCAAAGTATATGTATATATTTTTTTATACATATATAGAAACATAATACAAATATAGAATTTTGTGAGCAATTGCGAGACTATGGTTAATATGTGAAGAAATGGCCGATCTAAAAAACGATTTTTTTTATTTTTTTTATTTTTTTACAATCTTTAAATGATGTTTGTATTATATTATTTGTTGTTTTCTTATAGGTCACCAACCTCAACAATCATATGAAATCGCACCATAAGGTCCAACAATACTGCTGCAATGTATGCAGTAAAAAATTTACCCAGGTCACCTCGCTGAATCAGCATTTGCAGGCACATGCCGGAGTTACCGGCTATTATTGTCCGCGTTGTCCCGAAAAGAATTTTAAATTGCAATCGCAATTGCATACGCACATGAAAACGCATGGCCTGGCCTTCCCTTATGAGTGCAGCAAATGTGACGAGAAATTCCTACAGCAGGCGCATTTGGATCAGCACCTTAAAATGCATGATGAGTTCAAATTTAAATGCGATATATGCCCGAGCAGTTTTAATCAGGAATCGTTGCTCAAGAAGCACGTACAACGGCATGTGGAGGGACGTTATCTTAATTGTCCGGTGGCAAATTGTGCGGAATCGTTTGCTGTACGCCAACATTTGTCCAAGCATTTGTTAACCAATCATTCGCATCATGAGCTGCCGCCACCGAAACGTTCGAAAAAATCGATCACATTACAACAGCCATTGGCCATGATCGGGCAACCGTTATCTCTGCAGCATACAGGGACAGGGCAACGTAAGTATAATAATTTATCGATTTATTTGAATTTTTTATCGATACCGTAAGATTTGTTCTATTTGCTATTAATAACAGTAATAATTCAAAATTATTACCGTTAATGAATGATTGAAATAAACAGTAAATGTTGTGCAATAACGGTACACATATATCCAAATAAACCTCTTTAAAATGTAAAATTAATTGAAATATTAAATCTAATTATAATAAATTATTTTTTTTTTTAAACAGGTGGACGACCGCCAAAAAATAAGAATAAAACTGCCTTGTCCGCCACGGCCATTAAGATTGAGATTAATGAGCCGCTTCATAGCCAGCATATCATAAGTAGTGCCAGTGGATTGTCCATCCAACAGCAAATCAATCAGCATATGCAACAGCAGGCGGCGGCCCAACAGCAACAACAGCAGCAACAGCAACAACATCAACATCAGTTACATTTACCGATGGGTCAGCCGGTCAAGTCGCGTTTTATACCCACAAAATAAAAGCGAAAGTCTAATATTAATAATATTGTAATAGTTAGGAACAGGGAACCGTAGCGAAAACAGATTATCGGTTAATCTAAACTCCCAACCCGCCCTCTTCCCTCACTTATTATTGAGACGGTGATTATTGAACGGAAAGGAAGGGCCGACATTGAGCAATTGAAAAGCAGTGCCACCAAAATATCCATTTGGATCTTTGGATATGAATACTGCTCGCCGGCTCTCGGTCTCTCTCTCTCTCTCCCCCTTATTATCCATAACCGTTATTATTTTAACTGGAACCGATATTTGTTAACGGACGGTTGCCTGGTTAGGAAGCATTGTGAAGTCTTATCTAGGCATTATTCATCATCATGATCAATCATTTATCATCATCGGTCGGTCTGTCGTCTGTCATCGGCATGTCGATTTTAATTCGAACTAAATTTTCCATCCGAACAAAATATATACATATTACGAAATAGAATGGAACTTTTACATATATGTAATACCAATAATACATATTCACTATATAGAGCAATAGCCCATAGATTTTTTTCTCTCTCAACACAAAAAATAATACATCACACACACATACACACACCTACACATATATCCTTTGAGCACACACACACATACACAGCCACTTGAATGGATACATATATAACAATATAGATAACCGATCGGAGGCGCCCAATTTGGCGGCAGGGCATTGACTGAACTGCTGGTTCGGTTTGGTGTCTGTCTCTTCACCTCCTTTTGGCCCGCCGCCGGCCGCGCTTAACCAAAAACCAAACAAACAAAACAAAAAACAAAAAAACGACAACCAACCAACAACAAGCACAGCACCAGACAGACATTATATGTTGTATATGTATATATATTCACACATATATATATATATATATAACAAAAATTGTAACTTAAATCGAATTAACATTTAAATGTAATTGAAAGCAAAGCAAAAAACAAAAAATACAAGAAAAATGTAAGCAAATCAATTTGAGTAAAATGAAAACAAACAAACAAAAACAACAATTACAATTTAAATTATGCATAAAATTCATTAAATTTGGTATGTATATTTATTTTAAGCATTAGTTTAAGTGTTTTTATTTTTTTTTTTAATCAATAAAAGTAAAAACCTAAAAAAGAACAAATTGTAAGAAAAAGTTAAGTCCAAAGTTGTTTGAATTCATTTCATTCAATAACGTGAAGCCGAGCTTAGCCGAGTTCCTAATGTTTCCCGCATTCTCCCATCAGTTGCAGTATATGTACATATATATAGCAGATCGATCGGGAACAGAAATTTAGTTGGCGATCAATTACTGTTCCTTTCATTTTATTATATATTTGACATTTCTCCAATGATTTTTTATTGGAATTAAAGATCTAAAGCAATAGATCCCATTTTGTTCATCACAGTATTAAGTTCACATGGATTTTCAGGCAGTTGGAGATTTTGATTCATTCTTATGATTTTTTTTACTTTGTTGTTTTGCCAATTACTTGCAGTTTAGATTCGATTACGATTAACCATACAGAAGAAACTCTAAGAAGTTAATTCTCCCAGTGGATGAATAAAATCTGCCTTAATTATTAGATTGAATTTAATTTAATACTTTCACAAAATACAAAAAGAATATACTTACATGCATCTTTATAATTAGTATACACATAGACGTACATATATAAATATATATATATATATCGGTAAGAATGTATAGCATTTAAAAAACATTATCATTTACATTGAGCTTAAACTTAAGATAGACGAGCCAAGCGAACACAGATAAGTATAATGATAATATAAAGGCTCAATTCGAGATGAGTATATTTGGCTCAATTGAATGCAGTACATTGAATCCTTTGTGTAATATACAAGTGCGCAGAATGCCACAGGCCAGAAGGAAATTCGAGAACTATCAAAGGGATAAAAAAAAAATTAAACTTTAAACTTGAAGAATTTCAATTTGTTGAATACTCACCTCAATGGCATGCTGATGTATATTACTGACACAGACAACAATCCTTCCTCGCAATTGTATATCCAATTGGGGCACATTAAGTGAATCGATACGCTGTTCACCCAATTGTACGGTGGCAAAGGGTATATTAATGCTATGTGGTACATGAACATGACCATATTCCAATACACCACGTAAATCAATTAATGCCAAATCGTTGGGTGAATGCATCAACAATTGTTGTACATCTTTGGCGCTAATCCGTGGACATTGTTCGGATTGTAAATGCTTTAGTTGAACATCGGTTATGCCAATATCCTGCATATACAATTAAATATAAAAAAAATATGTCAATCTCTAAATTTGATAATTATCTAGTTTAAACAATGATCCGTATAATAGAAATTAAATATGTATATACCAATGGATGTGATGGTTGATTGGGCAAGGCATGTTGTCGATGTGTTATGCTTTTCGGTGTCGCCTCGTACATCTTTTGTGATTCAATCACACAATTTTCCATAACAATATCGGGCAAATCGGAGAAGAGAAGTATACACTCATTAAAACCAGAATTAAGTAGTGTAGTCTTCAATTGCTTCAATATGGCAATTCCAATGAATAACGGATAGGAGCTATCGCCCAACATTAGTTTATCCCACAAATGCAATATCTTGTGTAGTGGAAAGACATCTAAAGAATAAGTTATGTAAATTAAATTGGATATATACATATATTGGATTAGACTTACGTGAGAACATGGTTAGGAACCAAGGTATGGCAAATAGTTCCGGTATAAAACTAATGCTGGCCAAATGCTGAGCTAGGAGCGGCTCATGGAATGCAGTCAATTGGGAGAACTTACTTAAATACTCCTTAATAATGGCCGAATTATCTTTGAGGAAAAACCATTGCAAATATTTCGGTATAAACTTGAACAAACTAAGGAAAGCCAATTCTGGAACAAAATATAATATATATATATATGTAAATATACAATCGGAAACTGGAAACGTTTATGATTTATTTCTATTTACCCTCATTGTTGAAATTGAGATAAAGAAAGGGAGCCGTCAGCGAATCTAGACCCTGCCAGTAGACATATTGTGGATGTGCTGTTACCCAAGCCTTGAGTAAACGTTTCAGCTTCCGATGACCATCGGGTGAGGAGAGCAGTTCATCATATTGATGACATCGTGGTATATCAACTTCAATCTGCCTATCCGTCGATGTGGCAGTAAATTTATCTATTTTCCCATAGCTACAATTAGGCAAAACATCCAGGAGAGCGGCCCAAACAGGACCGCGTAATAATGGAGGAATATCCACAGATGCTTCGCGTTGTAATAACTCTGCAGTATAGGGGAAGCCCTGAAGTAAACTGGCAAATAGTCGTACACGTTGAAATTGATATTCAATATCACGTTCCCGTATTATCAATGGCAGTTGCTGCAATTCTCTGGCAAATTGTTGTTGCTGTGGCAAAAATCGTGGAGAGTGCAGCAACGGGAAGTATATATGGGCTGGGAGACGGCTTAAACGTTGAATAAGGGGCTGTAGTTTAAGTGGTACCACCCGATCATCCATTAGATGAGATTGACTCCTTTTGGGGCACACACTAGAGCCATTCAAGCGGACAATTTGTGGTAATCCCAAAATTGGAGCCTCGCTACGAATGAGGCCTTCTTTTTTAAGCTCCGCCTGAACATCACCACCAGCCAGCTGCCAGAGATGATAGATTTGCGACAAAGGGCAATGCAAGAGCAGAGGTATGGGCGGCACAGATTCAGGCTTTAATTCATCAGTTTTGGATTTCTCTCGATCAGCCGCCAGTAGGTCATGAAAGCATTTATGTTGAATCAATTCCTGGGGCAACGGTCTCTGGATTGGTGATACACTTAAACATCTTTCGATTAGATCTCTAAGATCATTATCCATTGCCAGATACGCTTCGTGGCACTGATGCTCTCGTGCTAGCTTCTCAATCACATTATTACTACATCCAAGAGCTAAAATTTTTCTAACTACATTTGAGATTTTTAATTTGGGCCACAATTCAATGTGGAATATCAACTCAACCATTATCATGGCCAATGACCAAATGTCGCTCTTTATGTTGCCATTTAAGCCCATTAGACGTTCGGGTGACATATAACGTATATTTCCAATGGGAAATGGCACATAGGCACCACCGTTGGTCATATGGTGCAGTCCATAGTTAAATAATTTAATCCTAATTCCATCAGAATCCATTAATATATGTTTGGGCTCCAGATTGTGTACTACCAATTTGTGCTTGCCAAGCACATTAATGCCGCAGGCAACCTGATAGAATATTCGCAGGATTTGAGTGATTTCGAGATGATGTCGTGGGCTACGTTGCATATGATCTTCGAGTGAACATCCTATGTACTCTGATACGACAATAGTGCGCTCTGTAAGAAGCTTAAGTATAAATTCATATCTTCATTTATGTATCTAATTTCTACTAACCATGCTTGTCCCGGATTACATCCAAATATTGACACAAATACTTATCCTTTATCTCTTTAAGCCGCTGTGCTCGTCCCAAAATTGCAATTGAATTTGGAGTTAGTGGCAGGCCATTGCTGCCACATACATCGCCCGGATGTAGTTTGGCAAAGAAGGTAATGGCGCAGAGGCGTGTCTCCACCTTTTTACTAGTGGCCATTTGTTGCTCTCCTGCTTCTCCTCCAGCAAGCGCAAGCGGGCAGCAGAATGGAAGCAACAATTCCAATTATAATTAGCCTAACCAACAGCTGTTTTTGGCGGTGTTCCGCCCACAAATTAATATTATCGATAACAAAGTAAGTAACGGTCGTTTCCTTTTCTTTTTGTTTATTTAGCTTTATCTCGCATTCGAACATATTGTTTTCGAATTTTAAGAATAATTGCTATTGCTATTTCCTCTACGAATAATTGTCCTTTGCGATATGAGCTGTTTTTTCGCTTCAAGACAGATAAATCTGTTTAAAGCTAAATTTTTAAATTGGTAGACTTGGCTTTTTAATTGCAAATGCATAATCGCAATACATTTTGCGAATAAATATAAGAACGTTTAGTAAATATTTACTGAAAGTCTGTTATGGCGTTGTTCTTGTTCTTTATTACTAACAATTGAAACTATTTAGTTTAATTTCTCTATTATTGTAATTACCAAAATTCCCGCCAGAAATTTAGCCTTTTTACTAACTTGGTAAACACCAGTGTTGCCACTTGATTGAAATCTGTTATTGTTGCTACTGTAGCGTTGTTTTTGTAGTTGTTGCTGCTGCTGCTCTTAAAGAGGCACTTGGCGATTTTTGTTTTTATTGCGCACTCGAAATTGTTTTGCTAATTTATACATACGTGAACAACAATCGTTTGCTATGGCAAGATTTTTGCTTAGTTAGTGACCAACAACGATCGGCACTATTTGTGTGTCCGTATTCGTATGTGTGTGTGCATTTGTGTGGATTACATATTACATTGTAACTGTAACTTTTATTTTGTATTGACCTACTAATCACGGATCGTAACGAATAGGATCGAAATGTCAATTTTTGTGGAATATACAGAGCCGCAATGGCGGAATCTGAATATGCGGGACCTTGATAAGGATGAATCCTATTTATACGTAAAATCGCTATTACCAGAGCCTAGTTATCTCTATACATTAAGTGATGGATGCTATACAGTTGAGTATACGTATATACACATGTATATGTATATAGTATATATGTACATATACATACATACATTAGTTTCAATCAATCGACAACTCTCGATTTTTATTGGCTTTTGTTGTTGTTATTATTTTTGCAGTGCCCCTATACTAAAGTGAAAGCTCTGCCCCCTTCTGTCGGTGATGGCAATGATCATTTGGATGTTTTAAGAATGGTCACTGAGCAAAGTTTAAATTTTAAAATTTATGACCACGATCATGGTGACTATGCCAACGATACTATGTATGTATTAAACTAAACTATCTCAATTCATATATATTAAGATTTAAATAGTTTTAATTTAGAATAATTAATGGGTCTGTCTGTTTTTTAAATCGAATTGCATTTTCAGTTTGTGAGCCATAGGAAAAGAAATCTTTATCGAGCTACTATATGATATAGCTTCCCATTGAATTCAACTATAGTAATCCACTTCCATAATTAGTTACTAAATGTATATAAAATGCATTTTTAAAAGGCTTTCATTTTATTTATTTTAAAAAATTTAATACATTTTCTTAATTTATTTGGCTTTATTAATTATTTTAAATTTGTAAGACCCGTTAGATTTTACATTCTTGTCCGCCTAGCACAAACAACAAAAATGAAAACGAACGTGCAAATATTTTTTTTTTATTATAATTTACAATACAATACAATTTACGTAAATATATTTGTTATTGGCTCGTATTGACGCATAACAGATATTATGCCAACTGGGGAATTTCATTAGTTATGGTTAACGGTACAATTTAGGAAGGGAAATCTCAATTAACTTGATTTATTATTATCATTTGTGTCTATCTCTTTTTAACAGTTCGTCTCTATGTGCATTACGACGGACAGATTTACAAGAGTTTGGCGTTTATAACTTAACCCTATGGAACAATGGTACTTGTAGTTTTGTTGTGGATAAGCCGGGCGTTCCGATTTATTATGGTAAGTTTGTGTGTGTGTGGTGTTTAATAAATTGTTTGATAATGTTATCTTACATTAGCATTCCTTGCCGTATTCGTACTACTTGCCGGTTTTCTAATCACATTGAAGGTAGCAAGTTGTGCTTGGAAGTGTTATCGGTATGATGAGGCGGCTGCTGCCGCGGATAGCATTGGGGATGCTGCGGCCAAGGCAACACAACGGAAACGCTTGCGCAGTCTGGATACATTCCGAGGGTTAGTATACACCATTAGCTTATTTCTATCTCTCTCTCTCTCTCTCTTTATATATAATGCCACCTCCAATTCCTTAGCCTGGCAATTGTCCTAATGATCTTTGTCAATAGCGGCGGTGGTGGCTATAGTTGTATCGAGCATGTTGCCTGGAATGGTTTACATTTGGCCGATTTGGTATTTCCCTGTTTCCTTTGGATCATGGGTGTATGCATACCGCTTTCCATTAAATCGCAATTGGGACGTGGCACTAGCAAAGTGAACATCTGTTTGCGCATTATCTGGAGATCGTTTAAACTCTTTGCCATTGGCGTCTGCCTCAATTCGATCAGTGGTCCACGTTTGGAGCAATTGCGTATAATGGGGGTACTGCAACGTTTCGGTATAGCATTCCTTATTGCTGGCCTATTGCACACCATTTGCAGCCGTAGGGATCACATAAGTCCGCAAAGAGCCTGGCAACGTTCCATATACGATATCTGTCTATTTAGTGGTGAATTTGCCGTAGTACTTGCTTTAATTGCCACATATTTGGGATTAACCTATGGACTCAAAGTGCCTGGTTGTCCGCGTGGTTACTTGGGTCCCGGTGGCAAATCAAATAATGCAGCAAATCCACATTGTATTGGCGGAGCAGCTGGCTATATTGATCTTCAGATATTGGGTAATGCGCACATTTATAAATATCCCACGGCCAAGTATGTGTACGATGCCACTGCGTTCGATCCGGAGGGTATATTCGGTAAGCTATTAAAGAAGAAATAAAAATGAATAATTTAATTTATTTCCATCTCTTTTACACAGGATGTATTTTAACCGTAGTTCAGGTACTTTTGGGTGCATTTGCCGGAGTCACTTTACTCGTTCATACCACCTGGCAATCTCGATTAAAACGTTGGATATCATTATCCATTTTACTGGGTCTTATTGGCGGTGCTCTGTGTGGCTTCTCCAAAGAGAATGGTGTTATACCAATCAATAAGAATTTATGGTCATTATCATTTGTTTTCGTCACAGTATCGGTGGCATTGTTACTCCTTAGCTTTCTCTACTATATCATCGATGTGCGTCAATTCTGGTCCGGTTATCCATTCACCGAATGTGGCATGAATGCAATTATCATGTATGTGGGTCATTCGGTTATGCACAAAATGTTACCCTGGCATTGGAGAATTGGGGCAATGAATACACATTTTGTCCTTTTACTGGAATCAGTATGGAATACATTATTATGGGTTGCCATAGCCCTATATCTGGATGCTAAACAATTTTATTATAGTTTGTAAAAAAAAAAAAAGAAACATCCATTGAAATAAATGAAAACAAGAGAGGACAAAAAATTGCTCTCGATTTAAAATTTGCATTTTTATGATTTTTTTGGTTTTTTATTCAAGTTTAGATGAAAACATTGCTTTCCGTTTCAACACACAATATTATAAAATTATATTTAATATTATATATTTGAAGAATGTTGAATTCTAGGCGCATTTCCTAAGGCTACACAAGTTACTGTATCGTTTTTGTATTTCGTTATTTATTGCTTTGGGGTCTTACAATAATAAGGAGAGTTGGGCATCATCAACTAGACTGCAACTACAAGGGCACTGCTACCATAATATGTATAATCCAACAACTATCGGCAGCGTATCATAATTATTAACCATTAAATACAACTTGTTTGCGACTCTGCTACTATGCATGTATATATGTATGTATATATGTATAACATTCCATTAAACTAAAATGTATATTTTTGACTTGTTTTATTTATTGCATTTCCTTTTTATGAAACTCAAAACTTATTGAACCTCAAGTGTTTAATTTTAAAGGTTTTGCATGAAATATTTGCATATATATATACATCTATATATATAGAAGTCTTTTGATCTCTTTTCAAATTGAAAATGCATATAAAAATTTGATAATAACATGTATCTTCAAAAATCGGAACTTAATGCCGAAGTTTCTTCAAAAGAATTCCAAAATTACACTAGAATTCAGCTCGGTCTAAATACGTTACCTAAAACAAACAAATTGGAACGTTTTGTTATATGTATATCGCTTACTGGATATATGATATTGTGTAACAATTTGATACTAAACAATTTTGAATTCTACGGATAAATTGAGCGTTTTGGTATTTTTTGTACAATATAATTAAAGTAGTATTTTCAACAAATGGTTAACAAATATGATACGCACTGTACTAAGGGTTCTCTAAATATATATGTATGTATGCATGTGTTGTATAATTGTATGTAATATCTTCTATATAAAAATTGTTTTTTTTTTTGTTTTAATGTCCATATTGTTTATATGGATAATTGCATGAGAGCGAGAAACGATTTTAAAACTATAGAGGGCATTAAATATAAGGATATGATAAAATTGTATAATTCGACATAAAATTAAAAGGAAACGAACATCAGAATCAGTCTCAATTTCGATACACAAAACTCCAAGTTTTGAATGAATTAGGAGGCGGCATTTTTAAATTGAGAATGTAAACTTAAAATTAATAATTTGTTTTTATCATTCTAAGAAGAAATTTGAGTAAAAGAACGATTTGATGAATATTGTTAAAAAAAAAAATTACGAAATGGTAATTCAAAACCATTTTATATAATATATATATATACAAGTATGTTTAATTAAGGTGATAGTTATATATTGAGCTGGCTGAGCATTCTTAAAATTTAAATCAGATATAATTGTTAAAAGAAAAAAAATCCTTTATATATAATAATTATGTGCTTACGTATACTGTTTTAAAAACTAAATTTCTATGTACAAATGCTTTTGCAAGGGTTGCTAAGGGGACATTTGATTCTGAGGCCAACTTAGAATGAATATGATAATTAGAGATAAAGAGAGCGAGAAATATGCACGATTATCAACAAGAGAAAAATATTGAGGGGTGGGGTGGGATGGGGTGGTTTTTGCGCAGCTAACAGGTTAGATTTAAACAATTTTGGCATCTGTTGCCACCGCCGCCGCAATTACCGGTGAGGCGACGGCTACAGCTGATGTTGCCGAATGGTTCACAAATTTGGCCGATTTGAGTAATATAAATTTGGGATTGGTCATCAATGTGGTGGTGGTCGTATTGGTAGCGGTGGCAGTGGTGCTACTGTTAGTATTAGTTGTGGCATTCAGTTGGTGGTTTAATTTCTTTGCTGGGGTTATGGTAACCATACTGGGAGCTATGGCATTCATAGCTGCCGTTTGATTGCTAGCCGCCAATGAGCAAGCTGGCAATATGGTTGTTACACCATTCTCATGCTGAATGGTGGCATTGCTACTACTAACCACATTATTAAATATTGCACGCATTTTGTTAACATTATTGCTATTCCCTACTGCCTGAGATCCTGCAAGTACATTAATTTTTACTGCCCCCTCGATGGTATCACCAGCAGTAGTAGTAGTTGTTGTCTGTTGTTGTTGTTGCTGCTGCTGTTGTTGTTGTTGTTGTTGTTGTTGTTGTTGTTGTTGTTGTTGTTGTTGCTGCTGCTGTTGTTGTTGTTGTCGCTGTTGCACAAATCTGGCCGTAAACTCATTGCCAGTTAAAATCAAATTTTGAGCTTGTCCTGTTATGGGCAAACCGCTGGCCAACACCAAACGTTGCATGCCCGATGACGTGGATGATGAAACGCTTGATTTGAGTTCATCTTGCTACAAGAAAATAAAAAGAAAAAAAGAAGAAATAAAACAATCAATCAATTACAGTCGATATAATTTCGATATAAATAAAACTACAAGTATATGAACTATAACTAAAAGTCGATTTCTATATCGAATTGGCAACTCTGTGATACAAAATTAATTTAATTAACTTTAAATAATTTCATTTCCATTTTTTTTTTAATATAAGTTTTCTATCCAACTTAGGGAAAGTTATTGATTGATCTGCCTTTGGATATTATTAAACAATGTTTATAATAATATAAATATCGATCTATATCAGTTATACTATATACTTCTTTATGATGTCCCACTTAAAAGTTCACTTACCGTTGGCGGACTAATTGATTTACGCCGTTCCAGGACATGCTCATCGAAACCAGAATCCGAAGAGTTATCATTAAATTTGGTGGCCACCGAAGAGGATGTTGAGCAATTTGATGATGATGATAGAGATGAGGGCGAGGCAGCACCTATGGCTGTGGTTGTTGTATTGCTAGCGGCTGACAGAATAGCGGACGAGGTTGCTGTTGTTGTTGTTGATGGTGGTGTGGATGGTGCTGCCGCTTCTTCTACTGTGGAATGTCCTGATATTGGCGATGTCCTGATCTCAGTCTTATTCAATGGAATTGGACTTATTCTATGTATATCACCCTGGGGAAATGATTCCGATTGTCGTTTGAAAAATAAATGATGCTTCTTTAGAACTTTCATCGGCTGTTCAGCCTGTTGTTGTTGCTGCTGTTCCGGCTCCTGCTGTTGTTCCTGTTGCTGATCGCTCTGGATTTTAATTTCGTTTTCCACTTGAGATGCTTTACGCAAATGTTTTTCACAGGGCTTATAAAACTCGGGATTAATAATATAACAGCCCCTGCCCAATGCAAGACTTTGGAAAATAGTACCACAACAAATTTCCAGGGGAATTAGATCCCCATCCTCAAAGAATGGAACATTGTCGACTGAACGTCGGTGCTTTTTTGGTGGTAATAATTGACGACGTCGCTTGCTACCACCTAATTTAGCCAATGCAGCAGCGGCTGCTGTGCGCTTTCTAGTCTGATATGGTCCTCCAACTGATGCTCCAACTACTACACCTCCACCTCCTGCTGATTGTTGCGCTTGCTGCTGCTCTTCATCTTCATTGCTCTCATTGGAGTCACTGGCCTGATGTTCGGAATTGGGCGATATGCAATTTGGATTTGGTGGAGTTAGATTAGATGATCCGGCTGCAACTCCTGTACCTTTTGCGGCAACTGTAGCTGTTATCTTGCCTTTGCGATTTTTCTTAAAGATTTTGGCAAATTTCTCAGGTATAAATGATGAAGAACTGCCGCCTCCATCTCCACCAGATTCATTCTCCCGTTTCTTTTGCTTGGCTAGTGATTTCATCCCGGGACCGGCTCGGGCATCAACCACCTGTAAAAAAAAAAAAATTTTAAATAATTTTGATCAGTATTTTTCATTTCCATTCATTCGTTTCAAGATAAGATTTACTTACATGACCCCAATGGCGTTTGCTATCCGGTGGCAAACGTTTATAACGCTTCACTAGCAGGACACAGGCGTTACATATTTCGCCATTACGTGGCTCGTGCAAATTGAAGCACTGCATCGACTCTTTTTCATATTTCCTTGAGGCAGTGAAACGCGAACTACTCGATTTGGCACGGCAAATGCAACATCCATCGGCTGAGCGATAGACGCGAGGTTTATGAAAGTTAAACATGATGATTATGTATGACACTGATTTGTGGATGATACTGCAATTTCAATTGAATTGTTTTAAAATGTTCTTTTAATTATGTTTTTCGGTTGATTTCTTTTTTTTTTTTTAATTTTTTTTTTTTTTTTGCAATTTGTTTGCGTAAATTTTTCTTTTGGGTTGTTTTTTCACTGTGATTATGATTATGGGATACTTTTTAGTGTGTAATTTGTTATTTATTGTTATTTGTGCTGATTAGCCATTTTGCTGTTTATAATGATTTGTATTTTGTGTACCAGCAACATCAATATCCATTGCTTGTGGCTTAATAATGATTGCATTTGGAGCTGCAAAAAAAATACAAAGAAAATACTTAAAAAATGTTTGAATTCAAAACGTATACTATTTCAAAAGTGTTGAGTAACGTTTGAACTGGAGACTCAGATGTTAAGTGCCAGTATTGGTTAACGACTGCTTATGGCGGACGTGAGAAAATAAATGTTCATTCTTTACTTTATTTAACAAAAACTTAACAAAACGGGAAATACATTAAATGTATGTTTTATTCTTATCAATGTTAATTATTTGACAAAAACAAGTTTCAAACCACAACACCGCAAAGGAAGAAAATAAAGAAAAGTACAAAACAGAGATACAGAGAATGACAACGACGCACAGACACACACACGTACGCACACAATTAACTAAAACGCGCGCTCAACAAGAGAAGCCAACGACGCCAGGCTGCGCTGCCGCTGCCTCCAGGTGCGACGACGTTTTGATATTGGTGTTGTTGTTGTATATGTATATATAAATTGTAAACGTTTTAACACAAAATTTTATGAAAGAAGGTGAAAATCGAGCTATATAAACTAGTTTAGAGTTTAATTACTTGCAACAAAACTAAAATTTCCACCTTTAGATGCCGACAATCTATTTTTGCAACTTTTCATTTCTTTTTCCTTTTTTTGGTATTGGCGTTGTTAACGAAATTTAGTTTAATTATGCTTATTTGTTTACCTGCTTTGCCGGCAACTTTTTCTCCTTTAGTAATTTAGTATTACTCACTGACCAGCTATATTGTCAATTTTTCAAACAAAATTAAATTCACACTTTACAATTTTCTCGATGCGAAACGCGTCTGCACGCAAGCGACACAGAAAAAAAACAAATTCATATTTTGAATTGAAACACTGAGCATTGAATTCTGTTAATAGCAGTCACTGTTAAATCTCTGTTACTTAAGCGAAAGAGAGAAAAACGCATAGGCACAACAAAAAAGATTCTTCTTTTGGCGCGTTCGCGGAATGAAATGGAATAGTACAAAATGGGACAGAAAATGAAAGAAGAAAAGTACAACCCCAAGAACAAAACAAACGACAAGAGAACACAAAACTAAAGAAAATGGAACAAAAAATAATTTGTGATGGAATGAAAACCACTACATATGTTGTAGAACTGGATAAAAAAGATGATCCTTGGCAGACCTGCCATCTTAATCCCTTACTCTTGGTAGCGGATCAAGTGTCTTAAATCAGGGTTTATAAATGGGAGGGTATGATCATAAATTTTTAACTCGAAACAAAATAACTGAATTCCGATACCAACTATTTATTTATTGTGCACGCAGTCGTCATACATACATACATACATACTTGTGTATGTGCACACAATTTTTTTTCTGTTTCACTATTAAAAGCAACGATACATTTATTGTTGATAAGAAAAATGTTTTTGTTTAAACCTTCTGCAAGAATGTTTCTGGAAAATTCTTCTTTCGCTATACCATTATCATTTTTCTGTTGCATTATGCCACATTTCATAAGAAAGAAGTAAATATTGTATGTGCAATATGAAATTAGTTGATATTCGGCGGCGATCGCGATCACATAAAAATAAAAATAATTGGTAATTCGTTTTGATTTATTGTTGAATGCGACTTTAGATTGCTGAATGCTGTTCAGGAATAAATAAAATTGGCAAAACAGTTACAGAAATTTTAAAAGATTTGTATCCTCACAATTGGATTTTACAGCAGAGAAACGCTCCCAGATACTCGGCAAAGTCGACAAAAAAGTTTTTTTATGCTTTCGAGTGGCCAACTGTAAGCCTGGACCTGAATTCAATCGAGGATCGAATCTGGGTCATAAAAAGATGTCAGCAAGTGTTCAATTCAAAAAAAAAAAAGAAATACATAAGTAACTTCAAGAAGCAGAAAAGGCAACAACTGTACTTGTGGAAAATCCACCAAGAACAAGGAAAAATTTGCGTAGGCGACACATACATAAGCGCTCTGTTTTTCGATCCGTCTGTCTTTGTCTCTTTCTTTCACTCTCTTCGTCTCGTTCTGCACACGCATATTTACTATTTTAATCAATGTTGACCTTGTTTTACACATTGTTGTAGCTGTCGCTCCGCAACTTTCCTACTTCTACTTTAAAAAGCCGAACAGAAAGTGAAAGACTAAGGCAAGCGTCTTATAGGAATTCTCATAAGAATGTGGCTGTGCCAGCGTAATACGCCGGTCTGTGTTTATATTGAAACAGCCAACAACAACAAAAAAGAAAGTAAAATCTGTTCATTTTTTTCCTCGAGACTTGAAAAACTGTTATTGCCTGTGGAAGTAGGTTGCCTCTCTCACCTGTATGCGTGGGGAAGTGTGTGTGTGTGCTCATTTTGCGACAGATAAGAGACAGAGCGAGCGTGAGTGAGAAAGCAAAACCGCCTGTTAAGTAATAGATTACATTCGTGTGCAAGCGAGCGAGCAACAGTATTTCTTGCTTGCTATACGTATGTATGTATGTATGTACATAAATATGTTGTTGTTGCTTGACTGTTTATTATTTTTTTTGCAGAGAAAGCGCGCGAAAGAGTTATAAAGAAGAATTGTAAAGTAAACAACAACTGTTTCAGCCGAATTTCCTATTCACAAAATAAAAAAAAATCAGAGTTCATTTTGATCAGTTGTTCGTTTTACCAATTGAAGCGAGGTTAGGTTGCCGCTTTAACATTGAAAGAGTTCAACAGCGGCATTTCAGATTTATGCTAAACGAAGGTCAACAACAACACCAATAACAAAAATCCGATAGTAATTGTTGAAATCGTAGCAACAACAACTCGTTGAACAAATTTTGACGTATTTTATTCAGTTTGTTTTCTTATGCACATACATATGTACATACATACATATGTATGTATGAATGTATAGTTTTTAGTTTTATTACCATAGAGTTGGATATCACCTCTCGTTTGGAGTTTCAATTACTGTGGCAACGCCACTAGTGTTTGTCTTATGTTTGGAAGTTAATGCATTTTTTAATCGTTTTCTATATGTCCTTAAGAACAAGGGAGAAAATGATATCCACAATATCCACATAGTTTCCATCGTACTCCAATATTGCAAGCAAACATTTTTATTATATGCATAATAATTAAGAATTCATATTTTCCCGCGTTTGCGGAACAGAATGGAGTGTGGAACAGAAAAAGGAATGAGATAAAGAGGAAACAACACAATCGCACAAAACAAACGACAACAGAAAACAAAAAGCAAGTTGGGGTTGGAAACTAGAGATGGGGTATAATTGCGAATTGGAAACTAGAAATAACATACTTGATAAGTATATATTTGGTCAATTAACTCGGTAACTGTGAAAATATACAAAATTGTCTATGTATGTACATATGTATGTACACATACAGGGGGAGAAAAGTCAAGCCAAATTTGGGTGTTAAATGCAACTTTGCACTTGACATTTTGGGTGGACATTTTCTTTTTGAAATCTTGTTTTGTTTTTTATTGTAAGCTAGAATTAGCTTATTGTCATTATTCTTCCTTTAATTGTGCTTCTGTTTGTACTCCATGCATACCATTTTGGGAATTGAGAATGGGTCAAATCAAAAAAAATTGTCCATTAAATATGAAATTGAGTCTGTTATATTAACATTGCAGTTGAAAGTTGTAAAGCGGGCATGTTAGACGCAATATACTGTTAAGCTATTTCCAGAAAGCTGGATAAAGTTTACGAAATACACACCAATAAAACAACAAAGCATCCAGCTACTGCCCACAGTGGTCAGACAGTTGCAGAAAGAATCGGAGACGAAGTCCGTGACATTCTCCTAATTGGTAACAGCGGCAGGACCTGCCCGCATTTGCAATCATGGCCCATAGCCGTGTGGGGAAACTGCGTCGCGAGAGACGTCTTCTTGCCGCCTTTGACTTTGATCACACAATTGTGGCACAAAACACTGATACAGTGGTCAGAGATTTGTTACCAGTTGATGTAATCAGCTCAAAGGATCTTAACGAGATGGTGGAAAACGATTGCTGGACTGAGTACATGGCAGAGGTATTTCGCCTGCTACACAAGCAACAAGTCTCGGAGGCACGTATACGTGACACTATACGGGGCATACCGGAGGTGCCAGGCTTTGTGCGTCTTATTAAGCATCTGAACAAGAAGCTGCACTTTGATCTGATCATCATCAGTGACTCGAATAGCGTCTTTATTGACGAGTGGCTAGTATCGCACAATTTGGCCGATTGCATTCATGCCGTATTTACCAATCCCGCCCATTTCGATGAGACTAGCGGCCAGTTGCAAGTGAGTCCACATCATCGGCAGACCGATTGCAAATTGAGTGCTAGCAATTTATGCAAGGGTCGGGTTCTGGAGCACTTTGTAATCGAGCAGGATTTGCGTCACAATATACGTTACGATCATGTATTCTATGTGGGTGATGGCAACAATGATATCTGCCCAGTTCTGCGTCAGAGGGCCTGTGATTTTGCCTGTGCCCGTCAGGGATTTGCCATGGAGAAACATTTGTTAAGGAATCGCAACAAATTAAAGTTGCGTCCCGAATTATTGATTTGGAGAAACGGTTTTGACCTAATGGAACAGATATTGGCATTGCCACACCTTAAGGAATTGGTTAGTGGAGGAGGAGGAGGAGCAGCAGGAACAGAAGGACCTGGATGCTCTGCAGTCAAAGATGGCGATGGAGGAGACGCAGCAGACGGAACAACAAGGCGAGCCTCAGCTATAGCTACTACTGGTGCCGTTGCCCAGGTTAATCCAACTAACTAAATTGTATATGGTGTTAGCCAAGTACCCGAAATTCCAGAAATTGTGGATCTTTGTATATTTTCTACAAAAATATTCGATTTATTTCTTTTTGGAAATTATTGATCGATCAAATTTTCAAATCTACGCTCTTTTCCATCTCCCGCTATCAACCCTTCTACTCGCAGAAGCATTAAATTGGCTGGAGAAGGGGCCTGATGCGATTTGTGGATGAATTCTGCGAGTACCCCCTCCATTCCCAAACTAATTCATGGGTACGGTCGTAGTGTATGGTAAATTTGTCTGTATATATATATATATATGTTTCAATATAATTATCATATATCCATATATATATGATCTAGTTGCAGCAGTTCCAGCTGATACATATATTGAAGGTGGTCAATTGTTTTTGTGCCCGTTAAATCCACATTAATGAATTGTATGTTTGTAATTGTTGTATACAGACATCCGTGCCGGAATAAATTTCGGTTTCATTATATTCTCTGATAAAACGGTTTACTCAGCATGAATTAATTTCAATGTTTAGATGAGTACCCCCAATTTAGCCTTATTGCCATTGGTTTTGATTCCGAGCATAATTTTCGAAATTCACACATCGAAAAAAAAAAAAAAACAGAGTTTGGTGAAAACTGAAACCGAAATTTATTTTAGATCGGATGTCTGGTTGTATGTAATTAAATATTATAAAAAAAAAACCAAATGGAAATTTGTTCAGTGTATTCTCTCTGTCCAAAAAAAAAAATATATATATTAAATGCATTTTGAACGTTATATTTGAAGTAACTTTTTTTCAAACCATTTTTTGGTCAAGCGAAACAGGTAACAGTTTGCTGCGATTTCAACCGAAACCAAACTATTGACACCTTTTTTAAGAATTCATAATAAAGAAATAGAGGAATCGTAATTGAAATGCTGCGACTTGTCAAGAGACGCAATAATTAATGGAAAATAATTGTTAACTCTCAATTAGAGCAGGAGGGAAGATCATTGCCAGCAAAAATGAAAAGCGAAACAATTATTGAATGAGATTTATTTGATTTTTCTCACATTGGTATTTACCCTTTTAATTATTATGCTCTAATTATCAGCGGTGAACTTATTCTTTACATTTCACAGAGCTTCTTAAAAAATAATATATAAATATTGGCGAGATATACAAAATATATATATATAGATACATATATATACATATGCAAGGAATATGCATGCCATGCAAGCTATTCTCTTACATTATATATATATATATACATATGTATATATGCATTGAAAACCATTTGTCTGCGGTTCTTCCATTTAACAATATGCTTGCAAGCTTTTTATGGGTTTTCGAAACAAAAATAAAAAAAAAAATATGGAGGAATATTAATATTATTCTATCTATATACATATATATTTTACGATCCAAGTGGAGACATCCCAATCTGACGTGGATCGCCCTGCTGTGTGGCACCCAATTCTAAATTCTTAAGTAACATTTGTAGCCATTGTTTGGTCGATTTGTCATCCTGTAGACATACCGAAAAGGTACCATCACGCAATTGATCGGGCAAACATTGACCCAACGCTTTGCGAGCGCTAAAATATAAAAAAAAATTATGTATTATAAAATATTATATAAAAAAATGAGTTTTATATTGTGTTATCTTACCGCGTATTATCGGATAAGCGTAGATAGCAACGTACAACATGCTTAAGGAGACGAGCACATGGATCCTTTGACAATTGTATTACCATTTTGCCAAGGGTAATGGCCACATGTGAGAAACGTTCATAAGTCTGGCAGATATACGAGAGTCCCGATTCATCAAGCAATATCTTTTGTATAATAAATGTGGCAACTGTCTTGCTTAGCTCCGAACCGCTGTCCATGATGGTTAGGCAAAGAGGTACAATTTCGGTGGTCAATAAGAATGTGATAACCTCCTGCTCATCGGTTTTCACCAAGGCACCAATCACACCCAAACTGGTTAGACGCAAATACTCAAATGGTCTTGTCTTCGAAGTTGTCGATAGAAATGGGTATAAATAAAGTGGTATTTGAGCCTGCAGAAAGGCAGTACGGGTTTCCGGATGGGAGGCGACGCACTGCAATAAGGCTAATGCATTGCAAACACGATTTGACTGATGGGCAGTCAAAGTGGGTGGCGTTATTGAAGGATAAATATTGACAATCTCCTGTAGCAATGCGCAGGCAGTACCAAAGCTGTTCCACAGCATTGGTGCAAGATCGGTTTCACGTTTCTTGCTAAGCTCTAGCAATGCAACTTCGCGAGTATCCGGATGCGCCAATTCATTAATCCATTGATAGACCTAAAGCGAAAAATGCCAACAGTCAAAGTAGCCGGTTAAATATTTCAAGCATTTGCATGCGTTTTGGACTTGCCTTTTCCTGTTCGCTTTGTTGCTGCTGCTGTTGTTGCGGATTCATGCAAGGGCTTGGTTGGGCACTCATTGCGCAAAATAAAAAATAACAAATAATTACTTTACTCTCACCCTCAAATCAGTAAAGAACAAAACGCACCAGTGTGACCGTATAGGGAGAATCATAAAAATCCATTACTTGAAAGATGTCGTACATTTTGACAGCAAGCAATCGTTTGCAACTCTAAATATCAAAGCAGCCCTGGGAATTTTGACACTTTGACGTGGAACACGAAGAAAATCCGAAAACAACAAACCGAAAGCAAAAATTAGTTCATTCGTGTACAGATTTTCTTAGCGATCAGATCAGAGGTTTGTGGTTCTTGTGTTTTGTTTAAAATAAACTAAATAAAAGGCAAATTATTAAATAAAATGCTATATTACTCTAAAAAAGATAAACTTGAACTACTCTAGTTAAAAATTTGTACACTTATCGTCTAGATTTTGTTTGTTTTTCTTAAATTCTATTTTACGAAATTCTAATTGTAAACTTTCTATCGGCTGCACAGTACCAGAAATCACCGTTTTTTGCAATAAATTGTTTGTGAAGAACGTTTGAGTTGAATATTAACAAAACTTTGGAATCTAGCATATAGTTGTTTTCACCTGTGACGTCGCCGTTGTAAAAGAAGCAGTTGCCACGTCGTCAGTGAAACTTTCCATTCTGTTCCTCTCTCTTACACTCTCTCCCATTTTCTCTCTTTGCAGTCAATTCGAGCATTATGGATAAAGTTGTTAAATTTGCTGAGCCCGGTCGTGTATTTGCCAAGGATTCCATTCGTCTAGTCAAGCGCTGCACGAAGCCTGATCGCAAGGAATTCCAAAAGATTGCCATAGCGACTGCTATTGGTTTCTGCATCATGGGCTTCATTGGATTCTTTGTCAAGCTGATACACATTCCCATTAACAACATTATTGTGGGTTCTTAAATGTGGAGACGCGGCAAAAGCTACAACAACATATACAAATTTTTTTGTTTAGTTTTATACAACAATGTGTGTAATATTGTACAACAAACATTCAACGAATGTCTTGTCAGAAGAAGAGAAGAGTTAAATATTCATGTTCGAGATTTCATTTCCATAAAATATACGCAACACACCCTTAGCTCATAAGAAACAATTGTAAAAGAACAAGAAATTAATAGGATCCGAATTTTAACATTGCTTTTTGTATTTGAGGAGGGGGCTGTCATTAAACAGATTTAAAATGATTTATAAAAATTTAGTCAGCTGGTGTTGACAGTAACAAACATGTTAAAGAGTTGCCATATAGCGGTAGAAAGTAGCTTTTTTTCTGCCTGTCGGCCAAAAAATAAACGGCTAAATGTTTTCCACAATTTAGAAGGAAATTGGCAAGTGTACTCGAAGATAAGAGCATTGTTACAACCTTAGATCTAACTATATTTAATATTGCAGGATTACCAAATTGCTTTATCAAAATATTAACGCTGAATTTAGCAACTTCCCGACAAAATACATCGATTTAGCCGTAAAACTGACAGATGGCAACACTATCACTGACTACTACGTGGAATGCTTGAATTTAATAAACTAAGTCGCTTCGGTTTTAGTTGTCGATTCGTCTTGTATTGCATCAGGATTTGGTAACTAAAATGTTGGACTTTGTGGTGATATTTACAAAAGGCGGTATAGTACTTTGGAATTCAAATACCTCTGGCCATAATTTCTCATCATGTATTAATAGTTTGATACGTGGCGTCATTTTAGAGGTAAGACCTCTAGACTAGACTTATAAAATTGTTGTTTATGCATAATTTATGATAAATACGTAAATAGGAACGCAATACAGAGTCCAAGTATTTTGAGGAAGATCATCTGGCCGTTCAATTTAAGCTGGACAATGAATTGGATTTGGTTTATGCTGCTGTCTTTCAAAAGGTGATTAAACTGAACTATTTGGATGGATTTCTGAATGATATGCAGCTGGCGTTCAAGGAGAAATTCGGTGATATATCCGCTGGAGAGCGTCTGGAAAATGATTATGATTTTGAAAAGGAATTTAGACGTGTTCTAAGCAGTGCCGAACAGACATCTGCTAAGGTGCTGAAAGCCCCTAAGGCCATGCGATCCTATAATGAATCCCAGAAATCAAAGAAAACGGTTGCCTCTATGATTGAGTCTTCTGACAAGGATAAGGATAAGAAGCCAATCGTGGAAAAACGAGTAAACATACAGGAGAGTCCAGTACCATCATCGCCACCCCGCTCTAAGGAGGATATCATACAGGAGAATCGTCGCAAAATGAGGGAGAAGTTGACTCCAACCAAAAAGGCAGTGGCAGCAGCACCATCACCGGTTGAGACTCGTCCCGAAAAGGCTGGTAAAAAGCCTAGAGTCTGGGATTTAGGTGGAAATACCAAGGATGCTGTATTGCTAGATCGCTCCAAGGATACGCCCGAAGATGTGCAGTATCAGACTATCAATAATGATGTAAGATTGATCCCTTTATTTATAAGATATACTAATAAAAATGTTTTTTCTAGCTGGTGGGCACCATGCAGGGTGGCATTAGGGACCTGGATGTGGAAAGTAATGATGAGGATGATGATCAAGATACCGGTTATAAGAGCGAGGAAGAGGAGGACAAACCCAAATCTAAAACGAAACGCGGTGGTTTGCTCTCCTATTTCAAAGGAATTGTGGGTGCCAAGACAATGACCCGCGAGGACTTACAGCCGGCATTGGAGAAGATGCGCGATCATCTCATAACAAAGAATGTAGCCTCCGAAATAGCAGTTAAATTGTGCGATTCGGTGGCAACCAGTCTAGATGGTAAACAAATGGGCACTTTTGATACCATAGCTACATTGGTCAAGGAGGCTCTTACCCAATCGCTGGTGAGAATTTTGTCACCAAAGCGACGTATTGACATTATCCGTGATGCATTGGAATCGAAGCGCAATGGCAAACCCTATACTATCATCTTTTGTGGTGTAAACGGTGTGGGTAAATCCACAAATTTGGCCAAGATTTGCTTTTGGCTAATTGAGAATGATTTCAATGTTCTTATCGCTGCCTGCGATACTTTTCGTGCTGGAGCGGTGGAACAGCTGCGCACCCATACACGCCATTTGAATGCTTTACATCCTCCGTCCAAGCACAATAACCGTTCTATGGTCCAATTGTATGAAAAGGGTTATGGCAAGGATGCAGCTGGTATTGCCATGGAGGCAATTAAATATGCCCATGATACAAAAGTGGATGTGGTCTTGGTTGACACTGCCGGTCGTATGCAGGACAATGAGCCACTTATGCGTTCATTATCCAAGCTGATTAAGGTCAACAATCCAGATTTGGTACTATTCGTTGGCGAAGCTCTCGTTGGCAATGAGGCTGTCGATCAATTGGTTAAATTTAATCAATCTCTGGCCGATTACTCATCCAACGAAAATCCTCACATTATCGATGGCATTGTCCTAACAAAATTCGATACAATAGATGACAAAGTTGGAGCAGCCATTTCGATGACCTATATTACCGGCCAGCCCATTGTATTTGTTGGAACTGGCCAGACATATGCCGATCTTAAGGCCATCAATGTGAATGCCGTGGTTAATTCGCTAATGAAGTGAGCTGGCGTTTAGATCGATTTTTTCCTCTCTCCCCTCATTTAGTAGTTTGTTTTTCCTCTCAATTTGTCTTTTTTTGTTTAAATCAAATATATTGTCCATTTTGTTGTTTTTTAGTAAAGCGAATGCATTTTTACTAAAGGGAGGAACAGAAGAAGTATCTTACAATCAAATACATTTACCTGCATTGCAAATATAATGCTTAATCCTTAAAATTAATTAGTGATTTCTAATCAGACAAGTCTATTATTATTATCTTTATATTCCTTTCGTAGGCCCCCTTCCTCCAGTATTGCGTAGATCACGGACAACATAATTTATTATTTATTTTTTTTTTTTTCGTTTCGTTTTTTTATTACAACTTTAATTAGGTATATAAATGTTGGAGAGGGAGGTGTATGGGGAGGTTAGCGGAAATGAACTTTTTATCTTAATTATCTACTTGTAGAACTCGTGCTCTTGCTCGTCCTTCTTGATGTTATTCTTGTAGCCCTTCTCAAAGTCCTTGGCCAGGACAATGTAACGATTTTCACGTACCGCATGCATGCCAGCTTCTTGGCAAATTGCATTAATGTCAGCACCAGAGATTTTATCGGGACGCGCCACAAACTCTTCGAGATCGACATCCTCGCTGAGGTTCATCTTCGATGTGATGGTGGAAAAGACCAAACGTTTTTGTCGGCGATCAGGAAGCGGGAATTCAATCTTTCGATCTAGACGGCCGGGACGCAGTAAAGCCGGATCAAGAGTATCAGCACGATTGGTGGCCATAATTACTTTAACATTGGTCGTTTGATCAAAACCATCCATTTGGTTCAGGAGCTCAAGGAGAATACGCTGCACCTCACGATCAGCTCCGGTTTGTGCATCGAAACGTTTTGTCGCAATGGCATCGATCTCATCAATGAAAATGATAGCAGGTGCATTCTCTTTGGCCAAGCGGAATACATCTCGTACCATACGCGGACCCTCGCCCAGATATTTCTGAACGAATTCCGAACCGACAACTCGTATGAACGAGGCAGTGGTGTGATGGGCCACCGCCTTGGCTAGCATAGTTTTACCGCATCCGGGCGGACCATACATAAGGACACCGCGAGGTGGATCGATACCAATCTGTTTATATAGTTCAAAGTGGGTTAAGGGCAACTCAACTGCCTCGCGTATCTCCTGCTTTTGCATGTCCATGCCACCGATGTCAGCATAACTAACATCAGGCTTCTCATCGGGCTGTAGCATTGATATAGAACTATCCGCCTCTGGTGGCAGGACATCAACCAGGGCATTACTGTGCTTATGTAGTGCTACCGAGGCCGAAGGCTTCAATAGCTCCCGATCGATTGTTGAGAGGATTCGTACATAGTAATTGGAGCCTGTGGTGGAACCGACAATACCCGTATTTTGATCAACTGCTTCAAGAAATTGTCCAATCACCAAAGGTACACTTTGTATCCGCTTCACTTCCTCTTGCGCATGAAGATACTCTTTTTTCAGGTTGCGCTGCTCATCCTTGATGTATTCCTCTTGTACTTCGATAAACTCCAGTGTTTTCTGCAGTTTCTTGTATCGTACATATAAATCATCCATGTCTAGCTCATCCAGTGAGCTATGGGCATCCTTTAATTTCAATTCGCTTATTTCGTCCTGGGATGGAGAATAAAAAAATAATAAAATACTTCAGTTACCGATAACTTTTTACAACATTACCTTCTCGGGCATCAGTACGTCCATATTGTAGGGCATTTTCTCCAACTCTCTTTGCACCAACAAATTAACAAGCAATTCCAATAATTATAACTTAAACTTTTCACTTTGTTCTTAACTAAATGCGAATACGGTGGAACCAATTCAGACAGACCAGAAAATGACTCGTCAAAAACAAGACCCACCGATAACCGAAATTGATAATCATGCAATCCGGCATATATCAATATATCGATAATTAAATTTTTAAATGATCCACAATATACATATATGAATTATTATAAAAACTTTTAAAATTATTTTCAAAATTTTTATGAACACTTTTAAGAAATATATGAAATTAAACTGAGTTTTGTATCTTTTTTTAAAACCCTATCCGTAACAATCATCGATATCAATCTTTGGGCACAGGAACTCGGTTAAAATCTCCACGAAATCTGTTTTTGTGTGGCTCATAATTTGTTTATATATTTAATTATAGATATTAATAAATGTTGTATTTAAACTTTTTAAAATTATTTGGAAAGAGTATACGCATGAATATAATATCGATAGTCAAACGATAAATTATTAAAAGCAAATGGAACTGGATTCGGATACGGATTCGGGCCTCTTTTCTACACCATAAGAAAAACACACACACACACACATTTAACTCGGCGACTAAATATGTGTGCGTGAACAATATACGATAGAAATAGAGTTAAGTTTAAATAGTGAAATTGAAAAGTTTTTCCAAACAAAATATTGAACAAATCAAACTATCAATGGGCTAGATGCGTTAACAGCACACATCGGGCAACAACGCGAACAATAAATAAGATTGAGATTGAGAGACAGAGAAAGACGGAGAGAGAGAAAAGAGAGAGAGAGCGAGAGAAAGAAATAAATGAAAAGAAAATGGATAAGCAAACGCTGCTGCTGCTTCTTGTGCAAGAGAAAAATCGTTCATACAACACCACCCCGCACATTGTCCTGCCACCAGCCCCTGCCCTTGCCCCAGCCCCTGCCACTGTCTCTGCCTCTGTTGCCGTTGCCGTCGCTGCTCTCTACGCACGCATCGATTTGGGCTAAACATTAGATACCTCCTAAAGCAGTTGTTAGGGTGGAAGAAAAAATAAAAAAAAATAAAATAATAAAATAATAATCAAATTTACACACACACAACAAACAAAAAAAACAATAACAACAACAAACAAAAAACGAAGAAAAAATGACAGAAAATAAACAAATTAAACATTTTTGGCTTACTGCTGCTGCGGGATGCAGTGAGCTGATTATAAAGTTTATATAGAGAAAATGACAAAAAACAAAAAAAAAGTGCAATAAAACTAAAACAACCAAAACGACAACAACATTAGCAACAACAAAAAACATTAACAAAAAGAGGCGGCTTGAACTATTGTTGTTGAAGTGAAGGAAGAGAAATATAGAAAGAAAAAAAAATCGGGTAAAAATAAATACTAGAAAATTTATTAAGTTTATTGTATAATTTGTGTGTGTGTGTGCATGTGTGTGTGTGTGTTTACAGTTTTCGTGGCTTTTTGTTTTTTTTTTCATCTTTTAATTTGTCCAACTTAAAAAATAAATAAATAATTAAAAGAATAACGAAACATAATTCTTCTCTCCCTCTCTCTCTTCCTCTCTACAGAAGTTTTTTGTGTGGTGTTTTTTTTTTGTTTTGTTTTGTGCAACGAATTTGGCTTCCACATGAAGACCATGTCGCGCTTTGGCCTGCGCCGTGGCTTCAAATTGTCAGCGAATGAGGAGCAGCAGCATCAGACACAGACGCAGCAGCACCACCACCAACAGCAACAGCAGCAGGTCAATGGCAAGAATCCAATTGGACCAACTCAAGCTACACCGCCGCCAACTGCTCGTAAAAGAAGGCAACAACAACAGCAGCAACCGCAACAACAACAACAACAGCAAACTAAAAGGGAAAGGGATCGAGAGAGGGAAAAGGAGATTGAAAATGAGGAAACATTGGAGGATCATAATCGTCAGCCATCGCTCATTTGTAGTCTACCATTGGAACGTTTGCCTCGCCTCATGGAGAAGTTGCAACAAATGAATGAGGAGCGACGGCAGCGGGAAAACCAAAGGCCCAAGGAGCAGCTAGAGAGGATTGAGAAAGATTTGGTATCCACATCCACATGTTTGGCTGTGCCATTGATTAAAATCTTGTGTTTGTACTGTGATAAGAAGTTCACCTCCGGTAAGCTCCAGGCCAAGCATATGGAAAAATTCCATACAGAACGCCAGGAGAGACGTTGCAGTGGCCGCTCCACAGGATCAACCGGCAACTCTGCTGCCAATACTGCAAGCTGCTCAAATCCCGCCAATGGTTATCCCGGCTGTCATCATTGCAAAAATGGTAGCTCCTCCACATCCAAACAGATCTGCCTAACGGTTCAGCATTTGGATGATTTGTTCCATCATTTAATTGATGGTCATGCGGATAAATATTTTGCTTGTCAATTGTGTCGCTGGCGTTTCCAAGATGCCGATCAATTGATTAGCCATATGCAACAGCAGCATAATCAGGATGTGCCCAAAAAGGGTACAGAACAGGATCAATCTGAATTTATGCCAGCCATTAAAAGATTGGGTCTAATGGGTGGAGATGAGCCAATGTTAAATCGTTTGGGTCTCACCCAGAATCGTTTGCCCAGTCAAAGAAATAGGGAACAGGCATCAGCAGGAGCAGCAGCAGCAGCGGCAGCAGCAGTTGGTGTAGGAGGAGGAGCAGCAGCTGCTGCTGGAGTAGTAGGAGCTGCGACCAAGTCGCGTAGTAGCAGTCGCATGGCGCAAAAATTATTACCATCAATATCCAATCAAGGAATATCCTTATCATTGGATGTATCAACCATGGCAGATTCAGTTTTTCGTTTACCCAGCAGCGGAATCGGTAGCAGCACTACCACTAGCACCACAGCCAGCAGTACCATCACCAGCAGCTCCAGTGCCATACAAATGTTTGATGAGAATTTCTACAAGGATGTGGTCCATAATGTTCATAATAATCTACATAATTATCTCGATGGACGATTACAAATTAGCTCCTCCTCCTCAACCTCCTCCATTAGTAGCACCAGCAACTTTTCATCAGCTCCCTCTCAATTGGAATTGTTCCGTCTGCATAGTGCAAGTCAGCTAAATCCTGGCACTATTGCAACTTATCCGACACTCCTTACTGCCGAGCAATTTGGAGCCGCCGAATTGCCACCATTGGCCAAATTTCGTCGCCGTCCCCATACCAAGCACAGCTGGAAATGGAAATGGGATTATGTGAAGAAATTTACATTGATCAATGAGGGCGGTCGCCTGGTCAAGAAACTCAAACAGCCCACATTTTTGGGCCAGCGTGATCTCTCCAAGCTGGACATGTGGACACAAATGACAATGCGTCAAAAATATGACGATAGGGAGGAGCAACAGCAACGACATATGGTTCAACATAAGGAGCATAAATTAATGGAACAGCGTCTACTATTGGAGCAGCTAAATCTCATATTGGATCATCGCCTGTTGCCACATATAATTTTAGAGCAGAATGAACAGGCCATTATTAAGTGTGAGAACGAGGAGGGGGATGATCATGATCACGATGAGGATCATCATCATAGTCATCTTCATCATCATCATCAATTGGTGGCTTCGCCGCATAGTCAATCCTTTGCCGATGAAAGTTTCCTTTCAATGCTACAGCTTCAACATAATTCCTTGAAGAAAATTAGTTTGCCATCATCAGGATCGGGATCAACTGGATCAGGATCGCTGTCATCTTTAGTTTTAAGCGGTGAATGTGCCAGGCCACGTCTATATCTATGCATTTGCTGTGGAGCCAAATTTGAGCAACGTAAATCCCTGGAGGAGCATAAAACCTTTCGCCATTCGCATATCTATGCGACCCATTATGAGGTGGTGGGCAGAGAGTTGTTAGCGGGAAATCTTTTACGTCATTTGTTTATACCAAAACGGGCATTAAGTCGTTATGCCCGCGAGAGTAACTGCATCCAAAAGCAAGAGCAGCAGCAGCAGCATCAGGAAGAGGAGACAACTTCCTTGTCATCATCATCCCGATCATCATTTGAGGTATCATCGACGCCGACACCTTTAACCGAAGATCAACAACAACAGCAACAGCTGCCATCTTCCTGTTCACCAATTTCCGCTTCCACATCTGTTTCCGCCTCATCATCATCCGTCTCCTCGTCAACATGCACAAAATGTGGTCGCAAATGCAGTGGCCTCATGGATCTCTATCGCCATATGCTGGATTGCTCTGGCGATTATATCTGGTCATTGGCCAAAAAGCGAAAGTATCGCTACTATTGTGGAACAAAGAAGCGTCGCCCCTGCAGCAGGAAACTAATCCGACATCATTTGTCCTCATCTGCCAAAAAGAAACAAAAGGTTGAAGCCTTAATGGCCGATGGTGAAGGCGAGGATGAGGGTGAACCAGAGGCCGAGGGTGATGATGATGCCGAAGGCGAAGGTGAAGTTGAAGCAGAAGCTGAGGGTGAGGAAAGTGGTTCAAATTCATCCAAGATGAAATTGAATCAATCGTCGCCACGCCAAAGGCCTAGCGATGGTGAGTTAACCACTGATCCCACTGATGATCCTCACAATCTACATCATACATCTTGCAATCTTCTTGCAGCCGAATCCATACGCAAAATGTTGGAGAATCTGCCTGCCAAGCGTGTCTGTAAGAAAATCTTTCCCACGGATAACAAGACGAAACGGAAAACCAAATCAAAAGGACAAAGGACCAGCACTAGCCTGGTCAACACCAATAGCACAATCAAAAAGATCTTCAATCAGCAAGTACTTCGCAGTACCCGATCCTCTCGTGCAACGCAACAGCATCAGCAGCGTCAGTTGCGGCCACAGAAAATGAAGACCAAGGGAAAAGGAAAACCAAAGGCCACACCAACAGATAGCAGAAGCCAAAGCCGTAGCAGTGGCAGTGTCAGTGGCAGTAGAACATCATCCCAGGAATCTGATCTTACAGTTTCCCAGCCATCAAATGAAGAGCCAATCACTGCCAAGATTTTTAAATCATTGGAACAAGTTGAAATGCCATTGGAGATTAAATTGAAAGAAACATTAGAGACGACTCCACCCACAAGACCACTAGCTGCACCTGTTACTGCTCCTATGCCTGTTTCGCCAACTCCCAGTAAGCAATTGATGCCGACGCCACCTACAACACCGGCACCAGCAATTGCTACAACGACTGCAACCATAAGTACGACGCCCACCAGCACCATCTCTATGAAGCCACAATCTACAACAATGACTGCCGTCAATTCATATCCAAAGCGGAGCAAGAGGATTAGCGATTGCATAGCCATGTTAACCGGTAAGCTGGAGGAGAAGCTAAAGACTGAGACGCCTTTACAGGTGGAAAAGGTACAAACATTAGCACCAGCACCATTATCAGCACCACCACTACCACCACCATTAGCAGTGGACAAAGAGCAACTGCAGCCAAAGACACCAAAACGTAAGGCCATTTCTAGGCGTATAATCAAAATGGATACTAGTCCACTTGGGGAAATTAAACAACCGCCAGAACAGGCAAAACTACCGTCAATAACAATACCATCGTCAGTTCCAGCACTAACTCCAGGGCCGGTGCCAGCGCCAGCGCCAGCGCCAAAGCCACCACCAGCAGCAATACCGGCAGCAGTTCCATTGCCAGTTCCAGTTCCGGCAGTGGTTCCAATACCAGTTCCAACACAAATCAAACCTCCAGTTCCAGTGTTAGCTCCAGCAACAGTTCCAGCTTCATTTCCAGTTCCTGTTCCAGTTGAAAAGCTGCCACAAAAAGCAGAAAGCAAACAGGATCCTCTGGCAGCGCCACCAGTTCCAGTGTCAACGTCAAATCTCATGGTATTTTCACGACGTCCACCCACTAAGGCAGCATCTAAACAAATGGTTTCACCTTTGCCATCCTTGGGTGCCCTTAAGCAATATCCAACTGCAACCAAACCGACGTCCGTTCCAATACCACTGCCATTACCAGTGGGATCCATACCTATGCCACCACCACCACCAGCTGTAGCTCCATTGCCTGCTCCAGTGGCTCCTCCAGCCCCCATACCAGTAGCAGTGCCACTGCCTGTGCCCGTCAAGATGCTACCCAAATTGCCACTATTTATGCCAGTTAACATGCCCCAAATGCATGCCCAAGGCAATCCACCCACCATGTATGTGATGGATCCACAGCAGCCATTGAATTTGAGCCATCAACGTGTCACAGATGTTGGACTTTCCAAGCCAGTGACTACAATGGGGGGTATGCCACAGCATAGGGCAAGTGGAATGCTTTCGCGACGTCAAACCATTTGTGGATTTGAGGCACGTAATTTACTTAATATTGATAATATGGATATGGAGCCATTGGATTTATCACAGAAAACTAAAAGGAAATCATCGCCAGCTCCTATTATGATTCAACAACAACAACAACAGCAGCAGCAGCAGCATCAGCAGCAGCAAATGCCTGTGCCACCATCTCTAATGGAAGTAGGGCCAAATCATCTTCCAAATATTCCTGCTGCAAATCCTATGACACTTCCTCCTACTGCACTGAGCACTAACAGTGCGGCTATTGCCTATTACTCCAATTTGGATTTGCTTAAGATACCACAGGTTCGTAATCCGAATGCAACATCAATGGCTCCACCAATATCAACAGCAATGGCAACAACAACATCAATGACATCGACAACAGCTACGATGCCGCCAACTCCAGTAAAACATACGGGTAAAAAGCGTTCAATGGAATCATCGACAGGAGGAATGTCTAAAAAGGATACAAATTCCAAAGGAGGTCAGATAAAGGCTTGTCCACGCATGGATGAGGTGATTAATAATCATATTGATGATGCCATCAATTCGGTTATAATGGCTGTCCAGGCTAGTTTATCCCAAGATAATGAAAATGCTCAGCAGGCGGGGGATGATGATAAAAAGAAAAAGAAATTGGAAACATCTGTACAGAAACTATCACCAAAGAAACGTTCCATGCGCTCAAAGACTATCGATTGTCGGTCTCTTCTACTGGTTGTAGATGAGGATGTTATGTCCAAGCCACTGCCAGTGCCAATGCCACCTCATGTCCCTGTTCCAGTTTCAATGGGAGTGCCAACAATGATCCAACCATCTTCTCCTACCTATCAAACGCCATTTAATGGGGAGACGGAAGTCAACAAGGCAACGTTCACATCGGCCGCCTGTATTCCTGTCCCCGAGCCTCTTCCCACACTTGTCCCAGCAAATGTGTGCCATAAGGATAATTCTTTCATTGAGAGATATGCTCACGTTCCAGCTGTTCAGCCACCGTTAATTCCTGCCATTACATCTGCGCGTTTAGTCAGTCCTCCGCCATCAGCTGCTCCAGTTATATCTTCTCCGTTATCGCCACCACCACGTGTTAGTGATGCAATTGCGGGGCGTAATCCAACAACTCCTTCGCCCATTTCTTTGCCTCCTCCTGCCTCTCCGTCTCCGTCTCCTTCTCCACCACCACCAGCATCTCCTTCTCCACCAGCATCTCCATCTCCACCAGCATCACCTTCTCCACCAGCATCACCTTCACCACCAGCATCTCCTTCTCCACCAGCCTCTCCTTCTCCACCTGCTTCGCCTCCTCTTATCTCTCTTCCACCACCTCCTGCTTCTCCTTCACCTCCTGCATCTCCTTCCCCTCCTGCTTCACCTTCACCTCCTGCTTCTCCCTCACCTCCTGCTTCCCCTTCACCTCCTGCGTCTCCACCTCCGCCAGCTTCTCCATCTCCTCGTCCTATATATCTTCCACCACCAGCTTCCCCTTCTCTCTCTCCTCCGGCATCTCCTTCTCCCCCACCACCTGTTTTTCCTCCTTATGTTCCCACACCTTCAACTCCAATAAGGGTAGCTCCAGCTCCCTCTGTTGCTGTCTCTGTTATTTCTGTGGCACCTACACGCTTTGCGACGCCACCTCCAACTGCAGAGACCAACTGCAGCAGCATTCTAATTGAGGAGCACAACAGTAATCTAAATTCAAACAACAACAACACATCATCCGGATTCCATAGTCTAGCCCAAGAGCAGACACAACCAATTTCAGCTTCTGTATCAGCCGTTCCACCACCACCGCCTCAAGTACCGGAGTCAGAGATTGAACCTGAACCCGAACCACCCATGGAGATACCCACCATCAAGAAGAAGCAACGACGGCGACGTAAAAATGAATTGGCCGCCATTGTGGCAGATCAATTACTGGAAAGCTTCAAGATTGACAATGCTCGACGGGATAACCTGAAGAAGTTGGAGAATTTGGCCTATGAGAAAAGCGAGGATTTGCTTATAACCGGAATGTTGCTCATGTCCAGCACAAAGAGGAATGCAGCATCTACCAATGCGAAACAGGCAGCCAAGGATAAAGAGATGGAGGCCATTACAAGTGCCACCAGTACGACTGCCAGTGGGAGAAAACCACCGAAACGTCGACAGAGTTGCTACTATCGCCGTCCAGGACCTGGCAGAGGGAAGACAAATGAATCGATAAGTAAACTAAAATCATCATTGGAATCCTTTTCCATAGGCATTGAAAAGCAATTGCAGGCTAAGGAGGCCAAAGAGGCCAAGGATGCAGCTGCCTTGCCAGCGGCAACAGCGACAGAAACATCTGGAACACAACAACATCCGACATCATCAGTGGCTGCCACTTGTATCTTAAGGCCAAGTATTTTGACTAAAGAACCATCAGCACCACCGCCAACCTATAGTCGTGATCCACGCTTAAATAAGAATATACATAAAGAGACATTGCCATCGGCTCCCTGTAATGAAGAGTTGCAATCATCGGTACCGCCACCACCTGCACCTGCACCTGCACCACCACCGCCACCATTGGCTGCTGGAGATCCAGAACAGGAGGATGATAATTATCTAACCGAGATAGCTAAAAATGTCAATGAGAAAATCATGTCGGCTACTACCAATGAGGATTTCGAGTTCGCCAATGATGAGTTCGATCAAGAGCAGGATCAGGATCACGATAAATACTATCGACCGGCAACATCGATGAGTGTACGAAGTGCCCCAAATCTGAATGATGAGCACTCGAATTTCGGCTCCATGTGCGATGACAATACAAATACGGAAATTCTCGACATGGATCTGGATGATGAGATGAGCGTTTATACCAGTTATTCACAAGATTTAGGTCGTGGAGGACGCGGACGTCGCCGCCGTAGACGTCGAAGTGTTCTGTTGACACGTCGCCCCAAAAAACGGACACAGCGCAGTGAATTGGATGCCGAGAAATATGGTTGCAAGCTATGCGGCAAAAGCTTCTTTACATCAACTTCGCTAAGTAAACACAATATGACTCTAGCCCATGTTTCGAAGGTATCGGAGCAGGAGTATATACAATCTCAAACTGCGCCTTCAAGTCCACAACGGCCGGATGAGGATGATGAACATTTGCTGCTCAACGACTCTAGACCGAGATCATCTCCAGCCCAACAGATGCGTGCTTCTGTGGTCATGTCACCCATACTTCAAAGGGATCTGGGTAGGGGCGCTGGAATGAGTATGAGGGAACAACATCACCAAATGATACAACAGCCGACGGCACTATCAGAGCCTAGGCATCATGTCATTACCGAGGCAACATTGCGTATGCATGATAATCAGCATAGCCCAGTGCGTCTCAATCTTAATCCCGATGAGAGACTCTTTTATGAGTGTTGCAACATTTTGAAAAGCGCCGAAACACCACGTCTAACAAACACTCCGACACCAATGCCCATACCACCATCCCTAGTCATGCCTATGACGGTTATAGTGACTGCTGGACGTAAACCGCCACCACCGCCGCCAGCATCACCATCCCCATCACCTTCACCATCACCGTCGCCACCACCACTTCCAACTGTGGCGCCAACAGCAGCTATTGTTTCCCATCAGCCTGTTATACAACAACTCTTTCGTAATCCGCCTGCAGCCACGCCCACCCAAGCGCCCACGTAAGTCTTTTTTTTATTAAAATGGGATAGTTCAATAGGGGAACGTAACGGAAAGGAAACTTAATATTTTACCGTTATTTTTATTGTTTTTGATCTAATTTAATCGGTCTATCGATTTTCATTCGATTATTCTAAAGATCTTTAGTTTAAATTTAAATGGATCGTCGTTGCTTAGGCGTTTCATTTATCTTTTTCTTGATTTCGTCATTAATACTATAATTCTATGGTCGTCATTCAAATCGGAATTCAATCTAGTTACATAATTACGTTTTATATATGGGGATTAACCGATAGATGGTGACCGTTCATACTACATCTTTTTTTTTTTTTTTTTCGTATTCTCTTTAGGAATCATCATCGCTTGTCACCCAGCTATTCGGCAATCTCACAGTTCTCGGCCACCACCACATCCAGATTTAAGACCAAAGCTGCCATGAAAGGCTATGATGGGGATATCGTTCACCTTCAACTGCAGGATGTGGATGTGCCAGCACAGAAATCTGGACGTGCTGTATGCAAGCTAACCGAATTAGCTGACATTGCATTGGCTGGTAGTGAGAAACCTGGTGGAGATTATATAATAACTCAAGCAACACCAACGGTCACACAGACGCCGACGCCGACACCGATTCCGACTCCGATGGCAATACCACCACCGACGCCCACAGCAACAGTGGAACCGCATCAAAGTTCAACATCATCAAAGACCATTATGCATGGATCATCCATTATTAAGGCAGTAGCTGGTGTTGCTAGTTCAGCGACATTGCCACCCGCTTCCGGACGCATAATCATACCAGAGCGTCCGTTCAAGAATATTGGATTGGAAGAAAAGGCCAGCATAACGTTCCAGAAACCCAAGACAAGTGTGAATCTATTGACGGAGGATAATAACAGTGTGTCAACAGCTAGCTATTCGGATCGGGATGATTATGATTTTGGTACGCTTAGCTGCGAGGAGATCGAAGGCGAGGGCGAAGGTGCCGTTCAGGTTGAAGTTGAGGTTGTCCGAACGGAGGCCAGACCAACTAAAGGCAATCGTGTCATTAGTTCATCCAGTTCCTCATCATCGTCGTCATCATCATCATCATCGTCTTCAGCAACATTGAAGGGGAAGAGTAGCAGCAGTAGCACCAGCTCCTCCAGTCGAGCTACTGCCAAAACATTCGAGAACAAATCGCTGATTATGGGTCGTATATTTAAACATGCAAGCAGCGCAAAAGCAGCACCACCTCTACCACCAGTCACCATGGCTAAGATTCATAAAGCAGCGCCAAAGGATCAGGCCAATTTGGATCAAATCTTTGATGAGCTCAGAGGTGGTAAAGGTGGAGGAGGACCACCTACATTATCATCTGCATCTAAGCATATGGAAAATCAAATGCAATCTGTTATGGATGAACGATGGACAGGTGGTGGTCAACACTTGGATCCAATGGTGGCTCGTCAAGCACCCTTGGCACCAGCTACCATGACTGCACCAAGTCAACCGCCACCAAATGCAAGAAATCGTGGCCGGAAAGCAGGCACCAAAAAGTTGACTACCAAAAAAATAGTTCCTCCATTGCCTGTTCCTACTGTTGTTCCTGCCACTTCCTCCTCTTCGACATCTCGCAAACCCCGCAAAGATATTCACAAGCTACAAACAGAGTTGGGCATGAGCCCTGAAGAGATTGAACAACTAATCGATGAGGGGCAACGTAAATCCAAACGACGCTGTGCCACCAATCGTCCCAAGAAATTGGTGGAGACCTGGAGTTCGGATGAGTATGAAGAGTTCTTGTCTACAAAGGATATTATTGCCCTAATCGAGGAGAAGGAACAACAGGAGCAACGACGCAAACGTAAAACCAGCGAAGTAACCAATAATCCAACATCATCAAATCAGGCAGAGGTAATGGAGCCAACTCCGCCACCGCCTCCACTGACAATACCCAAAGGCAAGAAGCTGGCCAAGACCTCAGCAAAAGCAAAATTGAAGCGTGGCAATGAAAGAAAAGAAAAGGAACTAAAACCAGTTGACGATGTAATGATTAAACCATCACGATCTCGACAGCGTGGCAGGAATAAACAATTGCCACCAGCACCGACTCCAACACCACCACCACCACCACCACCTCCGCCGCCACCAGTAAAGTCTAAAAACAAGGCCAAATCATCAGTTGCAGTTAAGACCACCAAAAGTTCGGTATCAAGGCGGAGAAAGAAACAGCAGATGGAAAAACACCTGGAACAGGAGCCGCAACAAGAGCCATTGCCAAAAGAAAAGGTGACGCGAACTCGCAGTTCTAGGCAACAAACAAAGAAAATGCCACCACCTGTCCAGCAGCAACATGATCAAGTGGAGGAGGAGGATGATGGCAAGGAGATATATTCTCCTATTGGTGTTGCCACCGTTAATCATTTCAATGCAAGCGCCGTTTGCTCAACTACAACAAGTACCACCAGTATGAGTAATCCAAAGGTTAAATCACGTAATCATAAATCCAATATGGGCAGAAGTAGTTCCTCAACAACCACAACAACAACAACAACTACAACAACAACGACGAATAATAATAATAACAGCAGTAGCAGTAATAAAAATTTAAAAGCTAAAAGAAAATCGCAAACGAATCATCAATCACCAGCCCGAAGAAAACGTCCGGCAAGTGAAAAGCAACTATATTATTGGAGCAGCTCCAGTGATGATGAATTTGGTCGGTTAGATCCGGATGCAATCGATATGGAGGACAATGAACAGCATATGACCCAGTCATCGCATAATGATAGGCATCTAGATAGGGATCAGGACATCGAACAGCATTTGGTGGAACAACAAACGCAACAACATTTCGATGAGAGTGAGCCATATCAGAAGCATGGCTGGATTGTGGGTGATTCGCACAAGAAACTGGTGAAACTGTTGGCCATTGCCAAGGGCAATAAAAAGGTGGACAATTGCCGTGTCAAGCGTCGAACGCCCAAACGCAAATGCTAGACTGAGACTGACTGATGGGGATGAAACTATGGCGAGCGTTATGGATGAGGAGCATGAAAATGGAATTTGCAGTTGGCGCCGGCAGCCATATGTAATCCTTGCCCAATTTAATTGCGTTTAATTCTGGCTTCCTTCCATTATGGCTCCATCATCATCATCATCACTGTCATCATCCAAGTAAAACAAGAGGAATACCTAATTTCTGTTCTTTCTTTTACACATCTAAGCGTTACATTATTTAGGTTCTTATATTTTTTTTTTGTATTTAATGTAATTTATAATTAATATACAAACAACAACAAAATATAAAAAGGGAAAACGAAAAATAAAACAAAAAGCGAGAAGCAACAAATAAAGATTTGAGCACAACATTAAAAAAAAAACCGTAATTTGTCGATTAATTCCTGCAATATATAAACCTTAAAAATTGGATTAAAAAGAAGATTAAAAATAAACAGGATTTGGTATGTGTGTGTTTCTTTTTAACAGTTGTTTGGTTTTTGTTTTTATTTTCATTAATTTTATATATTTTTACATCTAACGGTACCTTTACATATATAACATGTAAAAAATAGTTTTTAAGGAATAGTTAAAAAAAGAAAAACGTATGCAGGATGCCGGCAAAAAAAAGAGTAGGTGATGGGGTATGGGTGGGGCTAGGAGAAAAAAAGGGTGCATCCAGTAGCGAGTTGGCGGCATGGGTTGTGCTTGTGGTTTATGTTTGTTGCCAAAGGACGAAAGGATAAATGCAAAGCAAAAACATGTCTCCATCAAGGATAAATGAATGTTTGTTTATGTGTGTGTGTGCTGATGAGTGGACAACTAAATGGATGAGCACCTAAGCACCGACATAAGAGACATTGGTGATATAATTCCAGCCCCCTCCTGCCTGTAGCCCTCATTGATTTTGCAACGGCTCTTTCTCTGCATTATGACTTAAACTGGGTGGGATGGGAGGTGTGGCGATGCGAAAAATGGTATTTACATCATGCCACCCATACCGCCCATGCCTCCCATACCGCCCATACCACCCATACCGGGCATACCAGGAGCAGCATCATCCTTGGGTATCTCAGTAACGACAGCCTCAGCGGTAGTCAACAATGAGGCAACACCAGAGGCATCCGTAATGGCTGTGCGCACCACTTTGGTGGGATCAATGATGCCCTTCTCGATGAGATTACCATATTCACCCTTGAGGGCATCATAACCGAAATCACCAGTTTGGGTCTCCACCTTGGCCACAACCATGGCACCATCAACGCCAGCATTTTTGGCGATTGTCATGCAGGGCATGCGTAGAGCACGACGTACGATTTCCACGCCCAGATTCTATTAAAATATAAATTAGTTAATCATTCTAGTTTAGATTCCGAGCAGCTTACCTGATCCTCATTTTGAGTGCTGACTTGGTCAAGTTTCTCGATGCAACGGAGCAGAGCAGTGCCACCACCGGGAACAATGCCTTCTTCGACAGCAGCGCGAGTAGCATTCAGAGCATCATGGACGCGATCTTTCTTCTCATTGACCTCCACTTCACTGGAGCCACCGACGCGCAATAGTGCCACACCAGATGCCAAACGGGCCAGACGCTCCTGCAGTTTCTCTTTTTCGTATTCGGATGTGGTGTCAGTGATTTGTTCTTTAAGTTGATCAACGCGTCGTGAGACATCCTCTTTCTTGCCTTTGCCCTTCAGGAGGAGAGTGTCGTCTTTGGTGATGACAACTTCACCAACTTGACCCAGGTCACTAATCTTAACATCCTCTAGCTTGACAAGATCGGCATCATCGCCAAACACAATACCGCCGGAGGCAATGGCCATATCAGTAAGAGTGGATTTGCGATTGTCACCAAAGCCAGGAGCTTTAACAGCGGCCACCTGGAGTCCAATCTTAAGGCGATTCACCACCAAAGTGCTTAGAGCCTCGCCATCGATGTCCTCGGCAATGATGACCAATGGTTTCCGCTGAGTGTTTGCCAATTCGAGAGCAGGAATGATGCTCTGTACGGATGAGATCTTCTTTTCAGACAACAGAAGCAAAGCGTCCTGGAATTCCACTTTAGCTCCCTTCGATGAATTGATGAAATATGGTGAAATGTAACCGCGATCAAATTTCATGCCCTCAATGACCTCAAGCTCATCGTTCAGAGTTTTGCCATCCTTAACGGTGATGACACCATCCCGTCCAACCTTTTTCATTGCCTCGCTAATTAGATTACCAATGGCCTGATCACCATTAGCCGAAATGGTGGCCACCTGGGCAATCTCTTCGGGTGTGCTCACTGGTCGTGACATGGCCTTGAGATTATCCTTGACTGTTTCCACGGCAACCATAACACCACGACGAATCTCAACGGGATTGGCACCTTTCGAGATTTTCTCAAAACCTTCCTTGGCAATAGCACGAGCCAACACAGTGGCTGTAGTGGTACCATCTCCAGCCTCCTCATTGGTATTATTGGCCACATCTTGAACCAATTTGGCACCAATATTCTGGAATTTATCCTTCAGTTCAATGGATTTGGCCACAGTGACACCATCCTTAGTTATTTTGGGTGAACCCCATGATTGCTCAATGATGACATTACGTCCCTTTGGTCCCATGGTAACAGCCACAGCATCAGCCAGCACATCGACACCCTGCAGCATCATGGCCCTGACTTCGGGACCAAATTTCACATCCTTGGCATAGCCGCGGCTAGACAAAGCCAATTGGCGGCTAATGGATGAGCGAGCAAGTGAAACTGGTAGACGGAACATCTAGAAAAGATTCGAAAAAAAAGTGGAAAAAAAAAAGTGGAAAAAAAAATATATCAAAATGTATACAGATTAAAACACGTGCAAAAGAGCCGCTTCAAAAACTAAATTTTGAACAACTCAACTGACAACTACAGAACCCCCCGCCTCCTCATCTTTCCTTTTTCTTTATTTTTTGATAAGACACTGCTCAGTTGGGGTCAAAGTACAGTGAAGTTTCGATTTTGAGAATTTCATAAATCAGAAAAAATATTTACATATATATTAAAAGAATGATGACATAAATGCAATTTTTTTTGTAAGTTAAATGAACTGCCAAGATCAAGTGATTATTATATTGTTCAACTTTAATATAGCCAGTTGTCTACCTAGTTCTAATTCGATCCAATTGGAATGAAAAGAGACTTAAAACTCCTTATTTGACACACCTCTCCATCCCCCCGACAGAACTATCAACACTGATAAGTGGTAATTTGTTCGAGGTTAAAGAAGCATCAAATCGAGTATTCCAGAATAAGTCATTTATGTAATCTCAAAATAGATACAAATGGGTTATGAAATCCATTATCCAAAATCAAAAAGCAAAAGTGACTCTAAACCTTGTAAAAACTTCAAATTTACTATAGTATGCAATTGGCTTATACAAATGTGAAATTATTTTAATTTACCGGCCAAAGACTAAAAAACATGTGCGAGCCCCAAGATTATTGCATTGGTGTGGCGTGCGTGTGCGTAACAGAGAAATATATACATATACATATGTGTATGTATGTGACCTTATTGTATATTAATATTTTTAGTTAAAATTTGTAAATGAATATTACATTAATTAGATAATATGTTTTTCATTGCCATTTCATAGATGCAATTAGAGAAAGTTCGGGAAGACATTGTTGCCGGCTAACCAGATTGTTCATTCTTATATAACCCTCATGTACACACGCACACAGAAGCACCTTTATGCGGGCAATGCATTTTCCATGTTTTTTAAATTTCTGAAATATTTATTATGGATTTGTACTTACTTTTAATGCAATTGGTTACAATAACTTTTTTTAATAGACTTTGTCTTAAAATTTGCAGTTATTTATGTAAATCAACACGCTCACTTGCTACTTAGGAAATGTGCCCGCTAGGCGGTCTGACTGGCAACCTAAACTTTAACGAACAACTTGGCAACACTTGCGGTTAGTGAAAAGTAAAGAAATTTACATTTTAGATTAGGGTTGCATTAGGGCGATAACGATACCGATAGCTCACTAGAAATTTAAATTCAACGGTTGGCAAACTATCGATTTGGTTAAATGAGTTTTGAAGACCAAGTTCTTTTCACAACTTTTTATTATGCAAACATTTTTTATATTCATGATTGAAAAAAAATTATTTGGAGAGTTGTAAAAGAGTTAATATTTCTCCTTTGTTCGTTTCAAAATCCACCACCAGGGGGATTACATTTAACTTTACACCATACAAGAATGAGAAAATTTCAACATTACGAGTGGAAAGGGCAAGTGTGGCGTTGCTGACCTATACGATATTCTTGGCTTCGCGTGGTATGCGATTGGTTAAATATTTCACAGGCATAAAGCCCGTATCACCAAGATATTTGATGGACACATTTCCCGAGGGACTAATTGTTAACCACGTAATGGAAGCATGATTGATGCTTATGCGTAGCCAAGCCTCGGCTGGAAATTGTAAGGCACGACAGACAAAGTAACGTATAACATTGCCATGCCCCACAATTAAGGTGTAACTCTCCTTAGCCTGGTCGGGATAGGCACGGTGAAAATATCTTCTAAATGCTGCTTCAATGCGGGCGCCGTCCCGAAAGAACTGCTACAGAAGAGCGGATATGGAATGACTGAGTTACTTAAGAGAATGTTTTGAAAACAGTGTTGGACTCACCGATGCTTCTGGCTTCCAGTGACCCACAGGCGGTTGCGGCGGTATTGGTGCTCCCTCTCTGAGATAGGGGCAATTCTTTACTTTTGTCTTGTCGTACTCGATCTCGTTGAGTATTATGTCGGCGGTCTCCTGAGCGCGCACCATTGTCGAAGCTATCACCTTATCCCATTTGATCCCTAATTCGCATAGTCGTTGACCCGTGAATTTAGCCTGTTCTCGTCCCCGTTCAGTTAAGTGATGCGTGTCATCCGTATCGCCCACATCCAAATATTCGCCATGTCGGATGAGGATAATATGGCGGGCGGATTTAGCTTGGTTTTTCTCCAGATCACTGTTATAGCGATTTTGCTCCTGCGGCTGATCATTTTTTTGCGGCCGCACTAAACTCTTTGGATCACGGCAATCCCAATTGCTGTCCCAAAGAGCGCAACTGTCTACTGGACGTTCGCTATTCGTCCAGGAATTATGCACCCACGCTGTCTGATTAGGATCGCGCAAGCGCTGAAGGTAGAAGGCGGCCAAGCCGGCACCAGTGCCGCAGGCAAAGGCTGTAAATCTGCGCATTTTGATCTCTTTATCTCTTCAATGACTGCTATCGTTGGCGTTCTTGTTCTTTTCTTTTATCTTCTAATTCCATGGTTCGTGTTTTTTTTTTTCATATTCTGGCAACACTGAAGTGCAACACTACTGTCAGATGATTCAGCTGATAATATATCGAAAGAACGGGTAATTTATCGATAATGGCAAATCGGTTAATATGCCGTGGTAGATTTGAAAGTACTGAATTTATGGGCAGCCCATTAGCGCTCTTTAAATGAAACTGAGTCGATCATTTAAAAACCAATGAAATCAGACAAAAAGTAAATGGAATCCATGAATTTCAAACAAACTTTAAAATGTAAATAAAATGTGTGTTTTGTAATACTGTGTTTATATACATATATTGCATTTTACTGTTTGCTTAAAGCTGTATTAAAATAAATATATATATAGGTTTATAATTGTATAATTTTCCGCCAATATAGTTTGGCCGGTAATTGTGTGTCTTCTGCCTTGTTACATACATACATAAGTCCTAACTGTAAGTTAAACTAATTGTTTTAAACTAAACCACTACAAAAATTCAAAGCAGCTGCTTTAATAGTTGCGAGTTCTCTTCAAACAATGACCAACCTTTCCCCTTGATCTCAAACACTTTCAGAAGGAACTGAATTTGAAGCTGGATCAGAGGCAGGAGGGGCTGCATTATCCACACTGACTGTGCGCACAAATACAGCGGAGGCTTCAATCACAATTGTGGGCAATTGATTTTCTGCGCTTGTCTGTGGCTCAGAAACTTGATCTGGTGATGCAGCTGGACTGGGATTGGACAATGGAACGTTGCCTGCCTCTGGCTGTGTCTCAATTACAGGACTCTGCTCAACCTGAGGCTCTGGATTGGTACTCTGGTTTATCTGGGGCTCGCTGACCGCGACTGGAGCTACATCTTTAACCTGTGGGGAAGGTGTCACTGCGAGCTCGGGCTTCACTATTGCTTCTTCGGCTACAACTGCAGCTGGTGCGGGAGTTGGAGCAGGGGCAACAGTTGCCGGTGCCACAGGGGGCTTACCCTCTCCACTTCCACTTGTTTTTGTTGCTACAGCTGCAGGTGATAGTGACTTCGATTTGGATTTGGCTTTCGATTTTATTGCTGGCGATGGTGTCCGGGATTTCGAGGCTCGCTGCTGCTCCTGCATAACCTTTAAATTCTGCTCATGAGCACTACGATCCAGCAATACCGAGGTAGACTGTGGCGGTGCTGGACTAGCTGCTCGTTTAATATCCTCAATTTTGGCATCCATCTCCCGACGGATTTCCCTAATAGGTTTCAGCAGGAAGACGGGCACATTATCATCACGACGTTGATACAACATTTCGCCCTCAAAATCGACCAGTTTGTGTTTACGGGCACGCAATAGTATGCCAACTACCTTGTCTGAGATATAGTTGTAAATCTATTAAAAGGGAAAAAGATCGAGTCAATATGATAGTGGATGAAAAATAAAGCCGAGTTTCTGGGTGTGAAACTTACATTGAAGAGTTCTCCAAAGGGGATCACTCGCATGGTCGGCTCATCTTTTACATCGTAGCCCTCCGAATTAATGATTTGGCATAGTTCCAGCATTTCTTTCATCACATGAATATTGGCTTTTTGGCCACGCATTTCAGTAAGACTACCGGCCAATGGTTTTCCATATTGATCCTTGGAGAAAGTCGGCTTGGGCGATGAAGCACGTCCATCTTGCGAGAAGGGATTCAACAGCTGTGATTGCTTATGCTGTGATACCTGATTGTTGAACATTGCCACTTTGGAGGACAACGGTGAGTCCTGGTAATAAAACAAAAAAAAAATGATAGAATAAAAGAAATTAATATTGAGTGTTTAAAATTAATTAGGCAGCGTTGCCACATAACAGGAAACTGCATAAGAGGATGGGGGAGACAGAGGAATTTCCTGATTTCACATATAATGTCGCTTTACATGCTACATATAAACATTTATGTTCACAAAATAACTATATGTATTTAAAAAAAAATTGTTTCATTTAATTTTTAATTTATATTTGCGAAATTTTTAAAACCTAATTCGCATCAAACATTTGCGATAGGCAGCCATTAAGCTGGGGTTCCGACAACGTTGCCCAAAAACCCGAAACTAAGAAAACCCTAAAATAAAAACTATAACTATTTGGGGGGAAAAAAATATACTTATTTTGAATAGCTTAACATAAATACATTTGTTACAAATTTATTATACACACAATTAACTGTTTATCTTTAAATTAACTTGTATTAAATTATGAAACGTGTGGCATGTCTGTCAAAGTGATTTTCAAAATAACCGTTAAAGGTGAAATTTTAAATTCTAAATGTGAAAATTAATTAGCTACAATTAAATAACAGCAGTTGTACATTTTGTGTAATTTTTCATTTAATAAGTGCAAGATGTTTTAGAAATGAGCCAGCAAAAGGAATGTGCAAATGTCGTGGCCATAAATAACGAAAAATGGCCGGAAGCGGGGGGCGTTTGGGGGTGCTGACTGGGACCACCAATGAATGACCTTCGTCAGCCAACAACAGCAATAGCCACAGTCCGAGCCGCGGCCGTTTATATTTGTTATTTATTTTATTTAGTTTAAAGTGAAGAGTGAAGACTTTATGGACACATGAATGAAAGAATTTTGCACATATAATTTCTTTTGCCTTGCCGCAGCAAGTCAATGACGAAAATTGGTCTCTTTGATCAATAACCAAAAAGAAAAAAAAAAGAATAACAAAATAACAAAAAAAAGAAAAAGAAAAGATTTCTTCAATCAATGCGCGAATTTCATTCATATAAATAAATCGAAATAAAACCTGAGTAAGGCGATGAATGAAATGTTTGCCAAAAGCAGAATCTCCCCCACTCTCTCCTTCTCTATTATATTTATGTATGTATCTTCCCCCGCTTCATCTCTTTGAAAGAGTTGACAATGCAGTACAATCAACTAATCCAATCCAACCCAACCCAACCGAACCCAACTAACAAGTAAAATTGGTGAAAGTCTGGGAAATATATATATATATATGTATATATATATGTACGTACATAAATTGTCTATTGAAATTATACACATTTCTTTACAATAATGGGAAAAACCGTACCCCTTACTATATAAATCATTCTCCACCGATCTCTCTCCCGCAACACGTAAATGGTAATTCAAGAAAAAAAAAACCTTTCCATATATCATATGGAAATTTCAAAAAGGAAAAAACTGTAAATTAGTTAACAATTTGTTTCATAAATTATCTTTTTACGATATATGCATATATGTATGTATGTACATATACAACCTATATAGTATGATCTTGATGATAATGATTATGATGATGTATGTGTGGTAAGAAATTCTTCAACTTTTTTTTAACTGCAGCTGTCTGTTGGCGCCGAAGTTGTCACTGTCACTGTCGCAAATAGTCGTCGTCTGCGCATTTTGTCGATTTTTACTATACATATATACATATATTATATATATATATATATATATATATATGTATGTATGTACATACATACATACATACTTATAGCCAAAATGGCTATTTCAATTCAAGCGATGGTCATTGCCAAGAATTTTTCCGTGTTTTGATCTTCTTGATTTTTGTGCGAACTTTTCTTCTTAACGTTTTTTCTTTTGTCGTTTTAATTTTTAGCTATATATTATTTTTGGCAATTCATATGGCGACAAATTAAAACAAAAGCAACATAAAATGTCTTAAATATGTATGTATGTATGTATGTGTATGGCATACATATGTTTTTTGTTTGAAAACTTGATGTCATTTCAATTTAATGAATTTTAATCAAATATTTCAGTATGTTTTCTATTTTTTTTTGTTTATTTAATTTTATATTTTTTGTGTTTTTTTTTTTGGCATTTGTCGCACGAGTTAAAAAACGAGGAAAAGCTTCAGGATTCTTTTTTTATAGACCTATGTTCATACATATGTACATATGCATTATCGTTTTGTTTTAATGTTTTCCGACATTCCCCACAAATTCCATTTTCATGGTCAAATTATTTTAAAAAACTTTGAAGTACATAGATTCTCCGCAGAGAAAATTCTTTAGTATAATATATAATTTCAAAACGATTAAAAGAATGTTTAAATTATTTACCAAAGGAATATATATACGAATTAAAACTGAATTTTTCAAATGTAAAAATAATTCTTTCACTGATATTTAATTTTAAGTTCTACAAAAATAATATTTATGGTATAGATATATTACTAATACTTGTTATATCAAAAAAAAAATCAATTGATTGTATGCCAAATTAAATTTAAGATAATATTTACATGCCAATATATCTATATGATTTATTATTCATACAGTTTAAGGGATTACTTACCACTACAAAGCGCAGGGCTCCTAACTCATGGGATACATCTGTCATATTTTGGCTGTTGCTGATTGGTTGATCTTTTGAATTTTGCAGTTTGAGATATTTTTCTTGACCGAAACTTAGAATTTGTTATTGTCAACTTTTCGATTTTTGCCTGGAAAAACATACAATCAAATGTTAAATTTGTAAAATATTATATTCTATTAATTAAAATCTAACATTTGTTTGTTTCAATGGTACAAATATAATGAAAATAAAATACTTGTTTATTTTAAATAATCGCAATGACTTAGTCTTTCTGTTATCTTGATAAAACCTTATTCTACTTAAAGTAATTTTTACTTTATTTATTCACTAGTCATTTATTCAAACGTAAAGAAAAGTATAATCCATTAATTTGACTGATAGTTTTAATAGAAAATCTATAATGATTATTATTTTAAAGGATTCTGTTTATACTTTATGGAAGTACAATTTGAAGCTTAAGTTTTAAATTGATTATGCTGGTAAATCCTATATAAAGACTAGACATACATACATATGTATGCATATGATTGGCAAATATTTTGTGTCTGTGTGCGTGTGGGAAAATTATCTTACAACACGTTCTGTTAAACACACATTAGTGACTAATACAAATCAAAAACTAAATGAAGCAAATAGTAGAAGAAAATGAAAGAAAGAGAAAAATTAAGCCAAGTAACCGTTAGGCTTGAACTTTGCGCATGCGCGACCCCGAACCGACCTCAAAAAAAAAAAGACGAACCGGAATTTGCTTCAATTTGGTTTCCACCATCACTCACTCACACACATACACACACACATACATATATATGTATGTAGAAAGAAACAAACATAATGCATGAATGTAATAACTAACGGTTGATCACTTCACCGATATACACAAAATGGCCGCTTATATTTTTCATCACTCACTTTATTTGATAATAGTATTGATCCTTGTGATTGTCTACCGTTATGCAGCTAGTGCTGGAATTGTTTGTTGCCTTTTGGTTTTTTTTTTTGCAGATTTTCCACTCACTTGAGCACTTTAAATCTATATATGTATTTATATAGTTTTACAAAATCTCTTTCAACATTTCCTCTTTTTTTTTTGTTGTTTTTGATTACAATGCAAACACAAACTAAAAAAAAAACAAGAAATTTCTTTGGTTCCGTTTTGTTTTTTTGTGTATTTCTATTTCTTTTCTTGCGTTTTACTTGGCTTGTTTTGGTTTGGTTTGGTAGCAGCGATCAGAGCAGAGTGAGCGCCGAAAGCGAACGCGCTTTCTTTTTATAGGTACGTCGGCTATATACACATACACGATGGCATGTATATGTATATGCATATATATATTCACATATACATATGTACAGATTTATATATATATATATATATATATAGTATAGTATATTGTATAGCCGGGGCATGGGCATGGGTAACTGCTGGCTTTTCTTCGTCTTCTTTGGGATTTTCAGCTGTCGCTCTCTTTTGCATTTTTCTTTTATAAATTTAGATAAAAACGTTTTCACCACAAGCTAATAAACAGCAAAAAACAAAGAAGAAGCTCTCTCTAGAAAAAAACAATTTAAAATAAGGGTCCGTGTAAGACGACAGTTTCCTTAAATATTAAGCTGATATTTTTTATAATATCATAAGAAATACATAGATCTACTTAGTTCTTAAATACATTTAAGATAATACAATTTAAAAGATCTCTAATACATATTGAAAGCTTAAAGCATAGAATGAATCTTGAACCATCCTTTAGAATCTCAATATGTTAGTATTACGTTTTATAGATTCCAATAATTCCGAAATTACAGATATATTTCTAAATTATAGTTGCCTATATATAAAACTTTTTTGCCAGTAATATGTACATACATATCCATATGTATATGCATATGGATTCTGACTTAACCTCTTTTATTTTAATGATATTTTATTCATCGAAACTGTTTTTTAAAACACCTGCACTTATAATTGATTTTCATGCTCCATGGAAATTCAAACGAAACTGAAGTCGGAATTTCAACTAGACTTCGGGTTTAAGGTTTTAAGTTAAGATTTATGCGCATCGCTAAGCTTGGGGTCAGGTAAAAACCACAAAATGAGACTCTATTCTAGGAATATATAGCGTTAAGAGTAAAAGAGGCAAAAGGTGAGAGAACTATAGCATATATGCAAATGCAAATTAGATTTTTCTTCGGCTTTGTGTTGGGAAAAACCGGAAGTAGTTTCTTTGCTCATTTAGCCACTTAACAACAGTGCATTATAATAATTTGACTTAAAATAGAATTGCCATCTATTCGGTTAGTGATCAATTGTGGGTTCTTTGGTAGGTGTTTTCCTTGGTTTATTTTATAGTCTAGCAAATGCAATATGATGCCAAACGTATGCTAATGTTGGATGCCATTCAAAAATACCAATGTACCACCACCATCATCAGTTCGGGCTCTGTTTTATATATATATATATATTATAATTTAAAATAATATCACTCCCCCTCCCCCCCCCCCACTTCCTCTCATATCTTTCTATGTATAAAGTTTTGGTTCTTGGTTTAAAAACCAAAGCTAAACCATACTAATGAATTAACAGCTGCCTTGGCTTGTCAATTTGGTTTAGATTTGGGTATTTAGAAGTTTGTCCTGTCACTCTTGTTCATATAAATTAGTTTATTCCGCTAATTAAACAAATTTGCCTTCATTGTAGTACGTTTGCCGTAAGTGCAATTTCATTATTTAATTGATCTATATAACAAAAAAAAAAAGCGGGAATATTAGACTAGTTCAAAGAAACAGATTAATTTTAAATGTATCGCAATAGAATTGTTAATAATAAGCAAAAATATTGAATGTTGAAATTGCAGCACTTAAATATAAGAATCAAATTGATTTCAGATACTTCTACTAGGTATTATCGATGCGATTATAATGGTTACCTTCATCACTGACCATTCGATCAGTGTGAACTCCCGCATTCCTACTTATTGTGTGGTTTGGCTGACAGCCACAAGTGCATGGCAAATGGTGGGTATATGAGGATGCTGGCGACGGCAGTTGGGCAATTATATGGGATGCCTTCTACTTACATATATGCCAATTCGTTTGGCATTGGAGGGGGGGGTGGTGGGCATAAATAAAATCAACTCATGAATGAAAACGCGTTCGCCTGAGCGAATTTCCTGTTGCATTTTACACACACACACACACAAAAAACTTTGTAAATTGTTTAGCATAAATTATTTGATAGATTTGCTGGCAGGCAGCCGCCTGTTGTTCAAAGACAACAATTTCTAAGCATACATATAGCATATAGAATATATATGTTACAAATTTAATTTTCAAAAGTTTTTCCCTTTATCCGTTGATTATGATAATGATGATGATGATGATGAGGTTGATGAGTTGTCAAACCGTTTTTATACTTTTTGATTTAAAAACGTCAAAATGACAGATGCCAAATATGTTTTTTTTTTTTTTTTGTAATAACGAATGGGAATGGGTTTGGTTATGGCCATGGGAATGCTAATAGAATGACTCAGGGTAGGACAGTCCTAACATATATTGTATATTGTCTTCCTTATTGCAATTGTCATCTGTTTTAACTCGTTTTATTTTGCTTATTTTTCTGCCATTTTCTGTTTTTGTGTTAAGTGCAAGTAATTTTATGGATATTGCCTAATTTAGTCATAAATTGTTCTTCTATACGTAATTTCTTTGAGTATATATGTATATTGTATATAAAAATTGCGCATACGCAGCGTTGACTTATTAATACGTTATGATTAATACACTTATTATAGGGTATTACAAATTTATTACAAATCTCGTCAGTATCTTTTATTACACTATTCTGTTTTTATCATATTGTAAAAAAAGAAAAGCCAAATTTGAAAACCCAAAAAATTACCAAATATTTATGTTTGAAAATTCTAAAGTCTAAGAATTTTTAGAGCATATGATTTTCGGTGCTGTGTATTGGTTTTATATGTTGGGAATTACGAGTATATGGCGCAGAATAATATTTTGTGTGTTTCTTTTATTTTGTGATGTGATGTGGATGGCTCATCCCTAGATCTATATATAAATTCGGGCACTTGGTCCGCATTATATAGTATGCATATGTACCCATCCCCTACATACATATGTATGTATATCATATATCGCATATACATATATATATATATTATATACAAAGCAGATAGTAGAGATGCCTCTCTGGTGACGCAAAATGAACTTATTGCCAAATTGTTATTATTATAATTACTTTCTTTAAAATCAATCTCAATCAATTTTTGCCATAATTGGATATTATTTTGGGACTCATCCGCCGACACCGACCCCACCTTTCACTTCCACGCCCTTTACAAAAGCACTCGACAAAGAATATATACAAGAAAAATGGGAAATGCCAATGAAATTCCAACAAAGAAAAATTAACCAGCTCTTGTAAGACATGTGTAAATATTTATATTACCCTACGTCTAACCTCTCCTCGTTGATCTGATCTGATCAGATCAGAATCGATTCTCGATAAGTTTGGGATTCGAGGGGGTTGATGACGTTGACGTCGACGTCGACGACCGACGCAAGAATTTTGGAATTTGGCATGCCTGAAGGACGCCAACTTGTTGTATACGTAACGATCGAATCGGGTGGGCGAATTTTTGCTTTAATTTAGTTTTTTTTGGTCATGAATCAGTGTATTTTGTTTTGATTTTTGTTTTGTGTGTTCTCTATTTTTTTTTTTTTTTGTTTTCATTTTTGGACCATGGGGAATTTCTCAATATAGAAATTGTTCATTTCTATGAGGATTCCTATTGTGTATTTGTTATTCTATATAAATATGTTTGTATGTATTTATTTATGGATATTTAGCTATTTTCAATTTTCATTTTCATTCTGATTCTCATTTGAATTATGCTTTGGTTCCAAATGAGTACATTTCGATGAGGCTTATTGTGAATAGCGAAATCATGCTTATTAAGCGTAAAACAAAAGCTTCGAACTTTATTATAGATAAGAACTGAATAACATGGCTTTGGGTCTTTGTTTAAGTCATAAAATGAGATTAAACGTACATAAGTGCTTTTAATTTATGTAGAATTTGCACAGAAATTGTATTGTTAAAACTTATCCCTAATACTCTTTGTTAAATTATCCATAAGAGAAAATTGTAATTTCCATTTATCATTGTGGCGATAATGGGGGATTGGGTACATTTAATATAAACCTCGGAACAACCTCAATAATAAAAACATTTGGTAAGTATAAACACCTGACCGCATCCCCCAATCCCCAATCCCTCCCAGCATAAATGCTCTGACATCACACAAAGGTGGCGACCACATGGCCAAATACTATTTTTAGCAATCTCTGAATATCAGAATATCGGAAAACTCATCAACAATAATGACGAAAGCAAAATAAGGCAGTGGCAAAGATGACGATGGCAAGCATTGGCATTGGTGAAAAATCTTGAACTTGACAGGCGATAACAGAGTATGAAAAGGGGTCATCCGACCAAATTATCAGTCAGAATGAATGAGATTTCATCTGGTATTGGAATTAGTCGTTTATTAGATTTTGTGTTTGGCGGTCAACATGACACTGCCACTGTTATTAGCCATTTGGTGTATTATTATTACAATTGTCACTATCTGTTGTTATTGGCCATTGCGTCGTCGTTTGAGGGTCAATAAGTTGGCTGCAAATATACCAGGACCCCCCTCTATACCTCTACTTGGCAATGCCAATCTGTTTTTGGGTCTCACACCGGCTGAAGTCTGTCTATTGATTGGTGAATTGTATGAAAAATATGGTGATACATATAAACTTTGGATAGGTCCTTGGTTTAGTGTAATGCTCTTCCATCCACGTGATGTGGAGCATGTCCTGGGTAGCACGAAGTTGTTAGACAAAGCCTTTGAATATGATCTATTGGCACAGTGGTTAAATCAGGGTCTGTTGGTTAGTGGCGGCAGGAAGTGGCATCAGCGACGAAAAATTATTACTCCAGCATTCCATTTTCGAATTTTGGAGCAATATGTGGAAATATTCGATAGACAGACAATACAGTTTATTAAAAATTTAAATATGAACATACGAAAAAATGATCTAGAAGCTAATGGAGGCGGTGTGGATCTTGGGCGTGCCATTCATTTGTGTACATTGGATATTATCTGTGGTAAGTTGTAATTGGGAAAAGAGAACCATATTACCTCAATGGCAGATTTATATTACTCAAAGAATATTATTTTATTTAAACGTCTAAAAGAGAAAAGATTGGTAAATTTAATGATTCGTCCACTTGACTAAAGTTCAGCCCCGGTAAATATAAATCTAAATTTACCCACAAGTAGATTAGATTGAGTTTATATGTAAACACACATAATAAGCATATGTTGGTAAAATCCAAAATATGTGAAAACAGGGTAGGATTTCAGTATTCGATTGGAAACGTTATTGCAAACATAACAAATGGCTTGTGCTAAAGTTCTGGGTACCCCCGGGTTACCCCTGGAACAACACTGGACATACTTGGTTAGGAAAGTTGTTGCTGCCAGGCTGCATAAGTAGTCAAGAGTCTGATTAGATTTGGGAAACGATTAGCAATCAACACCCAATGGGTGGTAAATGAAGTTAGGCCAACAAGTTTTATTTGGATAATCGTTGGTCAGTGTGAATTTATATTTTGCTTCTGTTGGAACACAAAAATGTTTCTGGTAGTGGGTTTAATCTTAGCCAGCGCCATATTTATTGGCCTTCTCATCTATCATCTAAAATTTAAACATATTATCGATGTGATCAGTTATATGCCAGGGCCACCAACATTGCCTCTAGTGGGACACGCCCATCATTTAATTGGAAAGGCACCACATGAATTGATTAATATAATGGAAGAATTCATGAAAACCTATTCCGACAACTACACAATGAAGGTTTGGTTGGGGCCAGAGCTAAATGTATTAATGGGCGATCCCAAGGATGTAGAAGTTGTGCTGGGCACTTTGCGATTTAATGACAAGGCTGGAGAGTATAAGGCTTTGGAGCCATGGCTAAAGGAAGGCCTCTTGGTTAGTCGCGGTCGTAAATGGCATAGGCGCCGTAAGATCATCACTCCAGCATTCCATTTCAAAATATTGGATCAGTTTGTCGACATATTCGAGAAAGAGTCACGGACTCTGCTCAAGAATCTCGAGCAAGAGCGCAAACGGAATGTCCAAACTGGTTTTAATCTTTATGACTGGATTAATTTGTGCACTATGGATACGATTTGCGGTATTTTTTTTATTATATATATTCAAGTCAAAAATCAAATCAATAAAAATAAAATTGATAAGAATTCCGGTTTGATTTTATAAATGTTGCAATTAAAATTATAAAAGTTAGTTATATCGTTGTCGTAGGTCTCCTAGACTATTTAAATTTTAATGCCGAAAACAATATTTAATATTTGTTATTCCTTTCCAGAAACCGCTATGGGTGTTTCAATCAATGCGCAGACCAATGCTGATTCAGAATATGTGCGTGCCGTGAAAACTATCTCCATGGTTTTGCATAAGCGGATGTTTAACATATTCTATCGCTTCAATCTCACATATATGTTCACTCCCTTGGCTAGAGCCGAGGGTCGGGCATTGAATGTGCTACATGAGTTTACCGAGAAGATCATTGTACAGCGTCGGGAGGAGCTTCTGCGTGGCGAAACAGTTACTCCAACTGATCAAACCAGTGAGGATGTTGATGTGGGTGCCAAACGTAAGATGGCCTTCCTGGATATCTTGCTTCAGTCGAAAGTGGATGATAAGCCACTGACAAATTTGGATATACGTGAAGAAGTCGATACTTTCATGTTTGAGGGTCATGATACCACATCGTCGGCATTGATGTTCCTTTTCTACAACCTAGCCACGAATCCGGAAAGCCAAATAAAATGCTTTGAGGAGATCAGATCCGTGGTGGGTGACGATAAGCAGACACCCGTCACCTATGAGCTTCTAAACAAGCTGCATTATGTAGATTTGGCCATTAAGGAGACCCTTCGACTATATCCTTCAGTGCCACTGTTAGGACGCAAAGTGATTGAGGAGTGTGAGATAAGTAAGGTTTAATGAGAGGTTCTTTAAGTGGCGTATATTTGATTCTATTGTCGTTTTTAGATGGCAAAGTAATACCAGCCGGAACCAACGTTGGCATCTCGCCGTTGCTTATGGGCCGACGTGAAGACCTCTTCTCTGAGCCAAATAGCTTTAAGCCGGAACGATTTGATGTTGTTAGCACGGCTGAGAAACTCAATCCCTACGCTTATATACCTTTCTCAGCAGGTCCTCGAAATTGTATTGGTCAAAAGTTTGCCATGTTAGAGATTAAGGCAATTGTAGCCAATACATTGCGTCATTTTGACATTGATTTTGTTGGCGATACCACGGAACCTCCAGTACTTATTGCTGAGCTTATATTGCGCACCAAAGATCCGCTCATGTTCAAGCTGAAGGAGCGCGTCTATTAGGAAATAAATTTGACTTAAATAATAATATTTTTCTTTTGAAATGTGTATATAAAACAAGAAGCAAACAAGTATAAATAAAACAATGTACCAAGCTGAATCGTTAATCAATTTCGAAATGCCCGCTAGACTACTCAAAAGTTTCAAATACTCTACATAAGTAGATAACTATCTACATTAATCTTATATTGAAATTACTATCGATAATTCGGTGAACGTAGATAGAATGTACAATCGGTAATGAAACTCAATCGGCGGAGATATCGTATAGAAGAATTATCATTAATTGTGAAATTGTCCTCATAGAATTTATATACTTAAACGAGTTAAAAGCGAAATCATGGACGAATCTTCAAGGCAGCATATTGATGATTGCTTTCTGCGGGCACCCAGCGATGTTCGCACCACGTGAGTACCATTATCCACCATCTGGAGCCAACCTCAATCTCTAAACATTCAACAGCAATGTGCCAGCACCAGCCAAGTCCACAACGGACAACAAATCTCGGAAGACGGAGCTGCATGTCCTGCGACTGAACGAGGCATCTCAACAAATGACTATGGATACGTTGCGCTCTATACACGGACCTGACTTCAAGCTGGAAGACATTAGCAAGTACAAAGATCGGGGGAGAGGCGGCGGTGGGATTAAGCACGGTTACTGGGATGATCGTGGCACACTGATGGTACAAAGTGTTCAAGGTGTTAGCTCCAAAAGTGGTGGAACCACTGATTCCGATGGAGATCGATTACGTCGCTATGCCATACTAAAGCTAGAGAATTATGGCTTTCATACTGCCCACTGTTTGGAGGCATATGAGCATTGCGATCATAATACTGAGGCGGCATTATTGGTGCTCTATAAACGCTATATGCGGGTCCCCGACCATGAGGAATTGGCCTTAGAGGCGCCTAGTGAATCCGAATTGCTTGCGATGCGTCAAGATGAGAAGGAAGCTTTAGAATCTATCTATGATCGTGCCTATGAAGAACGAGAGCGAAATACCGTATGGAACCTTAAATTTAGGATCGATCATCTCCTTGCACATAGTCCCTCTGAGGTGCGTAAGGCTAGAGAGGCTGCAGCTGCTGCTGTTGCTGCAGCCCAGGCCTTGGCCCTAGAAAAAAAGAAAAAAGGACCACTTCGTTGTCGTAACTTTGATAGAGATGGTACCTGTAAATATGGCAACAAGTGTCGATATGCCCATGTACCGCCAGTCCAGACCGATACGCCCAAGAAGACTCCAACCGGTGATAGTTTAGATGAGAATGACAACGAGCTGTGGTTCCATGTGGAGGTGCGATTTCCGCCCGGCAGCCGTTACCCATATGAGGCACCATTCATCTATCTAAAGACTACTTGCCATGATATTCCACATGAACTTAGGCTACGCTATGCTCGCCATCTCTATAGGGAGGCCAGAGAGATCTGTCGAGATGGTATACCCTGTGTGTATAGTATCTGTGATCTGCTACAAAGCAATGAACAATTAGCTGGCAGTTTGGACACAGCCCGATTTCCATCGCCCAAGCGTTCATTATTTTACGATGAGCCCGAAGGTGGCCAAGGTAACGACGAGACCAATGGAGAAGGGCTGAAGGCAGTAAAGCCCACACATTATACTCGGGGTCAAACAGCTCGGAACATGGATGGTTCTGGTTCGAGAAATGCGGAGGCTTTAAAACGGGAAAATCGGCGTCTCCTGCAACAGTTCACTGAGCGGCGTCATGATGAGCGTTACAAGAAAGTCATAGACGGACGTAAGCAATTGCCAGCTTTTGCGGAAATGGAGAGAATCTTGGCTCTGATTGAACAGTCACCAGTGGTTGTGATATCGGGTGAAACGGGTTGTGGCAAGAGTACCCAAGTGCCGCAATTCATTTTAGATAATTGGTTTTTCCAATCCCTGCAACGTGCAAGTGAAAAAGGCAAGGATATGCCCCATGTAGAAATCATTTGCACGCAGCCACGTAGGCTTTCGGCCATTGGTGTGGCCGAACGTGTGGCTGCCGAGCGTTTGGATCGTATTGGCCAATTGGTTGGCTATCAAATTCGGCTGGAAAATAAGGTATCGGCCAGCACTCGCCTCAGTTTCTGTACAACGGGAATATTGCTGCGTCGCTTAGCATCTGACCCTTTGCTAGGTAGTGTTACTCATGTCATTGTGGATGAGGTCCATGAACGATCCGAAGAATCGGATTTCTTGTTACTCATACTAAAGCATATACTAAAAGAACGACCGGATCTGAAGGTTATCCTTATGTCGGCTACACTAAATGCCACTCTATTCTCGGACTATTTTGATGGTGCTCCAGTGTTGGATATTCCCGGTCGGACATTTCCTGTCCAGGAACTATTTTTGGAAGATATATTGGAGGTCAGTGATTTTGTAATGGAAACCGACACGAAATTCTGTCGCAAATTAAAGAAATCGGAGCAGGAAGAATTGCTCCGAGAACTGGAATATGCTGATGTCCAGGCAACGGGTCAGGCACCAGGCAAAAAAATCAAAGACGAGAAACTGACTCTTGCTGAAACCTATCAAAGATATGCGGGTAAGTCACTTTCATTTGCTTTAAAACCATTTTCTTATGAGTGATCTTTCAGAGTTTAGCAAGCCGACTTGTAAAAGCATTTACCTAATGGAACCCATGACCATTAATCCGGAATTGATTGAATCCGTGTTGACCTACATTGTTGAAGGCTCTCATGATTGGCCTCGTGAGGGGACAATACTTATATTTTTACCGGGCTTCCAGGAGATACAAACTGTACATGATTCCCTCTTGGACCATTCACTTTTTTCACCAAGGGCTGGCAAATTTGTACTAGTTCCATTGCATTCATCGCTCTCTGGTGAAGATCAGGCCTTGGTCTTCAAACGGGCTCCACCAGGAAAGCGTAAAATTGTGCTTAGTACAAATATTGCGGAAACTTCGGTGACCATTGACGATTGTGTCTTCGTTGTGGACTGCGGCTTGATGAAGGAGAAATGCTTCGATTCGAATCGGAATATGGAATCTCTAGACCTTGTCTGGGTATCGCGTGCCAATGCAAAACAGCGTAAAGGTCGTGCCGGACGTGTTATGCCCGGTGTTTGCATTCATTTGTATACCAGTCATCGGTATCATCAGCATTTCTTAGGCCAACCAGTGCCAGAGATTCAGCGTGTGCCGCTCGAACAGATTGTACTGCGCATTAAAACGCTGCAGATGTTTGCCTCACTTAATACCCTATCCGTTCTGTTGGAGACTCTGGAAGCCCCCACTGAAGACAGTGTGTTGGGTGCATTGGCTCGTCTCCGGAATGTTGGTGCACTTGACGCCGAGGATCAGTTGACCCCCTTGGGCCATCATTTGGCCGCTTTACCTGTAGATGTCCGCATTGGCAAATTAATGTTATATGGGGCCATCTTTCAGTGCCTTGATAGTGTACTGACAATTGCCGCCTGTTTAAGCAACAAATCGCCCTTTGTCAGTCCTATTAATAAACGAACGGAGGCTGATAAGGCCAAACGAATGTTCGCTTTGGGTAATAGCGATCATCTTACCGTATTGCAGGCCTATCGGGTAAGATAAATTTCAACTTCTAATCCATAAATTGATAAATATATATTTGGAATCGTTTTGATTCATAAACAGAAATGGCTCGATGTGGCCAGACGTGGCAATTATGCAGCTAGCAGGAATTATGCCAGCGAACACTTCCTGTCACTCAACACACTGGAAACGATAGCCGATCTCAAATATCAGTACCTGGAGCTATTGGTTTCCATTGGTTTTGTGCCCATCAATGTGCCACGTAGACGTAAAAACGACAGTGATAATATTCTTCAATTGACAGGTACGTACACATCTATCTTAAATAAACAATTAATTTAATTACATTTATATTTTTATTTTTAGGAGCCGAACAGAATCATAATGGTGACAATAATCGTTTACTAACCTCACTACTCTGTGCGGCACTGTATCCAAATATTGTAAAGATTATGACTCCCGAACGTGTCTATATACAAACTGCAGGCGGTGCTGTACCTCGTGAGCCTAGTCATCTGGATTTACGTTTCAAGACCCATGGAGATGGTTATGTGAAAATTCATCCATCGTCAGTTAACTCACAGGTTGCTGTATTTCAATCTCCATTTTTGGTATATCAGGAGAAAGTGCGTACCAGTTCCATCTACATACGCGATTGTTCAATGCTGCCACTTGTTGCTCTTGTATTATTTGCCGGCAGCGATTTTAAGGTTGAACTCCATGATGGCGACTTTTTGTTTTTACTTGAAGGCGGTTGGATAATATTAAAGGCCCACGATTATGAGACGGCCGAAATGGTGCAATGTTTGCGTAGAGAACTTATCAAATTGCTAGAGGAGAAGATTAGGGATCCATGCCTCAATTTGGTACACCACAAAAATGGCTGTCGCATCATATCGAACATTGTAAAATTAATTAGCAACAATTGATGACAAAATTCTCAGCCGATTATATACAAATTGACCGTGTGTATTGTAATTTATAGATATTTTAGCCAATTTATAACAATTGTATATAGCCTCATAAAATGTAATTCAATTTCAAAAGCAATATTTTTTAATTTAAATTATAATAATAGAATATTTAAAATGGCTGTAAAAGAAATTTGCATTATTATTTTTGAGTTTAATATTCGATATATACATATATACATATATATGAGCGTACAATCATACAATTACATTTCAATTAATTTATTTGCCAAATAATCACTCATTTGTGGTAAATATATACACCTTGCCAAGTGGTTTATCTAGGAAGATATAAGTATACATACATACATGTATACACCTTAGCATATGTACATATGTACGGATCTCGTTAATCAATTTGTTAGTTGCCAACTTTTGGGCGCCTCAGTCATCACTCAAATTCAAATATCGATCAATTTGACAAGTATTTGCTCTCAAAACATTTAAAAAATATAACAACCCGAACATGGAGTCACCTAGCGGCAAGCACTACTTATTTGGGATACTCTGTAGATAGATTGCGGGAAAAAACATTTGCCCATCAATTACAATTGCAATTCATTTGAATTTATTTAAATACACTTGGATTTGCTTTTTTGGCGGCAGCAAATCGCCCCTCTGCTTCCACTTCCTTGCCGGATCGTCGATATCATCGATATATCAAATGTTGGTTCTACTTTGATAGTAATTAATTATACTTATCAAATGATAAGGTGGCAGGTCTATATAAACTTAATGCTGCCATGAATCAGATGCGAATGCGAATTTAAATACAACATGTTTAAATTTTTGTTTAGGACCTTGAGCAAGCAACTCGTACTCAATATATAAGTATCGCTCTCTATCTCTCTCTTTTTGCCATTTTGTTTTTATTTATTTTTTTTTGAAAGTTAACACTTTTTGGTTTATAACATTTCCACTAAAGGCTTGACTTCTCAAATACAATTGGGGAATAATTTTAACACCTCGTTTCGAACTATTTGCGTACCGATTTAATCCAATTTCATTAGCTCATCTGTGGCCAGCCCAGAGACATAGCACCAAAAGGGTTTGGGTTTGGTTTTAACATTAATTTTGGTCGACAAATAGTAATCTTATCGATTGTCTAAAATGCTTTTGGGTAACTAATTTAATAATCATCTATAATCAATACTTTATTTTTAAAAGCCAAATTGTTTTAGGAATCATTGAGATTACATTCTCTAAAAAAACTTGACTTGCGGTTTTTGTAGTTATCAAAAAAAGTATCACATATAATTGATTGATTATTAGAACTATAAATTTAAATTGCTGATTATGCTGTTTTCTCAGACATGTGTTCTAAATGTTTTATACAATTTTCTTAATAGTTTTTTTTTCGGTTTCAGGAGAAATATTGGTAGAATTATAGAAAACATACGAAATGTATATATTTACATATGTATGTATGTAAGTACATATATGTATATAATATTAAGAATTGTTGCTTCCGGGATATACGATTTATTGACTCTACAATTGATTATTATCTAAGGAAATGAAAAAAAATTTGGTTATCAAATGTGTACATAGATGTACACATCCATATATGAGACAGACAATAATCTTACTAAATTTTAAAGCCCGAAACTCGGTGATTAATCATTATATGTACATATATCTGAAACAAAAGGAGCAACGGTTTAAGAGCAATTTTTTTTAGCAATTTGTATCGCCGCCACTGATCGGTTATTTGTTTTACCTTTCGTCTCTTCTCTTGTTCGTATTCCATTTAATCTCGAGTTTTCTCTGTATGCTTCTCAACCTAAAGTTAACGTTGACTTCGCTCTCCGCGCCAAACTGATGCTCCAAAGCGCCAGCTGCTTCTTATCAACATTTTTCTTGTTGCAGCCTGCTATAAGCATAGAAGCAGTTAAGATCCCAAGGGTGGAGTAGATATTTCTAAAAAAAATTTATGAAAGCATAAACCATCTTTAATTGATTCTAATACGGCAAAGTAAAGCTAATAAAATGTACATATGTATGTATGTACATATGTATGTATGTATATATGTATGTATGTATATATAAATGCAGTTTCCAATATTAAACTTTTTATACATATGTATGTACATGTATATGTATGTGAAAAAAACCTCTAACATTTCTAATCTTAAAACATAGATCATTTCAGATGTTCAATTTTGTTGGGATTACTATTTCCCTTTTACTCTTTTTAAAAAACTTATTATTTTTGAATGCAACAGTTTTAAGATTCCGAGTGTTACGCCTGTGCATGCATTAGACTAGTATAATGATGAAACCAAAGCTAAATCAATCTCTGCTCTCGTTCCAAATGAGCTTTCTTACAACAAAAAAAAAAGAAAAAGCAGAAACAAAATAAAAAACAAAATATAGGCGGAGCGAACGACCGAAAATGATAACTCAACTCAAATTGTCAAGTGTCATCGGTTGTGACTGTTCCCTCGTCCCCATCGTCTACGTCCCCTCGCTATTGCCATGTTCCGTTACACTCAGACTAGTACAGTGTTGTTCTGACCTTATAATAATACATATTCCGTACCATGGGACGGGCCTCTTCGTATTGACATTGACATTGAAATGGCGCCACGCATGCGCAGGATCAGGGCACGTTGAGGCCATCCGGAAAAGTAATAGCTAATTTACGGGTAAACGGTTAGGGGAAGCGAAGGTGGAGCTTGCGGATGGTTGTATGGGTGACTGCCGTTTTCGTTTAAAGTTTTGCGCTCTATTAGCGCCTCCGTCGTAAAGCACTAAATCCGTAGACAAAACATTTGCGCTCGGATTGCTGTTGTTGGTATAGGTGTGTGTTTCTTGTTTTTTTTTTTAAGGGGTGCGGCAGGGGGTGGCTGTGGGTGTGTGGCTGCGATTGTAGGGTTAGCAGGTGAGGTAAGATAGAGCGGTAGGCCGCGGGCGGCACATGGTTTGCCCCCGGTGACAAATTTTTTGCTGTGAGAAACAAAAAGAAAATAAACACAGAAAAAACCAACAAAAGGCCAAAATCAATGCGCACAGTGGTTAAAGATTGTATTTTAGAATATAGGTTAAAGGTTTACTAAACTGATCGTAGTATGAAGTCTCTTGAGATAATACAGTATTTAGAGTTTATTATTATTATTTCCTAAAACCAAATAAAAACATTTGAAAAAATATAGAAAATTTAATGACCACAATTAATTATAGTACATGGGAAATATATCTATAATAACTATTTAATGTGGACAAGGATAATCAATATCTCAATGTTTAACACTGACTTGTACGAGTACTTTTCAAATATATATAAATAGATATACATACATGTACATACATATGTACATACAGATATGTACCTATTTAGATCGGTTAATTGGGATCTACTCCTTCTTTTTGCTTATCGTTTCACTGTACGAACGCATTCAATTGGTAGCAACGTACTACTTGAATATCTCTGTTAGTACACAATCTTTTGGGCCGAGAGAGGGTAGTTTTGGGGCTTACGGGGCTATTTAAAAAGTGTTCGCAGTACTTCGTAGTTGTCTTTTGTCGATCGACATTGCGTTTAGTTAGTGTTAGTAGCCAGGCTAGCCGACAGTTTGACAGTGGAAACCGTAGAAATAGTTGAAATTGCGGACTCGGGATGGTGTATGGTGCGGAATCGCGCTAGTATACGGCCTGTCGGTGGGTGGTGGGTGGAAGATGGGGCGTTGCTTGACACGATCCCCACTCACTCAAACTGAGTTGTCGTTGAGGAAATCGAAATTGAAATCACAGTCGGGTTCACATTCGCGCGCACACTCACAGCGACGTTGGCGTCGACGCTGTGACGGTGTCTTCTTTGAGTGATTTCGGTCTGTCGTGGTGGGGCTCAATGTGAGTGAGCGCGGGATTAGAGATCACTCACACATACAAAGACACACACACGCACTTTTCGCACACCAAAAACCCCACAAACCAACATACATATGTACATGAAAGAATGACGAACGGCAGTTAAAGGAGGTGGGAAAAGTGACTTGGTGTCAGTCAGACAGAGTCAGTCGGAGTTGTGTGCGGTTCTAGTTTACCGTTACCGGCTAATGAGGCGCCTCCTGTCACTTTTCAAAAGAGAATAAAAAATAATTGATTTTGATTCAAATTGTGTGCAAATACCGCTGCAATTGTAGGAGCAGCAGCGCTGCAGCAGAGACTCGGGCAGTGGCAGAGACTCAAGCAGCGGCAGAGAATCCGCAGAAACGTGGACGTGAGCTTAGAGCAATTTTATTTAAATCACCGTCAAAATAAAAAGTGTCATTTCGCGGCCTGCAGCGCTTCAATTCCATGTGCGCCGTGTAACATAACGGTAACGGCAACGTAACGGTCTCTACAAAAAAACGCGATCGTTGTGGCTGCATCCATATTTAACTGACTTTATGTTCTATCGGAAAAAAATAACGGTAAAACGATCGAGCTAGAACGAAAAAAAAACCGTTTTGTTTCCCCATTTGTTTGTTTTGTTTTTTTTTTTCCGTGAATGTGAGTATCGATGTAAAAGAATAATAAATTATAAAAGCGTAAATTGTTCACCCACGATCGTTGCGAATGTGTATTAAGTGCCAGGATCAACCAATACAGCATTTCTATATTATACATTTTTATACTCAGGCTATATTTAGTTGTCCGTCGTTCTATCTGTCTGTTCGCTTTAGACAAAACTCAATTTTTAAATAATATTCTAATAATTTTATTAATGTGGAACTACCATACATATAGTTGCCAGAGGAAGCATCATTCCGAGCAGTGAATTAATTCAAATTAATCCCTAAAGATTATATGTATGTAAGGATATTTAACGAAATTCCATACAGATGTAGTGTGTGTTTTGTATTAAAAGCAATATGTTTACCTCATACCTCTCCTCGAATTCGATCATATGTACATATGTATGTGATAATGTTCCATTTATATGTAGGTAGAGGGTAAACAACATTATCGCAAAGTTTCTGTTCTTCTGTTGGTCACTTCAGTATCTGTCGTCTGTCCGCGTTATCAGGAGGAGCAAATAACAAGACCAAATTGCAATCACTGATTATTTAATATATACTTACTACCTATACATATGTATTCTTTAATTTCGTTACGGAAGCGATTACATGCGATTTTAATCACAATCACACAAATCAATCGCATCAATCTCGGTGATCCAACGATCTCTCCCTCTTGTCTGACTGTTGTGCTCTTTGCCGACTGACTGTCTGCCATACATGTAGAAAGAATCATGGCGGCTTCTGTTTTTTTGTGTTTTCATAAATGAATTGCATTTAGTTAATGTTAATTAATAAAATTGTTTTAAACGCCTCACAGTATTTGCATAACTGCTAAATGCGGCGATTGCTTACCTTCCAACCTCCGCCTACACTTGAAGAAACTTTTCCATACAGTAAAGAAATCGGAACCGCGATAATGTATACCAAATCCAACATATTTGGTTGATTATCTCTATTTACTCTACTACACAAATATGTATGTGGGATTCTTATTAGAATAAACTACTTAAAAAAGAGTAACCTCATTAAAAGATTTCCTAAAATTCAAAAGGGAGTTGCTTTTATTTCGTTCATTGCAGCAAAAGGACTTGAAATTTGTTTCATAAGCATGTGTGAAACACTAATTAGAAAGAATTGCTTATAAACAAAGTATTGACTGGTCATAATAAAAACCAATTCTAATTACATAGTGACAACTATAACTATAATTTAATTAATTGTCAATGTAACGGGAGCCTACGTGTAGAGTAGCCTTATCAGCCGATGAAGTCTTGACAGAAAACGAAACATTGATAGATTGTCAATTCAATTAATCATTCAGGGAATAGGAGTGGCAAATGGTTGTAAAACAATGTCATCATTAGCACTTATAAGTAGATCTCAGCTAGAGGCATGACATAAGGATCAACAACAATCGATAGTGATTCTTCTTAAGCTCGAGAGAGCTCCGTCACTATTCCGACATTGCCTCGTTTATGATTATTTACTAAACGTGTTCATTTTGCTGTTGCTGCTATTTTATTATTGATTATACGACTATTTAGCGTCGCTTGTATGTAAATATTTTTTTATTTATTAATTTTGTTCTACATAATATATTAACCCGATATACATACATACATATATACATAGGTGCTTGAAAGCGGTAGAAAGCAACAAATTGCTGACTTCTGCACGTATATATGTACATATGTATCTATCCAAACTGCTGTTGAGGTCACCAAATGATGACAAAATGTAATCCTTTCCATTCCATCTTCATAGCTATCTCACGATTAGCACTACGATTGTGATCGGATCGATTGATTATCAAAATTAGTAAACTTTTACAACCGCATCTTTATATGGTCATATTAAATGTTCTGTTTTCCGCACACAAAAAAAATTTCATTTGACGTCAAATATTGATTAATTCAATTTACATGATCATTGAAAATTTTAAATCATTATTATTGTTTTATACATATCGTCTTTCATTTTATGGTAACGTGTGACTACAAGTCTTCAATTAGTATTAAAACTATTGAGCGTTAATCTCTTATCTTTTAAATCGTTGTTTTACTAGGTTCTATCTTTTTTTCTATCACTATGGAAAACTTCTTTCTGGTAAATTTCCTATCAGATTATATACATATATGTATAAATAATACTAAATACCCTTCAACTTTTATTATCTTTTAATGTTGCGCCCAATTTTTGCACTTTATTTTTTTGCAATATTTTCCATTTTATAGAATTCCAGGGCAAGCCCAAAAAAAAACGTTAGCAAACGCAAATAGCGTCATCAAAAAATGTTTGTTTAAAATAAATAACAAAATAAAATACAATAAATTGAAAAGACTTCCAATGAACGAGAAACGGCGTCATCGTTGTCACCGCCACCGTCATCGTCGAGGAACGCACCCAATAGCTAATGCCACACAATATTGTTAACAAATTGTTTCGATCGACTTCAGTTGGAATAACGATGTATTTCATAGATAATTGAACTGAATTGATAATTACAACTAACTTGAGACTATTTTTGTTTTCCTCCATTACTTCTTATCACTAGCCACTTGAGTACATCAATAATCTGTCACGTAATGAGAGAAAAGAAGATATACTCGTCTAAACACATATGTGTAGACTATATATAAATAACATTTTCATTGAATATATAGGGAATCATCGTCATAGTCATATATTGTGATTTCTATTCACTGCCTAAAGTCCATATGATTATAGTGCGGCGGCAATGGCGGTGGTTCCCGATGTTGATGTCGCGAACTACCTCAATATGGTCTAATTAAAGCGCAACAAGCAATTATCTTTATGATATTTGTAAAGAAGAAGTCGCTGCCATGTATTGTTATATAGCTATAACTAAAAATTATCAAACAGACTAAGTCGGCTCGCAATCAATGAAGTGGGGTGAAAAAAATGGACAAACTATTAGTTAAACGTATTGCTAATTGATACCCTACAACTGTTAAAAATATATTCATAAAATTAAAGAGTTTTCGAAAAGGTTAAAAGAGTCTTCTAAAGGATTCAAAGAGCTCTCTTCTATTTTAACTGTACGTTCCACACTTAAATTTTTTTCTCATTAATCCGAACTAGGGAAAAACTAAAAAACAAAAACCCAGTTTAGGATCGCAACGGTTTTAGTAAACCGCTAAAAACTGGTAAACCTACGAGGTCTCTGGTAGTCGGTTACTTAACTTTACATAGGGATATACTTTTGTTTTAATCGTTTGGTAAAACGAGAGATAAGGTCCAATAAAGGTGACGATTACTTTTGATAAGGTTAGGTTAAATAGGGTTATTCTTGATTATTATAATCACATTTTGTATTAAAATTAAATCATAATAAAAAAAAAAATAATGAAAGAAATATATTTATGTTATATACTCTTGATTTTGATAAGTTCAGGATTGTCAGGCGTTTGCGATTTTTCAATTGCTAATTGAATTTACCTAGACGGTAGATTTCCAAGTGACATCGGCAGTGACACTGACACCCACTCCGATCCCCAATTTCAGTATTATTCCCAGACAGATAGATAACAATTCCAAATCAGAGATCGAGACGGAAACAAGGGCGGAGGTGCTCTGTTGCTAATCGTTAGCGGACTACTTTGCACTGGTTCTTACAAAATAATAAAAACAACAAAAATGCTTAGAAGAAAAATATCATAGAAATTAGCAGTAATGCGCCTTGGCGATATGATTAGAAATGTCAATAGGTGCCAGATCTAGCTAAATGACGTAGCTGGCCCATTCAATATTCCCAAGCGGGTAACTCACCTACCGTCTCCTTGTTTGACAGCAAAGAATCGCGTGAATTATAGAAATTTTAAAATGATACAATATAGGGATGACAACTATAACGAATCTAATGGTACTGTACTTTCTACAGTGTATAGTATTCTCTTAAAGTTTAATTGTTAATCATAAGACCCGACTAAATTTGGGGTAGCGGCGCGCCTATCTAACATTATTGTTGTATTCAGACAACATGCAGGCACTTGAACAATCGCAATCAAGCTTCGATTAGGCCATAAATAATAGGTGTAGAATTTCGAAAAAAGACAACTAAAATACACAAAACACCGATCGAGGGTAAAACAAACAATTTACTTTTGCTAATGATCTTTAGAATCGTGATCGTGATTGTAATCGTTTTGGCATTATCCTTCTAGTGAAGCGACACTCCGAGCATGTCGCCCAATCGTTGGATACTACTGCTCATATTTTATATATCGTATTTAATGTTCGGAGCTGCCATCTACTATCATATCGAACACGGTGAGGAGAAAAAGGCACGAGCCGAAGAGCTTAAGGAACGCATCGCCATCTATGGTAAACGCAAATAATAACTATTTCTCTTTAGATATGACTCTCACATGATAACCTATTTGATATATATACAATTAACTAATATAAAACTCATATGTGAAGCATGTGATTTTGATATGAAACTAAATAGTTGGCCACGAAATCAAAACTATATAGATACAATACCCTAATCGTCACTTCTAAATTAAAACGCCCACTCACTAAACTTTTACCCTAACCTGAAAAGAAGATACACTATTATAACTCAGATTGCAAAAAAATATATTGTTGATTCAATATACATACATATACTATAAATGTACATATGTACATATGTATGTATGTATGTATGATCTTTATTTGGATTTCTTTTGCCAAAACGTGCGTAAACGTCGGATCAAGTGTGAGCTTTATGAACATTACAAGTCTGACTTTGAGATGTGGTATGGGGGAGGTACATACATATATATATATTCAAATATACATACATATATATACTGTATATATGTATATCTTACCTCGAGCTGAGTATATTTATATGCCTATTCCCATTGCAATAAATCTGAAACTGAATTTAAATAGCATATAAAATGTGTTAATTGTATGTATAAATAAACCTATAAAAATGCTCTAATTAGCCGTGATCAAGACGTGTGCAATATTGTCTACGATTACGATTACGATAGCAAGTTGAATACGAGTAATTTACAATATATTTAACTAAAATCCCCCTGAACTTATATCGACCAAATGAACTGCCAAGGGTCCCGTTTTGATATCGAACTTAATGTATATGCTGATATGGTAAGCCCTCTTAATATTGCTACAGTCTTAAGAGGAGGTCTTAAGAAGTGACTTAAAAGAAATACTTATAAATAAAGACTTTATAAATGACATTCAAGTGTCCAGAAAACTTGTGATATTCAACTTTTGATAGTCCCCTCATAAATATATGTATAGATATAGAATATATAGAATTCATCATCCATTGGATGGATTTAAAATTGCACAAATTTAGTTTGTTCTCAAGGTTATTTGCAGCTTAAAATAATTGAATTAATTTATCATCATACCCAATGTCGACTATGACCTCGTGTGTGTTATATTTTGAGGACTTACAAGAATTTTTCAAAGATAATGATCGACTTCTATTAACAAATTGCCGGCAATAAAGGCCCGATTATTAGATCCAAGCATTCACTTGACTACTTTACTTATATGAGATATAGTGGAAGAATTGTGCCCCCCAACAACAATTGTGCCCCGTTGTGAGCAATGATGGCAATAATAATGATGATCACGACAATCATCATGGTGATGATAAGTGTTAGTTTGCTACTCTTCCATTGTCCGTTTCAGTAATAGTCCCTAATGTTTGATGTAGTTAGCTAAATCAGGCAGTGCATTTATTGAATTATGCAATTCGTTAAAAGATTACAAACCTCTCAAAATTGTTGTCATTTGCACAAGGCTTAAGATTATTTTTGTTACTTGTTTTTTTCTATTTTTTTTCTTTTTATTGAATGATTGCAGTTTGCAGTCTGAAAAGATGGCATTGTATGCCCATAGTACACATGTGTGCTTTAGAGTACAAATAGAGTATGATGAACTTGCTCAATGGAGTCAGGAACCGATACTTAAAAAGCAAATTATGCGGGTCTTTGGTACTGAGAAGACTTTGACTTTATTATTATCTGTATATATACATATGTATGTATAAAGAACAATTATAATAAATTTTAGTTGGGAAAACTAAAAATCTTAGTTTTATTAAATTCAATTTTCTATATTGTATCGCATTGATATCATATTTTAGATATATGTATATTGCGAGTGTATAAAAATTCCAAAAAACAAAATATTTCGAATCTTTTGAGATTAAATTGAATTAGGCGATCGTTTGATTGTGTCATTTAATGAAATTAAAACGAAAATTGTATCAAAGCTTCGCTCTGTGAATCTACGGACGTGAATTAATTTGTTTGATAAATATCGCACTATATGTCTGTGGCCAGGTCAATCAACAGCACCGCAGCGTACAACGACTCGTCGCATTTCAATCAACCGGATCATGATCATGATCTTGATGATCATTGCAACGTCGGATCACGAGTAGTGTAAAAATTCGCACGAATCTCGTAACGGGAGGCCAGGGCTATTTCCTCTATCAACATTTTTGGTTGACATGGAAGGCGGAAGAAGGTTAAATGGCGTTGGAAAATGCTTCCGGACATATGTAGTTTATGCCCAGTTCAAAGCAATTAAATTTGAATTGATTTTACGCTCGATTGGATCGGGCTTTTGTTTTAGCTTCTTTCATAGAATTTATATATGTATGTATATATATGTGTATGTATGTTTTAGACTATCTGGTGGATGAGTTGGCAGATAAAAATACCACAACACAAAATGAAATTTTGGAAAGGATCAGCGATTATTGTGGCAAACCGGTTACGGATCATAATAATGATGAATATGAGATACCGTACACATGGACCTTCTATCATGCCTTCTTCTTTGCCTTCACCGTATGCTCCACTGTGGGTTATGGCAATATATCACCAACAACATTTGCTGGTCGGATGATAATGATAGCCTATTCGGTAATTGGTATACCCGTCAATGGTATTCTCTTTGCCGGTCTGGGCGAATACTTTGGACGCACGGTAAGACGAAAAAACAAAAACTATTTATACGTCTGTATTTTTGTTTAAATTCAAATTAAATTTCTACAGTTCGAGGCCATATATAGACGTTATAAGAAATACAAAATGTCAACGGATATACATTATGTTCCACCGCAATTGGGTCTGATAACCACTGTAGTCATAGCCCTAATACCGGGCATAGCCTTATTCCTGTTGCTCCCCTCATGGGTCTTTACCTATTTTGAAAGTTGGCCCTATTCGATATCTTTATACTATAGCTATGTGACAACCACAACAATTGGTTTTGGTGACTATGTGCCCACATTTGGTCCCAATCAGGTGAGTAATCACTATGCCCATCTCTTTTAAGAAGTTATCTATTTTTATCCTTTTTTTTTTGCTTTTGGATTTTAGCCACGGGAATTTGGTGGCTGGTTTGTGGTCTATCAAATCTTTGTCATTGTCTGGTTCATCTTCTCTTTGGGTTATTTAGTCATGATTATGACATTTATTACACGGTAAGTTCGTTTTAAAATTTAAATAGCATGTTTTAATATGGGTTTTATATACTCTAAATGTTAAACGTTCTGGTTTTGCATGCCACATCATTTATATTCATCTACTACCCTTCCCATTCCCATATCCATAGAGGACTCCAGAGCAAGAAACTTGCCCATTTGGAGCAGCAGTTATCATCAAATCTAAAGGCAACACAAAATCGTATTTGGACGGGTGTTACAAAGGATGTTGGATATTTGAGACGATTGCTAAACGAGCTCTATATACTCAAAGTCAAGGTTAGTATATTGGAACTCAATATGCATGATTATATAATCTGGACTTCTATAAATACAAACTAATTTCGAACTAACTTTGAGAGTAATTCAAATATTTGCTTCAAAATTGACACTTTGGGACAAAAAGCACATGTTAACTATACAGTCTCATTTATCGATAATCTAACTTTAAGCTAATCTCATTTAAATAAAAAAAATGTGATCTTTAGAAAACAATCAATATTGATAGTTTCGAAAAACCGCATAGCTTACATATGTATGTATACTTTAAAATTTAAAGTTTAAATGTTTAGAAAGGATCGCTTTGTTTTCCATATCGTCGGACGTGTTTGTTATTGATATTTGTTAATGTTTCAAATAACTTTATTACTTTCAATATAATCATAAAGTAACTCTAATCGGTTCAACATTTTAGATTATATTATATTTAATATTTGACTAAACGGGATTTCTCTTTGCCCTTCTTTTATGTCCCTGATATGCATATTTTCTGTGTTCTTTGGCAGTTTTGTCGAAAGGGAAATAGAAAGAGCACAAAGAATAAGATTGAGACTACAAAGAAGACGATATGGCGTAAGTAATCCAAGTAAACCAGATAAAACACACCGAGACGAAGACAAATGACTATATAAGGGAATCGTTTATTTTTTTTTTTTCGTTTATCGTATTTAATATATGTATATATCTAGTAAAAATTTGAATTAAAATTATTTTTATATGTCCTTTCTTACACAGCCCGTTTACACCGATGTGGATATTGGTTACACATTACCTCGTTCCTCTTCCTGTCCGGAACTTAGTATGTATCGTGTTGAGCCTGCTCCCATACCCAGCCGTAAGCGAGCCTTCTCTGTCTGCGCCGATGTTCTTCAGGCCCAACAGGCGGGCGGTGAATTAGTTCATGCCAGTTCCGATACGGAGATAAGCAAATTTGATCGCGAGAAGACGTTTGAGACGGCAGAGGCATATCGTCAGACCACCGATTTGCTGGCGAAGGTGGTAACTGCTTTGGCCACTGTCAAGCCGCCGCCTCCGGAGGCTGATGATGCGGCTTTATATGGTGGCTATCACGGTTTCTCTGACTCCCAGATCTTGGCTAGCGAATGGTCCTTCTCTACGATGAATGAGTTCTCCGCGACGGCACCACGTCGTCCTCGTGCCCGGGCTTCGTCGGACTTCAATATTGAGCCACCCCGCTGGGGAGATGGTCAACGTCCATTGCGAGCACCACACAACGAGTGGACGTGGAGCGGTGACAATCAACAAATCCAAGAGGCCTTCAATAAGCGTTACAAGGGCGATCCTCATGTGGTCCAACTGGAACCAGAAGCAGCTGTGGATGTGTCTACTGGAGCGAATGGTGGACGTGTCAAAAAATTCTCCATGCCGGATGGCCTGCGTCGTTTATTCCCCTTCCAGCGCAAGCGTACTTCTCAAGATTTGGAGCGCAAGCTATCGGTGGTCTCCGTTCCGGAGGGGGCTACTGCTTTGCCAACTCGACCTCAATCCTCTTTGGATTATTACAGTAATACGGTGACAGCTGCAGCCAGTCAATCCTATCTACGCAATGGTCGTGGTGTTACAAATCTAGGCTTCCAATTAGACGACTCGGAATCCCAGGCTACGCTTAATTCGCAGGCAACAGCCAACGGAGGCATAACTGGAGCATATCAGCGCAAGGTGCCTGCAGGTAGAAAACGTCGCGAATCCATTTACACCCAGAATCCGGCTATTGCCGCCAATCATCGACGTGGCAGTATGTATCCACCGACTGCTGCTGCCTTCAACCAGATGCAGATGCGTCGTGGAAGTCTAGCAACCAGCGGTTCCGGTTCAGCGGCTATGGCTGCCGTGGCAGCACGTCGGGGAAGCCTCTTCCCGGCCTTGGCGGGAACATCCTCATCATCGGTAACCTCCAATGCGATGCCACGACGTTCAAGCATATTCTCGGTTACCTCTGACAAAGATATGGATGTGTTGGAGCAGACCACCATAGCAGATCTCATAAGAGCCCTCGAAGTAGTCCATACACACGCAGTGCTGGATGAGCAACAACACCAAAAGCAACACCCCTCTGCTTTAACTTCCAAAAGTAGCAAAAAGCAACGGAAAATGGGCAATGCCGGCCTAGATCCACCGCAGTTGCCGCCTATTCTTTCGCTATTTGCTGGTGATCAGACGCGTTCGCTGCAGGCAGCAGCCGCCAATCGCCTATACGCTCGTCGGTCCACCATTGTGGGAACCATGTCGCCTGGTTCTAATTCTATTCCAGAACCACCACCTGGCTATACGGAAAGAGCCGTCAATCAGCCTTCATTAACTCTGGCCGCCTCACCGGCGCCTGGTGCATCTGCGCTTGGTCCTAGTAAGTTCCGTCGTCGTTTTAGTGTCCGTCCAACAGCATTGCAGATTCCGCCAGGACAGGCTCCACCACCCGGAGCCAATCTGAGCGACAGCCAGCTCAGTACCAATACATCACAGACGGCATTGCAGCGTCGCCTTTCGCTTCGTCCTTCGCCGCTGGCACGTGAACTGTCGCCAACATCACCGCCGTCAGGTACTGGTGGGACATCCGATGAGCGTCTATTGCCATTCACATCCCCCACAAGGCCCAGCACAAGCAGCACCCATTCGCCGCTATCCAGAATTGTGCAGATTTCACAGGCTCAACGGAAGAGCAGCATGCCAGCTAGTGGTGCAGGCAGTGGTGCTGGTGCTGGCGGAGATACATAGTCGTTGTCTCAAGAAATTATATTCTTACCCTATAGCCTGTTTGACGACTTAAAACTAAGCCCTAAGTCCAAAAGTTATTCCTAGTAGAAATTCCTATATACAATATATAATTATTTGATATACATAAGTATTTGTAGAATTCTATGTTAGATGTACACGTATGTTTATGTAAACGTCTATGGGTTGTTGTGAAGTCTGATATGTAATTCATTTAAATTCATGAAGTATTATACGTAAATATGTAGGTAAAGCAGGTCATAAAAGTTTCATTGTTTCAACATTAATGAACTGTTGTAAATTGAAATTTTAGTAATTTGTCCGAAACTGCTAATTTAAAGATTCACAACAACCACGCAATTCTCTGTTTTGTTTCGTTATCCAATATTAATATTATTATTTATATCTATTATTATCGTAGTACGTATAAAAATTGTTGAAGCAAGGGCTTATATGAACAAAAAAATTATTATTACAAACTAGGTAAATGAATATTGAAACCAATTTACACATACAATTATATCACAACTGTAGAACTCTACTAAATAAATGCAAAAATAATCTACAGATTTATACAAAAATATTACAAGTTATTTGAATCTTTGTACCCAATGGTTTTATGGTAATTATTTGGTGAAGGCAAATGTGTAATATATATTTTATATATACACCGACTAGTCATAATCTTGTTGAAACTAATTTATTTAGTCAGGTTGTATTTTTTAAATATAACGAAATATTCTATTTGAAATTTGAAAATTTATCGAGAGCTGCCAACTCATCTGTTTATTAACAAGTGTCAAAACTATCGATAACGATTGTCAACTGCGATAGCTGTTTTAGCTGCTACCTCTATATAAATTGCTGGATGTTTCCAAATCTGCCATCATTTCATTGTTAATTTCTCCAGCCGGTGCAGCCAATACTAACATTAATATCGGAAGATCAAAATACACAGACGTCAGCAACAACAGCAACTATTTTTGATGAACGACGCATATTCGGCAATGTTATAATTCCTATTAAATTTTTAAATAGCCAACAACAAAAACAACATTATGCAGTTGTTGTTAATTCTGCTGGGCTTAAGTGCTTTTGAACTTCATGTTCAAGCTAAACTAACGGATGAGGACCCGTTGCATATTGTGCACTATCAACCGGAGCAAGTGCATTTGTCATTTGGAGGTGAGCTGATTCTTTTTTTTATTTACTAAATTATTTATAAAATGAAGTATCCTTGTATGGATGGTGCAAATCATATTGATGGTTTTTGTTATGATGAGATATCAAGTTTCTCACTGCAAACTATCCCTTTAATTTTGTTGGGTAATTGCGCTAATACGCAATTATTTGTTATCGGTTTTCACAGATGTGGGGGACTGTGGCAGTGTCATAGGCATTCCCATTGTTAGTGCAGTTCTGCAATTCACCGTTAAACTAATTGCAATCCACAATCCCCACTTACCCCCTAACCAGTATACGGTTCTTTGCATTTTAAATCTGGTGCTTTGTAATGCTATACATTTTGCCATATGTCATTAATAATAAACAAATACATTTAGATATTTTTGTATATTATACACGCCATGTTAAGTTATAAAGTAAACAAAGAAATTTTGTTTGGGACTTTCCCCGTTAAAAAAAAGTTCCTACAGTATTAAAAACTTATTGAAGTTTCTCTACAACTAGCACAACTTGACAAGAACAAGGACGTTTCAGTATATACATATGTATGTATGTAAATATATACACATATGTACATACATATGTATGTATGTATATATTTAATTATAGCAGCACTTTGAGCAGACAGCAAATCATACGAACAAGTAGAGGCCAAAAATTGTGATAAATTTCAGAAATAATAACATTTTCTTCTAATAAAACCAGTTAAACAAACTTCTGGATATTACAAAACAAAATTTTATCTAATTATTGACGCATAACAACAAGATATATACATATATGTATGGTAATAATAATTGTATGATGTATTGTTGTATGTATATACATACATATGTATATATATATATATATATATATATATATATATATATATATATATATATATATATATATATATATATATATAGAAACCTCGAAATGGCTAGATCTGGTCCTAGTTTGAAGTGATAATAATAACCAGTGTTATCTAGGGCAGAGGGGGAGAGGCAGGGTACGCGTATTTTGTTCTATATTTCGTAGGAGCGATTAGGAAACAATAAAATGAAAAGAAAACAAATCGAAAACAAATAAAATTTTAAGATTAAAAGCAAAAATAAAAAAAAATTATATATACGTATATATGTATGTATGTATATATAAAGCAAAACAATTTGATCTTGAATGGTATTTAAATGTTGTTATTGCTATTCTATAATCTTTTGAAATTAGTTTTTTCCACTTTTTTTCAATTGTTTTCTTTTCGTTTTGGTTTCCGTTTCCGGTTTTCGATATCATCAGAGATCAGCGCTAACGAAATTGTTGTCACCTGGTCGACTCGCAACCTGCCTCCGAATGATTCCAGCATAGTCGAATATGGTTTACTTGTGGATGGTAGTGAGGATCTGCCCATTTCCTTACTTAAACAACATGCCGAGGGTCAGGCAACCAAATTTGTGGACGGTGGCCGTAAACAAGCAACACAATATATCCATAGGGCAAGTAGCAATGGAGCAACATAGCTTAAACATATATATATATATATATGAACTATATATAAACATATATGAATATAGGTCACACTAGGGCGCCTTCAGCTGAATTCGACATATGTTTATCACTGCGGCAGCTCATCTGGCTGGTCTGGTTTGTTTCAATTTCGTACTTTACCTTCCGCCGGATCGGATTGGTCGCCATCATTAGCCCTTTATGGTGATATGGGTAATGAGAATGCCCAATCATTGGCTCGCTTGCAGCAGGAAACCCAACTGGGCATGTATGATGCCATCATCCATGTGGGTGACTTTGCCTACGATATGAATACAGATGAAGCTCGGGTTGGTGATGAGTTTATGCGTCAAATTGAATCCGTAGCCGCCTATGTACCTTATATGGTAGTGCCCGGCAATCATGAGGAGAAGTTGTGAGTGTAAAACATACGATCTTGGATTGTTGATATAATAACATTGATTTATTGATAATATCAATCAGTTATTATCGAAAAAAAAAAAACAGTTTGACATCACATCATAAATTTGAATTATTGTATCAATAATCCTGGTTTAAATTCGACTTTCTATTTCTTATCTCTGATCCGTTGTATTACCTTGATATTTAAAAATGTAGCAATTTTTCAAATTATCGAGCCCGCTTTAGCATGCCTGGAGGTACCGATAACATGTTCTACAGCTTTGATCTGGGTCCCATCCACTTTATTGGCATCTCTACGGAAGTCTATTATTTCCTTAATTATGGCGTTAAATCGTTGGTCTTTCAATATGAGTGGCTTAAAATGGATTTAGCTAAGGCCAATTTGCCAGAGAATCGCTTGCAACGACCTTGGATCATAATCTATGGTCATCGGCCAATGTATTGCAGTAATGAGAACGACAACGATTGCACACACTCAGAGACATTAACACGTGTGGGTTGGCCATTTCTTCACATGTTCGGATTGGAGCAGTTGCTCTATGAATATGGTGTAGATGTGGCTATTTGGGCCCATGAGCATTCATATGAACGTTTGTGGCCCATTTATGATTATCAAGTGCGTAACGGTTCTTTGGGATCACCCTATGAGAATCCACGTGCTCCGGTCCATATAATTACTGGGTCAGCGGGTTGCAAAGAAGGTCGTGAGCCTTTTAAAGGCAAAATACCAGAATGGAGTGCATTCCATAGTCAAGATTATGGCTATACGCGTTTAAAGGCACACAATCTAACACATTTACATTTTGAGCAAGTGTCAGATGACCAACAGGGGGCAATTATAGATCAGTTTTGGCTAGTTAAATCACAGCATGGTAGCTATGCTAATCTATAACCAATCGTTAATAAGAACATTCCATTTAAAAAGCACAAAGAAACTGTAGAAACAATTAGAACAGTATTACCATAGCACATTCTTTTATTTCGAGCCACAAATTATTACTGTTGAATATGCATTTCCATTGCGATCTCCAGTTTATAACGATCAAATGAGAAACTAAGTAAACGAAATGTAATTTTATTTTGTTTTGGGTGGTGACTATTTTTTAAGTGAATATTATATGTATATTGTATGTATATATGCGAATCACTGGATTCTCTTATCAATAATACACAAACACATGTGCATTTTTATTTTCGGAAAGTTTACTCAGCAATTTTATTAGTGTTCATCAAAACAAAATATATTTATGCCCTATGTAGAATCGGTCCTCGATATTGTTGTAACCTGGAATACGCGCGACAATACAAAAGAATCAATCTGTGAATATGGTATCAATGGACTGCAGCATACGGTGAAATCAAGCAGACAACCGGTGGCCTTTGTTGATGGCGGTCGAAAGAAGGCCACACAGTATATTCATCGAGTAAGTAATTGCAGCACTTCACACTGGTTGAACTCGTGCCCCAATTCCAATACCCGTACCACCCGCAGGTGACGTTAGCTCAACTGAAGGCAAATACAACATATCTTTATCATTGTGGCAGCCATTTGGGATGGACGGCTATCTATTCGTTTCATACAACATTCAATCATAGCAATTGGTCACCATCGTTGGCTATTTATGGTGATTTGGGTGTAGTTAATGCGGCATCCCTGCCAGCTTTGCAACGGGAGACACAATTGGGCATGTATGATGCAATCCTGCATGTGGGTGACTTTGCATATGATATGTGCAACGAGGATGGAGCCGTAGGAGATGAATTTATGCGGCAAGTGGAAACAATAGCTGCTTATGTTCCCTACATGGTTTGTGTGGGCAATCACGAGGAGAAGTAGTAAGTGGATGGGGTAGACGGGGGTAGTACCAACTCCAATGATTCCGGCTAATCCAACTCAATCTTCCACTCAACGCAGCAACTTTTCGCACTACATCAATAGATTCAGTATGCCCGGGGGCACTGAGAATATGTTTTATAGCTTTGATCTCGGTCCGGTGCATTTTATTGCCTTTAGTACGGAATTCTATTACTTTACTAAATTTGGAATCAAGCAGATAGTCATCCAATACGATTGGCTTGAACGCGATTTGATTGAGGCTAATAAACCGGAGAATCGTCGCAAGCGACCATGGATCATTACATATGCTCATCGACCGATGTATTGCAGCAATGATAATGGTGATGATTGCGCCAATCACGAAACTGTAATCCGTAAGGGATTACCGATATTCAATTTCTTTGGCCTGGAGCCACTCTTCTATCAATATGGCGTGGATGTGGAACTGTGGGCACATGAGCATTGCTATGAACGAATGTGGCCAATGTATAATTATACCGTTTATAATGGGTCATTGACAGAGCCGTATACTAATCCACGGGCACCTGTTCACATAATATCGGGAGCAGCTGGCAATCAGGAGGGTCGTGAACCATTTTTCAAAAAAATACCACCATGGAGTGCATTTCACAGTCAAGATTTTGGCTATCTACGCTTAAAGGCTCACAATGCCACCCATTTGTATTTTGAGCAAGTATCGGATGATAAAAATGGTCAAATAATTGACAAGTTTTGGGTTATCAAGGATAAACATGGTCCTTATGATGAACTATAAATTAATACGGTTTCAAAAGTCACCAAAAACTAATTCATATGAAGAATACTCTATGAAAATTCCAACTTAATTTTGTATTTACATGATTCTCAAAGTTCTACTTTATAAGATCTCTAAAATGTGCTAAATTGGTTTGAAATCTATTAATTTTATACCAAAAAAAAATATGCAATTTTCCTGATTATGTTATACACATGTATGTATATATATTTCTTATTCTATATGTTGTTAAATTGACTCAGATTGAAAACGATTTTTTGACTTTTTTTTTGTACACTTTTGAGTAGTAGAACTTAACTGGATGTATTATGTATATTATGTATGTATATAGCCCCTATAAATAATCTGAATAAACCTTAATAATGCTGTATTGAAAAATTCAACTTTGTGTAATATAATCAAAATGATATTTCTAATTTGAATTATGGGCTTACCTTAGATTTGTCCAATTACCATTTGAAATCAATTTTCGTTCAATTGCAGATACGCTCAGTGATATTGTAGTCACTTGGTCGACACGAGGATCTCCAAATGCTTCACAGGTTAACTATGCCGAAGACTTTTTGCACGATTCCCTGAACACGGTGAAAGGGCATTGGAGTCGGTTTGAGGATGGTGGACATAAAAAGCGAACACAGTATATTCATCGGGTGACGTTAAGTAATTTAAAACCGGATACCCACTACGAGTATAGCTGTGGAAGTGACTATGGATGGTCGCCAGTGTTTTACTTCAAAACCCCAAAAAAAGGTGAAAATTGGTCACCATCTTTAGCAATTTTTGGCGATATGGGCAATGAAAATGCCCAATCATTGGGCCGATTACAACAGGACACGGAGCAGGGAATGTATGATGCAATTATTCATGTGGGTGACTTTGCCTACGATATGGATACGAACAATGCCGCTGTGGGTGATGAATTTATGCGTCAAATTGAAACAGTGGCTGCCTATGTACCTTATATGGTGTGTCCCGGAAATCACGAGGAGAAATAGTAAGCCAATAAATTAATTATATAATTATTTTTTCTTAATTAATTTATTTATCAATTTCATTCCAGTAACTTTTCCAATTATCGCTCACGATTTAGTATGCCCGGAGGCACAGATAGTTTGTGGTATAGTTTTAATATGGGACCCGTTCACTTTATCTCTTTCTCCACGGAGGTTTATTATTTCCTTGACTATGGCATCAAAATGTTAACCAAACAATTTGAGTGGCTTGAAAACGATCTGGCGGAAGCAAATCGTCCCGAGAATCGTCAGAAACGACCATGGATTATTACATATGGCCATAGGCCAATGTACTGTAGCGATGAGAAGGAATACGATTGTAATGGAAAATTGGAGACATATATACGTCAGGGTTTGCCGCTGTTTAAATGGTTTGGCCTAGAGGATCTCTTTAAGAAGCACAAAGTCGATGTAGAGATCTTTGCCCACGAACACTTTTATACACGCCTGTGGCCCATTTATAATTTTAAGGTATATAATGGTAGTCAAGAGGAACCCTATCGCAATGCCAAAGCTCCCATACAGATAATCACTGGATCGGCTGGTTGTAAAGAGGAGCGAGAGCCATTTTCCAACAATTTACCCGAATGGAATGCCTTCCACAGTAATGTAAGTGAGACATTAACTTTTCATTTCCAATCCATTGGCCATCTCTCTATTCATTTATTTTAGGACTATGGTTATACGAGATTGAAGGCTCACAATGGAACTCATTTGCATTTCGAGCAGGTTTCCGATGATCAACAGGGTAAAATAGTCGATTCCTTTTGGGTGATCAAGGACAAAAACTAGACAAATATACATAAATTTGAGATTTCCCATTTTAGAAGCTCATCAATTAAGCAACTTATCCACTAAATGGACCATTAGAGTTGGCAATTTTCTTGTTGCATATTTTAATAAAAAAATTAAATTAGAAAAGAAAAAAAAAATAAATGTTGCAGAAAAAAAAGAAGGTAAATTCCACTAAACTTAAATGTTGAACGTTGGGGCTTTGGGTGAGAGATAAGTGGGAATGTTCTTAGTAGACAGTTCCCGAGATGCCGGCACCATAGTTATACCCACTGCCAATGGGCGGAATACCACCCAAGGCGCCAAGACCGCCTCCAACCACACTGTTGCCATAATTGCTTGTATAATAGCTGGAGGGATAGCCACCAGCGCCGAAACGGGTATTGTAGTAGGGATAGCCTGTTCCTGTGCCGCCCAAGCGGGAATTGTAATAGGAAACGGCATATGGATTTGAGTTGTATGAGCCATAACCACCCAAAGCCGATCCATAACCGCCCAAAGCCGATCCATAGCCACCCAAAGCCGATCCATAGCCACCCAAAGCTGATCCATATCCACCTAGGGCCGAGCTATAACCACCCAATCCAGAGCCATAACCGCCATAACCTCCATATCCACCTACTGCGGCGCCATCTAATAAAAATTGATAATAATCCACTTAATTAAAATCGATCGAATCGTCATTACACCATGCTCACCCTCACCTAATCCACCCAATCCTCTTGTATATGGATTGTAGTAGCTGTCCACACCCAATCCGCTACCATAACCAGCACCATAGGCACCACCATAGCCGCTATATCCACCCACATATCGCTTCTCCTGTTTCTTATCCTGCAGCGGTGCATAACTGCTGGCGGCACTCACTTGGTCATCGCTTTCGCTAGCTTGATCCTCTGCCCAAGCTTGGCTCATCATCAATGTGAATGCCACTAAAACGAACTGTAACACACAATTTATAAACAAATTAATACTATAATAATCCTTGGCGTAATCCTAATGTTAATCCTTACAAAGCACTTCATGTTGTGGATATATATAATTTTTTGTTTTCGACTTGGCTTTAACTCCAACTACTGCGCACGCGCCGCTTAACACTTGTCTAATGCTCTGACTGCTGCTCGACTACCAACTTTTATACCCACTCACCCGCACAAATAGACAGAGAGAGAGAGAGAGAGAGAACGAGAGCGATGGAGAGCATACTTACAATTAGATGTACCTGGGCGGAGTATACAGATGGAGGTGAAGGTGGGTGGTCAACAATATCTATATGTATATGACACATGCCACACGCCTCAACGAGTCAACGATCGACTTCAATCCAATCCGAGGTCTGGGTATAATTTTTGGTCAATTGGTTTTTAACTAACAAAATTTCATTTGGTTTTCCACCTAATCGTAGATATATCTTTTAATTTAGAATTCGTTAAGCTCAAAAAGTCAAATATGCGTTTTAAAAATTTTAACTTGCTAAAATCTAACAAATAAAAGTCTAAAACTTACATAAATCGTTAATTATCAACAGATTGAAAATCTTTTTTGAAATTGATCCCTTATTTATTAATTTATTTTATTTTTTCCATTAAATTTTCGTTTTTTGCATTATATTTTTTAGACAGTTTAAACATAAATTAGTAACTTAAAATACAATACAAAATAATATTGTTATAATATAAGATACAATCTAAATAATTTCATATTAATTTTAAACTGAACTGATTTGTTTCCCTCACACTTTGTCATCATGGGACTTGAACTGCATCAATATCAATAATAATCAATTTCCCACGATCTCTGACAATTATATCCCCCCAACCGAAAGTTGCCAACAACAATGGCAACGATGACAAATGCTAATTGAATCATTAACCTGACCCTGGGTACTAAGTACTACCCCGACTCCGTAACCGAGTACAATAATTGCCCAACATACTCATAAAAAAAAAAAAAAAACTAATGAAAATAACAGGCAAAACGATCGTGTATAATGATGTCCAGTTGAAATGATTTACTTAGATAAATATTGAAACGTGATACATTAATCTTAATTTTGCTACTATATATAATGGATTAATATATTTATTTGGCGTTGGTTTTCACTTTTCAAAAAATTTTAAAATTTGCCAAAAAAAAAAATTCTTTTGTTATCGCTGGGTAGGCATAATTTTTAAGAGAAACTCTACCGGATTAGCAAACGATTTTATTAACAATGAAAGCAATTGTGGAATAATAGACGGATCGTTTTGCACTAGTGACTCATTTTCACAGTTTTCTTTACTTAGGTTTAAATGTGTTGGCCAAAAGACATAAAATTAAGTTTTATGGCTATTGCGGTTAACTTGGAGGGGAACAAAAAACCGTTATCTATTATTTATAATAGATAGAAGATAGTTCGAGACAAAACTAATCAATGTTTTACTTATAGTTTACTTTTAACAGGATTTTCTAAACTACTAAATGAATATTGTTATATGTATTTGAATACATTTTAAAACAAAACCTAGAGGCAACCAATACTTTAGTTATTTTTTTACTTTCAAAACATATTTAAAGGATCTTTTAAAATTAATCAGTGATATATGATTTGATTTAAAGTTTTTGTTTTAATCATCTTAATTGTTGACATTCCTGATAAATCAATGCTAATTTCTAGAGAGTACATCCTAGTCGAGACATTCTAGTTAGTAAACTAATATAGTCAGTCATAGATACATATTGAATTGCTATCCAGTATCCATATGAGTGGTCGTACATTGTTCGTCTTTGTCTAGGCATGTGAAAAGTGTTAACCAACAACAACAATACCAACATCAGCAATATGACCATGGATATTCAGTTTTGGGGGGCCTGAGAGTATTTTTTTTTTTTTCATTACAATGATTCTTTAAAGTGATGGCTAAAAGCTTATTTCTTAGCCTCCAACGGAGAGAGAGAGAGGGAGAAGACTTACCCATACCTAATTTCTTGAGCATACACAATGTACGTAATCGGTGGAAATTTGCCGACTTGAAAGCGGACATCATCAAAAAAAAAAAAAAAAAAAGATGCAAACAAATGGATGGCAAATTTTGACCCATCAAACTTTAAATAGAAGAATTGTACTTGGGCGTAGTTCTAATCAGCAGAAACAACAACATCACTAATAACAACAACAACAACAATATTGCATCATTCATCCATTGCTGTTGTATTCACACGCCCACCAATTATATTTACAAAACCGATTTAATTATAATGGAACACAACGCAAAGTTAGAGCAAACTATAAAACTGTACGAAAAACCGCAATAAGCAGCGGAGCCGGAGCAGAGCAAATGAAGCAGCAAAATGATTGACAGTGACGTTGCTAGGCAAAAGGGGCAGGGGGAGTACTTAGTTAATCTGCTACTGCATCCACCATTGCTAGTTAGTTAGTTAGTTTTTTTTTTTTTAGTGGGAATTTAGGCATAATGCATACCAATGAAAACAAAGCAAAACCATCGTCTTTTCCGTTGAACTTGCACTTTGCATAATTACATAGAACTTGCCATGTTTATATCTACATATGTATGTATGTGTATGTATGTATGTATATGAGTATGTACCGTATACTATACATATGTATATGTATGTACATACATAAGTAATGCCGATCCAAGACCAAAACCAAGAAATTTTCACACAATTAGCCAGTTGCAATTTGGTATGCGAACCATCCCTGGGCAAAAGTACAGTACGATTAAACTTTCAATCCCACAGCCTTGACATTAGCATTGACTAAATCAAATTCAGATACTAAATATTAAATTTATATACATATGTATATGTATGTACATATGTATGTAAGCTTATTTTAAATATTTATTTTTTTCAGTTTTGTTTTGTTTTGTTCTGTTTTTCGAGCCAGTTTGCATTTAGTAAAAGACATTAAAAAATTAACAAAAAAGAAAGTTTCCAATAAATGCAAATGATTTTGATAAATTTAATCTATATCCCTCACTCTATGAGTATTTAATGACTAATATTAAGTATCTCCTGCATTTTAGAATAACTTTACATTTCCACTTATTTCATGTATGATCTATAATTAGGTAAGTCTTGATGGGGTAAGGGTATATACATACATACATACATATGTATGTACATTTTGACATGTCCCAAAGGCATGTTTGGTGAATCACAAACTGGGCTAGTTAATGTGATCAGATCTGATCTGGGAATAAATTATTATATCTACATACATATGTATGCTTTAAATTATTGTGAATCAGTAGATCGTTCATTTATAATTATAATTAAACAAGTGAATTAATATAAATTGAGTAACATTTTAAAAATTAATTATAAAAATAAATTTGCCAAAATAGTTTTTTAAAAGTATCTCATGATATAACTTCTAAAAGTTATAGAAAAATACTTTTATTTTTATAAGACTTAATCAAAATCACAATTAATATTGGATGTATAGTGTTACTGGTCGGTCAGACAGCAAAGTTTAAATATTGGCTATTCATTTATGTATATTACATTTGTGCCAAATGTCATTTGACAATACTGAGATACATACAATATATGTATAAATATAGCAAATGAAAATTTCTATTAAAAAAACAATGAGAAAGGAGAGGGAGATAATAGAGTCAGATCATAAGCGTATGACATTTTCATAAATCTTTGTACATACATATGTATGTATGTATATGTTTATATACATATACGATTCATAAATCGTATTGGCATTGTCTTGACGTGGGAGAACTGAATGAATGACTGCCAAGATCAAGATAGAGATATTTCGAATATGGACCAATGAATGTTGTTTACCTATGGACTTACGTCCACCCCACCCCATGAAAGAATTGAAACACAATTTTCGAATTTGAATGCTGTAAAAAATATACACATATATATGACTTGATATATGTATGTATAGAGGTGTATATTCGATTTTTATTAAGTCTTCTTCAAAGAGTTGTTTAGCTCTTTAAGCGAGCTGCCCATGGGAGATGTTAGGTTCCAGTTTTTGCCATGACTTTGTCGAATGGCGAAATAATTATTTTGTGTTCATTCTTTCTATCTTTCTTTCTTTTTCTTTGTTTCGATTTTTTTTTTCTTTCATTGTTACTTTTTTTTCTTTTTTTTTTTTCTTTTGTACGTTTTCTTTTTTCTGATTTTGGTTTTTCTTTTTACAGAAATTGTGCTGAAAGAAAATTATTTTATATAGGTAGAGATATATGTGTATATGTGTAGGATACATCTATTAAAGCTAACTTAAATGGGCATGTTTAAGGAAAATTTGGGAGGTGAAAATTTGTAAGAGCCAAATAGACAGAGAGAGGTAGATGGTTATAGAAAGAGAGAGAGAGAGAGAGAGAGAGTATGTAACAGAGATAAAAACCAAACTCAAAATAATATATAAAAAATTCAAACGAAATTGGGAAAAAGAAACGGTGAAAACTATATCACTATATAAACTTAGAGCTAAACTAAACTAAAATCGTGCAGATACATCAAATTATCATTAAATATATATATATACATAGATAACAGTCAGTTGGTTTTCTTCAGTTATTTTGCTTATTTTTATAGTTAAAATAGGAATTAAATATCAAATAAAGAGCAACGAAAAAGGATTACTCAACTGATCAAATGGCGTGGAATGGATTATAAAAGTAATTATAATGATGGCAAACTCAACAACAGGTTATATAAGTTTACAAAAATCGAAAAATATAAAGATATTTGGTGATAGGATACTGGGAGTACGGGAAATTGGTAAATTAGAGCTACACTTACATAATTCAACTAGTTTTTTTTTTATCACATTTATGTGTAGACTATCAGTGATCTAGGATAAATTAAGTATACATATATATATATATATATCTAGTCGTATATATATATATATAAATGGGGTGTTTGAGTGCAGCGTTTTGATTGTTATAAAGAAATGTTTGTTTAAAAATGCTTAGTAACTAGTTTCTCAACTGTTTTGTTTAAATCAAAAACTTTTAAGAGTTATATATATGAATACATATATATATATATATATATATATATATATATATATATATATGAATACATATATATATATATATATATATATATATATGTGTGTTTTTTTGTATGTATGTGTTGGTGTGCGTGTGTGTGGTAATAATTATAAATATATAAAAAATAATCACAGCTGCTTGGAATCAGTTTTTGTTATAGTCCACAATAAGAAATGTGAAATGTTTTGTGTGTTGGTTTGTTTGTTTCGTAAAGCTAAAAATCACTTGGAATAATTAATATATATACAATCGTTCTGTATATTTAAGTTAATTACATCATCTGACATATCATCATAATTTGTATTTATTAATCCATTAAATATCTATTCATTTTATATATATATGTATATATATATTAATCTGTGTGCTGCTTTCTCAAACTTTTTACTTTTCCTTTTTAGCAAGTACCAACAAAAATTTTCATTATGGATATACATATACATATATATATATCTACATATTTAGCATGACAGGCATTTTTTGTATGTTATTTATGTATAGTTAAGTTTTAAAAGTTGTATAATATCTCGCTGCATATATATATATATCTGAATAGTAATTATTTGAAGCTTGCCTGCATTTAAATCTCTTTGACTTTGTGTTAACAAAATTTCACTTGATTTTTGATCTATTACATGAAATACTTTGTATATATATATATTTCCTTTTTTATTATTTAATATTATATTTAAAGTTAACATATAATAGTTGTTTTTGTTGCAATAATTTAACAATTTCTTTAATAATAAATGAAGGTTGTCGATTTGCTTTTTCTTTTGGGTTTTCTTTTTATTATGGCTGGTCCACAGAGAACGCTAATTCTGCTTCACTTCAAGTATACATATATATATATATATATGTGTGTATAGTGTGTGTATGTGTGTGATTATATACAATCCGCTTAATGTCTAATTATAAAGTTGAAATTGGTTATTTTAGTACATATTTCATGCATTGCGTTCTCAGAAAAGGCCGATATCATTATTAGGATTTAAGCCATATATATAATTATAGCGATTTATCTAAATATATATATATATTAGAATCTTTCATCTTAAAAAGTATTTAACTTAGCTTGTCTATATGTTAATTATTTTATTTGTTGTTTCTGCTTAAGATTTTAATTTTATATAGAAAAAAGATCAACTTCACACTAAGGCAGACAAACAAAAAGTAAAGGAAAACAAATATGCAAGGAAATCACAAAAAAAGGAATATATATATAAACATATGTATACATATTTAGGGAGACGGAGCACTGACACTTTAAAAAAATATTTATCATAATCAGGAATTGGAGTTGGGTGGGGGGTTAATATTCGCATAAAAAAAAAATTATATATATATATAAGCAATTTCGGGCGTCGTCTTTTTGAAACAAAAGAAAAAAAATGTTTAGACTTAAAGCTAGGTTTTCGGATATATTGGCTCATACATATGTATATATAAACTTGTATATACACATACATATGCTACACATGCAACTAATTCTGTATTTGTGTATATGTGTGTGTCTGTGTTACCGAAGTAACTCTTTTTCATATAATTCGGGTTAAGAAAACGTCTTGACAAACGTTTTGTCATAATCATAAGGGATTTTTTTTTGTACATTTATAGCTAAAGTTATTAGCATAGTATATATACATATATATATAAAGTATATATATATATATATACAGTATATACATATGTATATATAATTTATGTGTATTTTGCTATAGACCTAGTAGTACTACAAGTAGTTATTACATGAATTCAAGTGCCTGCAACTTTTTTATAATTTTACTTAGGTTAACAATCCCATTTTTTTTTTAAACTGATTTCTTTTTTTTCGGATTTCTGGTTTTATCTCTTTTGTAACTACCTCCTATATGTCGGATTCACATGTATATGCATATTTCCTTCATATAGGTCATATTCATTACAAAAAAAAAAATGATTACAAACTAATTTTTACTTCCTTCTCTTATCCTGATGTGGACTCAATCATGTTTGAGTACAATGCGGGCAGGAGCCTTGTGCCGTTTGCTGCTACCTCCTCCTGCAGATGCTCCTCCAGCGCCTCCTCCTGCAGCAGCTGCTACTGCTGACGATGACTGTCGTTTTTCCAGACGATCAAATATGCCTCCTCCTCCTGCGTTGCTTTTCCTTTGCTCATCTCGATGTCTTCGCTCTCTCTGGCGGCTGCCATGAAAAGATTGTTGCTCTCCTCCAGCACTGCCATTGCTATTGGGCTTAAGGACCACTCGCCGTTGGCTTGAGCCAAATGTGGTGGCGGCGTTTGGACGCACCACCAACTTATGAATCCGTTTCATTACCATTTCTGGAGTAGCCGATCGTTTGCTATTCATTACCACATGCTGGGGAGGCGGTGGTGAGGGTGTCGCCAGTAGACGATCCTCCTCATCTAGCAATAAATCATCATCATCATAATCCAGCTCCACTTCATCATCGTTATCCTCATCGCTGGGTGAGGCCAAACGGAGCATATCATGTGATTTGGGCGGAGTTCCACCACCTCCAGATACAACACGAAGTGTTGCAGTTTGCTGTTGCTTAGAGGCATTCAAGTGCTCGGTAATGCTTCGCTTGGCCTCGGGTGCCAACTTGGCCGCAGTTAATTGTTTGCGTCCCGTAACTTGAGCCTGCGATTGTGACTGGGATTGGGACTGCGTCTGTCTGTTGCTGCCTCGACCATTGCCTGTTGTTTCAGAATCTTCACGTCGCTTTAAAGATATTACCTTGCGTTCACTGCTGCTGCCTATATTTGCCTGACGTGTCTTTTGACTGCCGGCTGTGCTACCACTTCCGGCTCCATTTTCGGACTCATCCTTTGGTTGTGGTGAATTGTGCTGGTGCTCGGCGCGTTTATCCTGAAATCAAACCAATTCCCATCCATTTAAATTTAATAAAAAAATTTTAAGCTTTTTCCTACACTTTTTGAATAAGAAAGCCATCAAGGCAAAGGTTTACAATGTAAAAGAGATAAACTTGTCTAAACCGATCCTAAAATCTTTAATTTTACAGAGCTACATTTGGATTCACTTACCTCGTTCTGTTTTTCTTCAGCAGCCCGCCGACGCTTCAGCTCCTTGTCTCTCATTATCTTTTCGCGTAGTTGTTTTTGTTTCTCAATTTCCAAGCGATATATGCGTGTCTCTTCATCCTCATCGCTGTTCTAAAAAAAAAATGAAACAATAAACCGTTATTATTAACATGTTATAAAATGAACTAATTTAAATTTGAGTCGGGCGCATGGCGTGTAACACGCATCATGGAATACGAGGCGTTCCGTTCGTTCAGTTTCGTTCGTGTCTTATTTCTACAAGTGGCCATCTTATTCGACCATACGATCTCATATGATTATAATTATTTCGATTCGATATCGGTTCAGTGATATTACTTACAATGACACGACTTCCACTCTCTGATACTCGACCTCTGGGCTCTCCAGAAAAGGGATTCCGTGTTGATGATGACGATGGTGAGCCACTGCGTCGTCGCTTGGGTTGTGATGATGCACCACTACCGCCAACACTGCCACTTGCACCTGATCCCCCACCACCAGATCCGCTGGCACTGGTATTGCTTACATTGCCACCCTCGCGACGAGTGCCTGCTCGGTTACTACCACCAAGTGGGCGCCTTTCACGTTCTCGTTCTCTTTCACGCTCTCTTTCCCGCTCTCTGTCTCGCTCTCTATCTCTATCTCTCTCACGGTCCCTCTCGCGATCTGTGCGTTTAATTGGCGAGTAGCTGCGTCCACGGGATCGACTGCGACTACGACTACGTCTTCGTTCACTTGAGCCCGATGCTGGTGGCGAACGTTCCAAGCGACGTTTTTCAAAGTATTGACGATTTTTATTAATGAACTCCTCTTGCTGACGCAGTAGCTCGGCCTCGCTGTTAATCGCAGGCATAAAATGGGTTTCCTTAATAAATTTATTGGTTGCCGCCTCGACACCACCCTTGAAATTTGGATTGATGAGCACTTTGCTTACGCGGGGAACTGCTGATGAGGGTTGTGGTTGCTGTCCAGGATTAGGTGGTTGCTGATGGGGTTGAGGCTGCTGCTGTTGCTGTTGAGGTGCTGGCCCTCGCATTGCCAGGCCATTGACGTAATTGGGCCCAGCCCCGGGCATCATATGTGGGGGCAATACTTGCAATGGTGGCCGTGGCAAGCGATTGGCATCCCCTTGTGGTCGCCAACCATTATGCGGCCTTATGAACTGACCAGGATGTTGTTGCTGCTGTTGGTGCGGTGGTGGTACTGGTTGTGGACCCATCTGGCCATATGGATGGGGATGATTTGGGGGTCCATTGCGATAGATTGGTGGACGAGGCTGCTGTTGTTGTTGTTGCGGCGGTAGAGGTCCCTGGCCCAGCAAGGGTACTCCAACTCCTGCTCCTGGGCCTCCTACTCCTCCGCCATTGCGGTATCCAGGCGGATTATAGGATAAGGGTGGCGGTTGGAGCAGACCAACGCGCACTTGCTCATGTGGATGAGGCAACAGATGGCCAGAAACTGAATTGAGGACATGAGGATGATGCAGTAGAGAATGAAGCGGGGAGGCATTGGCGGGATTGAGGCTAAGTGGCTGTTGTTGTGGTTGTTGTTGCTGTGGTGACTGTTGTTGCTGTGGTGATTGCGTGGGTGATGGATACTGACCGGGACCTGGGCCTGGAATGGTAATGAAGGATGATTTGTTGAGTGTCATTTGATTGGTGCCGACTGCAACTGGAACCAGGGTCACAGTTAAACAGGTAGGAGCATTACCCGGCATGCCATAACGTTGAGGAGGCGGCGGAGGCATAACAACTCCGCCCCGCTGCTGTTGCTGCTGCTGAAACATAGGGGACGGCGAGCGCAAAAGATGATGACGACCCCCAGCCATTCCACGTGGCGACTTAAGAAGATTATGTTGCTGTTGCTGCTGCTGTATGAAGCGTCCGCCGTTTCCTATTTGAGGAATAAAGTTAACTAATGGATTGAAACAAAAGGTCAAAGTCATCTAACTTACCTCCTTGTTGTTGATGATGATGACGCCTTTGAATCTGTTGGTTTTGATACGAATTCAATAGGCCAACCGAGTGTGAATGTTGTGGCTGCTGCTTTAATGTACCATTATCGCCTCGTTCATTAGCTGTCTTAAAGTTAGTTCTTTCCTCACGCTCATCCTCATCATCGCGTGGATCGGGCATGGAGCTGGCACTGGTAGTTACACTGGGCAAACTCTCCTGTGATGAGGCAAACTGTGAGGTGACTCCAATTGACACTGAAGCAACATCTGTGTCTGCTTCAACTTCTGCTTCCTCCTCTTCCTCTTCGTGCTTTTGCTCTTCTTTAGCCTCTTCTTGCCCATTAGTTAGTGTAGAATCTTCAGTAGCTGGTGGTGATTCTAATGTTGCAACTGTCTCAGAGATAATAACCGGTTCCTCTACCATTTCAGTTTCTTTTACAGATGTGACAGTCTCTGAAATTTTTACCACTGCATCGTTGATTTTCTGGCTTGGACTAGAGATGATTTCTGCTGGAGGAGGTAGAGGCGAAGGCGGAGCGGGAGGTGGAGAAGGGGGAGCAACTGCCTCCTTAACCAAATTCGTTTCGGTTTGTTTGCGCTCATGTTGACGCAATTGTTCTTGTGCCCATTCCTCAGCTTCAGCGCGCATCTGTTGTTTCACCTCGCTTGTCACATCCTTTTCTAATTCTAGTGATTGAGGGTGGAAGAAAATATATTACAGATGAGAGTGCTTTAATATTATTGACATTTTTCTTACCCTCATCTGAGAGAAGCAGCTCATCTTCATCTGCACCAAGTAAGGCTTGATCGTCGATATCATCGCCTAGCTCGTAATTAAGCAGATCATCGCTAGGAGTAGAACAAGTAATCCACAATTAGTATATTTTCTTTTCAAGCCAAATACCAACCCCACTCACATTCACACATACACACACACATTTTTATATATACGTACACTATCACACTCGTTGAGTTAATTGTCATTGATTCTCCTTCGTTTATTATCCTACTTACTTAATATCCGACATTCTGTCTCCGCTTGTCTTGTATACTTTTGTGTTATATATTATTGTAAAAGAATTTATCGGTAAATGTTTATAACATTTTAAATCGATTTATCTCTCTTTTCACTTTTTTTTCGCACATTTCGCCATCTTGAAACTGACCCAAACAGGGTTGAGTAAGACCATGGGAAGATTAAAAACCAGTGATGGAAACTCGACTGATAGTATTGGTTATCAATACCATTACCTGTAAAAGCAATATTTGATTGTTTTTAAGGAAAACATCGACTCTATCGATAGTTTAATAACAGTTTGTAAAATTTATTATCATCCTATATTCATGTAACTCGTATGTTTTACGGAAATGATCTTAAATGAGATTTTGTGAAGACGAAGTTCTATGGGATTGTTAAACGCATAAATATATAACAACAAAATTAATAAAGAAACATCGATAATTTGGGGAAATTATCGATGGTTTCAGCAACACTAAAAACATCCACATAATCTGTCGATTATATGGGGCTATCGTTCCATCGATTGTTTAGCAGCAACCGGTGTTTTGTCAGTTTTTCAGTTGGTTAGTTTCAGTTCGCGAAAGACTTTTATAAACAAAGAAACGAATCAGGATGATAAAGGTTAGTCGGTGTATTAAAAAAAGAGCAATAAACTGAGATTTGAACTTTGTTTTGATGTGACGTTTCGGTCGAGCTGGGGGCAAAGTCCGAATGGAATCCGGACTCACTTTCTCTTATATCTCAGAATCTCGCTCATTCTAAGAATAACTGTATGAGTGCACTTTGTACCGTTCTCTATCTCTCTCTGATGATGACAAGTGAATCTTATCTAACATAAATTAATTCTTGTTTTTTCTGGTAGAACGTTGTCTCTTTGGTAACTGGCGGAGCCTCTGGTTTGGGTCGTGCTACAGTTGAGCGCTTGGCCAAACAAGGTGCCAGCGTAATCCTTGCTGATTTACCTTCTTCGCAGGGTAGTCAAGTAGCCAAAGAGCTAGGCGACAAAGTAGTCTTTGTCCCCGTTGATGTTAGCTCTGAAAAAGATGTCACTGCTGCTATTCAGACGGCCAAGGATAAATTCGGTCGCCTTGATTTAACTGTAAACTGTGCTGGCACAGCCACCGCTGTTAAGACATACAACTTCAACAAAAATGTTGCTCATAGGCTGGAGGATTTCCAGCGTGTCATTAATGTGAATACTGTTGGCACTTTCAATGTGATTCGCCTATCGGCTGGTCTAATGGGCGCCAATGAGCCCAATCAAGATGGCCAACGTGGTGTCATTGTTAACACCGCCTCGGTAGCTGCATTCGATGGACAAATCGGCCAAGCCGCCTACTCTGCCTCCAAGGCTGCCGTTGTGGGTATGACTTTGCCTATTGCCCGTGACTTAAGCACTCAGGGCATACGTATTTGTACAATTGCCCCCGGCCTCTTCAACACTCCTATGTTGGCCGCTCTACCTGAGAAGGTACGCACTTTCTTGGCAAAATCCATACCGTTTCCCCAGCGTCTGGGTGAGCCTAGTGAATATGCCCATTTGGTCCAGGCCATCTACGAGAATCCATTGCTAAATGGCGAGGTCATTCGTATTGATGGCGCTCTTCGCATGATGCCTTAGAGGTAGCAATCCACCAATCACTAATCAGTTTGCATTTATATAAGAGTCACGTGTTGTTTCTTTTCTTCCAGGCAATAGTAATTAAGTCAAAAGTGTTAAAATTATGTAAAACAATATTTTTGCTAAATAAAATTTCAAAAATTTAACAGTTCTTTTTTTATGAGAGGGATAATAAAGGCATGGACATCCTACAGCTTTGATAAATTTAAATTTAAAAAAAATTAAAGTGCTATTCATATGTTTCTCAATTTGCAATAAATAAACCTTTGAAAATACAACTTGCTTTTGCCACTGCACATATAATATGAATGCCATGTTATTAAATTGTAACTGCATTTTAAAAGGCGTTGCCAGATCTTGTCATATGTGACGGCAACGAAAATACGTTAAGTTTGAAAATGCTGTTAAATGTTCCCGATATCTTTGGTTAAGGTTCTTTCCTACAACGAATCCTCCCGCAGTTTAGAAAACAATTTCATTAAACTAGAATTTTGCAAAAATGTATCAAAAGCATATATAATATGATGTTATTATAGGAGGATAAAAAATGTTTCTTGTACATATACATATGTATATAATAAAAAAATATTTCACAATTTTTGTATTTTTATCGCTGAATTCTTTGTTTGTGGTTTTTGCCATGTTTTTTTTTTTCGACAAAATTGAGGAAGAGTGCCTTGAGCAAATATGCAGAAGCCCGGCAGCGGCTCAATTAGTCAACATTATTAAATAAAAAGCCGTAAATGATAAAACTCTTACAAAATAATCAGCACTGAAATCAAGCGACATTAAATACGTAAAAATGGAATTTTAACATACAATACATGCTGTGAATATTATATATACATATATATGGAAATATATATATATACATACATAGATAGATAATACTTAAATAGCTAGATACAAAAGTGTTCTTAATATCGATTTTGAGTTTTGAATTGAGTTACATATATGTGTGTATATATAATAGGAATACAAGTTGTTCTTATTTGTTGGTTTTTCTTCGAGGAGTGAGGAGAGAATTTATGATATGAATTTAGTTTGTGTACTTGTGTGTGTGTGTGTGTGTGTGTATAGACGTGAGGGTGTGAAGCTGCAATTGAATTGCCTGATACATAAAGAATGTAAATATATATGTATATATAAATGTTTTTAAGTTTATGTGTATGGGAGGAGAACAAAATATTTTATCAGTTTTAGCGCCCTTCGATTTCTAAATGAGAGATTAAAGCGCCATTTTGAGTTCGCAACTTAAATGAAAATACAAATCGGCATATAAAGTATATATATATGTATATATGCATATATCTATTGCACAAACACGTAATGGTTATGCGGTTTTTTCTTTTCTTTCTTATTTCTGGGCCTGCATGCGTGCCTGCATTTGAGCCAACATTTCCTGCATCCTTCTAAGCTCGGCCTCCTTCTCCTGCAATATGCGATCTTTTTCATTTAGCACACTGTTAGCAACAACTTGTGTGGGCACAATGCTATCACGTTCAGGCTTAACACCATTTTCTTTGCCGCCCTTGATACCCTTGCCTAAATGTTCGCTACGATAATTCTCATAGTGTACCTCATGAGTCACCTCCTGCAGATCTTGCATATGAGTACTGTAAAAAGAATTAAATTAGTTTATTTCCCTTTGTTATTTAGATTGATTTCACTTACATTAACATGGTGCGCAGCTTAATGAAGTCACAATGGTCTGGATTTTCTACTTCGACCACACCCCAAGGATACAAACGTCCGCGAACTTTTTTACCCTTGACCTCGAGCAGGGTATTGGCACCGCAAACGGCAAAAGGCACAGCTTCCTTTAATTGTTTTACTTGCTCCTTATATTCCTCATCCTCATCGGAATCACAGTCGGGCAATGGATATATCTTAATGCCATGGAATTCAATCTCTTGCATTATGCGACATTTTAATCGTAATATTTCCTTCTTTGTTAAACAATCGGCTTTGGCTATTACAGGCACAATGTTTATTTTCGAATGCAGCTTCTTCATAAATTCCAAATCCAAAGGTTTTAGTCTATGTAACAAAAAATTGTTAATTAATATATGAAATTGTTTAACTTGTTGGTTTATGGTATTACCCATGGCCAAATGGTGATATGAAGTAGAAACAACAGTGTATGCGATTGTCGACAATATTACGGCGATTTAGGCCACTTTCATCATGAAGAAATCGTTCATATTGTTGATCAATATACTCTAGGATTGCACCAAAACTATTCGAATTATCAATGGCATCACCAAAACCGGGTGTATCCACGACAGTTAAACGCAACTTAACGCCACGCTCCTCAATCTCCACTGTGGATGCATCCAGTTTAACTGTCTGCTTTTGTTTCTCTATAAAAATAAATATCAAATATTAGTATAATACATTTAAATTTATAATTTTTTATTATCCCATACCAATAGCATCGGGTATAATGCGTTCAGGATATAGATCCGTTAGGAATAGACTATTAACAAGAGTAGATTTACCCAGACCGGATTCACCAACAACCATCAAAGTGAATTCAAATCCCTTTTTAACCGATTTTCGATGAACTTGATTTGGTAAATTGGCAAAGCCCACATACCCGGGGGTCTCAACGCTGGAAAACTAAGGATTAAATAGAAGAAAAACGCAGAAAATTATGTAGAAAGTGTTGTTTTGATTAAGTTTGGGTTAATTAAATATATATTGCATGCGAGTCACGTACGATAAACAATTTCTCTTCTTGTTTCTGCATTCCGACTTTACACACACGCCCAATTTATATACATATGTACATACATACATATGCATATACAAAATTATACGTATGTAATACATATATGTGGGAATGCATATGTAGGTCAAAGCAGAAGACAAAACAGTTAGAGTAAACGAGAGCAAAGATAGTAAGAACCAGCCCAACGGATGCAGCAACAACATCCTAAACAAAGGAGAATGGCCGCCGACTGCAACAGCGACGCCGGCATGTGTTTAACAATTGGGTGATTCACTTCACTTGCAAACGTCAGCGACCCCCTATTTGACCCCTTGTTAATTGTACAGTTGCGAATACATATTTAATTAATACACCATCAAGTTAAATTCTTAGTTTTTTACTTACGCCCCTAGTATCAGCCATTATTAATTGTTAAAATAAACCACAACGAACACAAACACAAATGCAAAAAAGATCAGTTTTGTTAGGGATGGGGGCAATGCACATATAAGCGAAGCGAATTTAAAGGAAGCGAACATGTAGAGGAGCGAATTTAAGTTTCATACCTCACTGACACAAATTTAAGCGAATTCAGGTTTCAGGCCAACCAAAAATATTGGTTTATTATAAAATTAAAAATGAATTTGTTAATGAAAATATGTAAGATTTAAGCTAAATCTAACAGTTTGCCGCTAAAACCAATGCTGCAAAATAAAAAATTTATGTTGAATTATGTTGAAATAAAAATCGTTAAAAATTTGAAAAGCAAGAACTGTAAGTATAAAAATACGTTATATTTTAAATTAACTTTTTCTTTCCCAGTTCTCCAGATAAAAGCAGAAATATAAATTCCGGTCATTTATTTAGAAACTGAAATCTTTGCTCGAGTCCGGTAATTATCGGCCCAATTGAGTCCATATAGTCCATTAGTGCATCTAAATCCATTGGACCCATTCTATAAATAAAAATAAACAATTTATTAAGAACGATATATGTAAAAATAGGAAAATGCCACAATACGAACTCAAGATCCTCGGCATTATCACTAATCAAACTGTGACTGTTCTTGCCATTGGCCAGATAATCCATAACAACTAGACGATAATTCAGTGTGAGATCCAAAGGTTTATATTGCGGTATCGGGCAATCCGTACATCTTACTTGGACACTAACCACACGTTGTCCAACATTAAAGTTTAAATTGTATTTTATGCGCAATCCGGATACTTGCAATAAACGTGATGATCTCGGTGATGATGCATTTGGATTCATTGGAGCCACACAATCCTCAAACAGATCCCACAAATGTTGACCCTTTAACGTTAAGGCAATCAATCGATTCTCCCAAGGACACATGGTCACAATCTGATTGAATGTTATGTCTAATAATTAAAAAAATATATTGAGAAATATGTTTAAAAGAATAAAGCTATAATTATAACTTACTACCAGCTGGTATGGGTACACGAAAATTACCCTGAGTGGTCAATGCAATGCTAACATTACTCCAATTGGTTGCCGAGCTGGAAGCTTTCTTGATAAACTATTCCAATAAAATCATAAGGATAAGCTATTTGTATATATCCTAATTGTATATAATAGTTCTACTTACTGCATAGACCATGGCATCTGTAAAAAAGTTACCCAAATTGCATTCACCTCGTGAGCACTCACTTTGCTGAAGATACACACGACTCTCGCCCACTGGACGATTGGAAATGTCCTTAAGTTCATCCTGCCATGGTTTTAGTTTATTTAGTATATCATCATCTTGAATGGTGAAAGTTTGTTTAAATTAGATTCGAGCATAGATTTTATTAGTTCAGATGACTTAGGTTCAAAATCTTTCATAAAAACTAGAATACTATTTTTATGGATGGCATAAAAGTTTTATTACAAATAGAAAATGAAATACACAAAACAAAACTATTAAAAAAAGGAAACCGGCAATTGGTCCTTATAGCATCATTAATTTCGATTCGTATATTCCGATTTCATATTAGTTAAGTACAGTGATACGGCCATCTAGACCTGTATAAATTGGCTCAATATTTGACGTATACGAGATTAGGGCATCCAGATCGGTGACTGATGATCTACAAGGCAAACAATTTTATGATTGGAATAATTTAACCAATCTCGTAATATAACTTACTGAATATCGGTGCCTTCCGCCAGCATTGTATAACCATCGCCACCTTGCTGTAGGAAATTTGGTGCGGCAATTCGATATATTTTTGTTGACTCCAGGCTCTCATAGATGGGTACTTCACAGTCGGCGCAACGTATACGAACCGAAATTACCCTTGAATTAACCGGTTTTGTGTAATCATAGTTAACCTTAATACCGGAGATTTGCAGATTGATGTAGGAGCTAGTCACACCATTCTCTAGATCTATTTTGCTGACTGCATATTCCAAGGCTTCTACAATTTTATTGCCTGGCAGATTGAAGGCTACCAGTGTGTTCTCGAAAGGTGACATGCTGACCATGTGGGCATAGGTGAGATCTAAAAACCAAAGAAGTGATCAGACAGAGAATGATATATATATGGGAAAAGTGAAACATACTTCCTCGATTGAGAGACACCCGTAAGGCACCGATGTTGATAAGACCAATTGACACATTAGTCCAAGCCTTTTGATTGAATGGCGCCAGACCCGTAAACTATTGAAAGAAGATAAAGTGTTTAAAGGATTGGGATTATAACTCATCTCTTTTTCACTTACCGAATGTACCATGGCATCACAAAAGAAATTACCAAGATTACATTCACCGGTACCACAATCATTTTTGGTTAAATCCACTTTTGTGGTACCAATGACAACCTTTCCTTGTATATCGATTACATCCTTCCATGGCTCCAAAGCTGCCACCACTTCCTCATCTAGTGTAGGAGCACAAAACGCACGTAAGCACAAGCCGATCACGATACATCCCAAGCCAAAATATTCCGTAATATCACCTTGGAAAGCATCAGTACTCACCTTCAGGCACATTATGGTCCATGTACAGCGGTGCTCCCTCATAGTCCAATACATCACCATTATCATCGAAATATACAGTTATATTGCCAACATATCTGGCATAGGCCGATGCCTGAACAATGAGAACACGATGTCCAGAACTATGTATAACTTCGGTGGGATAATCACCGGCTGGTGTTTCCGGACCTGGTGCTTCTCCAGTATAAAGGAATGTATGAGAATGTGAACCAACTATAACATCAATCCATTGCCCTGCATTTGCTGCAATTTCCTTATCCACATCGTAACCACAATGCGAGATAACAATGATAATGTTAGCTCCCTGATCTTTAAGCAGCTGCGCCTCCTCTTTAATGGCATCGCTCTCATTGCGAAAGATCAACTTGCCCGTGTTTGCCAGATCCTAAAGTGGAGAAATAATTTTTACAATAATTTAAACAGTTTCAAGTAATTAACACTCACATAAGTTGTTTCGAGAATAACACCGATTATGCCGATCTTTCGGCCATTGCGCACAATAATCGTTGACTTCTCGTAAAGTCCTTCCATTTCGGGTTCCAAAGTACAGTCCATATTGGCCACCAGCATTGTAGTATTTATCGTTTTCAAAAATGGAACAACACCCTCCACGCCATGATCAAACTCATGATTACCCAGTGTCTGGAAGATGAGATGAATTTAGCTAATGGAATTGAAATTTCAAACTGCTTACCATAGCGTCAGCAGGGAGCATGTTAAGGAACTCCTGGGTTACATTCCATCGCCCAATATTGTACCAAAGTGTGCCCTGGAAGCTATCGCCAGCATTTATGTAAATGGGATTATAATCCTTTTGCTCTTCGAGTAAACGCTTGACCGTGTAAACGGTTCGGGCATAGCCCCCAATGCACTGATCTTCCTCATTACAGGTACCACCGCCACTGTCCGTGGGCTCGAATCTATGAATTCAAAGATGACAATCTAATCAAAACTGAAATCAAATGGTAGTCATCACAGTCATGGCCACATTCCCTTTTCAACTATCCTCTCTCTCTTGTTGATATCAGAAAATATAAGTATATGTATTAAAGCGTACGGGTATTTGATATTTGATAGGTTGGTAAGTAAGTACGTGAATATGGTTGATAAGACCCATGATTTTGATTGCGTTTATTGCTTTTGTGTGGCCCATCATAAACTTAAGCTTGATAACTGAACAATATAAATAACAATAATGATCACTACCGATCATAATCATGATCGTACCTGGCATGGAAATCGTTAATATGTATAATGCTAATGGGAAATCCATTTTCGGCAGCTTCCGTTACACCGACAACTGATGAGAAGATTAATATCCCCAAGGCTATCAGGCACTTAATGTACATCATGATTGTCATTGTATCTTATAGACGGTTACCACTTGAAAAAAAAAAATTTAAAAGCAAAATAAAAAACAAATTATTTTGCGCCTAATCCGAGCGCCGACGATAAAGCAACTGAACAACTGTTCTTGGCCAGAACAACTTTTGGCCAACTGAAAACGGGCAAATATTATACATGTATATGTATCATATATATGAGTGTAATATGCATTGGATCGGATCACTGATAACTAACTAAACGTATTTTGCGGATACAGATACAGTTACAGGTACAGAGATACAGTTCCAGTTTGATTATTTATGATGGCACTTCAAACAATCTGCGTTCATAAAAACTCTCATATCAACAACTATTAATAATGTAGAGTGCGTTTTATCGATGTCTTACATATGTAACAGTCATAGTATTTATTATCTACTATGTTTATCTTTCCATTTCCAGATATTCTTTCATAAATGTATTAATACAATTTTGTAATTGAAATGAGAAAAGTTTTCTGAGATAATTCACATATTTATGGAGAATATTAATTTCTGTTTTCTTTAAGATTTGAAACTTTTAGTTGAATCATAATTTTTTTTGTGGGAAAATATAAATACAACTAACAGATTGAGTTTATCACAAAAAGCACTCCTCCTATTGTACATATAATGTACAAGACAACTTCCAGTTGCAATTTAGCATTGAAAAGTTGATTGACATTAAAAATAATTAAGTTAATTAATTCATATTATTAAGTACGGAAAGTATAAGCTTTTATTCTAAAGTTTCAAGCTAACAATAAGCACAAATTACTTCTTGTTAAAACGTACCACATTACGTATGCGTGATATTAATTTGGTATCTTGAGACTTCTCTTAAGCAGTTTTATAGGGAAAATATGAAAGCACTGCTTGCTGTAGTACGATTCACGTGACATCGTTGATTAAGCAGTAAACTTTTTATCAACTGCTTTATGAATTGTATAGTTAATTCGAAATATAAAGTATATAACAATCATTACCAAAATATAATAAAATACTAACCATTGAGCTTATTTAAACATCGATTCGTTGTTTTTATTTGAGCAATTCCTTTTATTATTTGATTTCCGTTTATTGACAATATAGAATTTAGAGCTCTGATTTTATCGGATTACCGTATGTAGGTATAAAGCACACTATGTATGTGTATATGTATATATGCATGTATGTATGTGAATGTCTCGCAAGTATATGTATATTGTATATAAATATAATGTATATGTATTATGTATATGTATAAGTTTATATACATATATGTATGTATATATATATATAAGTTGTAGGCATATATGTTAATTGCTTAGCTTAAAGCACAGAGAATTTTGATATGAAAATGGTAAAGAACGAATCTTGCATTTAATAGATCTGAGATCGTAATGGGAGTGGGGTATTGGGCAGTTTTGGAATTACGGAAATGTATGTATGTATATGACTCCAGATTCGAACATAAAAAGTGAGGCAACAATGTGAGTAAAATGCAAACGAAATGAACGATGCAATAAAACGCACAAATGACTAGAAAATATAAGATGACATTGAGCCGGAACTCCCTGATCGTTGAGATTGTTGAGTGGAGGTCACACAGTTATCAATATTTAATGTAGCTTGGATTATATTAGTGAAACACATCCATAAAGGGAAAATATGCTTGCTCCGGTTCAAGAAGATCCACCAAGAAGCAAACTGTACCGGCCACACCCTCATAGAGGCTGTGTGGTCGATCTGGGACACGGGCCCGTTGCTTAAATTCAGAATTGGTTAGAAGCTCCATAAATTTGTGTGCCCTATACAGGTATCTCATTTCGTTGGTCAGTCGGAACAAAAGTAAAAACACGTAACCATTGCCAGCAACGCCATGACAGATGCCGGGTCCCTTTCGCAGGAATCCTCGTTTCCATACTAAATCAGCGGAACGACGCAACGACATAAGATATTTATCCTCTTTAAAAATCAAATACGCTTTGGCCACCATATAAACAGCACCAGGTGCACCATGACACCAATGTACTAAACGCTTATCTCGTCCCGAACGCAAATCTTCCAAAGCGACTGGAAAGTTCCCATTGTTGTCCTGCAGGTCGAGAAAGAAATCAATGGATCGCTTTATGTCTCGTAATTCTGCAGCTGGAGCTGATATCGGAACAGTACGAAACCAGGGACTATCTAGAAGCATATGGAGTATGGCACATAAACCATGGGCAGCACCCAAATACTCAGTTCCATGGTATTGGTACATCAGTGGCAATGGGGAGTTATTCAGTTTGCTATATTCCCGACCACTGGTTACTATTAATTGGCAAATGGACACCAGATCATCATCAGTAATTTTCTTCTCTGGCAGAATATCGTTTAGCCAATAGCAACCCGATAGATACCCGGCCCGTCCAACTAGAATCTCATCACAACCATATTTGGTGTGCATAAACTCTTTGCTGGATGGTATGCCCGATTTAAAATTGGCCAAATCATTGGAGAGCTCTTCCGTATCTTTAACCGCTTGTGAGATGGCTGCGGAGACAGCATAGATGCCAGCATTGCCGCACAGAAAGGAATACCTTTCCGCTGAACGTTTCTTATACCGTTTGGCATTCGCCTTGGCATTGCGTATGAAGGCCGACGCGTGTTCCAATGCTGGATATAGATCTCTGGTCTGTTCACAGCTGCCCAATTTCCAGAACATGAAGGCAATGCCCGCATTGCCAACATACAAATCCCCGCGGTTGTCCTCTTCATCGTTATTAGGATGACAGTGCTCCAATATGGCATCAACATAGGTGCAAATTAGATTCTTGATGTGTTCCTCATCGCTGGCAAATGGCGTATTCTCACCGCCTGTGAAATCAGGAAAGGGATTTTTTAAGTAACGACGCTCCATATCGTTGTCGTCTTCGTCGTCTGTCTGGGGCGACAATTGTCCCTTCTGAGCAACGCTTGGTGACGCGAGACTCGCAATTGTGCCTGTCCAACGAAACGAGAAGTAAATTAAACCATCTACTTTACTTTTAAACTATTTGCCGGCTTTTTGGATTTTTTTTTGTTTTTTTTTTTGGGTGCGGCCACTCATTTGCTTACCTGTTTCAGGTGTAAGCGGCGAATTGGTCCCTGTTGAATATGTCCTTGTGATAGCCCTACGCACCTGCAAAGCGTTTAGCCAATTTTAGATTTATGTTTTTTTAATTCCAAATGTTACTATTGTATTGGTTATCAATAAAATATATTTACTATCTCTTGTCGGCCGACAAAAAGTAAATTCAAATAAAGCAACAACAATAATTGACAACTAAGGTTAAGGATCTGTTGTTAGCAGTGTTGCTAGTCTAGCTCTTTTTGGGTCAAACTCAACATCTCTCCAAATTGTGTAATTTTGCATACCCACATAATCAATAAGGGTATATATAACATTAATGATGATAATTATTATAATATTTTTAATTATTATAAGTCAGATGCTGTTCTGACTTAAATTAAATAAATGTATTTTTAGCTATTGTTTAGCTATACGATAGTTCGCACCACTGGTTCTTAGGTATGGTACAAGTACGTACTAGAGATGAGCGGAGCGCTTGTGATTTTTGAGGAAGTGAACGTGATTTGAAATAAAAGTTTTATTAAATTATTAAAACAATATCTTTTATTTAAATACTTCTATACATAGGTATATATCATAAGTTTTATCTCCATCACAAATTAAATTTAGAATATTTCCTCATTACTTTCTTCGCTGAGTGCTCATAATAGTTGCAATGCGAATGAATATGTTCAATACATCTAAATAGATAGACATCGAACTGAAACATATAAGAGTTAAAAAAGATTATATAACTAATGAACCAGAGAGAGTTTGATTTGATCTTCTCAACTTACGCATTAATAGGATCGAAAGGAGCATAGGCGTATTGAGGGTAGACCTCGGCTTTGCGAACTAAACGTTGGGTGTCGTAAAGAAGGAAACCACTGAACAAAAGGAGACCACCATACAGAGACATCGAAGCCAAACCTGGAAAAGAATTATATATATGAATTGGTTTCTATTCGTATGGGGTGTTTAAGTATCTTAAGTTACTTACCAGCTCCCAGAGCTGTTGTGGGAGGCAACCACATCGAGGCCAATGAAGAGGCAAATACCACACCAAGACCAATAGCCAAAGGACCGCCCATGTATAAGAATTTATCGTTTGGAGCACACACGGCAATCGTGGAAAGGCCACCAACAATGCCTCCCGTATAAAGAGCAGCGCGAGTTAGAATCGGACCGCCTATGAAACACAACGGTGCAATGACACCTCCCAAAATGGCACAGTGCAATGCCCAGGCCAGATGTTTAGGCCCAAAACCGGGCTGGTATTCAATGGAACGTGCCACAGCACCGCTGCCAATGACCAAAGCAAGTGACGCAAAAGTCCACTGTCAGAATGAAGTGAAAGTGTTTTCAAGTTCGTGTACTTTGTTTGGCTTATTTGAAAATAAACCATAAATTTGAACTTACCAAAAGACCGCCACGCGAGGCCAGGTGTAGAAGGCGTGGAGTACGGAAGACAGCAGCAGCTGAAGCCGCTGTCAAGACGCAGGAGGCACCAAAGAATCCATAAGTACTCTGAATGCGATCCTTTACATATTGCGGCCACATGCTAAAAAATTGAAAAGTTTTCATGTTCTTAAAGGTTCTTTCGGTATAATGGCTTCACATGTTACATGTTTTGTGGAACTTACATGGCATTGTCCGCAATGCTTGTGTGCTTGCCAAGCCCAACTCCATAATAGCACAGAGCTCCCATACCCACAACAGCGGCACCAGCAGCAGCACCCTTGCCCATGGAGTAAGCTGTGATAAAATGCAAGATTAAAGATCATTAAATCAACGACTATACAAATATAGCTTACCATTGGCACTTGGAGGTCCCATTAGTTTTTCCTTAAGTGTGGAAGTGCGTGACTGTTCCACAGGTGCAGGAGCAGCACGGGTACGCACCGGTCCACGAGCATAATTACGTACACTTGCTAAATTTGGTTTGGCCTTCAGAAATGTCTGCGAGGATTGAGACAAGAGGCTCGGACGGGTGGCCGTTGACAAAGCAAATCGCAGCAACATTTTGTTGTTGTGATGAAATTCACAGAATGTCGATTTACAGTATAATAATAGTAATATGAGCACTATATACAATTATTTAATATTATAGATCTGATATTTATTTCGTCTTGATTGCTGAGGTTTTAAATTGTCTCTGCTTAATTTTCAGTTTTATTTCGTTAACTTTATAATAATTTCTAGCAAGTTCGATACTTCTTAAACCATCGACAGTGCTATCGATAGTTAAGATTTTCGATTCCGTTTACTTTCGAACAATATCGATAGTAGATAGCGAAAAGGACTTTAAGTTTTATTGTATATTTTTTATTTCTAACCAAAAAATATTTGATTCATTGGAACATGTTTCTTTGTAATTGAACGAGTTGGCGCCAAAGTCAAAAATGTTATTATTTACTAATGCCGATGTCACAACTTTGAGCAGAGTTGCAACTCTGTTGTGAATTTAAGTGGCGCCAAATTAAAGCTGTTTGTTTTAAATATTTAACTAACTGACAATTCTTAAAAGTAAAGTTAAAATATCTGATAATATTTAGATACTACAACCCATATTTGCGTATAGGTCCTGTATGAGGTATTGTTGCTTCGGGACCCACTCCACGCTCTTTATTGATGACTATCATATCAGTTATATGTGATGTAATTAATTTTCCATCATGATCATAAGTATTTGTTTGCTCCATTGTACCCTGAGGATTCGACTCATAGGTCCTACATTCAAATAAAGGGCAACATTTCGGAAAGTTGAGATTCGATTGCGGTTGCACCACCGAATGACATTCACCAGTTAGAGCTTTGGGAACTTGACAACTGAAATTTGGATTATGGAATGAAATGGAATATTCATGTTTTATTTGCTCCCAACCCAATGTTTTATTTGCTCCCAACCCTTACCTGTCTTCCCATAGTTGACTCGTACTCAAACACTGAACCCTGGTGCATTGATCGGAACGTGTGAAGATCTCACCCACATACAATTGACGGCCGGTGTGTGTATCGGTGCAGAATGGTTGATTATATCGGGAGAACGGTGCTAAATAATAAGAAAATTAAGCACCTAGTAGATTATCAAATTTTAAATATTTCACTGTTTACTTACAGTAAGGCAAACCCGATTGGGATTCATCAACTAGTAGCATCATTATCACCTGTATAATTAATGATGCTAAATCCATTTTATAGTATCTCATATTTTGCAGAGCTGATAAACTGAGAAATTTTGGGGATGGGATGGCCCGACCTTTGCAAAGTTTAGCGTGCGACTGAGGTCCGTGAATCTAAAATCTTGTTTTTTTTTATTTTAATATGTATTAAAAAAAAAGAGGAAAAATACACAAATAAACTTAGTGGATTCATATGTATGTGTGTGTATATTTAATCGCACAATCACGTTATTTGCGTGCTTTCTCAACGAGGGAGAATTGTTGATTATGATTTTACCTCTTCAAGAAAATGCATAAAAGAATTGCATTTGAGTTTAAATTAAATTTTAACAGTTAAGATGCGGTTAAAGCATTGTGTTGCAAAAAGATAACTTTCCTTGCTTAGATACTTGATTATTTTTTATCATACATGAATTTAAATGCTTTTTTTGAATACTTTTTCCCTTTTTTTACATTTCTTTAACTTTATACTCTACCCTCGCACAAACAGTTTTAAAAAATTATTTGTACATTATTGTGTATTGTATGTTTACATATACATATGTGCATATACATACATATGTTCAGCTTATCGCATCAGCGCAATATGCAAAAAAAAAGAACCATCTCCGACCATATTGAAGAAGTATGTGTCTGACCTATTCCTCTTCTAATACTCTTTCAGAGGGTACTATTATATTGTAAAACTTTCAATGGAATATGAACACAAAATTAAATATAAATATAAATAATTTAGCTGGAACATTGTTTTTTTTTAACCCACTAAAAGATTCAGTCGATTATGGGAAACCTTTATTTTATGGTTATTTTTGGAAAAGTGTATTTTAAATTTGCTGCAGTAAAATTATTTTCAATATGTTACTACATACATACATATACATATGTTTATATGTATTTATGTAGTAGGTAATTAGTAAGTAGCGTAGTCTGTATATATTTCATGTTTGATTTCTCTTGTTGTTGCTCTTTAATGTACAATTTTTATTTTGTTTATATTTTGAATTTCTTGGTAGTTCTCGTAGTGGCCCATTGAAGGAGTACTAAGAGGCATATGACTCATCATCAATACATTTTCATTCTAGAGAAATTTTTGACGTATTGAAAATTGAAAAACTAATATTATTGGACAGCAACGAAGAGTCATAAACAAATGGAAGGACGAAATTATTTACAATTCAATTGTTTTTTTTTTCTTTGCCTACTTTAGTGATTTTTTTTTATTGATTTGCCAATAAATTGCATACTTTTTAGCATTATTGTACTCTCCGATTTTTATTTATACATATATCTATCAATGTATGTACATATTCTATATGTGCAATCAAGCATCTATTTACATCAATAATAGCCCCAGTACGCCAAGTGACCTGCCTCAACCGGCTTGGACCTACATATATGTACGTATACTATATATGTATTATATATGAACTATATTCGATATTTAATTCCTCTATATCGGTAGGAACCTTGAATCTATATATACTTTAAGAAATATTACAATAAATCGTGTCGTACCGATTTATGTCAATTTTGACTATATTATACAAGTTGATTTATAATGGTTGGTCAGACTATTTGCTATTTATTTGTTTAAACTAGTTTTAGGTAGATCAACCCAAAAAGTTAATTGCATCTGAACTTTGATCTAGTTCCAAAGTAAGTTCCAATTTTCATTTTAGATACAATATAGATTTGGGGGTTGCTCAATTCACATACATACTTATAGATATATGTATATGTATATATATATATGCATAAAAAAGCACCATGGTTAGGTTCTTGTTGTACGTCATCGAAAGCACAAAGCAAGATCAATGTCGAGATGCGGCTGTCGCCGTTGCCGTCATCGTTATACTCAGCGTCGGCGTTGTCGCTTTCGTTGTATGTCGTCTGGCCTGACTTCGGTTCGGGGTTGGAGCTGGGCTTGGTTAAAATAACGCCACTTGGCCGGTTTATCAGTTGTGTTTCGATCGCGGCACGCTGAAGTACGTCGAGTTGATATCTACTTGCATATATAGTATTGTCTCTCGAGAGTAGAGTGAGTGAGTGAGCGAGGCAAGCGTGTATAGAGTTTAAGTATTTGGCTGCGGGGACCCTTCACAATGAAATTAGGCTTTAGCGTCGAGTAAACAACAAATTGAATTAAATTACAAAAACTGCAGTTAAATGTAAAAGAATCAGCCGGCCGGCTTGTCACATTCATTCACACACGCACACACATACACACACAGCTCTAGGTATCTGGATCTTTAATTAATACAAACGACTGGCCGAACATTTGCAAAAAAAAAAAAACAAAAAAAAAAAACAAAAAAATATTGTAAATTTGTTGGATTTGTAATTAAATTTTGCTTTTTAATTATCGTGCATTCATTAAGATGAAATTAAAATACATATATGTATATAAATACATATATGTATATATTGGAGGGTTACTTTGCAATTTAGGTTACCTTTAGCGAACACTTTGATCAAAGGTTCACAGTTTAAACATTTATTAGGAAAGAATTGTTTGTTGCTTTAGGAATGGAAACGGAATACAATTAGAACTTTTGATTTTTAATCGTTTTAGTAGAATGCAACAACATCTGATATAACATCTGTAAACTTTAATGATAGCCCTCGTAACCATATTAGTAGACAATTTTATAAAAAAAAAAAATATAGAAAACAAGTTCAATGATATACAGATTATGCCGCATCAATTAGATTTTGAACATTTACCATTTATCATGAATGCAAATTTGAAATATCAAAAGATTACTTTTCAATGGAATACTCTAGAATAAAGACGATTACTTATTTATAATATTTTAACCAAATTACATGCAATAAATTTTAAATTAAATATATCATGAATACATTTCTTGATCTTTATACATTTAAAGAAAAAAATCTATATATTGTAAAAAACTCTATAGAAATAGCAACAATCGGTTATAATTTGGTACATTGAATATTTATTGCAGGGTATTTTAAAGTCGGTGATCCATATATATGTATATATATATACATATGTATATAAATGGACCTTTCTGTTTTGTTTTGGCTGGACTTTAATGTATTCACATACAAACAGTCACACAGATATGTACATACATATATACATATATACATATGTATATATCGGCTTCTATTAAGTAGTGCAAAGTATTTCTCTGCGGTTGACTCCCATCAGAAACTAGTCGTCCAAAATGTACTTAACATTAATTAGGTTACTGGTGATTCACGTAGTTGCAAGTTTAAATTGTAATTGATTCAAATTCATTCGGCATGTTAAAATGGAATATCCGTTTAAAGGCTACCTGAATTGTACCCTATGAGGAATCTATATACTTAATTACATTTATCTGATAGGTTTGAATGTCTAGAATGTCTTTCTTATATCTGATACTAAAACTTTGAACTGTATTTAATTAGAAATGTTGATTATATTTTTTTTTATATTTTCTGTTTTTTTTTTTTGGTTATCAGAAATGATAAATTTATCTTCTTTTAAATATACTAATTGTATTAAAGATGATTTTTATAAAATATTGTAATATATTATGGCATTTTATTACGTTTTGTTCAATGAACTTTTGTCATATTTGTTGATCATTTCATTTAATGAATTTTGCATGTGAATTTGCATTCAATTAAAATTTAATTTATTCAAGTAGTCGATAGACTATATATATTTGCGTTAATGTTATATATATATATATGTGTGTGTGTGTAAGTCTGCATAATTGTTATTTTTTTTTGTTTGTTTTTTGTTTTCGAAATTCAAGTCTGTGCGTTAGTTTTTGTTTATTTTGTGTTGCATTTGTTTAATTTTATTTTTGGTACTGGTTTTTGTTTAGCAAAATGCGACACTGAAATGTATGTTAATGCAAAACGTGTTGAAACACAAACGATTGAAAGAAACAACGACGACAACCAATAAGAACTTAAGCCAGACCTGAAAAACATTGAGGGTCAAGTAATTGCTCTTTGATTTACTATGTTTTGGCGCCATAATGAACTTCAGCAACATAACCAACAGCAACAGCAGCAGCAGCAACAACAGCAGCAGCAACAACAGCAGCAGGAGCAGCAGCAACCACAACAACAACAACGGCAGCAAAAGATTTCCCAATCATTCGCAATTCAAAATCCAAATAGACGTTTCAACATTAGTTTTAATCTGAAAATCGCTGTTAATGTAAATACAAAAATGTCAGCAAATCGCACACGAAACGCTCAGGAAGAATCCTGGAAGGATAAGACCAATACGAAAGATTGGCTGGAAAGGACAAAAACAAATTTAACTCAATTGGCTCAGATCGGTGGACATGGCGGCATTTCAACTATATTAATTATAAACCTTTTACTCTTAATTCTATTGTCGATCTGCTGTGATGTCTGTCGTTCACACGATGGTCAACATTTGCCATCGAACTATACAAGTGGACGCATTGAGTTCAAAGATCAATTCGATCTCTTGCCCAAATTGGATAGCGATGTTGTCGAAAAGGTTTCCATTTGGCATAACCATGCGGCAGCAGCTCCTCCCAGCATTGTTGAGGGCATTGCCATAAGTAGTATAGCCAGACCGATTTCCTCAACAAGAGGATCCACACATACAGCAGAAAGGGACAAGGAAATGGTTCATCACGAGACGCCGCGGGAAATGGACGATAGTGTGATTTTGGGTGTGGGCATCGATGAAAGGATTGCCCTAGAACGTGTCACACGGGACTGTGTTCAACGTTGCATTGTGGAGGTAAGTTCTTTACTTTGAAGTATCTTTATCCGAGAAATTTTAAAAGAATAGTAGAATTGAACGCAATTATAAAAAAATATATATGTACATATGTATGTACGTATATCATATATTAGTTTTTATATGACAAATTAATTCTGGGATTTTTTTTAATGTATGCAATAATTTTCTGCATATTTTCAAATAAGCATTTTTACTCAAGTCAAGAATGATTTATAATATCGATATATTATTTTTGCTTATCGAGATTCTTGTCCAATTCTACATATTGTAAGGAAAAAAGTAATAAGAAAAATTTAGAGAAGTTTAGAATAAATTTTGACCTAAAATAGAACCTAACTTTATTTTAACTCTTGTGGGATTAAAGTCTGAAATTTGTCACAGGTAGCTAACAGACTTTAATAGTTAATTTTTTCTTTATACTAATTGATAACGAATTTGAGATAAATATATTCAAGTTTAAAACGTCTTACAGATCAAGAATCTATATTAATTTTCGCGACAAATAGGATTATGATTAAAATCAATCATCAGATAATTATGTTTCAACCAAAGACATATGTTATATATGTATGTATATATCGTATATAAAGCACTCCGATGATGTATGTGTGTGTGTGTGTGAGTGTTCATTTGACATTTAGTTCAGACTGTAACGGTTAATTAAGTGATATGTGTAATTACATGGCTTTTGGGGGTTGGCTATCATGTCAAAAAGCTGGCATTTCAATTATCCAACATGTAGTCGAACCTCCCAGATACATATACATACATATGTATGTATGTTTGTATATATGTATATGTATATGTATATATTTAAATGCACGTACTTCACATATGTGTGCATCTGCATCTTTATCATTTGAACTATTTCACTTACCTACATATGTAGGTAGATATATACATACGTAGATACATTTGTATACAAATTTATATATGTACATATGTGTTTATACATACATACATAGATACACCGCCTGGTCTTTATTGCAAAATTAGCATGCCTGAATTAAAGTGGGCAAGTGGGAGTGCAATGAGAGTGGGAGGTTATTAAAAAGAATAATGGAATAAACTGCTGTCATCTGATGAGAGATAGACTATAATCTAATGTTTAATTATTAGCCGAACTGTACCAGAAAGAAATGGATTAAACTGCTGCCATCTGGCCTATAAATAATAGAATAAAAAATATTATTACTAAATATAATATAAAATACATTCTAAATAAGCATCGAAAATATATTCGATCTGCAGAGCAAAAATGAATTGCTTTTTAAAGAAACAATGTTACATTTTTTTTTCAAATCAAATCAATAAATTTGACTGATCAGTTGGACCTTAGCAGATCCATTAAAAGGGAATATCTATTTCGAAATGGTTAACTGAAACCCATTAATTAGGACACACCATTATTTAGTTTACTAGAACAGCTATAAACAATTAATTGTGCTGGTTTACTTAAATTCGTAAAGTGCATCTACTCTTAAATTTAAATTCATTTATTATTATTGAGTAAAAAAGGTAATTTTAACAGCGTTTTAATTTAATATCCAATCACCAATTGTATCTGTACACACGCACGCATTTCAATGGATTGCAAACCGAATGGGATAAGCCATAATTATTGTAATTGGAGTGGAGCATGTTAATCAGTGGACTCAGTCAGCTGGCATTTCATTCATTAACACAACGACGCGATACTGTTCCCTCTGTCCATTGTTGTAATCCGTGTTTACTTCCGATCCCTACTTCTCCCTCTCCCTTTCTATATCTCTGTTGCAGACTCAACGCACCGCCACTTCATAACAACATTTCGTTGTTCAAAGAGCTATCACAGTAGTTTAGGCCAATTAAAACTAATCATGAAACACTGTGTGTTTAATTGGTCCAAGTAAGACATAGAGATAGAAAGTGAAAGAGAGAGAGAGAGAGAGAATAATAGAAACAAAAAATGATAGAGTTAGCTTCCTTTAAAATCTCAGATGTAATTCAAGTCAGCAAATCTGCTCTACAGCAATAAAAAGTAAGAGCCTTTTATTAATTTCATGTATAAAAAAAAAGACTTTATATTTCACAAATATGCATGAAACGAAATGGGACAAAAATATAAAGTCTAAAATCTTGTCCTTTATGGTAACTAGTTGAGATATATTATTACTGTTATTATTATTATAATAAATGTGAAAAGTTTAGCATAAATGAAAAAAACTTATCGTTCGTCTCAACAGACTTTAGCTCATAGCCAGTTAAAGATGAGTTATAAATGTAGTAAATGGAAGTAAACCTAGAGAATGGCAACGATCTAAACTATGATCAATAAAATACATATATGGAATCTTAAATGCTTATCCGATTTTGGATAACAGAAAAGAAAATTATTCTCAAATAGAATGGAAGTTAAACTGGACAAATCCGCCATTTGGTTGGCAAACAACATTAACTGAACAAAAGAAAATTGCATTAAGATTTTTCTTTTTTTGTAGCTTTTTGTTGGTCTTGTTATTATTGTTGTTGTTGTTCTTCTTTCACTCACAGTTGCTTTGGAAAATGTTTAGCCAATTTATTTTATTTTCATTTATTTATTATTTTTGCTGTTCGCTTTTTGCTTTTCGGAGCCTGACAAGGCTGGGCTGGTCTACAACGGAATAATGGTGTCAATAACACACACCAACTCACCCCAAGCCAAGTCTCTTTTATACACAAACAACCACACATACTCTTAACTTTCTGTATTTGTGTGTGTGTGTGTGTGTATGTGGGTTGATTTCTGACTTAATGTAATAGAAATTGTACAACAAAAGATGAGCAATGACGACATGAAAACCCCCAATGCCAATTAGTCGTTCTCGCCATCGCCATTGCCAGTGCCCCAGAGCCGTTACCGTACACCCGGAGAAGAGCTCTCCGAGAGCTCGAGTGTTGTTGCCTTCTGTTTGTGAAAAAGCCAATCAAGCTAAATTAATAAAATATTACGTAGAATTCTAAATTAAATGGACGCATGTGCGAAAAAAAAAAATACACCAACCAAACTCAAACCAAATACCAGAAAAATACTAGGGCAATGTTGGCAGTCAGTGTGTGTGTGTGTGTGTGTGTGTGTGTGTGTGTGTGTGTGTGTGTGTGTGTATGTGTGTGTGACAGTATCTGTGTGTGTGTGGAGAAAAGGGGAAAACCCTTGGTAATTACTGGTACATTGACTAAACCAAAGCAAACACAATTAAAAAAGGTTGCTTGAGATTTGAGAGTCAACTTAATTGAGATTTAAGTAATTCAGTTTGTATGTAAGAGATCGGTAGCTATTTTCTTAAATTTTATTATATTTGCTATGTAATCGTTAAGAATCTATTCAGAGAGGGAGAGAAATCAGTAGTAAATTATTGGAGTCGAAAATAAAAGTTAATCATAAAGAAAAGGTGTCCTCTATCAACTTAGCATAACCAGACGAAATGCGAACCCTCTTAAGAAGATGTAATCAATATCAGTTGTCTAATTTATTTTTTTTTACTAAATATCTATGGAACATTTATGCATCTTTTAAAATATGTATTCTGTATTTTATTTTCTATATTTGGATTTTGGAATGTAATGAAGTTATTTATTTACTCGATCTGGGTATAAGCTTAAAAAGAGGTTTATATCATAACCGACTTGTCTATTAATGATTAAACATATTTAAATATATGTAAAATCCGTATTTAATCTATTACATATATTTTAGCGATTTTAATATACTCTTTAAATCTTTTGGTTAAAGGACATAATATCAATTTAAAGATGAAAGATGATAAAGTTTGAAACATAAATAGGGAATGAGCAAACATTTATTACTACTTAAAGTATTTATTTTTTCAATTATTTCCAAATTTTAGATATTGCCAAATTAATGTGATTTTTATTTCATGAATACAATTTTTTTGGCTTTCGCATTATGTATAAACTTAGCTTTAACTTGTCTTGCTTAGCTGAGGTGTCGTCGCATTGATTCGATCACGTGCCAAACATTTTGTCTATAAAATCATATACATATACATTTTTTCTTTTATAAAAATTTATGCATTCATTTAGACTACTAAACGCTAAAATTCTCGGAAATCGTTTCAATAACGACAGATAAACAGAGTGTATTATAGAGAGAGAGAGAGAGACAAATAATTTATTCATGATTATATTTTTGCAAGTCATTAAAGTTTATAAATTTTTCAAAGGCCTTTCTAAAATGATAATTGATTGAGAATAAAACGGTTAATTGAGGTATTTTTATTTTATCGACATTGTAAAAGAATTCTTCACATTTTTTGTTTGCTATTTTATTAACTTTTTGTTCACAGGCTGTTCATTGAGTCGTTGCCACCGACTTCCGTTCCCACAAAAAAAAAAAAAAAAAGGAGAAGAAAAAAAAAAACGGCGCTTTTGTATAGCTTTTTGGTTAAATTGTATTGATTTTCTTTTTACATTGTATTTTTCCAGGAGGATCTGTTTCTGGACGAGTTTGGCATCAAGTGTGAAAAGGCCGACAATAGTGACAAGTGCTACAAAACACGAGTAAGTCGAAAAATAAAGCCGATACTGATACCGAAAAAAAAAATCACATTGGTGTCATATGAGAATACCATAAAAGGGGAGAGGAGACGGCGAGCCGTTGAGCAATTTGAAACTGCCTTTCATGTTTCTGTTGCCAGACAACTTGACGACAAACCGGCAACAACCAACGAAAACAGGAGCGGACTGCTACCCCTTAAATCAAATGACATAATATTTTCTTTATTTTAAATTCAATTATCAGTGATGGGATTTCACAAATTAGTATGAAGTCATATCAATTTTATTTTTAAATGTTGTCGTTATAGAAAAATCAAATCTGCATTTAAAGTCCGCACATGTCAATGTCAAAAAATTAAACTAATATTTTATATAGTTTAATTTGTTATTTTAGATAAATTAAATTAAACTATTCCATTCTTCGACACACTTTACTTTACTTTCTTTATGGTGCCATTGAACTGTGGGATCAGTTCGTAATCCGTCCCTGAACAGGACAAAGAAGCAACCACTTGTTAAATGTGCTTGAAAAATGATGCTCCAACTTATTTTTGCTTCTTTTTACATATGATTGGGTTACTCTTGAGTACTTTAAATCATAAATTCAAAGTGTGTCAATCTACAGCAATTGTTTTTCCGTTCCCAAACTGCTACAGGGAACCCATTTAATAAAATTGCTCGAAATAAAATTTAAAGTCAATTTGGAAAAAAGCAACAGGACATAAAAATAAAACAAAAAATTGGAGAAATAAAACTAATTGGCAAAACCAGAGAAGTTAATGTTTCCAAATTTATTTTAAATACATTCTCTGTACTCTTTTATAGTGCACAAAAGGCTGTGCCCAATGGTATCGTGCTCTCAAAGAGCTGGAACCATGCCAAGAAGCCTGTGTAAGTTTAATTTATCTTAGTCTCCTCCTGGGATATATACATATATACATATATATTCTGGTGATTTCTTGCAGTCATCGTTGCAATTCTATCCATATGACTTACCCTGTATTGGGGCTTGTGAGATGGCCCAACGTGACTATTGGCATTTACAAAGGCTGGCCATAGCTGAATTAGTTCAAACCACTAAGCCACAATTTGTTTCTAAACAAAGTTCAGAGCAGCAATCCATACCATTGATTCTTAAATGGGATATGCATTTTCCGGAAAACTATTTGGCCAGTCGACCATTTAACATTCAATATAAATATGTGAATGCAACGAATGAGAATGATAATGACAAGGAGAAGAACAAGAAAGAGCAACGAACTGGTAATGGAAATAATGTGAATGACGATTCAAATGAATGGTTCAATTTGGCTGAATACGATTGTGATGAGTATTATGTATGCGAAATATTGGAAACTCTAATGGCATATACTCAATATAGGGTAAATATTTAGAGATAACTCCATATATAAATTTGTGAATTGTTGTTTAAAATTTTCTTCTTTCCTTTCCATCATAATTAGTTTCGCTTTGAGCTGCCCTTTGGTGAGAGCAGCGATGAGGTTATATATTCACCTGCAACTTCAGTCTATCTAACTCCACCTGAGAATGCTCCCATATCCTCACCAATTATTGATCATCTTTTTGCTCTGGATGAAAGCCATATAGCTGTGCATTGGCATTCTGGTCAGTTCATTAATGGACCCATTAAAGGATATCGCATACGCTTGACTACCCATGGCATGAACCAAAGTGAAGAACAGGTAAGATTGTATTATTGTGTTCTATTAGACATGTAATAAATTATTTCGCCTCAGTTGATGCCAGCTCAGCGGGATAGTCATATTTTTGCCCAGTTAGAGCCCTTGACTAATTACACAATCGAGTTGTCCATGGTCAATGAACAAGGTGAGGGACCAGGAGCTATTGGCAGCATTGTGACTAAGGCAACCACTGTGGGAGCATTAAGTAAAGATCAAGGACTTGGTGCTCTGCTTGTGGGACGGAATAGTATCGTCTTGCAAACCTTAGAGTTGGCTGGAGAGTCACGTGTTATCTATCGCAGTCAGCATTCGATTATTGATGCGGCGTGGGCTCAGCGGGATAAACGACTCTATGTTCTGGATGCTGCCGGAGAGTTACGAACGTAAGTTGATCAAAATGGTTAAATGGTGTTATTGTTCGCATTTCTATTATATCGTTTGCCTTTGAAACAGCCAGACAATTGATCAGGCTCCCATCATGCAGCTTTCGACGTTAGTAGTGCTACAGGGTTTCCGAAATAATTCCAATCCTTGGATTCCTCATAAGATTAGCCTAGATTCACTTAAGAATCATCTTTATTTGGCTGTCGAAAAAAGTAAGACAGTTTATGGTCTGCTAAGAAGCAATCTAAAGGGTGCCAATGCTGAGATTTTGGTGGAGGATCTAAGCCTACCTGTTCAGCAACTGAAAGTGGATACCCTTAATGGTTGGCTCTTTTGGACAGATACACAGAGTCTATGGCGTTTGGATCTAGCTAACAGGCAACGATTGCAACTTTACAAAACTGAAAATCATCTTGGAAGATTTATTCTTAATGTTCAACACTGGCTTATTCATTTGCTATTACCTGATGAGAGGCAACTTTTGGAGCTAACCTACGATGGAAACTGGCAAAGTCCGATGGATCTTTCCCCTGGCCATTGGAAGACTTTGACTATGCTGGGTAAATCTTTTCTCTTGGCGGATGATACGCATCTGCATTTGATGGATTGGCCAAGTAAGGAGAAGATTTTGAAATGGTCCTTGCAAGAAGTGCCCGATTGCTGGGCAATAATACCATTGATTCCTGACCGACAACACATTGCTTTAGATACTGGTGTTCCGCGACAACTGGTCGCCGTGTTGGGCTCCCAGGCAGCTGAAATTTCTTGGATGGAACCCGCTAGAAATCCATACCAGTCGCTCGCAGCGGCAAACAATCTGAGCTATGAACTGGAGGTCCTAGACGTGGCCAGCCAAAGTGCATACAATATACGGAACATACGCAGTCCCAATTTCGGCCTTGACCGTCTACAGCCAGATAATCTTTACCAGTTAAGGGTAAGAGCCATGAATGCAGCTGGCAAGGTAGGAGAGTGGACACTTCCATATGCAGCACGCACTTGGCCCTTGGGGCCACATCGTTTTCGTTGGTCGACCCAATCTGGCGAGCTGTATGAAACCAATGAATTGGGTCAAAATCTGGTGAAAAAGGAGGTAAAGTTAGAATCCCGTCCCGGAGCTGTCGCCATGGTCAATGCTAGTTCTGGTTTTTATGTGAGTGGTGATGGGGTAATGCGTTGTATGAACTTAGTGCAGCCACAGATGAAATGTCTAGTCGATGATGTAGTTCCTCATGTCGGGGCAGTGGCCTATGATTGGCGGGGAGGACGTCTCTACTACACGGATTTAGGACGTAACTGTGTGGTTCGTCTAGATCCATGGTCAGGTATTCGCGAACTGTTGTCCATTTTTGGAGCCAGAGATTTGGCACTGGACTCACAGCAAGGACACTTGTATTACACCACAGCAATGCATCTAATGCGTCGTGGCCTTAGCCCACAGCCAGGTCAAAATGACGAGGTGGAATACTATCACATAAACGGCCTGGAAGGTAGCATTAACTCGTTTACCTTAGATCTGGAGCAACGTTATGTTTACTGGACGGTAAAGGGATCGGGAACCATGCGACTTTATCGTTCACCCTTGATAGTGGGCAGTCGTCAGTCCGAGGACTTTCAACTACTGGTTACCCTACCCCACATGGATGCTATGCCAAAGTCTCTACAACTCCTTCAACCACTTGGAGCACTTCTTTGGCTCGAACGTAGTGGTCTTGTGGCAAGAGTACTTCGATTACCTGTTGGTCAGGAGGCAACGCCACTGAAAGCCCATGGTTTAAAGCAACCCGTCAGTTACATGCAATTGCTTGATGGAAATTTACCTCCTATTCCTGATACGGGGGTTATCCCATTGGCTATACCCCCAGATAGTTTGCGTATTGATGACGGCCACTGGGACGATTTCCATGTACGTTGGCAGCCAGCTGGCAGTGGGGGAAATCATACCGTGTTCTACCGCTTGCTCCTTGAATATGGACATCGATTGCAGACCCATGACTTGTCCACTCCATTTGCCCGTATTATTCAGCTGCCACAGGCCCATCTTAATCTAAAGGTTTGCCTAACGCCACACACATCCTGGCGAGCTGGATCTACAACTTGTGTGCAGTTAACTACACCAGCTGCTGCACCCACACAGCCTCGTCGCTTGCGTGTCTTTGTGGAGCGTCAAGCCATTCCATTGGAGACGATAAATATCAGTGCCCTTTTGCGTTGGGATGCCCCCGAGCAAGCACCGGCGCAGGCTCTCGAGTACCACATCAGCTGCTGGCAGGGTTCCGAACTCCATTCGGAGTTGCTACTTAACCAGAGTGCTCTAGAGGCACGCGTTGAACAACTGCAGCCGGAGGAGACCTATCGTTTTCAGGTGGAGGCACATGTGGCATCCTCTGGAGCAGCAGCAGGAGCTGCAAGTCATGCACTTCATGTGGCACCTGAGGTGCAGGCTGTGCCGCGTCTTTTGTTTGTGAACTCCGAGTTTATTGGTGAATTGGACTTGGATACTCGTACCCGCCGTCAGATTGTCCATACATCAAGTCCTGTAGAGCATCTTGCTGTAATGGAGGGCGAACAGCGTTTGCTGTGGGTCAACGAGCATGTGGAGCTACTTACACATGTTCCTGGTTCAGCGCCAGCGAAATTAGCTCGCATGAGAGCAGAGGTGTTAGCCCTAACAGTGGATTGGGTGCAACGGATGGTCTACTGGGCTGAATTGGATGCAGTCACTCCCCAAGCGGCTGTCATCTATCGGCTGAATCTGTGCCTTTTTGAAGGCCGCATACTACAAGGCGAACGCATGTGGACTACACCTCGCGGACGTTTGCTTAGGGATTTGGTAGCCTTGCCACACAGTCAACTTCTGGTTTGGCTTGAACATGAGCTGGACTCCCGCAATGCTACGTTGCAAGGGCGCAGTCTTGTCAATGGCTCCCATATACCATTCGAGATCAGCTCACGATCACCGTTGTCACGGCTCTATGAGGGTAGCTTAGAGCCTGGTGCTGAGACTCTAAATCTAGTGGATCATCTTGGTAGATTGTGTGTCTACGATGTGGCCCGGCAACTGTGTACGGTGACAGCTCTTCGCACCCAGTTGAATTTCCTCACTGATGATATAAAACAATTGGCCCAGGATGCCGGTTATCTATATGCTCTTCGTAATGGCAGTATTCGTGCCTATGGCAGACGGAGGCAGCAATTGGAATATCTTGTGGAACTAGAGAAGGATGAAGTCCGTTTATTACAGGCTCACAATTATCAAGCCTATCCGGAGAAGCGTTGCCTACTTCTACCCCCCATTGCTAGCTTGGAAAAGGCGCAGTGCGAAGAGACGCAGTGTCTGGTTAAGTTACCCGCCCTGTTCGCTGCTTCCGAGTGTTTATTGTCTGTACCGGGAGTGCTGTATACCTTGACGGAGGAAGGCCCTGAGGAAGAATCTCTGCATCAATGGAAGGGCAGTTCGGGGGAGACAATTAATATAACCGAACTTCAGCCTTATACCACATATCAGTTGCGTGTAAGCCTTTCGAGCTATTATCAGCAGCGTTCGGGATTGTCATCTCTTCAATTGCCCATTCTAGAGATGCAGACAGCTCCAGACAGACCTACAGCACCCAGAAACTTTACTGCTCGGGTATTGAGTCCCAGTGAAGTTGAGATTAACTGGTTGGAACCGCAGCAACTGCGCAGCGAAGGTGTCTACTATATGCTCTACTGGCAGCTTGAAGACGAAAATCCAGATCGAGGCGAAAGACGCATAGAATCATCAGGTGTTCATCGTCTTACAGCTCTTCAGCCAGCCTCCAGCTATAAATTATGGCTGCAAGCCCATGCCACGCCCACTAAATTTAATAGTAGTGAAATGTTGCATGTGAAAACGTTTGAGGGACTACCCGACCTCCAGTTGCTAGAGCTGGGACCCTATGGATTCAATTTATCCTGGGAGGGCACCCCAGATCCATTGAGTTCATTGTTTCTCGAATGCCAATCGCCTGATGGAAAATTGCAATTTGATCTGATGGGTAATCATACAAGAATAATTGTGGGACATCTGGAACCAAAACGTCGTTATGAATGCCATTTGGTTCTCAGCTATGCAGCTGTTCCGGGACCCACTGTGCTCTATCATGCAGCTGCCCAGGTGTACGAGACTTTGGGTGATGCACCTAGTGCCCCCGGTAAACCACAATTAGAGCATATTGCCGGAGAGATATTTCGCGTGAGTTGGACTCGAGCCCGAGAAAATGGTGCTCCCATTCTGCTGTATAATCTTGAAGCACTTCAGGCCAGACGCAGTCATTCATATCGTCGACGACGCCGTGATGTATCGCTATCTCTATTGCCCTGGGCAGAAGAACCCATGGTAGTGGAGGATCAGTGGTTAGACTTTTGCAACACTACCGAACTGAGCTGTATTGTAAGAGAGTTGCACACAAATCGTTTGCTACTCTTTCGAGTACGTGCACGCAACGAGGAACATGGCTGGGGGCCATACAGCGAGGATAGCGAGAGAATAGCCGAACCCTTTGTATCACCCGAGAAGCGAGGTTCTCTGGTACTGGCCATTATAGCGCCTGCTGCCATTGTATCTAGCTGTGTGCTAGCCCTGGTCTTAGTACGAAAAGGTTAGTTGTATGTAAAACTTGATTTGAATCCCTATTTAATCCCCTTGTTGTTTCGCCTAGTGCAAAAACGTCGCGTACGGGCTAAGAAATTACTCCAACAAAGTCGTCCTAGCATTTGGAGCAATCTGTCTACATTGCAGACACAGCAACAACTTCTAGCTGCCCGTAATCGTGGCTTCTCCATTACCTTAAGTGATGCGGACATTGCCCTCTTGCCGCAAATCAGTTGGAGTCAGTTGAAATTGATACGTTTCCTGGGCAGTGGAGCCTTTGGAGAGGTCTATGAGGGAGAGTTACATGCCGACTATGAGTCCCAGCCACAACGAGTAGCTATCAAGAGTCTGCGTAAGGGAGACAGTGAGTTTGCTGAACTGCTACAGGAGGCCCAATTAATGAGCAACTTCAAGCACGAGAATATTGTGTGCCTGATTGGCATCTGTTTTGACACCGATTCCATTTCTCTGATTATGGAGCATATGGAAGCGGGTGATCTATTGAGTTATCTTCGAGCAGCTCGTTCCAATTCACAGGTAATCAAATTGCTTCCCCCCCCTCCTAAAATATTCAAGGAATTGAAATTGTTGCCATTAATTTGCAGCAGCCTCAACCTGGTCTAACATTATCGGATCTGATTACCATGTGCATTGATGTTGCCAATGGATGCAGTTATCTTGAGGATATGCATTTTGTTCATCGTGATCTTGCCTGTCGCAATTGCTTGGTTACCGAAAACCAAATGGATGATGCCGGCAATTGTCGTCGGATGGTTAAAATAGGTGATTTTGGTCTGGCTCGTGATATCTATAAAAGTGACTACTATCGCAAAGAAGGCGAGGGTCTATTGCCAGTACGTTGGATGTCACCTGAGAGTTTAGTCGATGGTGTTTTTACCACACAGTCCGATGTATGGGCCTTCGGTGTCCTCTGCTGGGAAATACTAACACTGGGTCAACAGCCATATGCTGCTAGAAATAATTTTGAAGTGTTGGCTCATGTCAAGGACGGTGGACGACTGCAGCAACCTGAAAACATACCCGATAAGCTGTAAGTTAAATTGGACTTAACCTTTATCTTCTCTATCTTTCAATATATATCTATATATATATATATATATATATATACTACTTACAGCTATGCCTTACTTGTGCAGTGTTGGCGCACAGATCCTTATGAACGGCCCAGCTTCAAGCGTTGTTTCAATAGTCTTCATGCTATTAGTAAAGATTTACGGCGTTCACAAATGCCGGCCAAGGGTGACAGTGGTACAAGTAATTCCACTTCTGCATCAACTACATCTACCAGTTCCAATACTGGGCAAGGGAATAATTCCTCCATTAAGCCTGATGCCAAAGTGCATTTTGATAAGGAGACAGAACAAATGGCGTTACATAATGTCAACACTGACGTTCACGCAATTAACGATGCCAAATTATATGCCAATGAAGGCATCTCGAGATTGTAATTAAATTTTGGTGTAATGCCTTAGTTTTTAATAGGTTTAACCATCACTGTAGCACTAAGTTTATCTATGTGTAAATGAGTACTGAAAATAAGTTAATTAAATGACCAGTCTAAAACTATTACAGCATTCAATTGAAATATAAAAGATTTTGGTTAGCAGTTTTTCTGCAAAACTATTTCGAGAATTCTCTAGTTCTTTTAACAGAAGACTTAACCTCTCAAAAGTTGGAACTACTTGAGAATCACAACTAAATGAAGTAAAAATATATCAAATATATACAAATAAAAAGTTTAACCCAAAGATATTAGTTTTAAATGAATAAATTATGATAAAAACATATATTTTTTTTTTAATGTCTCCATGGGTTAATCATCCGTGTCAGGGACATCAAAAAAAATTTGATTTAAATAAATTTAACAATATTGAAAAGCAAAAAAATATATAATAGAGCAGTATGGGTGTATATTTATTTAGATCATGTCTGAAACGGTTCGTCCTTTGACATACGCGTGCCAGCTTAGGGCGTTAGCCGAAGGAATTATTTTAATTTTATTAGAAAATTTTTTTCCGTAATTTTATTGGTTGCGACAAAAGTTTTTATTCTTTTCTTTTCTTTGTTAAAAAGTTTTCGTTTTTGTTTTTTTTTTCTTCCATTTTTTTTTTTTTGTGGGCTTTATTTAATTTTTCTCATTCTTTCGACACACAATCAAATTAAATGTGACTTTGTGGAAAGGTTTTTTTTTTCTTTTTTGGTTTTCTTCGTATTTTTACTTTTCGCTCTTAGTGTCGCTTAAGGCGTTGGTTGTAGAGGATTTAAAGAGGGGTTTCTTTTGCGTTTAGAACAAAAATGAAGGGAAAATGTGCCCTAAAAATAGAACTAAATCTATAGAAAGTTTCCCTGTCGACCAAACGCTATAGAAAAGTTGTGTGTTAAAATTATACGTGAATTTTAGCCAATATCTGGCATTCACTTGAATTATATACTTACTATGGCATACAGTACTTAGGCTTTGCATGTACTTATGTAAATACACAATTCGGGAATTGTAAATAGCAGCACATGAATCGATTATCTCCTCTCCCCCCGACCCACCCCACTACCCATATGCCTGTAATTTTCGTTCGTCCTTTGTTAAGAATCGATGGAACATAAATAAAACCGTTTTTAATATGCTTATACGCAGTTTTCCTTTTGATACCCATTAAAATGGAACTGATGGGATTCGATTTTACCTGTCTACAAAGAATATTCTTTAAATAAATGCTAATAACATTAATTTATATTTCGATAAAATATTTTAGGTTACACCTTGACAATTATGTTTTTTAAAACCAGTTAAATAAATAAATTCCTTGTTTTAGTTACCTACCCTAAGGTAGGGTAAAGGGTATTCTAAAAGTCGATTAAATACTTTCGTGCTTAGAATGGGGGATAAGCTACATCTTTGACTTTAAGGTGACTTGCTATTGATTTCGTTTCCTGTTGTTATTGTCGTTCATCATTTCCGGTTATACAATGTGTATATATGTTTATCGTAAATTTGGTTCTTTGTATAATTTTGTTTCGATGCTGCAAATTCGGTATACGTAGCTGAATGTTAATCATCTTTAAAGAACATTGTTCAGTTAGCTTTACTGCTTCTATTCTTAATCCAAAATCGATCAACAAGGCACTTACCTAAAAAAAAACTTTTCATGAGGTTCAAATATAAATCCCATTAAGGTTCCTAACAATCCTAATAATCAAAATATGAGAAATGGGATACGTAAGGGTATTAAAGCAACGACCCCACACAAAATTATTCTGGATCCACTGGATTTATTTTTTTATTATTATTTTTTTTTTTTTTTGATTTGTAGCTGCAGACTTGTTGGCTTGAAGAGATTTTGAAGCGCGGCAAGGATTTAATTTTATTACCATCGTAGCGTTTCCCTGGTTGACTTATTATGCTGATATGATGAAGTGGTTTCCCCCAAAACCTATCCATTGGTTTTTATGACAAGTGCAGCGACCTGGAGGATTGAGGGATTTAGCTTTCGGCTGTCTCTGAACTGGAAATTGTTGGCTTTTGGCAGTTGCTGATGCATGCGTCTGACATAGATTCTCGATTTTGGATTTCATCAACTTTTTCTTTTTCCTTAACCTTCATCACGTGAGGCTGTTATTAAATTCCGTTTTTTTTTCTTTTTTTTTTTTGTATGTGTGTGTGAGTGTATACTTTGTGCGGTTGCTTCTCAATGACCTTCTTCCTTGTTGAACAAACTTTACAAACAAGCTGCACCTTGGCTCCGAAGCACTTAAAATTTCCCCTCAACTGACACAATTGATTGAAATTAGATGAGCTTTTCATATATAATACAAGACCTGAGTCACTCTCCAGACTCCGTGTGTATGTGTCTGTGTGTGTGTGTGTGTGTGTGTGTGTGTGAGAGTGTGCGTTTTTCCATTAAGTTAACCTGCGCTATTACCCCCCATCCCCATTCCCATCCCCATTCGTTGAAATGGCTTGGAAAAAGTTGCTCTCATATCTTGAGCCAGGTTAACGCTAATATCCTTCTTCAAGTTGCCACTGACTTTGTGCTAAATTGGTTATTAAAAGAGTCAACTAACTAGTATAAAGCCACTAGAGAAATTCCAAGATGAGGTAGAGAACATCAGTTAAACACAAAATTTAAGAGTGAAGGACGAAAAATGGCTAATAAAAATAACTTTTAAAGTCATCAAAATATGTTGCATTTCTGCCATTTGGTAAGAACTTTTTCATTTTCGTTGACTTCAAAATGATTTTTCCCTTAGCTTGCTAATTTGATGAGATTCAGTAAAATGAGGAATTTTAAAAGTTTTCAACAATTGTTCCCACAGAAGTTGGTTGGCTCATTCGAATAGTTGGTAATCCAAAAGATAAAGAAAACTTGAAAGTTCTAAATAATTAAATGAGAATAATAAAAATTACATCTATAAAATATTATTGTATCACCATGATTAGAATTCGAAACGACAGTAATTGGGGAATATTAAAAACAATGAACTACTCAATCTGTTTGTCTTATAGAAATGATTTGAATTCCAATATATTTGATGCAAATAACTCTGGCAATCAGGTTCACTTACGTAATTAAATATAAAAGGAAAATCTGTTTTCAGTTGCCTCCGATTTGTCTTCAATTTTATTTTAGTCTTATTCATGGCCTTGGCGTAATGCGGCGGCATTATCCTAAATGAATTTTTCAACGAGCTTTCGAACTAATTGAATAATTTGCTCAACTTGATTGCATTTGCTTGACATGAAGTGGAATTGGGTAAGTAGTCAAACAGCAAGATGCTTGGCTAGGTAGTTGCATCGGCAATAGCAATTTAAGCACACATACACACACACAAATATATATACAAATATATATACATATGTATATATATGTAGGTATATACGTATATAGTATATATGCATTTGTCGTCTCTGACTCCTTCAACATCTTGGTTCCTATTTGGCTCGTTCATTATTTTGCACTAATTAACGTTTTTGCGACAAAAGGTAAGCTTTATTTTTACAACTTTTGCTCCATGGGAATATTTGCCACTTGTATGTATGTACGTACGGATAGCGTTAATTGCTGTTTATGAGCGGGGTTTTTGGCCAAGTAATTAAACGGTTTCTTGTTTTTGGCACTTTGTGAAAGGAAAAGAAACAAACAAGAAATGTATACATCACACCTTTTATATATACATTCAGTATAGTAAGTATGTAGGAAAGTTTGGTGTATATATATAAATATACATATATTTATAAAAAGAAAATTGACAAAATAAATTAGCAAATAAAAATATAAAAAAAAACGAAAAAAAAAAAAACAGAAGTAAATGAAACAACGGCAATGGTGTCTTTATGTAATTTTTAAAACAAGTAATTGGAAACGATTGGGCCTTTGGGTATGCTATAGCTTCTAATGATGCCTAATTACTACGTCCGATCGGCGGTATTACGCTCAATATAATACGGTGCACCACCCCTCTCTTTGCATTTATATCTTAGTTTACAGCATTCCGGAAAGGGTTGACCATGATTGATACGCTCACCACGATTGCAATCCTCAATGCGTAATTTGCCGCAGCTGCAAAATAAGAATAATAATGCATATATATCAAAATTTTGTTTTATTTTGTGAAAGTGCATAATATGTTTGTTTAGTTTTCTAAATATAAATTTATTATTTTCTAGCATATGGGATTATCATATCATAAGAAAACAAATACGCTAACCGATATTCCACTAAAAGCATTTTATTTATGTTATACTTTCATTTATAATTCATGTTTTCAATTTTAAAAAAGTGTATTTTTAAAAGAAATGTCAAATTTATATTAAATAATCAGAGTAGCTTTGCGTTAATCAGTGTTATTAATCAATGTAGGTAACCAATTAATTTAATCTGTGTTATTAGGGACCGAGTTTTCACTTTTTGAATAAAATAATAAATCTCTATCCATGGAGAGATTCAAATAAAAGCAGTGTCTTTATTCTGTTTTCGTTATAAAAAAAATCATACAAATATTAAATTCGCTTCTAAATTCAATATGAGACAATATATTTCGAATATATATGAATGAAAAATATATATGTATGTAAGATAAATACTTTGCCTGCAAATTGACCATAACAGAATATACATACACATATCCGAATCTAGCTTCTATGTACATATTTAAATATTAAATTTTAATTAGTTTTTATAAGTTTTGAAAGACATCATTATTTAAAATACCAGTCTTCAAAGGATTCTACAACACAAATCAATTTGTTGCTTAATATAAACGATGAAAATTCATGAGCATTTAAAATTAAGTTTATTTAATTTATTAAATCCTTGACAAAATGCTTTTGCGTTTTTTAGTTTCTTCAGTTGAAATGTATGCCTTCCTTTTTATTATTCCTTTAGTATTTTATACTATACTTATAATTTTCATATGTAGACCAAAAAAAATGTTTAGTTAAATTTTTATTCAATTCGGTTGGCTTTGCTTGCGTTTTATACATATGTACATACATACATACATACTTATATATGTAGCAAGTACTTCATGTACTACTTATGCCATTCAGCTCTTTTGGCTTGACCTACAAATTAATGTCTCAACTTATATTTTGCGCTACTGTAGAAAGACAGAACTTGGCGAGAACTTAACTGGCAAGTTGTTGACATCGTCGACGGCATCGTCATCATTATCATCATCAGAGTCCGAGTGTGTGTCTTATCAGTGTACAGAATTTTTGTACAAGGTTTGTGTACCGTTCATGGCCATTAACTAAGTTAAGTGCGTAAAAGCAGAAGTTCTTACTCACCCTTCGATAAGTATGGAGCCATCTTTATTACAGGTTAAACGCTGGCATGGTGAAATCCCATTGGTAACTCCCAGTTCCAAAAGATCGCCACGATAAATACATTTACCGGAATTCGCTAAATTGTTTACACAGATGTTAATTAGTTATTAGTTAATAGAACAAACTGAATTTGATAACATTTCCCACCTGCATCCGCTGGTATTAGACCAGAATATGCCCTCACTGTGATCACAGTGCCCATTAATAGGGCGGTGGCAATCACTAGATTTAATAAATTTGTCAAACGCTCTTGAAACATACCGATCGCTTACGTGTTCGAAACTGCACTGTCAGTTGTTATTGTTCGCTCCGATCTGAGAAATATATAAGAATTTGCTGAGTTGTCGATTTAATGTTCGCCATTTAACGCCGCTCAACGTTCTCCTATTTCTCTTTTGCCTGATGATGCTTTGGGAGATTCATCAATTGCGTTTTCTTGATTACTATGTATTACTATTTAATTGAAGATGCTACTCGGTTTTTAATGGGCATCGCCACAAACATCATCATCATCATCATCATCATCATCATCGACACGATCATCGGCACTTAGCCGCCTATTTTTCGGGTCAGGCAGTTTATCAGTAGCTTTTGGGTCGATTGTCTGTAATTTTTCATTATTCTGAACATTTGCTTAAATTGTTCTAGAATGTTTGAGCAATTAATAGCTACAGCAAAGTCGAGTAAGTAACAAAACAAAAAAACAAAACAAAATATGGGACTAACATAAAACCTTGGCATCGACTTAAAGATACTCTTTAATATAAAACGATCATTTTAAAATAAAATTTGATCTTTTTTAAATACATTATTAGTATACATTAACCAGGTACATAAAAATATGAATATGTAAATATATATTTTAATAGCCGTTTTTCATATCAAAGTTTCAAAAGAAATAAAACATTTTTGCAGGATAGATAAATTAAACTTTATATTCATCTTAAGTTAAAAAGTTTTGTTAACTTATTAAATATTATAAATATTTAGAAATGCCAGAATACATTTTTGTCCTATTTTTGAATTAAAAAAAGAAGTTGTAATTCTAATTAGGAAAAAAACTGAGAATATCATTTTAAATTAAGTATAATTCGGTTTTGAGACTTTTAAGAATTTTAAACTATCAACTTTTAAAAGAAACATTATAAGAAAAGCGTGTACAAAGTTTGATACATAAAAAACCAAAGGAGACCCGAAAATCTATAATGTTTAAATAAAACTACATCCAGATATTTGTGGTACCAGAGAAAATAATTTGAAAGAAAACGCGAGGATTTAAATTACCTATAAATGAAATTCATCAACAATATTTCTGTATATTTTGAAGTATCAACGCCAAGTAACATGGAATTTTTTAAGATAATCCATAGATTGAATTACAGTTTTATATACAGTTGGAGGGTTTACAGTAATTCGACCTAGACAAAACCAGCTAGCTAGTCAAACTGTTATAAATTAAAAATTTATTTAGCTGCAGTTGACAATTTATTTGCATTTCATTTACCACAAAAGCGAGAATATATGTAGTAAAAGACAGAGGACACAGGGATATGGAGAGGTTGGTGGAGGGAAAAAAGAGAATTTGTGCCAAAAAGAAACAAGCACTTGAACAAGTGCCCGGGATTTGACTGTTGGGGGGGTTTTCTTTTTTTTTTTTTTTTGGGTTGACAGGATGAGGTTCGTACAATGCGGTTATGGTTATGTGGCATATGCAATGGCAAGTTGTAAGAAAATGCAATGAAATGAAATGAATGTCGCTGAATGTATGAATGAATGAATGAATGAATGCATAACTAACACGACAACGCCAGAGTTAAAAAATGAGTTGGTAAGTGATGGGAGAGGGAGAAAGAGTGACAGAGGGAGAGAGAGAGAGAGAGAGAGAGGAAACATGCCCCTTAGTTATTCTTGCTTTTTCTTCATTCTCCCATATAGTCCTTAGTTCTTTGCCTGCTGCTTTTCCGACAACCAATGCCTGGGAATGATTGTTGGACTTTGGGTTTGTTGGAAGGCGTAGGAGTTACGGGTTGGAGAATGAAGTGTTTGACAACACTTTAACTTGATTAAAAATTTAATAGCCAGCAGGGCAAACATTGTCCAACTACTATATACTTATATACATACATACATACATACATATACATATATATATACATACATATATAAGAATAGTGTGCTGCATGACAAGAGGATGATGGAGAATTTTGGGGTTGGTGTTTTAGCGACCAGACAGTTCTCTTAAACTTCAACTTGTCTCAATTCAATTTCCAAAGTTACCACAACATTTGTGTGCCTCTGTTTGTGATGGAAGCTAACAAATGCAATTCATTAATATTCTCGTATATACATTGGTTATTTTTAAAAATTAGTAGATTATTGTACTTTAATATTCAAATCTTTTCACCATTTTGAAAAAAACTAGTCATGGCAATCGTACTCTTAGGCAAACATGAAACCATTTTTGAAGAGGAAAATATCTCAAGAGATTACAAGTCTTTCAGTTATATTATCATGAGTGAATTTCAATTATTACTTTTCTATATTATTTTTATTGGCCATTTGCACTCAGTAAAATGCATTCAATGTGGGTAACAATCCGAAGCAAGCTAATCCGATTTTTATACCCTGTAAAAATAGGATAAGATTTCTTATTTTCCGAATTAATCCGGATTAATCAGACTAATTTATTTAGTTAAAAATAGTAACAATAATTAAATAAAGTAAAATATTAATACGAAGTCCTTAATTAAATTGTTTTTATTTTATTCTTTTTCAAATACAAAAATTATAAAATTGATTATTATTAATGATGCAAATTACTTGCACTTCTTTGTTCCATATAGTTAGGAAATAAATAATAATTTAATATTATTATATATATAATATTTTTTTAGATTTGATAATACATGTACATACATATATACTTGAAGTTCGAATGGTTCAAGGTATTAACTATATACAATATCATTTAAAGCTAAAGCAGAATTCAATTTATATTCATTTTGTGTGTGGTTTGGGTGCATAGCCTCTGAGTTCGTAGCCCCCTTTTGGCATAATGCTACCGTTACCCTCCAGACACAACCACACACCCACACCCACTCACACACTCACACATCCACACACATACACACACAATACACTCAAAGCTAATTCGCATTTGATTATTTAAATTAGGAAAATGAGTGACAGACCCGAGATTGAATGTGCACGCGGTCAAATTGAATAGTTTATATGGATGGATGCCCGAAAAAGATCCAAAAATATATATGAATATATATATATATGTAAATATAAATATATTTATGTATATGTATATAGAACCCATCAGTGAAACGAAGCGGAACGTAACCGGACTCAAACCCGGAGCTGGACTGGACCAGCATTTTGGATGAAACTGAACCCGCCCAGCTCATGATGATGATGATGGTGATGCTGCTGCTGTTGCTGCTGCTAATGATGAGATTGTGATGGTTTTTTTTTTTGTTTTTGTTTGTTTTGTGACGCGGAGGAGCTTGGAGACCGAAAGTCAGCCAAAGCTTGGAGCAAAACAAATTCACTTTTTTAAAAAATGTATTCAGTGCAGGGGCGACATTCGCAGCGGCAACGAAAGCGACAGCCATAATACACACAAAACCCACACATATACAAATACACGTGCATTTATATATATATATATATATATATATACAAAGATATATGTATATATACATATATACATAGCAGCGCATACCAAGGGAAAATCAAGTGAAAAGTGCCAGAGTGCAAAGTGCAAAGTGCAGCCACGACCAAAGAAAATAAAAGAAAAAGACTGAGGGAAAGAGAGGAGAAACAAAAAGAAAGGGAGAAAAATAGGGAAAACTAGCAACGAATCAAGTCAGAAAGAACGTCAGAAAGAAAGTTGTGTGCAGCTGCGCTGCTGCTACGGTGGAGTGCGGAAGGAACATTGCGAAATGGCCAAATTAGTGACTTATATCTTCATCGTTAGCTCCCTGGTACTTTGGTATCTGCTGCTGTTTGGCACTGGCGGTGGTCGAATCGGTAGCATCGGTGTGGATGCCACCAATGGCCATGGAAGTCAGTTGGAAGGACGTGACTTTCATCATCATGGCGGTAGTCATCACATACGCCGTAAGTTCAAATCTTTGTCCATCTATTGAACGAATGGATGCACTCACTGAAAGCTTTACCTTTCAACCATTCTCCCCCATACCCCCTCCCGCAGGCAACATCAATCACTGTTGGCGTCGCTACGATGGCTACAATCTACAGAACACTATTGTCAATAAAAAGGAGCAACTGAAGAAACCGTATGGCATTTTGTGCAACTTCAAGTGCACTTGGTTCTTTACAATAAGGTATGGCTATGTGGGCGGTGGGTTATAGAAATCTGAAGCATATACATATACACATATACATATACATAGATACTATAACTTTCACCGTAATTCACTCAAATTGAAATATAATTTTGTGTTCTTTTTCTCTCTTTTTTTCTTACAGTTTTCCCACATGCGAATTCATTTATGATTATAAGCTATCCTGTGTGCTCTTCACTTCACTGCCCGATTGTACCAATGTCAAGTGTACGCTCTTAAACTATTTCAATTAAATATATCAATCATATATACATATATACATACATATATGCTTATGTATACATTTATGTAGATTTCATTCCACACCATTATCGTTTTGGTGTCAACATTTTGTTAACTATTGTATTTATTTCAACCGCATTTGAGATTTAAGTTAAAACTTAAACTAAACTATATACATTTTTTTTGTGTTTTTTTTAAATAGTATAAGTCTGATTAATGCTAGATTTTATATGAAATTATAGAGAACATTTCAAAAATTTTTAAGTTAAACAAAAAAAAAAAATTTTAATTTGAAAAATAAATTTTAAATTTAAAAAAAAATTTAAAAATCAAAAAAAGAAATTTTTATTATTTTTTTCTAAATTATTTTTGAAATTTTAATTTTCAAATGGCAATAATTTGGTCATCTTTTTGCCGAATTCAAAAGCAATTACGCCGTTGTAATCGCAACTTGGCGTAGGGAAAAACTGCATTAAAACATTCGAAATTCGAGAGAAAAAAATTCTATCCGATTTTTTAATTTTTTGACGATGCTACCCCTTTCATAATTTTCAAAAATCGGGTCGAAACTAGTTTTTTCAATTTTTTAAGGTTTTATTGCCAATTTAAAGTCACGATTTTAATGCCAGTTAAAAATTGCTATTATAAGAAACAAAAAAAGATATAATTTATAAAAATCGGCTTTGATTTGACTTAATTAGAGATTTGCAAAGTTGAGGTGCGATCAAAAAAAAATTGCAAAATTTTTGTAAAAAATTTCAAAAATTTTTAAATTCAAAAAAAAAAAATTTTAAATTTAAAAAAAAAAAATTTAAATTTGAAAAAAATTTAAAAATCAAAAAAAGAAATTTTATTTTTTTTATTTTTTTTGTTGGAATTTTTTTTGAAATTTTAATTTTCAAATGGCAATAATTTGGTCATCTTTTTGCCGAATTCAAAAGCAATTACGCCGTTGTAATCGCAACTTAGCGTAGGGAAAAACTGCATTAAAACATTCGAAATTCGAGAGAAAAAAATTCTATCCGATTTTTTAATTTCATAATTTTCAAAAATCGGGTCGAAACTCGATTTTTCAATTTTTTAAGGGTTTAATGCCAATTTAAAGTCACGATTTTAATGCCAGTTAAAAATTGCTATTATAAGAAACAAAAAAAGATATAATTTATAAAAATCGGCTTTGATTTGACTTAATTAGAGATTTGCAAAGTTGAGGTGCGATCAAAAAAAAATTGCAAAATTTTTGTAAAAAATTTCAAAAATTTTTAAATTCAAAAAAAAAAATTTTAAATTTAAAAAAAAAAAATTTAAATTTGAAAAAAATTTAAAAATCAAAAAATGAAATTTTATTTTTTTTATTTTTTTCTCTAAATTTTTTTTGAAATTTTAATTTTCAAATGGCAATAATTTGGTCATCTTTTTGCCGAATTCAAAAGCAATTACGCCGTTGTAATCGCAACTTAGCGTAGGGAAAAACTGCATTAAAACATTCGAAATTCGAGAGAAAAAAATTCTATCCGATTTTTTAATTTCATAATTTTCAAAAATCGGGTCGAAACTCGATTTTTCAATTTTTTAAGGTTTTAATGCCAATTTAAAGTCACGATTTTAATGCCAGTTAAAAATTGCTATTATAAGAAACAAAAAAAGATATAGTTTATAAAAATCGGCTTTGATTTGACTTAATTAGAGATTTGCAAAGTTGAGGTGCGATCAAAAAAAAATTGCAAAATTTTTGTAAAAAATTTCAAAAATTTTTAAATTCAAAAAAAAAAAAATTTTAAATTTGAAAAAAAAAAGAATTTAAATTTGAAAAAAAATTTAAAAATCAAAAAAAGAAATTTTAATTTTTTTATTTTTTTTTTTGGAATTTTTTTTGAAATTTTAATTTTCAAATGGCAATAATTTGGTCATCTTTTTGCCGAATTCAAAAGCAATTACGCCGTTGTAATCGCAACTTAGCGTAGGGAAAAACTGCATTAAAACATTCGAAATTCGAGAGAAAAAAATTCTATCCGATTTTTTAATGTTTTGACGATGCTACCCCTTTCATAATTTTCAAAAATCGGGTCGAAACTCGATTTTTCAATTTTTTAAGGTTTTAATGCCAATTTAAAGTCACGATTTTAATGCCAGTTAAAAATTGCTATTCTAAGAAACAAAAAAAGATATAGTTTATAAAAATCGGCTTTGATTTGACTTAATTAGAGATTTGCAAAGTTGAGGTGCGATCAAAAAAAAATTGCAAAATTTTTGTAAAAAATTTCAAAAATTTTTAAATTCAAAAAAAAAAAAAATTTTAATTTGAAAAAAAAAATTTTAAAATCAAAAAAAAATTTTAATTTTTTTATTTTTTTTTTTTTGGAATTTTTTTTGAAATTTTAATTTTCAAATGGCAATAATTTGGTCATCTTTTTGCCGAATTCAAAAGCAATTACGCCGTTGTAATCGCAACTTAGCGTAGGGAAAAACTGCATTAAAACATTCGAAATTCGAGAGAAAAAAATTCTATCCGATTTTTTAATGTTTTGACGATGCTACCCCTTTCATAATTTTCAAAAATCGGATCGAAACTCGATTTTTCAATTTTTTAAGGTTTTAATGCCAATTTAAAGGCACGATTTTAATGCCAGTTAAAAATTATTATAAGAAACAAGAAAAGATATAGTTTGTAAAAATCGGCTTTGATTTGACTTAATTAGAGATTTGCAAAGTTGAGGTGCGATCAAAAAAAAATTGCAAAATTTTTGTAAAAAAATTTGGAAAACTTTTAAATTCAAAAAAAAATTTTAAATTTGAAAAAAAAAATTTAAATTTGAAAAAAAAATTTGAAAATCAAAAAAAGAAATTTTAATTTTTTTATTTTTTTTTTGGATTTTTTTTTTAAATTTTAATTTTCAAATGGCAATAATTTGGTCATCTTTTTGCCGAATTCAAAAGCAATTACGCCGTTGTAATCGCAACTTAGCGTAGGGAAAAACTGCATTAAAACATTCGAAATTCGAGAGAAAAAAATTCTATCCGATTTTTTAATTTTTTGACGATGCTACCCCTTTCATAATTTTCAAAAATCGGGTCGAAACTCGATTTTTCAATTTTTTAAGGTTTTAATGCCAATTTAAAGTCACGATTTTAATGCCAATTAAAAATTGCTATTATAAGAAACAAAAAAAGATATAGTTTATAAAAATCGGCTTTGATTTGACTTAATTAGAGATTTGCAAAGTTGAGGTGCGATCAAAAAAAAATTGCAAAATTTTTGTAAAAAATTTCAAAAATTCAAAAAAAAAAAATTTGAAATTTGAAAAAAAAAATTTAAATTTGAAAAAAAAATTTAAAAATCAAAAAAAGAAATTTTAATTTTTTTATTTTTTTTTTTGGATTTTTTTTTGAAATTTTAATTTTCAAATGGCAATAATTTGGTCATCTTTTTGCTGAATTCAAAAGCAATTACGCCGTTGTAATCGCAACTTAGCGTAGGGAAAAACTGCATTAAAACATTCGAAATTCGATGCTACCCCTTTCATAATTTTCAAAAATCGGGTCGAAACTCGTTTTTTCAATTTTTTAAGGTTTTAATGCCAATTTAAAGGCACGATTTTAATGCCAGCTAAAAATTGCTATTCTAAGAAACAAAAAAAGATATAGTTTATAAAAATCGGCTTTAATTTGACTTAATTAGAGATTTGCAAAGTTGAGGTGCGATCAAAAAAAAATTGCAAAATTTTTGTAAAAAATTTCAAAAATTTTTAAATTCAAAAAAAAAAAATTTTTAAATTTGAAAAAAAAGAATTTAAATTTGAAAAAAAAAATTTGAAAATCAAAAAAAGAAATTTTAATTTTTTTATTTTTTTTTTTGGATTTTTTTTTTAAATTTTAATTTTCAAATGGCAATAATTTGGTCATCTTTTTGCCGAATTCAAAAGCAATTACGCCGTTGTAATCGCAACTTAGCGTAGGAAAAAACTGCATTAAAACATTCGAAATTCGAGAGAAAAAAATTCTATCCGATTTTTTAATTTTTTGACGATGCTACCCCTTTCATAATTTTCAAAAATCGGATCGATACTCGATTTTTCAATTTTTTAAGGGTTTAATGCCAATTTAAAGTCACGATTTTAATGCCAGTTAAAAATTGCTATTATAAGAAACAAAAAAAGATATAGTTTATAAAAATCGGCTTTGATTTGACTTAATTAGAGATTTGCAAAGTTGAGGTGCGATCAAAAAAAAATTGCAAAATTTTTGTAAAAAATTTCAAAAATTCAAAAAAAAAAAATTTGAAATTTGAAAAAAAAAATTTAAATTTGAAAAAAAAATTTAAAAATCAAAAAAAGAAATTTTAATTTTTTTATTTTTTTTTTTGGATTTTTTTTTGAAATTTTAATTTTCAAATGGCAATAATTTGGTCATCTTTTTTTTTTTTTGGATTTTTTTTTTAAATTTTAATTTTCAAATGGCAATAATTTGGTCATCTTTTTGCCGAATTCAAAAGCAATTACGCCGTTGTAATCGCAACTTAGCGTAGGGAAAAACTGCATTAAAACATTCGAAATTCGAGAGAAAAAAATTCTATCCGATTTTTTAATTTTTTGACGATGCTACCCCTTTCATAATTTTCAAAAATCGGGTCGAAACTCGATTTTTCAATTTTTTAAGGTTTTAATGCCAATTAAAAATTGCTATTATAAGAAACAAAAAAAGATATAGTTTATAAAAATCGGCTTTGATTTGACTTAATTAGAGATTTGCAAAGTTGAGGTGCGATCAAAAAAAAATTGCAAAATTTTTGTAAAAAATTTCAAAAATTTTTAAATTCAAAAAAAAAAAATTTTAATTTGAAAAAAAAAATTTTAAAATCAAAAAAAAATTTTAATTTTTTTATTTTTTTTTTTTTGGAATTTTTTTTGAAATTTTAATTTTCAAATGGCAATAATTTGGTCATCTTTTTGCCGAATTCAAAAGCAATTACGCCGTTGTAATCGCAACTTAGCGTAGGGAAAAACTGCATTAAAACATTCGAAATTCGAGAGAAAAAAATTCTATCCGATTTTTTAATGTTTTGACGATGCTACCCCTTTCATAATTTTCAAAAATCGGATCGAAACTCGATTTTTCAATTTTTTAAGGTTTTAATGCCAATTTAAAGGCACGATTTTAATGCCAGTTAAAAATTATTATAAGAAACAAGAAAAGATATAGTTTGTAAAAATCGGCTTTGATTTGACTTAATTAGAGATTTGCAAAGTTGAGGTGCGATCAAAAAAAAATTGCAAAATTTTTGTAAAAAAATTTGGAAAACTTTTAAATTCAAAAAAAAATTTTAAATTTGAAAAAAAAAATTTAAATTTGAAAAAAAAATTTGAAAATCAAAAAAAGAAATTTTAATTTTTTTATTTTTTTTTTGGATTTTTTTTTTAAATTTTAATTTTCAAATGGCAATAATTTGGTCATCTTTTTGCCGAATTCAAAAGCAATTACGCCGTTGTAATCGCAACTTAGCGTAGGGAAAAACTGCATTAAAACATTCGAAATTCGAGAGAAAAAAATTCTATCCGATTTTTTAATTTTTTGACGATGCTACCCCTTTCATAATTTTCAAAAATCGGGTCGAAACTCGATTTTTCAATTTTTTAAGGTTTTAATGCCAATTTAAAGTCACGATTTTAATGCCAATTAAAAATTGCTATTATAAGAAACAAAAAAAGATATAGTTTATAAAAATCGGCTTTGATTTGACTTAATTAGAGATTTGCAAAGTTGAGGTGCGATCAAAAAAAAATTGCAAAATTTTTGTAAAAAATTTCAAAAATTCAAAAAAAAAAAATTTGAAATTTGAAAAAAAAAATTTAAATTTGAAAAAAAAATTTAAAAATCAAAAAAAGAAATTTTAATTTTTTTATTTTTTTTTTTGGATTTTTTTTTGAAATTTTAATTTTCAAATGGCAATAATTTGGTCATCTTTTTGCTGAATTCAAAAGCAATTACGCCGTTGTAATCGCAACTTAGCGTAGGGAAAAACTGCATTAAAACATTCGAAATTCGATGCTACCCCTTTCATAATTTTCAAAAATCGGGTCGAAACTCGTTTTTTCAATTTTTTAAGGTTTTAATGCCAATTTAAAGGCACGATTTTAATGCCAGCTAAAAATTGCTATTCTAAGAAACAAAAAAAGATATAGTTTATAAAAATCGGCTTTAATTTGACTTAATTAGAGATTTGCAAAGTTGAGGTGCGATCAAAAAAAAATTGCAAAATTTTTGTAAAAAATTTCAAAAATTTTTAAATTCAAAAAAAAAAAAATTTTTAAATTTGAAAAAAAAGAATTTAAATTTGAAAAAAAAAATTTGAAAATCAAAAAAAGAAATTTTAATTTTTTTATTTTTTTTTTTGGATTTTTTTTTTAAATTTTAATTTTCAAATGGCAATAATTTGGTCATCTTTTTGCCGAATTCAAAAGCAATTACGCCGTTGTAATCGCAACTTAGCGTAGGAAAAAACTGCATTAAAACATTCGAAATTCGAGAGAAAAAAATTCTATCCGATTTTTTAATTTTTTGACGATGCTACCCCTTTCATAATTTTCAAAAATCGGATCGATACTCGATTTTTCAATTTTTTAAGGGTTTAATGCCAATTTAAAGTCACGATTTTAATGCCAGTTAAAAATTGCTATTATAAGAAACAAAAAAAGATATAGTTTATAAAAATCGGCTTTGATTTGACTTAATTAGAGATTTGCAAAGTTGAGGTGCGATCAAAAAAAAATTGCAAAATTTTTGTAAAAAATTTCAAAAATTCAAAAAAAAAAAAATTTGAAATTTGAAAAAAAAAATTTAAATTTGAAAAAAAAATTTAAAAATCAAAAAAAGAAATTTTAATTTTTTTATTTTTTTTTTTGGATTTTTTTTTGAAATTTTAATTTTCAAATGGCAATAATTTGGTCATCTTTTTTTTTTTTTGGATTTTTTTTTTAAATTTTAATTTTCAAATGGCAATAATTTGGTCATCTTTTTGCCGAATTCAAAAGCAATTACGCCGTTGTAATCGCAACTTAGCGTAGGGAAAAACTGCATTAAAACATTCGAAATTCGAGAGAAAAAAATTCTATCCGATTTTTTAATTTTTTGACGATGCTACCCCTTTCATAATTTTCAAAAATCGGGTCGAAACTCGATTTTTCAATTTTTTAAGGTTTTAATGCCAATTAAAAATTGCTATTATAAGAAACAAAAAAAGATATAGTTTATAAAAATCGGCTTTGATTTGACTTAATTAGAGATTTGCAAAGTTGAGGTGCGATCAAAAAAAAATTGCAAAATTTTTGTAAAAAATTTCAAAAATTCAAAAAAAAAAAATTTGAAATTTGAAAAAAAAAATTTAAATTTGAAAAACAAATTTAAAAATCAAAAAAAGAAATTTTAATTTTTTTATTTTTTTTTTTGGATTTTTTTTTGAAATTTTAATTTTCAAATGGCAATAATTTGGTCATCTTTTTTTTTTTTTGGATTTTTTTTTTAAATTTTAATTTTCAAATGGCAATAATTTGGTCATCTTTTTGCTGAATTCAAAAGCAATTACGCCGTTGTAATCGCAACTTAGCGTAGGGAAAAACTGCATTAAAACATTCGAAATTCGAGAGAAAAAAATTCTATCCGATTTTTTAATTTTTTGACGATGCTACCCCTTTCATAATTTTCAAAAATCGGGTCGAAACTCGATTTTTCAATTTTTTAAGGTTTTAATGCCAATTTAAAGTCACGATTTTAATGCCAATTAAAAATTGCTATTATAAGAAACAAAAAAAGATATAGTTTATAAAAATCGGCTTTGATTTGACTTAATTAGAGATTTGCAAAGTTGAGGTGCGATCAAAAAAAAATTGCAAAATTTTTGTAAAAAATTTCAAAAATTCAAAAAAAAAAAATTTGAAATTTGAAAAAAAAAATTTAAATTTGAAAAACAAATTTAAAAATCAAAAAAAGAAATTTTAATTTTTTTATTTTTTTTTTTGGATTTTTTTTTGAAATTTTAATTTTCAAATGGCAATAATTTGGTCATCTTTTTTTTTTTTTGGATTTTTTTTTTAAATTTTAATTTTCAAATGGCAATAATTTGGTCATCTTTTTGCTGAATTCAAAAGCAATTACGCCGTTGTAATCGCAACTTAGCGTAGGGAAAAACTGCATTAAAACATTCGAAATTCGATGCTACCCCTTTCATAATTTTCAAAAATCGGATCGAAACTCGATTTTTCAATTTTTTAAGGTTTTAATGCCAATTTAAAGTCACGATTTTAATGCCAGCTAAAAATTGCTATTCTAAGAAACAAAAAAAGATATAGTTTATAAAAATCGGCTTTAATTTGACTTAATTAGAGATTTGCAAAGTTGAGGTGCGGTCAAAAAAAAATTGCAAAATTTTTGTAAAAAATTTCAAAAATTCAAAAAAAAAAAAAATTTGAAATTTGAAAAAAAAAATTAAATTTGAAAAAAAAATTTAAAAATCAAAAAAAGAAATTTTAATTTTTTTATTTTTTTTTTTGGATTTTTTTTTGAAATTTTAATTTTCAAATGGCAATAATTTGGTCATCTTTTTTTTTTTTTGGATTTTTTTTTTAAATTTTAATTTTCAAATGGCAATAATTTGGTCATCTTTTTGCTGAATTCAAAAGCAATTACGCCGTTGTAATCGCAACTTAGCGTAGGGAAAAACTGCATTAAAACATTCGAAATTCGAGAAACTCGATTTTTCAATTTTTTAAGGTTTTAATGCCAATTTAAAGTCACGATTTTAATGCCAGTTAAAAATTGCTATTATAAGAAACAAAAAAAGATATAGTTTATAAAAATCGGCTTTGATTTGACTTAATTAGAGATTTGCAAAGTTGAGGTGCGATCAAAAAAAAATTGCAAAATTTTTGTAAAAAATTTCAAAAATTTTTAAATTCAAAAAAAAAAATTTTTAAATTTGAAAAAAAAGAATTTAAATTTGAAAAAAAAAATTTGAAAATCAAAAAAAGAAATTTTAATTTTTTTATTTTTTTTTTTGGATTTTTTTTTTAAATTTTAATTTTCAAATGGCAATAATTTGGTCATCTTTTTGCCGAATTCAAAAGCAATTACGCCGTAATCGCAACTTAGCGTAGGAAAAAACTGCATTAAAACATTCGAAATTCGAGAGAAAAAAATTCTATCCGATTTTTTAATTTTTTGACGATGCTACCCCTTTCATAATTTTCAAAAATCGGATCGATACTCGATTTTTCAATTTTTTAAGGGTTTAATGCCAATTTAAAGTCACGATTTTAATGCCAGTTAAAAATTGCTATTATAAGAAACAAAAAAAGATATAGTTTATAAAAATCGGCTTTGATTTGACTTAATTAGAGATTTGCAAAGTTGAGGTGCGATCAAAAAAAAATTGCAAAATTTTTGTAAAAAATTTCAAAAATTCAAAAAAAAAAAAATTTGAAATTTGAAAAAAAAAATTTAAATTTGAAAAAAAAATTTGAAAATCAAAAAAAGAAATTTTAATTTTTTTATTTTTTTTTTTGGATTTTTTTTTTCAATTTTAATTTTCAAATGGCAATAATTTGGTCATCTTTTTGCTGAATTCAAAAGCAATTACGCCGTTGTAATCGCAACTTAGCGTAGGGAAAAACTGCATTAAAACATTCGAAATTCGATGCTACCCCTTTCATAATTTTCAAAAATCGGATCGAAACTCGATTTTTCAATTTTTTAAGGTTTTAATGCCAATTTAAAGTCACGATTTTAATGCCAGCTAAAAATTGCTATTCTAAGAAACAAAAAAAGATATAGTTTATAAAAATCGGCTTTAATTTGACTTAATTAGAGATTTGCAAAGTTGAGGTGCGGTCAAAAAAAAATTGCAAAATTTTTGTAAAAAATTTCAAAAATTCAAAAAAAAAAAAATTTGAAATTTGAAAAAAAAAAATTAAATTTGAAAAAAAAATTTAAAAATCAAAAAAAGAAATTTTAATTTTTTTATTTTTTTTTTTGGATTTTTTTTTTAAATTTTAATTTTCAAATGGCAATAATTTGGTCATCTTTTTGCCGAATTCAAAAGCAATTACGCCGTTGTAATCGCAACTTAGCGTAGGAAAAAACTGCATTAAAACATTCGAAATTCGAGAGAAAAAAATTCTATCCGATTTTTTAATTTTTTGACGATGCTACCCCTTTCATAATTTTCAAAAATCGGATCGATACTCGATTTTTCAATTTTTTAAGGGTTTAATGCCAATTTAAAGTCACGATTTTAATGCCAGTTAAAAATTGCTATTATAAGAAACAAAAAAAGATATAGTTTATAAAAATCGGCTTTGATTTGACTTAATTAGAGATTTGCAAAGTTGAGGTGCGATCAAAAAAAAATTGCAAAATTTTTGTAAAAAATTTCAAAAATTTAAATTCAAAAAAAAAAAAATTTTAAATTTGAAAAAGAAAGAATTTAAATTTGAAAAAAAAATTTGAAAATCAAAAAAAGAAATTTTAATTTTTTTATTTTTTTTTTTGGATTTTTTTTTTAAATTTTAATTTTCAAATGGCAATAATTTGGTCATCTTTTTGCCGAATTCAAAAGCAATTACGCCGTTGTAATCGCAACTTAGCGTAGGAAAAAACTGCATTAAAACATTCGAAATTCGAGAGAAAAAAATTCTATCCGATTTTTTTAATTTTCAAAAATCGGGTCGAAACTCGATTTTTCAATTTTTTAAGGTTTTAATGCCAATTTAAAGTCACGATTTTAATGCCAGTTAAAAATTGCTATTATAAGAAACAAAAAAAGATATAGTTTATAAAAATCGGCTTTGATTTGACTTAATTAGAGATTTGCAAAGTTGAGGTGCGATCAAAAAAAAATTGCAAAATTTTTGTAAAAAATTTCAAAAATTTTTAAATTCAAAAAAAAAAAAAATTTTAAATTTGAAAAAAAAAATTTGAAAATCAAAAAAAGAAATTTTAATTTTTTTATTTTTTTTTTGGATTTTTTTTTTAAATTTTAATTTTCAAATGGCAATAATTTGGTCATCTTTTTGCCGAATTCAAAAGCAATTACGCCGTTGTAATCGCAACTTAGCGTAGGGAAAAACTGCATTAAAACATTCGAAATTCGAGAGAAAAAAATTCTATCCGATTTTTTAATTTTTTGACGATGCTACCCCTTTCATAATTTTCAAAAATCGGATCGAAACTCGATTTTTCAATTTTTTAAGGTTTTAATGCCAATTTAAAGTCACGATTTTAATGCCAGTTAAAAATTGCTATTATAAGAAACAAAAAAAGATATAGTTTATAAAAATCGGCTTTGATTTGACTTAATTAGAGATTTGCAAAGTTGAGGTGCGATCAAAAAAAAATTGCAAAATTTTTGTAAAAAATTTCAAAAATTCAAAAAAAAAAAAAATTTTAAATTTGAAAAAAAAAGAATTTAAATTTGAAAAAAAAATTTAAAAATCAAAAAAAGAAATTTTAATTTTTTTATTTTTTTTTTTGGATTTTTTTTTTAAATTTTAATTTTCAAATGGCAATAATTTGGTCATCTTTTTGCCGAATTCAAAAGCAATTACGCCGTTGTAATCGCAACTTAGCGTAGGGAAAAACTGCATTAAAACATTCGAAATTCGAGAGAAAAAAATTCTATCCGATTTTTTAATTTTTTGACGATGCTACCCCTTTCATAATTTTCAAAAATCGGGTCGAAACTCGATTTTTCAATTTTTTAATGTTTTAATGCCAATTTAAAGTCACGATTTTAATGCCAGTTAAAAATTGCTATTATAAGAAACAAAAAAAGATATAGTTTATAAAAATCGGCTTTGATTTGACTTAATTAGAGATTTGCAAAGTTGAGGTGCGATCAAAAAAAAATTGCAAAATTTTTGTAAAAAAATTTGGAAAATTTTTAAATTAAAAAAAAAAAAAATTTTAAATTTGAAAAAAAAGAATTTAAATTTGAAAAAAAAAATTTAAAAATCAAAAAAAGAAATTTTAATTTTTTTATTTTTTTTTTTGGAATTTTTTTTGAAATTTTAATTTTCAAATGGCAATAATTTGGTCATCTTTTTGCCGAATTCAAAAGCAATTACGCCGTTGTAATCGCAACTTAGCGTAGGGAAAAACTGCATTAAAACATTCGAAATTCGAGAGAAAAAAATTCTATCCGATTTTTTAATTTTTTGACGAATTTTCAAAAATCGGGTCGAAACTCGATTTTTCAATTTTTTAAGGTTTTATTGCCAATTTAAAGTCACGATTTTAATGCCAGTTAAAAATTGCTATTATAAGAAACAAAAAAAGATATAGTTTATAAAAATCGGCTTTGATTTGACTTAATTAGAGATTTGCAAAGTTGAGGTGCGATAAAAAAAAAATTGCAAAATTTTTGTAAAAAATATCAAAAATTTTTAAATTCAAAAAAAAAAAAAAATTTTAAATTTGAAAAAAAAAGAATTTAAATTTGAAAATCAAAAAAAGAAATTTTAATTTTTTTATTTTTTTTTTTGGATTTTTTTTTTAAATTTTAATTTTCAAATGGCAATAATTTGGTCATCTTTTTGCCGAATTCAAAAGCAATTACGCCGTTGTAATCGCAACTTAGCGTAGGGAAAAACTGCATTAAAACATTCGAAATTCGAGAGAAAAAAATTCTATCCGATTTTTTAATTTTTTGACGATGCTACCCCTTTCATAATTTTCAAAAATCGGGTCGAAACTCGATTTTTCAATTTTTTAAGGTTTTAATGCCAATTTAAAGTCACGATTTTAATGCCAGTTAAAAATTGCTATTATAAGAAACAAAAAAAGATATAGTTTATAAAAATCGGCTTTGATTTGACTTAATTAGAGATTTGCAAAGTTGAGGTGCGATCAAAAAAAAATTGCAAAATTTTTGTAAAAAATTTCAAAAATTTTTAAATTCAAAAAAAAAAAAAATTTTAAATTTGAAAAAAAAAATTTAATTTGAAAAAAAAATTTAAAAATCAAAAAAGAAATTTTAATTTTTTTATTTTTTTTTTTTGGAATTTTTTTTGAAATTTTAATTTTCAAATGGCAATAATTTGGTCATCTTTTTGCCGAATTCAAAAGCAATTACGCCGTTGTAATCGCAACTTAGCGTAGGGAAAAACTGCATTAAAACATTCGAAATTCGAGAGAAAAAAATTCTATCCGATTTTTTAATTTTTTGACGATGCTACCCCTTTCATAATTTTCAAAAATCGGGTCGAAACTCGATTTTTCAATTTTTTAAGGTTTTAATGCCAATTTAAAGTCACGATTTTAATGCCAGTTAAAAATTGCTATTATAAGAAACAAAAAAAGATATAGTTTATAAAAATCGGCTTTGATTTGACTTAATTAGAGATTTGCAAAGTTGAGGTGCGATCAAAAAAAAATTGCAAAATTTTTGTAAAAAATTTCAAAAATTTTTAAATTCAAAAAAAAAAAAAATTTTAAATTTGAAAAAAAAAATTTAATTTGAAAAAAAAATTTAAAAATCAAAAAAAAAATTTTAATTTTTTTATTTTTTTTTTTTGGAATTTTTTTTGAAATTTTAATTTTCAAATGGCAATAATTTGGTCATCTTTTTGCCGAATTCAAAAGCAATTACGCCGTTGTAATTGCAACTTAGCGTAGGGAAAAACTGCATTAAAACATTCGAAATTCGAGAGAAAAAAATTCTATCCGATTTTTTAATTTTTTGACGATGCTACCCCTTTCATAATTTTCAAAAATCGGGTCGAAACTCGATTTTTCAATTTTTTAAGGTTTTAATGCCAATTTAAAGTCACGATTTTAATGCCAGTTAAAAATTGCTATTATAAGAAACAAAAAAAGATATAGTTTATAAAAATCGGCTTTGATTTGACTTAATTAGAGATTTGCAAAGTTGAGGTGCGATCAAAAAAAAATTGCAAAATTTTTGTAAAAAATTTCAAAAATTTTTAAATTCAAAAAAAAAAAAAATTTTAAATTTGAAAAAAAAAATTTTAATTTGAAAAAAAAAATTTAAAAATCAAAAAAAAAATTTTAATTTTTTTATTTTTTTTTTTTGGAATTTTTTTTGAAATTTTAATTTTCAAATGGCAATAATTTGGTCATCTTTTTGCCGAATTCAAAAGCAATTACGCCGTTGTAATCGCAACTTAGCGTAGGGAAAAACTGCATTAAAACATTCGAAATTCGAGAGAAAAAAATTCTATCCGATTTTTTAATTTTTTGACGATGCTACCCCTTTCATAATTTTCAAAAATCGGGTCGAAACTCGATTTTTCAATTTTTTAAGGTTTTAATGCCAATTTAAAGTCACGATTTTAATGCCAGTTAAAAATTGCTATTATAAGAAACAAAAAAAGATATAGTTTATAAAAATCGGCTTTGATTTGACTTAATTAGAGATTTGCAAAGTTGAGGTGCGATCAAAAAAAAATTGCAAAATTTTTGTAAAAAATTTCAAAAATTTTTAAATTCAAAAAAAAAAAAAATTTTAAATTTGAAAAAAAAAATTTAAAAATCAAAAAAAAAAATTTTAATTTTTTTATTTTTTTTTTTTGGAATTTTTTTTTGAAATTTTAATTTTCAAATGGCAATAATTTGGTCATCTTTTTGCCGAATTCAAAAGCAATTACGCCGTTGTAATCGCAACTTAGCGTAGGGAAAAACTGCATTAAAACATTCGAAATTCGAGAGAAAAAAATTCTATCCGATTTTTTAATTTTTTGACGATGCTACCCCTTTCATAATTTTCAAAAATCGGGTCGAAACTCGATTTTTCAATTTTTTAAGGTTTTAATGCCAATTTAAAGTCACGATTTTAATGCCAGTTAAAAATTGCTATTATAAGAAACAAAAAAAGATATAGTTTATAAAAATCGGCTTTGATTTGACTTAATTAGAGATTTGCAAAGTTGAGGTGCGATCAAAAAAAAATTGCAAAATTTTTGTAAAAAATTTCAAAAATTTTTAAATTCAAAAAAAAAAAAAATTTTAAATTTGAAAAAAAAAATTTAATTTGAAAAAAAATTTAAAAATCAAAAAAAAAATTTTAATTTTTTTATTTTTTTTTTTTTGGAATTTTTTTTGAAATTTTAATTTTCAAATGGCAATAATTTGGTCATCTTTTTGCCGAATTCAAAAGCAATTACGCCGTTGTAATCGCAACTTAGCGTAGGGAAAAACTGCATTAAAACATTCGAAATTCGAGAGAAAAAAATTCTATCCGATTTTTTAATTTTTTGACGATGCTACCCCTTTCATAATTTTCAAAAATCGGGTCGAAACTCGATTTTTCAATTTTTTAAGGTTTTAATGCCAATTTAAAGTCACGATTTTAATGCCAGTTAAAAATTGCTATTATAAGAAACAAAAAAAGATATAGTTTATAAAAATCGGCTTTGATTTGACTTAATTAGAGATTTGCAAAGTTGAGGTGCGATCAAAAAAAAATTGCAAAATTTTTGTAAAAAATTTCAAAAATTTTTAAATTCAAAAAAAAAAAAAATTTTAAATTTGAAAAAAAAAATTTTAATTTGAAAAAAAAAATTTAAAAATCAAAAAAAAAATTTTAATTTTTTTATTTTTTTTTTTGGAATTTTTTTTGAAATTTTAATTTTCAAATGGCAATAATTTGGTCATCTTTTTGCCGAATTCAAAAGCAATTACGCCGTTGTAATCGCAACTTAGCGTAGGGAAAAACTGCATTAAAACATTCGAAATTCGAGAGAAAAAAATTCTATCCGATTTTTTAATTTTTTGACGATGCTACCCCTTTCATAATTTTCAAAAATCGGGTCGAAACTCGATTTTTCAATTTTTTAAGGTTTTAATGCCAATTTAAAGTCACGATTTTAATGCCAGTTAAAAATTGCTATTATAAGAAACAAAAAAAGATATAGTTTATAAAAATCGGCTTTGATTTGACTTAATTAGAGATTTGCAAAGTTGAGGTGCGATCAAAAAAAAATTGCAAAATTTTTGTAAAAAATTTCAAAAATTTTTAAATTCAAAAAAAAAAAAAATTTTAAATTTGAAAAAAAAAAATTTAATTTGAAAAAAAAATTTAAAAATCAAAAAAAAAAATTTTAATTTTTTTATTTTTTTTTTTTGGAATTTTTTTTTGAAATTTTAATTTTCAAATGGCAATAATTTGGTCATCTTTTTGCCGAATTCAAAAGCAATTACGCCGTTGTAATCGCAACTTAGCGTAGGGAAAAACTGCATTAAAACATTCGAAATTCGAGAGAAAAAAATTCTATCCGATTTTTTAATTTTTTGACGATGCTACCCCTTTCATAATTTTCAAAAATCGGGTCGAAACTCGATTTTTCAATTTTTTAAGGTTTTAATGCCAATTTAAAGTCACGATTTTAATGCCAGTTAAAAATTGCTATTATAAGAAACAAAAAAAGATATAGTTTATAAAAATCGGCTTTGATTTGACTTAATTAGAGATTTGCAAAGTTGAGGTGCGATCAAAAAAAAATTGCAAAATTTTTGTAAAAAATTTCAAAAATTTTTAAATTCAAAAAAAAAAAATTTTAAATTTGAAAAAAAAGAAATTTAAATTTGAAAAAAAAATTTAAAAATCAAAAAAATAAATTTTAATTTTTTTATTTTTTTTTTTGGAATTTTTTTTGAAATTTTAATTTTCAAATGGCAATAATTTGGTCATCTTTTTGCCGAATTCAAAAGCAATTACGCCGTTGTAATTGCAACTTAGCGTAGGGAAAAACTGCATTAAAACATTCGAAATTCGAGAGAAAAAAATTCTATCCGATTTTTTAATTTTTTGACGATGCTACCCCTTTCATAATTTTCAAAAATCGGGTCGAAACTCGATTTTTCAATTTTTTAAGGTTTAATGCCAATTTAAAGTCACGATTTTAATGCCAGTTAAAAATTGCTATTATAAGAAACAAAAAAAGATATAGTTTATAAAAATCGGCTTTGATTTGACTTAATTAGAGATTTGCAAAGTTGAGGTGCGATCAAAAAAAAATTGCAAAATTTTTGTAAAAAAATTTCAAAAATTTTTAAATTCAAAAAAAAAAAAAATTTTAAATTTGAAAAAAAAAATTTAAATTTGAAAAAAAAAATTTAAAAATCAAAAAAAGAAATTTTAATTTTTTTATTTTTTTTTTTGGAATTTTTTTTGAAATTTTAATTTTCAAATGGCAATAATTTGGTCATCTTTTTGCCGAATTCAAAAGCAATTACGCCGTTGTAATCGCAACTTAGCGTAGGGAAAAACTGCATTAAAACATTCGAAATTCGAGAGAAAAAAATTCTATCCGATTTTTTAATTTTTTGACGATGCTACCCCTTTCATAATTTTCAAAAATCGGGTCGAAACTCGATTTTTCAATTTTTTAAGGTTTTAATGCCAATTTAAAGTCACGATTTTAATGCCAGTTAAAAATTGCTATTATAAGAAACAAAAAAAGATATAGTTTATAAAAATCGGCTTTGATTTGACTTAATTAGAGATTTGCAAAGTTGAGGTGCGATCAAAAAAAAATTGCAAAATTTTTGTAAAAAATTTCAAAAATTTTTAAATTCAAAAAAAAAAAAAATTTTAAATTTGAAAAAAAAAATTTAAATTTGAAAAAAAAAATTTAAAAATCAAAAAAAAAAATTTTAATTTTTTTATTTTTTTTTTTGGAATTTTTTTTGAAATTTTAATTTTCAAATGGCAATAATTTGGTCATCTTTTTGCCGAATTCAAAAGCAATTACGCCGTTGTAATCGCAACTTAGCGTAGGGAAAAACTGCATTAAAACATTCGAAATTCGAGAGAAAAAAATTCTATCCGATTTTTTAATTTTTTGACGATGCTACCCCTTTCATAATTTTCAAAAATCGGGTCGAAACTCGATTTTTCAATTTTTTAAGGTTTTAATGCCAATTTAAAGTCACGATTTTAATGCCAGTTAAAAATTGCTATTATAAGAAACAAAAAAAGATATAGTTTATAAAAATCGGCTTTGATTTGACTTAATTAGAGATTTGCAAAGTTGAGGTGCGATCAAAAAAAAATTGCAAAATTTTTGTAAAAAATTTCAAAAATTTTTAAATTCAAAAAAAAAAAAATTTTAAATTTGAAAAAAAAAGAATTTAAATTTGAAAAAAAAAATTTGAAAATCAAAAAAAGAAATTTTAATTTTTTTATTTTTTTTTTTGGATTTTTTTTTGAAATTTTAATTTTCAAATGGCAATAATTTGGTCATCTTTTTGCCGAATTCAAAAGCAATTACGCCGTTGTAATCGCAACTTAGCGTAGGGAAAAACTGCATTAAAACATTCGAAATTCGAGAGAAAAAAATTCTATCCGATTTTTTAATTTTTTGACGATGCTACCCCTTTCATAATTTTCAAAAATCGGGTCGAAACTCGATTTTTCAATTTTTTAAGGTTTTAATGCCAATTTAAAGTCACGATTTTAATGCCAGTTAAAAATTGCTATTATAAGAAACAAAAAAAGATATAGTTTATAAAAATCGGCTTTGATTTGACTTAATTAGAGATTTGCAAAGTTGAGGTGCGATCAAAAAAAAATTGCAAAATTTTTGTAAAAAATTTCAAAAATTTTTAAATTCAAAAAAAAAAAAAAATTTTAAATTTGAAAAAGAAAGAATTTAAATTTGAAAAAAAAATTTAAAAATCAAAAAAAGAAATTTTAATTTTTTTATTTTTTTTTTTGGAATTTTTTTTTAAATTTTAATTTTCAAATGGCAATAATTTGGTCATCTTTTTGCCGAATTCAAAAGCAATTACGCCGTTGTAATCGCAACTTAGCGTAGGGAAAAACTGCATTAAAACATTCGAAATTCGAGAGAAAAAAATTCTATCCGATTTTTTAATTTTTTGACGATGCTACCCCTTTCATAATTTTCAAAAATCGGGTCGAAACTCGATTTTTCAATTTTTTAAGGTTTTAATGTCAATTTAAAGTCACGATTTTAATGCCAGTTAAAAATTGCTATTATAAGAAACAAAAAAAGATATAGTTTATAAAAATCGGCTTTGATTTGACTTAATTAGAGATTTGCAAAGTTGAGGTGCGATCAAAAAAAAATTGCAAAATTTTTGTAAAAAATTTCAAAAATTTTTAAATTCAAAAAAAAAAAAATTTTAAATTTGAAAAAAAAAATTTAAAAATCAAAAAAAAAAATTTTAATTTTTTTATTTTTTTTTTTGGAATTTTTTTTTGAAATTTTAATTTTCAAATGGCAATAATTTGGTCATCTTTTTGCCGAATTCAAAAGCAATTACGCCGTTGTAATCGCAACTTAGCGTAGGGAAAAACTGCATTAAAACATTCGAAATTCGAGAGAAAAAAATTCTATCCGATTTTTTAATTTTTTGACGATGCTACCCCTTTCATAATTTTCAAAAATCGGGTCGAAACTCGATTTTTCAATTTTTTAAGGTTTTAATGCCAATTTAAAGTCACGATTTTAATGCCAGTTAAAAATTGCTATTATAAGAAACAAAAAAAGATATAGTTTATAAAAATCGGCTTTGATTTGACTTAATTAGAGATTTGCAAAGTTGAGGTGCGATCAAAAAAAAATTGCAAAATTTTTGTAAAAAAATTTCAAAAATTTTTAAATTCAAAAAAAAAAAAAATTTTAAATTTGAAAAAAAAAATTTAAATTTGAAAAAAAAATTTAAAAATAAAAAAAAGAAATTTTAATTTTTTTATTTTTTTTTTTGGAATTTTTTTTGAAATTTTAATTTTCAAATGGCAATAATTTGGTCATCTTTTTGCCGAATTCAAAAGCAATTACGCCGTTGTAATCGCAACTTAGCGTAGGGAAAAACTGCATTAAAACATTCGAAATTCGAGAGAAAAAAATTCTATCCGATTTTTTAATTTTTTGACGATGCTACCCCTTTCATAATTTTCAAAAATCGGGTCGAAACTCGATTTTTCAATTTTTTAAGGTTTTAATGCCAATTTAAAGTCACGATTTTAATGCCAGTTAAAAATTGCTATTATAAGAAACAAAAAAAGATATAGTTTATAAAAATCGGCTTTGATTTGACTTAATTAGAGATTTGCAAAGTTGAGGTGCGATCAAAAAAAAATTGCAAAATTTTTGTAAAAAATTTCAAAAATTTTTAAATTCAAAAAAAAAAAAAATTTTAAATTTGAAAAAAAAAAATTTAAATTTGAAAAAAAATTAAAAATCAAAAAAAAATTTTAATTTTTTTATTTTTTTTTTTGGAATTTTTTTTTAAATTTTAATTTTCAAATGGCAATAATTTGGTCATCTTTTTGCCGAATTCAAAAGCAATTACGCCGTTGTAATCGCAACTTAGCGTAGGGAAAAACTGCATTAAAACATTCGAAATTCGAGAGAAAAAAATTCTATCCGATTTTTTAATTTTTTGACGATGCTACCCCTTTCATAATTTTCAAAAATCGGGTCGAAACTCGATTTTTCAATTTTTTAAGGTTTTAATGCCAATTTAAAGTCACGATTTTAATGCCAGTTAAAAATTGCTATTATAAGAAACAAAAAAAGATATAGTTTATAAAAATCGGCTTTGATTTGACTTAATTAGAGATTTGCAAAGTTGAGGTGCGATCAAAAAAAAATTGCAAAATTTTTGTAAAAAATTTCAAAAATTTTTAAATTCAAAAAAAAAAAAAATTTTAAATTTGAAAAAAAAAAATTTTAATTTGAAAAAAAAATTTAAAAATCAAAAAAAGAAATTTTAATTTTTTTATTTTTTTTTTTTGGAATTTTTTTTGAAATTTTAATTTTCAAATGGCAATAATTTGGTCATCTTTTTGCCGAATTCAAAAGCAATTACGCCGTTGTAATCGCAACTTAGCGTAGGGAAAAACTGCATTAAAACATTCGAAATTCGAGAGAAAAAAATTCTATCCGATTTTTTAATTTTTTGACGATGCTACCCCTTTCATAATTTTCAAAAATCGGGTCGAAACTCGATTTTTCAATTTTTTAAGGTTTTAATGCCAATTTAAAGTCACGATTTTAATGCCAGTTAAAAATTGCTATTATAAGAAACAAAAAAAGATATAGTTTATAAAAATCGGCTTTGATTTGACTTAATTAGAGATTTGCAAAGTTGAGGTGCGATCAAAAAAAAATTGCAAAATTTTTGTAAAAAATTTCAAAAATTTTTAAATTCAAAAAAAAAAAAATTTTAAATTTGAAAAAAAAATTTTAATTTGAAAAAAAAATTTAAAAATCAAAAAAAAAATTTTAATTTTTTATTTTTTTTTTTTGGAATTTTTTTTGAAATTTTAATTTTCAAATGGCAATAATTTGGTCATCTTTTTGCCGAATTCAAAAGCAATTACGCCGTTGTAATCGCAACTTAGCGTAGGGAAAAACTGCATTAAAACATTCGAAATTCGAGAGAAAAAAATTCTATCCGATTTTTTAATTTTTTGACGATGCTACCCCTTTCATAATTTTCAAAAATCGGGTCGAAACTCGATTTTTCAATTTTTTAAGGTTTTAATGCCAATTTAAAGTCACGATTTTAATGCCAGTTAAAAATTGCTATTATAAGAAACAAAAAAAGATATAGTTTATAAAAATCGGCTTTGATTTGACTTAATTAGAGATTTGCAAAGTTGAGGTGCGATCAAAAAAAAATTGCAAAATTTTTGTAAAAAATTTCAAAAATTTTTAAATTCAAAAAAAAAAAAAATTTTAAATTTGAAAAAAAAAATTTTAATTTGAAAAAAAAAATTTAAAAATCAAAAAAAAATTTTAATTTTTTTATTTTTTTTTTTTGGAATTTTTTTTGAAATTTTAATTTTCAAATGGCAATAATTTGGTCATCTTTTTGCCGAATTCAAAAGCAATTACGCCGTTGTAATCGCAACTTAGCGTAGGGAAAAACTGCATTAAAACATTCGAAATTCGAGAGAAAAAAATTCTATCCGATTTTTTAATTTTTTGACGATGCTACCCCTTTCATAATTTTCAAAAATCGGGTCGAAACTCGATTTTTCAATTTTTTAAGGTTTTAATGCCAATTTAAAGTCACGATTTTAATGCCAGTTAAAAATTGCTATTATAAGAAACAAAAAAAGATATAGTTTATAAAAATCGGCTTTGATTTGACTTAATTAGAGATTTGCAAAGTTGAGGTGCGATCAAAAAAAAATTGCAAAATTTTTGTAAAAAATTTCAAAAATTTTTAAATTCAAAAAAAAAAAAATTTTAAATTTGAAAAAAAAAATTTAATTTGAAAAAAAAATTTAAAAATCAAAAAAAGAAATTTTAATTTTTTTATTTTTTTTTTTTTGGAATTTTTTTTGAAATTTTAATTTTCAAATGGCAATAATTTGGTCATCTTTTTGCCGAATTCAAAAGCAATTACGCCGTTGTAATCGCAACTTAGCGTAGGGAAAAACTGCATTAAAACATTCGAAATTCGAGAGAAAAAAATTCTATCCGATTTTTTAATTTTTTGACGATGCTACCCCTTTCATAATTTTCAAAAATCGGGTCGAAACTCGATTTTTCAATTTTTTAAGGTTTTAATGCCAATTTAAAGTCACGATTTTAATGCCAGTTAAAAATTGCTATTATAAGAAACAAAAAAAGATATAGTTTATAAAAATCGGCTTTGATTTGACTTAATTAGAGATTTGCAAAGTTGAGGTGCGATCAAAAAAAAATTGCAAAATTTTTGTAAAAAATTTCAAAAATTTTTAAATTCAAAAAAAAAAAAAATTTTAAATTTGAAAAAAAAAATTTAATTTGAAAAAAAAATTTAAAAATCAAAAAAAAAATTTTAATTTTTTTATTTTTTTTTTTTGGAATTTTTTTTGAAATTTTAATTTTCAAATGGCAATAATTTGGTCATCTTTTTGCCGAATTCAAAAGCAATTACGCCGTTGTAATCGCAACTTAGCGTAGGGAAAAACTGCATTAAAACATTCGAAATTCGAGAGAAAAAAATTCTATCCGATTTTTTAATTTTTTGACGATGCTACCCCTTTCATAATTTTCAAAAATCGGGTCGAAACTCGATTTTTCAATTTTTTAAGGTTTTAATGCCAATTTAAAGTCACGATTTTAATGCCAGTTAAAAATTGCTATTATAAGAAACAAAAAAAGATATAGTTTATAAAAATCGGCTTTGATTTGACTTAATTAGAGATTTGCAAAGTTGAGGTGCGATCAAAAAAAAATTGCAAAATTTTTGTAAAAAATTTCAAAAATTTTTAAATTCAAAAAAAAAAAAATTTTAAATTTGAAAAAAAAAAATTTAATTTGAAAAAAAAAATTTTAATTTTTTTATTTTTTTTTTTGGAATTTTTTTTGAAATTTTAATTTTCAAATGGCAATAATTTGGTCATCTTTTTGCCGAATTCAAAAGCAATTACGCCGTTGTAATCGCAACTTAGCGTAGGGAAAAACTGCATTAAAACATTCGAAATTCGAGAGAAAAAAATTCTATCCGATTTTTTAATTTTTTGACGATGCTACCCCTTTCATAATTTTCAAAAATCGGGTCGAAACTCGATTTTTCAATTTTTTAAGGTTTTAATGCCAATTTAAAGTCACGATTTTAATGCCAATTAAAAATTGCTATTATAAGAAACAAAAAAAGATATAGTTTATAAAAATCGGCTTTGATTTGACTTAATTAGAGATTTGCAAAGTTGAGGTGCGATCAAAAAAAAATTGCAAAATTTTTGTAAAAAATTTCAAAAATTTTTAAATTCAAAAAAAAAAAAAATTTTAAATTTGAAAAAAAAAATTTAATTTGAAAAAAAAATTTAAAAATCAAAAAAAAAATTTTAATTTTTTTATTTTTTTTTTTTGGAATTTTTTTTTGAAATTTTAATTTTCAAATGGCAATAATTTGGTCATCTTTTTGCCGAATTCAAAAGCAATTACGCCGTTGTAATCGCAACTTAGCGTAGGGAAAAACTGCATTAAAACATTCGAAATTCGAGAGAAAAAATTCTATCCGATTTTTTAATTTTTTGACGATGCTACCCCTTTCATAATTTTCAAAAATCGGGTCGAAACTCGATTTTTCAATTTTTTAAGGTTTTAATGCCAATTTAAAGTCACGATTTTAATGCCAGTTAAAAATTGCTATTATAAGAAACAAAAAAAGATATAGTTTATAAAAATCGGCTTTGATTTGACTTAATTAGAGATTTGCAAAGTTGAGGTGCGATCAAAAAAAAATTGCAAAATTTTTGTAAAAAATTTCAAAAATTTTTAAATTCAAAAAAAAAAAAAATTTTAAATTTGAAAAAAAAAATTTAATTTGAAAAAAAAATTTAAAAATCAAAAAAAAAATTTTAATTTTTTTATTTTTTTTTTTGGAATTTTTTTTGAAATTTTAATTTTCAAATGGCAATAATTTGGTCATCTTTTTGCCGAATTCAAAAGCAATTACGCCGTTGTAATCGCAACTTAGCGTAGGGAAAAACTGCATTAAAACATTCGAAATTCGAGAGAAAAAAATTCTATCCGATTTTTTAATTTTTTGACGATGCTACCCCTTTCATAATTTTCAAAAATCGGGTCGAAACTCGATTTTTCAATTTTTTAAGGTTTTATGCCAATTTAAAGTCACGATTTTAATGCCAATTAAAAATTGCTATTATAAGAAACAAAAAAAGATATAGTTTATAAAAATCGGCTTTGATTTGACTTAATTAGAGATTTGCAAAGTTGAGGTGCGATCAAAAAAAAATTGCAAAATTTTTGTAAAAAATTTCAAAAATTTTTAAATTCAAAAAAAAAAAAAATTTTAAATTTGAAAAAAAAAATTTTAATTTGAAAAAAAAAATTTAAAAATCAAAAAAAAATTTTAATTTTTTTATTTTTTTTTTTGGAATTTTTTTTGAAATTTTAATTTTCAAATGGCAATAATTTGGTCATCTTTTTGCCGAATTCAAAAGCAATTACGCCGTTGTAATCGCAACTTAGCGTAGGGAAAAACTGCATTAAAACATTCGAAATTCGAGAGAAAAAAATTCTATCCGATTTTTTAATTTTTTGACGATGCTACCCCTTTCATAATTTTCAAAAATCGGGTCGAAACTCGATTTTTCAATTTTTTAAGGTTTTATGCCAATTTAAAGTCACGATTTTAATGCCAATTAAAAATTGCTATTATAAGAAACAAAAAAAGATATAGTTTATAAAAATCGGCTTTGATTTGACTTAATTAGAGATTTGCAAAGTTGAGGTGCGATCAAAAAAAAATTGCAAAATTTTTGTAAAAAATTTCAAAAATTTTTAAATTCAAAAAAAAAAAAAATTTTTAATTTGAAAAAAAAAATTTAAAAATCAAAAAAAAATTTTAATTTTTTTATTTTTTTTTTTTGGAATTTTTTTTGAAATTTTAATTTTCAAATGGCAATAATTTGGTCATCTTTTTGCCGAATTCAAAAGCAATTACGCCGTTGTAATCGCAACTTAGCGTAGGGAAAAACTGCATTAAAACATTCGAAATTCGAGAGAAAAAAATTCTATCCGATTTTTTAATTTTTTGACGATGCTACCCCTTTCATAATTTTCAAAAATCGGGTCGAAACTCGATTTTTCAATTTTTTAAGGTTTTAATGCCAATTTAAAGTCACGATTTTAATGCCAATTAAAAATTGCTATTATAAGAAACAAAAAAAGATATAGTTTATAAAAATCGGCTTTGATTTGACTTAATTAGAGATTTGCAAAGTTGAGGTGCGATCAAAAAAAAATTGCAAAATTTTTGTAAAAAATTTCAAAAATTTTTAAATTCAAAAAAAAAAAAATTTTAAATTTGAAAAAAAAAATTTAAAAATCAAAAAAAAAATTTTAATTTTTTTATTTTTTTTTTTTGGAATTTTTTTTGAAATTTTAATTTTCAAATGGCAATAATTTGGTCATCTTTTTGCCGAATTCAAAAGCAATTACGCCGTTGTAATCGCAACTTAGCGTAGGGAAAAACTGCATTAAAACATTCGAAATTCGAGAGAAAAAAATTCTATCCGATTTTTTAATTTTTTGACGATGCTACCCCTTTCATAATTTTCAAAAATCGGGTCGAAACTCGATTTTTCAATTTTTTAAGGTTTTAATGCCAATTTAAAGTCACGATTTTAATGCCAATTAAAAATTGCTATTATAAGAAACAAAAAAAGATATAGTTTATAAAAATCGGCTTTGATTTGACTTAATTAGAGATTTGCAAAGTTGAGGTGCGATCAAAAAAAAATTGCAAAATTTTTGTAAAAAATTTCAAAAATTTTTAAATTCAAAAAAAAAAAAATTTTAAATTTGAAAAAAAAAATTTAATTTGAAAAAAAAATTTAAAAATCAAAAAAAAAATTTTAATTTTTTTATTTTTTTTTTTTGGAATTTTTTTTGAAATTTTAATTTTCAAATGGCAATAATTTGGTCATCTTTTTGCCGAATTCAAAAGCAATTACGCCGTTGTAATCGCAACTTAGCGTAGGGAAAAACTGCATTAAAACATTCGAAATTCGAGAGAAAAAAATTCTATCCGATTTTTTAATTTTTTGACGATGCTACCCCTTTCATAATTTTCAAAAATCGGGTCGAAACTCGATTTTTCAATTTTTTAAGGTTTTATGCCAATTTAAAGTCACGATTTTAATGCCAATTAAAAATTGCTATTATAAGAAACAAAAAAAGATATAGTTTATAAAAATCGGCTTTGATTTGACTTAATTAGAGATTTGCAAAGTTGAGGTGCGATCAAAAAAAAATTGCAAAATTTTTGTAAAAAATTTCAAAAATTTTTAAATTCAAAAAAAAAAAATTTTAAATTTGAAAAAAAAAAAATTTAATTTGAAAAAAAAATTTAAAAATCAAAAAAAAAATTTTAATTTTTTTATTTTTTTTTTTTGGAATTTTTTTTGAAATTTTAATTTTCAAATGGCAATAATTTGGTCATCTTTTTGCCGAATTCAAAAGCAATTACGCCGTTGTAATCGCAACTTAGCGTAGGGAAAAACTGCATTAAAACATTCGAAATTCGAGAGAAAAAAATTCTATCCGATTTTTTAATTTTTTGACGATGCTACCCCTTTCATAATTTTCAAAAATCGGGTCGAAACTCGATTTTTCAATTTTTTAAGGTTTTATGCCAATTTAAAGTCACGATTTTAATGCCAATTAAAAATTGCTATTATAAGAAACAAAAAAAGATATAGTTTATAAAAATCGGCTTTGATTTGACTTAATTAGAGATTTGCAAAGTTGAGGTGCGATCAAAAAAAAATTGCAAAATTTTTGTAAAAAATTTCAAAAATTTTTAAATTCAAAAAAAAAAAAAAATTTTAAATTTGAAAAAAAAAATTTTAATTTGAAAAAAAAAATTTAAAAATCAAAAAAAAAATTTTAATTTTTTAATTTTTTTTTTTTGGAATTTTTTTTTGAAATTTTAATTTTCAAATGGCAATAATTTGGTCATCTTTTTGCCGAATTCAAAAGCAATTACGCCGTTGTAATCGCAACTTAGCGTAGGGAAAAACTGCATTAAAACATTCGAAATTCGAGAGAAAAAAATTCTATCCGATTTTTTAATTTTTTGACGATGCTACCCCTTTCATAATTTTCAAAAATCGGGTCGAAACTCGATTTTTCTTTTTTTTAATAAAATTGCAAAATTTTAAAAAATTTCAAAAATTTTTGAAAAAAAAAAAATTTTAAATTTGAAAAAAAAAATTTATAAAAAAATTCAAAAAAAAAAAAATTTTAAATTTTTTAATTTTTTTTTTTTTTGGAATTTTTTTTTGAAATTTTAATTTTCAAATGGCAATAATTTGGTCATCTTTTTGCCGAATTCAAAAGCAATTACGCCGTTGTAATCGCAACTTAGCGTAGGGAAAAACTGCATTAAAACATTCGAAATTCGAGAGAAAAAAATTCTATCCGATTTTTTAATTTTTTGACGATGCTACCCCTTTCATAATTTTCAAAAATCGGGTCGAAACTCGATTTTTCAATTTTTTAAGGTTTTATGCCAATTTAAAGTCACGATTTTAATGCCAATTAAAAATTGCTATTATAAGAAACAAAAAAAGATATAGTTTATAAAAATCGGCTTTGATTTGACTTAATTAGAGATTTGCAAAGTTGAGGTGCGATCAAAAAAAAATTGCAAAATTTTTGTAAAAAATTTCAAAAATTTTTAATTTGAAAAAAAAAATTTTAAAATCAAAAAAAAAATTTTAATTTTTTTATTTTTTTTTTTTTGGAATTTTTTTTGAAATTTTAATTTTCAAATGGCAATAATTTGGTCATCTTTTTGCCGAATTCAAAAGCAATTACGCCGTTGTAATCGCAACTTAGCGTAGGGAAAAACTGCATTAAAACATTCGAAATTCGAGAGAAAAAAATTCTATCCGATTTTTTAATTTTTTGACGATGCTACCCCTTTCATAATTTTCAAAAATCGGGTCGAAACTCGATTTTTCAATTTTTTAAGGTTTTAATGCCAATTTAAAGTCACGATTTTAATGCCAATTAAAAATTGCTATTATAAGAAACAAAAAAAGATATAGTTTATAAAAATCGGCTTTGATTTGACTTAATTAGAGATTTGCAAAGTTGAGGTGCGATCAAAAAAAAATTGCAAAATTTTTGTAAAAAATTTCAAAAATTTTTAAATTCAAAAAAAAAAAAATTTTAAATTTGAAAAAAAAAAAAATTTAATTTGAAAAAAAAATTTAAAAATCAAAAAAAAAATTTTAATTTTTTTATTTTTTTTTTTTGGAATTTTTTTTGAAATTTTAATTTTCAAATGGCAATAATTTGGTCATCTTTTTGCCGAATTCAAAAGCAATTACGCCGTTGTAATCGCAACTTAGCGTAGGGAAAAACTGCATTAAAACATTCGAAATTCGAGAGAAAAAAATTCTATCCGATTTTTTAATTTTTTGACGATGCTACCCCTTTCATAATTTTCAAAAATCGGGTCGAAACTCGATTTTTCAATTTTTTAAGGTTTTATGCCAATTTAAAGTCACGATTTTAATGCCAATTAAAAATTGCTATTATAAGAAACAAAAAAAGATATAGTTTATAAAAATCGGCTTTGATTTGACTTAATTAGAGATTTGCAAAGTTGAGGTGCGATCAAAAAAAAATTGCAAAATTTTTGTAAAAAATTTCAAAAATTTTTAAATTCAAAAAAAAAAAAATTTTAAATTTGAAAAAAAAAATTTAATTTGAAAAAAAAAATTTAAAAATCAAAAAAAAATTTTAATTTTTTTATTTTTTTTTTTTGGAATTTTTTTTTAAATTTTAATTTTCAAATGGCAATAATTTGGTCATCTTTTTGCCGAATTCAAAAGCAATTACGCCGTTGTAATCGCAACTTAGCGTAGGGAAAAACTGCATTAAAACATTCGAAATTCGAGAGAAAAAAATTCTATCCGATTTTTTAATTTTTTGACGATGCTACCCCTTTCATAATTTTCAAAAATCGGGTCGAAACTCGATTTTTCAAAAAAAAAAAAAAATTTTAAATTTGAAAAAAAAAATTTTAATTTGAAAAAAAAAATTTTAAAATCAAAAAAAAAATTTTAATTTTTTAATTTTTTTTTTTTTGGAATTTTTTTTTGAAATTTTAATTTTCAAATGGCAATAATTTGGTCATCTTTTTGCCGAATTCAAAAGCAATTACGCCGTTGTAATCGCAACTTAGCGTAGGGAAAAACTGCATTAAAACATTCGAAATTCGAGAGAAAAAAATTCTATCCGATTTTTTAATTTTTTGACGATGCTACCCCTTTCATAATTTTCAAAAATCGGGTCGAAACTCGATTTTTCAATTTTTTAAGGTTTTATGCCAATTTAAAGTCACGATTTTAATGCCAATTAAAAATTGCTATTATAAGAAACAAAAAAAGATATAGTTTATAAAAATCGGCTTTGATTTGACTTAATTAGAGATTTGCAAAGTTGAGGTGCGATCAAAAAAAAATTGCAAAATTTTTGTAAAAAATTTCAAAAATTTTTAAATTCAAAAAAAAAAAAATTTTAAATTTGAAAAAAAAATTTTTAATTTGAAAAAAAAAATTTAAAAATCAAAAAAAAAATTTTAATTTTTTTATTTTTTTTTTTTGGAATTTTTTTTGAAATTTTAATTTTCAAATGGCAATAATTTGGTCATCTTTTTGCCGAATTCAAAAGCAATTACGCCGTTGTAATCGCAACTTAGCGTAGGGAAAAACTGCATTAAAACATTCGAAATTCGAGAGAAAAAAATTCTATCCGATTTTTTAATTTTTTGACGATGCTACCCCTTTCATAATTTTCAAAAATCGGGTCGAAACTCGATTTTTCAATTTTTTAAGGTTTTATGCCAATTTAAAGTCACGATTTTAATGCCAATTAAAAATTGCTATTATAAGAAACAAAAAAAGATATAGTTTATAAAAATCGGCTTTGATTTGACTTAATTAGAGATTTGCAAAGTTGAGGTGCGATCAAAAAAAAATTGCAAAATTTTTGTAAAAAATTTCAAAAATTTTTAAATTCAAAAAAAAAAAAATTTTAAATTTGAAAAAAAAAATTTTAATTTGAAAAAAAAAATTTAAAAATCAAAAAAAAATTTTAATTTTTTTATTTTTTTTTTTTGGAATTTTTTTTGAAATTTTAATTTTCAAATGGCAATAATTTGGTCATCTTTTTGCCGAATTCAAAAGCAATTACGCCGTTGTAATCGCAACTTAGCGTAGGGAAAAACTGCATTAAAACATTCGAAATTCGAGAGAAAAAAATTCTATCCGATTTTTTAATTTTTTGACGATGCTACCCCTTTCATAATTTTCAAAAATCGGGTCGAAACTCGATTTTTCAATTTTTTAAGGTTTTAATGCCAATTTAAAGTCACGATTTTAATGCCAATTAAAAATTGCTATTATAAGAAACAAAAAAAGATATAGTTTATAAAAATCGGCTTTGATTTGACTTAATTAGAGATTTGCAAAGTTGAGGTGCGATCAAAAAAAAATTGCAAAATTTTTGTAAAAAATTTCAAAAATTTTTAAATTCAAAAAAAAAAAAATTTTAAATTTGAAAAAAAAAATTTTAATTTGAAAAAAAAAATTTAAAAATCAAAAAAAAAATTTTAATTTTTTTATTTTTTTTTTTTGGAATTTTTTTTGAAATTTTAATTTTCAAATGGCAATAATTTGGTCATCTTTTTGCCGAATTCAAAAGCAATTACGCCGTTGTAATCGCAACTTAGCGTAGGGAAAAACTGCATTAAAACATTCGAAATTCGAGAGAAAAAAATTCTATCCGATTTTTTAATTTTTTGACGATGCTACCCCTTTCATAATTTTCAAAAATCGGGTCGAAACTCGATTTTTCAATTTTTTAAGGTTTTATGCCAATTTAAAGTCACGATTTTAATGCCAATTAAAAATTGCTATTATAAGAAACAAAAAAAGATATAGTTTATAAAAATCGGCTTTGATTTGACTTAATTAGAGATTTGCAAAGTTGAGGTGCGATCAAAAAAAAATTGCAAAATTTTTGTAAAAAATTTCAAAAATTTTTAAATTCAAAAAAAAAAAAAATTTTAAATTTGAAAAAAAAAATTTTAATTTGAAAAAAAAAATTTAAAAATCAAAAAAAAATTTTAATTTTTTTATTTTTTTTTTTTGGAATTTTTTTTGAAATTTTAATTTTCAAATGGCAATAATTTGGTCATCTTTTTGCCGAATTCAAAAGCAATTACGCCGTTGTAATCGCAACTTAGCGTAGGGAAAAACTGCATTAAAACATTCGAAATTCGAGAGAAAAAAATTCTATCCGATTTTTTAATTTTTTGACGATGCTACCCCTTTCATAATTTTCAAAAATCGGGTCGAAACTCGATTTTTCAATTTTTTAAGGTTTTATGCCAATTTAAAGTCACGATTTTAATGCCAATTAAAAATTGCTATTATAAGAAACAAAAAAAGATATAGTTTATAAAAATCGGCTTTGATTTGACTTAATTAGAGATTTGCAAAGTTGAGGTGCGATCAAAAAAAAATTGCAAAATTTTTGTAAAAAATTTCAAAAATTTTTAAATTCAAAAAAAAAAAATTTTAAATTTGAAAAAAAAAATTTTAATTTGAAAAAAAAAATTTAAAAATCAAAAAAAAATTTTAATTTTTTTATTTTTTTTTTTTGGAATTTTTTTTGAAATTTTAATTTTCAAATGGCAATAATTTGGTCATCTTTTTGCCGAATTCAAAAGCAATTACGCCGTTGTAATCGCAACTTAGCGTAGGGAAAAACTGCATTAAAACATTCGAAATTCGAGAGAAAAAAATTCTATCCGATTTTTTAATTTTTTGACGATGCTACCCCTTTCATAATTTTCAAAAATCGGGTCGAAACTCGATTTTTCAATTTTTTAAGGTTTTAATGCCAATTTAAAGTCACGATTTTAATGCCAGTTAAAAATTGCTATTATAAGAAACAAAAAAAGATATAGTTTATAAAAATCGGCTTTGATTTGACTTAATTAGAGATTTGCAAAGTTGAGGTGCGATCAAAAAAAAATTGCAAAATTTTTGTAAAAAATTTCAAAAATTTTTAAATTCAAAAAAAAAAAATTTTAAATTTGAAAAAAAAAATTTTAATTTGAAAAAAAAAATTTAAAAATCAAAAAAAAAATTTTAATTTTTTTATTTTTTTTTTTTGGAATTTTTTTTGAAATTTTAATTTTCAAATGGCAATAATTTGGTCATCTTTTTGCCGAATTCAAAAGCAATTACGCCGTTGTAATCGCAACTTAGCGTAGGGAAAAACTGCATTAAAACATTCGAAATTCGAGAGAAAAAAATTCTATCCGATTTTTTAATTTTTTGACGATGCTACCCCTTTCATAATTTTCAAAAATCGGGTCGAAACTCGATTTTTCAATTTTTTAAGGTTTTATGCCAATTTAAAGTCACGATTTTAATGCCAATTAAAAATTGCTATTATAAGAAACAAAAAAAGATATAGTTTATAAAAATCGGCTTTGATTTGACTTAATTAGAGATTTGCAAAGTTGAGGTGCGATCAAAAAAAAATTGCAAAATTTTTGTAAAAAATTTCAAAAATTTTTAAATTCAAAAAAAAAAAATTTTAAATTTGAAAAAAAAAATTTTAATTTGAAAAAAAAAATTTAAAAATCAAAAAAAAAATTTTAATTTTTTTATTTTTTTTTTTTGGAATTTTTTTTGAAATTTTAATTTTCAAATGGCAATAATTTGGTCATCTTTTTGCCGAATTCAAAAGCAATTACGCCGTTGTAATCGCAACTTAGCGTAGGGAAAAACTGCATTAAAACATTCGAAATTCGAGAGAAAAAAATTCTATCCGATTTTTTAATTTTTTGACGATGCTACCCCTTTCATAATTTTCAAAAATCGGGTCGAAACTCGATTTTTCAATTTTTTAAGGTTTTATGCCAATTTAAAGTCACGATTTTAATGCCAATTAAAAATTGCTATTATAAGAAACAAAAAAAGATATAGTTTATAAAAATCGGCTTTGATTTGACTTAATTAGAGATTTGCAAAGTTGAGGTGCGATCAAAAAAAAATTGCAAAATTTTTGTAAAAAATTTCAAAAATTTTTAAATTCAAAAAAAAAAAATTTTAAATTTGAAAAAAAAAATTTTAATTTGAAAAAAAAAATTTAAAAATCAAAAAAAAATTTTAATTTTTTTATTTTTTTTTTTTGGAATTTTTTTTGAAATTTTAATTTTCAAATGGCAATAATTTGGTCATCTTTTTGCCGAATTCAAAAGCAATTACGCCGTTGTAATCGCAACTTAGCGTAGGGAAAAACTGCATTAAAACATTCGAAATTCGAGAGAAAAAAATTCTATCCGATTTTTTAATTTTTTGACGATGCTACCCCTTTCATAATTTTCAAAAATCGGGTCGAAACTCGATTTTTCAATTTTTTAAGGTTTTAATGCCAATTTAAAGTCACGATTTTAATGCCAATTAAAAATTGCTATTATAAGAAACAAAAAAAGATATAGTTTATAAAAATCGGCTTTGATTTGACTTAATTAGAGATTTGCAAAGTTGAGGTGCGATCAAAAAAAAATTGCAAAATTTTTGTAAAAAATTTCAAAAATTTTTAAATTCAAAAAAAAAAAAATTTTAAATTTGAAAAAAAAAATTTTAATTTGAAAAAAAAAATTTAAAAATCAAAAAAAAAATTTTAATTTTTTTATTTTTTTTTTTGGAATTTTTTTTGAAATTTTAATTTTCAAATGGCAATAATTTGGTCATCTTTTTGCCGAATTCAAAAGCAATTACGCCGTTGTAATCGCAACTTAGCGTAGGGAAAAACTGCATTAAAACATTCGAAATTCGAGAGAAAAAAATTCTATCCGATTTTTTAATTTTTTGACGATGCTACCCCTTTCATAATTTTCAAAAATCGGGTCGAAACTCGATTTTTCAATTTTTTAAGGTTTTATGCCAATTTAAAGTCACGATTTTAATGCCAATTAAAAATTGCTATTATAAGAAACAAAAAAAGATATAGTTTATAAAAATCGGCTTTGATTTGACTTAATTAGAGATTTGCAAAGTTGAGGTGCGATCAAAAAAAAATTGCAAAATTTTTGTAAAAAATTTCAAAAATTTTTAAATTCAAAAAAAAAAAAATTTTAAATTTGAAAAAAAAAATTTTAATTTGAAAAAAAAAATTTAAAAATCAAAAAAAAATTTTAATTTTTTTATTTTTTTTTTTTGGAATTTTTTTTGAAATTTTAATTTTCAAATGGCAATAATTTGGTCATCTTTTTGCCGAATTCAAAAGCAATTACGCCGTTGTAATCGCAACTTAGCGTAGGGAAAAACTGCATTAAAACATTCGAAATTCGAGAGAAAAAAATTCTATCCGATTTTTTAATTTTTTGACGATGCTACCCCTTTCATAATTTTCAAAAATCGGGTCGAAACTCGATTTTTCAATTTTTTAAGGTTTTAATGCCAATTTAAAGTCACGATTTTAATGCCAATTAAAAATTGCTATTATAAGAAACAAAAAAAGATATAGTTTATAAAAATCGGCTTTGATTTGACTTAATTAGAGATTTGCAAAGTTGAGGTGCGATCAAAAAAAAATTGCAAAATTTTTGTAAAAAATTTCAAAAATTTTTAAATTCAAAAAAAAAAAAATTTTAAATTTGAAAAAAAAAATTTTAATTTGAAAAAAAAAATTTAAAAATCAAAAAAAAATTTTAATTTTTTTATTTTTTTTTTTTGGAATTTTTTTTGAAATTTTAATTTTCAAATGGCAATAATTTGGTCATCTTTTTGCCGAATTCAAAAGCAATTACGCCGTTGTAATCGCAACTTAGCGTAGGGAAAAACTGCATTAAAACATTCGAAATTCGAGAGAAAAAAATTCTATCCGATTTTTTAATTTTTTGACGATGCTACCCCTTTCATAATTTTCAAAAATCGGGTCGAAACTCGATTTTTCAATTTTTTAAGGTTTTATGCCAATTTAAAGTCACGATTTTAATGCCAATTAAAAATTGCTATTATAAGAAACAAAAAAAGATATAGTTTATAAAAATCGGCTTTGATTTGACTTAATTAGAGATTTGCAAAGTTGAGGTGCGATCAAAAAAAAATTGCAAAATTTTTGTAAAAAATTTCAAAAATTTTTAAATTCAAAAAAAAAAAAATTTTAAATTTGAAAAAAAAAATTTTAATTTGAAAAAAAAAATTTAAAAATCAAAAAAAAATTTTAATTTTTTTATTTTTTTTTTTTGGAATTTTTTTTTGAAATTTTAATTTTCAAATGGCAATAATTTGGTCATCTTTTTGCCGAATTCAAAAGCAATTACGCCGTTGTAATCGCAACTTAGCGTAGGGAAAAACTGCATTAAAACATTCGAAATTCGAGAGAAAAAAATTCTATCCGATTTTTTAATTTTTTGACGATGCTACCCCTTTCATAATTTTCAAAAATCGGGTCGAAACTCGATTTTTCAATTTTTTAAGGTTTTATGCCAATTTAAAGTCACGATTTTAATGCCAATTAAAAATTGCTATTATAAGAAACAAAAAAAGATATAGTTTATAAAAATCGGCTTTGATTTGACTTAATTAGAGATTTGCAAAGTTGAGGTGCGATCAAAAAAAAATTGCAAAATTTTTGTAAAAAATTTCAAAAATTTTTAAATTCAAAAAAAAAAAAAATTTTAAATTTGAAAAAAAAAATTTTAATTTGAAAAAAAAAATTTAAAAATCAAAAAAAAATTTTAATTTTTTTATTTTTTTTTTTTGGAATTTTTTTTGAAATTTTAATTTTCAAATGGCAATAATTTGGTCATCTTTTTGCCGAATTCAAAAGCAATTACGCCGTTGTAATCGCAACTTAGCGTAGGGAAAAACTGCATTAAAACATTCGAAATTCGAGAGAAAAAAATTCTATCCGATTTTTTAATTTTTTGACGATGCTACCCCTTTCATAATTTTCAAAAATCGGGTCGAAACTCGATTTTTCAATTTTTTAAGGTTTTAATGCCAATTTAAAGTCACGATTTTAATGCCAATTAAAAATTGCTATTATAAGAAACAAAAAAAGATATAGTTTATAAAAATCGGCTTTGATTTGACTTAATTAGAGATTTGCAAAGTTGAGGTGCGATCAAAAAAAAATTGCAAAATTTTTGTAAAAAATTTCAAAAATTTTTAAATTCAAAAAAAAAAAAATTTTAAATTTGAAAAAAAAAATTTTAATTTGAAAAAAAAAATTTAAAAATCAAAAAAAAATTTTAATTTTTTTATTTTTTTTTTTGGAATTTTTTTTGAAATTTTAATTTTCAAATGGCAATAATTTGGTCATCTTTTTGCCGAATTCAAAAGCAATTACGCCGTTGTAATCGCAACTTAGCGTAGGGAAAAACTGCATTAAAACATTCGAAATTCGAGAGAAAAAAATTCTATCCGATTTTTTAATTTTTTGACGATGCTACCCCTTTCATAATTTTCAAAAATCGGGTCGAAACTCGATTTTTCAATTTTTTAAGGTTTTAATGCCAATTTAAAGTCACGATTTTAATGCCAATTAAAAATTGCTATTATAAGAAACAAAAAAAGATATAGTTTATAAAAATCGGCTTTGATTTGACTTAATTAGAGATTTGCAAAGTTGAGGTGCGATCAAAAAAAAATTGCAAAATTTTTGTAAAAAATTTCAAAAATTTTTAAATTCAAAAAAAAAAAAATTTTAAATTTGAAAAAAAAAATTTTAATTTGAAAAAAAAAATTTAAAAATCAAAAAAAAATTTTAATTTTTTTATTTTTTTTTTTTGGAATTTTTTTTGAAATTTTAATTTTCAAATGGCAATAATTTGGTCATCTTTTTGCCGAATTCAAAAGCAATTACGCCGTTGTAATCGCAACTTAGCGTAGGGAAAAACTGCATTAAAACATTCGAAATTCGAGAGAAAAAAATTCTATCCGATTTTTTAATTTTTTGACGATGCTACCCCTTTCATAATTTTCAAAAATCGGGTCGAAACTCGATTTTTCAATTTTTTAAGGTTTTATGCCAATTTAAAGTCACGATTTTAATGCCAATTAAAAATTGCTATTATAAGAAACAAAAAAAGATATAGTTTATAAAAATCGGCTTTGATTTGACTTAATTAGAGATTTGCAAAGTTGAGGTGCGATCAAAAAAAAATTGCAAAATTTTTGTAAAAAATTTCAAAAATTTTTAAATTCAAAAAAAAAAAAATTTTAAATTTGAAAAAAAAAATTTTAATTTGAAAAAAAAAATTTAAAAATCAAAAAAAAATTTTAATTTTTTTATTTTTTTTTTTTGGAATTTTTTTTGAAATTTTAATTTTCAAATGGCAATAATTTGGTCATCTTTTTGCCGAATTCAAAAGCAATTACGCCGTTGTAATCGCAACTTAGCGTAGGGAAAAACTGCATTAAAACATTCGAAATTCGAGAGAAAAAAATTCTATCCGATTTTTTAATTT